>BSBN01000073.1:185000-1675000 GCA_027924645.1 Cunninghamia lanceolata
AATTCACATTGACTTCCTAAACACTCTGCCAAACCCGCAGACAAGATATTGCATTTCCAGATCTTACCAGACCTATTTTGTGTCAATCTATCACCTCTGAACACCTGTCAGAACTGGTTTTACTCAAGTGGCCATAACTTCTTCAAATATTCATGCAGACCTCTCAAATCTTGACTAGATCATCTTTAGACACATATCTATAAACCCTTTGATGCGCATCGTCTAATATTCATCTTAGCTGGCATCTTTACTTTATAGAGCTTCACTGTCTTCACTATTCTTTTTTTGTTTCTGATAGGACTAATTTTCTCAATATACTCAGCATACAACTCATCCAATCCTTGACATCAATGCAATAGGAGTATGTTGACATCAATGACAATATCGGTTATGACCATACTTGCAAAAATCTCCTCCTTTGTCATTAATGGCAACATATGATGTGAAAAAATATTTTATCTATCAAGAAAAGCACTCCTCACTAACTGATCTGTCAACAACAACCATTCACATGTCTTCTCTTCCTTTACTGCTCCCCCTTTGATCAGTAACCACTTTTTTGTTTTTCACATGTCCTCTCTCCCCCTCTAACATCAATGGAAAAGGGCACATACTTGCATCACTTAGAATCATACAGACTACTCCCCCTAAGTAGCAGCTCCCCATGATCAATCCAGACCACAAGATATTACTGTGAGATCCACCAGACTGATGCACATTAGTGCACCTTAATTCAGAATGGGAGGAGTAATAACCCCTAACTTCTCCCTGAGATACTCAAAAGAGTCCTCAGGTAGAGGTTTAGTAAAAATATCTACAATCTGATCCTTAGAGGGCACAAACTCTAATCTAACTTCATTCTTGCTCACCTGCTCTCTCAAAAAGTGAAACTTGATGGATATATGTTTTGTCTTTGAGTGCAACACTAGATTTTTTCATATATTTATCGCACTTGAATTAACACAAAAGATTGTGATAGGTTCCTAATACTCCACTCTGATGTCTCTTAGCATTTGCTTCATCCACAATACTTGAGTGCAACTGCCTGCTGCTACAATATATTTTGCTTCTGCAGTGGACAAAGATATTGCCTCTTGTTTCTTGCTCAGCCAAGAAACTAATCTTTTCCCTAAAAAGAATGCTCCACCACTGGTACTCTTCCGGTCATCCACATCTCTTGCCCAATCCGCATCTTTATATGCATGAAGAGAGAAATCATGATCTCTACGATACCATAAACCATACTCAACTGTTCCTTTTAGATATCTAAGAATCCTCTTGATTGCCATACATGAGATTCTCTAGGATCATCTTGGAATCTAGCAAGAAGACCAACAACATTCATAATGTCGAGTCTAGTTATAGTAAGATACAATAGTCCTCCAATCATTGACCTGTACTTTTTCTAATCAGCCTTAGAAGAGTCATCATCTTTGTTCAATTTACATCCAGTTGCCATGGGAGTGTTCATTGGTTTTGAGTTTTCCATCCCAAATTTATTTAACAATTCTTTCACATATTTGGTCTGTGAAATGAAGATTCCTTTCTTTGTTTGAGTGATTTGCAGACCCAAGAAGAAATTCATTTCCCCAAACATGGACATCTCAAATTCACTTTTCATTTGATTTGTAAAAGTTTTGTACTTACTATCTCTTCCTCAAAAAATGATATCATCAATAAATACTTCAACAATATTTTCACGATCAATTTTGAAGTACAAGTTATTGTCAGCAGTACCTTTGTTGAAACCAATCTTCACAAGATGTTTATCCAGTCTTTCATACCAGGCTCTTGGGGCTTGTTTGAGTCCATACAGTGCTTTCTTCAACTTGTAGACCATATCACCATGATCAGACAATTGAAATCCATCTGGTTGCTAAATGTATACTTCTTCCATGTCACCATTCAGCAAGGCAGACTTGACATCCATCTGATATACTTTAAAGTCCTTGAAGATAGCAAAGGCAAGAAATAATCTAACTACTTCAATTCTTGATACCGGGGCAAAAGTTTCTTCAAAATCAACTCCTTCTACTTAAGAATAACCTTTGCAAACCAACCTAGCTTTGTTTCTGACTAATTCACCATCTTCATTCAGTTTATTCTAGAAGATCCATTTGGTTCTAATCACATTTTTGTTTCTAGGTATGGGAATAAGATCCCAAGTGTGATTTTTCTCAATTTGCATCAGCTCTTCCTTAATTTCTTTACTCCAGCCTTCATCATTGCATGCTTCACTCACTGTTTTTGGTTCAATCTTTGAAATCAGACAATACTTTTCTGAGTCTTGAGCAATCTTTCTTCTTGTTTGAACACCTTTTCTTTTATCACCTATGATCTGGTCTTTAGAGTGATTCGGTCTTACATACCTAGGATTTTTGGGAATTTCTTACACTTCTACTTCTTGAACAGGTTCATTCAAACTTATCTCTTCTTCTTGATTCTCTGGATTAGTCTGGATCTAAATATCATAAGGGGCTTGGACTTCTTGGACCAAAACATCATTCTGATCATCTTCTTCATATTCATAAAACCTTGAGGATTTTTCAATACCTTTATCAACCTTCACATTTGTATTTTCTATAATCTTTCTCAATCTCTTGTTATAACACCTGTATGCTTTGCTTTGAGTAGAATAACCCAAGAATATTCCTTCATCACTTCTAGCATCAAATTTGCCAAGGTCTTCATCTCTTTTAATGTAACATTTGCTACCAAAGACTCTAAAATACTTCACAGTGGGAGTGATGCCAAACCAGAGTTCATAAGGGGTTTTACTAGTATTCCTTCTAATTTGTACTCGATTAAGAGTATAGACAGCAGTTCTTACAACTTCTCTCCAGTAGATCTGAGGAATATTTGCTTCCATCATCATGGTTCTAGATGCTTTCTAGGTGGTTCGGTTCTTTCTCTCCACTACTCCATTCTGCTATGGAGTCCTTGGAGCAGATAAATGTCTTTTTATCCCATGTTTCTTACAGAATTCTATGAACTCTCTAGATGTGAATTCTCCACCTCTATCAGACCTGAGACATTTTATGTTTAATCTGGTTTCATTCTCTACCATAGCCTTGAATATTTTGAATTTCTCAAGAGCCTCAAATTTTTCTTTCAGAAAAGTCACCCACATCATTTGGAAGTGGTCATTAATTAATAACATAAAGTATCTATCACCTTGCAAACTCCTGATTCTTACCAGTCCACATAGATCAGTATGCACTAAGTCCAACAATCCAGTAGAAGATTGTTCCTTAGTTTTGAATGTGACTCTGCTCTGCTTTCCCAACTAACATTCTTTGCACAAACTATTAGTAGGTTTCACCAGTCTTGGAAGATCTCTTACAACCTGAGTGTTTCTTATCTTGATGACATTATCAAAATTCACATGACACATTCTTCTATGCCATAACCAACTTTGATCAATTTGAACAAATAAACAACTTTTTCAAGTACCAGCCAATTGGAAGATGTTACCTTTTGTTTGAGTACCGGATGCAATCTCTATTCCAGAACTTTCAAAGATCTTGTATTTTCTATTTTTGAATCAGAGATCATAGCCTTTGTCCACCAACTGTCCAACACTGAGAAGATTGTGTTTTAGGCCTCCAACATACAATACATTACTGGTTTTATTTTTTCCATCAAAAGAAATAGTTCCTCTACCTCTAATTCTGCCAGCAGAATTATCACCAAATTTTACAACTCCTCCTTCATATCTTTCCAAATCTATGAACTTATTTTTGTCACCTGTCATATGGTGGGAGCATCCACTGTTAATGACCCAATCATCCTTTTCTTCAACTTGGGCAGCCAGAGCTCTTTCTATTATTTTATGATTAACAGATTCAGAGGGCATTAGATCTTCTTCCTTGATGGCAATAAACACCCCGCCACTTCCAAATTTGTTTCCTGTCTCTGATTCATCATCTGTTACTCCATCATCATCATTTTATTGAACATAGTAACATTTATTTTGGAATCTTGATCTATTTGGATTTGCCCTTGAAAATCTTTCTGGACTCCTTGAGGCAAAATGACCAATCTTGTTGCAGTTGAAACATTTGAAATGCAATTTTCCTTCATACTTACCAGATCCTCTTGGTAGTCTTTTTGCAATAAGAGCTTCAAGCTGAGAAACTTCTGCTTCATCTTCTTCCAGATCTTTTCTTGCTTTTTCATACCATGAAAGTTTCTTTGAGGAGTTCTCTCCTGGATCAAACTTTTGTTTGCCTTTTATAGAGGGACTAGATTTGAATGCAGAATCAGTCTTGGGGGGCATCTCCAAACTTGGCTAATTCAAATGCAGCTAATTTTCTAATCAATTGATCTCTCGTGATATTTGAAAAAGATCCAAATTCTTCAATAGTAGCAACCCTGTGTTTGTAAGAAAGACGTAGGGATCTGAGAACTTTGGCAACAATCTCATCTTCATCCAAGATTCCACCAACACACCTAATGCCACAAACAAGCTCATTTACTTTTGGCATAAATGTAGTGATATTCCCATCTTCAAGTTTTCAAATTTTCCTTTTAGACTCTGTAGCTTCGCACATTTAACATATTTGTCTCCTTGATGTAGAAGTTGTAGTTTTTCCCAAATCTCATATGTAGTTTTTAGATCTATAACATTTGTCAGCTCTAAATCAAATAAGGCACTTAATAGAGCTTCTTTAGCCCTAAGATTGTCTTCAGCATCTTTCATTTCATCTATAGTTGTCAGACCATTCTTTGAAGGAACATACTTCTTTGAAGCCATGATCCAATATTGCATTCACATACATTGCAAGTGACATTCCATGCAGCTCTTCCAAAGAGTGTAATTGGTTCCATCAAACCTTAGACTATCCTTCTTGTACGAAGATATCCTGGATCTCCTCAAGCAGTTAAGCCCTTTTAGAGGAACTTAGCTCTGATACCAATTGTTAGTTTCAAGATACACAACTTAAAGGGGGGGTGAATCAGTTGTCTCAAAACATTCCTTTTATTAACCACTTAAATCCTTTTTTCATTCAGTAGCATAATAATAAATCAATCATGGAAACACAATGCAATAATTCAATATTAGAAAGATATTAACACAAATGACACCAAGATTTTAATGTGGAAAACCTGGTTAAGGGAAAAGCTACGGGGTGACTAACCCAAGATTGTATTTTCTGTTAAAAGAATAAGAAGAACAAATGGTACATGCCAATTAGGGCTCACTACCTGAGCACACTACTCACAAGAGGATCACTGCCTAAAGGAGACACACTGTCTAAAGAATGATAAATATTACATACTTGAACTAAAGAATAGCATCTTTACCATGCTTGAGTCATTTCCATTTAAGCCCAACACTTCTTCTCTACCTTTCACTCTTCTCCTCTCTACCACACTCTCATCTCTGCTTATTCTTCTTTGAAATGACTTCACAAGACTTATTTATACAAGACATTGACTTTGGGATAATCATCAAAGTCAGCATACTTTAAAGAGAAAATACACAAATACAACTTGACTTATTACAAAAGACTTCATGCTAATCACCACATTGTCGGCCACACAGATTTGGGACTTCAATCTTCTTTGAGGAACATGCCATGCATCGTAAAATGGCTTCAAGATCATCCACAAGATGTGTAAATCATCTGATTGACCAAGTTTAGGAAGAACATCATCATCTGGAAGTAATTCTTCAATTACGAGATGAATCTTCAATGCAGACCACCAACACGAACTAGACACAATCCAAAGACCCCCACAAGCTTGCTTGAATCACCAAGAACATCCCCACTACTTCTGCTTACTAAAATCACTCTCTCCTTCATCTAGAACCTGAAGAACACAGTCTTTCATCACTATCATATTGGAATAGATGATTTTGGACTTCCAGACCATAAACCAATTGAGTTGTCAATTCACATTGACTTCCTAAACACTCCACCAAACTCGCAAAACAAGATATTGCATTTCTAGATTTTACCGAACCTATTTTGTGTCACTCTGTCACCTCTGAAAAATTATCAAAACCGGTTTTACTCAAGTGGCCATAACTTCTTCAAATCTTCATGTAGACCTCTCAAATCTTGACTGGACCATCTTGAAACACATATCTACAAACCCTTTGATGTGCATCCTCTGATCTTCATCTTAGCTAGGATCTTCACTTTATAGAGCTTCACTGCCTTCACTGTTCTTCTTTGTTTCTGATAGGACTAACTTTCTCAATATCCTCTGCATACAACTCATCCAATCCTTGATATCAATGCAACATGATTATGTTGACATCAATGACAACACCAATTAGGCCCATACTTGCAACATTCTTAGCTCTGAGCTCCCTAACAGACGTTATAGAATTGTCTAACGAGGAGAGAAAAAAGAAAGGAAAGCTAATCTCAACCTTATTCTTGAAATGATTGAATAGAGCAAAGTGGTATTGATAGTATACCTGAAATTTTCCCTCCAGCATGAAGAATTTCATTATCATCAGACAAATTTGACCCCATGGCTCCAGTATCTTGTCCCTCTCAAATCCTCCATGAAGTTTCACAGGTGCCTTGTCCTCGCGGACGAATAGATTCATATGCTTGGGGTCGGAGACTCTGCTTCTCCTTGAATGCTTTTTGCCTTTCATCAATAACTCTGTGGCTTGCCCAATCACCTCTTCTAAAACATGGAAGCCAATTTTCCCAATTCTCACCTCTCTGGTTTCCTCATCCCAAGTTTTCACAAACTGTCATGATAGGTTTTCATCATGTCTCGCCATACCTTTGAGAAAGGTCACCACCTCTCCTTCCTGAATAATATGCCAAACAAGAGGATCTTGTTTGAATTCCTCTACAGAGTTGGGTTAAATTTTTACAATATCCCCTCCCATCTCTCCAAATTGAGCATAGCGGAAGCTACTGGGTTGGATCCATTCAAAATGGTAATGTCTACAAGTAGTAGTCTTGAAATTAGCAATGAGACCATTAAAATGGTAATTTTTCTATGTAAAGGTAATGATGCCAGTGTAATTATTGTTGCGATTCACCTCAAATTTGCCACCTAGATACATCTCATCGGGGGGAGAATTTAGCCACTGCATTGTGTGAAGAAAAGTGACGCCAACTGCAAGCTTAACCCAACCATAAATAACCATGAAGATATCCATCCCATCCGTCCTACATCTTCGTTCCACATATCCACGCATTATCCTTATTTGGCTGTAGGATCCAATACCAAGATCTCCACCAATTTCAATGTCCTTACACCTTGCCTTGTGCCAACCTATCTTTCCCATCAATCTCCTTATCATACAATCAGCAATGTCATTCCCAAAATCCACATGGACCCCTCTCCTCTGGCTCTTGCTGATAAGATACCATCGACTAGGCTGCAACCTAGCCACCTCACTTTCAAGAAAGACCATGATCCTCCTGCCAAGATTTATTTGAAAATTTGAATTATTAGTCCTGCCTCTTCTGAGGCTATCACTATTGTTCAGCCAATTGGAGAAGAAAGCTCTGACCCCCCATCAACCTGGTAACAGATGTTGGCCACCATCACTACCACTTATACTTTGTTGCCATTTCCATCTTGCACAATGAGGTTGAGGATCTCTTGAGATAAACTAAGGGTGTTTCTCTAACACCACCACCCATTCTTGCCATTGCCCGCATTAGCCAGGGCATCAACCACAACATTACCCTCTCTGTAAATATGGATAATCCTATACTCCTCAAAGACATTAAGGAGGATCCTTATGTCCCCCATGATGTCCTCTAGATTCCACCCACTCTGAGATAAGCCAAGAGTGGCATTGACAACAAGCTGAGAGTCACCTTTAATGTGCAGTCTTTGTATGTTCATGGAGACATCAAGCTTAATTCACTAGAGCATAGCCATAGCTTTCGCTTCATTATTGCTCTTAATACCAATCCCTCTAGAGTATGTAGCACTAACAATCCCATCATTGGCTCTTATGTGAGGCCTACCTTTTCATTTCCTTATATTTGTCTACTTTATTTTACTATTGGTGATACTTACTAGACTTGTGGGACTGTTGATTCCAAAGTTTAGGACTATTAGACTTTATGCTTTATGTCGATTTATTATGTTTAGCAGGATTACGATGTGATTTGACCTTGATATTGATTCACTGATGAGGTTAGATATGTGATTTACATTATGATGTTATTGGATACTATGCATGTGATTTTAGTTAGGAATTTGTTATGTAATTATATCTGTGATGGATGTTTGAAATGTAGAATTTAGAATTCAATTATGATGTGATTTCCTTGATGCTTATATGAACATGTGAAGTTGTATGTGCCTGTTTCACTTTGCTTCAGCTATCATATACATGTTGGATTAACATTTTATTAGAGTGTGCAGGTGTTTCTAATGAAGCCACAGAAATTTAGAGATCATCCCACACACTGTTGTTTTCCCTTGTGAAGCCAATCTAGTTCCAAGAGGAACCAAGATTGACTATGTTTGCATAATGAATTTTTGTAATGTTGTTGCATGGTGTCAATTGGGTTAGGTCTACCCTTCTTTTATTTGATTTCTATTGGTGTTATAAGTTGTAGTGTCATTTGAATTTCATTTTTTGAGTTATAATTTTTGTGACTCCTTTTATGTGTTTTGCTCAACCTTTGGTGCTCAAAATGGGTTAAACTTGACCCTGGGTTGTACCCCTAGGGTCTAGGAGTCATTTGGGCTTGTGTAACCTTATGTAAACTTCCATTTGGTCACTTTAACTTCACCCTGAAGTAAAGTGACGAAAATGGAAGCTTGGGAGGGGGAGGATGAGTGGGTCAAACACTAGATATATGTGGAAAACCCAAGAAGGGAAAAACCATGGTGAGGATTAAATCAAAATATATGAAGCTTGCAATTATAACTTTGTTTTAGGGCTACAACCCAAGGAAGCTACTACTCCCTACTGACTTTGTTTTAGGGCTACAATAGCAGGAAGCTACTACTCCCTAAAGAAAGTTTTTAGGGTCACTCCCAAGGAGGATACAACTCCCTATTGACTTTTTTTAGGGCTACAACCCAAGGAAGAAACTACTCCCTGAACTGAGAACAAACTCAGAAAAGATTACAACATGACAATCCTTCTACTGTCTAAAAACTAACATTGAAGCTCACACCTTTGATGATTGCAATTTTACCTCTTCACTCTTCTTTTGATGGTTAGATCAATTAGGCACAATATTTACTTCCCTCCTATCACCAAAATGTGTTCAAGATGAATTCGGACAACCCTTATTGCTTCTGCTCTTTTTTCTTCAGTCACACATCATAATGCATATCATATTCATATTCTACTCCTCACACATTCATATTCACAATCATACCTCACCTAGATCAACTAGGTTTACAATATATAAATGATATTACATTGATTACATTACAAGTTGGCCAATACAATAAGAATATTACAATTTACAAATCAGCCAGAGATCACACAACATGAAACATGCATAGGGCAAGCCCTAACATGAACTACACGCCACTCCAGAAAGAGACGCATGCCTTGCGGATCCCAACACATACTTAGCCTAGTCCTAAACATCCTTCACAGCAACATCCTTTAAGGAATAACATCTGCACTCTCCACAAAAATGAATTAGGTTTCCCTTAAGAAAGAAACCATGAAGCTTATAGCACATCGGTCTTCACAATATTGGTGGTACTCATGAATAATTAAACATTATATTTTCTTCTTCTAGATGAATCAACAGGACCTACACAATATCTCCAAACACTCTTTGAACTTTTCACACCAAAAACTTTGTGGTGCACATCATTAACATTCCTTAGTAGACCTCAACAACAATGGCTCTTCACAATCTAACTTGAAAACTTTGTGAGGTACTGGAAACATGAAACATCTTCATGAAATTATTATAGATGAGTTGGCCTGACCTATACAACATCTTCAAACACTGCTCAACAAGACAAATATTTTGTGTTGCACACCTTCAATCATGTGACCTAGGAATAGTCAGGCATCCAAAACTATCTGTAGCTCACTATCACTTGACAATTGAACTTGCGGACCTCCAAATCATCTTAAACTCATATGGATGCACTAATGTACTACTCTAAACATATCCTCAAAACTACATAGCCATATCTATCATGATGAAGGAATGCGGAGTATTCTGTGAGGACCACCCTTTTTACTTCTGTTCTTATGACTATTTACATTACTGTTATTGTTACTTTTTATATTTGTGGGATAGCAGTTCCTAGATTTGCCAAACTACTAAACTTTATTATGATTACGAAAAAACTAATTGGGTGATGTTTGGATAAGTTTACATTTCAGAAAAGTTAATTAGGTGATGATGGAAAATTGTAATATGATTTCATTTATGCTAATTAGAACTATGTCATGATAATGCATGTTTTTAAGTTGCTTCGGCTATGATGATTATATGTGGATACTGATCTTGTAATTTAGTGTGTAGGATTTACTAATCGAACCACAAATTTCGGAGATCATTCCGCACCTTGTTATTGTAATTCCCTGTTAAGCCGATCTGGTTCCACGAGGAACCAAGATCTTTCTATGTTTGATGTGATGTTGTAATGTGCTCTTTCATATGGTCGAGTGGGTTTGGTTACCCTCTTGTAACAATATTTTATGATTTGTGTTGTAAAAAGATTGAATTTGAATTTCTTTATTTTATTTAAATCTTTGAGGCCTTTTCATGTGCTTTACCTTGACCATGGGTGTCCTGAATGGGTTAAAGTTGACCCTGGGTTATACCCCATGGGTCCAGGGGCCCATTTGACATGGGTAACCCTCGAGTAACCTCCATCTAGTCATCCTAACTTCCCCCTGAAGTTAAGTGGCGAAAATTGGAGGTATGGAGGGGACATGATGGGTTGTACCAACACCCAACCCATCCCTCTTCAATCCCCAAGGTAAGAGATGACTACAAACCCATCTATTATTGAGGGATTGACTTGAAGTCACCCTCACCATTAGTGAGATTCCCCCATGTGCTGTGGGGTCATCCATGTGAAGAAAGGAAGAAGAGGCATGGGTCACCTGTCTTTTCCTCCTTTAACTCCTTTTATTTCTCCCATGCGTAAGAGAAATGACATGAGGAGAGGGATAAGGAGTACTCTAGGGATGGGTGAGTGACATAAGCCATTAGGATAGAATAGTGGTTTTGGGAAGGGTGAGGAGGTGACAAGTGTCACCTCCCCATTCCTCTAAACTGAAAAGGATTTGGGTTATTTGTTTCCAATTTTGGGATGAGAGGGAGTTAGTTGAATTTTGGGAGAGTTTTATTATTATTGCCAAAAATAGGAAAGTTAGCTTGGAGGAGAGAAAAGGAAGAGGGAGTTGGTGGCTAAGGTTGGAAGAGATCTCAGTGGAGCTCTGCAACAGTTTCATTCCAGAAGGGCTTGTAAGGTTGGTTTAGTTTTACCCAACTGATTTGTTGTATGAGATGTGTGTGAAAGTTGTTTATTTGCTGTGTTTTGTTTTGTTTTTGTGGGATCTGTTGTCGGGTTGTTGATAGAGCTTCTCCCACTTGGGAGAAATGCTCATCAAGTTTGGGGTAGGGGAGGAGTGATCCTCCTCAGGTGCATACCTGGTTTCTTCTTTTGGGATGTTGAAAGCCTTGAGGGCATGTATTTGTGACTGTATATTTTGACTTGAGAGTCAGATACAGATTTCTTGAAAATTTGTGATCAAACTTGGTTTGAGGCCAAGAGAAATTTTGTTGGTTAAATTAGATATAAGGGTGACACTCTAGAGTCGAGTGTGTCCACTCTCCTGCCCCTTATGAAACTCACTATAGTTGAGTTTTCGTGTTGTGTAATTTACCCACGGGTGTTTGTGTGCTTTGGGTTTGTTGTTGTTCCCTGTTGTGAAGTGGAATGCTTGAGTTAACCAGGTGTGAGTATGGTCTCCCTAGCTTGGGGGTGACCCTCTTGCGGGTCTACGGAAGGGAGGAGAGCTAGATGAGTGGTGTTTTCTTCTTTGTTTGTCTTTGATACGCAGGTTTCCCCTTGGAGCTTATGGTTGGATTTGGAGGAGTACTATTTTTTTTTTGAGAGACTGTATTTTATCCTTGCTATAAGGAGAGTTTTGTTCTTGAGCTACATCCGGTTTAAGTTCATTATGGAGGGATTCTCTCCTTCTGAATTTGTATAATTATTGTTTGGGGAAGAGAGAAATTCTTCCATTCAGTGGTGTAAGTCAGTTATGAGTTTCGACATTTATGTATATTTGGAGTAACTGTTGTTAAGAAGCGAAGTTAAATGTTGATCTTGATAAAAGTGTTAAAGTTAGATTATGAATTTTGTTAACTTTTAGATATTATAGTTGTCAGTAGTTGTGAGCCAATGCAATTGTAATTGATTTTGTTTCATTCTCTATTTAAAATTATTATATACTAAATTGAAATTTTGCAAATGTGAAGTAAGGAAAGAAAATATACATAGTTGTAATTATCAATTTTACTAAACTCCTCGTTTATCATTAATTGTATGAAGTCTAATTTCCGTATTTGCTTATATAATTCGTAATTAAAATGTAAATGGCAGTTTAAGAAATTTACGTTTAATTTCCGTATTTACAATGCTAAGTGTTAGTTGATAGTAAATGAACTAGAATTGAACATGACAGATAAATAGAATTTTAAGTCATTCTTTGCTTTTAAAATTTTCAATCATTTGAAAGAATTATTGTTTGTTCTCTACATTGGAAATTAATTAATTATATGAGAATGTGATTTTTTTTTAAGATAACTTAGTTTTCTTTGTTTTCATTTCTCTGTATTTGTAAAGTTACCCGTGAAAGAAAAATTATTATTGTTAAAAAGAGTTATATTTAATAGCTTTACTTATTTAAATCTTTGGATTTCTTTTAAATTTCAATAAAAAAAATATATATATTATGTCTGGATATTGTGGGTTAATTAAATAAATATATATATCAAAATGTGATTTGAAGTATTAATAATATAGAGGAAACTTCATAAGAGAAAATCGAAATAAGGTATAATGGATCGCTGTTGGGTCACTGTGTAATACACAGCATATAATAAAGATACAATGAAATGCTGTTGGGTCGCTGTGTAAACACAGCGCATATTAAAAATAAAGCGATGTGGTGGTGGGAAGGGTTTAAACCTTCCCACCACCCCCGTCGGCGCATATTGGGTGTGGGGAGGGGCGGAGCCCCCACCCACACCCCACGTAGTGGGATGTGGGTGGGGGCTCCGCCCCTCCCCACACCCCCTCCGTAAGATAAACACAGTCCGCGGCCGTGTGACCGTGGACTCCCTACAACACAGCACCCCCCGCCAAGTTTAAACCGCGGCCACCGCCATCCGAGAACTCCCCTCTCCCCACGATAGTGCCTCCACCCCGCGGACAACCTCTGCCACAGAACCTCCACCTCCATTCCTCTGCCATGGCTGCACCGCCGTTTCTCTATCCCTCTGCCATGGCCGCGCAGCCGCCTCTCCATACCTCTGCCCTACACAAAAAAATAAAACAAGGGATTTTCATAGTTAGGATTTTAAGTGTTGAACAAAACAACCAAAGAACTTGTGTTATATTCCATGGTTTGGCTTTTAATTTTATAAAGAGGGGAGCCTCTTTTATGCTATAACAATTGTATATAGTTACTTATATATATATAAATATCTATATATATATATATATATATATATGTATGTGTATATATATATATGTATGTGTATATATATATGTATGTATGTATATATATATGTATATATATATATGTATGTATATATATATATCTATATATATATATATATATGTATGTATATATATATATATATATTATTGATTATATAAAAAGAATAGAAGAATAACAGTTGAAATAATAAAAATAGTAATAATATTTAAATAATTTAATAAAATAAACAAACAATTGTAATAATAGTATTAGTACTAATTAATAGTAATAATAACAACAGTAATTATAACGATAAGAGAAATATAATTGTATATATATGTTTATATATATATATAAATGTATCGATACATACATATATTAGTTAATTGATAAGTTTATCGAAGTGGTCATTTGTTTTCTCTTTACAATATAAGAGAAAATAAAATTTTAATTAAAAGAGAGCGTAAAGGAATGCACTGTAATACTCCGGAAAGAGTTTCTCAGAAATTTCAACTAACAACGCGATTCAATAACCGGGAAAATGAAGAGGAAAATTACACGTCACCTTGCTTAAAAGATCACTGGAAATAAACTTAAGAAGCCATCACAGACATTCCATGTGAGGCCATTTTAATCTCAACTGTAGTAAACGTCCAGATAAGTAAACCTGTAAGAGAGTAAAAAGAAGAAAAACTAACATTGGAAAACACAGAGGAGAAAATGCGCGACATTTCCCACATGGGATAAGAGAACTAAGTTGATGGACCCTTCCGCAAAATTTGCTTAGGAACAAGTTTAATTAATACAAACATGGAGGAGAAACCTAGAACGGAGAAAACTAGGAGACTGAGTCCAGCGAAGTTGTATACCAGCCTATGTGACCTGGACCATCCGAAAGTTAGGATTAATGTCAATAATAGATATAGTGATAACCCTGATTGATGTAAAATATGAAGAAAGGTCCGGATAAACATAAAGAAAGCATAGAAACTGAAAGAGAGAGAGACCGAAATATAAACAAACTAAATTATCAGAGAAATAGTTAAGGTGAGCGCGATAGAAATACAATCAAAATTAAGACCCAGAGAAAAGGGAAGAGAGAGCAAATGAACCGCCTTGTTGAGAATGCTAAGTCGAAGGAGGAGTATATTTCAGGAAGCAAGAGAGGAGACAGACAACCGTGCCTTGCTGAAAAATGACTCAATAGGGAGATCACGAGTCGGTTTAGTCAGAACAAGGTGTCGTGGGAAGTTGTTAATCTATCAGTGAACCACATGTGTAATATAGTGTTGAGTAATTCCCACTTACGCCATAAGGCGTTATGCTGCGAGAATTTGCCGAGATTCAGATTTAGGAACCTTGATATTATAAACCTTGTAGTGACATTAACGGCGTCGTAGAGACTCCCTTGTTGGTCTGCTTGTGTCTGGTTGCACGCAATTGTACTTGTACCCCGCTGACAACTGTAGTGTTTTCGCCTTGAGCGAACACCACCGAGCATGCTTACACATGCGAGAGGGTTTTTAGGGAAGTGTGAGAAAATTTTTGATATTTCGTGTCATAACCACATGACAGATGTGGCTATGACACGTGTGATGTGTGTTGTGACCACATGGAAAATGTGGGCATGACATTTGGTATCAGAGCCAGGTTTAAACACTGGGCATATTTGGGCACGTTATTATTCCGCAACTTTGGCTAATTAGTTTCTACCTTGTTTTGTAGGATGCCTCCCTGATGTGTTCGACAAGCGCGATCACACCACACAGCGTCTGTCGAGGTGCACAGTGATTCCTCAGCCGAGGGACTAGCACCTGTAGTTACAGCAGCACCACCTGCACCACCTGTACCACAAGCACCACTAGTATCACTGACGACACCAGTATTGGATATAGGTCCACAGATCTTATAGGCACTGCAGGCTATGTTAGACAGGTTACCGCCAGTGATTCCTGAGCCACGTGTAGAGCCTCGTGTTGATCCGCGAGAGGAGCCACGTAGGGAGCCACGTGCCGAGTCACGTATTGAGCCACATGAGGAGCCCCACGTTGATCTACTAGAGGTGCCACGTGTGGAGACTTTCGTTGAGATTCTCAACACAACAGTAGAGGAGGTAGGGTCAGCCTCCCATGCACGGAGCAGGAGTCCTCCGAGACCTTTGAGACGAGATGAGATCCAGAGGGTAGAATAGGTACATCATGGATTGTACGAGGATGGTGTGGAAGAGCTAGTTGTGGGACTTAGAGACAGAGGGGACCCCATCAGAGATCTACTTAGGCTCAACCCACCCACTTTTGCAGGTGCTACAGAGGGAGCTATGGCCGAGGCTTGGCTGATTAGCTTAGACAGGTGTTTCGCATTGCGACCATATGGAAGCAACACCAAAGCACGAGTGGCAGTCCATCTTCTCAGGGATGCAGCAGCTACCTGGTGGCGCACAGGGGAGTGCAAGCGCTGACTTTCTGTGGATACACTCACTTGGGAGATCTTCATTGAGTGCTTTAATGCGCGATATTTGTCCGAACATTACAGATAGTGCAGGATCGATGAGTTCCATGATTTATAGCAGAGGGAACTCACTGTTACTCAGTATGAGAGTCGATTCATTGAGCTTTCTCGTTACGCAGAGCACCTCCATGACGAGAAAATCTTATTGCACAAATTCATCAGAGGGCTGAATCACGGGATAGCAGGACCAATTCGTATGGCAAATCCCCAGAACATGAGCGAGGCTGTTGAAAAGGCCCTTATATCAGAGGAAATTTAGGGACGAGGGCAGAATGCACGCCCGTAGTATCAGGATCGTAATCCCCAACAATAGCAGAATTTTTGAAGGCCTCAAAACACAACACAGAAAGGAGGATATAACTCTTCATCATTACCTCCTAGGCCTCCACAGCGGCAGCAACATCAGCAAAAATCTAAATTCCAACAGAGGGGTCAGGGAGGACAGAACTGTGGATGGCAGCAGCAGGGTCCACACAGAGATCAGAGACAGCAAGGTTCATCGGCAGGACCCGCGAGGTCCCAGCAGTCTTACAGAGGCTCACAGGGATCCACTGGACAGACTAGGCAACAACAATTGGGCAGAACACAGTCAGGGTAGTTACAGGTTAGAGGACCATGTTATGTGTGTGGTGGGGCAGGGCATCTGGCTAGAGAGTGCCTGCAGGGATTTACTACAGGGGGACAGCCCCGATCAGGAGGATCTGAGCAGACCGTAGGTGACATGGGCAGATCCCACCACATGTTTGCAGCGGTTGATAACCGCCAGGCCGATTTCCAGGCCTCAGTCATCGAGGTAGCAGGTACGATTGGAGACTTCCCCATCTCTATCCTTTTTTGACTCGGGAGCTACAGACTCCTTTTTGTCTACTTCGTTAGTGGAGCGTTGCAGGCTGGTGGCTTCTAGGCAAGACATTAGGTGGGAAGTTGAGTTGGCCTCAGGGGCCAGGATGTCAGTTGATACCTTGGTTAAAGACTGTGAGATCACATTGGAATCATTCACCACTTCATGTGACCTTAGGGTTATGCCATTAGGATCCTACGATGTAGTTCTGGGTATGGATTGGCTTGCAGCACATAGAGCCAAGCTTGATTGTCGCCAGAGGACGATTAGCTGTTTAGATGATCATGGTTCGCCGGTTGAGATAGTGGGCATTCAAAAGCCCCCGGCTGTTCGTATGATATCTGCTCAGCAGCTTAAGTGCTGTATGCGGAAGGGATATCAGATGTTTGCCATTACAGTCAGTGATAGTGCAGAAGATGAACCTAAGGCTACTTTAGATGATCACCCTGTCCTTAGAGAGTTTGCCGACGTTTTTTCACCAGAATTACCAGGTATGCCTCCACAGAGAGAAGTGGACTTCCACATCGACTTAGTGCCAGGTGCAGAACCGATATCCCGTGCACCCTATAGGATGACTACACATGAACTCACTGAACTTAAGCTACAGTTAGAGGAATTACTTGAGAAGGGGCACATCTGACCTAGCGTTTCACCATGGGGCGCACCGGTTATCTTCGTAAAGAAGAAGGATGGGTCTCTTCGATTATGCATGGACTACAGGCAGTTGAACAAGGTGACGGTGAAGAACTATTATCCTCTGCCTAGGATTGACGACCTTTTTGATCAGATGCAGGGAGCCAGAGTGTTCTCAAAAATTGATCTAAAATCTGGGTATCACCAATTGCGTATCACGGAGGTAGATATTCATAAAACTACTTTTCGAACCAGATATGGCCATTACAAATTCACAGTGGTACCCTTCGGGTTGACGAACGCTCCTGCAGTGTTCATGAGTCTCATGAACGGGGTGTTCCGTACTTACCTAGATCAGTTCATGATCATATTTCTAGATGACATTTTGATTTATTCACGGACTGAGGAGGAGCATGTGGAGCACTTGCATCAAGTTTTGCAACGATTACGAGAGCAGTAGCTTTATGGCAACTTGGCAAAGTGTGCCTTCTACAGGACAGAGGTGCAGTATTTGGGACACATTTTATCAGGCGATGGCATCTCTGTAGATCCATCTAAAATCAGAGCAATTCAGGAGTGGCCGGCACCCACCAACGTGACAGAGGTCAGAAGCTTTATGGGGTTAGCTGGGTATTATCGTCAGTTCGTCAAGGGTTTTTCCAGGATAGCACATCCCATTACTTGCCTTCAGCGAAAAGGGAAGGGTTTCATTTGGACTGAGCAGTGTGAAAAGGCCTTTGGAGTCCTCAAGGAGCATCTTACCAGTGCTCCTATTTTAGCGGTTCCAGATCCTGCAGAGGAGTTTGTTGTTTGCATAGATGCGTCATTAGAGGGTTTGGGAGCCGTGCTTATGCAGGGTGGTAGAGCGATCGCATACGAATCGCGGAAACTGAAGACACATGAGTTAAACTACCCTACTCACGACTTAGAGCTCGCAGTAGTTATTCATGCTTTGGTCCGCTGGAGACACTTCCTCTTAGGACGACGCTTTGAACTCCATTTGGATCATCATAGTTTTAGTATATTTTTACACAGCCAAACTTGAACGCTCGCCAACGGCATTGGATGGAATTCCTATGCGAATACGACTTCAATGTCCACTACATCAAAGGGAAGGAGAACGTGGTTGCTGATGCTTTGAGTCGAAGGCACCACGAGATCCTGACCCTGACCTTGAGGGTGGACTTGAAAGATCGCATCTTACAGCATCTGCCGGAAGACGAGTGGTTTCTTGAGGTGTAGCAGGCAATAGTAAATTAGAAGGCCCTTGAGGGCAAATTTACAGGATATACCCTTGAATCTGATGGTATGCTTCGACATCGGCAGCGTATCTATGTACCCCATGCGCGTAATCTTCGTACAGTAATCTTATCAGAGGCTCATAGAGCACCCTATGCAGCACACCCAGGAGTGAAGAAGATGCATGCTGACTTACGATAGCTTTATCATTGGGCTGGGATGAGGCGTGACATTGCAGATTATGTTGCTCGTTGCCTAGAATGTCAGAGGGTTAAGGCCAAACATCAGCATCCAACGGGATTGTTGTATCCTCACAAGATACCTGAATGGAAATGGGACACCATTTCTATGGATTTTATCATTGGTCTACCTATGTCATCACATCGCCATGATGCTATTATGGTGACAGTTGACAAGCTGACCAAAGTGGCACATTTTTCACTGATATGCACAACATACAATGCACCATCAGTGGCAAAGGTGTTTCTTGATCAGATTGTTAGACTTCATGGGGTACCTCACCGCATTATATATGACAGAGACTCCGTATTTACTTCGTCATTCTGGAGAGCCTTACATTAGGCGTTGGGCACACAGCTCAACTTCAGTTCAGCCTATCATCCAGAAACCGAAGGACAGACAAAGAGAGTTAACCAGGTGTTAGAAGACATGCTTCGCATGTATGTGATGGACCATCAGTCTAGATGGGAGGAGTACCTATATCTAGTTGAGTTCGCCTACAATAATGGGCATCACAGCTCGTTGGGTATGCCTCCTTTCCAGGCTTTATATGGCAGACCATGCAGAACACCATTGAGTTGGGATTGGATAGAGGACAGAACGGTCATCGGTCCAGAAATAGTTCAGAATATGGAACAGTAGGTCAAACAGATTAGATAGAGACTTCAGGAAGCACAGGACAGGCAGAAGAAGTATGCCGATGCTAAGAGGACAGACTGAAGCTTCTCTGTGGGGGAAAGAGTATTTTTGAGAGTGCGACCGCACAAGAGTCCAATCTGTTACGGGAAGGGCTCTAAGCACGCACCTCGATTTGTAGGACCTTTCGAAATCTTGGAGTGGATAGGACTAGTAGCCTATAATCTAGCCTTGCCACCTAGCCTATCACATATCCACGATGTATTTCATGTATCAGTTTTACGTCAATATATTTCTGACTTATCTCACGTGTTGGATTGGAGTGCTCTTTAGGTAGAGGCAGACGGACAGCTGGCGTTGGAGCCAATTCGCATATTGGCTCGTCGGACGCTGGCCCTACAAGGTCGAGATCTGGACCAGGTTAGAGTCCAGTGGGACCTATACGACGAAGTCACTGCAACATGGGAAGATGCAGAGAGACTGAAGACCCTTTATCCTCACCTTTTTGATGACTTCCAGGAGGAAGTACAGTCTTAGGGGGAGAGGATGTGAGGACCACCCTTTTTACTTCTGTTCTTATGACTATTTACATTACTATTATTGTTACTTTTTATATTTGTGGGATAGCAGTTCCCAGATTTGCCAAACTATTAAACTTTATTATGATTATGGAAAAACTAATTGGGTGATGTTTGGATAAGTTTACATTTCAGAAAAGTTAATTAGGTGATGATGGAAAATTGTAATATGATTTCATTTATGCTAATTAGAACTATGTCATGATAATGCATGTTTTTAAGTTGCTTCGGCTATGATGATTATATGTGGATACTGATCTTGTAATTTAGTGTGTAGGATTTACTAATCGAACCACAGATTTCGGAGATCATTCCGCACCTTGTTATTGTTATTCCCTGTTAAGCCGATCTGGTTCCACGAGGAACCAAGATCTTTCTGTGTTTGATGTGATGTTGTAATGTGGTCTTTCGTATGGTCAAGTGGGTTTGGTTACGCTCTTGTAACAATATTTTATGATTTGTGTTGTAAAAAGATTGAATTTGAATTTCTTTATTTTATTTAAATCTTTAAGGCCTTTTCATGTGCTTTACCTTGACCATGGGTGTCCTGAATGGGTTAAAGTTGACCCTGGGTTATACCCCATGGGTCCAGGGGCCCATTTGACATGGGTAACCCTTGAGTAACCTCCATCTAGTCATCTTAACTTCCCCGTGAAGTTAAGTGGCGAAAATTGGAGGTATGGAGGGGACATGATGGATTGTACCAACACCCAACCCATCCCTCTTCAATCCCCAAGGTAAGAGATGGCTACAAACCCATCCATTATTGAGGGATTGACTTGAAGTCACCCTCACCATTAGTGAGATTCCCTCATGTGCTGTGGGTTCATCCATGTGAAGAAAGGAAGAAGAGGCATGGGTCACCTGTCTTTTCCTCCTTTAACTCCTTTTATTTCTCCCATGCATAAGAGAAATGACATGAGGAGAGGGATAAGGAGTACTCTAGGGATGGGTGAGTGACATAAGCCATCAGGATAGAATAGTGGTTTTGGGAAGGGTGAGGAGGTGACAAGTGTCACCTCCCCATTCCTCTAAACTGAAAAGGATTTGGGTTATTTGTTTCCAATTTTGGGATGAGAGGGAGTTAGTTGAATTTTGGGAGAGTTTTATTATTATTGCCAAAAATTGGAAAGTTAGCTTGGAGGAGAGAAAAGGAAGAGGGAGTTGGTGGCTAAGGTTGGAAGAGATCTCAGTGGAGCTCTGCAATAGTTTCATTCCAGAAGGGCTTGTAAGGTTTGTTAGTTTTACCCATCTGATTTGTTGTATGAGATGTGTGTGAAAGTTGTTTATTTGTTGTGTTTTGTTTTGTTTTTGTGGGATCTGTTGTCGGGTTGTTGATAGAGCTTCTCCCACTTGGGAGAAATGCTCATCAAGTTTGGGGTAGGGGAGGAGTGATCGTCCTCGGGTGCATGCCTGGTTTCTTGTTTTGGGATGTTGAAAGCCTTGAGGGCATGTATTTGTGATTGTATATTTTGACTTGAGAGTCAGATATAGATTTCTTGAAAATTTGTGATCAAACTTGGTTTGAGGCCAAGAGAACTTTTGTTGGTTAAATTATCTATAAGGGTGACACTCTGGAGTCGAGTGTGTCCACTCTCCTGCCCTTTATGAAACTCATTGTAGTTGAGTTTTCGTGTTGTGTAATTTACCCACGGGTGTTTGTGTGCTTTGGGTTTGTTGTTGTTCCCTGTTGTGAAGTGGAATGCTTGAGTTACCCAGGTGTGAGTATGGTCTCCCTAGCTCGGGGGTGACCCTCTTACGGGTCTACGGAAGGGAGGAGAGCTAGATGAGTGGTGTTTTCTTCTTTGTTTGTCTTTGATACGCAGGTTTCCCCTTGGAGCTTATGGTTGGATTTGGAGGAGTACTATTTTTTTTTTGAGAGACTGTATTTTATCCTTGCTATAAGGAGAGTTTTGATCTTGAGCTACATCCAGTTTAAGTTCATTATGGAGGGATTCTCTCCTTCTGAATTTGTATAATTATTGTTTGGGGAAAGAGAGAAATTATTCCCTTCAGTGGTGTAAGTCAGTTATGAGTTTCGACATTTATGTATATTTGGAGTAACTGTTGTTAAGAAGTGAAGTTAAATGTTGATCTTGATAAAAGTGTTAAAGCTAGATTATGAATTTTGTTAACTTTTAGATATTATAGTTGTCAGTAGTTATGAGCCAATGCAATTGTAATTGATTTTGTTTCATTCTCTATTTAAAATTATTATATACTAAATTGAAATTTTGCAAATGTGAAGTAAGGAAAGAAAATATACATAGTTGTAATTATCGATTTTACTAAACTCCTCATTTATCATTAATTGTATGAAGTCTAATTTCCGTATTTTCTTATATAATTCGTAATTAAAATGTAAATGGCAGTTTAAGAAATTTACGTTTAATTTCCGTATTTACAATGGTAAGTGTTAGTTGATAGTAAATGAACTGGAATTGAACATGACAAATAAATAGAATTTTAAGTCATTCTTTGCTTTTAAAATTTTCAATCATTTGAAAGAATTATTGTTTATTCTCTACATTGGAAATTAATTAATTATATGAGAATGTGATTTTTTTTTAAGATAACTTAGTTTTCTTTGTTTTCATTTCTCTGTATTTGTAAAGTTACCCATGAAAGAAAAATTATTATTGTTAAAAAGAGTTATATTTAATAGCTTTACTTATTTAAATCTCTGGATTTCTTTTAAATTTCAATAAAAAAAAATATATATTATGTCTGGATATTGTGGGTTAATTAAATATATATATATATATATATATATCAAAATGTGATTTGAAGTATTAATAATATAGAGGAAACTTCATAAGAGAATATCAAAATAAGGTATAATGGATCGCTGTTGGGTCGCTGTGTAATACACAGCATAGAATAAAGATACAATGAAATGTTGTTGGGTCGCTGTGTAAACACAATGCATATTAAAAATAAAGTGATGTGGTGGTGGGAAGGGTTTAAACCTTCCCACCACCCCCCGTCGGTGCATATTGGGTGTGGGGAGGGGCAGAGTCCCCACCCACACCCCACGTAGTGGGATGTGGGTGGGGGCTCCGCCCCTCCCCACACCCCCTCCGTAAGATAAACACAGTCCGCGGCCATGTGACTGCGAACTCCCTACAACACAGCACCCCCCGCCAAGTTTAAACCGCGGCCACCGCCATCCACGAACTCCCCTCTCCCCACGATAGTGCCTCCACCCCGCAGATAACCTCTGCCATAGAACCTCCACCTCCATTCCTCTGCCATGGCCGCGCCACCGTTTCTCTGTCCCTCTTCCATGCTCGCGCCGCCGCCTCTCCATACCTCTGCCCTACACAAAAAAATAAAATAAGGGATTTTCATAGTTAGGGTTTTAAGTGTTGAACAAAACAACCAAAGAACTTGTGTTATATTCCATGGTTTGGCTTTTAATTTTATAAAGAGGGGAGCCTCTTTTATGCTATAACAATTGTATATAGTTACTTATATATATATATATATATATATATATATATATATATATATATATATATATATATATATATATATATATATATATATATATATATTATTGATTATATAAAAAGAATAGAAGAATAACAGTTGAAATAATAAAAATAGTAATAATATTTAAATAATTTAATAAAATAAACAAACAATTGTAATAATAGTATTAGTACTAATTAATAGTAATAATAACAACAGTAATTATAACGATAAGAGAAATATAATTGTATATATATGTTTATATATATATATATATATATATATATATATATATATATATATATATGTATCGATACTTACATATATTAGTTAATTGATAAGTTTATCGAAGTGGTCATTTGTTTTCTCTTTACAATATAAGAGAAAATAAAATTTTAATTAAAAGAGAGCGTAAAGGAATGTACTGTAATACTCCGGAAAGAGTTTCTCGGAAGTTGCAACTAACAACGCGATTCAATAACCGGGAAAATGAAGAGGAAAATTACACATCACCTTGCTTAAAAGATCACTGGAAATAAACTTAAGAAACCATCACAGACATTCCATGTGAGGCCATTTTAATCTCAACTATAGTAAACGTCTAGATAAGTAAACCTATAAGAGAGTAAAACGAAGAAAAACTAACATTGGAAAACACAGAGGAGAAAATGCGTGACATTTCCCACATGGGATAAGAGAACTAAGTTGATGGACCCTTCCGCAAAATTTGCTTAGGAACAAGTTTAATTAATACAAACGTGGAGGAGAAACCTAGAATGGAGAAAACCAGGAGACTGAGTCCAACGAAGTTGTCTACCAGCCTATGTCACCTGGACCATCCGGAAGTTAGGATTAATGTCAATAATAGATACAGTGATAACCCTGATTGATGTAAAATTTGAAGAAAGGTCCGGATAAACATAAAGAAAGCATAGAAACTGAAAGAGAGAGAGACTGAAATATAAACAAACTAAATTATTAGAGAAATAGTTAAGGTGAGCGCAATAGAAATACAATCAAAATTAAGACCCAGAGAAAAGGGAAGAGAGAGCAAACGAACCGCCTTGTTGAGAATGCTAAGTCGAAGGAGGAGTATATTTCAGGAAGCAACAGAGGAGACAGACAACTGTGCCTTGCTGAAAAATGACTCAATAGGGAGATCACGAGTCGGTTTAGTCAGAACAAGGCGTTATGGGAAGTTGTTAATCTATCAGTGAACCACGTGCGTAATACAGTGTTGAGTAATTCCCACTTACGTCGTAAGGCGTTATGCTACCAGAATTTGCCGAGATTCAGATTTAGGAACCTTGATATTATAAACCTTGTAGTGACGTTAACGGCATCGTAGAGACCCCCTTGTTGGTCTGCTTGCGTCTGGTTGCACGCAATTTTACTTGTACCCCACTGACAACTGTAGTGTTTTCACCTTGAGCGAACACCACCGAGCATGCTTACGCATGCGAGGGGGTTTTTAGGGAAGCGTGAGAAATTTTTTGATATTTCATGTCATAACCACATGACAAATGTGGCTATGACACGTGTGATGTGTGTTGTGACCACATGGAAAATGTGGGCATGACATATTCCAAAAATCCTTCATCATTACTTCATTCTGCCAGAGCACAGACCGGAACCTTATTACTTATAACTTTCACTGCGGAAGAGAAAATGATTTGAAACTTTGGATTTAACACCTTTATAGAATACTGAACTTAAATCTGAACCACATGACCATATCTTCAAATCTAGAGGAATACAGAGCATTTTACCAGGCAATCTTCCAGGCAATTGCCTATAGTAGAAACCTTCACCAACTTCCAGAGGCCAGAATCTTCTTATATCAACACATACTTCCTTAGGAACAATAGGAAGGATCATACAACATGCTATATTTCATCCACAATATCTTCTCATCCTTAGCATAGGTTCTAATTCCCATATTAATATATAATCATTCATCTTAATACTTCTAATTCCCATCTTAGTATATTATCATGAAATCATCTCTGCTGACCACAAACATGCTCAATACAACTTTACTTACCATTAATCAAGGCATGACATCCAAGCATGAACATCAACAACCAACCATGAACATAGTATATCATCATCATAAGCATCCAAGCATTGTGTCCAAACTAGGTATTATCATCAACCACACAACCACATCAGTGATAACCATACCGAGTACATCAATGACAACCACACAACCATATGTGCAACAAAATTTGTTTAATAAACTTGTATAAAAGTGATTTTGACAATTCCCTTTATAACTTTCCTTCAAAATCTTGGATTTTCAAGTTTAGTGTATGTACTAACACTTCTTCCAACCCATCTAATAGATTTGACATCAATTTTTTTCTATTGGCAAATGGATTCCACGCTTAGGTTTTAAAGTGTCACAACACTGGCCACTCTTGTCTTCCTTCATTCCTTCATCTTTGAAATTTTGAGGTAGGTTTTGATTCAATTCTTGTTCTTTTATTCATTGTTTTCTTGTTTTACCTTTGTTAAATTGATTTATTTTCCTAAGTTTATTTTTTTCTTTGGTGTGATTATTGTCCATTCTCCTTTGTCTGGGTTCCATTTTGAATTAGGTTTTTAGGTTTTTTATTCATTTTCTAGGTTTAATGGTTAAATTAGGTCTTTTAGGTTAGATTTTGGTTTAAATTTTAGTTTCCTATTAGGTCTAGGTGGTCTAGCCTTAGGATTTTCTCCCAAAACCTTGTTTGGGTTCTAGATCTTCCTTAACATCATTAAAATGGATCCCAAGTTCTTCTATCCCTTCAAGTAATCAATACTTACCTTATGAAAAAGTAGAAATTCAATGCTTTGTGTTTTCAAGGGTTGCATGCACCTCAAAACTTTATTCAAAAGTTCTTGGTCCTCCTAATTTCTTGATCTTTGCCATTGTTGTCTTTTATCATATCAGATCTCAAAAACCTATTGGAACTCAAAGAATCAAGGTTTCGACAAGGATCACAAACTTTGGTCCAAAAATCTCATGGTTCCCTAGATTCTCATTTTCCTTCTTACAGATAAATATCCCTCATATTTTTGGGACCCCATGACACTTTTGTACTGTCCCAATGTTTGAAATCCTTATGTATTTCCGATCCCTACTAGGAAATAAAACCCTCCAAAATTTTGTGTTTACTTGGAACTCAAGCACTTGGTTCCAAATCCTTATGTCCTCTCAAAACTCGATGACCTAACAAAGAAAAAAAACACATAATTTCACAAATTTAATGGATTTTATTGTTATAAATGGACTAATATAATGTTTACTTGATTATGTAGGAAATCTAAATGCCTAAGAAAGTAAACAAACTACTTTGGACCATGAAATATGAATGTCACTTGGGGGATCCTAAGGCAACAATGTTCACTTCTGACTTGTAGAACATCATAGACAAACTTAGGACATGTGAGCCTAGAGTAGTTCAATGAGGATGTAATTAGAGATAATCCTACTCCAAGGGAAATGATTCTAGAAGGGTTTATGTTGGTTAATGGAACATGGTTTCCCATTGCAATGCAATGTCCTAAATTTATATTAGCCTGTGCCCAAAACTACCACCTACTGGACAAGAGGTGGTATGACTTAAAGGGCAACATAGTGTTAGATGTCACTCCTACAATGATCAGAATGGCCTTTTCTCTACCATATATTGTACAAATGGGGATGCTAATAGAGGAACAATCTCAAACAAATTTTAGGATCATCATGTTAATAATTCTAAGCATTTGAATAGGCATTGGCTTCAGAAAGAAATAAAACTAGTTGTTAAGATTCCAAAGAATCTAACTAGGTCAGATTTCTAGTTTGAAGTTGGAGATTGTTGGCAAGAGACACTGTGTGGCTTCATGAATGTTGTCATTGATGGCAACAAAGTCCATCCCACACATCCGTAGGATATGGTATGTCAATACCGGAAGTCAGATTGAAGAATATTTTGGTTTGATGACCAAGAACAGAGCATGCAGCAAGATCTGACAATCAGGTCTGAATCTCTCAGAGGAGTACCATGACTGATACATTCCAGAGATTGAGCCTTCGGTGATGAAAGAGTAAAGAGATATGAACATCTAAATGTTGGGCTCCTATTTGGTAGAGTAGACTAAGGAAGAATTGACCGGCAGAGCATCAGACCTTAATTCAGATGAGAAATTGATGGTGATCAAGTTTCTTGAGGGATCATTCATGGTTTTCTGACATGATTGATGAATTCTATAAGTATCTCTTTGATACACATCACTTAGTATGCAAGGATTCAGCTGATAGATCAGAGTTTGGGAAAATATTGAGTATTCCAGATGCCGACTAGAAACATGTTGAAATCCTTGGTGCGGAGATATATATATATATATATATTAGAAGGATTTAGATGTGAAGGTGTGTGTGGTGTATTATATTGTGCGAAGAAAAGTAGAGAGTAGTGTGGAAGTAGCTATATAGGTCCGATATGTAACAGGACGACAACAATAAAGAAGAGGAAGAATGAAGTGCAATAGATCAGTGTATTGAGCCTAACCAGAACTGAACTTTAGCATATGTCGATACCTCTCATTAGTTCAATCACATGGATACTTTCTTTATACTTTGTAGACAGTGAGTCTCTTGTAGGTAGTGAGACTCTTGTGAGCAGTGTGCCCTAATTGGCAAGTGCCATTTGTACTTCTATTCTTTTAACAGAGAATAAAATCTTGGGTTAGTCACCTCGTGGTTTTTCCCTTAATAGGGTTTTTGACATCAAAATCATTGTGTTATGTGTATTGATTTTGTTTCTGCTTTCATGGTTATGTATGCTTATGTGATTTGATGCTACACTAGTTGTTAAAGAAGAACAGAAAGTTAAAGTAATTAAGATAATTGATTCACCCCCCCTCTCAGTTATTAACAATTGGTATCAGAGTTAAGTTCCTCCAAACAAAGCCTAACAGCTTTAGGAAGATCTGGAAATCTCAATGGATATGTATGGTATGAGGGAACAACTTCAGTTTGCCTTAGATGATCTTGAGCAGTCTCGCACTGAAGTCAATAATTTGAAAGAAAGACTCAAACAAGCTGATGATTTCATAAATGAACTAAAAGAGAAATTGAGTATCTCTATGAAGAAGAGAAAGGAACTACTTCAACAATTAGCAAGTCAAAGTGAAGCCAATAATACTGATGAAGATCTGAATGAGAAGAACAAGTTATGTGAGAAACTATCAAAAGAGGTCATTATGGTAAGACATGAAATGGAATCAGGGGTTATGAAATTCACACAAGAAACTGAAGAGAAAAGAAAAATTGAAGATGATCTAAGACAATCTCTCAAGGAGAAGTCAGAAGACTGCCACAAAATGGATAGAATAATCAGGCATCTAGAATCTGATCTTGAAGAAGCTAGAGATAATGAAGAACAACTTAAGAATCAGATTGACACTCTTAAAAGGGATCTTCAAACAGTAAATGAATACAAAGAGAAATTCAAGAAAGATCTGCTCAACTTGAAGTTCTTCTTGAAAGACAAAAGAGGGTAGATGACAAGCAAGGCTTGGGGTATGAGAAAAGTGAAAGCTTTGGATCTAGTCAAAAGAACTCTAGATTAGGAAATCCATGGAACAAGCCTAGAAGACCTCTGGTAAGGCAACCAAATGCTCAAAGATATCCATCCTTCAATGGATATTGCCACAATTGCAATAACTCTGGTCATAAAGCAAATCAATGCAGAAGAAAAATAAATCAGACTAATTCATCCTTCTCCGGATAGTGTTTTAACTGCAAGAGGTATGGTCACAAATCTCATGAGTGTAGAAATATGCAAATAAACAATTCATTCAATGGTAGATGCTTTGCATGCAATAGAATGGGACATATGGCTAATCAATGTAGATCAAGAGGATACCAGTCAAATATGTAAAGAAATGTTGTTTGCTACAATTGCAATAGATTTGGTCATATTGCCAAATTCTGCAAAAATAAGAATTAGGACAAAAAGGGTCCGGTGCATCATAATCAAAACCAAGACAAAGGAAAGGGAAAAGTGAATGCAGAAGAAATTCAAAGGGAGATGAATAAAATTTGGGTAAAGAGAAGTACAGAAAATGTTGAGGATGGATCCGCACCAGAATCTGGTGCTGATATTCCTTCTGAAAACTAAATAAATGAGCTCTGGCTTAGGGGGAGTCTCAAAAGAAAATAATTTCCCCCAGCCCGTCAATTGGTGCCTAAAATTGGCACATGGAAAGTTGAAGATTGAAAGGGCTCTCAGAGAAACATCTAAATAACCCTTGGTAAAGATATGAAAGATCTGCAAGAAGTTTGAAAAGGTTAATTATCCAAAATTAATCTAGTTTGATAGTCATCTGGCAAAAGAAGGACTTTCTTAGTTAGACCCGATATAATTCAAAATTGAAATATTTGAATTTGTAGTTAGATGGAATGATTGGAGAAAGGGAGATACTTTGTAAGTTATCATTCTAGGTGCATCTCAGTGATCCAGAAAGATCTCTCTCAAAAATAAGGAAAACAAGGCAACCGGAATAACCTATGTTGTGCATTTATTGCAAAATAGAATTAGGGTTTATGCAGAAATAAAAGGATTCTTTTCTTCATAATTTGTGCATTTGCATTCAAGAAAAAGAGAAAAGGAGCTCTGCAACAAAATTGTCTCAAGCCTCTCAAAGATCAACCACAGAAGTCGATTCTTCCAGCAATCTGATCCGGCTCAGATTGTGAACCCTAGAAGCGTAAAAGGTATTTTTTGCTCTTGAAAGCCTCTCTCTGAATATTTTGAAAGATGGCTACTCCAAATGTTGTGAAGATCACTGATAGGCCATGTCCTAAATTCAAGAAACATCCCTACAAATCCCTAGAAGTTGATCCCCTAAGTGCCTTTTCAAGCATTCCGCATGGGGTTTTACATGTAGAAGATGTTAGGGCATATATTCATGTAAACATTAAGGAATTTGGGGAATCCAAGCTAATGGATACTTATCACAATCAGTTAATAGATGATTCTTTTGAGCTCAAACCTCAGTACAAGGCTATCCAGGACAAGCATTTTGGACATTGCATCTATTTCCCTTGTTTTGTAGAAGATGAATGGGTTAGGTATGTTCTGAGTAGAATGCATGACAAATTTATGTGGTTGATGAGGTCATTCAAGATAACCAAGGATACCATTAGGGTAGTTACCAGATTGCACTCACCTAGTGGGTTACCTGCTCTCAAATCTGTCAATAAGCAGATAGTGAGTGAGGCAACAGGATTAAAATTTGACAAGAGAGCAATGACAATTGAAGATATCACTGATTTGAATATCAAGTTTGCATCCATGATAATTGGATATAAGATATATCACTCCAGCAGGGAGAATTTTGTATCTGAAACTGCAATCTATGCTGCTTATCAGATGTTAAGGGAGAATGTAGATTATGATCTTTGTGAGTTTCTTCTAAGCCAACTGTTGGAAAACCTACAAAAGATCAAGAAGGACAAGAAGAACTCATTCAAGTATGCTGGGCTAATACTATATTTGTTCTTTTACTTTATGAATGAGCTTCCTAGATCTAGTCGTTGGATATGGCAAAATGACAGACCAGTAGCCATACAAATCAAAGATTATTTGCATGGAATTGGTGATGCCAAGGCACATAATACAACACTTTGGGGCTACTTCAAGAACTTGAAGAGTATGATGCAAGCCAGGGAGAGAATCCCCCAATCTCTAGTTGAAAAGTATAAGGATACAGTATGCTTTATGGCAGAAACTGATCAATGCCTAATGGAGGCAGTGGAGCCAAGGATAGTCTGGATCATGCCAATGGGGTATGAAGTTGATGAGAAAATTCTAGAGCTACATATTCAACACCTGCTGAGTCAGTCCAAGGACCTTGAGGCAGAAAGTTTTGGAACCTTTGAAGAGTTGAGTGTAAAGATTCATGTAGAGCTAAGACAACTGGAGATGAAAAGAAAAGTGAGAAACAAAGTAGAGGATGTTGCCAAAAGGTATGACATTTCAAAAGAAGCACTTGATGCAAATAGAGAAAAACTAGAAAAGGTAGAGAAAGAGAAACAAGATGCAGAAAAAGAAAGTGATCCATTGTAAGCCCCTTCCCGGACCAGATCCTCCAAGAGTTCTACACCTGCCACCTCTAAGAGCCAAAAGGCATCAAAACTGGAAGCCTAGTCATCCAAAAAGGGAGAGAAGAGAACAAAGAAAAAGGCAACAAGATCCTATACAAGTCAGAAGGATGATGAAGAAACTGAAACTGATGAGGAAGACAATAAAATGAAGAAGAAGAAGAAGAAAACATCTGGTGAACCCTCTACCAGTCAAGGCAAGGAAGAAAAGATAGAAGAATTTGTTGAAAAGCCTACTCTCTGCATTGATGATATCATCAAATCAGTCACTGTGGATGGGAACTTGAAACCAATGACTGAATTTTATGATGATTATAGTGAAGCTGATCAGAAGATCCTACAAGAAACTATAGTCAGGTATCTAAACATCTATAACAAAGCATTCGTTGAAATTATATCTGTGATTCCCAAAAGTTTAGAAAAAGAACTTGAAATGAGAAAGAACAATGCCATGGCAAAAGACTTAGAAATCCGAGAGCAGATTGCTATCCAACTCTATCCTTCCATCACTCCTCAACAAAAGAACATGATCTTCAAGGATTGCAAGGATGAGTTCTGGAGCAAAGCCAGAATGAATAAGCTTATGCTCAGAGAGACTGATCAGGTGGCTAAAGAAACAGAAGATATCCTCTGAAATGCTTTTAAAAGATTCAATCTTCCTATTATAGAGGACTTAGGTGATGAACCCTTTGCCATGGATGACAAAGGAGAATCTATTGAGACAGTTGTAGAAGAGACAAAGGAGACAAGTAAAGAGAAAGCTAAGGACTTAGATTCCTCTGTTCTAGAAGAGGAAGTTCATGAAGAAGTAGACACCTCTCTTCCAGATCCCCCTACAGACTCTGGAATTGAAAGAAAAGAAAGAAAAGAAGAGAGCATCAATCAAGGAGAAGAAGTGAAGGGAAGAGAAGAAGGTCAAACAAAAAAGACCACAAGTGACAGTGTTGAGGCTGCAGAAGGGAAGAAAACTCTGTCTCTAGCAAGAGACACCACAGAAGCAGTCAAAGACTTCTTGACAAAAGAAATGATGGAATTAGATGAGCTGGAGCTACTTCAAGGGCCATTTAATTTTGATTCCCTCTCTTCGGTCTAGATAATGAAGGTAGCATCTTTTGCTCAAGCCAAAGCAAAAGAAAAGCTTCTAAAGTATCACATGGAAGACTGTGAGCTAATAGAGATTACATCTGGTGTGCTAGAGAAAATCATGCCATCCTTCCAAAAGGATCCTTCAGCCTCCACATCGGGTAATCTAAAGTCTCTTGTAAATTTTGTTAATACACATTTTGACTCTTTAGAGAAAGCGGCAGAAGAGAAAGTCTGGAAAGAATTTTTGGGTAAGAGATTCTCTGAAGTACAAGGGCTATTAACAAATGATAGGAGAACTATGGATATTGGGATAAAGAGCTTAGAAAATGCTCTTAAAGATGGTGGAGAAATATATAAATTTTGTTTATCCTTGTCTAAAGTGACAAAGGATATTGAGAAGAAAGTGAAAGAGCAAGAGGATAAACTGTTAAGTGTATCTCAAAATTTTGATCCTCTTGTTGATAACTGAGAGGGGGGGGTGAATCAGTTATCCTAATTATTTCCCTTTTTGAATTAATGCAGCATTGAATCAAACACAAAAACATTACCATGAAATAAGAAACACATGACACAGTATTTTTGACGTGGAAACCCTGTTAAGGGAGAAAACCACGGGGTGATTAACCCAAAGATTATTCTCTGTTAGAAGAATAGGGAATTACAAAAATGGCACTTGCCAATTAGGGCTCACTGCCCGAGCACACTGCTCACAAAGAGGCCCACTGCCTACAAGGAGACACACTGTCTACAAAGTGATAAGAATCACAGTCTTGAACTAATTGGAAGCATCTACATATGCTGGAGTTCAGTTCCGGTTAGGCTCAGTACACTGATCTGCTGCACTTCATCTTTCTGCTGTTCTTTATTCTGCTATCCTTTCACATACCGGATCTTTGTTACTACTTCTGCTCTACTCTGTATTTATTTGCATACATCTTCACACCATCACAACTAAATCCATCCTCTATATATATCTGCACAAGTAATTTCATCACCTTTCTAGTCGGCATCCGGAACAGTCTAGTTTCTTACAAACTCTGTTCTGTCGGCTGAATCCTTGCTCACCAAGCAATGCAGATCAAGCATATACTTGTAGATATCATTAATCATGTCAGCCAAACATGATTCATGCCTTCACAACCTTTACCATCAACAATAACACATCCGAAAAATAGTCTGATACTCTGTCAGTCAGTTCTTCCTCTGTTCTCACTGTCTCTCAGGAATCCGGTACTCAACTATTCATATCTTTTTCCTTGTCCATCACCGGAGGCTAAATCCTTGGAATATACCACTCAAGGTAGTCCTCTTGACTTCCCCAAATCCACACTACACCAAGACACTTCCTCTGAGAGATCCGGACCAATCTGTCGGACCTTGCCACATGCTCTGTTCTTGTTCACCGGACCACAACAATCTTCATTCTGACTTCCGGTAGAGACACACCATGACTTGCGGATATGTGGGATGACCTTTGTTGCCATCAATGACAACAACCATGAATCCATATAGTGTCTCTTGCCAACAATCTCCCCCTTTGGCATTGATGGCAACACTTAGTGAAAAATGACTAAGTGTTTACACTATGCTCCCCCTTTGCTGATGCTCTGTCTTTATATACAATTTCTGGAACTCCCCCTTAGTTGGATTTCTCATTTTTCACTGCTCCTCACTCCCCCTTTGACATCAATGGCAAAGGGTAGGGTCCACACGCCAAAATTTTCAAAAATTTTCTATACATAGCCGCATATTTACATACTCACATATACTGAAGAATGTCTGCAAAGGATGTCTTCAATTGGATCAGTTTTGTAGCCCAACTTTGCTTCATTCTATCCAAAATTGAAATGTGACCACTCAACAAAAATGCAAAAGCTTCTGCCCTCTTGAGATCTGTCGGATCATTTGTTTGGGCGGTGGTCTGAGCATCACTAATGGCCTCATGCATAGTTTCTAACTTAGGGATTATAATCCTTCTAAGTTCTCCCATCCGGTTAGTGATATTCTTCCTTTCCTTCTCAAGGTTCTTTATTTCACTCAAGACTGCAATAGTCTGACATTCTTGATTTACTATGGAGGAAGAGAGAGGATCAAAACTTTGAGATAAACTTTGTAGTTTGTCCTGTTCCTCTTTTATTTTCTTATCAATTTCTGCTGTTGCCTTTGACCAGGATATACAAAATTTGTAAATATCACCGCGATCCTTAAGAGCATTTTCTAAGCTCTTTATTCCAATACTCATATTTCTCCTATCGTTAGAGATTAATCCTAATACTTCTGAAAATCTTTTATCCAAAAATTCCTTCCGGACCTTTTCTTTAGCTGATTTTTCTAGAGAATCAAAATGTGTATCAACACTGTTGACTAAGGTTTTGAGATTACTAGAAGAGGAGGCTGTCGGATCTATCTGGATTGATGGCATAATCTTTACAAGTACTCCAGAAGTAGCCTCTATCAACTCACAGTCTTCCATATGAGACTTTAGGAGTTTTTCATTTGCCTTGGCATTTGCAAATGAAGCTATCTTCATTGTTTGTACCGGAGAGAGAGTCAAAGGCGAATGGGCCTTTTAGAAGCTCCGGTTCATCAATCTCTAAAGTTTCTTGGCTTAGAAACTTTTGGACAGTTTGTGCAGTGTCTCTTGCCAGAGACAGATGTTTCTTTTCTTCTGCAGTTTTGTCCTTAGGAGTCTTATCTCCTTCCACATTCTTGCCACTTATAGTTGTGGTTTTCTCTATTGGATTTTTATCTTTCTCTGTATCCTTGGTGCTGTCAACCTCTTTTTCTTTTTCTGATGCTTCTTTCTCCTGTAATTTCTCTGCTTCTTGGGATCCGGAGACTGTAGGAGAAGCCGGAGAAGAGATGTTAGTTTGTTCAAGTGGCACTTCTTCCGGAGCAGATGATGCAGCTATTTTTGCACCTAAGTCCTCTGTAATAGGAATGTTGAACCTTTTGAATGTATTCCGAAGGATCCCTTCAGTGTCCTTGGCTACTTTGTCAGTTTCACCAAGCATAAGCTGATTCATCCTTGCTTTGCTTCTGAATTCATCCTTGCAGTCCTTGAATATCATGTTCATTGTTTTGTGATCAATTGAAGGATATAGCTGAATAGCTATCTGTTCCCTGATCTCAAGGTTTTTTGCCATGGCATTGTTTTTTCTTATTTCTAGTTCCATCTCTAGACTCTTTGGAATTTCAGAGATAATCTCAATAAAAGCTTTATTGTAGATGTTCAAGTACCTTATTATAGCTTCCTGCAGGATCTTTTGATCTGCCTCATTGTAGTCATCATAGAATTCAGCCATCGGTTGAAGGTTCCCATCCACTGTGACTGATTTGACTACACTGTCTAGAGACAAGGTGGGCTTTTCAGAAAGTTTTTCTATCATTTCTTCCTTGTCTCGGCCAGAAGAGGATTTACCGGATTCTTTCTTTTTCTGTTTCTTTATTTCTTTCACTCCCTCATCTGACTCAGTTTCTTCTTCATCCTTTTGGCTTTGATAAGCTCTTGAGGCTTTTGTCTTGGATCTCTTACCGGATCCCTAGACTTCCGGTTTTGAGCTTTTGGTTTTGATAGGTGTGGATCCTTTAGATGATCTGGTCCCGGTTGAGGATTCCACCGGAGCACTTTTCTTGCTTTTCTTTTCTGCCTCTTTCTTTTCTTCCTCAGATTTTCTTCTCTTTTCCCAGCTGGCATGAAGTGCCTCTTTTGAGATGCCTAGGCCTTGAGCAATATGCTCAACTTCTTTTCTTACCTTCCTCTTTATCTCCGGTTCCCTAAGTTCTACATGTATCTTTACACTCAGCTCCTCAAAGGTTCCAAACCTTTCTGCCTTTGGATCTTTGGGCTGACTTAGCATGTGTTGAACATGCAGCTCCACTATTTGTTCATCCACTTCATACCCCATGGGCATGATCCATACAGTTCTTGGTTCTACTACCTCCATTAGACACTGATCTATTTCTACCATGAAGCATACTGTGTCTTTGTACTTTTCAACAAGGGATTGGGGTATTCTTTCTCTTGCATGCATCATGCTTTGGAAGTTCTTGAAATATCCCCATAGAGCTGTGTTTCTTGCTTTAGCATCCCCAAGTCCATGCAAATAGTCTCTGATTTGGATGGCAACCGGTCTGTCATTCTGCCATATCCATCCACTGGATCCGGGAAGTTCATTCATGTAGTAAAAGAAGAGACAAAGGATCAGATTGCCATACTTGAAGGAGTTTTTCTTGTCCTTCTTAATCTTCTGCAGATTTTCAAAAAGTTGGTTTATAAGAAGCTCACACAAGTCATAGTCTACAGTCTCCTTTAACATTTGATAAGCTGTGTAGATTGCAGTTCCCGGTATTGAATTTTCCCTACTGGAGTGATAGATTTTGTAACCAATTATCATAGATGCAAATTTGACATCCGGTTCAGTGATGTCATCAACTGTCATAGCTCTCTTGTCAAACTTGGATCCGGTTGCATCACTAACTGTCTGATTTTTGACAGACTTGAGAACAGGTAATCCACCGGATGAATGCAGACCGGTTACAGCCCTAATTGCATCTTTGGTAATCTTGAAGGGCTTGTTCAACCATAGGAAGTTGTCATGTACTCTACTTAGTACACACCGGACCCATTCATCTTCTTCAAAACAGGGGAAATGAATGCATTGTGCAAAGTGTTTGTCCCGGATGGCTTTACACTGAGGTTTGATCTCGAAGGAGTCATCTATCAATTGTTTGTGATAGATATCCATCAGTTTTGATTCTCCAAAGTCTTCAAAATTCACATGGATGTAAACCCTAATGTCTTCCGTATGCAATACACCATGTGGAACACTAGAGAAGGCTCCTAGTGGATCTACCTCCAAGGATTTGTAAGGATGTTTCTTGAATGTGGGGCGAGGTCTATCAGAGATCTTAACTATATTCGGAGTAGCCATTCTTCAAAGATTTGCAGTGAGATAATGAAAACCGAGAATACCTTATGCGCCTTCGGTTTGCACGGAGTGGTTGGATTGATTTCTTTATGCAATGACTTCGGCAGGAGATCTTTGGTGTGCTTGATGAATCTTGTTGCAGAGCTCCACTTTTCGCTTCTTCTTGAGTGCAGAATGAGCAAATGATTTTTGAGAAATCCCTTATATTGCTCCGCAAACCCTAATATCTGATGGCAATAAATGCTCGACCTATATTATTCCGGTTTGCCTTATCCGGATAGCTTGGAGTATCCTAGATTAGTCCTGATCTATGAACATCATCCGGATCTTTCAATCATGAATAAATCAAGATGACACATTACAAGAACATCCCATACATTCTGTCTAGTCCGCAGAGTAAAATAATGTACTTTCGGATCTCTCCGGACCCTTTTGTAGTCCTCTGTCATTCCGAAGCATCTCCCGGAACAGGTCTTTACTTGATCGATCATAACTTCTTTATATCTTCATGCGGACCTCTGAAATCTTGTCTGGATCATCTCAGGACTGGTATCTTCAAACCCTTTACTCTGCATCTTGTGTCACATCCAGCATCATTTGATTGGCTGGGGGAACATGATTTTCTTTGAGTCTCCCCCTGAGCCAGAGCTCACTTTTTAATTTTTGGAAGAAATATCAGCACCAGAGTCTGGTGCGGATCCAACCTCTACATTCTCTGAAATTTTCTTCACCCAAATCTTGCTCATCTGATTCCTAACTTCATCCGCATTCATCTTTTGTTTACCCTTGTCTTAATTCTGATTATACACCGGACCTCTTTTGTCCTAATTCTTGCTTCTGCAGACTTTAGCATTATGACCGGACCTATTACAGATTTGGCAAATAAAATTTCTTTGCATATTTGACTGATAACCTCTTGATCTGCATTGATTAGCCATATGACCTACTCTATTGCATGTAAAGCATCTACCTTTGAATGATTTGTTTACTTGCATATTTCTGCATTCATGGGATTTGTGTCCATACCTTTTGTAGTTAAAGCACTGTCCGGAGAAGGATGAATTAATCTGATTCATTCTCTTTCTGCACTGATTAGCTTTGTGACCAAAGTGGTTGCAGCTGTGGCAGTATCCATTGAAAGATGGATATCTTTGAGCATTGGGCTGTCTTACCGGAGGTCTTCTAGGCCTATTCCTTGGATTTTCTGATCCAAAATTCTTTTGATCGGATCCAGAGCTTTCTCCTTTCTCATATCCCAAACCATACTTGTCATCTATCCTCTTTTGACTTCCAAGAAGTACTTCAAGTTGGGCAGAACTTATCTTGAATTTTTCTTTATATTCATTTGCTGTTTGAAGATCTCTTTTGAGAGAGGCAATTTGATCCTCAAGTTTTTCTTCATTATCTTTGGAATCTTCAAGATCAGATTCAAGATGTCTGATAATCCTGTCCATCTGGTGGTATTCTTCTAATTTTTCTTTAAGAGATTGTCTTAGATTGTCTTCAGCTTTTCTTTTTTCTTCAATCTCTTGAGTAAACTTTATAGTTCCTGATTCCATTTCATGTCTTAACATAATGACTTCTTTTGATAACTTTTCACATAACTTGGTTTGCTCAGTCAATTCTTCATTTGTATTACTTTCTTCACTTTGTCTTGCTAATTGTTGGAGCAGCTCCTTTCTCTTTTTCATAGAGAGACTTAATTTGTCCTTTAATTCTCTCATGAATTCATCAGCCTGTTTGAGTCTTTCCTTTAATTCATTAACTTCAGAATTTGACTGTTCAAGATCCTCAAGGGCAGTCTTGAGTTGCTCCCTTAAACCATATGCATCCATTTGAACTCCCAGATCTTCCTCAAGCTGTTAGGCTCTATTAGGAGGAACCTTGCTCTGATACCAATTGTTGATAACTGAGAGGGGGGGTGAATCAGTTATCCTAATTATTTCCCTTTTTGAATTAATGCAGCATTGAATCACACACAAAAACATTACCATGAAATAAGAAACACATGACACAGTATTTTTGACATGGAAACCCTGTTAAGGGAGAAAACCACGGGGTGATTAACCCAAAGATTATTCTCTATTAGAAGAATAGGGAATTACAAAAATGGCACTTGCCAATTAGGGCTCACTGCCCGAGCACACTGCTCACAAAGAGGCCCACTACCTACAAGGAGACACACTGTCTACAAAGTGATAAGAATCACAGTCTTGAACTGATTGGAAGCATCTACATATGCTGGAGTTCAGTTCCGGTTAGGCTCAGTACACTGATCTGCTGCACTTCATCTTTCCTCTGTTCTTTATTCTGCTATCCTTTCACATACCGGATCTTTGTTACTACTTCTGCTCTGCTCTGTATTTATTCGCATACATCTTCACACCATCACAACTAAATCCATCCTCTATATATATCCGCACAAGTAATTTCATCACCTTTCTAGTCGGCATCCGGAACAGTCTAGTTTCTTACAAACTCTGTTCTGTCGGCTGAATCCTTGCTCACCAAGCAATGCGGATCAAGCATATACTTGTAGATATCATTAATCATGTCGGCCAAACATGATTCATGCCTTCACAACCTTTACCATCAACAATAACACATCCAAAAAATAGTCTGATACTCTGTCAGTCAGTTCTTTCTCTGTTCTCACTGTCTCTCAGGAATCCGGTACTCAACTATTCATATCTTTTTCCTTGTCCATCACCGGAGGCTAAATCCTTGGAATATACCACTCAAGGTAGTCCTCTTGACTTCCCCAAATCCGCACTGCACCAAGACACTTACTCTGAGAGATCCGGACCAATCTGTCAGACCTTGCCACATGCTCTGTTCTTGTTCACCGGACCACAACAATCTTCATTCTGACTTCCGGTAGAGACACACCATGACTTATGGATATGTGGGATGACCTTTGTTGCCGTCAATGACAACAACCATGAATCCATATAGTGTCTCTTGCCAACACCTCTCACCACATCCATAATAAACCAAGAATGTCAGACTATTTCCATTATAAATGAACTAAAGAAACTTGAAAATGAAAGGAAGAATATAATAAGTAGGATGGGTGAACTTAGAGGGATAATTATCCCTAAATTAGAGGCCATGCATGAGGCCGGCCCTAATTGATTCTCAGACCATAGCTTGGACCAGTGATTCAACAGATCTAAAGAGGGCAGAAGCTTTTACATTCTTGTTGAGTGGTCCCATCTCAATTTTGGATAGGATGAAGCAGAGTTGGGCAACAGAATTTGTCTAGTTGAAGATAACTTTTGTAGAAGAACTTGAGTATATGTAAAGTATAACATGTATATATACTTATGCAGCTAAGTATAGTTGGATTTTTGGGAATTTTGGTGTGTGGATTCTACCCTTTTCCATTGATGTCAAAGGGGGAGTGAGGAACAATGAAAAATGTGGAATCTAGCTAAGGGGGAGCTCTAGAAAAGTGTACTTTAGAATAGAGCATCAGCCAAGGGGGAGCGTAGTGTGACACTTAGTCATTTTTTACTAAGTGTTGCCATCAATGCCAAAGGGGGAGATTGTTGGCAAGAGACACTGTGTGGCTTCATGAATGTTGTTATTGATGGCACCAAAGTCCATCCCATACATTCGTAGGACATGGTATGTCTATACCAGAAGTTAGATTGAAGAATATTTTGGTCTGGTGACCAAGAACAAAGCATGCAACAAGGTTTGACAATCAGGTCCGGATCTCTTAGAGGAAGTATCTCAGCAAAGTACAGACTTGGGTAAGTCAAGAGGAGTACCATGACTGATACATTCCAGAGATTGAGCCTCTAGTGATGAAAGAGTAAAGAGATATGAGCATCTAAGTGTTGGGCTCCTGTTTGGCAGAGTAGACTGAGGAAGAACTGACCGACAGAGCATCAGACGTTAATCCATACGAGAAATTGATGGTGATCAAGTTTATTGAGGGATCATTCATGGTTAGCCAACATGATTGATGACTTCTATAAGTATCTCTTTGATATGCATCACTTAGTATGCAAGGATTCAGCTGACAGATCAAAGTTTGGGAAAATATTGAGTATTTCAGATGCTGACTAGAAAAATGTTGAAATCCTTGGTGTGGATATATATATCAGATGGATTTAGATGTGAAGGTGTGTGTGGTGTATTATATTGTGTGAAGAAAAGTAGAGAGTAGTGTGGAAGCAGCTATACAGGTCTGATATGTAATAGGACAGTAGCAACAAAGAAGAGGAAGAATGAAGTGCAATAGATTAGTGTATTGAGCCTAACCGGAACTAAACTTCGGCATATGTGGATGCCTCTCATTAGTTCAATCACCTGGATAATTTCTTTATACTTTGTAGACAGTGAGTCTCTTGTAGGTAGTGAGCCTCTTGTGAGCAGTGTGCTCGGGCAGTGAGCCCTAATTGGCAAGTGCCATTTGTACTTCTATTCTTTTAATAGAGAATACAATCTTGGGTTAGTCAACCCATGGTTTTTCCCTTAACAGGGTTTTCTACGTCAAAATCATTGTGTTATGTGTATTGATTTTGTTTCTAGTTTCATGGTTATGTATGCTTATGTGATTTGATGTTGTGCTAGTTGTTAAAGAAGAATAGAAAGTTAAAGTAATTAAGATAACTGATTCACCCCCCCTCTCAATTATCAATAGAGATATGATCACTCTACTAAACAGAGCCTTAGGAAAAGATGATTGTAGGCTATACCATTCATGGATGTTCCAATACATCAATATCATACTCAAGAATTATAACTTTCTTGACTACGGGTAGATTATATCTGACAAATTGCACGTGCCACTTACCACATATATCAATAATAAGAAGTTCTATATGACTCCTTACATAGTTTATCTATTGGCAAGGCAAGCTTAGTTTCCTAGATTTAGCACAAAGGGAGTTAGAGGTGAGGCGATGGGACAAAACAAGATTTGGGCCTTCTCAACTAGAACTCAAAGAAGCTCAAAAACACTTTAAGAGAGTTAATGATGCTTTTCATTATGTTATTATTAAAAAATTTACAAGAGACATTGGTGTAAGAATGTTAGTTCAAGCGATGGACCTAGTAATAGTATGGGGACAATGTTTATCCAATTGCAAAGGTCCACATATATCAAAATATTAGGATTTGACAAAGCACCTTATGCACTACCAAGATACTACAAGGATAAGGTAATCTTGATGGAATTTTCTGGGTAGATGCTTGAGGTTCATTTTAAACTACTAGGAAAACACAAAGCAAGTGTATAGTAGCCATTTACCTTGGGATTTTATTCATGCTCTTCTATCAATGTTGCAAAGGTAGCTAATGAGTAACTAGAGGCATCAAACCTGAATGTTTATTTTTGAAGAAAAGCATTTGATCCTTCTAGTAGGAATAATAAATTGCTAAGAACCACAGTTAATGATCATGAACCCTCTTTAGAGGGTTTTTAAGCTAACTGTAAGGATGACATTGAAGTGAGAAAGAATTATTATTGTAGGTTAACTACCTGCCAAATGGAGGCCTTCAAATCCATGGAAGATATTCCTAAAGAGTTATTAGATGATGGTGATGTCTTGAATCCAACCTATGACTTGAAAATGGTTGATAATGATCCTTCACCAGCTATAAATTAGTCTTTGAGAAAACTTATCCATTGAGTCCATTTTCCAGAAAGTTTTGGATTTTAGTCATTCTTAGTTGGATGCAAGAATTGCTCAAATGGGTAGGAACAAGGGAAATTGAAAGAAAGACAAAAGACCAAGAACTGAAGAACTAGCTTCCTTTGGAACTAGAGTATATAAGAAAGGTAAAAAGGATCCTAGAATAAATAGAATGAGAGGATCCATCAACATTGTCACTCATGGAAAAATAGTAAAAAAGGTTAATAAAGCCTATCATAGAGAAAATATTACCTATGATGCTATAGAGGCAAGGGTAGTAGCTATTTTAGGATTGAAACCTATCAAAAAATTTCTTCCAACTAGAGTTACATTAGGCCAATTTCTTTTTCAAGGGGAAGAACAAGATCGACAATTTGTTGAAGAGCCTATAAAAGAGACAACCAAGCCATCAATGAGGACTACAACAGTGGTACTATAGGAAGAAAAGATTGAAAAGATAGTGGATGAAGAAGTCCAAAGCATGCATCCTCCACCAACTACCCCTATCATTTATATACTTGAGGATTCTCTAGAGAAATATGTCACTTTTCCTCAAGAGCAGGATCAAGAAGGAGAAATATTAGAGAAAGAAGAGGCTAGGGAACCTCAAGGAAATATTCAGAGTTTACATGAGCAGCTAGTTGAGAATTTCATTCTTGAGGAAGATGTTGATCATATGGAGATAGATAATGATACCTCTATGGAACATAAGAATACCCAATAAGAAATTATAGTGGAGGAAGTGCATGAGAATGAAGAAGTGGAGAAATATCAACCTCACCTCAGCCCATCATAGACTATATCTATGGAACAACCATAGCATCATGGACAAATGGAAATTGAAGATAGGGAAGAGGAACTCTTAACTCTAGGTGAGCAAGAAGAGTTGATCAAAAAAATGAAAAGGAAACAAGTCCTATTGATTCACCTTTGATGGATGTTTCTATAGAGAAGGAAGTAAATAAAGAAATTCATGGACAAGAGGCTTATCATTAAGAGGAATTTTTAGATCAAGAATCTTTTGATAAGAAGAGTGGAATAAAAAGAAAGAATTAGAACAAGGAGAGGATCAATCTTTATATGAGTACCCCACTATCTCTACATGGCTCAAGATACACTTGGAGAAAAGAGAAAAAAATAGTGGTGAAGGCACTAAGTCTACAACCCATGACAATCCAGGTGGAGAAGGGGGAATCCCCAAACAAATCAAGAACCCTTTCCATCATTAGAACAAATAAACTTTAAGAAAGAGTTGAAGAAATAGCTACACCCTTGGTGGACAAGGATGACAAAGATTTATCTATCTCTGACTATCAAATATTCAAGGTAAATTTAGGAAAGTAGACTAGGGTAAAAGAAATTACTTCATTAGGGTTTGTAGTGGATATAATGGTCTCTCAAATGCACAAGGACAAACAAAATAAGAAAGAATTAAATCTACAAGTGGAGAAAATTAGGACATTTACCAAAGAGATCCTCACCCCCCATTTCACAAAAAAAGGCAACATTTTTAGACAAACCAGTTTTGATGACAAATCAAGACATTGATTCTTTGCAAAAAATAAAATAAGGTTAAATGCTATTGACCAGTGGATGTCTAAATTCTTGGAGGAGGCTAATAAGGTCTTAGACCATGGTTATGTGTATTGTGAATGGGCATATCAATTGGAAAAATAGTTTGATTCTTTCATGAGAAACTTTAGAAATGAAGAAGACAAGAACAAAATCTCAAGATTCTAAAGGAATTAAGTAAATTGAGTCCATGAGAGTTAAAGGTTGAAGACATTTTGCAGGATGAAGAACCAAGATTTGTGAGTAATGAATTAATATACTTAACTTCAAGATTGATATAATGATAAAGTATAAACCGAAGATTATGAAGGTTCAGAGAGACATGTATCAAGATCTAGGGAATTTTTAGGATTTTGTAAAGGATGTTCTAGGTCCCAAATTATACTTGGAAGATAAGCATAGATTGGATACATTAGTAGTGGTAAAAGAGGCTATAAGGAAGAAAATAGAAGAAGAATTAAATGCTGCCTCATATTTTGATAAGGGTACCCTAGACAAATGCATAGAGACCAAATATAATTTCAAGATGATTGAAAGTGGCATTCAATTTTTGAAAACTCAATTAGATTTTTCTTGAAAGAGTTTTGAGGAAAGTAAATTAAAATTGGAATGGTTAGATGGACCTGATGAAGACTATTTGTGTAAATGACTAGTAGATTTTGAAAGTTACAAATAGAGACAAGGCACCAAGGGGTCTTCTGTTTTGGAAATTTCAAACCTATTTTTATTTTTGACATGGATAATATTCAAATCTTATTTAATTTATTCTTTCAGGTGTTGTTAAAGGGGTTCCACTAAAATTATAAATTGGTCACTAAGTTTGAATGAGGTGTACATTTGAATGTCTTAGATACGAAATTTACATGGTTTTATGTCTATATTTGAAAAAGAATGTTCCATTTCTCTAGCTCACATGAAGAATATCATAAATAGGATATTGCATGTCTATTTTGAAGATAATTAAATGTCATTTCTAAAATCAAATTTTCAAAGTCCTTAGACTCTATAAAAGGGTTGGCACTTATCTTTTAAGGGTCTAGAGAATTAGATGAAGTAGAGAATTTTTTAGCTTTTTAGTTACATTTACATTTTGGTGTATCATTCAATAGTTAGAAGGGGATTATCTAAAGAATAGGACCAAATTCTACTGTAGCACTTTGTTGGGGTTGTACTTGCTTTCTGAGAAATAAATAAAATGGTTCTACTTTCTTCAGATTCATTTTGTTAAATGTGGTGTAGTGCCAGAACTTTTCTTAATTCATTGATTTCTTGGTCCAAAAGTACTATGTTTTATTGAAAAATCTTAAGTAGTTGAATTGTGGAATTGATATATAAAATATGCATCTGAAATATAGTGGTTGAATATATTACTTCTTCTTTTCAATTAAATTTCCTCAGAATCTTGCATTGTGATGTGATAGATAGAATTGTAAAATTGATCTTAGCATTGCAGTTAACTGATTTCTCAAGTTATCATTGGTTAAAGATTGATCTAATAGCACTCATCACATTTATTACCTAAACCCTTTTAATATTTTATCCTTCTTATATATTGATAGAGTAAAATCAACCTAGATATAATTCAGATTAGTTTAGTTAAAAGAGACCCTTCAAAAAATAGACCATTGACCACTCTATTTGCTCAGCAAAGTTGTGACCCAACTTTAAAGACCTTGGAGATAGTTTATTCAAAGATTAATTGTCCTTTTCAAGAGACGTAGGGTGATCATCACTCTACCTATGTTTCTTTTGTCAATTTGGCTATCAACACTTGGTAAACAATTGATAGCTTGCATCAAAAAATCATCATCAGTAAGATTCGATTCTATAATCCTTTTAGCAAGTGGTTTCCTATCAAATATACCATGAGTGATTTTTAAAATATCAACATTAGCTCTAGTCAATGTAGGCTCAAGAAGATCTACAAGAATGTGTTCATCAACATTAGAAGAGTCAATATGGATAACACCATCACTGTTATGAGTAGATAAATTTTTATCATCAATCATAGACTAAACTATGGACAATAAGATTTTGTCAACAAATGAACCTTGGATCTCCATTTAGACTAATCTATCCAACCAAAATACATATGCCTCATAAAATTTTGAGGTGGATCTTGTAGATAACAATGTTTAATAGAATGAGTATGTTGACTGTTGAAATTAAGGAACACTAATAGGGGGGTGAATCAGTGTTCTACGAAACTTAATATTATGTTCCTTTATTAATTTACTACATACATCCAAAAGAAAGAAGCATGAACATAAGAGAAGAAACAATAAGATCATAACACATGAACACCAAGATTTTTATGTGGAAACCCAGTTAATGGAAAACCACAGTGGGGGTTAACCCACAAGAATTTATACTCTGTTAAAAGTATTACAAAATGGGAAGGCACATGCCTTCAGGCATATTGTCCAGAGCTCACTGCTCAAAGGAGGCTCACTACCTACAAAATTTGATTACCATTGTTCACTGAAATGTTTGAACTGAAGAATAGCATCTAACTATGCAAAATAATAGTTCCAGTTAAGCTCAGTACACTGACTTTACACACTTCATCTTCCTCTACCCTGTTTTACTATTCTGCCATGAGTTGAAGCTTAGATCTTCTTGCTTCGCACTTGCTACTACTATACTTCGCACTTATCCATTCATATTTGTACATTCACACCCCAAAATGCTCAAATCCATCAATCATATATATCTGCTACATGAAATTACATCAACTATAGTCAGCCTTAAGAAAACTTGGAAACTATTTCAAGAAGACTATTCTGTTAGCTGAATCCATGCACAAACATCAATGCAGACCAAAATGCTGAACCTTGTCATATACCCTGTTCCTGTCTATCTAGACTTAGACAAATTTGCAATCTAACTTTTGGTATGAATAGATGATACAATGCAAATGTGTAAGATGGATTTAGTTTCCATTAATGACAACATTTGACATGCCTAGCAATGTCTCTTCCCAACAATCTCCCCCTTTGGCATTAATGGCAATACTTAGTGAAAAATGACTAAGTGTTAGAACAACTCCCCCTTGCTATGTGCACTTGTGATTTCCAATGCTCCCCCTTTGATGAATTCCTCATTTTTTACTGCTTTTCCTCTCCCCTTTGACATCAATGGCAAAGGCTAGGATCTGCATATCAAAATTCATGCAAAAATTTTATGTACATGGGTCAAAACTCTAAGTATATACTTCTGCATATGAACACACAGTCCTTAAGCCTTGTTTATCAGCACAAAGATATCACCAATTTTTTTTTTCAACCATGACAATTCACTTTCCTAGTTCTTCTTTATGCTGCCCAAAATAGATATATGCCCACTAAACAAAAATGCCTAGGATTCTACCTTTTGAAGATCAGTAGGATCACAAGTAGCAACAACAGCTTGGGATTCTGCAAGTATATCATACATAGTCTCTAACTTAGGGGAAATCAGTCTCTGGAGCTCATCCATACTACCCAAAACTTTAGCCTTTTCCTTCTCCAAATTACTCAATTCATTCCGTAAACTCATTACTTGGCATTCTTTAGTTATTATAGACTCAGTTGAAAGACTATAGAACTAAGAAATATTAGACAATTTGAGCTCTAAATCCTTAATCTTTTTCTCAATATCTTCAACAACTTTAGACGGATTTAGACAAAACTTATAAAACTCTACACCTTCAGAGAGGGCATTTTGAATACTCTTTACACTAGTGTCAAGCATCGATCTATCATAGCTAATTATTTTCCTTATTTCAGCAAATCTCTTCTCATTTATTCATTTTTGACTTTAACTTCTGCTGATTTCTCAAAATTTTCAAAATGAGTACTTACAGAGTTTATCAGACTCTTTAACTGACCGGAGAGGGATACTGATGAGTATTTGTGAAATGTAGGCATGTTTTTCTCCAAAATCCTAGATGCAAGACCAAGCAACTCACTATCTTCAATATGGGATTTCAAGATTTCCTCTTTGGCCTTAGCTTGTGCAATAGAGGCCAACTTCATCTTCTGTACTAGTGACAAAGTATCAAAATTGATTGGTCCTTGTATTATATCTTGATCTTCTGCAACTTGTTTGTCTTTTTCCAAAATTTCTTTCACCGCTTCTGCAGTGTCCCTTGCCCAAAATGATGTTTTAGATTTATGTTCTTTAGGGCGTCCATCTTCTCCCCTTTTGGAGTCAACCACATTGTCTTTCTCAACATTTTCATTCTTTTTCTCTACTTCTATCTTCTCTACATCATCATCAGAGGCATCCTTGCTTTTATCTATATCAGAAATATCTTTTGCATTCTCTTCAGGAGGATTTTGTGTATCCTCAGCAACAACATTATCATCATTTTTATCAAATTCCTCAACATTTGGAATGGAGGAATCAATTTCATCATTAATTTCTTCTTCAATAGTGGTAAGATTATCCCTTTTCAATGCATTCAGAAGAATCTCTTGAGTATCTTCAACTATCTTATCAATCTCTCCCAGCATAAGCATATTCATTCTGATCTTACTCCTGAAGTCCTCTTTCACTTCTTTGAATATTAGGTTCTTTTGATCCGAAGTAATTTAAGGACACAATTTTATTAGCGCATGCTTACGGAGCTCAAAATCTTTAGCTTTTGCATTCTCTTATCTTATTTCTAGAATTTTTGCAAGGATTTCTAGAATTTTAGAAGTTATTTCAAATAAAGTCTTACTATAGATATTCAGGTATTTGACTATTGCTTCCTCCAAAACACTCTTATCAACATCATTGTAATGATCATAAAATTCAGTCATTGGTTTCAAGTTTCCATCTATAGTTATTGACTTAATGATGTCATCCACAGAAAGAGTAGGCTTCTCAACATAAGCCTCTATCTTATGCCTTTTGCTAGACTTTTTCCATTCGGAGGGCTTCTCCTTAGACACTTTAGTAGCTTTGGTGCCTAAGGCCTTCAACTCCTTAACCTAATCATCTAAGTCAGTTTCTTCTTCATCCACTTTCTCCACACTAACATATGTTCTTTTTCCCTTTACCTTTGTCCTTTTTCCTTCCTTACCAATAGGTTTTTCTGTAGCAGGAGAAGGTGATGCACCGGAGGTTGAGCTAGAACTCCTAGTAGTCCTTAACTTAGAAGGGGTTTCTACTGGAACACTTCCCTATTCCCTATTCTGCTTCTCCTTCTCAGCTTTCTCTGTCCTTTCCTTGTATTGTCTCATAGCTTCCTTGGTAAGGCCTAAATTTTCAGCCAACTACTCAACTTCTTTCCTCATAGTCCTTTTGATTTCAAGAGCCTTGAATTCAAGATGTAATTTTAGTGAAATCTCTCCTTAGTTGGATCCCTAGGCTAGCTCAATAGATGTTGTATATACAGCTCCAATACTTATCCATCCACTTCATACCCCATCGGCATGATCTACATAACTCTAGTCTCCACTGCTTCCATTTTGCACTAATCGATAGTAACCATAAAACAAATGGTGTCCTAGTATTTCTCAACCACAGCCCTAGGTGTTCTCTCCCTAGCCTGCATCATACTCTAGAAATTTTTTAAGAATCCCCAAAGTGTAGTTTTTTGTGCATCATAATTACCTAGACAACTCAAATGATTTCTAATATGGAGTGCTACCAGTTGGTTGTTGGACCAATATATATTCTTATTCCTAGGGAGCTCACTCAAGAAATAAAAGAAAAGACATATGATTAGTGTACCATATTTAAATGAGTACTACTTGTCCTTCTTTATCTTGCTTAGGTTCTCCATAAGCTCGTTCAGCAATAGTTCATAGAGATCATAGTCTGCACCTTCTTTTACCATCTGATATGTAGTATAAATAGCTATTCTGGACACTGAATTTTCTTTGTTGGAGAAGTATATTTTGCACCCTATCACCATTTATGCGAATTTGACCCCATGATCCTCTATATTGTTTATAGTCATGGCTCTCTTGTCAAATTTTGATCTGGTTGCCTCTGTGACTTCCTCATTCTTCACAGCCTTCAAGTGAGGTAGAGTATTGGTTGAATTCAATCTTGTAACTACCCTTATTGCATCTTTTGTGATTTTAAACAAATGATTTAGCCATAAAAACTCATCATGGATATGGCTCAAAACATACTAGACCCACTCATCCTCTGTGAAACATGGAAACTCAACAAATTGTATGAACTTCTTATCTTTTAGGGCTTTGTACTCTAGTTTCAGCTCAAAATATTCATCTTTTAAGTGATTCATGAAAAGATCAGCAAATCTTGAGTCACCATGCTCCTCTAGAGGCATATGAATGTAAGCCCTAATATCCTCTATGTGAAGAACTCCATATGGAACTCCAGAAAAAGCTCCCATCAGATTGACTTCAGTGGACTTGAAAGGGTGCTTCTTAAACCTTGCCCTAGGTCACTCAATGATGTCCACAACTAGAGGTGTAGCCATTTCAAAAAATTACAAGTTCATAGCTTCGTAGGAAAATACCTTTTTCTTCACGGAATTAGGGTTAGCTGTCGAATTCGTTCTTCGGACTTCAAATCTCTAAAATTATAGCTTAGGCACTCTTCTCTTGTTCTTTTTGAATGTAAAGTGATTCAAGTGTTTGAATGAATGACATTTTATCCTCTGAAAAACCTAATTCTTCATTGTAATAAATTCTTTGCCCTAATTCATCTGGTTACTCTATTTCTAAATACAATCAATATTTAATTCATCTGCAGTCAATCGCATTAGCTTCTTTTCTTTAAGAATTTGCTTTAACACTTCTACAATAGACTTCTTTATCTTCATTCATCATGCCAAATTTAGGCACCCACTTACTGGTCCGGGGAATTAGATTTTCAATGTAGCTCCCCCTGAGCCAGAGCTCCTAATTCAATTCTCAAAGGAATTATCAGCACCAGATTCTGGTGTTAACCCATCACTGTCATTCATTACACTTTTCTTCACCCATGTTTTGTTCACTTCATTCTGGATCTCATTCACATGTACTTTGCTCTTGCCTTTGTCCAAATTCTGCTCTATTTTTCCTTTACCTACTTATAATTTTTCCTTTTTGTTTTTGTAAAATTTAGCAATATGTCCAGATTTGTTGCAGTTGAAACACACAATCTTATTTTTCTGACAATTACGTGTTGGAGTAGGTTTAGATACACATTGCATTGCAATATGCCCAAACTTATTGCAAGTAAAACATCTTCCATTGAACACTTGTTTATTCTTAGGAGGATTCCTTGATCCACTTCTACATTCCTCATCCTTATGACCTATCTTTTTGCAATTAAAGCATTGACCAGAGAAAAATGATGCATTTTGACTCACTTTACTTCTACATTGATTAGATCTATGACCATACTTATTGCATTTGAAACAATTGACATTGAAAGATGGATACCTTTGAGAATTAGGTTGTCTTACTAGAGGTCTTCTAGGATTCCTTCTTTGATTTCTTGCTTCAAGATTTCTTTGACCGGATCCAGAGCTTTCACCTTTCTCAAATCCCAGACCATGCTTATCATCTGCCTTCTTTTGACTATCAAGCAACACCTCAAGTTTAGCTGAGCTTATCTTGAATTTTTCTTTATATTCATTTGCAATTTTTAGGTCATGTTTGAGAATGACAATTTGTCTTTCAAGTTGATCTTAAATATCCTCAGTTTCTTGTAGATCAGATTCTAGATGACCAATTATTCTATCCAATCTGCAACATTCTTCTGTTCTTTCTTTCAGAGATTGATTCAGTTTTTCCTCAGTCTTCTTCCTTTCCTCAATTTCCTTGGTTAGTATCATCACCCTAGATTCCATTTCATGTATTAGGACAACAGTTTCTTTTGCTAGCTTCTCACATTCCTTTGTCTTCTCCTTCAAGGACTCATCCATGTCATTTTCTTCATTCTGATTTGCTAGCTGATGAAGTAGCTCCTTCCTCTTTTCATTAGATTTTCTTAGTTGTCCTTTTAAGGTCTCAATGAAATATTCAACATCTTTAAGGTTCTCTTGCAGATCTCTGATTTCTTCTCTGGATAGATCAAGATTTTCTAAGGCTACTTGAAGTTGGTTATTGATACCATCAGAATGCTTGAATGAACCCATCGAAAACACCTTCCTAGATCTTCCTCAAGTTGTTAAACTTCTTCTAAGGAACTTGGCTCTGATACCAATTGTTGAAATTAACAAACACTGAAAGGGGGGTGAATCAGTGTTCTATAGAACTTAATATTATGTCCTTTTATTAATTTATGACATACATCCAAAAGAAAGAAGCATGAACATAAGAGAAGAAAAAATAAGATCATAACACATGAACACTAGGATTTTTATGTGGAAACCCAGTTAAGGGAAAAACCATGGTGGGGGTTAACCCACAAGAATTTATACTCTATTAAAAGTATTACAAAATGGGAAGGCACATGGCTTCAGACACACTACCCAGAGCTCACTGGTCAAAGGAGGCTCACTGCCTACAAAATTTGATTACAAGAGGTCACTGAAATGTTTGAACTGAAGAATAGCATCTAACTATGTAAAAAAATAGTTTCGATTAAGCTTAGTACACCGACTTTACACACTTCATCTTCCTCTACCCTGGTTTACTATTCTTCAATAATTTGTAGCTTAGATCTCCTTGCTTCACACTTTCTACTACTATACTTCACACTTATCCCTTCATATTTGCACATTCACACCCCAAAATTGTTGAATCCATTGATCATATATATCAGCTCCATGAAATTACATCAACTGCAGTCGGCCTTAAGAAAACTTGGAAACTATTTCAAGAACACTATTCTGTCAGCTGAATCCATGTACAAACATCAATGCTGACCAAAATGATGAACCTTATCATATGCCCTATTCCTGTCTCTCTAGACTTAGACAAATTTGCAATTTGACTTCTGGTATGAACAGATGATACAATGTGGATGTGTAAGATGGATTTAGTTGCCATCAATGACAACATCTGACATGCCTAGCAGTGTCTCTTGCCAACATTGACCACATGATGTACAAGTGTGTAGATCATAGAAATTATTAGAAAGATGACCTCGATGTCCATAATGGGAACAAAATTGCACATTATTAGACTTAGTACATATTGATTTTGGTTGTTTTGACAAATCAATCTTTTTACTTCAAAAGAAAGATCAATGAGTGGTGATTCAACAAGAATTTTATTCATAAGTTCTCTTGATACAGATTTGATAGGTTTGGTGTGAGATCCGAGATCTTATTGGAATAATGACAGTATTGGTCAAGCCATGAAAGACATACAATCAAACTCTCCTGCAAGAGTTAGAAAAACAAGAGTATGCAATACAAATGAGATTGAATGCAATGACTAGATTGGATATAAATTAACTCACAAAGGATATACATATATATAGAGCAAAGGATAGGCAACTTATACCAAGAATAGTGGCATGTAACTCCACTAAATAAAACTAGTGGCATGCAAGCTCCATGCAAATCTAGGAAAAAAAGCACACCTAAGCAAGCTTAACTCTAAATAGGAGTAATCTATGAAAAGTACATGCACATATACAAGCTATACACTAACACATCCCTTAAGCATAGATTAGGTGGGTAAAAAGAAAAAATTGGGTCTTGACAACTAGGCCCGATCAAGTACCCAAGTACAATGCAATCTCTCATCAAGTGGAAAAAGTGAGAAAACCTAGTGAGAAAAGAATTTCCCCCTAAAATGAGATAAAATAAAATGAAGAGGACTAGAAGGCCCCCCCAAATATGATAACTTTGCACCAAACCTACAACCATGTCTCTCTGAATGAAATGATGTAGATAGGATCCCCCATAGGAGAGATAAAGAGACTATGTAGGCCCCCACAATGAAGTAGCCCTTGTACCAAAAGAGGATGCCTATGTATGAATGTTGAAAATGATCCATTTGTGGCAAATGGTATTTCTCCCCTTAGGAAGAAACAACTTCAATGGTGAATGTTGAACTAACTTCAACTAAAAGAAGCATGGTGAGGTGGGAAGTCTCATGACGTGCCTATCTCAGAACACTACTCGAATGTCTTCATGTTGATATTGAAATAAGTCACAACCCTATTAGGAGTCCTAGGCCTAACTAAAATATGTGACCTCTCAAAAATCATGTGAAAACTAATGAAGAGCAGGATCCAAAGAAGTGATATATGGATGTGGAATTTTAATGCATGTCATGTTGCTACAATGAAAATCACATGAGATGCCCTCCTGCAAAGAATCTCTAGAAGCCCTCAATGAAGCCTCTCTAAACTCTATAGTAGCAAAATAATTGCCATCAAAGAGAAATACCAGATCCTCCAAAGTGTCATCTAGATCTAAAATGTGAGACTCTACAAACAAGCAAAGATGTCTGGTAGAAATGTGTCCTAATGAAGTGAATTAAGAAAATGACCCTACTATAAAGAATCACTAGAAGCTCTCTAAGAAGAAACTCTAAACTATTAAGAAGAGGGATAGAAAGCATGTGCCCTACTTTGATAATCTAACTATGTATGTCTACCATCTATTGGATTCCCCACCCAAGTAATTGCACTATGAACTGATAGCCTAACTCAAAGAGAGTTGGATGTAGATTAGTTAGGTGTTGAATCTTCATCCTCCAAAAGATGTCTAGAAATGGATTGACATGACATCCCATCACTATCCTCACTATCTGAACTAGAAGAAGAAGAAAACTCTGCGTCAAGAATCTATTGTGGATGGTTGGAAGTAGAAATGTCAAGAGCAAAGTGAGAGAAGGTGTATAACCTAACATGGTGATCTTTCCTTCCCAAGGCTACTAGATTGTTGGTGTGAAACTCTCTGATCTTAACTAAATCTAGAGAAAACTCAACTCTCATGCCCTTCCCTATGTGTGTAATCTAATACACTGATAGGTGATTAATTGAAAGTGAAGGCACATTTAGAATATTTTTGAATGTTCCACCTTCAACTTCAAAAACCCAAAGTGATAGTGTGCATATTATGAAGATCTATGAAAGAAAACTCAACCTATGAAGAACCCATATGGTCAGAAGTACCTGAGTCAATGATCCAAGATGGAGTTGATGAAGATTCCACTATAACTAAAGCCTTGCCTTTAGGTTTCTCTTTACCTTTTTCCTTTGTCTTAGAAGTTTATTAGGCTGATGAGGACTCTTTGATGGATTTAGGAATCCCTATATTGTTCTTCTTAAGAAGATATGTGAGGTGATCTATCTTCTTCTTCATAAATATGTGCTCATCATGCCCAAGTTTCTTGCAATAGGCACACTTAACCTTGTCTTTCTTTGGTTTCCATTTAGTTGAAGAACTTTCAATGTTGGATTTGCAGGGCTCAAGTTTTTGTTCTTTCTTAAACTCCTTGTCCTTCTGAGTATTTTTCTTCTCCCATTTGTTGTTTGAAGCATACTCCCCATTCCTAGAAATGAGGGCTTGAGGTTTTAAGAACTTCAATGTGCCCATGTGTATTAACTTAAATCCTACTCTCTAGTTAAGTTAGAACTGAAGTCATCTAGAGATGGAATTTTCCATGTGGCTCCAAGAGCTCTTTTAGTGGAGTATAAAGTAGATACAAACATAGAATATTTAGGGCCTAATTTAGAGAGAGTAAAAAGAACAAGTTGATCATCCTTTTTCTCAATTCCACATTCTTTCAAGTGCAACCTTAATGATTTGAACTTAGTGAAGTAATCATCCAAAGTGTCAAATGAACTTAGAATCAAGCTTATTAGTTCATTCTCTAACTCATGACCTCTCATTTTCATCAACCTTCTAAAAAAGTTTTTCCAATGCTAGCCAAACTTGATTAGCTGTTATCAAGGCTTCTACATGAAACAAGAGTTTAGGAGATATATTAAGACACTAAATCAAAGGCTTGATCACATTTTTTGAACCATTTTTTTTTCTCTTCATCAATAGTAGGTTTGTTTTCAATACCCATTGTAACCCTATGCAACCCTTTATTCTTTAACACAAGTTGTACATTTGATTTCCACTCATGATAATTAAATGGTGTTAAAGGCATGTCACTTTGTTTTGAATCCATGCTTTGAGGAAGTTTGTTTCAAAAATTAGAAATGGAAAAATGAAATGTTGAAGGGAAATGTGGAAGTGTACAAGACATGACACAAGAACACCCCCCTTGATTCAATTTGAGACCCCCCTAAATTTTGACACTTTATAATTTTAGTGCCTAGACATGTCCAATTTGGGACAAAAAAGGCACTTTACAATGATAGTGTGAGAACATTCCCAATGAATCAAGCTCAAAAAAATTATCACTTCCACAAAAAAAAAACCACTCAATTTTGAGTTTCTAATCAAAAGAACTACATCAATTTTACTATTTGCCTAATAAAAAAATGCAATCAATTTTTTTGCAAAAATGCTTTGAAAGAGAAAAACCTATAGTAGTTGGAGGCTCAAGTTAAGTCCCCAAGATTGGATGTGACCACCCCATATGACCAAGGGACTAGGTGATTTGGTGTAACTCCCTCCCCTCTTGATGATGAAATTTTGGTGTAGATGTTGACCTCGACAATTCTACCTTTTTGAAGGTGAATAGTGTGCCTTACCGCTCCTTTAAATTTGACACCTTGCTAGTTTGTATGTGCCTTGAACCCTACTAGTCTATCTACGCTTTGAACCCTATATCCTTAGATCTAGCCGAAACACCCACACCTTAAGATGCCTTAAATAGGGCACCTTGGACTTGGGTTTCCACCATAAATCAAGCCTATGGACATGCCTTCTACAAAAAAATAGAGATGCCAAATTGGGGCTCACTCAACTTTTTAAACGACCTGCAAACCTAGATCGCACCTATCGAAAGATGAATCATGTCACTCTACAACTAACTTGGGTTTCTTTCCAAGAAAATAGACCTATACACAATGTGGATTGACCTCTATTAATGAATCAACCATCTGGGTTCACCTCTGCGCATAGATCTTTCACACGGGTACATAAATTCTTTATTTTTATGCAAACTAATGTTTTCAAATTAAAGTTACAATTTTACCAAACCACAAACAAACTAGTTTTTCTCTGATACCATTTGAGATTCTAGATCTTACTAGTTGAATTACACCACTGCTCAAGCCACAAAAGACATGCAATCGAACACTCCTACAAGAGTAAGACAAACTAGAGTATGTAATGCAAACAAGATTGAACACAATGACTAGATTGGATTAAAAACTCACAAAGAATGTACATATATAGAGTAGAGGAGACATAACTACCACCAAGAATAGCAGCATGCAACTCCACTAAATAAAACTAATGGCATGCGAGTTTCATGCAAATCTAGGAAAAAAACACACCTAAGCAAGCTTAACTCCAAATAGGAGTAATCCATGCGAAGTACATGCACAAATGTGAGATATACACTAACATTTGGAAAATTCTAGCACATAAGATTGAACAAAACCCTTATAACCAACAACACATTTTTCCTTGCTTTTTGGGATTCATCTTCTCACAACTTTGGGTTATGATGAAGTAAAAAGTTTACACTCAATGGGATTCTTCTTTTGTGACTTTGATTGTTGGAATTTTCAAGCCATAAACTTAGATGCAACATTTAGCTTCTATGACATAAGAGAAGATGTGGCATGTTTTTATGTTGATTTTGAATGTGATATAAATCTTTGTTTTTCACTAGCTTGTTGTTGGAAGTGCTAGAAGAAAGCACATCCTACTTCACATCTTTCTTCTATGTCTCTCCTAATTGATCTTGTAATCTAATAATTTATTGCCACAACATCTTGTATTGATTGCAAAACTATATAAACAAAGGCTTGTATTAATGCCATCATTTAAATGTTGTCTTTGCTTCTTGTTGGTTACTAACATTAATTTGCAAGGATAACATGCCATTGGTGTATAATGTGGGAATGAATAAAAGAATTACACAAATTTTTGAGTCAGGTTCCACAGATAATACTTAGAAACAAAAACAAATTTATGAGAACTTACAATTTCATAAACACCTTATAACTTCATATACACTTATTTTACCTTATATCATTAAACACCTTTTACAAAGGTGTTAACAACTTATATCCACCAGTTACAATGGTAGCAAGGGGAACAGTGTAGTGGGGTGAGCCTCTTAACAAAAACAACTTAAAATAAAATACCATTACTCTTAGTAAATAAAATAAGCCTTAAGTAATAATAGCTCCACATATATTTAAAAAACTAAAACTATAAATTAATTCTTTAATAGTTCTAAAGTGAAATAACACAAAATAAATAAAATAAAATAAAGTAACTTTTAATAAATAAAACAAGTTCCACATAGTGGCCAGTGCCTACCTTGTAGTGTTGTTATTATAGTATTTGTTTAGTTGTATTTTTTTTATCGATTAGTTATTGGTTGTATATAGTATTTGTTTAGTTGTAATTTTTTTTTGTTGATTAGGTATTGGTTGTATAGACAAATTGCATTCCAATAATTGAAAAATTAATTTTTGAAGAGTGTTGAAATGTCTTGAGTAAATAAAATTGAAATCTCAAAAATAATCTAATTTGGTAAAAATAAAATAGGACTAAAATATTTCCTTAACTATAAAACTAAACTTTACAAAGCCTATTAAATAACACAAATATTTCCTTAAAATGTAATAATACTAAGACTTTTATAATTTAAAATGCATTAAAATATTGTAAGTTTGAAGAATAAAATAAAAAATGTAATAAAATTGAAATCCTAGATTTTTAACTCTTGAGTAAATAAAATTGAAATTTCAAAAATAATCTAATTTCATAAAATAAAATGTGTAGAACCCTAACCCTAGTTGGGTGTGGAGAGATTTGAAATGTCTGCCTAAGATATTAAAATGTAATAATATTGAATACTATTACAATTTAAAATGCATTAAAATATTGTAAGTTTTAAGAATAATTACACAATATAATAACAATAACATATTCATATTTACATCACTACAGTATTTTATCTTAGTCACTTAATTTTTTATTTAAATAATAATAGTAAGTTCTTTTTCTAATATTGTGGTTTAGTAATAATTTTTTCTAAAGATAAAAAATTGTTTATCATTTCAAATTTGTAACTATTATATTTTCAGAACTAAATTTATAAGGGAAAATTTATGTGAAATGTCTTGGGTAAATAAAATTGAAATCTCAAAAATAATTTAATTCGGTAAAAATAAAATAGCACTAAAATATTACTTGGCTATAAAACTAAACTTTACAAATAATTTTATGCCTCAGCATCACAAGATGTGTGTACATTTTTATTCTCCCGATTTAAATTGATGTCTCCCAACCTATCATAAGTTAAACTATTGAAAGTTAAACCATTCGAAGTTAAACTATTTAACTTTTACCAATTTAAAAATAATTTAAACTTTAATGTTTTGGATAGAGGGAATACTCTCCCCACTATCAAATACCTTCCAAGAATATGGGGAAGGCTTGCACGTGGAGGACTGCAGTTTAAGTGTTGTGGGTAGTTAGGGTTTGCGTTGGACATGAATGACGATTTTTATGTAATTGACAGTTTCAGTTAAAGTCAATTAAAAAATATGTTGATGTGAGCTGAGCTGAAGGGGAGCGTGAACAGAAATGAAAAGAAGGTACCACCGAATACATGTCCAGACAATGAAGAATAATGCGCTAGAATTTGCACTAGTAAGGAGAAAGCCAACGATTGAAAGTACCATGCATCTAGTTGCTTCTGTTATTTCGACTATTGTTGATCTCAAATAATTTAGTTACTTATAATACTACATGTATAAATTTGTTATAAGTGGAGAAAATCATAGCTATAATAATATATCTTCTAAACCTGAAGGATGGAGATGATCAAAATACTTGTTGGTTGTAGTTCTCTATGTAAATGTTAACAAGTATGATCTTTCCTTTATCTTTTATGCACTCCACAATGCTTCAACTGTTTTACAAGATCATCATTCCAGTATTCAGTTTTACCTATTTAAGAAAAGTTATCATGATGGTATCCTGAAAAATCATCTGCAGTTGACAGGCAGTCTGTTGGCTAAGCATACCAGAAGTCTTGTGGATATTTGTAAATGGATTTATATTTCTTATTAAATCATGAAATTGCTCACAAGACTCGCAAAATATTTGATTAGAAATAGATTTTTTTTATAAATATGAGTTTATGGATTATAAATGCCATTTGTATTTAGATTTTTACATCTTTGGATTTGGGTTTTCTTCTTTTTGACCAGAGGAGATACCTACATCTCAGGTCAGCCCAAAAATGGGATTTCACAGCATTAAAAGATACCATTTCCATTTGTTTTCAGAATCTTGCATCTTTGGATACAGACTTTCTTATACTATATTTTATGTTTGGCCATGCGACATATTTCTGTAGATTCTGTACTTGCATGTTATGAACAAGTGTATTTTTAGTAAAATTTGTGAATGATTTTATTTGCATGCTACACTGAGGTGTAATTTTAGCAAACATTTTTGAATGATTTTACAGTAAGATTTACTCTTTGTATTGCATGTTATGATCAGGTGTAATTCTAGCAACATTTGTGAATGGATTTACAGTAAGATTTACTCTCTTTATTTGCATGTTATGATCATGTGTAATTTTAGCAACATTTGTGGATGATTTTATTTGCATGTTGTGATCAGATGTAAATTTGACAACATTTGTGAATGATTTTATAGTAAATTTCACTCTCTGTATTTGCATGTTGTGATCAGGTGTAATTTTAGCAACATTTATGAATGTTTTTATAGTAAGTTTTACTCTGTTACCCAAAATCAAAGTAATGATTATTTGTAAAAGGGACAATCTGAGAAAGTTTTGAGGTTTTTTCATTCACCCCTAATTTCTTAAATTGTTTTTTGAAGTTTACTTTTAACCTGTTAATATGAAGGGCTTTCAAAAATAGATAAAAGTAGTACAATTTATTGAGTTTGGCCAGGGTTCAATTAACGAGGAAGAAAGACATTTTTATCTTTATATAGAGAGATTAGTCTTCTGTATATTGTGAACCAATGAGTCGTAAATCAATCTATATTGAGCAAAAATTTACAGCTAAAAGCACAAGAGAGAGGAAAAATTAATTTTCATACCTTTTTCTTTGTACTCTTTGTTAGGATCGAACAGATTTTAGCCTCTCTTTATAAGTTCTAAAGGGGTGGACGAATGTCGAAAGGCTATGGCTGTACTCTAATTTGTTTTGAAGGTAATTAGTTCAGGGGCCTTTATTATATGAAAATGGTTAAAAGGGAGGTTTGAAATTAATTATTTATTTTGTCAGTTTAATTAATTAATTATTAAATTTATTTTCTTTTGTTCTCTTTGTGTATTATGTGTGTCATATGTTTTTATGGGAGTAGTATTCATATGTGAAGATGAGTGTATGCCGATTTGCATTGCGTTGAAGCAAAGAGGCCCTATTGATGATTGCCTATGAGCCTAATGGATAGAATAGAATATGCACTGCATGCTAATGCAATTTCAACAAAACAAAACTAATGAAATAGTAAATTAATTTTCTTTAGTTGATTGTATTTTTTAGTTTTTTTTAATGATTTGTTCCAAATTTTAGTTGTGAGCAATGAAGTTTGGGCTATTGCTTTGGAGATGTGTAAGTTTTCATTCAGAGGTCAAGAAGTTGAAATGTTAATGTGTGTGATTGAGCATTGACCTTGAATCTCAAAATGGCTATGTACAACTTGTTAGCATAATACATATTACATTGTTTACTATTCTACATAACTACATTTCATAGTTACGTTAGTTACTACAGTTATCCTATAATTGCCAACTACTATGTCCACCATACATAGTATTTATACTCATGTTGTATCTATTTCTATCATCAAATACATTTTCTCTTGCTTGCTTATCATTAAATGGTATTAGAGCCAGGCCTAGGCTAGGAGCCCCAAGCACACGAGAGGTGTGGCTTAAGGAGGGGTGTTGGTGTTGGAAATAAGCCACACCCAGACCGACGATGGACTGGTCCAAGAGGGGACAGTAGCTCAATGGTAGAGCACTCCAGCAGTGAATGGAAGGTCCTAAGTGTGAGTCCTAGCTGGTCTATGTCTCAACACGAATTGGTGAATCTGTTGCAGGAGGAAGAAGCCATTCAATTAGTCCAAGGTAAACTTGAGGACAAGGCCCTAATCTCTAAGAAATCAAAAGGTTAGAAGTTTTGTGGAAAGCAGCCACAGAAACAACTTGAACATCAACAGTCGAAGCCTCCAAAGGTAAACTGATGGTGTCATATATGAAACAAGAACAATCATGACACTATCAACTATTGGTACAATGTCGTAACACAATGCAATTCAAGTAAAGAAGGCTTTTCTGGTTGCAGTGATACTTAGCCATCCACATGTCGTCGTCATCATAGAAAGCACAAAGGAAATGTAGCGGCCCAAAAGGATGATGGCTCAGAAGAAGATGAACTAGAAACAGCCAACTACGACACTCATCACAATCTAGTCCTTGTCTCCCAAACCTCACATTTCATGAGGGATACTTGGTTGATAGACTCGGGTGCCAACAAGCATATGACAAGCAATCGTGAGTTGTTTGATGCATTGATAGAACAAGCTACTAGAGATAGAGTTTGAATTGCTGAAAACAAGGAGTGTGTTGTAGAGGGAATAGGCAAGGTCATCATTCCTCTTGGGACAAGCTGTTGTACCCTCACCAAGGTGTTGTATGTTCCTGGTTTGACAACAAACCTACTATCTGTCAGTCAGCTTCTGAACCACAAACTGAAAGTTGAGTTCCAAGTGAAGGACGAGGTCAAGACTTGTCTAATATCTAGAGAAGGTATGATACTTGCTAGAGCATTTATGAAGGATTGACTGTTTGCATTAGATGCTATATCCTCCCCTGTAGTAGCTCTATCAGCTTCAACAATAGAGTCTACGAGACAATGGCACTATCACTATGGGCACCTTTTAGTCAGCTCCTTGCATTAGCTCAACTCCAAACAAATGGTAAGAGGACTTCCCCCAATTTTAAATTCATTGCCTATATGTCCTGGATGCCTTGTAGGTAAACAATACCAGGATCCATTCGAGGCTAGTAGCTTCCATGCTAAACATCGCCTTGAGTTGGTACATACCTATCTGTGTGGACCCATGCCTGCTTCATTTTTAGGACATAAGTACTTCCAATTGTTTGTGGATGACTTCTCATGAAAGACTTGGGTGTACTTTCTCAAGAAGAAAGATGAAGCCTTTGCCAACTTTTAGGACTTTCACAAGCAAGTTGTCAAAGAAGCAGGGCAGTCTCTTCTTGTCCTCTACTCAAATTGAGGGGGAGAATTCACCTCCAAGGAGTTCGTGGCATACCTAAAGCATCATGGCATCAAGCAGCACCTAACTACTCCCTATACACCCCAACAAAATGGAGTTACAGAATGTCGCAATTAGACTGTCATGGAGATGGCTTGATGCATGCTCTCCATAGCTAAGTTGGAGGAAATATTTTTGATAGAAGTAGTGCAGATAGTTGTATACCTCATCAACAGGGCACCAACAAAGATCCTGCAACACAAGACACTTGAAGAGGTATGGACTAGACAAAAGCCTTCAATTTCTCATCTAAGGGTGTTTGGTTGCACAACATACATGCAAGTCCTTGGCAATAAGAGAAAAAAGACTGATCCTAAGACACTCTAGTGTATATTGTTGGGATACAATATTACATCAAAAGCATATCATCTCATAGATCCTGAGACAAAGAAGATACATGAGAGTCAAGATGTGGTGTGTGATGAATCATCATTCGATTCCTTATCACAAAAGGAAGAGCAACAACTTCCTACTTCTCAAAAATTGCTCCCACAATCAGATGATGAGCATGTGGAAGACTCTCACAGAGAAAGTGAACTACAAGGAGAGTTGTATGTTGATTTGGGCCCTCTAGAAAACATTACACACCAGCAGCAGCACAGTCAACCTCTAAAGTGGGTCCAAAGTATAATCAGGGACTCTAACCTACACACTCTTCTAGACACTTCGTCACGAATTAGAACCAGGAGTCAGACAAGAAATGAAGTGAATCTTGCGCTCATGAGTACTATTGTTGACAAAACTAAACCTGACACAGTTCGGGAGGCATTAAGCTAACCTTAGTGGAAGAAGGCTATGGATGCAGAGTATAATTCTCTGATGCAAAATCATACTTGGGAAATTGTCGATCTGCCTAAAGGGAAGAAACCCATTGGTTGCAAATGCATCTTCAAAACAAAGTACAAGGCAGATGGATCTATCGACAAGTACAAAGCATGACTTCTAGCATAGGGATATGCTCAACAAGCGCATTGATTATGAAGGGACCTTTGCACCGACTGCGAAGATCAAAACTATTAGAATGGTCTATGCATTGGCAGCACAGAAGGGATGGAAACTTTAGCAAATGGATGTCAAGAGCGCCTTCTTAAACACTGATCTCAAAGAAGAAGTGTACATGACCCAGCCAGAAGGGTTTGTTGATGAACATCATCCATACAAGCTATGTTGTCTTATCAAATCACTTTATGGCCTTAAGCAAGCTCCTAGGGCATGGTACATTAAGATTGATGGTCACCTATTGCAGCATGGATTCACTCATAGCCCCTTTGATCCTAATTTGTATATTAAGAAGGTAGGCATAGATATTGTCATTCTGGTTTTGTATGTGGATGATCTTATTCTCACTGGCAGCTTAGATAGTCTCATTGATGATGTAAAGAATGATCTCAAGAACTCCTTCGACATGAGAGATTTGGGGCTACTTCATTATTGTCTTGGCTTGGAGATATGGCAGAAGAAGAACCACATATTCATCTCCCAAATGAAATATGCCAAGACTCTCCTAGAAAAGTATAGAATGGTCAACTATAAGCTTGTTTCCACTCTAATGGAGAAAGTTTTGCAACTATCCCATTTCCAGGATTCACCTCAAGTAGATGCCACTCTTTATAAGTAGCTGGTTGGGAGCCTCATCTACTTGACCTACACTAGACCAGACTTGTGTTTTGTTGTCATCTATCTCTCTAGATTCATGCAAGAGCTAAAGAAGTGTCATTGGGTTGTAGCAAAGTATGTGTTGAGATATATCCGAGGCATAGTTGATTATGGTCTGGAATATAAGAAGAACAATTAGTTCTTCTTACAGGGATATACAGACTCAGATTATGCAAGATCTGTAGATGACAGGAAGTCAACCTCAGGTTATGTTTTTCATCTTAGATCTAGGCCAATTTTGTGGGTTAGTAAGAAGCAAACTCTTGTTTCTCTTTCATCCACTGAGGCTGAATATTGTGCCGCATGAGGAGCTATGTGCGAAGCGACTTGGTTATGTCGCATTCTGGCAGATATGGACATACCTGAAAAGAAGTCACTAGTTCTCTATTGCGACAATCAGGGTGTGTTAAAACTTGTGAAGAATCTAGTTTTCCATGAGCACACTAAGCATATTGAGGTCGAGTGTCATTACATTTGGGACCAAGTTTTGAACCACCACATCCAGCTCTAGTACTGCCCTATAGAATCGCAGATAGAAGATATGTTCACCAAATCTCATGGTAGGATCAAATTTGAACTGTTTAGAGGGTACATTTGTAAAAGCAATGTAATAAGGGGGGTAATGTTAGCATAATACATATTACATTGTTTACTATTCTACGTACCTACATTTCATAGTTACGTTAGTTACTGTAGTTATCCTATAACTACCCACTACTATGTCCACCGTGCATAGTATTTATACTCATGTTGTATCTGTTTCTATCATCGAATACATTTTCTTCTGCTTTCTTATCATTACAACTACCATTATAGTGGACTAAGAAAATTATCCTGGTTATTTGACTTATCTGTGGAACCAACTTGGTTAGATTGTTTACATAGGATTGCGGAATTAATATTCATGTTTCAAGTTGTAGTCAGTTTAAAAATATGTTGATGTGAGATGAGCTAAAGGGGAGCATGAACGTAAACGAAAAGAAGGAACCACTGAATACATATCCAGACAATGAAGAACAAAACAATGTGATAGAATTTGCACTAGTAAGGAGAAAGCCAATGATGGAAAGTGCCACACCTATGGTTGCTTCTGTCATTTTGACCGATGTTGATCTCAAATAATTTAGTTTCTCATAATACCACACATATAAATTTGTTATAAGTGGAGAAAATCATAGCTATAATAATATATCTTCTAAACTTGAAGGATGGAGATGATCAAAATAGTTATTGGTTGTAGTTCTCTATGTAAATGTTAAGAAGTATGATCTTTTCTTTATCTTTTATGCAATCCACAATGCTTCAACTATTTACAAGATCTTCATGCAAGCATTCAGTTTTACCTATTTAAGAAAAGTTATCATGATGGTATCTTGAAAAATCATCAGTAGCTGATAGGGCAGTTTGTTGGCTAAGCATACTAGAAGTCTTGTGGATATTGTCAATGGATTGATATTTCTTATTAAATCATGAAATTGCTCACAAGACTCACACAATATTTGATTAGAAATAGAAAGTTATTTTATAAATACGAGTTTATGGATTATAAATTCTATTTGTATTTATATTTTTACATCTTTGGATTTGGGTTTTCTTCTTTTTTGACCAGAGGAGAGATACCTACATCTCAGGTCAACCCAAAAATGGGATTTTACAACATTAAAAGAAATCATTTCCATTTGTTTTCAGAATCTTGCAGCTTTGGATTTAGACTTTCTTATACTATATTTTATGTTTGGCCATGCAACATATTTCTACATATTCTCTACTTGCATGTTATGATCAGGTGTAATTTTAACAACATTTGTGAATGATTCTGTTTGCATGTTAGGCTCAGGTGTAATTTTAGCAAACATTTGTGAGTCATTTTGTTTGCATGTTAGGCTCAGGTGTAATTTTAGCAAACATTTGTGAATGATTTTATAGTAAGATTTACTCTCTGTATTGCATGTTATGATTAGGTGTAATTATAGCAACATTTGTGAATGGTTTTATAGTAAGATTTACTCTTTGTATCTGCATGTTATGATCAGGTGTAATTTTAGCAACATTTGTGGATGATTTTATTTGCATGTTATGATCATGTGTAAATTTGACAACGTTTGTGAATGATTTTACAGTAAGTTTCACTCTCTGTATTTGCATGTTGTGATCAGGTGTAATTTTAGCAACATTTGTGAATGTTTTTATAGTAAGTTTTACTCTATTACCCAAAATCAAAGTAATGATTATTTTTAAAAGGGGCAATCTGAGAAAATTTTGAGGTTTTTTCATTCACCCCTAATTTCATGAATTATTTTTTGAAGTTTACTTTTAACTAGTTAATATGAAGGGATTTCAAAAACAAAGAAAAGTAGTACGATTTGTTGAGCTTGGTCAAGGTTCAATTTACGAGGAAGAAAGACATTTTTATATTTATATAGAGAGAAAATTCTTGTGTATATTGTGCACTAGTGAGTCGTAAATCAATCTGTATTGAGCAAAAATTTAGGGCTAAAAGCACAAGAGTGAGAAGAAAAATTAATTGTCATACCTTTTCTTCCTACTCTTTGTTAGGATCGAACAATGGTCTGCCTCTATTGTTTCATATTTTAGCCCCTCTTCATAAGTTCTAAAGGGGTGGAGGAATGTCGGAAGAGTGTGGCTTTACTCTAATTTGTTTTGAAGGTAATTAGCTTAGGGGCCTTTCTTATATGGATTTTCTTAGTTTAATTAGTTAATTATTAATTTTATTTTCTTTTGTTCTCTCTGTGTATTATGTGTGTCATATGTTTTTATGGGAGTGGTATTCATATGTGAAGACGAGTGTATGCCAATTTGCATTGCATTGAAGCAAAGAGTCCTTCTTGATGATTGTGTATGAGCCTAATGGATATAATAGAATATGCACTGGCATCCTAATCTAATTTCAACAAAATGAAACTGATGAAATAACAACTTAATTTTCTTCAGTTGATTATATTTTTAGATTTTTTAATGATTTGTTTTAAATTTCAGATGTGAGTGATGAAGTCTAGGCTATTGCTCTGGAGATGTGTAAGTTTTCATTCAGAGGTCAAGAAGTGGAAATGTTAATGTGTGTGATTGAGAATTGACCTTGAATCTCAAAATGGCTATGTGTAACTACCATTATAGTAGACTAAGAAATTTGTCCTGATTATTTGACTTGTCTGTGGAACCAACATGGTTAGGTTGTTTACATAGGATTGCAAAATTAATATTCATGTGATACATGGCATATAGATGAACAAAATACTAATTATGACCTCTTTCTAGACTTCAATAAAGAGAGAGCTTTGTGCATATATAGAAGTAGCTCATATATTGATGAGTGCTACTAAAGGTTATCACTCTTCAAACGTATGCTTTGAAAATAATTTTTTTGTCATTTATTTGTGCTACACATTTTGGGGTTTCATTCATTTTTTTTAAAATGTTGTATCTTTTTTCAAAGTATGACATCCCTTAATTTCTTTTTAGAATTCAAGTTAATGCTCCTAAATTTAAAATGTAGTTACAAGAACTATGATTTTGACTGATTCTATGAAGCAAATGCTGTTGAAATGTTCAGTAAAGCTCATTGGATTATATTCCTTTTGTCCACTTTTAAATAATTAAAATATTTTTTATTAATAAAAAAATAGATTGTCAACAAAATATTCAAAAATAAATATAGATATATTTTGTATTTTATAAAAACAGTGAGATCAAATAAAAATAGCTTTCAAAGAAATTGCTCCACAAAAAGGCACTAAGAAAGTAGGACCATTACAAATACTTAGTAAAATGTAAGCAAGAGAAGTTCATTGGATTTTATTCCTTTTATCCATTTTTAAATGATTAATTGTTAGAGTAAATGCATAGTTACTTAAGTTTACTTAGGCTTGCATTATAGTTTAATAGTGCATTTAATTAATTAGGGTAGTTGTGTTTCCTGTATCGGGAAGTTTCATGCCTGTCACCATTTTTTCATGGCTTTAAAAAGCCTGTACCATATGTAGATTATTCATCTCATTCTCAATGCATTTTCTCTTCGGTGAAATAGCTTCTCTCTTGTGAAGGTTATTTCTGCAGTTGGTTATCCTGGGTGTGTTGCTCTCACATGGTATCAGAGCCAACCATTCTTCCCTCCTTCCCTCTGAGAGTTTTCATCAGAGTGTTTGGGATCATTTTTTCCAGCATTTGAAATTTTTAAATTTCAAAGTTGCCTATTTTCTATTTTTCTATGAACCTCTTGGTGTTAAATTTCCTGACCATGGCATTTGTTCCTCTTGCTATGGCGTGGCGGTGTGAGTAGATAAGCCATCAAAGTTTTTTTTGTGAGGCCTTGGAGTCATTTTTGTGACGCTGTGATTGAAGTTTTTTTTACAGACCCCTATGCATTTTTTGAAGGTGGCATTCAACCTTCCAGGTTGGCGAATGAGCCTCTATGCAGGCTGATTGAGATTTGGAAACCTAAGTGGTAGCAAATTCTAATTTATCCTGGAGGCATGAATTTTGTGTGATTCTTTTGCCTTGGAGAGGCATTGGAACTGATTCGTTGTGAAAGTCACGTTTTCTTGATCTAGGTCGATTCATTCTGTGGTTGAGGCACTGCAATAATTTAAGGAGGCTGCAATTTCTTCATTTTCTTGCTGAGCCTTCTTTCTTCCTACCACGATTTGCAGTTTGGAGGTAGCAGTGTTTCTCTTGTAGATTGATTCAACCTTAGGCTGCATTTGAATTACCTTTGGAGGACTTGATTTCAAACTGGAGGCCACGATTGGCTGAGTGAAGGCCATTATTTGAAGATTGTAGGCACGAATTTCCTTTTGAGAGTGCTTGGAATATTTGCACACTGCCCACCCCATGATCATAGTCCCACCAAGGCATGAAAGGGAGCTTGGAACGCATCCCATACTGCAATAATTCTAGAACACTTGGGGTGCAAGTCTTTTCTCCAAGCATTTCCAATCTGAAACGTGCAGGCTCGTTGTCCCCATACAATATATCTAGTGAATCTAAAGTGAGGTGCATATTCAATCCAAAGTGCTTGGAGTGTATGTACACCATTCCACAGAAGCAGCTTTAGTATTTTGGCCAATTTCCATCTCTGCAAAGCATTTTGGAAATATTTTGGCTAAATTCTTTAATATCTTAAAAGTTTGCCATCATATATTTGCTAGGGTTTTGGAGGTGGGCCCGTCCGTGCATGACTTTGGAGTGCCATTTGAGACAATTTGTCCCACATTTGCCCTGCGAAGGAGAATTTTGTAGTTTATATAACCTGCCCTTCCATCATGCTTATGAAGTATTCATAGAGGCTTGGTGTCCCTGCAAGGCTTGTGGGCATTATGGTTTGCATGCTTGGCTTGGTGATCTAGATTTGAGAGATTGACTGATTGGCACTATTGCCATCATATTTTGCAACATCTTTGTTGCATATTTTTCTCACTTGTAGAAGGTGGTCACATGGATGACCTAGAGCTTAATCTAGCTCCCTCATTTTTGCATTGAGCCCTCATAGGTGACTTTTCTTCCATGGAACATATCTTGGGCATCCGGAGTCTGATTTTTGCATTCCGCATATCATTGGAAAGCTGACTTTGCCAAGATCACAGTGGTATAGGTAAATATTCCTAATTTTACTGATTTGAAGGCTTCATTTGTAGTATTTTGGAGTTTCTAATTTTGTTGAAGGTTAATGTCTGTAATTTTGGAGATTTGTCATAGTTCATTATGGGGTTTTCAGTTCATCCTGTTGTGATTATGTTGAAAAGGGGAAATTATAAACAATGGAGAGATGGTATGATAAAACATCTTAGATGGCTTCATTTGTTGTCACATTTATATAATCTAGTTCCCCTTCCTAGTAATGATAGTAAGAAATTTGCAAGGAATTGCATAAGGGATCATGTCCTAGGAGTTATTGCAATGCATATTGATGATGCCACCTTGAATGCTATTGATCATTTTGAGTGTCCTCATATTCTTTGGACTAAAATTTGGGAAATACATGGAGATCCTGATACTCAGTTATTTCCAGATGATCCTGTTTCAGATTGTCATGTGCCTCTTCATTTTTCAGACAAGATACCCTATGATCATGCTACTATATAGGAGTTTGAAGTTTTGGAAAACTTTGAATCTTTAGATGAGGATGACGAGGGTTCTTCAGATGCTCCTCCTTCTCCATCAGGGATAGTTGATGTACCTTCACCTTCAGTGATTCATGGTGCAGAGTCATTGATTGAGGCTCCTATCATTCCTATTCAATAGGACCATTCATCTTTTGGTGGTGATTTATTGAGCACATCCAGTGATTCATCACAACTAGTATCTCATTGTCTTCCTGATTGGGATTCGTATTTGTTGGACATTGGTTCTTTGTTCGTAGAATCTCATATTTCTGACTTGGAAGACACATTTAAGGGTATATCCCTCCTATTTGATGATTGTTGTGGTACAACTATTGTCACTCTATCTTTGTCTTTGGAGAATGTTCAAGATCAGTTTCTAGTGGTACCTTGTTTGTCACCTTCTATTGTGATTAGGCATGTTCCTGATTGGTTTGTGGCATCTTTTTACAAGGGCTTGGTGACACATGATCAGATTTTAGAGACATAATCATACATTTTCATGTTTCTTTCTTTCAATCCCTCTCTGCAGTGGGAAGCATACATGCATTTGTACTTGGTTTTGTTTCTTCCAAAAGGAAGACAAGTGGTTTGTCGACATTGGATCATGTTCTATCTTCAGGCACTTACCATTTTTGCAAGCAATTACACATTGTGGGGGGACTACATAGTCTCTCTCTTTCCCTCTTATGAGGGGGCTATTGATTATATATACATGATGTATGTAGTCCTTGGGGGGTGTGATTGAGTCATCCATCCATGCATCATTTTTTGTTTTCTTTCTCTCTTTTGGAGAGGGGTTTTTTCCCATAGGGTTTTTGTCCTTTTCTTCTTTTGTGAGAGATTTCTTTTTTGCATTGTAAATGGTTATCTAACATGGTTGTGTAGTTGGGACCCAAATTCCATCTTCATTCTCCCTAAGTTACACTTAAGGGGGGGTGTTAGAGTAAATGCATAGTTACTTAAGTTTACTTAGGCTTGCATTATAGTTTAATAGTGCATTTAATTAATTAGGGTAGTTGTGTTTCCCATATTGGGAAGTTTCATACCTGTCACCTATTTTTCATAGCTTTAAAAAGCCTGTACCATATGTAGATTATTCTTCTGCAGTTAGTTATCATGGGTGTGTTGTTCTCACATGGTATCAGAGCCAACCATTGTCAAGAAAATTGTCAACAAAATATTCAAAAATAAATATAGAGATATTTTGTATTTTATAAAAATATTGAGACCAAATAAAAATAGCTTTCAAAGAAATTTCTCCACAAAAAGGCAAATAAAAAGTAGGACCATTAGAAATACTTAGTAGAATGAGCTCATTTGATTGTATTCCTTTTATCCATTTTTAAATGATTAATTAAATATTTTTTATTAATAAGAAAATGGATTCTCAACAAAATATTCAAAGATAAATATAGAGTTATAGATAGTTAATTATTATTATTTTATTTATTTTGTATTATCACTATTAAAGAGAAAATAATCTAAATCTAACTAGAAATATTAGCATATAATAAATTTAGGGTTAGGGTTATGTGCACAAGAAAAACATGATAATGTAAATGAACTTGGATTGCAAATAATCATTACAGGGAGCTCATTGGATTTTATTCCTTTTATCCATTTTAAAATCATTAATTAAATGTTTTTTTGTTAATAATAAAATAGATTCTCAACAAAATATTCAAAAATAAATATAGAGAGTTATAGATAGTTAATTATTATTTTATTTATTTCGTATCATTAAATTAAATAAAATCAGGGTGATAATGAGCACATAATCAAGTTTATAGTGAAATAGAATGTAAGGTTAATAATAAAAAAAAAGATAACTATCCATTGTTTTGTAGATCATCATGATAATGGATAATAAAATTATTATTTCAAAAAAACTATGTTAAGTATGTACAAGGAAATAAATTACACCTTATATTTATTTAGAATTAGTTAGGAATAGGGGAAAAGACCCAATAGGTGAGATAGTTCCAATGGTTGAGATAGTATATGTTCATTTAAGGCCCAATATTTTTTAAGTTTAGTACTAGTAGTTGTGACTTTAAGGTTGTTAGTGTTACTATAAGTACTAATAATTGAATGAAATGTGCCCTTTAGATTTAAAAAGAACCCAATTGTGTGATGCCACATCAGCCCACCAATAAAACATGACTTAATGCACACCTATTGGTCCACCCTTTTTTTGAGGAACTATTTGTCACCTCAACAAAAAGCATGCTGATGTGGCATCATATTTGATGATGTGGCACTAAAACCTTAGTTATAAGAAGAGGTGTTGCCAAGTAAGCTACTGTAAAAATTTTGTCATGAAGTTAGGGTGAACCACTACTGGGTCCTCTCCCCTATGTGCACAAGAAAAACATGATAATGTAAATGAACTTGGATTGTGAAGGAAATATATCTACAACATATATATATATATCCTTCTACGCTAGAAATATCTTAAATTTTTTTATTATTCCAAAATATCTTTAATTTTTTTAAAACAATTTACCACACATAGGTAGACTAGACGCCTCAAGAAAGATATCTCTTGGCATAGTTTAGATATATTTTTTAAATATAGGTATACTAGTTTATAAAGCATGAAAATAATATAAAGTGGGGTGAGAAAAAGTAGGAAAAAAAATTAAGGTTGTTGTGAGCAAAATGATAGTATTTTTGTGTTACAGTTAGAAGTTAGGGTTATTTTTTTTATTTACCTTGGTTCACCATTTAGGTAGAGGGAAAAATAATGAAAACAATATATAGAAAAAGATAAATAAAGAATATAAATAAATAAATAAATAAAATTTGATATTACTTGGTCATAATTACCTTGATTCACAATGTCCATTTCGGTAGAGGGGAAAAACAATGAAAAGAATAGAGAATGAGGTGAAAAAAAAGTAAGAAACTCATTTAGGGTTGTCATGTGTGCATGTATATATTTGGTAAATAAAAAAATTCTAAAGTAAAATAAGCTACCATGCCTATCTTTAAAAAATCTTATCTAAAACGCACTGAGAGCTATCATTTCCGTTTTTTTTTTAAACTATATATACATATATTACAAAATGGGTTTCTAAAGACCCCAAGATATGCCAAGGAAGACCAGAACTGGATATCTCCAAGTCAAAAAACTCTTAAACTAGTTAGATATGAGTTTTACAAACATTGAACATAAACTAGTCTAGATAGGCTGCTCATTAATATTGATATCTTGATGGACAACTTTTTGATCTTCATTGACCTATTTTTTTACTAACATTGTGATTAAAGTGAGAATAGACACCTTGAGAACAATATCTCTTCATATCTTTTTACATTAACTTTTTTGACAGTACCTTATTACACTAAAACCTTTTCCAAAAGTGTACACAACTTATATCTCCAATTACAAAAGCGATTCCCCATCAATCTTGAATACAGAAGTTTTTTCTATCAATTGTCCAGCGGGAGGCTGTCAAATAACGTAAGGCGATAAGCAACAGACACAAGCAGGCGCGCCTATTTTGTTGACAAAACTCTCCACGGCTTCGCGTGTGTTGACAAAACTCTCGTCCCCTACAGCAAGCTCTGTGCGCTCCAAACGCCGTCTCATTCAGATGGTACTAGATTTTTTAAGATGCTTATCTTATTTTCATTCTTTGTTTTCTAAATGTTCTGATATCATTGTAGGCCCGGCTATGAAATTGGAAATAAGATGAGAGAAGGAATTCATATTCTTTATTTAGATTTTTTAAGATGTTCATCTTCTTGTATTTTCATTCTTTGTTTTTCTTACATGCTTTGACCATTACATGCTTTGATCACTGTAAGCTTAGGAAGAAATGAGAAATAAGACAAAAGAAGGAATTCATATTTCTGTGCGCTCCAAACGCCGTCTCATTCAGATGGTACTAGATTTTTTAAGATGCTTATCTTATTTTCATTCTTTGTTTTCTAAATGTTCTGATATCATTGTAGGCCCGGTTATGAAATTGGAAATAAGATGAGAGAAGGAATTCATATTCTTTATTTAGATTTTTTAAGATGTTCATCTTCTTGTATTTTCATTCTTTGTTTTCTTACATGCTTTGACCATTACATGCTTTGATCACTGTAGGCTTAGGAAGAAATGAGAAATAAGACAAAAGAAGGAAATTCATATTTCTTATCTATATTTTTTTAAAGATGTTCATCCTCCTGCCTTTTCTTTCTTTTTTTTTTCTTACTTGCTTTGATTACTGTGACATTGAAATGGGAAATAAGACAAAGGAAAAAATATCCAATAATTATTATTGTATTTATAAGAAGATTTAGATTTTTATTTATTGAGAGTGAAGAACAATTTAATTAGGACACCAGAAAAATTACCAAAACTCAAAATTAAATAGGTCAACCTAATAACACATAAACATTATATTTACAATTATTTGATGGGTCAAATACTTGTATTGATAGAATAAACAATATTGGTGTATTTGTTCTTTCCTACTACTTTGGTTGCCTCACACTTGCCTTCTTAAATGTGTAAACTTAATTAACCAATAGGTTTATTATTGTTAGAATTGTTGAATTTTTTTTCCTTGAAAATTGTGGAATAAGCTGATAATCTATTCTAATCAAGTTTTTTTAAAATTTTCCAAGTTTTACGCTAGGCTATGCGTTACCTATACAAAGCTCTTCTCATTTCATAGCTGGCCAAACATTCAAATTATTATTTTAAATTTTAAATTTATATGGTTCATAATTAAAAAATTTATACAAGTCACAATTAAATATTAAAACTTAATTTGAAATCAGTATTAAATTTAATAATACTCTTTTAGGTTATCAAGAATGTAGACATATATTTATAAATGTGAATGCCTTACACATTTGTAATAATCTGCGTCTTACATGTTTGGAAATCTTATGTTACAGGGATATTACATGTGTCTAGACCAAATAAAAGAATTACATGTGTTTTTAACATTGCCGTTACATATGCCATTGCTTGCCACCTATTCTTTGTTTCACCATTTAACACAGTAGTAATGGCTGGATACCTGTTTATAAATAACTAAGTTTTGCCACCTGTTAACTCTGTTTACTACGTACAAACTTTCATTAAATAAAACTTGTATACTTCTAGGTAAACACTTCTCAAGTTTTTTCTATACATGTAACGTAGAATCTCAATTGTTAGATGCCTAAAATATATTTCTCATGCCCAGTTATAGTTCCAAATCTAATCAATTTTCTTTGGAGTCTATGTCTATGGCTTATGGGATATCTAAACGATAATAGTGACATCCAAGGGTTCTTCATTATTTTACCCATATATACCATACCTCTTCAAATCCTTTTATTTTGGTGGAAAACAAAGATTTAAGCTAAGAAATGTTCTAATAAAGTCTAATGTCATCTGAAAGCATTGGTCTTATTCAAAAGCTAATGACCTTATCTTTGATCAAAGTTGGAGCCATTGAACGAAAAGTGTTAGATAATATTTATTATCAGTTCGCAACATTCAAGAAATCTGTAACACTTAGATGTTTATTAACGGACTTTCTTTTCTTTAGGTGAATGAGGATTTTAGAGTTTAGAAATGTATAATTTTTGGGTGTCTTTGATTTAATGAGAAAGACAATTTTAAAAGATTAAGGAATGAAATTTCTTTGGATTTTTTAATGAGAAAAGAGGAGAAAAGCACTCTTAAGGTTTTAGAGACAAATATATTATTTTAGTATTTAAATTAGTTTATTTAAGCTTGTATGAGTAGAGTAGAAAATTGCAATGGTGATATATATATATATCAAATTTGTTATCTAATTCGGGAGCGTGAGCCTTAGGTTGAATCTCTTCGGTTGAGAGCCAAGGACTGAGGGGTATCCATTCCACCAAATTTGCTTGATCCTGACCTCATTAGTTATGGTGTCAGGGGCCTTGCACTCAGCAAGGCTTGATCCGTGTGGGCTCAAAGGACTCTCAATAGAAATTATGTTAATACATTATTTGTTTAAGTTTTAGGGTTTAATAATTTGTCAATATTAAAGTTTTCATTTCTCGGTGATAAATTAAAAATATGTTGTGTCAAATTTTCTTTATAAACCCAAGCATTCAAACTCTTGTTCAGCTCAGACTCGTTGGGAACATTTTAAACTTATAAGACTGTTGTTCACTTGAGGAGATATCACAATAACATATTTGAGAGAGATCTAAGATATCACTACTTCCTTAAATCTCATAATGTGTGGTCATAGCTAGAAACTTGCTACAATTTTCGTCAATTAGCTAGGAAACTCATGCACAATGTCTATGGAAACCAATTAGCTAGGCTCATGCATTTTGGCACTTCATTCTGAGGAACACAACCATACTGGAGTAAGTCTTGCACCAAACTAACAAATATGATCAACTAGTTGGTATCTCCCACAATGGTCTTCACAATAAGTGTAACTAATATGAAATAGCGCATTCTCCATAAATTGTTTATGAACAAGAGCTTGGTAGTAATACAATACTTGAGAAACCAATTTATGGAAAATATAATTGAAAAAGTCACACACAACATCCTTATACCTACACCACTGATTTACGATATTTCATGAAGATCATAGAGAAATTGTTGAACACGAAATATTATTGGTACATATATGAGTGGAAACATGGATTTTCTTCTTCTTCTACCTCTACCTCAGCAACGTCCTCCTCTATAACCTCCAAATTGGCCTCTATCATCATTACTATAGTTATTTTCATATGGTGCATTTTGGTTTGTATTTTGGATAGTGTTCACATTTCTTTGATTTCTCCATGAAGGTTGGTTATAACCCTGATTATGAAGATATAATGGTCTTTCTACTAGGCCTTTTACATATGCCATGGTATTATTTTGAGCTTTGTTCTTGTGATTTACTTATTATACCATGAGTCACATTCATTCTCATCTTCTCTTACCCTAGACAGTTGTGATGGACAATCTAGTGTTTCATGATCATTCCATTCTTTGCACAATTTGCAATAGATTGTATTGTTCATTGTAGGGAGTACTTTGATATCCACCTTCATTGCGGCGGCATGTGTTTCTCCTTTTGGTTTCAAACATTCATTTCTGATGTATCCTTCCTTTGTGAAATAAGAACACCATATATTCGACCTTTTATCTTCTTATTTTGTCAATGTCTCCTATTTAAGTTTCAACTTCTCCAATTCCAACCTTAATCTTTCTAATTCCATGTTTTCCTTGTTTTTATCTTGTTTGCGCCATGTTTGTGCCTCAATCCAGCATGCTAATGTGACCACTTCTGCATATGTTTCAAATATTCTACCATCCAGAGATGCTCTAACATCTAGGCTTATACTGGATGTAAACCATTCAATCTTCTACTTCTTAGTCAATGGTTCTTCTAATTTGCAAACTATTTCCTTAAATCTTTTGTCAAATTCATTTATAGTTTATCCATCCCTCTATACTAATTCTCTCATTTCACTTACCTCTTTATTAGGTATTTCCAGAGTTTGAAAATTCTCCAAGCATTCCTTCTTCACTTCATCCCATGTTTTTTCATGTTTGGGACATGCCTTTCTATACCATTTTAAAGCATCATTCTACAATGTCCCAATAAAGTTAAATAGTTTAGTGTCATCCTTGGTTATATCATTCCAGCTCCAAATTGATTCTAGAACAAAAACATGCTCTATGGCTTTAGTTGCATCCTTTTCAAATAGTGGTAATTTAATTATAGCATTCATTATTCATTTATTTTGATTTTCTAGACCCTCTAGTGTTTTGCAATGGTTTTCTTTGTAATTTTTCTTCTCTTTAGGCTTTGGCTTCTATATTAGAATTTTATGTGAACTCTTCCTTTATCTCTCTGTAATTGGATGTCAAATACTCTTATCCCAAAATTTCTTCAAAATCTTTCTTAATCTCTTCTTCTCTTTCTTTCTCACTGTTAACTTGATCTTTTCTTAAAAAAATTCTTGCTTTATAAGGCACCCAGGGTGACTTCTAGTTGAGGGGATGCGTCTCTTCAAATTGCCTTTTCATTCTCAGGGATACTTTTTTGTTTGTAAACAACATTATGTTTTCAATAGGTGACTTTTCACTATTTTGTCTTATATTTTTGGAACTAATCTCTTTATATAATGGATCTTCTCTAATCTTTATTATACTTTGATTAATCAAGTGGTCTAGGTAATCTATATCTAGATTTAAGGGTTGAAGGTTCCATATAAGATTTAGTAATTATTCCCATTGTTTGTTAACTATAATTTGAATATTAGAAAAATTAGGTTGATATTCTAGAGTTTTATATATTTGTAGTAGGGCTAGGGTTTGGTTATGTTCTTCCCTCCACATACTTCTTAACTGGTCATATGCATCAATTATTCCTCCTATATTTTTTAGAAGTTTTATAGCCCTATCAATATGCATTGTAATAGGCTCAGAATTCTCTATATCTCTTTGTATTAAGTTTTGCAACAACCTCTATGGCTATTTCATCCATCCTTTCTTTTCCCTTTATATTTTCCTCTATAGTAGCACCCACCTTGGCATGCTCAGTAGCACCATTATTGGCACGCTCATCCAACTTATATTATTTTCTTCTGTAATTTCTCTTTCCTATTTTCTACTTTCTTCTATTGCCTTCTCTGTCCTTCTATGGTACCTTTCTTGTCCTTCCTAGGATTGTTTTTGTCTCTCCTCACATCTTATCTCCATTCTGGTTAGTATAATTTCACTAATTTCCCTTAATCTTTTGTTATCCTCTTTTGCCATCAGTGTTTTTGATTTGGAATCATATTAATCCTTATGTATCCCATGGTTGGCTTATCTTGAAGAGTTACATCTTTTCAATGATCTTTTTAGATCCTCCCCCTATTCCATTTCTAGCCCTTAAGTGTCGTCCACCCTCTCACAAGGGTAGGAACTTAAGAGAATTCAAAATCTTCTATAGATCATAAAACATTTCTTGTCACTCTAGTTTCCTTACTTCGCGCTACTCTGCACTTTTCTCTTTTACTATTTATCCTCTCTATTCTTCACCATCCTTTTCTAGGATCCTAGAAATGGAACCAAATGTTGGCAAGAAATGAGAGGGAAACTACTCCAGAGATATGATCCTTAGTCAAATCTTTAAAGACTAGTTTATACCCCAGTCAAACAATGACAGAAACATACATAAACATTAAGGAAATCTATTTTGTGGTACAATATAAGTAGAGTAAAGAATTCACAAGGCACATACACTTATATCATAACCCTTATATCTTCTTTATATATATTTCAAGCATTAATTGATAAATACATGTTCATACTGGCAGGTTTGAGTCTCTACCTTATACATATCTATCTCATACTCTCTTACTGACTCTAACACTCTTACTTTACATTGCTTACATGTATCTCATATATATCTACATGCAGGTGTGTCCTTTCCCAAAATACCTCTTTATGTGTTAGCTCTATCCTACACATGCCCTTTGCGGTAACCTGTGGTAGGTTTCGTTGCATGCCCTATGCTTTGACAACATCCCTCCACTCTTGATGATGAAATTCTGGTGTAGATGTTGACCTCGACAATTCTACCTTTTTGAAGGTGAATATAGTGCCCTGTTGCTCCTTTAAATTTGACACCCTGCTAGTCTATATGTGCCTTGAATCCTATTGGTCTATCTATGCCTTGAACCCTAGATCCTTAGATCTAGCCAAAACACCCATGCCTCAGGATGCCTTAAATAGGGGCAACTTGGACTTGGGTTTCCACTAGAAATTGGGCTAATAGACATGCCTTCTATAAAAAAATATAGATGCCAAATTGGGCCTCACTTGCCTTTTTGAACTACCTACAAACCTAGATTGCACCTATCGAAAGATTAATCATTCCACTCTACAACCAACTTAGGTTTCTCTACAAGAAAATATACCTATACACAATGTGGATTGACCTCTATTGATGAACCAACCATATCGGTTCACCTCTACACATAGATCTTTCACACAGGTATATAAATTCTTTATTTCTATGCAAAATAATGTTTTCAAATTAAAGTTGCAATTTTACTAGACCACAAACAAGCCAGTGCTACTTTGATACCATGTGAGATCTGAGATCTTACTAGTAGAATGATAGCACTAGTCGAGCCATGAAAGACATGCAATCAAACACTCCTACAAGAGTTAGAAAAACTAGAGTATGTAATCCAAACAAGATTGAACACAATGACTAGATTGGATTAATTAACTCACAAAGGATGTACATATACATAGAGTAAAGGAGAGGTAACCACCATCAAGAATAGTGGCATGCAACTCCACTAAATAAAACTAATGGCATGCAAGATCAATGCAACTCTAGGAAAAAACACACCCAAGCAAGCTTAACTCCAAATAGGAGTAATCCATGTGAAGTACATGCGTAAATGTGAACTATACACTAACATTTGGAATATTCTAGCTCATAAGATTGAGCAAAACCATTATGACCAAGAACACATTTTCCCTTGTTTGTTTTTTGAGATTCACAGTCTTACAACTTTCGGTTTTGATGAAGTAATAAATTTAGACTGAAAGGGATTCTTCTTTTGTGACTTTGGTTGTTGGCATTTTTAATCCATAGACTTAGATGCAACATTTAGCTTATATGACATAAGAGAAGACTGGACATGTTTTTGTTTGATTTTGAATGTGATAAAAATCTATGTTTTTCACTAGCTTATTGTTGGAAGTGCTAGAAGATACATCCTATTTAACATCTTTCTTGTATGTCTCTCCTAATTGATCTTGTAACCTATTAATTTCTTGCCACAACATCTTGTATTGTTTGTAAAAGTACATAAACAAAGCCTTGTATAATTCCATCATTTGCAAAACTACATAAACAAAGGCTTATATTAATTCCATCATTTAAATGTTGTGTCTGCTTTTTGTTGGTTACTAACATTAATTTCCAAGGATAACATGCCATTGGTGTATAATGTGGGAATGAATAAAAGAATTACACAAATGTTTGAGTTAGGTTCCACCAATAATACTTGGAACCAATTTTTTTAATCAAAACTTACAATTTTACAAACACCTTATAACTTCATATACACTTCTTATAGACACTTATTTTAACTTATTACATTAAACACATTTTACAAACTTGTTAACAACTTATATCCACCAATTACAATGACAGCAAGGGGAAGAGTGTAATGGTGTGAGCTTGTTAACAAAAACAAAGACAAAATAAAATAACTCTTATTAAATAAAATAATTCTTAGGTAAGTAATAATAAGTCCACATATATTTTAAAAAACTAAAACTATAAAATAATTCTTAAATAGTTCTGAAGTGAAATAACACAAAGTAAGATATTTTTTATTTTTATTTTGTTACCTTATGCATTTTTAAAAATTAGTTGGTGGAATGGCGTGACTGTGGGTGCAAAGGGGTTCTAGTTTGCCAGGCCCAAGATAGGGCTTTCATGCCCTCCATGGCCTCCTAAGGCCTTTTTTCTCACCATTTCTACTGCTGCATGTTTGTGAGGGGTGCTCGTGGAATTTTCCCATGCTTCTGGGGTTGCATTGGGGCATAGATCGGGCCTGAGGGGGCTCTACTTAGGTCTTTTTCCTTCTTTTTGTTATTCCTTCTTCATGCGTTGTTTTCCTTTCCTTCCCTGCTATGCTAGTTTCTAGTACATTTTTTCTCTTTGGTGGCACTTTGAGCTGAGTGGGTTGGCCTGTAATCATTGCATCCTCTTCGACCTTGGCTGGGCCAGGGTGGGGCTGATTTTTTCCTTGCATGGCACTGCATGCATCTGGGGGCACGTCAAATAATGCCTCTTACCCTTCTAGTGATAGGCTTCATCTGAATATGGCTAATTCTAGTGAGGGATTGTCAAAAAATGGTATTTTTATAATGCAAAAGGTGAACGGTTCCCTAGAGAGATGTCAAGATTATCTAGTTTTGGTGATCCATCTGAACTCAATGGTTGAGGGTGTGGAGTATTATAGCAACCATGTGCTAATCTGTAAGTTTATGGGGTTGCAGGTGTCACTTCCATTTCTAGAATCTTGGGTTCCTAAGACATGGAACGTTCAGGCTAATATTGATATATTATTGGTGGCCAACAACTTCTTCATGGTAGATTTTTCCTGTGTGGCTGATAGGAATAGGGATTTTAAAGGTGGGCCTTACTTCTACAATCAGGTGGGTCTCTTTATTAAACCATGGCATGCAGGATTTAATTTTGCGCAAGAGATCCCCTCTAGGGTCCCGGTTTGGGTGCGTCTCCCTCGCCTGCCCCTAGAATGTTGGAGAAGTGATATATTGCAAGTGGTTGCTCTTTTTCTTGGAAAGCCTATTGGTGCTTCTCAACAAAAAATTCATTTGCTCGTGTATGTGTTGAAATTGAATTGAATAATCTGTTGCTAGACTCTGTAGAAGTTAATTGAGAGTAACATAATCTTCCCTATTAAACATACTTCTTGGGTTTCCAACTTAGTTCTAGTTAGAAAGAAGAATGGGGAGATTAGGCTTTGTGTTGATTTTTGTGATTTGAATAAAGCCCCTCTCAAGGATCGCTATCCACTCCCTTCAATGGAACAAATCTTACAAGTTGTTTCTAGTTCTTACAGATTTTCTTTATTGGATGAATATTTTGGCTATAACTAGATTTTAGTGAAGGAGGAGGATTAGTACAAAACTGCATTTACAAGCAAGTGGGTACCTTGGCATAGAAAAAAATACCCTTCAGTTTGTCCAATGCAGGGGCAACATCCCAGAGAGCAATGGACATGGTCTTTCATGGCCTCATGAACAAAATTGTTTTAGTGTATCTAGATGACATTATAATTTTTTCAAAGGATGCCAAAGAACATTTTGGTCACTTGAGGCAGATTTTTTAGAGATGTAGAGATTTTGGGGTTTCTCTTAACCCAAAGAAGTGCATATTCTCTATCCATGAAAGTAAACTATTGGGACACATTGTCTAAAAACATGGTATTTCCATTGATCCGGAAAGAGTTGTTGCTATTCTTGATCTACCCCTACTGGCACATAAGAAAGGCTTACAAAGATTTCTTGGTAGTATTAACTTCATGAGAAGGTTTATACCCAATATTGTAGCATTATTGCAGCCTCTCACAGCCATGCTTAAGAAAAATGTACCTTTCAGTTGGACTAAGGAAGGTAAGAGAAGCTTCGAGCAGATTAAAGAAGCCCTCGGAGCTGCTCCAACCCTCATTAATCCTAACTATGAAAGAGATTTCATTTTATATGCTTTTGGATGTGTTTATACCAATCTAGCTATGATGTGCCAGCAAAATGATGAAGGTTTAGAGTAGCCTATGGCATTTTTTAGCAAGTATTACATGATTATGAGGTAAAGTATTTGTTTGTTGAAAAACATGTATTTACTATTGTTAGAAGTCTTAAAACATTTAAACATATGCTCTCTAACAATAGAGATAAGGCTTACAAAATTGATGGAGTTAGAAGAAACCAAAAAAGAATCTTTGAGAAAGTTTGAAATCCATCAGGCTCAGATGAAGAGTTCTTTTGATAAGAGGGCAAGGCCAAGAGATTTCATCATTGGTGATTTAGTTTTCAAGTGGAATGAATTGAGAAGCAGACCTGGAAAACATTCCAAGTTTGATGCAATTTGGGAAGGACATTATGTTATCACAGAGTGCAAAGAGCACAATGCATTCCAACTTTCCAAGTTAAGTGGAGAGGTGCTGCCTATCCCAGTTAATGGGATCCACCTCAAACATTTCCTCTAAAGATAAGTTTTGTTTTTGTACCATAGTAGATTAGTGTTGCTGTTAATAAGTGCTTCATGCACATTTATTTTAGTTATTTTCTTTCCCTAAGTGCTACTACACATGTTTTCTGGCCACCAGGACCTTTTAGTTTACTTTTAGTTTGGTTCAGTTTGGTTTTTTGCTATTATTTGGAGTAGTTTGCAATGCAATTTCATGGTTTTCTAAGTTTGAGAAGAGCAGAGTTTGACTCCATGCCCAATGGATGGTTAAGGCAATTGGTCTATATGCTTAGTAGGCAAGCATTTAGTAAAAATCACCAGAAATGTTACCAATATTTCACCTACAACACAAATTGGTAGAGCTAAGATAGCTTATGTAATTTTAAGGTGAAAGATTTCAATTCATTTCTATTTTGCTTAAACCTTTGCACATATTGAAATTTACGAAGAAAAAAAATTTAATTGTTGTAAGTGCAATGTGTTTCATAAAGGGAAGCACTCAGTTTGCAATATAGTTCTTTACAACATGAAAGAGACTGCATGAGATCAAAGAATATTGCTTTCATTCAATTATGTAATGATTAATTCATTTTACAATGTTACATACATTTTGCAAGAGAGATATACAGAATTGTACAAGATTGCATAGAATGTTGTTTGCATATTCACTAGAAAGAAAAGAGAGACCAAGTGTCCCACATAGGCTGTAGGAATAGTTGAACCAACACAACCTAGGAAATACACTATACAACAGAAGATGGAAATAGAAAATAAGCATATAATGAAAAACATATCCATCATTTCCTATTGTGTTCAGTGTTGGTCTTCATTGTAGCTGCTCCATCCTTGCTCCTGATTCTGAGTGGACCTGCATTGTGATGGAAGAAGTTGTTAGAGATCAGGATATGAATTCCACTATGTACTATACCAATAGAGAATATAGTACATTGCTTATGATGTATTGAATCAGATAACAAACATCAGATATATGCAATAGAGCCTGAAAAATAATGTATCAAAGGAGCATTAGGCTTCATTGTTTGTATCTAACATGTTTGTTTCTTGTGTAGGTATAGGAGAAATCATGTTACTTATTCATTTCTGAAGACATCATAGAAGGTGATGCAAAGTGGGCTCCCACAAGGGTTGAGCCCAGCATGCTGCCCCTGAATCTCAAGAGGGGATTGATAATAATGCTAAAATAGAACAATATTCAAATGAAGGAGTGCCACATTAAGTGAGTGCATGAGATTCAAGCTCATTGCCCATTCATGATTACCAGTTAAAGTGTGATGAAGTGAGAACCATAAATGAGCGTTGAGCTCATCTAAGGCAGCCCAATAATGTATGAAATTGAGTAAAGGCATTGTCAACATCATGATGTTATTACATCTGTTTGTTGTCACATTATCATTTGTATGCATTCAAGGTACTCAGGGGCAGTAGTCTAGTCTCATCATGCAACCTTACATATGAGGAAACAATACAAATGAAGGCAATGACTGAGTGTAGGCTTCACTATTGCAATGTTCATAGTGGTAGGGTAGATACATCATAAAGAAAGCAATCCCTATTGTCAACTATAGAGCTATGGAGAATTCAACCCTTTTGTGTTTTAGCTATCAATGTTTTGAGGTCTCAATCATGCTTCTGGTAATATTCAGTTTGCATAGAGTTGGGGCAAAAGTGACTGTGTTACCATAAGATGTTGAAGAAGAGTAGCTATCATATGCATAGTAATCAAATGTATCTGTTACCAATTTTTCTTACAGCCCAAATTGGTAGAGTTGGAGTAATTTCAATTCATTTTAGTTAAGAAAGTTTTAACATTTTTTGCTATAGGTTATTTGCATGGTCGGAGTGTTTTAGTGATATTATAGTTAAGTTGTTCAACAAAAGAAAAGAATTTCAAATCATCAGTCATTTGCAAAACGATGCATAAGAGATAAGTTATTTCATTTCACTACAATGTTTATCAATTTTACAAATGAAATACATAAAAGAAATAAACATTACATTGAGTGAAAAGATGATAGATCAAATGTCCCAGACAAGCCGTGGGAATAACTAAACAAGTGCAAATATAAGAAATATACTATGCATCTAAGGATAGGAGAGAGAATCATCATAGCCATCATTGGCTTTTAGTGTCTTTAGTTTTTAAGGTTGCTTTTTGTCCTTAATCCTGATCTCCAATAAGAATCTACAAAATTCAAAAAAAGACCTGTTAGAGCTACAGTTATGAGTTCCCTATGGCCTATCAGAAGAGGTATAATGCATTGCCTATAATGCAGTAGATCAGATATACATCATTCACATACAGGGGACTTGAAAATGAAACAATCATTGAACTTCATTATTTTATCTAAACTGTTTGTTTCATGTGTAGGTATAGGATAAGTCATGTAGCTGTTTGAAGACAAATCAACATGTGGTGTCAAGTGGGCTCCCACAAGGGTTGAGCCCAACATGCTACCACCTAAATCTCAAAGGGGATGGAATGGAATAGAGATCATTATTCATGTTGCTTAAATTGAATAACTTAATTGAAGGAATATCAAATCAATTAGGTGCATTGGTTTCGAGAACATGACACACTCATGACGGCAGTTGAAGTAATGGAGTGAAACCATAAGAATGAACTAAACTCACATAAGATAGCATTCAATGCATGAGAATAGCTGTCATTATTGCTTCAATTTCCATTGAGGAACTGAAAGTCATAGGTTAGTTTTGAGCTCATTCATGTTGTCTAAAATAGAGTAGAAACATTGAAGAAATTATTTATCTATTTTTTGTTACAAGAGAACTAGAACACTCCTGTACTGATCAAGAAGTAGTATATCATGTCAACATGACAAGTATATTCCATCTATGTATCTTTCATAATATTTGTATGCAGCGAAGGCATTAAAATTTATAGGGGCAATTAAAATATTTGTATGCCAAATCAATGCAAATGATGGAGGGGCTGAAATAGTTCAATTTGATATGTACATACATGTACATTTGATATGATACATTGAATCAAGAGCCAAGAATAAATGCATGAGACAGATTTAATTGGGACATCAAGTATATGCATATCAAATGTAAACAAAGATACAAATCATCACGGATTCTCTTTCATATAATGGGATAGCAAGAACATCAGGTACGATTCCAACATTTGTATGCTAAATAGTTGCCAATGGACTACATCATTTAGTGATGTATAACTATTTTAGTCACATGATAGCATGAGAATAGTATCAGATATATGCATGATTGAACAAGTTGAAGAGTACATATGGACAAGCATCAAGACTACAACACATGTGTATGCCATGTCATAGATTAGGTGTGATTGTTCAAATGCATGGAACGATAGGAACAACATGACACCATCAAACAATGCAATTTGGAATAGCAAAGAATTCATATTCATCTACAGGAAGAGTGAAAGGAAAAGATGCAAGTGGAATATCATGTATTCTTAACTAATACATTGCATCTATGGAAAATCAGTAAGAAATGAGCATCTTTGTCATACAGGAAAGGATAGTCAAGCTAATGCATTCATCATGTCTCTTATTTGCCATGCTATAGTAAGGTGAAAGTGCTATCTTTCAATATGGCATGCCAAGTATGCATTTGATATAATATGGGAGACTACAACATCAAATCATATGCCATGTTATAGAGTAACCATGTCAATTAATACACATGAGAAATAGAAGAGTATGATTGCATAGTCAGATCAAAAGAGAAAATTTCAAAAGGGAACAACAGTGTCAAAAAATAATCTCAAGAAGTGCCAGAGGAGAAGCCACAGCCAACACGATACCTATCAGAGCCCATTGATACTGATGATAACAAATGAAAATTAGAATGTATGATACGATTAAGACCCATTTGGGGTTTTGGCTTCAAAATGTAGAAGGAAGGGCTTTGAATCTTCTTTAAGTAAATGCTCAAGTATGTCATATATGGCCAAGGCCTCTAGTCGAGAAATGACAAAAGTAAAAGAGAAAACCAAATATATAGAGTCGCGGCTAGAGTAGGGCAAACTCATGTAAAGTTTCAAGCTACAGGAGCATAAAATGGAGAAGTAACCAGTATAGTTGCAAATAAGGAAAACATTTCTACCTCAACCCATTTCAGTTTTCAAAGAAGAGCAAAATACAGATAGAGAAGACAAAGATGATTTTCAGCCTGAGCAATTATAATATTCAGGAAACAAAGTAAAATGTTCTTAGACAAATGACATTAGAAAATACACGGCCACAACTTTCAAAATGCATAGAGGATACTAGGAAGTTCATCAATAGGAACATAAAAGATAAAATTTATCACTTTATAACCTTCTAGGCTCATATCGAGTTTAGTTTAGATGAGGTCACAAAGAAAAAAAATGATAAAACCCAGTACCCATACCATAGAGGCTACAACCTATCATGAGGAAGGAGCTCTACTGTTATGAGAGCTTATACCCATCTAGGTTTTTGAAGAAAAATAGTAGTTGCAGTACAATAGAGTGTTTGAAACCCAAAGGGGGTTTGTTCAATGTTCAAAAATGATGGAGGATTAGTTATATATGGCCACGACCTATTCAAACTCAATGGTTTTTTTTGCTACCTCTAACAAATGAAATGATACATTCATGTTTTCCTAATATCATACAAGAAATGAGGACAAAATAGTAATCGAAAGGTAAAATCTTACCTTACTGTTGACAAAAGATGCATGCCACAGGGATCATGGTTTTGCCCTCGTAAAAGTCTCATACTAGCTCAAATTGAGCTCTCCAAAGGTGGCTTGAATTCAGAAGGAGAAGATCAATAAGGAATAAACAAAGTAAAATACATTAGAGACAGTCATATATCAGTGGATTTTTGGCCAAAAGATCATTGTTTTGTATAAAAACTAACTCAGAACAGTAATCAAAAGCATTTACCTATATATTCTAGCAAGAGATCATCACAAATGGCGTAGGAATCAGTGGAAAATAGTGAAGTTTAAAGCCATCAAACCCTCATCCACGGTCGCGGCTGGGTAGAGTTCTCCCATCTCTCAAAGTGTGAAAGTAAAAATGAGGCCGAGAAAAGAGGGCAAGATTCTTTTACCTTAGGGTTTGTAGATGCCCTATTTCTTTGTGGCATTTTTATCACATTTAAATTCATTTTGTTGCCCAAATAATACCCTTCATGGTATCATGTCCACCCTAGTGACTCAGTCTTAGGACTTAGAGAGGAGTCATAAGCTTTAGGTCTCATTACATATGCTATGCCAAGGTTTGATACCTTGAAAACCCAATGGCCCCTTTGCCTTTTGGAGGTGAGATCTTTGAATATTCATTGCCTAGGTGTGGTTCCCTAAAGGCTTTTAGTCCTTTTTCAAGATACATCTATAGGTCCATATGCCTTAGGCGATTTTTCTTTTGTAGAGATAGACAGAGATAAGCCCTCAAAAGATTTTATTTTTTTCAAAATTATATAATATGCCTTCAAATATTTTTATGATTTTTTATAGAAAAAGCAAAAGCCATGTAATGTAATATGCAACATATGACCTTGTCATTTTTGTAAACATCAAATCTAGGCAAGATAGGAGAATGAAACTTCAAATATTTTAAGGCAAATATTTAAATCTATATTTCTATAAATTGCTTTCAAATATTTGTCATTTAATGTAGTTTAAGCAGGACCAAAATAGACAGAATCTTTCTTTTCTAGATTTGCTTTCTTCTTGGCGAAATTGGTTAGATGAGGACAAAATAGAGTTTTTCTAAGCAAATAAAGCATGTTTTAAAGAAGATTTTGGTGGGGGCCACTTGATAGGTGTTTTTGGCAGCTTGTTTCTTCAGTTTAGAGGCAGTTTGGTGGGCTTTTTATCATCTTTTCTGAGGAGCTCGAAAATGGATTGGAATGGCTATTTTTATGAGATTTTTTAGCTTTTTCTTTTCAGAGAGAACATTCTACAGGATATATGGAAGATAGTTAGCTCTTTCTTATCAGTTCTGATTAACAATTTGTTTCTCCTTGGCTCATTCACAGAGAGATTGTAAACACCTTGTACTCCTTTCAGTTTTAATAGAGTAGTAGAGTTCTCCTTTCCATTTTTCTGATCCATTCTTGCAATTACTGATTAGATATTTGATTATGATTTAGTTTTAGGATCCTTCTCCTATGTCTCATTATTGTAGGTTTGAGGGTGAAAGCTTCATGTGATACAGGTTGTATGTCGTGTCTAAACTAGTTAGTTAAATTGAAGCTCTGATGAGACTTCCGTCTATCCTTCATGCAAACTTCTACCCTCTCATATCTTCATACAAATCACTTATGTATTACATTAAATATAGTGGAATTGTGAGGATTAAAGGCTCTTGTAAGGAAGATTCTGAGTCAAGTTAGTGAACATATAGAGTTCCGGTGCATCACCTGTTAGAGGTTTAGGATTTCATTTGCAGTTATCTTTCTATCTCTTTTCCTAGAAAGAAATTTAGATTAGGTGAAGTAACCAGGGGAACCAGCTCACTCTGGAGATTCACTCTCAACATAGATTACCCACAATCTGAGAGTGCTTTCATGTTACAATAAGATAGCTAAGTTTATCTTTGCTAAGGGTGCAATCCTAATTGCCAACAGTTTTTGGTACGCCCGGTGGGACTCTAAAAAAGTGTTTTCAGAGAAGTTTTCAATTCTTAAAGTTGTTGTTCTAGTATATGCAGTAATGTTCTAGCCTTTGGAGGCTTTTACAAGTATACCTAGTGACTCAATTTTCTAGTCTTGCATGCAAAACTAGTGCATTCAGCTTGTGAAAACAAGATCAGGATAAATTGGACTGTTTCAGTCCAATAGCATGTTCATCTATCACTAATATTTGGTGTGTGTATCAATGATCTCACCCTTTGGAGGTAGAAAATTAAACACATCTGGCAACTCCGAATCAAGATCTATAGGTTTCAGTATGATCAAGTGCTGGTATGCTATAAAAATCATCTATTCATTCCATTTTCCATCTTTCATATGAGTATAAATGCCAACTTTTCACAGACAACAAGTATACTCACCCCCATACTATGAAAACACCACTTACCCATCTCCATGTTAGCCATATTAGACCAATTATGCTATTGTTTCTAATCCCATGGCTTTTCAAAACCAACATGCACAATATAATTACCTCCCACCCACCCCTGCTCAGCCCCCTTACTAGCTAAAATAGTCTAAAATTAAGGAGCTTAAAGACATTGTGTCAGACCTCAACAAGCAGATGGAGGATATTAGAAGGTAATGTGAGTATAATCAGCACCAGGAGGAACTGTATTATCAAGCCTATCTTCATGAGCAAGAGTTGGAGGCATAAAGAACACAATTTGTGCTAAAGATCACAAGCATAAAGAGTTATCAGTATCAACAAGGAGTGGGATTTCAAGGAAGGCAATATGAAGACTCTAATTTGTAGCTGCAAGAATTGAATCACAAAGCTTATCTTCAATAGCCAGAGTAGCCACCTTGTGAAACCTTTGGTTCTGATCAAGAGACACAAAGGAGATAGTTTGAAGAGAATCTTAAGAGAGAGGCAGCTACACAAACAAAGCTTTTTCTTGCTCGAGCCCAAGCAGCCCTTTCTGTTCCAGAATAGCCTATTCAAGAAGAGGTACGTAGGTATAAATTTCCAAGTTTTAGGCAAAATGAAACTCTTAATGTCCCTAAAGTTGAGATTATGAGTTTTAGGCAAAATGATGTCCTTGATCCCTCAAGCTAGCCTTTTAAGCCTAAAATACCTAGTTTCAGTTCAGCCCCCATCCCTTGCAAGTTGAAGAAAATAACCATGTTCAGCCTAGTACAGTTATAGACCAGCCACTTGGAGAATCCTTTCCCCCCCAAGAAAATAGTTTTGAATGCAAATAGACTCCCCAAAAAATCAAAATCTAAAGTTTCAGAGGTTCTAATTTTGTTGAGGAGCCTGTTAGCATTCGAGACCAGTCCGTTAACCAATAGAAGGAAGCTATGAAGATAAATTTACTACATACACCTATGGAGAAATATTGGTTAGAGTAGTGGAAGATCAAACTAGAAAAGACTCCTGATGAACCTTCTGATATTTTCATTAATGATCCTCCTTGTTTTGTAAAAGATGATAAATATTTTTCAAAAAGTCATGTAGTAGAAGAGGCTAATTCATGTGGAAAGGTTACTACTATTTGTGTAGAGAAAGTTGATTCAAATATGACCCTCAATCCTCTGCATTTTGATTCATTTAAAAAAAAAATTGATGTTGTTCATAAGATGCATGAAAGCAGGGTACAGAAGTCACAAGGTGAAGGCCTTCAATTGTAAAGATAGAATGCCCAAGTTTCATCAGAGAAAACACCACATGTGGAGGATTAATCTATTTCTTTGTACAATCAGTTACCTTATTGTGTTCAGTCAGATGCAGAAAACATGCTTGTCCCAAAGACAATAGTTTTATAACCACAAGAAGATCAACAATGCAAGGAGTTACTGATTGAAGCCAAGCAATTTGACAATGGGGCCTTGGACCAAGGAGAAGGAAATACAGAGGAGCCTGATTTGGATCTTGGTAAGCTTAGTGAAGGCTATCATGAGGTAAATAACATCCTTTTTCACTCAAAAAATCAAGAAAATTTCTTTTGGAGTAGTCCTAAGATTCTTGTTACAAACATAGATAATATGCAAAAAGAGGGTGTTGAACCTCAATTTTTAGTTAACATGTTTGATGATCTTCCTGACTTCATGCAAGAAAGTCAAAATGACATGTCCATGCTAGTCTCTAATCACCACAGTGATGAACATCATTTAGGTAAGGTATTGACCCAAGATCAACTATATGAAAGCAACCCTGCCTTATGTGATCAAGAGTTTGAGGATGATCCATTTCAAGAAGAAATTGAGCTTTTCTGCTCACACTTAGAGGCTATGCCAGTATCTTTAGAGGAGGGTTATCTAGAATAGCACAAGCAAGAGGTGAAAGTGGTTGTGTCCCCAAATGAGTTATTGATAAAGGAGCAACGTCAATTGTAGTAGGATTTGAACTAGTTAAAGGAGTTACCCTCCCATTTCATAGAGTAACTTGAAGCTGTTGTGCAAATTGATGGCTTGTTACAAGAGGTTAGTTCATTATTCAACTTCATTATTGAAGAAAAACCTATTTCGGAGTGTATCCCCTTGAGAAATCTTGAATATTTTTAGCCTAGTATAGCTCTTGCTAAGAATCTTCCAAGTTTTGCTAGTTTTGATGAGCTATTAGCTACTCTAACAGAGGAGGATGACCCATTAATAGAAGAGGAGGAAGCCACATGGCAGGCTATCATGCAAGGTACAGATCATGATGTTATTTCCATTCCAAAACCTTTGAGAGGATGCCCCATTAGAGATTTGGCCAATGAAGTGACCAACAACTTTCAGAGTATTTTTAGTGCCCCTAAGAATGAGATTATAGTCAAGGAGCAGCAGATCCAACATGTCCATTCATGGCCAATCAAAGGTATGTCTGAACAAAATCAAGAGATTCAAACGTTTGATTGTACTATACAGGTTGTAGTACAACAGTTTATAAGGTGTGTTTTTGTGTTTTGCTCCTTATTACTAGTTTATAAGCATGAGAAGCATCCTCAATTGGTTAGGAAAGGTAGTTATTTCACCCAATCAGTGAATGGTTTTATTTAACCAGCTTCTTTGGCTGGTTAGAGTAGGTTAGAGCTAGTATTTTTAGTTAATAAGTGCTCATGGCACATTTCCTTTTAGTTTTTTTTTTCCTAAGTGTGGTTGCACAAGTTTTTCTAGCCACCAAGGCCTTCTAGTTTGTTTTCAGTATGGTTTGTTCTTGTTTCTTGTTGTTGTTTGGAATAGTTGACATGCTGAGTTTGAATATTTTCTAAGTTTGAGACGAGCAGAGTATGACTCTATGCCCAATGGATATTTTAAGGCAATTGGTCTTAATGCTTAGCATGCAAGCATGTAGCAGAAGTCACTAGAAATGTTACCAATTTTTCTTACAACTCAAATTGGTAGAGTTGGAGTACTTTCAGTTCATTTTAGTTAATAAAGTTTTAACATTTTTTGCTATACATTATTTGCATGGTTGGAGTGTTTTAGTGATATTATAGTTTAGTTTTTCAACAAAAGAAAAGAATTTTAGATCATCATTCATTTGCAGAAGGATGCATAAGAGATAAGTTATTTCATTTCACTATAATGTTTATCCATTTTACAAATGAAATACATAAAAGAAATAAACATTGCATTGAGTGAAAAGATGACAGATCAAATGTCCCCCACAAGCCATGGGAATAGCTAAACAAGTGCAAATATAAGAAATATACTATGCATCTAAGGATAGTAGAGAGAAGTATCATAGCCATCATTGCCTTTTAGTGTCTTCACTTTTGGAGGTTTCTTTCTATCCTTAATCCTGATCTCCAATAAGAATCTACAAAATTGGAAAAAAGACCTATTAGAGCTCTGGTTATGAGTTCCCTATGGCCTATCAGAAGATGCATAATACATTGGCTATAATGCACTAGATCATATATACATCATTCACATATAGAGGAACTAAAAATGAAACAATCATTGAACTTCATTGTTTTATCTAATCTATTTGTTTCATGTGCAGGTATATAGGATAAGTCATGTAGCTATTTGAAGACAAATCAACATGTGGTGTCAAGTGCGCTCCCACAAGGGTTGAGCCTAGCATGCTACCCCCTGAATCTCAAAGGCGATGGAATGGAATAGAGGTCATTATTCATATTGCTTAAATTGAATAACTAAACTAAAGGAATATCAAATGAATCAGGTGCATTGGTTTCGAGAACAGGACACACTCATGACTGTAGTTCAAGTAATGAAGTGAAACCATAAGAATGAACTGAACTCATATAAGACAACATTCAATGCATAAGAATAACTTTCATTATTGCTTCAATTTTGATTGAGGAACTGAAAGTTATAGGTTAGATTTGAGCTCATTCATGTTGTCTAAAATAGAGTAGAAACATTGAATAAATTATTCATCTATTTGTTGTTACAAGAGAACTAGAACACTCCTATGCTGATCAAGAAGTAGTATATCATTTCAACATGACAAGTATATTCCATCTATGTATCTTTCATAATATTTGTATGTAGCCAAGGAATTAAAATTTATAGGTGCAATTACAACATTTGTATGTCAAATCAATGCAAATGATCGAGGGGCTGAAATAGTTCAATTTGATATGTACATACATCTACATTTTGATATGATACATTCAATCAAGAGCCAAGAATCAATGCCATCAGACAGATTTAATTGGGACATTAGGTATATGCATATCAAATGTAAACAAAGATACAAATCATGACATATTCTCTTTCATATAATGGGATATCCAGAACATCAGGTACGATTCCAACATTTGTATGCTAAATAGTTGCCAATGGACTACATCATTCAATGATGTATGACAGTTTTAGTCACATGATAGCATGAGAATAGTATCAGATATATGCATGATTGAACAAGTTGAAGAGTACAGATGGACAAGCATCAAGACTACAACACATGTGTATGCCATGTCATAGATTAGGTGTGATTGTTCAAATGCATGGAACAATAGGAACAACATGACACCATCAAACAATGCAATTCGGAATAGCAAAGAATTCATATTCATCTACATGAAGAGTGAAAGGAAAAGATGCAAGTGGAACAGCATGTATTCTTAACTAATACATTGCATCTATGGAAAATCAGTAAGAAATGAGCATCTTTGTCATACAAGAAAGGACAGTCAAGCTAATGCATTCATCATGTATCTCATTTGCCATGCTATAGTAAAGTAAAAGTGCCATCTTTCAATATGGCAGCCAAGTATGCATTTGATATAATATGGGAGACTACAACATCAAATCATATGCCATGTTGTAGAGTAGCCATGTCAAATAATACACATGAGAAATAGAAGAGTATGATTGCATATTCAGATCAAAGGAGTAAATTTTAAAAGGGAATAGCAGTGTCAAGAAATAATCTCAAGAAGTACCAGAGGAGAAGCCACGGCCAGCACGATACCTATCAGAGCCCATTGATATAGATGATAACAAATGAAAATTAGAATCTATGATACACTTAAGACCCATTTAGGGTTTTGGCTTCAAAATGCAGAAGGAAGGGCTTCAAATCTTCTTTAAATAAATGTTCAAGTACATCATATATGGTCGGGGCCTCTATTAGAGAAATGATAGATGTAAAAGAGAAAACCAAATTTATAGAGTCATGGTCAGAGCAAGGCGAACTCATTTAAAGTTTCAAGGTACAGGAGCATAAAATGGAGAAGTAACCAGTATAGCCGTGAACAAGGAAAACATTTCTACCTCAAATCATTTCAGTTTTCAAAGAAGAGTAAAATACAGATAGAGAAGACAAAGAAGATTTTCAGCCCAAGCAATTATAATATTCAAGAAACAAAGTAAAATGTGCTTAGACAAATGACATCAGAAAATACACGGTCGTAGCTTTCAAAATGCATATAGGATACTAGGAAGTTCATCAATAGGTACATAAAAGATAAAGTCTATAACTTTATGACCTTCTAGGCTCATATTGAGTTTAGTTTAGATGAGGTCACAAAGACAAAAATGATAAAACCCAGTACCCATACCATAGAGGCTGTGACCTATCATGAGGAAGGAGCTTTGCTCTTACGACAACTTATACCCATATGGGTTTTTGAATCAAAATAGTAGTTGTAGTACAATAGAGAGTTTCAAACCCAAAGGGGGTTTGTTCTATGTTTGAAAATGATGGAGGATCAGTCATATATGGCCGCAGCCTGTTAAAACTCAGTGGTTTTTTTCCTACCTCTAACAAATGAAATGATACATTCATGATTTCTTGAACTCATACAAGAAATGAGGAGGACAACATAGTAATCAAAAGATAAAATCTTACCTTGCAGTTGATAAAAGATGCATGCCACAGGGATCGTGGTTTTGCCCTCGTAAAAGTATCATACTAGCTCGAATTAAAATCTCTCCAATGGTGGCTCAAATGTAGAAGGAGAAGATCAATAAGGAATAAACACAGTGAAATGCATCCGAGACAGTGATATATCTGTGGGTTTTGGGCCAAAAGATCACTGTTTTGTATAAAAACTAACTTAGAATAGTAATCAAAAGCATTTACCTGTATATTCTAGCAAGAGATCATCAGAAATGGCATAGGATTCAGTGGAAACTAGTGAAGTTTAAAGCCATCAAACCCTCATCCATGGCCACGGTTGGGCAGAGCTCTCCCATCTCTCGAACTGTGAAAGTGAAAATGAGGTCAAGAAAAGAGGGCAAGATTCTTTTGCCTTAGGGTTTGCAGATGCCCTATTTCTTCATAGAATTTTTATCAGAATTAAATTCATTCTGTTGCCCAAATAATACCCTTCATGGTATCATGTCCACCCTAGTGACTAAGTCTTGGGACTTAGAGAGGTGTCATAAGCCTTAGGTCTCATTACATATGCTATGCCAAGGTTTGATTCCTTGAAAACCCAATGTCCCCTTTGCCTTTTGGAGGTGAGGTCTTTGAATATTCATTGCCTACGTGTGGTGCCTTAAAGGCTTTTAGTCCTTTTTCAAGATACATCTGTAGGTCCATATGCCTTAGGTGATTTTTCTTTTGCAGAGATAGATAGAGATAAGAGCTCAAAGGCTTTTATTTTTTGCAAAATTATATAATATGCCTTCAAATATTTTTATGATTTTTTATAGAAAAATCAAAAGCCATGTAATGTAATATGCTTGGCAAAATGCCACATATGACCTTGTCATTTTTGTAAAAATCAAATCTAGGCAAGATAGGAGGATAAAACTACAAATATTGTAAGGCAAATGTCTAAAGCTATATTCCTATAAATTGCTTTCAAATATTTTTCATTTAATGCAGTTTAAGCAGGACCAAAATAGATAGAATCTTGTTTTTCCATATTTGCTTTCTTCTATGTGAAATTGCGGAGATGAGGACAAAGTAGAGTTTTTCTGAGTAGATAAAGCAGGGTTTAAAGAAGATTTTGTTGGAGGCCACTTGACAGGTGTTTTTGGTAGTTTGTTTCTTAAGTTTAGAGGTAGTTTGGTGGGCTTTTTGTCATCTTTTCTGAGGAGCTTGAAAATGGATTGGCATGGCTATTTTTAGGAGCTTTTTCATCTTTTCCTTTGGGAGAGATCATTCTATAGGATATATGGCAGATAGTTAGCTCTTTCTCAACAGTTCTAATTAACAGTTTCTTTCTCCTTGGCTCATTCATAGAGAGATTGTAAACACCTTGTACTCCATTTAGTTTTAATAGAGCAGTAGGGTTCTCCTTTCCATTTTTCTGATCCATTCTTGTAATTAATGATTGGATATTCTATTATGATTCAGTTGTAGGATCCTTCTCCTATGTCTCATTATTGCAGGTTTGAGGGTGAAAGCTTCATGTGATGCAAGTTGTATGTCATGTCTAAACAGGTTAGTTAAATTGAAGTTGCGATGAGACTTTCATCTGTCCTTCATGCAAACTTCTAACCTCTCATACCTTCATACAAATCACTTATGTATTAAATTAAATCTAGTGCAATTGTGAGGATTAAAGGCTCTTGTAAGGCAGATTGTGAGTCAAGTTAGTGAACATATAGAGTTCTGGTGCATCACCTGTTAGAAGTTTAGGATTTCATTTGAAATTATCTTTCTATCCCTTTTCCCAAAAAGCCATTTAGATTAGGTGAAGTAACTAGGGGAACCAACCTACTCTGGATATTCACTCTCAACATAGATTACCGACAATATGAGAGTGTTTCGACATTGCAAAAGGATAGCTAAGTTTATCTTTGCTAAGGGTGCAATCCTAATTGCCAACAGTATCATTTAGGTCCTCATCAAAGAAACAGTTGGATAGCAATACAACAGGTATTAATCATTTGTTGTTAATGAAGTGTGAAGTTATTATTCAATGCATAAAACAACCATAAAAACACAAAATTAGTCATGATCTATCAATCATAATGTATCTTATCATCTACAATACAGTATAAGTGCCATGATAACTTTTTGGTATGAAAAGAGGATCATAAGCTTGTTAATAATTTTTTGTTCACACTTAAAAATTAGTTGGACCTAAGTGTAGTTGTTCAGAAGGAATAATAGAAAACTTCAAAGTTATGCATTCATTGAATAGTTGATGCCTTGACAAAGCAGAGGATGATATCCAGTTGTCAGGATAACCCATCAATCCAATTAGGACTGATAAGTTATCATGAAAAGAAAATTGATTGTCAAGAAATCAAAGATTCAAGAAATACAATTGTTCTACACTGTTTGATCTTTTAGGATTTATAAGTTAAATTGATTATTCAGTTAATCAATTTTGAATGAAAGAAAGAAAGATATTTGTATTGCACTATTACTTCATCTCATGTTTTGAACATACATTCAGGTATCTGTTACTTTATCTCATGCATTGATTGAAAAGGAAATACATATACATCATATGCATCAGAGAAACTAACTCATCATGTTTAAAAGAAGTGTTCAAATGTGTCCCACACAAGCCATGGGAGTAACTAGACAAAGAAATTGTAGACATGCAAGCTATGTATTTGTTTGATAAAAGAAAAGAGAAAAGAACACATGATAAATCTAAACATCCATCATTGCCTGATGATGGAGGTTGTTGTTGAAGATGGCCTTCAAGTCTTCAGTCTTCATTCTTCACTCCAAGCCATCATCAAGTTGAAACCTGCAAACTTTTGAGGTCAGCCCTGTTATTGCTCTGGATGTTTAAAGTTATCACATGCTTTTATCAAACAGAGACATCTACTTATCACATCATGCATTCAGATGAAAAATCAAATCAAATATATGACACAAATTAGGAAGAAATCATGAAGGAAATCAATCAATGCTATCAGGTACTTTTTTATGCTAACTTGTTTGTTCACTGTGCAGGTATAGGACAAATTTTGTTGCTGATTTGAAGACAAATAAACATGTGGATTAAATGTGGCTCCCACAAGGGTTTGAGTCCAGCATGTTTCTTTTCATTTTTTGAAAAGAGTATCAGAAAAGATAGGATGCATCATTTTGAGCTATATCATGCATCATCTAATCAACTTGCAGAAAGGATATGTCATCGTGGCATTATTACAGTTGATTAGAGAAAACCAAATTTACATGACTGAATGCAAAAAATTAGATTACAGTCATCTAGGCTATAGGAACCATTTAAGGTACAATATCATTATGATGCATGTATTTATTTCATCATAGCTAATAAAGAGCAACTGACAGAGTGCATTTCATAGTTCAAGGATATGATACAAGTTTTCATATTAATGTGCTTGATAAAGAGATGAAAGACAATACAGAGAAAGATACAAGTTATGCCTTTAAATAGACAAATCAAAATAGCAAGGCATTATTAGCTCTAGGCTAATATATAGCAGTGTGAAAATGCAGTCATGAATATATCATTTTCTTAGACCAATAGCTAAGCAGTCATCAATGCCTTGAAGATTCAAAACCATCAGGATACATGGTTATACAGTGAAACAATTCAAACTGGAACATATAGGACTTAGTTTTCAAAGATGAGGCAACACTCTACACCAGGTATTTCTCATATTACCTCATATTGTCAAAGATGTTTAGAGTTTAACAGTTATATCACATTCAAGTTGCAAGTGTGTCATAGAGACAGTCAAACAAGATGCTAGATGGAACAACAGATGAGAGAACATCCAAGACAAGAGATATAGTGCATACTGAGAATGTGGCAGTCACATGCTAAAGGCAAAGATGCAAATGATAGATGCATAGATCATGCTCTCTGAAGGAACTCATCAAGTGATAAAGACCATCACTTAGTATCAAAGATCTTAAAAGAAGAAAAAAATAGGAGCAACATTCATTTATCATCATCGTCATGAAAGTCAAGTATAAATCCAAAAGCAAGAGAGTGTCATGTCTAGAAAAGAAGGATCCAAATACAGTATGCACAATAGAGTACTAAGAATTCCACAACCCAAAGATAACAAGGTGGTTTCCATACACCTCATCATTTTTTGACCAAACAAACCTTATCTCATACACATTGGAGCTACAGTGATGCCATTCTATAGTCAAGAAGGTGCCATGCCTTAAGGAAAGATACATTGCAAGAGCAAGGATAAAGTGCAATCATCTTCACTATGAACAGTCAAGACAGTGACCAATGAAGTAGCTTATATAAACAAGAGTCAGTTAGGATATATCATAAGTTGCCATACCCATCTACAGAAGTGCATCAATGATGAAGGAGGGGCATCAGAAGAAGAATAAGACTTATATCAAGTGCTACAATGATGATTGACAAAAGAACATGAAATTCACAAGGTGAGCAGTCCTCTTTCTTCTATGACATTTGTTCTATCATGATATAGTCATAGTAATCAGTTACCATGGTCAAAGATAAAGAGAAATGATTGATATATGTGTTACTGTGAGACCCAAATGATAAGATATGCAGTCATTATGCACAAAGGTAGATACAGATGTATTTAAAAAATGCATAACAGCCAAGGAGAGATATGAACATGTGAAGGATGCTACAGGCATACCTTTAAAATGCACCGAGATAACTATAGGTGCAAAGAGAGATAAGAACATGATATCTATCATAAAGTATAAATCCATATGCAATAAAGATAGTACCCAGTCAAAGATGATGCCACATGACAAAGGTTCATCATACTATAGCTTGCAAGTTGAAGAGTACATGTTTATCATATGCAAATAAGTCAAAGAAGCCATTTATGTTACAGCCTTCTAGAAATGATAAAGACAGGTGCAGGTGGAAATAAATGAATAACTTGTTATCATACAGAATATCAAGAAACTTGCTATTATACCTAGTAGCTATAGTAGGACAGTCAAGTAAAATGTATCATCATTAAATTCCATGAAAGTCACAAAGAGAAGGAGGAGAATGTGTTGTGTGAGGCTCCACTTATTAATTCTTCAACCCTTAATACTTTTGCCTACAGTGAGACCATAGCCAAGGAATTGCTATATAGAAAGAGAGACTATTATGATAAAGAGTAAACCCATCTGATAAAAGATCAAACCCTAATGTCATTTTTGCAAACACAGTCAAGAGGATTCAAATAAAGGAGAGTGGCCATAACAGGTTGAAGCCATGAAAGTGTAAAATGAGCAAACCCTTGACAAAGGGTTCAAACCCGTGTTTCTTCTCTTCAAGTACAGTCAAAGGAGGAAAAGATAATAGTGAAGAGCATGGTCATCGCAGTGTGAATGATTTTTGTGCAAGAGGGGTTGAAACCCTAGCTTCCAAACTGAACAAACCCTCGACATTCTACATTTTTTGCTGCTTGTATTTAGATAGAGCATGACCATAATAGGTAGAGGCCTTAAAAATGCAAAAAGTTGTTAAAAGTCCTCATTTTAAAAACTCAAACCCTCAGGTTTTTTCAATCTACAGACAAGTCAAAGCCAAAAGGAGATATATACAATTATGGCCGATAGTGATAAGCCATTTTTTTATCAAAAAATGCAATACCCATGACCACATACAATCTTTTCATTCTTCAAAGTGTAAACACCAAAGATAAATGAAGTTATAGAGGTGAAGAATGACAAGTATTTACCTCTTTTTCTGACACGTAGAGAAGATCTTCCCACGGCCTTACAGTAGCATCAGGATCTCAAGAATAGGTTATAGTTACAATGAAAAGAAGATGTAGAAACAAGAAAGAAGATATTAAGGAATTCATTACATATGGAGAGACATGAATGAAGAAGGAGGCCGCAGCCATAAAAGAAAAAAGACACAAATCAAATATAAATGCCTTATATGAAACTCAGGCAGTGTTACCTTTATTATGAACAATGTAGAGTTGCAAGATGCAACCAAGGATGCCTTTGAAGGGAGAAAGACAAAAGCCATGATGAAAGAATTTAAACCCTAGGTCGGCAGAGCAAAGTTGCAAAGCTTCGAAGAAGGAAGTCAAAATGAATAATGAACAACTTTTAGGGATGGACTCTTTGTTTTGTTCAAAGGATTCTTTCCTCTCAAAGTTTTTTTTTGACATACAAAAAAAAATAATTAGCTTATCCAAAGAAGTGCCATGGTCAAGACCTTTTTCTTGAAGATCCTAGCCATCATAGCATGGAGTAGCTGACAACAGTGCTTTAGACTTGATTTTTATGAAGCTAAGAGGGTCGATATGATGAGAGAGAAAGGCTTCAGGCCTTATAAACTTCTTAAAGATTCCTTGGTGCTCATGTTATGCATAGACAAAGTTTCACATGCTAATGTTCCTTGTCTTATTCAAAACATCAAAAGGTTGAATACTTCCTGATTATGCATGGTGGCTAAAAAATCCAAGAATGTGTAATTTTGGGCATGGCATGCATGAGGCTATGTATGGAGTTTTCCAAGGTAAGCATTATGCATGGTGGCAGTATATGATGGTGTAGATGTAATGGAGTATTTTGATGCATGGGGTTTTATGCATAATGGAGTATTTTTCATTGATATTAAAGTTGCATATGGAGATATAAGGTTGTTTATAAAATGGAATGATATATATGTGCACTAAGGAATCAAAAGGATGTTTATACATATTGTTTTGTGCATGGCGTATCATGATGCATGGAGTGACTCAGTTTTATTTAATTTTTTTTGCAGAGGAAGATAAATATTTTCTCATTGATCTTGGAGTGATAAGGGTAAAAAAATTGCCTTAAATGTATTTGCTGTTAGTGTAGGTTTTTTATTCCTTATTATAAGGTTTTTCCTACACATTTATTTAAGCTTGCTTAGGTTAATAAAGCATGTCTTATTATGTGAGAGGTTGCAAGGTGTCACCTTCCTACATGTGAGCATCCATTAGCTATCTTGGGAAGATACTTTGCTATCTTTAGTCCGATAGATAGTTGATCCTCATTGGTCGGTGTTGCCACCTCCTCCCTCTCTCTAGTCTATATAAGCATGCTACCTAGCTTATATTTTCATTCGATATTGGAGATAGTTATATGATACTGTTTTGTCATTCAAGCATTTCACATCAATCTCATGGTATCATTGTTATTGTTTTTGCATTTACAAATTATGTTTCTAACTCTTTCAATTGATTCTAGGTTATAATCTATTTTACGGATTTTAACATGGTATCAGAGCAAGTTTTGTAAGGTTAGATTCTTTGTAGAGATCTTGTAAAATCCTGAATGCTCTTCTCTTGTGTTTTTCGAATGATCTAGAGAATCAGAAAGGATTTATGAAGATCCAGTAAATCTTGATTTGCTCAAATCTGTCAATCAGCTTGCATATTTGGTGTTTTAATCAGTATTGCAGGTTGCAGCATGCCTTTGCTTGACTTAGGTAGCTGATTCTACTTTTGTATTCCATTTTTTGGTTGATGGGGTCTTTTTTGCGGCTAAAGGCGTCTGTTTTACACAAGATCTACATCTTTTGTACATCAACAAGAAAAACGCCTTCTGGGTTTTGTTCGTAGTGTAGAAAAACTATCTAGGTATCTTTTAGTTTTTGCATGTAGACTGTATATTTTGCAGAAACAAACTTGAAAAGCTATAGTAGACCCCCTCTCCATTGACAGTTACAGATTTGAATGCAGTTTTCAAATGCTCCGTTCTTGCTCATACGAACTCTGTTTCTCATGAATTTTTTTTTTATATTGGCTATTTTTTCATGTTCTATGCACTAGTGCAGTTGTTGTTTTATTTTAGTGCAGAGATGTTTTAGAAATTATAGATTCTCAGTCAGGACACTACACAGTCCTTATTTTGGGAACTCCTAAGAGGCATAACTTTTGCATAAAACCTTGGTTCAAGGTGATTCTTTTTTTGAAAGTGGATGTTTTTTCATGTAGTTTGCAGTGGTGCTATTTATTTTACTAGGTATTGGCCCTAAGAATTAGTTTCAGCATATGCTCTTTTTAAGGATTTGTAATAGCATTGAGATCAAGTCCACTCAATATTTCTTTCTAGTGGAAATTGTAAACGCACTAAATATAAAGTGCCAAATCAAATTTTCTTGGGGGGGTTCTTTGACTGAGTGGAAAAGGGGGGGTGTCTTGTGTATTCTTGCATCTTTTCTTTCCTCACAACAACAACAACAATCTAATTTTGCATTAAGATGGATCAATTAACAGTGCTTGTTCTAACACCCTACAACTACTATGAGTGGAAGTCCAAGATGACTATCCAACTTAAGAAGTTAGGACTATATAGAGTAACAATGGGTCTAGACACTAAACCAACCTTAATTGCAGAAAGGCCTAAATTTTATAATAGGCTAGATGAAGCTTTTGAAACTCTATGCATGTTTGTATCTCTTGATCTTCTTTTTCATGTTGAATCTGCTACAACACCAAATGATGTATGGACTACTTTAGAAAATCTCTTTGGTAAACAAAATGAATTAAGGGGACATCAATTGGAGAATGAGCTAATAGGGTTAAATCCATGTAATTTTGATACAATACAAGACTTCTTCACAAAGATAAAGGCTATTAGATTATAGTTCAAGCAATGTGGGATTGAAAAGAAAGACCCTCAATTAATCTTAATTATTCTTTCTAAGCTTGGTCCTAACTACTCAGTGTTTGTTTCTACATTTTATGCCACCAAAAGTGCTCTTGGGACTACCTACAAAATATCTTCTTTAGATGAATTTGCTGCTGAACTCACTAAAGAAAAGGATAAATTAGTTCACATCGGCACTATTAAGCCTTCTAAGTCTCATGCCTTAGCTGCAAATTAGGGCACTAAAGATCAGAAAGGTAATGGAAAGCAAAATAAGAAACAAAAGGATCAAGGAGAGAAGAAACAAGGTCCAAAACAAGCTGCAAATAATGTAGCTCCTAAGTCTTCCTCTAAAGACAACATGTCTAAAAAGGAGAAGACAAAGTGTGCCTTTTGTAAGAAACCTGGTCACGATGAGCATAAGTGTTTGAAAAAGCAAATAGCTCATCTCACTTATCTTCTTGAGAAGAATAATATCAAAGTGCCAGATTCAGCTAAGGAAGATTCTTCACAATCTTCAAAGGACACGAAAAATAGTAAGGGGAAGGGCAAGGCCCTTGTTGCGGTTGCTACACTACCAGATAGTTGGGTAATTGACTCAGGTGCTTCTCATCACATGGCCAATACAAAGGAAAGTTTCTCATCCTTGGAGTCATGTTCTATGCCTGATATTCTTATGGGTAATGATACACCAGAGGAAGTTCTTGGGAGAGGGTATGCTGACGTTGGTGATGGGACATTCCATGATGTTCTTTGTGTGCCTTCTTTGTCAACTAATCTCCTATCTGTCTACCAGATCACCAATACAGGGTCTAGCAAGAGAGTTAAATTTACACCTGACTCAGTGGTTATCAGTGATCTGCACAGTGGGTCTATAGTTGCTATAGGAAAAGTTGATAACCATTCTCGGCTCTATCACTTTTCTCATTTTGTTCCTGATTCTCCTTCACTTACATTGCTCACTCACTCAAATGAGGTGAGTCATTTATGGCATCAGTGGTTTGGCCACTTGAACTATCGCTACTTGCAGCAACTCAGTCAACATGACATGGTTACAGGGTTGCCTTCTATTCAATTCTCTGATGGAGTTTGTCAAGGATGAATTCTTGGCAAGCATCCTGAAGAAAAATTTGATAAAGGCAAAGTACAGAGAGCCACACAGCTCTTGGAGTTAGTACACAGTGATTTGGCTGGTCCATTTTAACATCCTTCATTCAGTAGAGCTAGATATGTATTGACCTTCATTGATGATCTTTCTCGATACACCTTTGTGTACTTTCTCAAACAAAAGTTTGAAGTCTTTGAGTCTTTTCAGGACTTTAAAGCCTTTGTAGAGAAACAATCTAGGAAGGTTGTCAAGATTCTGTGCACCGATAATGGTGGGGAATATGTCAACCAAAGGTTTGAGTAGTTTTGTGCCTCAGAGGGCATTGATCTTTAGCACACAGTTCCCTATAGTCCACAGCAAAATAGAGTTGCAGAACAAAAGAATTGGTCATTGAAGGAAATGGCCAATTGCATGATTCACTCCAAATCATTGGCACCTCAGTATTGGGCAGAGGCCATCAACTGTGCGTGTTATATCCAAAACTGGGTTCCTCACCGAGCTGTGAAGGGGGTAACTCCTTTTCAAGCTTGGACTAGTCAAAAACCCACAGTCAAGCACTTCTAAGTATTTGGGTCTCCTTCATGGGCCCACATTTCAACAGAGAAATGTAAAGCTATGGATTCGCAGAGTAGGCCTTGCATTCTTTTTGGCTATCCAGATGGTGTCAAAGGCTATATGCTACTCCACCCTACCACACATGAGCTCTTTATTGAGAGGAGTGTTCAGTTTGAGGAGGATACTTCTTCTACCACTTCTCCATCTTTCATTCCCATGGAGACACTGTGACTTCATGATGATAGTTCTTTTGAGGACCTTAATCCTCCTAAGGAGTCTTCTTCCTCCACTTCAGATGGCGATGATGAGGGTTCATCTTCCTCCTCTCTTAGTCATCATTCAGAGGATGCTGATTCTCCTCCAATTTCTCCTGCCACTGGGCCTCTTTGGGCTTGTAAGACTTTGGAGTCAGCAGGTGATTGGGTTGGTGATCCTTTAGATGTGAGAAGAACAAGGTCATAGTTCGAGCAGGCTCCCCATCTCTTCTTTGCTTTAGCTTCTGATCCACAATCCTTCAGGGAAGCTTATGGTGTCCCTGAGTGGGATGCTACTATGCAGGAAGAGTTTAGTTCCTTGGAAAGGAACCATACATGGGATTTAGTCCCACTTCCTAAGGGAAGAAAACTTGTTCGATGCAAGTGGGTCTATCGAACAAAATTTGCTGTAGATGGGTCAGTCGATAAACATAAGGCTCGCTTGGTCGCAAAAGGATTCTCCCAAGTTCCTAGGATTGACTACTCTGAGACTTTTGCGCTGGTTGCCAAGATGAATTCAATCTGACTTTTCCTTGCCATTGCTGCAACCTATCACTGGAAAATTCATCAGATGGATGTGAAGAGTGCTTTTCTTCACGGTGACCTTTAGGAGGAGATATATATGGAGCAGCCATAGGGGTTTGTCCAGGATCCTTCACTTGTCTGCCGACTTTAGAAGTCTCTCTATGGCCTTAAACAAGCCCCTCGAGCCTAGTATGCCAAGATGGACTCCTTTCTTCTATCAGTTGGGATCAATTGGTGCCATTCGAATCTGAACATCTACATTTTGCAGTAGGATGATACTCTCACTTTCCTTGTTCTCTATGTTAATGACTTGCTGATTACAGGGAGTTCCTCATCCACCATCCAGGCAGTGAAAACTGCCCTTTATGATCATTTTCTGATGTCTAACTTGGGTCTTCTTCACTATTTCTTGGGCATTGAGATTACACAGTCTTCAGCTAGTATCTTTGTTTCTCAGCCCAAGTATGCTCTTGATATGCTCTCTAGACTTTGTATGGCTGACTGCAAGCCTGCACCAACTCCCTTTCTGTCAGGAATCAAACTTGAGGCTTCTTGTTCTTCACCTTTGGTAGATGCTACCTTGTATCACCAATTGGTTGGGAGACTCATATACTTGAATCACACGAGGCCTAATATTTCATATGTCATGGGACTGGTCTCCAGGTTCATACAGGAGCCACATGAGCTGCATTGGAAAGCAGCTAAGTAGATTCTTCACTATGTACAGGGCACTCACAGTTATGGGATTCGTTATGCAGCAGGCGTGGATATTGACTTGGTGGGATACATAGATTCAGATTGGGTAGGTGATTCTCAGGATTGTAAGTCTACTTTAGGGTATTGCTTCTCTATTGGTTCTGGTCTGACTTCTTAGTCGAGCAAGAAGTAGTCTGCTATTGCTCTTTCATCTATAGAGGCTGAGTATCGAGGAGTAGTTAATGCTGCTACTGAAGCCATTTAGCTTCAACACATTCTCACTGAGTTTGGTATTTCCTTCAGGAAGCCTACGGTCATCTTTTGTGACAACCAGAGTACTATTCAGATCTCTTGCAATCCGGTCCATCATCAGCAGACCAAACACATTGAGATTCACATGCACTACATTCAGGGGCTGATTCATGAGCAGGTTCTTGATCTTCAGTATTGTCCAACATCAAATCAGACAGCTAACATCATCACCAAACCCTTCACTGAGAGCAAGTTCATTCATTTGTGAGCTTTGCTTGGGGTGTGGTAGGTGTCCTCCTTTTAGGGGGCTTCTTAGCTCCTTCTTTCTCTCTTTATTCAGGGGGTGTACTCTCTTTTGTGGGGGGGACTACTTATCTTTTGGGGGGGAATTCATTGTACATGGGTACCTCATCAGGCTTGATTTGCTGGGACCCATCTCTTTACCCACCTAAGCTACGCTAAAGGGGGGGTGTTAGTGTAGGTTTTTTATTCCTTATTACAAGGTTTTTCCTACACATTTATTTAAGCTTGCTTAGGTTAATAAAGCATGTCTTATTATGTGAGTGGTTGCAAGGTGTCACCTTCCTACATGTGAGCATCCATTAGCTATCTTGGGAAGATACTTTGCTATCTTTAGTCTGATAGATGGTTGCTCCTCATTAGTCAGTGTTGCCACCTCCTCCCTCTCTCTAGTCTATATAAGCATGCTACCTAGCTTGTATTTTCATTCAATATTGGAGATAGTTATCTGATGCTATTTTGCCATTCAAGCATTTCACATCAATCTCATGGTATCGTTGTTATTATTTTTTTTTCATTTACAACTTATGTTTCTAACTCTTTAACATTTGCATCATGCAAAATAGGGATATTTTCTCACATGGAGGTATAAGGAGTTTTTCTTTTTCTTCTAAAGTCTTATTTATGCTCATTTCATGCAAAATAGGTAAGTGTAATTGGAGTGATAAGGAGTGATATTTTTCTTCTAATCATGCACGATTTTACAAAATTATTAATTGTAAATAAATAATAAAGTAATATTCTATAAATTACTTTATTATTTTTCACAAGTTGTAAAATCAAAATTAGAACAAATTGTAACCAATAATAAAGTAATATTCTATTACTTTAGTATTTACTCACAATCAATTTTTCTCATGTAAAATCATGCAAATTGATTAGTGGAGTTAACTAGGTTATCTAGGAGGTTTTACATGACTTTTAGGAGTATTTTTAGGGTCCTTGGTCAATTTTTTTGGTCAAACATATGGAGAGGCCCAAATTGAAGCTATTTTTTCTCAATTTATGGTAGCCTTAGGCCCTAATTTTGGGATTTTAGAGGTTGCTCAGGAATGAGTATTTTTAGAGGCAATTATTTGCAAATCCATATTTTTTGCATGCCTCTTAGAGAGGGAAAACCTATTTATTGTAAAGCAAAAGTTTATTTTTCCTAGTTCTTGATTCTCATTCTAATTTAGACAGATTGGAGAATTCTTGTAGCTCACTTTTATAGTTTTATTGAGAGATCGGTAGGTTACAGGTTATCTTTTTGTCTTATTTGCAAAGCTTTCCTTTGTTTATTTCAGATCAGTTGAATTACCTTTCCTTTTTGTGCTGAATGTTGAAGTGATTTGATAAAATTTTGTTGTGTTTTATTATTAAACCTTCAATATTATTGTCTCACTTCCTTGTTTGTAGCAATAAAGCATATATTCTTCACAAGTCTTAGGTTGTGTTAACCATAAATAGTCTTTCTATGCTGTGAAAAAACCATTTCCTTCATAAAATCTATTTTCAAACCTTCCTTAGAAACAGTTTTGTGGTATTTATGCCAAGTCTGGATTGTGTAGAAGTCAGTTTCCTAAGCAAACATTGTGGATCAGATTGCATTATCTTTACCCAAATTAGGTGCATCACCATTTTATCTTTTATATTCAATTAGTTTCTTTCTTCCCTTTTCCCAAAAAGTAAAATATACATCTCAATAGAACATTTGAAGGGAACCAGCCCACAATCTGGAGGTCTAGTTTCATCATAGGGCACCGACAACCTAAAATTAGTCCCATGTTACATGGAATTATAGTGCTTTTACCAGCCTTGCATACGGGTGCAATTCCTAGTGATAACAGTTTTTGGCACGCCTAGTGGAACCTTGAACTAATTTTTAGTTCAAAAGGACTTATTTCTTTTTTCTTTTTTTGGTATGAGCAATAGAATTTCAGCCTTTTGGAGGTTCACTATCAACTACCTAGTGACTCTAATACTTTGGTTTTTTTAGATCAGATTTTGCAGCCTATGAAAAAATACCAAACAAGGTCAAGTGAAAATTCTAAGAAGAAGCATAATCAGTTATCTCCACCAAAGAGAAGAATAAAAGTAGATAAAGAGTCCAATACAATAGATTTATCAGTTGTTATAGATCTGCCTAGTACACATCCTGAGTTTGCTTCACATCAGAATCCACTGTTTGCAAGTACATCATAAAAAAAATTTAGTTCTCCACCAGCAAGCCTAGGAGAGTAGATTCCTATCTTTCAAGAGAAACCTCTTCTTCTTGAGTTTACAGAGGAAGAACCTATGTTACAAGAAATTTTCCAAGTAGTTTCAGTCTAAACACTAGCTCAAGTTCTACCCACTCCAATGTCTTTACTAAGAGGAGGAGGAGGAGTATCACCACCTCCTAGTGGAGGAGGTGGAGGAGTGTTACCACCACCTGGAGGTGGGTGAAGAGGTGGAAGAAATCCACCACCACCTCAAAATCAGCCTTTTGTATCATTTAATGGAGGCAGCCCTTTGAATCTGAATCAACATGATGACATATCGATGGCTTTGTTGAAAAGTTCACCAAGTTTTATAGGAGAAGATGGGACTACAACCATTGAACATATCAGAGATGTGGCTTCTTTATGTGATGTTCATCACATCACTGAAGAAAACATTACAATTAGGTTGTTGGAAGCATCACTAAAAGGTAAAGCTCTTCAATGGTCTAGAGGCTTAAGAGTCAATTCAATTAGATCTTGGGATGAATTAGGTGCTTCTTTGAATAGGCAATTTTAGGACAAATCTGATCATTTATCATTAGTTGAACAAATGACTACTATTAAGAGGGCTCCACAAAAGGAAATGATAGATTTTAATTTCATATTTCAGAAAACATGGAATATAATCCCTAAAATAGTGAAACCATCACCAGAGCATTTTTTTTTATATTATTTAAGGGCATTAAATTTTGATATTGCTATTATGATACAATCTCTGGGAGGGGTAACTTTACCAGCTACTTTTGATATTGCAATTAGAGAAGAAAATGGTTTAATACAAGCTGGTAAAATAGCACTTAGGCACCTAATGCCAATCTTTCTAGATATACAGCCTTTAATACCAATTTTAGCACCACATATTTCAGCAATACCATCTTTTGGTTAGTCAGCAAATACACAAAACAATACATATCCCATTCATTCTAAATTTTGAGAGTTCAAAGAAAATCAGCAAAGCATAGCAATAATACTGCAGACTGTGAGTAATGACTTAGTGAGTCTAAAAATTCAAACAAATAAGAATAACAGACCTTACCAAGCAGTCCCTTACCAAGAAAATAGACCTAGTTATTAGGTAGATTATCAGGGTCAAAGGAGAAATTACAACAATAGGCCAAATCAGTAGTACAATCCAAATGCTATCAGTACATCAAAAGAAATAGTGCCTATACAAAACAACATGGTTCAAGATTATGCATGGTACTATCCTTGTAATCAACCTCATAATTAGGCCACTTGCCCAAATGGAATAGTAAATCAAGCTTTGATGGTACAAAATAACTATGCTGCTGCTGAAAATTCAGCAAGCGATGTAAACAACCAACTTGACATTTAGACCCAGTATGTTAATCCTGGTGTAGCTTTAATGAATTGGTAGGCTAATGAATTTTGTGGTGTAAATTAGTTACCAGGTCAAAAGCAATCTTTTACTAATATTGCAGCAAACACAAGATCGAAAAAGAGAGCTGTTGACTTGCAACAACAGTCCATAAATATAAATTAGCGAGCTGAAACTGGTAAACAACAAGCTGGAAATGTATCACAGCCAGCTGATAAAGGGAAAAATATAGCTTCTACAACTCATAATGAACAAACTCAAGCCTTTACATCAAAAGATTTGCACATTTTTTCAACATAGCCAACTACAGAAAATAAACAGCCAGTAAAAGACCAACCAGAGGTTGATATCCCAAAAGTACAACAAAAGGTTAGTGGCCCTGTTTTTAATATTTTGGATCATATGAAAAAGACAATAGTAAGCATGTCTATTTTAGATTGTTTACACATTCTAGGACAAAAGGATTTGTTACAAAATGCTTTATCTCAGTTGCCTTTGTCAAATGAAGTACAAAAATCACATCAACCTCATATTATGATTGCAAATGAGATAGAAAACAAAATAGAATAGCCTAAACTAGTAGGTAAACCTCCACCATTTTATGTCACTTTGATTGTAGGTGACTATTTAGTACATAATTGCATGATAGATTCAGGAGCCAGCAAATCAGTTATGCCAAAACAACTAGTTGATAAGTTAGGTCTAAAGTATGAACCTATTGTTAGAGGTGTTGTACAAATGGATGGAACTAAAGTGAGTACAATTGGAATGTTAAAAAAATTGGGCCTTACTTTACATGCTTGTCCAAACTTTGTTATATACCAGAACATTTATGTCATTGATCTACCACCTACCTTTGCCATTTGCTTATCTAGAGATTTTACAGCAAGGTTAGGAGGATATTTATCATCTGATTGGACACATTTATTCTTTAGAACTAGATATGGAACCAAGGTTACAATCAAGTCTGAACAACTAGCAAAAGATCATTTGGAACCTTACACACCCAGTTCTATAAATGTAAATCTTCCCATTTTTTATCAAGAGGATCTGATTTCTGTCCAAGATCCAAACACATCTTTAGAGGGAATTCTAGATATGGTTTTAGACCAATGGATAGAAAAAAATCATGAAATAGATCCATTTGAGCAAATGGATGAGATTGGCCTTGGTGTGTACATGATTCAAGAAAAGAATAAAGTTATTCCAAATCTGATTAAAGAGGAAAAATAGCAAACTGTAGAGTCTAAAAATGATGTTTGGGAACTATATTTTGATGGTTCTAGAAGCAAAATAGGATCCAGAGGAGGAGCTATTTTAGTTTCTCCCACAGGTCAAAAATATTATTCCTCTTTCAGATTTGCTTTCAGCTATTCTAACAACTTAGTTGAATATGAGGCTTTAGTTCATGGACTGAAATGGGCAAGGAAAAGAAGAATCAGGTGTTTAAAAGTTTTTGGAGACAGTGAGTTAGTGGTTAAACAAGTCAAAAACCTTGCTGCTACAAAAAATGGCTTACTGAAATTATACAAACATAGACTTTGGGACACAATAAAAGAGTTTGATGCATTTAATCCGATATTTGTACCTAGAATTGATAATAAGCAAGCTAACAAACTAGCTGCCATAGGAGCCGAGTATGATATTTCTGCTGAGATGAAGAATATTCACTCTCCTTTATATGTCAAAGTTGTTGTTAGACCATCAGTTCTAGATAGTAATGTCAGTTGGCAAGTGTTTGATAGTGATGAATAGATTGTAAATTTCTTAATGGAAGAAGCTAAATTTTCTGCATGTAATCAACAAAAAATTATACAATAATATGATGATCAAATACTTCAATTAAGATCAAACAAGCTTCTCAAGGGCTTAGTTACCTTGGAATCTATCTTTAGTACTAATGATCAAGTAAAAAAAGACAAGGCCATCTTGCCAATAAAATAAGAACATTATGAACCTATTAAGATCTTTAAAGGAAAGTTGCTTAAGCTAGAAAAGATATGTACAAAACAAGAACATCAAGCATTCATCTAGCTTTGTCAAGAGTTTAGTAAAATTTTTGCATGGGAATATGGAAATTTGAAAGGTTTCAACCCTGAGTTAGCTCAACACACAATAGAGCTAGAACCCAAAGCTAAACCTGTCAGACAGAACCAGAGGCCATTGAATCGCAAACTAGGAGTGCTCATGAAGACAGAACTCAATAAACTCATTGAAGGTAATATCATTTTTCCTATCAACCATACTTCATGGGTTTCTGACTTGGTTCCTTTCAGAAAGAAAACTGGAGAAATTAGATTGTGTGTTGATTTTCATGATTTAAATAGAGCATCTTTAAAGGATCATTATCCTTTACCATCTATGGAACAGATATTGTAGGTTGTTTCTGGATCAGAGAGATTTTCTTTATTGGATGGTTATTTAGGTTATAACCAAATTCTTGTAAAAGACGAAGATCAATACAAGATAATTTTTACCACAAAGTGGGGCACACTAGCATACAGAAAGATGCCATTTAGCTTATCAAATGCAGGTGAAACATTTTGGAGAGCAATAGCCATGGCTTTTCAAAGCCTGATTAATAAAATTGTACTTGTATACTTAGATGATGTGACTATTTTTTTCTAAAAGAGATGAAGATCATTTTCATCATTTAAAACTAATCTTTGAAAGATGTAAAGAATTTGGGCTATCATTAAACCCGAAGAAGAGTATTTTCTCTATTCGTGAGGGCAAACTGTTGGGACATATTGTGTCTAAGGATGGAATATCAATTGATCCTAAAAGAATTATTACAATAGTGGCATTACCTCTTCCTGCACATAAGAAAGGCTTACAGATCTTTCTAGGAAGAATTAACTTTGTAAGATGGCTTATTCCAAACATAGCAGTACTTTTACAACCTCTTACAACAATGCTAAAGAAGAATATTCCCTTCAACTAGACCAAAGAAGGAAGGAAGAGTTTTGAAGAGATAAAGGAGGAATTTACTACTGCTCCAACTCTGATAAATCCAAATTTTGATAAAGACTTCATTCTATATGCATTTGGCAGTGTGGATACTATATCAGCTATGCTTGGTCAGCAGAACACTGAAGGAATGGAACAATGTGTAGCATTTTTTAGCCAGGTTCTACATGACTATGAGGTAATATATTCTTTTGTTGAAAAGCATGTATTAGCTATTATCAGGAGCTTAAAGAAATTCAAACATATGCTTTCAAATAATAGAATTCAGTTAATGGTTGCTTCCCCAACAGTGAAAGAATTTTTCCTCAGTAAAGATTTAAATGATAAGAGTGCAGGGTGGATAACAAAGGTCATGGAATATGACATACAAATTAAGGTAACCAAGCTGGTCTGAGGAAAAGGACTATGCAAACATCTTACAAAAAATGAAGGATACAACAAGGAACTTGAAGGAGAGGCTGAGATAGTGCTTCAAAACAATGAAGCAACTATTGTCCCAGAACCCCCTACAAGTTGGGTGCATTATATGATTCATTATCTGCACATTGGTGATTGTCCACAAGGCTTGGATAGATCTAAAAGAAGATATTATAGATTACAGGCAATCCCTTATGCTATAATTGATGGGATTATATACAAAAGAGATTTTATCAATGTTTTACTGAGATGTGTACAGCCAGATCAGACTCAGGATTCTAGAAGAATTTCATGATGGACATGCTAGAGGTCATTTTGCAGCTAGAACAATAGCTCTAAAAATTATGAGATTTGGTTACTATTGGCCTGATATGTTCAAGGATGCTCATGAAAGGGTAAAGAAATGTCTAAAATGTTCAGTTTTTGTAGGTAAACAAAGGTTAGAAGCAATGCCCTTGCATCCAATTCAAGTGGAACAACCATTTGGCAAGTGGGGATTGGACTTCATTGGTCCTATCAACTCACCTTCAAGACAAGGACACAAGTGGATTTTGACTGCTACTGATTATTTCACTAAGTGGACTGAAGTAGTTGCTTTGAAAGATGCTAATGAAACATCAGTCTTGAATTTTTACCAAGATCTAGTGTCCAGGTTTGGAACTCCTAACTCAGTTATTTCAGATAATGCTTTAGCATTTATCAGATTAAGAATATCTGATTGGTTTATCAAAAATAACATATTCTTGAATAATTCATCAAATTATTACCCTCAAGGTAATGGACAGGCTGAATCAACTAACAAAAATCTGATTAAGATTATAAAGAAAATAGTTGATGAGAATCAGAGATCTTGGCATGATAAGTAAAAGTTAACATTGTGGGCTGATATGATTACACCTAAAAGATGAACAGGTAATTCACGCTATGTGCTTACATATGGAAAGGAAGCCAAATTACCAATAACAGTAGAGTTGCCAACACTTAGCTATATAAAAGAGCTAGAGTTACTTAAAGAACAACCAATGGAAATTAGGCTTGCATAGCTGATTGAACTTGAAGAGATTAGAAAAGAGGCGTTAAAAATATTGGAAGTACACCAGGCCCAAATGAAAAGGACTTTTGATAAAAGATCATTACCAAGAATTTATAAAGAAGGAGATCTAGTTTTCAAGTAGAATGAATTGAGAAGAAGACCAGGACAACATACAAAGTTTGATGCAATGTGGGATGGACTATTTATAATCATAGAGTGTAAGCAACACAATGCATTTCAACTTGATAAGTTAGATGGTGAGGTGTTGCCAATCCTAGTTAATGGGATTCACCTCAAGATATGTTACTAAGTAGGGCAGCCTTATGTTGCAAATATGTGCTTTTGCACAGTTAGTTTCAGTTTTGTTGTTTTGTTAACAAGAAGTGCTTTCGCACATGTTGCTTATTTTGTTTTATGAAAATAAGTTTTAGTTTTAGTTTTCAGTTAGTTGCTGATGTTGTTTTCAGTTAGTGTGAGTTACAGAATTTCTCTAGGTTCAGGGCAAAAATGAATCTATACCCAATGAGAAGGCAAGGCTATTGGTTCTAAACTATTTAGCAAGTAAACACCCCTGAGAGGTCACCAAAAATGTTACTAATTTTTTGTTCACACATAAAAATTAGTTGGACCTAAGTGTAGTTGTTTAGAAGGAATAATAGAAAACTTCAAAGTTATGCATTTATTGAAAAGTTGATGCCTTGACAAAGTAGAGAATGATATCCAGTTGTCAAGATAACCCATCAATCCAATCAGGACTGATAAGTTATCATGACAAGAAAATTGATTGTCAAGAAATCAAAGATTCAAGGAATATAGTTGTTCTACACTATTTGATCTTTCAGGAGTTATATTATAAATTGATTATTCAGTTAATCAGTTTTGAATGAAAGAAAGAAAGATATTTGTATTGCACTATTATTTCATGTCATGTTTTGAACATACATTCAGGTATCTATTACTTTATCTCATGCATTGATTGAAAAGGAAATACATATACATCATATGCATCAGAGAAACTGACTGATCATGTTTAAAAGAAGTGTTTAACTCTGTCCCACACAAGCTGTGGGAGTAACTATACTGAGCAATTGCAAACATGCAAGCTATGTGTCTGTTTGATAAAAGAAAAGAGAAAAGAACATATGATAAATCTAAACATCCATCATTACCTAATGATGGAGGTTCCTATTGAAGTTGGCCTTCAAGTCTTCAGTCTTCATTCTTCACTCCAAGCTATCATCAAATTGAAACCTGCAAAATTTTGGGGACAACCCTATTAGTGCTCCAGATGCTTACAATTATCACATGCTTTTATCAAATAGAGACATCTACTTATCACATCATGCATTTAGATGAGAAATCAAATCAGATATATGACACAAATCAGGAAGAAATCAGGAAGGAGATCAATCAATTCTATCAGGTACTTTTTAATGCTAACTTGTTTGTTCACTGTGCAGGTATAGGACAAATTTTGTTGCTGATTTGAAGACAAATAAACATGTGGATTAAATGTGGCTGCCACAAGGGTTTAAGCCCATCATGTTTCTTTTCATTTTTTGAAAAGATATTAGAAAAGACAGGATGCATCATTCTGAGCTATATCATGCATTATCTAATCAACTTACAGAAATGATATGCCATCATGGCATTATTATAGTTGATTAGAGAAAATCAGACTAACATGACTGAAAGCAAAAAATTAGATTATAGTTAATTATGGGATTTTGGAAGTTGCTTGGGAATGAGTATTTTTAGAGACAGTTATCTGCAAGTTCATATTTTTTACATGCCTCTTAGAGAGAGCAAACCTATTTATTGTAAAGAAAAAGTTTGTTTTTGCTAGTTCTTGATTCTGATTCTGATTCAGACAGATTAGAGAATTCTTGTAGATCACTTTTACAGTTTTATTAAGAGATCAACAGGTTACAGGTTATCTTTCTATTTTATTTGCAAAGATTTCCTTTATTTATTTCAGATTAGTTGAATTACCTTTCCTTTTTGTGTAGAATGTTGAAGTGATTTGATGAAATTTTGCTGTGTTTTATTATTAAACCTTCAAAATTATTGTCTCACTTCGTTGTTTGCAACATCAAAGCATATATTCATCATAGGTCTTGGTTTGTGTTAACCAGAAATAGTCTTTTTATGCTGTGCAAAAACTATTTCCTTCATAAAAGATATTTTCAAACCTTCCTTAGAATCACTTTTGTGGTATTTATGCCAAGTTTGGATTGTGTAGAAGTAAGTTTTCTAAGCAAACATTGTGGATCAAATTGCATTATATTTACCCAAATCAAGTTCATCACCATTTTATGTTTTATATTCAATTAGTTTCTTTTTTCCCTTTTCCCAAAAAGTAAAATGTACATCTCAATAGAACATTTGAAGTGAACCAGCACACAATCTAGAGGTCTAGTTTCATCATAGGGCACCCACAACCTGAAATTAGTCCCATGTTACATGGAATTGCAGTGCTTTAACTAGCCTTGCATAAGGGTGTAATTCCCAGTGATAACAAAGCTACAGGTTAACTTCACAAAGATAGTAGTAAGAGATCTAAAAGGCGCAGCTATCAAGAAGCAATAGGAGATCATGCTTATTTGTGAAGAGATGGCACACGAAGGTATACAATAGGTATAAGTGAATTCAACCTTGAATATCCTCAATTCCATGAAATGAGAGGACAGTGGCCACCAAGTGTTTTAGCAAGTTCCAATATTCATGAAAATGCAAACCTCATTGATAGGATTGTGACCACAAAAAGATCATTAATGAATGCAAATAATGCATAAAGGTATACTATTCAAACCCTCATGAAGATAGTATTGATTTGATACAATGAGAACTGCAAAGTTACAGAGGGCTATGACTTTTCACTGCCCATAAGTTTTGTACCTTTTTGTGCATTATAGAAGAGGGTTAGCCTTGCCTAGAACTTTCAATGTTATAGATTGATGCCATTCATTATTAAAGTGACTGTCGCAGAAACCTAGGTATCATGTAGATAGGGTTTTAGGTTTTCAAGTGTATGGAGGGTAGTCACACCTATGTCATAGCCATGAGGGGACTGTGAGACTCAGATTCATTGTTTTAAGATCTTGACCAAGTGACTATGAAGGTTGTTTACAAAATAAGAAAACCCCTTGTAGATATTAAGGAGGCCATGAGTTTCTTATCTGTTCTTACAGAGAAAGAATAGAGGTTTCTTTGGACATGGAGCAATGTAAAGAAAAGGAAACAATGATCATTAATGTGAACGTTTCTAGAATATCCAGTGAATCAAGTTACCATAGTGAAACCTCATACTACCTGTATGTGTATTTTCTTTAGAAATGTAGAGATGCTGTAATAAAACATCCAATGCAATAAATGGAAACAATTGACTAAGGACCTTCTTTTATTGAATTAAAATGCAAGTGCAGTGGTAGCCATTCAAGGCTTTAAAGGAGAGATGCAGAGACATCTTTAAGTTTTGAAGGGGTTTCATTTTTTTGAGCTATGGGTCAAGCCCGAGTGGAGGTTTTTTTTCCATCTAAATAAAGAAGGAAATACAAATATTGAAAGCCAGGTGTGTTCTCATGGCCACGGCCTGAGAGAGTTTCTTTCTTCACAAATAACAAAACCCACTTGGGGTTTGCATCTAGAAACCACAAATGCAAGCATGGAGAGCACTCTGAAATAAGGAAAAGTTCAAGGTATGGTCGTGGCCTTTAATAGCAAAGCGTATAGAAACTTCCATGGTGATTTCATAGAATGCATAGAGAAACAAGTATGTTCATCATTTTGCTTTTAATGAGCTCTAATCGAGCTCATTTAAGAGGGAAATGCAAACTTAATTGGTGGAGACTTACCCAAGTTCTCGCTATGTGAAAAGTGCATTCGAATACCTTCAATATAAGCTTCAGAAGCTCCTCAATGGTAGCCTCAGGGTGGAAGACATTGACAGAAGAAAAACAAGACAAAATGCATCAGAAATTTAGCCACAACCATGGCCAAGAAGGCCCAATAATGCGTCAAATACAGTCCAATGGTTTAGGTTTTTGCTAGAGAATATCATACCTTGTAGTTTCCTGTAAGATTCTTCATGAAAATGCTACAAGATAGCAGAGAAATGTTGGAAAATGCTCAAAGTTTGAGCTGAAACCCTAGTTCCATGGTGACCGAGCAGATCAACTTCTCCTTAAAAGTCAATATGCAAATGAGCCCGAGTGTTTAGGGCTTTGATTGTTTTGTTTTAGGGTTTTCTCTATATTACCCTAATTCAAGTTAGTATTTTTATCACATTGATTTGAAAATCAAATGCCTTAAGTAATACCCCTATGGTATTATTTGTTCCCCTTTGTATATCTCATGCCTAGGCTTTATGCCATACAGTTCTTTGCAACATTGAGGTTAGGTCAAACCTTCAACAATGCCTTATTTTCTTGCAACCATTTGGAGAAGAGATGAACCATTTAATAATTCCTTCAAACATTTTGTGATTTTAGCGAATACTTGGTAGAATAGTCATATCATCCTTGTATTATTTTTCAAAAAATCAAACCAAACCAAATTGGAGTTAAAATTGCAAATCTTTGTAAAACATTATTTAAAGCATTGTCTCTATAAATTGCTTTAAATATTTATTATTTAATGCAGTTAAAGTAGAGCAAAAATAGACAAAATCTTTCTTTTCTAAGTTTGATTTTCTTTGGGTGAAATAAGGAAAAGCTAGACAAAATAGAGATTCTTTTTTCAGTTTACAATCAAGTAAAGCCTGATTTCTAGTGTCTTTTTGGTGGGACCACTTTGGAGGGAATTTTGACAGTACACTCCATTTGGAGGCAGTTAAGTTACTTTTTTGGTGGCTTTTTCTTGGAGCTCAAAAATGGATCAAGATGCCTATTTTGAGGAGTTTTTCTTAGTTTTTTCCTTTGAAACATTTTGGAGTTATAAGTAGGAGAAAAACTTAGTTTTTTTCTCTTAGTTCAGAATATTGTTTCTTCCTCTCTTGTTCATTTGCAGAGATCTTTGTAAACATTTTGTACTTAGTTTTTACTCCTTTTAGATCAATAAAGTAGTAGTGTTCTCCTCTTTCATGTTTGTACTTCATTTTTGCAGTCAATACATTGATATTCAATTGTGATTCAATTTTCAAATCCTTTTCCTATGTATCATTGTTGCAAGATTGATTGTGGAAGTTTCATGTAATGCAAGTTGTATGTTATGTTTAGCCTAGTTAGTGGTTTAAAGTTATGATAAAACTTCCATTTATCCTTCATACAAACCTCTAGCTTTCAAACTTTCATGCAAATTACTTATGTATTGCATTTGTATAGGTGAAATTGTGAGGATAAAAAGACTTTGTGAAGCTGATTGTGAGTCGAATTAGTGAATAGATAAGTTAAGTACTAGTCTATCACCTCTTAGAGTTTAGGATTTCATTTTCAGTTAACTTTCTAAACCCTTTTCTTGAGTAAGTCTTATAGTTTAGATGATCTACTAGGGGAACCAACCCACTCTGGAGATTGACTCTCAACATAGATTACCCCCGATCTGAGAGTATTTCCATGTTTCAACAAGATAGCTAAGTTTATCTTTGCTAAGGGTGCAATCATGATTTTTAACAGTTTTTAGCACGCCCAATGGCACTCTGGAATTTGTTTTTGGAGAAGTTTTTCAAGTCTTAAAGCTGTTGTTCTGGTATATACAGTAGTGTTTCCATCCTTTGGAGGTTTCAAGATATACCTGGCGACTCTATTTTTCTGGTTTTGCATGTAGATCTAGTGTGACCAGCTTATGAAAAGAATACAAACAAGATCAAGTCTTGGTCCATTTGAGTATTTACAGTTATCCCCACCAAGAAGAAGGGGTGGGATAGCAAGAAGAATTTTTGACTCATCAATGAGGTCAAAATCTACACCTCCAAACCTCAGCCTTGCAGCTCTAATGTCGAGAAGTCACGTGCTAATAGTACAGATACCAATGATTCCCAGGTAGTTTGCATTTGCACCTTTGAATGGGAGTAGTCCATTAAACCTTGCCCAACATGATGACATTCCTATTGCAGCTCTCAAAAGTCTATTATTTTTCACTAGAGAGGGTCATACTACTTCTATTGAGCATATCCGAGACATAGTAATATTGTGCTCAGTGCATAATATCACTCAAGAAAATGTAGCACTAAGGATTTTGGCTGCATCACTAAAGGGAAAAGCCTTGTAGTGGTTAAGAGGCCTCGCAGCAAACTCGATCGCATCATGGGATGATCTGGGAGATGGATTGCATTGACATTTTCAAAACAAATATGATCATTTATCTTTGCTAGAGTAGTTAAGTACCTTCAAGAGGGCTCCTCATGAGCACATGGTAGATTTTAACTACTGCTTCTAGAGGACTTGGGATAGGATTCCCACAATAGTAAAGGCTTTACCATAGCTTGCATTTTTATTCTACCTTAAGGCTTTAAATAGTGAAATTTCTGTAATGATTCAGTCTATGTGTGGGTTTACTCTTCCTAACGCTTTTGATATAGCTATTAGAGCAGAGAACTGCCTTATTCAAGTAGGTAAAATAGCCCCAAGGCCTCGTATGCCCATTTTTCCTGAAGTTCAGCCACCTGTACCCCTATCTATAACCTCTTTAGCTGCTATCTCGCCAGTTCCAACAATAGGATATCAAGTTACATCCCAAGAAACTATTGTTCTAGCCCAATCTCAAGAGTTTCAAGAGATTAAGAATATACTAAAAACCTTTGGGAATGAATTAGTAAGTATCAAGAAGCAAGTTGGCCAAGAGAATAGATCGTATCAGGCCCCACATTAGCCTAACTAGTCAAATAGACCACATTTCCATGCTAATGCTCAAGGTCAGAGGAGAAACTTCAATCCTAGACCCTTTCAATCTTATAATCCTGATGTTGCCAGCTCTTCAAAAGAGCTTGCGCCCACTCAGAACAATATGGCACAAGAATGTGACTGGTACTATCCATGTCACCGGCCTCATAACCAAGCTGCATCTACAAATGGTATGAGGAATCAAGCTCTTATGGTGCAGAACAGTTATGGTGGTTCGGAAGGTATCATGAATGAGAATTTAGTTTAGCAAGATAACCCTAATGTGGCCTTAATTAATTGGAAAGACACTAAATTTTGTGGTGTGAGTTATACCCAAAGCCAAAATTAATCAAATGTATCCGTTTTAGCCAATACAAGATCAAAAAAGAGGGCTATTGATTTAGAACAACAAGCTAAAAATATTCAACAGTAGCCTGCCAAGGATAAATTTTAGGCTTCTTCATCTCATGTTGTCCCTGCAGCAAAACAAAAGATGCAGAGTCTACAAAGAGGTCAAGTTGTACCTGGGAAGGATCAGCCTAAGGTGTAATTACAACCTTCACAAAGGAAAAATGATGCTATTGTTGTTAAAGGACAGCAAAAGGTAAGTCTTGTTACATTCAATGTTGTTGAACACCTTAAGAAGTCTACTGTTAGCATGACTATAATAGATGCATTGCACATTCTTGATTAAAATTATTTTTCTACAAGATCCTTTGGCTGAGATTTCTATTTTTCATGTTGCTAACCAAGAAAAGGCCAAGGTTATGCTTGTAAACAACCGAGAAGTTAACAATGAGCAACAACAAACTCAAGAGGTGAAGCCTCCTCATTTTTACCTAAGTCTAATCATTGGAGATAAGCTTGTTCATAATTGCATGATCGATTCTGGGGCAAGCAGTTCCGTAATGCCCAAGAGTCTAGCTGATAAACTAGGATTAGTTTATGGGCATCTTTCAAAAGGTGTAGTTTAGCTAGATGGATCTGTTGTTAAGAGTGTAGGGATAATCAAGAATCTAGCCCTTACCTTGCATGCATGCCTAAATTTTGCAATCACTCAGGATATTTATATTACTGACCTACCACCACATTTTGCCATATGCCTTTCCAGGGATTTTACTACCAAATTGGGTGGGTTTATGTCTTCTGATTGGTCCCATTTGTTTTTTAGAATAAGTTATGGTACAAAAATAACCATAAAATATGAGCCTCTAGCCAAGGACCATATTCAACCATATGTCCCCAACCCTATAAATACTAACCTCTACATCACCCATGGGTAGGAGGATCAATCCATGACCCTAGACCCCAGCACACCTACTGTGGATATAAATCTAGATGAGTGGGTAGCTGAGGATCATGAAGACGACCCTTTCCGTCACACTAATGAGGTAGGATTAGGCATTTATATGATTCATGAACCTAATGTAGTGATTCCAAATCTAGTCAAGGATCAAAGTCAACTTGAACAACAAGAGAATCAGCTTTGGAAGCTGTATTTTGATGGTTTGAGAAGTAAAATGGGTGTTGGTGGAGGAGCCATGTTGGTTTCACCTGATAGAGATAAGTACTATTCAGCATTAAGGTTTGCCTTTAGCTGTACAAGTAATACAACTGAATATGAGGTACTTATCCATGGCCTAGAATGGGCCAGAAAGAAAGATATCAAGTGCTTACAAGTTTATGGTGATTCTAAGTTTGTTGTAAATCAAGTTAGAAACTTAAATGTTACCAAAAAAAATTCTCAAGAAGTATAAGCATTAAGTTTGGGATCTAATAGAGGATTTTGATGCTTTCAATCTGCTTTCTCTTCCTAGAAATCAAAATAAACATGCAGATAAGCTAGCTGCCATAGGATCTTAGTTTGACATTCTAACTTATAGTCATAGTATAGAGGTACAATAGTACGTAAAAGTGGTTGTACAGCCATCTGTACTAAATAACAATGTAAGTTGGCAGATTTTTTATAGTGACGAGTAGATTATAAGTTTTCTAATTGCAGAAGCTAAGTTTGTAGCTGAGAATTAGCAAAAGTGGTAGAAGCAATATGACAATCAGATGGTGTAGCTAAAGTCTAACAAGCTACCCAAGGGATTGTTAACATTGGAATCTATTTTCAATTCAAATGATCAAGTCAGAAAGGACAAATGCGGCATGACCGTGAAGCAGGAACACTATGAGGTAGTTGGGATATTCAAGGGTGAGCTGCTTAAGTCAGGAAAGGTATGCAGTAAAGAAGGACATCAAGCTTTCATTCTATTATGTCAAGAATTTAGTGATGTTTTTTCTTGGGAATATAAAGATTTAAGGGGTTTTGATCATGACCTAGCTCAACACACCATTGAGTTAGAGCCCAGTACAAAACTAGTTAGGCAGAAACAAAGTCCTCCTAACCCCAAACTTGAGCATCTTATGAAAGCTGAATTGAATAAGTTAATTGAGAGTAACATAATCTTCCCTATTAAACATACTTCTTAGGTTTCCACCTTAGTTCCAATTAGAAAGAAGAATGGGGAGATTAGGCTTTGTGTTGATTTTCATGATTTGAAGAAACCCTCTCTCAAGGATCACTATCCACTCCCTTCAATGGAACAAATCTTGCAAGTTATTTATGGTTCTGACATATTTTCTTTGTTTGATGGATATTTAGGCTATAACCAGATTTTAGTGAAGGACAAGGATTAGTATAAAACTGTATTCACAACCAAGTGGGGTACATTGGCATACAAAAAAATGCCCTTTGGTTTGTCCAATGTAGGGGCAACATTCCAAAGGGCAATGGACATGGCCTTTCACAACCTCATGAATAAAATTATTTTAGTATATCTAGATGACATTACAATTTTTTCAAAGGATGCCAACGAACATTTTGGTCACTTGAGGTAGATGTTTTAGAGATGTAGAGAGTTTGGGGTTTCTCTTAACCCAAAGAAGTGCATATTCTCTATCCATGAAGGAAAACTCTTTGGACACATTGTCTCAAAACATGGTATTTCCATTTATCTAGAAAGAGTTGCTACTATTCTAGATCTACCCATACTGAAACATAAGAAAGGATTACAAAGATTTCTTGGTAGGATTAACTTCGTGAAAAGGTTTATACCCAATATTGTAGCATTATTGCAACCTCTCACATCCATGCTTAAGAAAAATGTACCTTTCAGTTGGACTAAGGAAGGTAAGAGAAGTTTCAAGCAGATTAAAGAAGCCCTCGCAGCAGCCCCAACCCTCATTAATCCTAACTATGAAAGAGGTTTCATTTTATATGCTTCTGGAGGTGTTCATATCATTTCAGCTATGTTGTGCCAGCAGAATGACGAAGGTTTAGAGCAGCCTGTCGCATTTTTCAGCCAACTATTACATGATTATGAGGTAAAGTATTCCTTTATTGAAAAGCATGTATTTGCTATGGTTAGAAGTCTTAAAAAATTTAAACATATGCTCTCTAACAATAGTGTTCATTTGTTGGTTGACCATCCAACTGTCAAGGATTTCTTTCTTAACAATGAGATAAATGACAAAAGGGCAGGTTGGATAACTAAGGTAATGGAATTTGATGTTAACATCAAAGTTACTAAGCTGGTTAGGGGCAAGGCTTTATGTGAAAAGCTTACTACAAATGGAGAGGACAACCAAGAAAGGGAGGAAAATATTTAAACAATGTTGAATAATGAAGAACAGGCTATTGGTTTAGCTCCTACTGTAAGCTGGGTGTAGCAAATGACTCACTATTTACAGACTGGTGAATGCCTCGAAGGTTTGAATAGGGAAAAAAGAAGGTAATATAGGCTATAGGCCATTCCCTATGCTATTATTGATGGTGTTCTATATAGGAGGGATTTCCATGGTGTTCTACTAATGTGAATTGAGATTGATTAGGTTGACAAACTACTGGAAGAGTTTCACGATGGGCCTTTAGGAGGCCATTTTGCTGCAAGGACAACAACCTTGAAAATTATGAGAGCTAGTTATTACTAGCCAGATCTATTCAAAGATGCATTTTCTTGGGTCAGAAAGTGTGAGAAATGTTTATTATTTGCAGGTAAGAAAAGGTTTACAACCTTGCCTCTACACCCTATTCAAGTAGAACAACTATTTGCTAAATGCGGTCTTAACTTCATTGGACTGATTAAGTAGCCTTCAAGTGTAGGCCAAAAATAGATTCAAACTACAACTGACTACTTTCTGAAGTGGACTGAGGTTGTTGCTTTGAAGGAAGCAAATGAATCTTCTGTCCTAAACATTTATCAAGATTTGGTATCTAGATTTGGTACCCCTGACTGTATTATTTCTTACAATGGGTTTGCTTTTATTGGTTTAAGGATTTTTGATTTCTATGTAAAGAATAATAATTTTTTGAATAGCTCATCTAATTATTATCCCCAGGGTAATGGGCGGGTGGAATCCACCAATAAAAATCTTATTAAGATAATTAAAAAAGCCATTGAAAACAACCAGAGGTCTTGGCATGAGAAATTGAAGTTAGCCCTTTGGGCTGACAGGATAACTCCTAAGAGAGCCACTAGTTACTCTCCCTATTTGTTCACTTATGATAAGGAGGCCAAATTACCCATTTCTATTGAATTACCAACTCTATATTTCATCTAGAGTAAGTTGAGAGAATTGAGAGAATTGAATTACCCTATTCTATTTATTTGGTTGCTTCCAGTCTAGAGTAAGTTGAGAGAATTCTTCTTTCTAACATCTATGCTCCAACTAATCTTCATGGTAAGATCTAACTGTGGTCTCTAGAGATTTCAATGCTATCTCCTCTCTTGAAGAGAAAAGGGGTGATATTTCCCATCTAGATCCCTCCTAAGAACTCCTAAGGGACAATGTTACTCTCTTGAACTTGGTTAATATCAAACCCTCTAACGGAATGTTTATATGGAACAATAGGAGAAGTGGGAAAGATGCTATTTTAGAAAGGTTCTAGATAGGTTCTTGGTTTCTAGCTTTTGGGTTAGTGACAAGTGGATGACTAGCTCTGAGATTTTGGATTGGCGAGGATCTGACCATTGGTTGATCAAATTCTCTGCTTGCTTTTCTAGATATTCTAAAAAGTGGTCTTTCAGATTTCAGCTCATGTGGCTTTGGGATTCATCTCTTCATGATCTTGTTCATATTTAGTTGTGGTTTGGGAAGCCAACTCATGGCACTACAATGTATTCCTTCTCCAAGATGCTTCACTATGTCAAATATATGTTGCAATGATAGAATAGGCACCATTTGGTAATGTTTTTCAAGCTAAAGGGTCAGCTCAAGCTCACTTGGACTCCATTACTCAAAAAATTTGGGACCATGGCCTTACTGAGGATAATGGTAAGTTGGAAACAATGGCTGTAAAGGAAGTTAAGGAATGGGAGTAGCGGGAGGAAATTTTATGGAAGCAAAAGTACCGCATTGACTGGCTCCAATAAGGTGATAAGAACACTTCATTTTTTCACAATTCTATTAAGAATAGAAGGCACTGTAATATCATCTCTTCTCTTTAGTCTTCTGAGGGGGTCCAGTTCTCTTCATTTGATGAGATTATGAATGAGTCTATTCAGTTCTTTTCTACATTGTTTTCTGAGGATTCCCCTCCTAACAATGAGGAGGAAGCTTTAATCTTAGAAGTTGTATCCTATCTTTGGTGACCAACAAAATGAATGACTCTTTGCTCAAACTGATCTCCTTGAAGGAGCTAGAGGATATTGTGTTTCAAATGAAGAAGGGAAAAGCTCTAGGGCTTGATGGGTTTCTTGTTGAGTTCTTCTAGGAGTTTTGGGAAGTTATCAAGCTAGATCTTCTTGAGGTTGTTCAGGAATCTCAATAGAATAAGAAAATGCTAAGAGCCATGAATGCCACTTTTCTTGCTCTTATCCCCAAAAGGGATGGGGCTAACTCTCTTGATCTCTTTAGACCAATCACCCTATGTAATGTTGTGTAAAAAATAATTACAAAGTTGATTGCGGAATGACTAAATCCATGGTTAAGTAGGTTAATTTCTAAGGAGCAGGGTGGATTTGTTTTTGGCAAGTAGATTCTTGATGGGGTTGTTATTGCAGTTGAAACTATCCATTCCATGGCATCCTCCAGAGAGAAGACTGTGTTTATTAAGCTGGATATGGCCAAAGCTTACAATTGTGTTAAATGGGCATTCCTATCCATTATTTTAAGGGCTTTTGGGTTTGGCAGCGCTTGGATTGAGTGGGTTATGGGTTGCGTCACCTTTTCTTCCTTCGTTGTGCTTGTCAATGGTGAGCCTTCTAAGCTTTTTGGAGTGTCTAGGGACCTTCGACAAGGTGATCCCTTATCTCCCTACTTATTTATTTTAATGGCTGAGGGTCTAGGGAGATTTATTAAATCTCATGTGGAGTTTGGTATCATCCAGGGTTGGATTTGGGGTAATTATTTACCCCCCAATCCTATCTTCAATTTGTGGATGACACTACTCGGATGGTAATGGCTAGATTTGAAGAAGCTATCAATTTGAGGAAGGTCCTAGTTATTTAATTGGCTTCTTCAAGACAAAATATCAATGAGGGAAATTCCTTCATTTATTTCTTTAATACTCTAAAGCTTTTCTAGAGGAGAATTGCTAGAACTCTCAGATTCCATATTGGCTCACTTCCCTTTATCTGTCTTGGTATTCCTATTGCTATTCATTCACTCTCCAAGTTTTTTTTGTAGGATGTTATTGATAAGTTTCACGAAAAGGTTAGCCACTAGACTTGCAGGTGGCTCTCTACTACCAAGAGAGTGACTCTTTTGAATTCTATGGTTTAGGATCTTCCTTTGTATAGGTGCTTTGTGTTGTCTGCTCCTTCCTGCTTTATCAAATAATTTTAGAGTCTCTCTTATCAATTTCTTTGGTCTGGTAACCTCCTCTCGCAGAAGTAGATCTTGGTTAAGTGGGATACTATATGCAAGCCAAAGCAACAAGGTAGGCTTGGGTTGCGATGGGCTAATTTGAATGGGCAAGCTTTAGCAGCTAAGCTGTACTGGTGATGGTGCTCACAACAACATCAGATATGGGCCAAGATCCTCACCTCAAAATATCTTGGGGGTATGGAGAGTGGTGATGTGCCTAGATTCAGCCTTATGGGGAAGGGTTCTATGATTTGGGGTACCCTTAAAAGGGGAGCTAAGATGGTTAAACAAGGGTTGTTTTTGATCTATAACAGTGGCTTGGAATCTCTTTTCTGGTTTGATTCTTGGGATGGTCATCCTCCTATCTTGTCAACCCACCCTCATTTGCAGGCTTTATGTAGGAATTTTCTTGATGCCTATTGTTGTAGAGTGGCTGATTTCAAATCCTCTCATATTCTTAATCAGGCTACCATGTACAGGTAGAAGGATCTGCATGAGTGGCCTCTGAGGGGATCAATGGAGGAGTGTCAGGAGCTGGCCAATATTCTAGCTAGAAGGGTTTGTAACTCTCTTCTAGGGAGGGATGTTCTGGCCTGTGGACATGACCTGAAAGGCAAAATCTCGATTGCCTCTGGCTATCAGGTGCTAGACAAGTAGGTTTTCAGGCGTATGTGGGTCCCTTGGTGGAAACAAGTTTGCAATAAATTCTCAGGGCCTAAGTGCAATTTCTTCTCTTGGCTTGCAGTGCATAATAGATGCCTCACTTGGCAGAATCTTTGGAAGCATGGATTTTAGGGTCCCTCTATGTGTGTTATGTACACCAATAATGAGGAATGTACTTCTCACCTCTTTTTTAGTACCCCTTTGTTAGAATTATTTGGCACATCTAGTGGGGAGTCTAGAACTAGCCATGAAGACATGCCTCTTCTTTGGATGAATTTTGGATGGGGCTGGGGAACTCTCTAACTAAGACTTCTTTCCTTCACATAGCTTGGAAAATTTTCCCCAACTTGACTGTTTGGTATATCTGGTTGGAACACAATCACAAGATCTTCTTGGATAAGAAGCTTCAGGTGCAATAGCTATGGATGAGAATCTTGGGGGTTCTTCATGAGACTTTGGTTGCTAAGTGTGATTTATCCATCTCGGTGGATCCTAGAGATATGGGTGTGGTCTGAACTTTGGGGCTTTCAAATAGTGACAGGTGTGGCCCCTACCCGGGCTAGGTTGGTGTGCGAGAGGGAAGGTCTAGAGATGTCATAGAAAACCCCCTCCTCTTGAGGTGCTAAAAATTAACACTGATGGGTCTTCCAGAGGCAATCCTGGGCATGCTGGGGTTGGTGGTGTTGGCAGGGATAGCTCAGGGGTGGTTGAGTTCTTCTTTTTGATGTATAGAGGTTAGAAAACCAACAAATTTATGGAGGCCTTGTTTATTCTTTTTGTACTAAAATGGGTTTGTGCCGTTGGCTGGAGAAGGATAATTTGTGAGTCAAATTCCTAGATTGTGATTGATTTGTTGAATAAGTGTCAATTAGATGATGTGAATTGGCAGATGGCAGTGGTGGTAAAGCAAATCATTTCTCTGGGTGGCATTTTGGAATCTATGACCTTTTTCCATATCCCACAAGAATGGAATAATGTGGCCTATGGCTTGGCTAAATGGGCATTTGAACAATGGGGACTTGGATAGTGGAAGACTGGGGAAGCCTTCCAGAGGACAATAAAGTCTGCAAATACCAGTTACTAAAAATAACCAACTAAAAACAAACTCAATCCATAAATAGAAAATGAATCATTCCATTAACATGGATATCCATAAAGGTATAGTATATTGCAAGCTTATGAAAATAGAAAGGTGCATCCACCAGCAAAATAAGGAAAGTAATCACTACATCTTTTACAGTTTTATTCCATGTACATCAATAATACATCAATGAGAAGTATAATTACATACATTGGCTATACAAGCCATACACATGATCATTATAATGATATATTCATTTCTAATTTACATAAGAGGTTAATAAACATGAATCCATCTTCAGCCACCATGACTCACTGGTCTTCCACAAGCTGAAGATCAAGAGCATGGTTAAGGTGCTTTTTCCACCCAACCATGAAGCACTACACTTCCCTGAGTTTCTTCCTAAATTGAAGTATCCTCGAGCCTACACGAGGCCCCTAGTAACCTAGAATAGATGGGTAGGAGGGAAACTCTTGATTCATGCCTGATGCCTATATGCACTCTACACTAGAATGAACATATGTCTTGCAAACAGGATGTGGCAGAGATAAATAATAATAATGACTAGGCATTGAACATCCATCTATTTCAATTGTACAAATAGCTTTGGCCAAAGCAATACATAACTGGTAAAACTTGAAAAAGAAGTCTACCATCTCTGTGAGTCGCCATTCGACATCCTATCCCAGAAGTGAGCAAAAATAAATTACTTGGATTACTAACATAATTACAATTGCACATTTATTTGACTAAGATTATTACAAGAGAAAATCTTATCCAGTTGGTTCTATCAAACCACGTTCCTTTGTGTAGAGTGATGAGTGAAGAGTCTAGATTTAATTTAATGAATATTATAATGATCATTTAGAAAGGTGATCAATAAGGGAAAATGCAATAAGAATACATCCAATCCTTATGCCTAGTTGCTTAATATTCTAACTCTGGAAGTTGGTCTTTAAGGTCTAATCTATCTGAATTATGTTTGGTAGTCTAAAAAGTTATCAGGCTAATTACATTGTATGCAATGTATTACATGTTTACTTATTTTACCCACTTACCCATGCATTTATATACATAAAGAGAGAGAGAAACCAAAAAAACTAAAGAAACATAAGTTAGCCAATGATATAATTTATCTATTTTCACCACCTATTTCTAACTTCTTACTGTCACAATTAAGTGGTTTTCTGACTTTACTGCCGCTTCAATAATACATTATTCTCTTATGGGAATACATTTAACATTTACAATAGGGATAAGCATATAACTAGTTTCAAAACAAAACAAATCCATACTCAACTCTACTTTCTAAGTTTGATACATTTGAAATAGTATAACACTTATTATTCGTTTATCCACTATTATCCCTTACATAATAATATTTATTATTTATTCACCTACCAGACTTTTGAGTAATGTCTTCAAAAAAGAAATGAATAGAGGAAACTAAATATCCACAGTGAAGGTTATCACTATTGCCGTTGCTCATAAGTAGGGTGTCAGGAGCTATACAAATATAGAAGAATCATGTTGAAAACAAAGACATCCAAAATTATCATTATGGTACTACAAGGCCATAAGTGTTGGCAACAAGAATGTATATCTATTTCAAGGTTTGTCATCCCTAAAATATAATGATCGTAGGACAAGAAAAAGGCAATTCTGAGCCACAGTTTCCATGACTGGAAGAAGGCATGGAGAAAATTTTCCAAGCTAATGGCATACACAATCTATTCGCAAGACATGACTTGTTTTAAAGTTTAATTTAGGTGGTGGATAGAAGATAGTTTTATGTTGAAGAAGTTGACCTACAATTGTTTTGGTAAGTAGTAGTAATACATGCGATGCTAACTACAGGAGATGCCGATTCTAATTGTTTTAGTAAGGGATAATAATACCTGTGATAAGAAATATAGAAAAGGAAAAAGTGTAGCGATTATGGCCAGGGTCGATCATATTGATCAGTTCATTTCAACGTAGGAAAAGGGGTAATTTGGAGAGAAGAGAAACCAGTTCACATAAGACCAAATTAACAAAGAACAAGGATATCAAAACGCTCTAGAAAAAGATACATCAATGAAGGCAGGTCATCCAAGCATTAAAGTCACTGGCATTAAAGGAGAACACAATAGTGGTCATTGATAGAGGCCACATATTCTACACCCCATTGAACAAGGAGTAGAAAAGCCAATGATTCCAGTGCTAAAATAACTTAAGGAAACGCCCAAACGACACCAATATAGTGAGTCGAGCCCTATCCAAAGCTAGGGATTTGTAGCAAGACTGCTAGACCAAACTAAGTGTATAGTTACTATATTAATACTCAGTTCATCTACTTTGAATAAGGGCCGACAATATTCCTTGCATGAAGGTCGATTGGTTTAGAAAAGAGATCACATGATTTTATTGAAAACGAAATAAGGTAATGTTGAATTTTTAGCAAAGAGACTGATTGCAGATTTTATTGAAACAAAACCAGTCTAATGATTTCAACAACAAAACTTATAAAAGAGCAAGGATAGATCCTTCTAGAGAAAAACATGATTGAGCAATGATTTTACCCGGTATCCTACAGTTAGTTGGTCAAGTCCTATTCGGTGCTTCCTTTTAATTAGTGCTCTTCTCTTTCCTTCTCTATTTTCCTTCTCTACGCCATACTACATGAGTTCTTCTGTAGGCTGCTCCTCTTTCATTATTGTTTTCCTCTTTTTTCTTCCTGGATTTTTTCTTTTATTTTTATTTCTTTCTATTTTTCATTTTCTTCCTAATTTGGTTTTCTTGCTTTCTAACTATATTTTTCCTTTCTATTCTTTTTTGGTTTTCTTTTTCTATTACTTGCTTTCTTTTTCTATTGTATTGCTTTTATTCTATCCTTTCAAATTTGTCATTATCTATTAAGGATAAAAGAATTTATTTTTTGAAATGTATAAATATCACAACTATAACATATATATTTTATCATTTCTAATTTACCACAAAAAAAAAGTAATTTATTTTAAATGGAAAAATCATTTTCTTTCACATATAATTGAATAAAAGAAAATATAACTTTTGAATCTATTTTATTTTAATTAAGGAACAATTAAATTTAATGAACCAATGATTTAACTACGTGTCTAATGAAGCATAAAGAAAATATTTTCTAACATGAATGATAATGTAAACTCCATCAACATAGAGGACATTCAGGAAACTCTAAAAATACAAATGAAATGCAACTATGTGCTTGTGTGTGCACATCAAGTCTCTCCATCCCATCCCTGCCAGGTGGCTAAGTCACCTCTACCTTAACCATACTTTTGCCTTCGATAAACTTGCAACATTGAACTCAATTCTCCATTAATAGGTTAGTATCCCAAAATCAATAGCTGAAGCTTTGCATAACATTCATTTCATCATTTTCAATAGAAATAACATTCACTTAATCTGCTAACAATTATCCATAATCATAAATAAACATATAATTGTCCTAATTAAAGATAATGTTCAGAAGGTCTGGCAGTTGAGACATGACATCCTTCCCCACTCGGAAGAGACATCATCTCGATGTCTTATTATACAAATATCAAACATAAATGTTTCACACAACTTAATATCAATGTATTAACCAAGTAATAATTATGCAAAATTAAAAGAGTTTATGCTAATTTTTCAAATGAGAAAACGCTTTATCAATATCATCAACATTCTCCCAGGTGGCATTATCCATGAAATATTGGTCCCACTAGACCTTATACTATACCACATCCCAATTTCACAACTTGACGTTACATCTCTCCAAAATTTGAGTGGGCTCCACCAGCACCACCCCTAGATCTTGAACCTGCAATGCACGCCATTCAAGAATATGTGAAGCATCTAGATGATACAGTAAAGATACATGGAAGACATTATGGATTTGGGCTAGAGTAGGCAGTAGAGAAAGCCTATATGCAACTGGGTTAATTACTTCCAAAACATCAAATGGTCCTACATATCTAGGGGCAAGCTTGGAAGCCTTGCCAAATGAAATGAAACTTTTTTGGGGTCAAACTCTCAAGAAGACCTCATCCCCTACTAAGAACTGTCAAAATGTTCTATTCTTATCTAAATAACCTTTTTGGTGATCTGAAGCTTGTTTCAGTTTCTCTTTAATCAACTTCATCTGATCCTCCATTTCTTTCAACATTTTAGGTCTAATTACTATCATGTCTTCCACCTTATCCCAACTGATAGGTGTATGACACTTACACCCATATAGAGCCTCAAAAGGTTCCATTCCTAAGGAGGCGTGATATGAATTATTATATGCAAACTCCACTCAGGGAAGGTATTGTTCCCACTTATACTATTGGTACATACAATACATCCTTAGGAGATCCTCCACCACCTGATTCACCCTCTCCATCTAACCATCAGTCTGAGGATGATAGGATGAACTGAAGTTCAATTTAATCCCCAATGATGCATTCAATGTCATCCAGAATCTAGAAGTCATGTGAGTGTTGCGATCAGAGATGATCATCTTCGGCACTCACAGAAATGGAAGATTTCTTGAACAATCTTTTTGGCTAGGATCAAAGATCCATCCTTGAGATTCCCTGGAATAAAGTGAGCCACTTTTGTCAACTTATCTATGAAAACCAAGATGACATCATGTCGATTCGTGGTCATGGGCATCCCTTGTATAAAGTCCATACTGATTACCTACCATTTATACTCTGGCACATTGTGCGGGTATAAAATCCCTACTAGATGCACATGCTCAGCCTTAACTCGCTAGCATTCTAATTCATGGCCAAAATTACAAGGGTCTTAATCCTTCTATCATTTTTGTCACTCCGAGGTGCCCTGAGTATTGTGCATCATGAAATTCCTCCAGGACTAGCTTCCTCAACTCCCCTGAGTTAGGAACATACATCCGTCCTTGATACCTTAAGAGTCCATCTATCTCAATCATATATTCATCAAACCCATGATCAGAGGGATCCCGCCCTGAGGCTTGTTTCACTCTAAAATAATGTTCATCTTCTGGTAGAGCCTAAATCACTTATTGCCTAAAATTTGATCTTACAGTGAGCATAGCTGCAAGATGTCTCCTCCTACTAAGGGCTTCTTCTACTCTATTTTCTTTCCCCATAATATATTCGATCCCAAAATCATACTCACTTAAAAACTCCAACCATCTTCTCTATCAAGCATTAAGATTGGGTTGAGTGAAGATATACTTAATCCCATGGTCCATTTTCAACTCGAAGGGCTTTCCTAGAAGGTAATGTCTCCACATTTGAAGGGCATGCACTATGGTAGCCAACTCCAAATCATGTGGTGCATAGTTAAATTCATGTTGTTTCAATTTCCTGGATTCATATGCCACCACTTGTCCATCCTGCATAAGTACTCCTCTTACACCCTCTCCTAAAGCATCAGTTATCATAGTGAAGTACCCATTTGGATCTGGTACAGTCAAGATAGGTGTTGTGGTAAGTTTCTTCTTCAAAAGCTGAAATACCTATTCACACTTGTCACTCCACTCAAATTTCTTTCCCTTCTTTTGGAGCGAAGTGATGGGTGTTGCTATCGTACAGAACCCCTTTAAAAACTTTTTGTAATATTTGGCAAGTCCCATAAAACTATGGACTTCTATTACATTTTGTAGTGCTAGCCACTCCATAATTTCCTTGATCTTTTTTGGATCCATGGTTATCCCTTCCACTAAAATGATGCACTTAGATAGCTTCCCAAAAATCTTACATTCCCTCAAGCATTGCAAAAATATACTATGGTGCTTATCATACTCTTCTACTAACTTGGAATAGATCAGGATGTCATCCAAAAATACTAACACAAAATCATCCAAACAGTCTCAGAATACTCTATTCATTAGGTTCATGAATGTCGCTGGGGCATTGGTTAATCTAAATAGTACCACAGTGAATTCATAGTGTTCATATTGAGTCTTGAATGATGTCTTAGATATATCCTCATCCTTTATCCTTAATTGATGGTATCACAACTTTAGAGCTATCTTTGAGAACACCTTGGCTCCCTTCATTTAATCAAATAGTTCATCTATCCTTGGGAGTGGGTATTTATTCTTTATGGTAGGCTTGTTGAGCATCATGTAATCCACTCACAACCACAAGGTTCAATCTTTCTTATTTATAAAAATAACTGGTGCTCTCCATGGAGACACACTGGGTCATATGAACCCTTGATTTATCAACTCTTGTAACTATGCCTTCAATTCATATAACTTAGTGGTAATCATTCTATAAGGTGCTTTCGACTGAGGCTCAGGTCCAGGCAGCAAATCTATTGAGAAGTTGAATTCCCTTTTTGGTGGTAACTCGGTTAGCTCATTTTGGAACACATCTTGAAACTCTTTCAGAATAGGATAATCATTAGCTGATGGCTCTGAGTTATCAAGGTCTCTAACCTTAACTGTATAGATGATACGCCCTTTCTTGTTAGCTTTCTTCAACTGCATGGCTAAGATTTGCCTAAGTTCAAGTGGTCTTCTCAAGCCATGTATCTCTACTCAATTCCCCTAATCATCTAGACATTTCACAATTTTCCATCCATAATCCACTATTGACTTATGCTCAGTGAGCCAATTAATCCCCAAAATTACATCATAAGACCCTAAGGGTGCCACATAAAGGATGACTTGGGTTTGGAAACTGGGAAGGTCTAATTCATTGCAAGCAAGACATAGCTCTACCTTCTTGTCTACTCGATTTCCATACTAGAGAAGTTCCATGAGTTAACCCTATAATTGGGTTTAATAGATAACTTAGAAATTAGATTAGGATCTATGAAACATTTTGTTTCTCTAGTATCAATTAATATAGAAACAGGACAACTGAAGAGCTTACTAGTACATTGGATCAATGTTTCTTGGAAATCTACTTGGTAATTGTCAACCGCCACATTAATCTGGTGTTGGTTCTTGTCCTTCTAGTTATTTTCTGATCATTGACACACACTAGCATAATTCTCTCCACCACAAGTGTAACATCCTCCATGGGGTGCTCTAGGTTTATATGATGTGTCTCTTCTATTACTGTTATAATTGTTGTTGTAGTTGGCCCTTTTGTTGTTGTTATTTTGATTCCCGTCATTGCAGTCCTGAGATTTATTTCCCCTTTCCAGATTCTTGATTTACTGATTGTTATTGTTGCGTTGATTATTGTTATTTTAATTACTTTTATTCTGATTGCTATTATTCTCTTGCAACTTCTTGTTTCCATACTTCGCATCCCTGCTCTTGTGGTAGTTAGAAACCTATTGTAACTTTTGCTCCTATTTGATTGCTTTCTTGAAGACTTCATCCATAGTTGAGGGGTTGTGATTGTCCACATCTGCCCTAATCTGAGGCCTTAACCCCATGATAAATTTTTAGATTCGAAACCTCTCATGTAACTGGTACTATAGTACATATTTGAGTAGATGGGAGAATCTTTCCTAATATTGTGTCATCGTCATCCCTCCCTGAGTAAGATTCTGAAACTCAGTCATTTTTTTGTCGAAGTACAACTAGGGTAACCGTCTCTTCCTAAAAATTTGCAAGAAGTACTCCCATGTTATTTCCCTAGGTAATAATTGCTTTTCAACTTTCTCATTGTCCCAGCAAGTGGTTGCTTCACCGGTGAGCTGATATGACCCCCAAATTGCCTTGTTCTCATTGGACAAGTTGCGAAGGGAAAAATATTTCTCCATTTCTATGATCTAAGCCTCTTCCCCATCTCCAATTGTTTTTCCATCAAACTTACGTGGGGTGACCTTCTTAAGGTCCTTGCCTAACTCAACAGCTACTCTATCATGATTATTTGTATTTCCTTCATTTTCAGGGTTTCTCACTTCACTTCTGTGGTTCCCATTCCCATTCTAGTTTTTCCCTTCTTGGCTTGTTCAGATTTCTTACTCCATATTGTCCATCCTAGCCCCATGTTGAGTTCGCATGATGAGGATTTGGTCCAATCTCTCATTTTGGTCACCATGGGACCCTCCACTTCAATTAGTGTGCCTTGTATCCATCGTGATCAATATGCACACATTCTCATTTTTAGCATAAATAGGTGAAGGTCCAAATGTTTAACCTAGATGCTCTGATACCAAATGTAAAGTCGGCAAATACTACTTACTAAAAATAAGGTCAACTAAAAGCAAACTCAATCCATAAATAGAAAGTGAGTCATTCCATTAACGGGGATATCCATAAAGGTACAGTATCTTACAAGTTTTTATAAATAGAAAGGTGCATCCACTAGCAAAATAAGGAAAGTAATCATTACATCTTTTACAGTTTTAGTCTGAGTACATTAATAATACATCAATGAGAAGTATAACTAAATATAATGGCTATACAAGCCATACAAATGATCATTACAATGATATATTCATTTCTAAATTACATAAGAGGATAATAAACATGAATCCATCTTTAGCTGCCATGACTCACTAGTCATCTGCAGGCCGAAGATCAAGAGCATGGTTAAGGTGCTTTTTCCACCCAACCATGCAGCACTACACTTCCCTGGGTTTCTTCCTAACTCGAAGAATCTCTGACCCTACACAAGGTGCCTAGCAACTTGGAAAAGATGGGAAGGAGGGAAACTCTCAATGCATGGTTGATACCTATATGCACTCTACACTAGAATGAAGATGTCTAGCAAACAGGATGTTACAGAGGTAAATAATAATAATGACTAGGTATTTAACATACATCTATTTCAATGGTACAAACAACTTTGGCCAAAGCAATAAACATAACTAGTAAAACTTGAAAAAGAAGTCTACCATCTATGTGAGTCCACATTCGGCATCCTATCTCGAAAGTGAGCAAAAATAAACTACTTGGATTACTAACATAATTACAATTTCACATTTATTTGACTAAGATTATTACAAGAGAAAATCTTATCTAGTTGGTTCTATCAAATCACATTCCTTTGTGTAGAGTGATCACTGAAGAATCTAGATTTAATTTAATGAATATTATAATGATCGTTTACAAAGGTGATGAATAAGGGAAAATGCAAGCAGAATACATTTGATTCTTATGCCTACCTGCTTAATATTCTAACTCTAGAAGTTGTTCTTTAAGGTCTAATCTATCTAAATTATGTTCGGTAGTATAAAAAGTTATCAAGCTAATTACATCATATGCAACTTATTACATGTTTACTTATTTTACCCACTTACCCCTACATTTATATACATAAAGAGAGAGAGAGAGAGAGAGAAACAAAAAAAATAAAGAAACATAAGTTAGCCAATGATATAATTGATCAATTTCCACCACCTATTTCCAACTTCTTACTATCATAATTATGTGGTTTTCTGACTTTTCTTCTACTTCAATAATACATTATTCTCTTATGGGAATACATTTAACATTTACAATAGGGATATACATATAACTAGTTTCAAAACAAAACAGATCCATACTCAACTCTACTTTATGAGTTTGATCCATTTGAAATAGTATAATACTTATTATTCATTTATCCACTATTATCCCTTACATAATAATATTTATTATTTAATCACCTACTAGATGTCTGAGTAACGTCTTAAAAAAAAAAAGAACAGAGGAAACTGAATATCCACAACAAAGGTTATCACTACCACCGTTGCTCATAAGTAGGGCATCAAGAACTATACAAAGCTAGAAGAATCACATTGAAAATAAAGACATCCAAAATTTTCATTATGGTATTACAAGGCCATAAGTGGTGGCAACTGGAACGTCTATTTGTTCCAAAGATTTCTTATCCCTAAAATATAATGATCGCATGGCAAGAAAAAGGCAATTCTGAGCTGTAGTCTCCATGACCAGAAGGTGTGGACAAACTTTTCCAAGCTAATTCCATACACTGTCTATTTGGAAGACATGACTTGTTTTAAGGTTTAATTCAAGTGGTGGCTAGAAGATAGTTTTATGTTGAAGAAGCCAACCTATGATTGTTTTGGTAAGTACTAGTAAAACATGTGATACTTACTATAGGAGCAACCGATTCCAATTTTATTAAGGGATAATAATACCTGCGATACCAAATACAGACAAGGAAAAAGTTTATCAATTATGGCCAGGGTTGATCATATTGATCAGGTCATTTCAATGTAGGAAAAGGGGTGATTCAAGGATAAGAGAAACTAGTTCGCATAAGACCAAAATAACAAAGAACAAGGATATCAAAACACTTTAGAAAAAGACATCAATGAAGGTAGCTCACCCAAGCATTAAAGTCACTAGCATTAAAGGAAAACATAATAACGGTCATTGATAGAGGCCGCATATTCTACACCCTGTCAAACAAGGAGTGGAAAAGCCAATGATTCCAGCACTAAAAGAACTTAAGGAAAAACCCAAATGATGCCAATATAGTGAGTCGACCCCTATCCAAAGCTAGGGATTTGTAGTAGGACTGATAGACCAAACTAAGTGCATAGTTACTATATTAATACTCAATTCATCTACTTCAAATAAGGGTTGATAGTATTCCTTGCATGAAGGTTGATTGGTTTAGAAAAGAGATCACATGATTTTATTCAAAAAGAAATAAGGTAAGGTTGATTTTTTAGCAAAGAGATTGATTGCATATTTTATTAAAATGGAACCAATCTAATGATTTCAACAACAAAACTTATAAAAGAGCAAGGATGGATCGTTCTACAGAAAAACATGGTTGAGCAAGGATTTTACTCGGTATCGTGCACTCAACTAGTTGAGTCCTATTCGGTGCTTCCTTCTAATCAGTGCTCTTCTCTTTCCTTTTGTATTTTCCTTCTCTGTATTGTACTGCATGAGTTCTTTGGCAAGTTGCTCCTCTTTTATTATTGTTTTCATCTTTTTTCTTCCTGGATTTTTGCTTTTATTTTGATTTCTTTCTATTTTTCATTTTCTTCCTAATTTGGTTTTCTTACTTTCTAACAGTGTTTTTCCTTTCTATTCTTTTTTTTTTGTTTTCTTTTTCTATTTCTTGTTTTCTTTTTCTATTTTATTGCTTTTATTCTATCCTTTCAAATTTGTCATTATCTATTAAGGATAAAAGAATTTATTTTTTGAAATGTATAAATATCACAACTAAAACATATATATTTTATCATTTCTAATTTACCACAAAAAAAATAAGTAATTTATTTTAAATGGAAAAATCATTTTCTTTCACATATAATTTAATAAAAGAAAATATAACTTTTGAATCTATTTTATTTTAATCAAGGAGAAATTAAATTTAATGAACCAATGATTTAACTATATGTCTAATGAAGCATAAAGAAAATATTTTCTAACATGAATGTTAATGCAAATTCCCTCAACATAGAGGCCATTCAGAAAATGCTAAAAATGCAAATGAAATGCAACTAGGTGCTTGTGTCTACACATTGATTCTCTCCATCCCATCCCTGCCAGGTGGCTAAGTCACCTCTACCTTAACCATACTCTTGTCTTTGACACACCTGCAACATTGAACTCAATTCTCCATTAATAGGTTAGTATCCCAAAATCAATAGCTGAAGCTTTGCATAACATTGATTTCATCATTTTCAATAGAAATAACATTCACTTAATCCACAAACAATTATCCATAATCATAAATAAACATATAATAGTTCTAATTATAGCTAATGTTCAGAAGGTCTGGCAGTTGAGACGTGACAAGGACCTTTCTCATGAGCTAGAAGATCTTGTTATGGAGGATATGAGATGTTTCTTTGGAGTTTATTGATGGCTCTATTTTGTGATTTTGACCCCTGGAGGGTCTATTATACTCTTTTGTTGTGTAATTATTTACTAGTTCAATAAAGTTTTTACCCCTTTTATTAAATAAAAAAATTGACACAAAGTAAATTAAATAAAATAAAGTAACTTTTAATAAATAAAATAAGTCTTAAGTAAATAATAATAGCTCTTAAATTTTATTATTTTATTAATTATAATTATATTTATGTTGAAGGCATTCCCTTTGGCATGCGAAGACTTGCAATGGCAGATCGATGATTTCCATTAGCGTAGAGACATGCAAGACGATTGAAGTGTCTTAACCAATGTATTTCACCGGTAGCTGTTTTCCATTGTTCGTCCACCATTTTTTCATTTTCCATCGCCATCTAGTTTTTTGTTCATCGCATTTTCCAAGAGCAAGGGCACCAACATTCTTTCCGTCCACGTATAAACGTAGTTTTATTTCTTATGGCTCATATTTCTTTGACTTATTTATGCACATGCTTACATCCTTCACGATATCAAGAGATATATAATAATTTAAGTATATTTAATAGTCATTTAATTTCAATATTTATTATTTATTTAGTTCTATATTTATATATATTTAATATTGTATATATAATATATCTTCAATATTATAGTTAATTAAATGGTTTTGATATAATAAGGTGGCAAAAAGAAGGGGTCAAACCCTTACAAAATAACCCAAAAAAGGAACAAAAAAGGCTCATGAACAAAAGGAGCCACTAACAACAACTATAGCATTGACAACCGATTAATAACAAATAGAAAATAGTAGCAGTCTGACAGCAGAAAGAAATAGAAAGCAAAGAGACAATGCTAGGATTGAAATATCCTCCCAGTCTTTGGATAGGAAGTCATAAATTTTGTCAAACTCTTTAGTCTTATCTTCATCTGTGCCATGTGCAGGGGTATCTTGCTCCTATAAAAGAGTCAAATTTACCATAGCCAAGTGGTAAAGCATTCTGTTTATGAAACATCTGATGGAGAGAAGCTTCTCCTCAAGGGATTCCACACAGTTTCTTAGAGCAGACATTTCATCCTATTGATTGGCATCTTCCTCCATATCATCTTCCTCAACCTTCTCAATAGTCATCCCCTCCCCATCATGAGTATGATCTCCAGGCACAGAATCCCCACAACCAAAGTCCTCAACTTGCATATCCTTTTCCTCCATCCCTTCAATCTCCTCTGAGATCTCCTACAATTCGATGTCTTCATGTTTAGATAGCTCCCCCTCTTGGGTATATGTATCCGAGTCACTTTCAAAGTATTCTATCAATTTAGCCTGAGGGGCTGGTTTGCCTACAATTCTACCAGATCTTCTAACACTTGAAGTGTTACCCTTAGTCTTAGCACTAGCCATTTTAGTTTTGGCCTTTTTTGGTGGTCCTTCACTATCACTTTTTTGATTCTTAAGGGCCCTCATATCCCCCCTGAGTTAGTGATCTCCATAGTAGACTCCACTTCCTTAAGATTTTGTTTCTTCGTTTTCACACTACCTTTAGAAGTAGGAGTATGAAAATCCTTTGCAATAGTCTCTTCCAGGGATTTAGAAAAGGAAACATCCTTTAGTTTTTGGGTGGTAGGGGTAGAATCACTAGGTTTCTCAGAAGTGGTATCATCCATGGAGGGGTTATCCACAGGGGTTTCATCAATGGTGGGTTGAATGGGTTTTGGCGGTTCCAAGGCAAGATGGAATCTATAAATGCGATGGATAAGGCCTTGGTGAAGGGGGATAGGCCGCTTTGAGGGCTTCTTAGCATAATTAGCTTTCACATGGTGAACAAAGTGTTCCAATGAAGAAAACAGATAGAAAGGAAAGATAATAAGAGGATTTCTCCTAAAGTGGTTAAGAAGGGGACGGTGGTAGTTGTAAAACTTGGTATTGCGACCCTCTAAGGTGAAATACTTCATCAACAGGAAGAACATTACATCACATGGCTCTGGTAACTTGGTACAATCAAACCCTCCTTGATATGGGACCAACTCCTCCCCCTCGCCTAGAAACAACTTCTAATTTTAGTGATCCACAACCGTATCCTTCCTCTTCAATTTGGTGCCTTTAGTAGAAAGGCCAGTAGCCATTGCAATGACCTCCTTAGAAATCTTGAACCCAATCTTTACAATTTTGACTCTTCAGTTATCCCATGAAAGGGCACACTAAATAGAAACATTTTTGTCATGGCCATTAAGGCATTCTAGGAAAGGGATAATGCCTCCTTCCTTACAGTGATACAGCACTAAGATGTTATCCCTGAATTTACTGCAAGTGTTGGGTTCTGTTAGGATTCTAACTCCCCATGGTTAATTTTCCTTCAAAGACACATAGCAGAAGAGAGATGAACTTCACAATTTGACAGTCACAACAACTTTCTCTCTCTCTTCAATGTGTCTCTTTGGATAAATATCTTCACTGGCCTTAGGAATAATAATGGTGAAATAATTGATAAAATTGCTTGGCATCCTAAGGTTATCATTAGTAGGATACACCACCACATTCCCCAATATCTGCATGTCCTTCCCATGATTCAAAATCTCCCATTTAAAACTCATGTCAACATCAATCGGCCACCTCATCTTTCCATGGGAGATCAACTGTGCCAAAATGGCAACTATAAGAAGGGTACATTGTCTCATCATTGCGATGTCATTAATTTGCCACCTCAACTTGCAATGGGAGATCAATAGTGCTAAGTTGGCATTCACAATAAGAGTGTATTGAGTCATCATTAAGAAGTCATATCTTTTTGAATTAACTCCCCGATAGCCCGGGGGATATTATGGCATTGGAGCCAACACTGCCAATTTTCAAACTGCTAACCATGATTGGTAAGGCCATCAGCGACTCCATTCCCCTCCCTGTAAATGTGGGATAAATCAACCATAGGAATACTCTGAATAAGGGTTTGGATATTAGTGGTGATGTCCTTAAGATGCCACCCACACATAGAAACCTTGGTAACAACATCAATTATGAGCTTTGAATCTCCCTCTATATGCAAAATATGAATACCTAAGGTGACTGCTAGTTTAACAACCTAATCCACCTACATAGGCAGCAACAAGCTCCCCTCTATCATTCCTGATAATCCCACCACCACTAGCCTTACCATTAGATTTTGAAGCCCCATCAAAATTTAATTTGAGCCAACTAGACTTTGGGGGGTCCACCTAGTATTTAACCTCTGAAGTTGCATTGAGTTATCAAAGGCATGGATTTTATTATGTATCCCCTAATTAGCTGCCATACTTTCCTCATGCTAGGTGAGAGGTTTGTCAGTAGTCTTAACATGAGAATTGGTCACAGTTCCAATAAGGGTCTTAAAGAATAGTAGACTTGAGAATGATCTTTGGCAGCCTCCCTAAAAATTTTGTTATTCCTTTCCTTCCACAGAGTCCAACCAATAAAGGGAAGGGTTCGGTTCCAAAGCTCCACTAACTAGGGTTGAGAGAATGGAGGGATCCCATTAGCAATGACTTCCCTAATATCCTTATTACAAACCCATTTCAGCCCAAAGTTTAGAAGCACTCTACTCCAAATTTCTCTAGCAAAGTCACAATGCAGAATCATACAAGGAATAGTTTCCTCTTCCTTAAGGCACATGGAACATCTATTGACCAGATAAAAACCCTTTCTTTGAAGATTGTCTTGGGTTAAAATTCTATTATGGACCATTGTCCACCAAAAAAAATTAACTTTTGGGATAAGTTTATGGTTCCATACTATCCTCCAAAGCTCATCTTTGTGGTCTTCCTTAATCAATAGATGGTAAGTAGATTTGACTGAGAAGAGGCCATTTTTATCTGCAGTCTAAAGTAATTCATTTGGTCTTGGAAAAAGGGGAATCTGGGTTCCCAAAAGCATCTATTGTATATCATTCATTCAAAGGAGAAGATCAGGTCAATTGTTACAGTACTCAAGCAAGTTTTTCCATTTTTTGATTCCATATCCTTGTTGGATATAATGACAAACTTTAGCACCAAAAAATTGTTTAGCAATACCAGCAACTGCCTCATTGCCCTCTTGAGTGGAAAGAGTTATGTCAGCCAACCAAGGATCCTCCCAAAAGTTTATGAGGTTACCATCCCCAAGTTTCCACTTTAACCCCTTCTTTATTAAGCTCCTGGATTTGAATATTTTTATTCCATATCACTAACCCTTGTGGGAGACCTTCCTGAAAAAGAAAGTTATAGTTATCAACACCCTGTAAATATTTAGCTTTCATAATTTCCCTCTAATATTCAGACCACCATGAGTATTAGGGAGGTAGACCTTCTCCCATTTGACCAGGGACATTCTCTTCTTTTCTTCCACTCATGTCCACAAGAAAGTTAATTAAACATTTGATATATAGATTTTATATTATATATTTGTTAAATTTAATCATATATTTATTATATATATGAAATCAATAATATAGTTAATGCCATTATATTAAATAATATATATTAAATTATATTTATATTTAGCAATTTATATTATATAGAATAATAAATAAAATTATAATATATATTTTATATAAAATAAATATAAAATCGCATAACAAATATTATTTTTATAACGAGATTACGACTTTTTCAAGAGTAAACATTGTAAGTATTTCTTCTCTCAATAGTGTGTATCATGTCTTTCCCCGTCCCCCCCTCTCCCAATCCATGAAAGGTCACTTAAATTGTTAGATTTCATACAAATTATTTTAAATAATATTATAAAATATAATAAATTTAAATATAATACAAATATTATATATTAATTATATAACAAATATATAAGTATTAAATATATAATATATCTAATATAAATATATGATTTAATAATATAATAAAATTTTAAAAATATATTTAATAATTTTTATTATATACAATATAATAATAAATAATAAGTTGTATCTATAGAATAAATATATTCAACTTAAATATACAATATATTATACTAGATTCATTTTCAAATCCAATTTATCTTGTTGATTTTCTTATATTTAAATATGAGAATGATTTTATATTACATTATCTTATCTCTCTCATAATGGTATTGATTTTTTTATGCCACGAGCTACTCAAGACCCCAATCTTCCTTTGAGAAGGGATGTTTGTCTGAACCCTACTATGGCTACTCAATCCAATTGAAATGAAATATTTATGATGCTCATGATGAGAACCACTTTCATGATCAACAAGATTATGACTATGATGCTCATGTTGCCAAACAAGATCTTACTCTTACTAGCTAGCTATTTTTTTATGGGCTTACTAATGATGCATCTCTTCATCAATTTGTCACCCTTCTGCACTAAACTTTATTAAATGCACCTTTTGGCATATATATTATACTTGGTGTTGGATCTTTGTTAGTCTCTTCTAATAGTTTTCATCCCATCCTTCCTCTTCTTTTGAGCCTCATCATACCACTACTATAAGTTCCATAGCTACTACTACTCCTATTGTCACTCCTAGCTTTACCCCTACCATTTCCATACCTACCTCAAATGATCCCATCCCCCTAATGTGCCACCTACATGTATCATCCTTATATTCACATACCTACTAGTGTCATAGCTTCTACCCATGTGTCTCACACCATCCATCATTCCCAACCTATGTCTCACATTAACCCTCCTTCCTAACCTATGTCTTAAATTATCCCTCCTCATCCCATTTTCAAAAGGACTTAATGAAAAGCTTGCCACTACTTTTCTAAAGCACTTCCATATCAACATGGGCTTGAAAGAAACTATGAAAGATTTAACCAAGTGTTCCTAACAAAACAATGTGTGAAATAATGATTATGCTATACAGTTTAAGTCTTTATGTGGTAATTTAAACCATCAATTTCTATACCTACCTCAATTGATCCCATCCCCCTAATGTACCACCTATATATCATCATTATATTCACATACCTACTAATGTCATATCTTCTACCCATGTGTCTCACACCATCCATCATTCCCAACCTATGTCTTATATTAGCCCTCCTTATACCATTTTCACCTCATCTCATAATGTGGTTCCTCCCTCCATGGCTATGTTTGTTACCTATTTCCACACATCCTCAACTATTTCATGCATACCTAATACTATCATTAACCCTACTCTAACTTGGATAAAATGTCACAAGATATGGGTACTCTAAAGAAGCAAGTGAATGACAACAAAAAGGATACTATTATATACAAGATTCACCTACATCACACACCACTTGCTTATGAGGTTGTTATATAGCCTTTTTGTACAATAGATTTGTGGTGCTAAGATTTGAATTCTAAAACTATGAGGGAGATCCTAATGTGCATTTACAAGCTTTCACAATGGTATGCTTAGATTTTGCTTATGAGGATAAGATTTTGGATAGGTCATTTCCAAGAACCTTACATGAATGTGTTATATAATGGTTCTATTCTTTTCCTTCGTGCTCTATAGACTCTTTTGAAAACCATGCAACTACTTTTTAAAAGCAATTCCCCATCAATATGGGCTTGAAAGTAACTTTGAAAGACTTAACCAAGTGTTCCCAACAAAGCAATGACCCAAATAATGATTATGTTATATAATTTTAGTCTTTATGTGGTAATTTAAAGCATTAGTTTGATGATGAGAAAGTTATCTAATTTTAGTTTAGGTCTAAGTATCAACATGCTACTAAAGTGTTAACACATAGGATACAACATTAGTGGAGTTTCTCAATCTATTGTAAGCTTATTTTGAAGGAATATATTAAAGTTTACTTTTGGTGGTGGGTTTATTTATCGAAAGGGTTTTCCCAAGTATATATGTCATCTTATCTTCTCTATTTCCTTCACTTATTATTCTATGTTTAATCAAGGTTACATATGTTTTAGATCAACAAATTTTATTACAGAGATAAGGTCTATGCAGTTCAAATATGCCATGGTTCAATAATGACTATGTGGCATTGTAATGAATTAATGAAAATGGAACCAATTGATATCTTAAATGTGAGCATCACTTATAACCTTTATACACCTAAGACAATGTAGCTGCCTTAATGAAAGTTTGTAATTTTTCCTAAACCATTTTGGAAGGATGTTTTGCATCCACATAAAAATAAAGTAGTGACATCTCATGCATGATGTAATTAATTAATTCACTTCACTGATCTTCTAATTGACATATTAGAATTTTTCAACATTTACATGAATTAGATATTGTAATTTCAATTTTTGGGTCAATAGGAGAGCCAAATTAATCAAAATCATATGCTAGAACAATATCCTTAAAAATCTCATGCAAATTGTCATAAAATCAATAATAAAAAATGCAAGGTATGCACTTTTCACCTTTACAGTAATGAAACTGTTGACCTATTTTCCTTTGTCTAGAGTCAAATAGACCAACTTAAAAATGTTGTTAAAATTCCTTAAAATCTAGCTCTGAAATCCTAAAATCCTTCAAATTCCAATGTTCTACCTTGTAAAAATTCATCAAAAGAATCCTTGCAAAAAGCCCAGAAAATTTGAAGCTTTTGCCTTAATTTTTGCCCCTCTTTTGGCTTTTATCAAAAAAATTTCAATTTCCCAAACTAGCCAAAAATGACTAAGGCACAAAGACTCCTTCTCCCTTTATTGGAAAAATTGAGGTTTTATGAACTTTCCAAAAGTTCACTTTTTCTCAAAGTTCCCTGACTAGCCAATTCACTGTCAAAGGATGGAGAAAGTTTTCAAAAGTTGGCTAAGTAAAGGGAAGTTTTCCCCTTTAATGGAAAAGTTCATATTTCATGAACTTTTCTTAAGTTCACTTTTCTACCGGTTCACCAACTTGACATTTTTTCGATCAAGTGATAAAGGGGTTGGCTTCTTCGAAATGCAGCTAATGCAACAATGAAGCAATGCCTTTATCGACAATTTCTCAATCACACGAACTCCTCATAAGTTTAAAATTCATAAAGTTCACTGATTCGGTGGTTTGCCAATAAAGCAGTAGGAAGGCAGGCTTCTTCTAAGATTGTCTAAGAGTAAGGAGGGCTAAAGGAAGCCTTCTATCAATGAAGTTCATAAAAGTTGAACTTTTCATAAAGTTCAGAGTTGCTTTAGTTTGCCGATAGAACATTTTTCTGATAAGGTAAAACAAAAAAGGCAAGGTTCACCCAAAGCTAAAAGGGCCAACAAAGAAACTTTTGGCTAAGGCATTGAAGGTTCAAAATTCCTTAGGATTGCTAACAAGGCACTTTACTGATAAAGGTGAAAAAGGAGAAAAGGTCCAAAGTTCAAAAATTTGTTAGATCACCAACAACAAAGGCCCGATTTGCAAAAGACCACTTTTGCTGATAAGGCAAAATAGAAATCATAAAATTGGCTTAGTAGAGGAAGCCTTATTAGAAAGTCGGCAGAGGGTTGAACTTCTTGATAGTTCAAAATTACAATAGCTCACTGATATCAACTTTTTCTGATAAGGAGGATGCAAACGGTAAAGTGCTTGAGGAGGTCAATTTTGCCGACGAAGAACAATGGGCTAACAAAGCAAGTTTTGTCGACAAGGGAAAAAGTGACCGAAGAACAAAAGAGTGAATAGGGTACTTTTTTTGACAAAGACAAAAGAAAGAAAAGTTTAGCAAGGAGCAAAATTGCCAACGAAGGGAGCAACCAAAGGATGGTTTGGAACAGTAAAGTAAACTTTTGCCGATAAGGGTAAAAGTGATAAAGGAAGAAAAGTTTGACAAAATGATATTTTGCTGATAAAGGCAAGTTGTAAACCAAGTTCAGAAATGATGATTTTTGTTGATAAGGGAAAAATAGAGAACAAAGGGTGATGCAAGAATAGTTCAGAAAGATGATGTTTTGCTGATAAGGAAAAATTGTCTAGAAATGAAAAGACCGGCCACAGTTCAAGAAATGGAAAAGTTGCCAACTGAAGAAAGAAAAGATGCATAGAAAAGATAGAATGGTTTGTAAAAGATAGATTTTGCCGACAGGGCAAAATTCAGGCCAGTTTTTCTTGAAAATTTAGAAATCAAAGAAAGAAGAAAAAATTGTGATGAATTGTAAACTTCAAATATTTATATTTAAATATTTGAACTGTTGTAAAAGCTCTATAAAAATGGATTTTGGAGGGAAACTTCATTTGAATTTCCTCATCTTCCATTAATGTAGATATGATCTACTCAACTACTCCATTTTAGATATTTTGCATTTATGATTGCAGGTGATCAATCAGCTGGTGCATTGAAGGCAAAATATCTTTCAACTACTTTATGATCCAAGATATTTTCTTCATTGAATTCTAGCAGACAAACATTCCCTTTGGTAGGGATATTTTCTAACAAGCCCGTGGGGTGAATTTATTGTGAAATGACTGAGGTCAATGTAAAAAAAATGCTATATATGCATATTTGTAGGATGTAATGAGGGTTGGATATAGAGACATTTTCTGTACTCCAAATAGAACCCTCCTCTACTATAGCCTTGCCTTTTGATGAAATACACACTATGTTTTTACCTTTTCTGCTGTTTTACCTCTGTGTAATTCAGAACTGATTGTCTATGAATGTTTATTTCCTCTCAATCTTGTTCATATCTTTACCTCTGATAAGAATTTTTTATATTTGAGTAAATGATCAAATATATTTCCTTATTTTGTGCATTTCCAGTTCTATGAGAGCTTTTATATTCAAACCCGGTGCATCACACTTTTAATTTATAGTTTTATCCCTCTTCCTCTTTTCTTCAATGGTGGATAGATTAGGTTTAGTCTTAGGAATAGCTAAATCCTTGATTCAGCGAAGGAACCAGCCTCTCTCTAGAGATTTGACCTCCTTGCAGGGTCCCACACCTAGAGGTCATCTCAATGTTTCACTAGATTCTTGAAGACCATTAAACCTCTCCAACATAGGGTGCAAATCCAAGTGACAATAGAAACTAAATTACAAGTGCCATAACTATCAATTTTTTACTATTGTAATGGTGAAATTTGCATACCTGTGCCATTTCCCATTTAGGTTTGTGCCTATTTTGAGGAAAAAATTTGATATGTGTACATAATATTGACAAATGGAAGAATCTCATGTAAAGTTGGGATCATTCCCCTAGCCTTTACTATCCCTATACACACATTCTCCAGCTTAGTTCCTAATCCTTGTACACGCATATTCTAATATATCCATCTTATTCATATATTTATTAATATAAATATCTAAAATTTATTAACATTAGATAGTAGAGGACATTTGGGAATATGGGAGAGTTGAAAATAGAGGCTAGATGTGGTATGTTGACATAAACTTGTAAGAGTAGAGTCCAACAATGGTGAGTTGTCGGGTGGAGAAAGGAAATTGCTAAATGATATATAAAAAATTCAATGTTGTAATTAATAGTAAATAATAAAAACAAAATGGGCACTAATAAGCCTAATAAACAAATTGGGAGACAAAAACCCTAGAGGCTATCATAGGATCTCTATCATAGAAAGACAAAGAAATGATAATTCAGAATTATATTTTATAAAATGCTTGTAATAACACCATTCATTGATAAGATGATGAAAAATATTTATTAACTCAATTTTAAATAATTGTCCATTTTAAAACATAGATATAAGACATGCAATTTGTTTTAAAAATTCCTTTTTCTCTATAAGAAATAAATCCAATACCTTTTTATTAAAATATTATAATATATCATTTTATTTTAAATCACTTATATAATTTTATATTCCATATTTATTTTTTATCTCTATCTTTTTCTCCTACTGTATCTCTCTTTCTATATTCCTCTCTCTGTCAATATCCCTCCCTCTATTTTTCACTCTCTAGACCTCATTATTGCTCTTATAAATCTTATGTTAAAATGGATTATAGTTAGATTTCTAATTAATTTTTAAACTATGTATCTATTTTTATTTTTAATTTTTTTAATTTAGAGTTAGTTTTTATTTGGGAAATTTGCTACACATAATCAAAATAACAATGTCCATAATTTTCCCCGTTTATGGGTACCCTAGGGTTGAGCCTTTAGTAAATGTGAGGAAAGATGTAAAATGGAGACCACCGGATGAAGGCTGGGTGAAAGTAAACTTTGATGGGGCTGCAAAAGGAAATCTGGGACCATCAGGAGCAGGGTGCATAATGCGCGATCATAGAGGCACAATGTTGGCAGAGGAGGCTAGACAACTTCCATTTGGAACTAATAATGAAGCATATGCACAAGTGGCTTGATTGGGAGTCAATTTGTGTAGGAGGAAGGGCCATAGCATATTACACTTAGAGGAGGATTCCCTAATCATTGTCAATGCTATAAGAAAGAAAGAAACTCCTAATTGAAAAATTCAAGAGGTAATAAGGCAAATTTGGGAAGGCATTAATTCCCTAGAGAGGATTTCAAAGTTTCCCATGTGTATAGGGAAGGGAATATAGAGGTTAATAGGCTATCCAAACAAGCCATCCATAAAGAATTTGAATTTGTATTGGGAAATTAGGCAGATTGATTAAATCCCTCACACACTTGTAGGATGGAGTAAGTAGTTTGAAAAGCCAATGGAGTTAATGCTTGGCAAAGGCATCATGGCAAGGAGAAATTGCGGAAAGGAACCCATAAATCAAGCAAGAAATCTCAAGATAGGCACAAAAGAAGATGGAAACGACGATATTGTTGGAGGCAAGGTGTCTGACCAAAGGCTTAGACTAGTCTTCAATATCAATGACGACACTAGTAAAAGGATTACTGGGCTCCCGTTTCTTGTTGAAAAATAATAAGTTCTAGGTCAACAACAACATAGTAGTGATGGCAATGGCATGGCTTCACCATGCTCGTGAGGAGCATTGGACGGTAAAATGGTTGATGTAGAAGATGGTGAAAGTAGAGTGATGAGTAGGGATGGAGTCAGTATTGGAATGGGTGGTGTCGGGGCTAGGTCTAAACCCAAATAATGGGGTTTGGCCAGCTTTAACAGCTCACTACAATGGCCCATGGATTCCTTTTTTGGTGTGGAGTGTGGGTGAAGACAAAGAGGTGAGGATGTTGGAAGTAAGCGGATTTGTAACCATGTTGAAGGAGTTATATGGATTTAACAAGAGGGTTGTGGAATCACCTTTTGTGTTACCAATGGCACCGACGATGGTAGTAGTGGAAGAAGAAGCCAGTAGAATTGAAGGGATGGAATTAGTGATAGTGGAAGACTAAAGTTGGACAACAAGTTAGTGTTATGGCTATATGCCAATTTTGTTGTGCCTAGTTTTTGACTAAATGTTTCTCAGTCTTTTTTTGTAAGTGGTTTCAGGTATGGCCCCCTTAGTGCCATTTTGATGTATCCAAAAAAAAATAATGTCCATAATTTTCAATTTGTGGTAGCCTCTTCAATTTGAGCCAGAACTTGGCTACGAAAAAAAAGGAATTTATAATCTATTGAAGAATGAAGGTTTCATTCATCTTGCAAGTTACACTTTAATGATTGCATGCCTTACATAATTCACAATCCATGAAAATTCATAGAAAATAGAGGAATGCTTCCCCTCTTGTCCATCCCTTGTGTTCCTATTGTTACTTGTTAGACTATTATAGGGGCTTCCACCATTTATCAAATCAAAACCTCCAATTGAATTAATCATTTCATCAAGTGTTTCCTTTTTCAAATTCTACACATCTTCCACCTTGAAATTGATTTACCCTTTTGACATGTTTTTCCACCCAACTTTTCAAGATAAACTTGTTTTCTCTATAAATGTTTTTAACTAAATTATAATTGAGTGCTATATCCAAATGATGCAAAGCAACTTCTGCACCCCCAGTTGTAGCAAAAAAACAAAGGATATTAATCCCCTTTAGATAGATGGGCTTCAAAACAAAAAGATGGTATCCTTTAATGAACAAATCAAAGTGATACATTCTTCCTCTTCTTCCATTTTTACATTCACTAATTATAAAGTTATTGTAAGTGGATGGACAACTAGTACATGCAATATGAAGGACATGATCTTAGCCAACAATATATTTGGAAAACAATATAGAATATATTAGATTTTAATACTTTTAGTATAATATTTATTCTAAAATTGAGTATTTCAATTATATTTATATATCTATATATATTTGGGAATTATGCATGACACATAAATTAAGAGTAAACATATTTCTAATATAATATATAATATATTAACTTTACTCTCTCTCTCTCTCTCTCTCTCTCTCTCTCTCTCTATTTAATCCTTGCAAAATTAAACTAGGGTTAGAATGAATATATTTCCATATCTCTATCTCTCTCCATTCAATTCCTTATTTCTTCCCATATGTCTCCTCCTCTCTCCCTCTCTCTTGATTCTTGATTAATTTCTCTCTCTCTCTAGATCATGAATCTAGATCTATGTCCTTCACATTGCATGTATTGGTTGTTCATCCACTTATAATAACATTATAAATTAGTGAATGTTCTAACTCTTCCTATCTCCATTTTTTAGATATGGTATAATTGAGGGGTATACCCAAATGATGCAAAGTAACTTTTGCACCCCCAATTATAGAGGATAAAAAGATGGTATCCTCTCTCTCTCTCTAGCTCTCTAATTATCTTTATCTCTCTTTATCTTTATCTCCCTTCCCCCTCTCTATCACACACTTCCTCTCTCTATAACAATCTACCCTCTCTCTCCCTCTCCATATTTCTCTATATCTCTCTATATATATCTCTCTTTCTATCTTTCTGCATCTCTTTCTATCTTTTTGTCCCTCTCTATCTCCCTATTTTGGTTGAGTGGAGTTGTGATGATTCTAGATCATGTCCCTCAAAATCCATGTATTGGTTGTTCATCCACTTACAATAACTTTATAAATTAGTGAATGTTCTAGCTCTTCCTATCTCCATTTTTTATAGATACAAAATAGTAATTGGGTGGTATACCCAAATGATGCAAAGTAACTTCTACACCCCTAGTTCTAGAGAAAAAAGAAAGGATATTGATCCCCTTTAGATAAATAGGCTTCAAAAGAAAAACATTGTATCCTATGATGAACAATTTGACATCAATGGAAGTCTCTAATTTTAAATTAGTCTCTAATTCTCTCTTGATTCACCCCTCTCTATCTCTCTCACTTTTATCTCTTCCTCCCTCTCTCCTTTATCTGTCTCTCTCATGCACCATATCTCTTTCTCTTTCTCTCTTCTTCTCTTTGTATCAACCAATCTCTCTCTCTCTAAAGATATTGGGGGATTTTCTTACCAAGGAGTCTTCTTCTTGGTCAAAACCCTTTAACCAATTTAATAGTGAAAACAAAATTAGAGACATGTGGTAAACAATCTTGCAATATATTCTTAGTTGCTTGATAATATTTTGATGCTCCCTCTCTATCTAATTCTCTCTATATCTTTTGGTCCCTCTCTATCCTTCTTTATTCCCCCCTCTCTCTATCTTTTAATCCCTCTCTATTTTTCTTTATTCCCCCTATCTCTCTCTCCATGTCTCTTTATTTATCCATATATCTATCTCTTTCTCTCCATCTTTCTCTCCCTATCTATATATATGTTTCTCTATCTCCCCTTCTCTCTTTCTCTCTTCCTTTAGATCTATTTCCTCTTAACTATGTCTCTTCCTTTATCTCTCCCTCTTCATCTCTCTATATATCTTCTCTCTTTCTCTCCATCTTTATCTCTCTATCTCTTTGTCTCCCTCTCTATCTGTCCATTTCTCTCTATCCCTCTTCACTTCTATCTTCTTCTCTTTATCCCTTTGTCTCTATCCCCCCTTCTTTCTTACCATCTTTTTTTAATCTCTCTCTCTCTCTTGATCTCTCTATTTCTTTTTCTGTCTTTCTCTCTCTCTATCTCTCTATCTTTATATATATCTCTATCTCCCCTTCTTACTCTCTTCTTTTCTCTATATCCTCTCTCCATCTTTCTTTCTATATCTCTCTCTTCTCATCTGTCTTTCTTTATCTCTCCTTTATCTCTTTATATCTCTATCTCCCTTTCTCTTCATCTTTATCACTCTATCTCTTTGGCTCCCTCTCTATCTATTCATTTTTCTTTATCTCTCTCTAGCTCTCTATCTACCTCTCTTTCTTTATCTCATTGTCTCTCTCTATCTCCCCCCTCTCTTTCTCTCACACGACTCATGGAAGATCAATGATAGTATTTTTTGTGTTACAATTAGAAGTTATGGTTATTTTTTTATTTACCTTGGTTCACCATTTAGGTAGAGGGAAAAACAATGAAAAGAATATATAGAAAAATATAAATAAAGATTATAAATAAATACATAAAATTTGATATTACTCGTTCATATTTACCTTGATTCACCACGTCCATTTAGGTAGAGGGGAAAAACAATGAAAAGAATATAGAATGAGGTGGGAAAAAGGTAAGAAACTGATTTAAGGTTGTCATGTGTACATGTATATATCTGATAAATACAATAATTCGAAAGTAAAATAAACTACCATATCTATCTTTAAAAAAATCTATGTAAAAGACGTTGAAAACTGTCATTGTGATTAAAGTGAGAATAGACACCTTGAGAACAATATCTCTTAATATCTTTTTACACTAACTTCTTTAATAGTACCTTATTACACTAAAACATTTTCCAAAAGTGTTCACAACTTACACCCTCCAATTACAAAAGCGATTCCCATCAATCTTCACTCCAGAAGTTTTTTCTATCAATTGTCCAGCATGAGGCTATCCAATAACGTAAGGCGATAAGCAGCAAACACAAGCAGGCATGCCTATTTTGTTGACAAAACTCTCCAAGGCTTCGCGTGTGTTGACAAAACTCTCGAAACTCTGTGCACTTCAAATGTCGTCTCATTCAGATGGTACTAGACTTTTTAAGATGTTCATCTTATTGTCTTTTCATTCTTTGTTTTCTAAATGTTCTGATATCATTGTAGGCCCTGCTATGAAATTGGAAATAAGATAAAACAAGGAATTCATATTATGTTCATCTCTTTTTTTTTCTTGCATGCTTTGATCACAGTAAGCCTAGGAAGAAATGAGAAATAATTTAAAGAAGGAGATTCATATTCCTTTATCTAGATTTTTTTAAGATGTTCATCCTCGACTTTTCCTTTATTTTTTTTACATGCTCTCGCAATGAAATGGGAAATAAGACCAAAAAAATTAAAAATTAAAAAAAAAAATCCAATAAAAGTTCATTTTCATTATTATTGTATTGATATGAAGATTTAGATTCTAACCTAGATAACACATAATATTATATTTACAATTATTTAATGGGTCATATGTTTGTATTGATAGAGTGTATGTTGTTATTTCCTACCGACTTTGGTTGCTTCACTCTATCTTCTTAAATGTGTAAACTTAATTAACAATGAATTTTTTTCCTTGAAAATTGCACAATAAGTTGATAACCTATTCTAATCACTTTTTTTTTTTTAATTTCCAAGTGTTAGAGCTAGGCTATGGGGTACCTACGCAAAATTTTTCTCATTTCATAGCTGGCCAAAATTTCAAGTTATTATTTTAAATTAAAATTTATATAGTTTATAATTAAAACATGTATACAAGCGAGCATTAAATATTAAAACTTAATTTGAAATCAGTATTGAATTTAATAATACTCTTTTAGGTTATGAAGAATGTAGACATATATTTGTAAATGTGAATGCCTTAAACATTTCTAATAACATGCATTACATGTTTGGAAATATTATGTTGCAGGGATATTACATGTGTCTAGGCCAAATAGAAGAATCACATGTTTTTAACATTGTGTTACATATGCCATTGCTTGCCACCTATTCTTTGTTTCACTATTTTGTTGATGTAAAGTGTAGATAAATAAATAACAAATTAAACACAGAATGCAAAACAGAACACAGAACAACAACACTGAATTTATGAGGTTCACCAAATTGTTACATCCACGAGAAGCAGGGGAAATATTCTTTGTATTATCTCTATTTTCTGTACATAGTACATCTCAAACAATGTATATGTTTGATACTTATTACATTATCCAATGAAGGATTAGAAGTCTTCAAAAGAAAACCAAGAGTCATGAGTATTGGCTGGAGAAGGCAAAGTCCATGGTGACTGTTGGACTTCACATTCCAACAATCTCCCACTTGAAGTCCAATTGTTGTTGCAAGAAGGCTGCTCAGAGATGTTCCCCTACTTCAGGCTTATTATCACATCTTGACAATGCCAAGAGAAGCCCTATAAAACTCAAGCTTCTCCCTTGAAACTATCTTTGTCAACACATCACTGGCTGGATTGACCTTTGTATGGATCTTTTCAACTTTTAGTTTGTCCTCTTCAAAAGAACTCCAGATGAAATGATACTTCAGCGCAATGTGCTTGGTTCTATTATGAAATGCTGCATTCTTAGCCATGTGAATAGCAGTGTTGCTATCATAAAAGAGAGTGAAAGCATGTTGTTTGCATCCCAATTCACCCAACAACTGCTGCAACCATATCATTTCCTTAGTACCTTCAGTGAGAGCAATGTATTTGGCTTCGGTAGTAGAGAGTACACCCACTTGTTACAACCTAGAAACCCAGTTGATTGCTGCCCCAACAAAAGTAAAAACATAACCAGTAGTTGATCTCCATTTATCCAAATCACTAGCCATATCAGAATCAACGAAACCTTGCAACTGTGTGTCTTTCCCTCCAAAGCACAAAACATGATTTGAAGTGCCTTTCAAATACCATAGAATCCACTTGACTGCTTGCCAATGAGTTTTACCCAGATTGCTCAGAAATCTGCTCACTACTCCCACTGCATGAGTTATGTTGGGTCTAGTGCATACCATGGCATACATGAGGCTTCCAATAATGGATGAGTATGGAATTCCTTTCATATATTATTGGTCTTCTTGTGTCTTGAGAGACATTCTAGAGGACAAACAAAAATGATTAGCAAGTGGGGTGCTTACAACCTTTGCACCAATCATATTGAACATGTCCAAAACCTTATTAATTTATTTTTCTTGTGACAATCTGATCTCCCTTTTACGTCTATCACAGATTATAGTCATACCAAGAATTCTCTTTGCTACCCCTAAATCTTTCATTACAAACTTGTGAGCTAATTGTTGCTTCAAATCATGAACAAAAATCATGCTAGTGCCGGTTGCTAGCATATCATCAACATATAGTAGCAATAAAATAAACTCACCATTGTCCAACACTTTGTAGTAGACACACATATCAGATTCACATCTAGTGAAGTGTTGTTCAACCATGAAGGAGTCAAACTTGAGGTACCACTACCTTGGGGCTTTTTTAAGGCCATACAAACTTCTCCTCAATCTGTAATACAAATTTTCTTGTCCTCCTTTCACAAATCCTTAAGGTTGCTGCATATATAATTCCTCATCTATGTCACCATGTAGAAATGTAGTATTACAATCAAGTTGTTCTAACTCAAGGTCATACACCATTGCCAAACCCAAAACTACTTGAATGGTGGTCATCTTCACAACTAGTGAAAAAAATTCATTAAAGTCTATCCCCATTTGCTAGTCATACCCCTTCACCACCAATCTAGCTTGATATGATTTCTTGCTTCACTCTTCTTCTTTTAATTTTTATACCCATTAATTTTCAATGCTCTTCGATTGGATGGAAGACTCACCAAGTCCCATGTGTGATTAGCTAATAGTGAATCCATTTCTTCCCTCATTGCATCCATCCAATTCGTACTATTAAAGTCTTTGCAGGCATCTTTGAAAGTGGTTGGCTCTGCTTGATCAGAGATTAGAAATTGCTGGATGAAGTCATCAAATTTTGCAGGAGGTTTTCACTCTCTAGTTGACCTCCTTAATTGAGGAACTTTATTATGCAAGTTACCCTATTCCTGCACATTTCCGTATTCACCATTTTCTTGCTCAACATTTCCCAAAGACCGAGTAGGAACTTCAAAGGACTACATTGAATTTTTCAAAGACTACGTTGAAAGATATAAAAGAGGCATCTGATTTATAGTTTGCACAGGTCATACATGTGAGGAAGAGTCTTGTGGCAAATTTTGAATTGACTTCCTCAAGATGTTATGAGGCTGCATGATATCATATCAAGGTTGTGGCATATCTAAAGGAAGTTGTGTGATAAAATTTGAAGGTTGTGATGGATGAAATAAGGACTACTGTGTGGGAAAAGAAATTTCCAAAGGCTCTGTAGAGGTCAAAAGAGGCTGCGTAGCTTTGTAGGTACTAGACTTGGAGTGTATGGGGTATAGGAAGGAGAGGTAGCACTTACAAATGATTGCAAATTTGTATTTGAAATTTGTGCCAAGCTTGGAATGCTTCAAATCTCATTTCCCTATATTCCTGTGAGTGATGGTAGATTTAGAGGCAGTGTGGAGGAAGAATTCTAAGGCAGAGAATGTGAATGTAGATCACTGCCACTTCCAATATCATCAATTGACACATATTATTTTTCTTGTGTCCACTGTGCTTGAAGACATGGAAACACTTTTTCATTGAATATCACATCACAACTACACACTATGTGTTTGGCAATCGGATCCCATAGTTGATAGCCATACTGCTCTTCTCCATAGCCAAAGAAAATACATTTTTTTGATTTGGCATCAATTTTTGTTCTCTTCTCCTTGGGAATGTGAGAAAAATCCTCATAGCCAAAGATGTGTAAATGATTGTAAGAAATCCTTCTTCCCAACCATTTCTCCTCTAGAATGTCAAGATCCAATCAAGAGAAAGGGCCTCGATTGATCAAGTGCACCACTATATTCACTGCCTCTACCCAAAATTCCTTGTCCAAACATGCATTAGAGAGCATACTTCAAGATCTCTCCAAGATTGTTCGATTCAACCTCTCAGCTGCACTATTTTCTTGAGGAGTTAATGGAACAATCTTAATATGATGGATGCCATTATCTACACAAAAATTATCAAACTCCAAAGAGAAAAAAATCTCCTCCATTATCCATTTTCAAGCACTTTATTTTATTTCCAGTTTGATTCTCAACAATGGCTTTGAAAATTTTAAATTTGCTAAATACTTCTGATTTCCTATTTAGCATATAAACCCAAACTTTGCAAGTGCAATCATCAAGAAAAGTAACGAAGTAATTTGCCCTTCCAATAGAGGTTACCTCCATAGGACCAAACACGTCTGAGTGCATGAACTCCAAGGGCCTTGTCTTCTTGTCATGTCTAGTTTTAGAAAAGCTGATCTACCTTTGTTTTCCATAGATACAATGCTCACACAACTCTAAATCAAAAGATTGTAAACCTGTAAGTTGATCCCTTTTGAGAAAAATTTCAAGTCCTTGCTTGCTCATATGCCCTAGCCTCTTGTGCCAAAGTTTTGTTCCACTGTCCACAACCACCATCGCAACTCCCACTTCAGCATGACATTCTAGCACATACAAAGTGCCCAATTTTCTACCTCTTTCAATTATTGTGGCTCCTTTGGTCACCTTCCAAGTATTTTAAGAAAAGGTGATGCTACATTCTTGAGCATCAAGTTGTCCCTCTAAAATCAAATTCCTCTTAACATTAGGAACATGTATCACATCCCACAACAACCACTTATTTCCATTCTTTAATCTCAACATCATGTCACATTTGCCAGCGATATCACATGGTTCATTTGCACCAAGGTAGACTCTCTCAAGTTTACCTTCTTGATAATTTTGAAAAACTTCCCAGCATGAGGTTGCATGAAAAGAAGCACTGGAGTCCAACACCCATGAATCAGCTATAGTTTCACTTGTTGCCTTGAGACTAAAGTCCCCCCATCCTCTACATATATAGTGTTAGCCTCATTGTCTTTTAACTAATGTTGTGCCTTCTTATATGACCAACAATTCTTCTTGATGTGTCTTTCTTTTCCACAAAACCAACAACCTTGATTTCTTCCTCTAGACTTAGATCTCTTTGAAGATTTTGATCTTCTCCTATTATTTATACCTCTTTCTTGAGATCTCCCTCTATTACCAAATGCCAAAGCATCTCCTGAGGAGTTACCTTGATTCTTCCTCCTCATGTCTTCGCTAAGAAGATTGGCAAGAATATCATCAAATTTTAGTTTGTTTTTACTGGACCCTGAATTGCTAATTGCCATCACTACTCCTTCCTAGTTGTTTGGTAGAGAGAACAATAATAAGATGAATTTGATTTCATCATCCATCTTTATGTCCATGGAAATCAATTGGTTGATTAATGTATTGAATTCATTCAAGTGATTTGTCATGTTGCCTCCTTCCTTCGTCTTTAAATTATACAATTTCTTCATGAGAAAAACCTTGTTTGAAGCTAAAACCATGTCATACATATTAGACAATTTGTCCCACAATCCTTTCATAGTATTTTTTTATGCAACATTAAATAACACATTGCTGGATAGAGAAAGGATAATTGTTGCTCTTACCTTCTTGTCTATTCTCTCCCACTCCTCATCATCCATCTTAGTTGGATTCTTGGATTTTCCTTCTAGCGTGATTGATAGATCTCTTTGAATCAACAATGATTCCATTTGTATTTTCTATATTGAAAAATTATATCTCAAGAATTTTTCAATTTTCCATTTATCCGCTTCTTCCATCTTTTTGAAACTTCTTCACAAATTCCCAATCAGCTCCTTCACCGAGCTCTGATACCAATTGTTGATGTAAAGTGCAGATAAATAAAAAACAAATTAAACACATAATGCAAAACATAACACATAACAATAACACATAATTTATGTGGTTCACCAAATGGTTACATCCACGGGAAGGAAGGGAAATCTCCTTTGTATTATCTTGGTTTTTGGTACACAGTACATCTCAAACAACAACATATATGTTTGATACTTATTACATTATCCAAAGAAGGATTAGAAGTCTCCAAAAGAAAACCAAGAGTCATGAGTATTGGCTAGAGAAGGCAAAGTCTACAGTGACTGTTGGACTTCACATTCCAACACATTTAACATATTAGTAATGGATGGCTACCTATTTATAAATAACTAAGTTTGACCACCTGTTAACTCTGTTTACTACCTACAAATTTACAGTATAAGAAACTTGTATACTTCTAGGTAAATACTTCTTCTCAAGGTTTTTCTATACATTTAATGTAGAATCTCTATTGTTAGATACCTAAAATATATTTCTCATGGCCAGTTATAACTCCAAATCTAATCAATTTTTTTTGGAGTTGATGTCTATGGCTTATGGGATATCTAAATGATAATAGTGACATCCAATGATTTTTCTTCATTTCCACCCATATATACCATGCCTCTTCAAATCCTATTATTATCATGGAAAACAAATATTTAAGCTAATAAATTATCTAATAAAGTCTAGAGTCATCTGAAACCATTGGTCTTATTCAAAAGCGAATGACCTTGTCTTTGATCAAAGTTGGAGCCATTGAACAAAAAGTTTTAGATGATATTTATCATCACTTTGCAACATTCAAGAAATCTATTACACTTATATGTTTATTAACATACTTTCTTTTCTTTAGGTGAATGAGGATTTTAGAGTCTAGAAATATATAATTTTTGGGTGTATTTGATTTAATGAGAGATAATTTTAAAAGTTTAAGGAATGAAATTTCTTTAAATTTAAGTTTGTATGAGTAGGGTAGAAAATTGTAATGGTGACATACATACATACATACATACATATAGCATGATCCTGGCCTCATCCCTTATGGTGTCGAGGGTCTTTCACTCAACAAGACTTGATCTGTGGTCAAATTTTCTTTATAAACCCAAGCATTCAGACTCTTGTTCAACTCAAACTAGTTGAAAACATTTTAAATTTAAACTCTTGTTCACTTGATGATATATCATGATAACATATTTGAGAGAGATATAAGATATCACTACTTCCTCAAATCTCATAATGTGTGGTCATAGCCAAAAACTTGCTACAATTTTTATCAATTAGCTAGGAAACTCATGCACAATGTCCATGACAACCAATTAGCTAGGCTCATGCATTTTGGTATTTCTTTCTGAGGAACAAAATCATATTGCAGTAAGTCTTGCACCAAACTAACAAATATGATCAACTAGTTGGGATCTCCCACATTGTTCTTCACAGTAAGTGTAACTAATATGAAATGGCCCATCCTCCATAAATTATGTATGAACAAGAGCTTGGCACTAATACAATACTTGAGAAACCAATTTATGGAAAATATAATTCAAAACTCACACGCAACATCCTTATACCTACACCACTTATTTATGATATTCCATGAAGATCATAGAGAAATTGTTGAACACAAAATATGTTTGGTACATATATGAGTGAAAACACTAATTTTCTACTCATGTACATGGTTTCTTGTGATTGGAAGATGCACTAGATATGGACACGCTTGATTGGAACATTATCATTAAACTAAAGAGATCTATAAAATTCTTTGATAAATACATTAGCGTGAAATCTTGATAATCCATCCTGAAGAAGCCATGTAACATATCAATCCCCTTCACACGATCCATGTTTGCTAAATACTACAAAGATATTTTTTTCTAACACCATGAGAAACTTTGAGGAGCTAGTGAATTGTGTGCGAAGGCACACCAATGTAGTGAGGGAGGTTGTTTATGCAAAATGGCGTAGAATGTTGAATGTTGTACAAATCTCCATGGACTGAAGACATAGACTCTAACTTAACATGTGTTGAAGATGGTAAAAAATATTAGGAACCAACAAAACATGGCATGATATGCTAAACATCCACAACCTTGAGATGCTTACAATATGGTGAGCCATCAAGTATATTGCCAAGTATGCCTCAAAAGATAAGATGAAATAAAAAAGTTATGTTGAAATATTAACAAGAATATGAAATGTAAAGATATAGATTTGATAACATAGCACAAATTGATAAGAAATATTTTTGTAAAATGTGATATAGGAACACAAGAAACATGACATATGTTACAAAAATTACCTCTTGTCACTTGCAACTAAAGATTTGTATCACTAAATGTTGGTAGTGTTGGCACCAGAAAAAACCAATTTCCAAACTTGCATTATTTCAATCTAAATCCATAAAAAAATCCTAATTTGTGCCTTTATTGTCTAACCCATCATTTATATTTGGTCAAAGACTATTTTAATGGGTGCCCTTCATATTTTTTGTCTAAGTGTTTCATCTCAGAAAAATATTTGAAAATGCCTAGGTGTTTCCTTGTCAACAGGTTCAAAAGTTCGCGAACCTATCGATATGTCAATTTCCCTTCATTATGTTTTGTAGTGTCTTTGTCGGTGATTCGACCGGTTCACAAACCACCAAACTCACCGAACATTGTTCCTCAGTTCATGGTTTCATTGATCGACTGATGAAGAAAAGAAAGAAATGAAGCCTTCATCGGTGAAGTGGGTAGTTCATGAACCAAAATGTTTGCTAATGGCCCAAGTCACTGACAAAGGGAAAGATCACTAAAAAGGAATAGACAAACAAAGATGAAGTGGATGGTTTGCCCTAGGTGAGGTTCACTGATAGAAAAATCATTGATAAAGAAGAAGAAAAGGTAGGAGGAAGAAATGATACTTTTCAGTGGAGGTGGAAGTTTGCGAACCATCAAGTTCACCGATTTTCAAGTTTGCCAATCAGGTGTGCCATTGACAAGGAAGGACAAAGTGCCAAGAAAGGATAGAAAGGAAAGGGCTCGACCACAGTTCCAAAGTTCATGACAAAAGAGATGCACTGAAAGGTAAAATGAAAATCGAATGTGATAATCAAATATGAAATTCAAAGAAGAAAATAAAGCATGTGATAAATGTAATATTTTAATGTATTTTAAAGTGTTGTAAAATTTTTACATGCACTTTTGAAATGGGCATTATATTTTAAAATGCCTACCTACTCTCAGGCCACCATGAATACAAAATTGAAGATGATGTACAAGTTGGTGACGAGGTAGGTGGGATTGATTGTAGGGAATAATGGTGGTTGGTAGGGTATATTTTTCTTGCCCAGGTTCAACAATGAAAATAGAATGCCATATATATACATGAATTAGAAATGTTTTAGTGGTTGGTCTTTGAGCCATCTTGGATCTAGAAAACACCTTAGGAGGATTTAGGGAATCAAACCATGTCAGTCAGGTTTGTAAATGAAGGAATACACCCAACAATTCATAGGAATGTTCTTCAACAAATATCTTCATACAAAAGTATGTCTCCATGGGAAATTATGATGATTCAGGGGTATATATGAACCCAATTATGTATTTTCTCATACCACACTTACTGGTATGTTGTAAGAAAGTTAAGATTAATGTGTGACAGCATTCTAAAGCAATATAAAAGATTTGTATTGGTCTCCATTTTTTTGCATTTAGATTGTTGCAGTTTTGCTCAGGATTACTAAGTATGTCTTTTGTACGATTCATATATTTTGGATTTGTATGTGAATACACTTCATGATTCTATTGATGACTGCTATGTATCTTCTTCCTCCTTGGTATTCATAACTTTGTTGCCCATTAGAGTAGGCACTAGTCTAATTTATTGATGGATCAATCACTCCTATTTAATCAAACCCTCATATTGTTAGCTGTAGGAGTGGGAGTAGATTTAGTTTAGTTCATACATTACTTTTGATTCAATGTAAGAACTTGGGATAAATCTAAAATGATGCAAAACTATTTTAATCTTTTGTAGTCATGATCATGTATGTTTGCATCTTGCCATTGTGTAGATTGTCAAATGGATTCATCTTATGGGAATATAAATGTTGTCATCTATGGGCACATGTGCAAGATGTTTGATCAGCTTAGTTAGAGGCCTATGCAGCTAGTTTGTCTTGACCCAGTGACAACTTTGGGGGCCAAGTGTACATTGGGTATGGCTGTAAATGTTCATTTGTGTTTTATTTCACACCTTCAAGAATATCCCTCTTGGGTCTAGCTGAGCCCGAAGTGTAGAGGTGTCTACCCACTTCTGTAAGTTGGCCAAAATTGCCCTTTACCTATTGATAAACCTCTTTCAATCATCTTGATAACTCCCTTTGCCTAGGTGATTATGAGATATTTTAGGGTTTTGGGTTGTAGCTATTTTGGGACCCAACATTCTGGTGCCACTACCAGAGACAAATTGAAAGGTTGAGAAATTTGAAGGCCTGTCTAATAGTAAGTCTATACTTTGCATTTGTTATGGAGCAAAAATTTGGCACATGCATTTTTACCTCCTACTTTAGCTCCTAGGTCCCGTGTTAACACTTTACAAGAAAAATATCCATCCCAATGAGAAATCCTCTTAAAACCATGTCAAATGGAAACTAGTGGCCTGTTTTATTCTTAGGTCTCAACCAAAAAGGCACCTTGGGACTTGGGTTCTTGTTCCCAAGTCTACCCTAATTGGTCAGGGTAAAATTTAAAGAATGTCGGCATAAGACTTTTAAATGGGTCCTTCCTTGTCAGCTCTTTCAATTAATGTGTGAATGTTTAACAAGAAAACATATATAAGCAAGTGTTTGAATTAATTTTAAGTTAAGTGGATTATAGAAAGGTTATGATATTGAGTAAAGAGAATTCATGAAATTCATTGTGTTATTATTGCAGATTTGTGGTAGTATTGTGTTTGTTGCAGATTTGGAATCATCATCAACATCCTTATGGGTTGAAGAATCTTCATCCTCCTAAGGACTCCACCTTCAAGGTGACATCATCATTATGTTTGAATCATTTCATTATCATTTGGATTATCTTTAGTCTTTGTCCTGCAAGGTCACACTCTCTCTATCAACGGTGTTGGGAAGCTTGAATGCTATCATGGGATTTGACTGAGGCAAATCACTAAACACCACAATCCTGAACCGCTCTTCTTCTTGTGTACAGGTTACAAGTGTAGGAATTACAGAATTGAAGGTATAGGGAGGCTGTTCAAGGGATAAAGTTTCAAGATCTGAAAATAAAGTGTAAAAATTCATTTGTAGCAAACTTGGGCCCTAACACCAGTGTCAACCACCTAAATCAAACACTGGATTCAGCATCAGGACATCATTTACGACATTTTTCTAGTTCTGAGTTTCTAGATATCACATCTTTCTAGACTCGGGCACTAGCACATGAGTCTTCCAACATTTTAGCTTCTATGGAATAGGTTTTGACATCTCACTGATCATTTTGGTACTTTCAGATCCTGGATTTCCATTGCTATTTGTCTATTATAAGCAGATTATCTCAATTCTAGGGTTTGATAAAAGGCTTGGTTGGATCACATCCTTCCTTAGCAAACAAGTGCAAATCATTGCATTATTTTCATTGCATATCATTGGAAACATTTGATTTTATGATTTTTACATCAGATCTTAGTCAAATTACAACAATTAATAAGCTCATGATATCACATCTTGCATTGGCATATCTAATTTGTTAGGGTTTTGTTGAAAACTTGCATTTTCATATTACCTAGTTTTTGCAAAATCTAGGGTTGGTAGTCCAAATCTTATTTCAGATTTTGCTACTCTCATGAAACACTCATTCAAATCTAATTTTGAATTATAGTGTTGCTTCATTGGGTAACTTTGCATTTAAAATTTCAAATTTTGCAATTACACAGTGTGTATTTCAACATTAAGGGTTTTAAATACTCTTGACATTTCTTAGAGCAAACTTTTCGATCATTCATATTGCCTTGTTGTGTAGCACTATTTACGTCATACTTACTTTGTTTATAGTGTAATTAATGCATTTTTTTTTTCAAAAACCTGATTTCCTCAAACTAGTTTTGGATGTGCAATGAGTTATCATACTTTTATCATGGATGCTTCTTGTTATTCCTCTTTGGAAGCCTTGTTTGCATACATCATGGATATTGATAACTTCTCAAAATTTCCCCATTAGCATCCTAATGTCTTAATTCAAATAGAAAACATATATGACACTGATACTTCTATGTTTTCTACATATGAAATTCTTTGTTATATATCTAATTTCAAATTATGGTTTTACAACTCTCATGGGTAACTTCAATATTATATGATCTCACTAAATTCAGGAATAATAATAAATATGATGCATCATTTAGTAGTGATGACTTCAATATGTTAGATGAATCCCTAGATGAATTTATCTCTATTTCACATTCTGCTATGACTCATATTACTAAGGTTCAAGACAAGGCCTTGAATCTAGTCTCTAATACAAGTTAGTGTAGGATCATGGGGGTCCAAACTAGGCCCTTAAGTGGCAATGAAAATTCAGAAAAATAGACTTAGGCAACTTGACATAAAAATTTTAATAGGTTATTAACATAATTTAGAAAATACGTAATAATAGAATTTGTAGCAAGTTGAATGTAGTTTCTAGGCTACTAGTCCTTATTTTGGAAAAAAAAGTAAATCTATTTTGCAAAATTTTGAAATTTCAATGCAATAGTACTAAATTTTTAGGAAAAAGATAAAAAAGCAGGTGTATATCTGACCAGCCTAAGTACAAGAAAAAAGTAATATTTTTTTTCTGAAACTTTCAATATAAGTAGAGGACACATGCCTGGATGTGCCACATTTTTATTGTAATTTTTTGCAAGTAAATAATTAGTTATGATTTTTTATTAGAACATTTCAAAATTATTAAAACGTGTTTGTCTAACCACCATAACATGGTCAAAAATTTATGAAATTCAATTTTTTTATCCTATAGTATGTGAAGCATAGAATGTGATGCATCTTTTAGATTCAAAAAATGTGAAATAGTTTGAAAATTAAAGAAGTTTTTCAATCAACCTATCAATCAGGACTTTAGTCCTAATGTATGTAGAAAATCAATAATAATTATCTAATAAATTCAAAATAAGGCATATCTTATATTGGTGGAAAGCTAACAATTTTTTCAATAAACCCTTTTCATTTAATCAAATTCAGATAAAAAAAATCATCAGCCACAAGGGCAAAATTTTGGTCATCACATCACCACTTTTTGGACCCCCATGATCTTGCACAGAACCATACATGTTATGGTAACTTAGTTTTACCTTATGACCTCTCTCCCAAAGTTGTTTTGACTTGTAAGGACATTTTGGTGCAAGAGGATGAAATCATTGACACATCCCTTAACTTCACCCTACCCTATCTTCATTCCAATGCTCTCCCTATGAAAAATGAAGCATTAGTGAATGAAGAGCACCCTCTAAGGAAGAACACTCCATGGATAGATAATGAGCATTCATCTAGCAATATTAAAAATTCTATCCCTACCATAGTGCATGAAGTCTCTATGGATCATCCTATCGATCTTCCTCCTTTAGTTGAATATTCAAGTACCTTGGGTATTACTAAGGTAATGAAGACTCTTGATCTTCCTCCTTTAGTTTAATGTCCAAGTACCTTGGATATCACTAAGGAAGACAAGATCCTCTATCTCCTCACTTTGGTTGAATTTCCAAGTCCCTTGGATATCACTAGGGATGTGAAGGCCATGGATAGGTCTCCTTTGGTTGCATGTTTGAACCCTTTGGAAATCACTAAAGATATAATCACCAACGATTCTCCTAACAACACTTTACCTTCCCTTAGTTCCTATGCTTCTGTTGACCTATTTTTCCTCTAGCAGGAGTCAAAATATTTGAAGCAAGATTAGTTAGTATGCATATCCCATGAATGCCATATTTATGATCCTGAGGTCTTAACCCAATTTCAAAGTCTGAATCTTGCCTAAGGAAGCTTACCATGTGTAAGACCTTGAAAAAATAGGCAAGTTTACTTTTTACATCACCCTGATATTTGTTGTGTGGATACACAACATGCCCCATTTTGACTTGGCAAAACAGGGACCCAACTTTTGGCTTGGCTTGTGTTGTCTGCTTTCTGGCGGTTTGGTAAAAGTAAGTCATGTGCATCATCATGAAGAGTCAGGATAAGGTAAGTCATCATTATGAGGTCAGTTTGTCAAAATTTGAATTTCATTTATATGACCTCGTATTTAGAAAGAGCATTAAATTCCATGCAGGTTTGCCTTTTACATCACCCTGATATTCATCAGGATGTGAGAGTTATGAACAGTCAAAGTTTTGGTCAAACCTGATATTCGCAAGAGGAGGATCATATTTTTATAACCTCAGTCATGTTGTAGAAGATCATCCTGATCTTGGTATATCACCCGATAAAATCCTGCGATCCAAATATCCAGACGTCAATTTTAAGTGATAGCACCCTTTACCCGTCAATAACCTTATGCATTTCGCGAGGATCATGTTTGTTAATCTAACCCGATATTCCAAAATATCCTCCTACCGCGAAATATCACCCTAATCTAATATCTTGATGACGTCATCCAAGTCTGATAAATGAAGAAATAAACATGATGATGACATCATCATCACATTTACCTCTCGACAGGATATTTTCTAAACATGATCATGTTTGCATAACATGACGATGACATCATGATGCTTTTCTGATACAAAGGACGAATATCAGGATGACGTCATCCTGCTATTCTGAAAGAGGGACATGTAAGTTTGTCCCGTCATCATCATATTTGAAACATCACCCAATACATCGAAATATCCTCCTGATGTACTCAACATAACTAGAAGGTGCTTTTGTCACCTGGATCTTGTCGCGATAACTATTCCAATTTGAGGGAGGAGGATAACATTGAAACTCGACCCGATATTTGCGAATATCATCCTACTTTCATGATATCCTATCATATGGATATCCCCCCACTCCCGTTGCCGCCATTAGCATTAAATACGCGCAGACATGGTAGGTGGTTCCCGCCGAGCATTAAACCAAATGGAACACCTGGTGAACTCCTGACTTTCCATGCAGGAAATCAACGAATAAAATCTAACTTGTCAGGATTTGCCCTAAATTTACCCTAATCACAAGATTAAAAGGTAAAACTAACACCATTTTCACTGTTACCTTGCGAAGAATTTACTTTTACAGAGTACAGCTTCCATATCCTCCTGTAGGCGATACTATGACGAGTGAAGTTTGCAGATAGCTAAAGGTGCATGATCACCACTAAGAATTAAAGGGCACTTTCAGAATTCCATTGGTATATAAAGAAATCAGCATAACCAGGTAAGTAAATTAAACCCTCATCGTGTTGTCTTTTTGTAACAGTCAGGTGATGTTGTGAGTTCTGGTTATGCACCACCCATGATGGGCTTAGGATGAATGAACGTTATATGTAGAATGAATATTAAAGATCAATTGTTATATGCATGCATGTGTGTACCCATTGTGAGATAGGATTTTGTTGATTGCAGGTACTCATGGCTGATAAGAGATTGATTAGGTGTCAGGAAGAATTCAGTAGGCCTATGTTCTCATCCCAGAGGGGCGTCCTATTCAAGTATGGCGCCATTACAGATACCCATCCGGGGGATACTAATCTGGAGGCCTGGTCAGCTAAACTAAATGACGGGAAAAATAGAAGTCCTGAGCTGGATGCAGTTTTTGTATCCGAGATGTGGAATGCCGCCAGTTTCCCTTACTCCATGGAGTCTCCGGAGCTAGTCATTGAATGCGCTAAGAATTATAATCCAGAGACCAGGCAGGTAATGAAGCATGGGAGGGTATATGCAGACCTGTCCATCAAAGGTCTTTCCAGAACATTTGGGCTGCCATTGGGCAAAAAGGTCAAGAGTGTTGACCTAAAGAAATCAGAAAAAGAGTATGAGAGTAACAAAAAACAAGCCAGGAAGAACATGTACCACTGGAGGGCTGAGAACAGCACGTATACGGCAGCTGCCAAACTTCCTGTGCACTTGTTTAAGTATGATTTCACTGATGAATATCAATATATGATTGCCTTGCTAAATAGAGTAACAGGCCAGCCTGATGTTGGTAGCTTTAAGGATTGGATGTATGGTATAATAATGATGTGCATATACTCTGAAATCAAGCCATTGTGGGGCCAATTAATAGGTGATGCTCTGCATGAGCAGCTGATGAACCTAGGAGGTTCAAATTGTGCTTTCTACATGACATCTTATATTGTCTATTCCTGTACATATCAAGGCACATTTGATGCACTAATTACTGATGGAAAGATTACAGGAACAAATGTCGTGCATATCTGAGATCATCATCCCCAGCTGCAAAGAGCTAACTACCTCCAAGACTACAAACTGGTCAATGATGCATTTTCCATGCATCTGGTGAGGACCATGGAGGAGGACAAAACGAAGAGATTGAGCATGGAGGCTCAAGAAGTTATCTATAGGCATGGAGCCTGGTACATATAGTTTGCCACCTTCTCTTACATAAGGATTGAGGGTTTTGAAGGACCTCCCCTCATGTTGCCCAGGTATCCCACTGATGCAGTGGTACTAATGGAGTTCATCAGGCAGGGCTCCACAATGATAAAGGCATATAAGGATGCTAAGAAGCTGCCACCAATTTTGTTTCCAGTCAGCATCGGCTGCTATATGTGCCCAGATTCTGAACACATAAAGAAGGTGATGGTCACCTTAAGTAAAATGGGCCTGCAACCTTTTCCATTAATTAGACCATATGATCCTTACAGTAAAATGCAGAAAATACTAGGAAAGCCTATTCATCAGAGGCACCTAGAGGACTTCTGGGCCGACTGTGAGGATGAAGTAGAAGCAAGAAGATGAAGGTATCAGAGGTTAACTCTGAACCAAATAAAAACCTTTGATTGCATCCCCATCCCCCAACAATTGAAGAAGGATGATGGCAGGATAATTGCAGATGAGTATGAGCAAAAGAAGATATACAATGATACCATCTCTGCACCTAACCTCACCATACAGGAGGATATATCCTTGGACCCCTTCATTGCCAGGACTATACAACTAACCCAAGCTTGGGTTGATGAGTAGGTAGAGGCACTAAAGAAGAAAGGTGTTGCCATTATGGTGGACAACAAGAAGAAGGGGCAGGATATTCCCGGGGATGAATACGATGACTTCCTGAATGAAAAGAGGAAGACTAAGGGAGATAGACTCCCTCCACCACAACAATAGAGAAAAAGACCCCAAGGGGCAAGAAGGTGGATAAAGAACCCAAGGGGGTTATCATTGAGAGGGCAGTATTTGTAGATGAGGAGGCAGCAGCATCAGGATCTGGATTAGAATCAGCATCCCCTCCAAGAAAAGGAAAATCCAAGAAGAGTCAGACAATAGAGGCTGAAATCACTGAGACCCTATAGGAAGGTCAATCCTCAAGAAAACCAAGAGAGGAGGATATCCTCATGGAGGAAGAGCCTGAAGAGGAGGAGGCTCCATTGATAATAAAGAGAAAAAGGAGAGCTCCACAAGTGTTGGTGTCTACCCCACCTAAGAAACAAAGAACCTCTATGAGAGGTGAAATAAGACAACCCCCAACATTGTTACAAGGGGTAGGTAGTGAAGTACCTAGGGAACTTCAGCATGATGTTCCACTTCCTACCATTGTCAAGTTCAAAACTGAACTTGCTGAGGAGCAAATGAAAGAAACTTCACAGACACAAGTAGAGCATGTCTCGCTAGACGAGACAATAAATCTGTCTGATGATGAAGTTGTGCAAAAGGTAGCTGCACAAAAGATGGAAACACTTGCTGCTGGGACTAGCATGACCCCTCACAAGGCTCCACCAGTTCAAACGATACTAGAAGAAATGAAGCAAGTGGAGATAGAGCAGGAAAAGAGCCCAGAGCAGGTGGCTCAAGAAATAGGGCTGGAAACATTAATTACAGAAGTGACAAATCCTGTAATGGTAGACCTCACAGAGAAACAGGATGCAAGTCCTGAAATCTAGCAGGATCACCTGACAAAGGGCACCCAACAGAAGAAATAGAGATGGAAGAATCAGAAGGCCACACTCTAGAATTAGGCCAACAAAGCCCACAGGATACATCAGCAGGACCTGCCATAGTAGAGGTTCAGGAAACTAAGGCTGATGAAAAGGATATATCTGAGGATCCTGCTGCCAAAACCCAGGAGGCTGACAGTACAGGTGCGGAACAAATGATGGCTTCAGAACAAATGCTAGCACCTCAAGCAGAATCCATAGTATCTAGTACAGTGGATATGCAACAAGGGGAAGAGTCAAAATTAGATGAAGTAATGACAGAGACAGATCATGATCATCATGATCAACATACAGATGCACCACAAGACTCCCCACCCTGGGAAGATGCTCCTCTAGAGAAAGAAGTTCCTCAGCAGGAGGATGTGCCGCAGGATCAACAACAAAGTGAGCATCTGGAAGAAGAAATGAGAAAATCACCATCTCCAACACATGTGCTGACAGAAATGAGAGATACGAGTGAACATCATGATGATGCTGAGAAACATGATCAGGTGCCTCTATGGCTAGAGAAGGAGGTAATTGAAGAAGAAGATTTTGAAATCCAAGAATTTGATGTGTCCACCTTGTTCTCCGGGGACATAATGAAACCCAAGAGGAAGGCCAGAATGACTTCGGCCATCAAGAGAGATCCAACGACTGGAAGAAGGACTGCACAAATTGCAGTACCTACTATGGAGAAAGAAAAAGGTAAAATCACCCTAGATGAATTTCAAATTAGCACAGTGGATCTCAGTTTTGCCAATGAGGACCAAGAAGGTCAGGAGGGCAAGGACATTATCGATTCTTTGATTCAAAAGGTGAAAAAGGAAAAGGAGAAAAATAAGCAACACAAAGAGCACATTGCTCAGTTGCATGCCTACATAGGGAGGTTGATTAATCCTGATGAATACCTCAACTGAACACGCAGTCCCATTGACTGCTATTTCTCAGGAGGAGGTAAATAAGTTAGACCTCATGAAGCATGAGGCCTCTGTAATAAGAAAATGGATGTCATCCACATTGGATGATGCAGAGGAAATAGTAAAGGCCTCTTTGAAGAGGTGGAGCGCTCTCAGTGATTCCAGGACCAAGGTAGATAAATTGCAAATGCAAATAGGGAAAAGGTCCTAGCAGCTGGAAAAGGTACTGACCCTCCTGGGAGAAATAAAGAGGATAAATCCTCAACTACTTATCAGTAAGCAGGTGCTGAACAATCATACTGCATTATTGATAGACAACTGGTATAAAGATATCCAGTTTGAATGTGGGGTGCTAAGAAGATGCAATAATAAGCTGAGAGAGATCAGCATGAAGTTGCACGATTTAATGGCTGTTGAGGTAGAGATATTAGAAACATTGGAAGGGAAAGTAGAAGGAAAAATAGAAAATCAAGATGAAAAATCTGCCCTCAAAGCTTTGCATGGCAACTTTCAAGTAGAGGCAGATGGTCCACTTGTCCACTTGATAGAAGAGGTAATAAATAAAGTAATGAGAATCAAAGTCAAGATGGAGAATTACAATGAGACACTGCAGGACAGAAAAGATAAATTAGATAGCAATAGAAATAAATATAAGGCACACAAGCATGCCATCATCAAAGCTAAGACTCAAGATGGTGGAGCAATATATCCAATTGTGCACTCATATGAGCAGATCCGGAGCAGCGTGCAGCCTCATATGCAGGTTCATCATCATCAGGATAGCAAAAGTTCAGAAAGTGATGCACATGATGATGATCCACACGAATCAGACAAGGAGCATGATGAGGATACTCCATAAAGGGGAAGCTATGTAAAATAATCTAGATAGTTGCCAGCTCGCAGCTTGTACCATTTTGTAAGGGTTGACAAAGTCAAGAAAATAATGACCATAGATGTGCATTGGCAAATCAAGATCGTAGATCTTTTGTAATGGATTCCTCACCTTATTCTATAAAAGGTGATCGAATGCCTTATTGTAAATATTCGAAACTTAATTGAAATCTGTTTGCTGAAGTAGTCAGGGCTCATTTCAAAGCTATTGTATATGTACATGTCTTTTGCATACTTAATGAAAGAGAAGAGTATTTCGATTACAAATATTTGTAAATCTTGAGTAATCTGTGTTTGAATTCTGGATATGTGTTTTGATTTGCTGCGTCCCTTGGAGTGCTCATCATGTTGCATGTATTGTTTTCATTCATCATCCTCTGAAGTTTGCATCAACTGTATCTAGCTGTGGAATATCCTGGTGAACATATAGTTTGATTTCTTCTCCTCATGACAGTATCAAGTATGTATGTGGATCAATAACTAAAGGTTCAACTTTAAATTGAAGTATTCCTTTCAGTTTCTTTCAATTTCAAAGCATTTCACTATCACAATTGCAAATAACTGATGATCTTAAGCAAATAACACAAAATATGTAGACATCTCATAGGTAATCGCAAATATTTAGCATATTTGAATACAGAGCATGCACAATTAAAAATATCATGCAAAGTTTGAAATATTCCTGCATCATTTCATCAAATAAATGTATAAAATGACTTCTCTGTAAGAATCTTTGTAGAAGTAGTGTCATGATGACAAAATTTCACGTAAGGCCCCAAAATGGAAACAGCAACTCACATTAACCTCTGAGTAACGTCAGACGATTAAGACCTAATCACCAGAGACTTGGGATCATGAATTCTCAGAATTCTTAGTATCTTTCAAGATGAATAAAGGTTAATGTGTACTTTTATTCTATGCTTGTTTATGACTAACATCATGACCAACATAAATTGGTGCTAAAAGGATGAAGTTATGTGGGGTCATCATCTGGTCAAGCCCTGATTTTCTAATATTGGGTCATATTTCTAATATCGGGTCATATTTCTAAGATCGGGTGATATTTTGAACATCGGGTGATATTCTTAATGTGTACTTTTATTCTATGCTTGCTTATGACTAACATCATGACCAACATAAATTAGCGCTAAAAGGAGGAAGTTATGTGGGGTCATCATCTGGTCAAGCCCTGATTTTCTAATATTGGGTCATATTTCTAATATCGGGTCATATTTCTAAGATCGGGTGATATTTTGAACATCGGGTGATATTCTGAATATCACCTGATATTCCAAATATCATCCTTCCTTCCAAATATCACACTGATGTGACGATGACATCACCATCATAACCCGATCTTCTGAATATCATCCTTCCTTCCAAATATCACCCTGATGTGATAATGACATCACCATCATAACCCGATATTCTGAATATCATCCTTCCTTCCAAATATCACCCTGATGTGATGATGACGTCACCATCATAACCCTATATTCTGAATATCATCCTTCCTTCCAAATATCACATTGATGTGATGATGACATCACCATCTTAACCCGATATTCTGAATATCATCCTTCCTTCCAAATATCACCCTGATGTGAAAATGACATCACCATCATAACCTGATATTCTGAATATCATCCTTCCTTCCAAATATCACCCTGATGTGACAATGACGTCACCATCATAACGCGATATTCTGAATATCATCCTTCCTTCCAAATATCACCCTAATGTGACGATGACATCACCGTCATAACCTGATATTTTGAATATCATCTTTCCTTCCAAATATCACCCTGATGTGACGATGATGTCACCATCATAACCCGATATTCTGAATATCATCCTTCCTTCCAAATATCACCCTGATGTGACGATGACATCACCATCATAACCCGATATTCTGAATATCATCCTTCCTTCCAAATATCACCCTGATGTGATGATGACATCACCATCATAACTTGATATTCTGAATATCATCCTTCCTTCCAAATATCACCCTGATGTGACGATGACATCACCATCATAACCCGATATTCTGAATATCATCCTTCCTTCCAAACATCACCCTAATGTGACGATGACGTCACCATCATAACCCGATATTCTGAATATCATCCTTCCTTCCAAATATCACCCTAATGTGATGATGATGATGATGTCACCATCATATCTCTCATGATGGTGATACTTTCAGGTAGTTGACCAAAGCTTTGACCACCTGTATCTCCTCCGTCCCGGTAAATTTCAACATGATGTAAGAAGCAAAAATGCATGTTTTTGCCTCCTCTTTCATATGGTGGGATTTTTAGAAGAATATTCTCAATTTTCAAATTCAGATCCAGATGTGCATAGCTGGATGAGTTAACTTTTCAGTGACCATTTGAGTAGACACAGATATTTCCAGCATTCATTGCAGTACAGGAGGAGGCAACTTGCATTAATGATTAGAAATATCTTGCCACCGCTTAGTTTTAGATATTTTCTCCACCACTTGGGTGTGGAAGATCGAGGAGTAAGCTACTCACATTAATGATTCTAAATATCTCCTCACCTGCCCCTATTCTAGATCCTTTGGCGCCATTACTTCTAGCAGGTGGACGTCCCTTCAGGAAGATATTTTTGATTATAGCTCTCTGAGCGAATTGGGTAACTGACTTAGGTTAGATGAAGATGCTATATAAGCTGAGGCTTATGATGTAAATAGGGTTGGAGACTTTTTGGCATTAAGGCTTTTCTATTTCCAAACAGAGCTTTCAGTTACTGTAACCTTGCCTTCTTACTGAATATATGCAAGTTATCATACCTTTTGCTGATTTTCTAGTTCTGTGCGAATCTGCATATGGTTGTCTGTGAATATCTTTGTTCCTTTCAATCATCTTGCTTCTTGCCTCTGCTAGAATCATCTAATCTATGTATACCTGCTTGCTATATCTGGCTGTGTTGTGCATCCTCCAGTTCTGTGAAAGTTTCTTTAGTCTGTCTGGTGTATCACCCTTATTTTCAAGCTTTTATTTGATTTCCATTGCATGCTTTCTGTCTCCCTTTTCCCCTCAAAATTTAGTAGTTTTAGGTGATAACTAGACGAGGAAGCTGGCCTTCTCTAGAGGTTTGATCTCACTTAGCAAAGTCCCACACTTAGAGATCAGTCTCATGTTACTCCAGTTTGCAGAGGTTTCATAGTTGTATGCAAGGGTACAAAACTGGTTGATAACAATTCTAGCATGCCTGATGGGACCGGTATGATGAACTTATCATCAAAATACTGAGGGATTTGGTGTTTCCCCTAGTATCATCAGCCTTTGGAGGCAGTACAAACAACACCATGGCGACTCTAATGGCAAATCAGCTGGTTACAACAATCCAATTTTCCAAGCAGCTAATGAGGTTGGTGCTACTTATTAGTTTTACTATCATTTGACAGTTTTCATAGCACCTAGTGACTCCTTTTTGGTGTCCTAACTCCCATCCTATTGTTTCAAGACCCTATGATCTATATATTCATTCCTAACTTGTTACCTAGACTTGCCCATGTTCATGATTTACGCTTGCAATGTCTAGTTATCAACACCACAACGGTTATCCACCTCTATTACATGAAAATACAGGCTATTGGCCCCCATATCACCAATACTAGGCCCCCAATGCCTTTGAATTCATTCCAAACAACCCCTCTCCTCATTGCAGCCAGTATTACCAGCAAGAGCATTTTCAAACCACTCTGGTCCATCCTTGTTTACAGCCTGCTCATTCTTATAGCTAGCCTTGTGAAACCCTTTATGCTCAAAATCAAGCATGCAATCTCCCTAGTCAGTCCCAAAATGCTAATTTGGGTAGCATTGAAGGCTAGTTATTAAATTACAAAAGGCAAATGTTAGAAATAGATAGGGAAGCACAGTGTAACAGACAACAAGAGGAGCTTACATATCAAGCTTATTTGTCAGAATAAGAGGCAGAAAATAGAATGGTGTATGAAGAGAAATTCTTGAAAATGCAACCTGCAGCTAAGGAGAAACACATGAAACAGTTGCTTGCTCAAGAACAAGAGCTCAAAGTAAAAAATTTCTCTCATATTTCCAGCTTCAAGCAAGTCCATCCTTCGAACCAAAGTGAATCTGTGAAAGTGGCTCAAACTTCTCTACCATGGCAGCCTTCTTGGGCCCACCATCCTGGTTATAAAATGCCCAATCTTGTGAAGGCCGATCCTCTCATGCCAGTTCAAAATCAAGAGGAGGAAAAAGTTGTAGAATCCAGGCCTGTCATAATCCCAAGTTTCAGGCATCCCTCTGACTTGAAGGTTCCAAGTTGGAAAGGGCCATCTCTTCCACCCTACGAAAACCCTTCACCAAACATACGAATGGAAGCATGCCCTAGCATTCAGCTAGCAGAAGAAGAGAAAAATAGGTTTTTGTTGGCTCCATATCAAAAGTTGGAAACTTAGTCAGCCCTCACTTTTCCAAAACCATTATGTGAAGAAGAGAGTTCCAAGGTTAGAATACCAAGCTTCAAACAAGGAGAGCCTCCTAAATGTCTTAGATTGGATATTCCAAGTTTTAGAGGGCCTCATCCACTGCAACAAGAGCAACCTAGACTCCACAAGTTTCCAGGCTTCAATGCCTTTATCCCTTCACAAGTCTCTATTCCTATGCAAACTCAAATTATCATTCCCCAGGAACAAATTTGACCAAAATCCTCTTCCCTCCAAGAAATTCAAAAAGATATTCAAGCTTCTTTCCCTGATGCTATTCCAATCCTCAAGGGTGGGCAAGTTGTCTACCAAGATATTTGGGAAGATGAGCCAAAAGAGGAGGTGGAAGAAGCTAAAACTAATAAGGAGCAATCTGTCCCTATACTCACAAAGATAGAATTGTTTGAACCTATTGCACCTATGAGTATTGATAATGTCACTTCAAAAGTGGATGATGCTGCCCTACTTCATGAGCTACCTGATTATGTTAGAGATGAAGAGAATGAGCAACTGGTTGTGGATATGCAACAGCAAGAGAACACCAAAAATAATAACAATTTGCTACAGGATGAGACTGTTTTGCAAGATATTAGTTTGTTGGAGGAGCTTCCTTTCTGTTGTGTAGAGGAGTTTGAGGTTAATATAACACATGAAGGTTTGCAGGAAGAGGCTACCTCATTGTTTGAACTTTGCCTTCCTTTATTGAAGAAGAAAAGCTTGATTTGGAGAGCACATCTTTGAGTAGTAATGGAATTTTTGAGCTTGGGCCAGCTATTTGTAAAGGTTTCCTAAGAGCTGATAGCCTTGATGAGCTTATGGCTGCCCTAGTCAAGGAGGAGGTTTCATTGACCATAGAGGAGGCATCAACATGGCAAACTATCATGCAAGGTGATGATAATGATATCATTTCTGAGCTTTCAAATTGCCTTATCTCTTGTCCAACCTTAGCCATGAACAAGGAAATCCATATACAAAAGGTAGAAAGGTTTGAAGAATCCAGCCATGATAACATTATATCAACCTTCTTGGGCTCTTTGAAGGAAGAAGGAGAAGGCCATGAGGTCCAAAGTCAGCTATTTCACACACAAGAGCAACATGAGAGTCAAATGGAGGACACCATCATACCAATTGAGGAGCTGGGGTTTTCAAAACAACAAGAAGAGAAGAAACTAGAATAGGGATATGAAATCAACTGTGTTGATTTCCATGTCATCTCAAGGGGATGCCCAATCAGGCATCTAGCCTAGCTGGAGACACATCAAGAGAAGTCACCACTTGTCATGATTACCTCTAAGCATGAAGTTGAGCATCAAAATGAGTGTGATCATCTCACCTTTTCACCATATATTAGCAACATCAGTAATCAGTTGAGGTGCATAGGTGAGTTTATCTCCTTTTTGGGGGAGGTCTTTTATCAATTTGTCATATGCTCATCCCTTCCTCACCTCTTTTTAATTGCCCACATGCATAAGAAACATTGTAAATTGTTAAGGAATGGCAGTTACTTTCAAGAACCAGTTAATGGCTTTGTTTAGAGTCACCTCTGGCTGGTTAGTTTAGGATTAGAGTAGGTTTCATTTCTATTTTAGTTTTCCCTTCCCTAAGTGCTTCTCCACAGGCTGCATTGTCATTAGGAGAATGCAGGCCCTTTCCCCTTTTGTGTTTTGAGGCAGGTCCTAGTTTCCTAGTATATTTTAACTTGACTCCATGCCCAATGGATGCAATAAGGCCACTGATCATCTATTTAGTAGGCAAACATCCCATAGAGGTCACCAAATTGTTGACCTATTTTTCCTCTAGTAGGAGTCAAAATATTTCAACCAGGATCAGTCAATATGCATATCCCCATGAATGCCATATTTATGATCCTGAGGTCTTAACCCAATTTCAAAGTCTGAATCTTGCTTGAGGAAGCTTACCATGTGTAAGAGCTTGAAAAATTAGGCAAGTTTGCTTTTTACATCACCCTGATATTCGCTAAAAGGAGGAAGTTATGTGGGGTCATCATATGGTCAAGCCTTGAATTTCTAATATCGGGTCATATTTCTAATATTGGGTCATATTTCTAAGATCGGGTGATATTTTGAACATTGGGTGATATTCTGAATATCACCCGATATTCCGAATATCATCCTTCCTTCCAAATATCACACTAATGTGATCATGATGTCACCATCATAACCCAATATTCTGAATATCATCCTTCCTTCCAAATATCACCCTGATGTGACGATGACGTCACCATCATAACCCAATATTCTAATTATCATCCTTCGTTCCAAATATCACCTTGATGTGATGATGATGTCACCATCATAACCCAATATTCTAAATATTGTCCTTCCTTCCAAATATCACCCTGATGTGACGATGACGTCACCATCATAACCTGATATTCTGAATATCATCCTTCCTTCCAAATATCACCCTGATGTGACGATGATGTCACCATCATAACCTGATATTCCAAATCTCATCCTTCCTTCCAAATATCACCCTGATGTGATGATGACGTCACCATCATTACCCAATATTCTGAATATCATCCTTCCTTCCAAATATCACCCTGATGTGACGATGACGTCACCATCATAACCTGATATTTCGACTATCATCCTTCCTTCCAAATATCACCCTGATGTGATGATGACATCACCATCATAACCTAATATTCTAAATATCATCCTTCCTTCCAAATATCACCCTGATGTGATGATGACATCACCATCATAACTCGATATTCTGAATATCATCCTTCCTTCCAAATATCACCCTGATGTGACGATGATGTCACCATCATAACCTGATATTCAGAATATCATCCTTCCTTCCAAATATCACCCTGATGTGATGATGATGATGATGTCACCATCATATCCCTCATGATGGTGATACTTTCAAGTAGTTGACCAAAGCTTTGACCACCTATATCTCCTCCATCCTGGCGAATTTCAACATGATGTAAGAAGCAAAAATGCATGTTTTTGCCTCCTCTTTCATATGGTGGGATTTTTAGAAGAATATTCTCACTTTTCAAATTCAGATCCAGATGTGCATAGCTGGATGAGTTAACTTTTCAGCGACCATTTGAGTAGACGCAGATATTTCTCGCATTCATTGTAGCATAGGAGGAGGCAACTCGCATTAATGATCAGAAATATCTTGCCACCGCCTGGTTTTAGATATTTTCTCTGCCACTTGGGTGTCGAAGATCAAGGAGTAAGTTGCTCACATTAATGATTCTAAATATCTCCTCACCTGCCCCTGTTCTAGATCCTTTGGCGCCATTACTCCTAGCAGGTGGACGTCCCTTCAGGAAGATATTTTTTATTGTAGCTCTCTGAGTGAATTGGGTAACCGACTTAGGTTAGATGACGATGCTATAAAAGCTAAGGCTTATGATGTAAATAGGGTTGGAGACTTTTTGGCATTAAGGCTTTTTTGTTTCCAAATAGAGCTTTCAGTTACTGTAACCTTGCCTTCTTACTAAATATATGCAAGTTATCATACCTTGTGCTGATTTTCCAGTTATGTGTGAATCTACATATGGTTGTCTGTGAATGTCTTTGTTCCTCTCAATCATCTTGCTTCTTACCTCTGCTAGAATCATCTAATCTGTGTATACCTACTTGCTATATCTAGTTATGTTGTGCATCCTCCAGTTTTGTGAAAGTTTCTTTAGTTTTTCTGGTGTATCACCCTTGTTTTCAAGCTTTTATTTGATTTCCATTGCAAGCTTTCTCTCTCCCTTTTCCCCTCAAAATTCAGTAGTTTTAGGTGATAACTAGACAAGGAAGCTGACCTTCTCTGGAGGTCTGATCTCACTTAGCAAAGTCCCACAATTAGAGATCATCCCATGTTACTCCAGTTTGCAGAGGTTTCACAGTTGTATGCAAGGGTGCAAAATTGGGTGATAACAGCTCCCCTTTCAAAAGATGAAGCACTAGTGGATGAGGAAAGGTCTCTCGCATTCAATCCCTTATGGATGGATGTCAAGATCAATCAAAACAATTCACCCATTCCACCCACTAAGGGGATAGTGAATAAGTCTACTAATTTTAATACAATATCAACAAGTTCAATACTAAATATGATATATCCTAAGATGATAGACATGAATTGTCTGCCAGGAAATATCACGTTGAAATAGGTAAGTATTTCTCTCTCCTTTCACCACACTCAATGTAGCACCTATTCCAGTTGCTCTCAAGGGTGGCCTCCTCCTAGATATATATTTTATTAGAAATGTGTTATTTTCCTCCTATGTTGTGTTAAATGTTGTTTAGGTCTCCTTCGATGACCCTTGATACTTTTGTAAGATCAAGGATACAAGGAGACCTCCTCTATTGTGACCATTCTTCTATTTGTTTCTCTATTCTTCTATTCCTCTCCTCTATTGTATTGTTGTTTGTTGTGCCTTGGGGACATCACATTGTGGAGGATGTCTTGGGGGCATCTTCCCATGTTGTGAACCAAAGTCACTCTTGTCTCCTCTCTCATTTTCACTGATTCCATTCTTCAGTGACTCTACTAGATGGCAGATGACAAAAACAAACAAATACTGATAAGGACCAAGAGTCTCTTCATCAAGTAAGCAAATATGGACCTAGTCCATATATGAAGATGGGGTTGATATATATTACTAATGCTTGACTAGTAGAATCACTCTATATTTTGATTCGTATTGTGTAACAAACCATTGCAATACTCTAAATCTGCTTCCATGCACTTTGGATTGTTTTCTATCTCACCTTGTTGCTACACTCAGTTCTGAGATACCTGCAGTATAACTTAACAGCTATACTTGGTTCCCAACCCAATAGTGTATCCTTGTTCTATCATGTGAGATGATTTCTATATAGATTTCACAAATTCATTTGGTTGTTATCTTAGAGTAAGATTTTCTAACCAAAGCTTATATTATTGATTATCTTAGCAAATGATGTTGATGTGTTTGTAGGAACATTCGATGATCATGGAGTAGGTCAGTTTGGGGCATGGGCTTAGTGAAAGCTCTTATTCCCTTGCGTGTTTTCACTTTACCTTAATATGCTTGATACCAAAAAGTGGGATCAACCACTTTAAGGTGGGGGCATATATTATGGTAACTGCTTGATTATATTTTTACACTGACAAACCATGTTTGAAATCCCTTATTGTGAGGCAGGATGGTGTATCTCTTGAGCTAGTGCACATCCTTTTAAGAAAAAGCCCTCGTTATGAGGCGGGATGGCATATCTCTTGAGATAGTGTGCATCCTTTTAAACAAAATCCCTCATCACGAGGCAGGATGGTGTATCTCTTGAGCTAGTGCACATCCTTTTATGCAAAGTCCTCATCACAAGGCAGGGTTGGATCTTGAGTCATTCACCCTTAAGTGTGTCTTTGGTGGTTGTGATAGCGTAGCTCAACCATTAGCTATGTTTGGCATGTTTTAGATAGTGGAGTGTAGTGATGAGCTCCTTCCTATCGCTTGTGTTTGCTATGTATAAGATGTATAGTGTGCCGATGACATACTATGTGGTGCTCATGTATTCTATGTGTCTTCCATGTGTTTTATGTGTCTTCCTTGCATGTTTTACATGATTGTGAAGTGGTCTAAAAGACATGTGGCGATGAGACCCCCCATGTTGTATGTGTTTTGTGTGCCTATGCATGGTCTAAAGACATGTGGCGATGAGCCCCCCCACATTGTATGTTTTGTTTACATTTGTTAGCATTATATATAGATATGTAATTGCTTAATCATGTCTTCTCTTTATATCTTCTTTGTGTCTTGCATGACTGTGTTCATGTCTTCTCCGCATATTACATACTTTCACTATCTTCACTATGCATTACGTGCTTCCTTACTCTATTAACTATGTCTTATGTGACTGTTAAGTGTTTTCTTATGTTTGTCTAAGTCTGGGGGCTAGAAATAGTCCTTCAAGCTTAGGGTGTGTCTTCATTCTTGTGTTTGATGTGTTTTGATATGCTTCAACCATACTTTAATGCATGTGATGAATCGTGGGATCACACACACATTAAAGTGGCAGCTAAATGTTTTGGAGTAAACAGTTGACACATGCCTTTTTACCTCCTAGTTTAGCTCCTAGGTCCCCGTGTTAACACTTTACAAGAAAAATATCCATCCCAATGAGAAATCCCTAGAAACCCATGTTAAATGGAAACTAGGGGCCCATTTTATGGTTAGGTGCCCACCAAAAAGGCACCTTGGGACTTGGGCGCTCACGCCGAAGTCCACCTTTATTTGTTGAGGTAAAATTTAAAGGATGATAGCATAGGACTTTTAAATGGCTCCTTCCTTGTCGGCTATTTCAATTAATTTGTGAATGTTTAATGGGAAAGCATTTATAAGCAAGTGTTTGAATTCATTTTAAGTTAAGTTGATGATAGAAAGGTTACGATATTGAGCAAAGATCATTCAAGGCATTCATTGTGTTATTATTGCAAATTTGTGTTAGTATTGTGTTTGTTGAAGATTTGGAATCATCATCAACATGCTTATGGGTTGAATAATCTTCATCCTCCTAAGGATTTCATGTCTGAGGTGACATCATCATTGTTTTTGAATCATTTCATTATCATTTGGATTATCTTTATCCTCTGTCATACAAGGCACACTCTCTCTAACAATGGTGTTGGGAAGCTTGAATGCTATCCTAGGATTTGACTAAGGCAAATCCCTAAACACCACAACCCCCAAACCCCTCTTCTCCTTGTGTGCAGGTTACAGGTGCTAGAATTGCATAAGTGAAGGTACAAGGACGTTGTTCAAGGGATAAAGATTCATGATCCATAAATGAAGTGTCGAAATTCACTTATAGGAGATTTGGGTGCTAACACAAGTGTCCACCAAGTCTAAATGAAACACTGGATTTAGCATAAGGGCATCATTTACAACATTTTTCTAGTTTTGATTTTTTAGATATCGTGACTTTCAGGACTCAGGCACTAGCACCTGAGTCTTTCAACATTTTAGCTTCTATGGAATAGGTTCTGACATCTCACTGATCATTTTGTTACTTTCAGATCCTGACTTTCTATTGTTGTTTGTTTATTATAAGTTGATTATATCAATTCTAGGGTTTAGTGCATTGATTGGCCTAGGGTTTGATAAAGTCTTGGTTGAATCACATCTTTCCTTAGCAAACAAGAGCACAAAATTAGTAGTTGAGTCCTCTTTCATTTTGTAGTGACTTAGATTGGTTTTGTCCTTGAATGTTGTAGAGAAAGAGGGTTTGATCTAGTGTACTTACATGCTTGTATTCATCTCTTTTCCCTACTAAACAACATTTTAGTGTGTTTGGGTAAGTTTTGCATCTCATCAAGTTACACCAACATTCTGGTACCATTACCGGGGACTAAAATCTTGTTGATAAAATCTGATGGGCTTCCAACTCAAGTTTGTTGGGTTAAAATGAATTTTGAGACTCTGTGGGTGAGTTGAACCCAGAATCAGTTTATGCCTTGGAGTTTGGTCACACTTCAAGGAATTCCTCCTTGGAAGAGGTGGCAACTCTACTATCAAAGAGTAGAAGTTTGTTACTACTACCCCCCGGTTGCTGTTGTTGATTTGAATGCTCCATCTTGTTGTACAGTAGTTGGTTAATAAAGGTGCATGGTTTTCTTCTAACTTTTGAAGTTTGTGTAGTTCCTATCATGTTGAAGGAACAAATTTGTGTACCTCTCTTTTCTTCCCTACATTGTAGGATGTTTTAGTCATGGCCAATTGGTATGAACATGGATACCCTAGGGATGTTCTTTCACAAACATCTTCACATGTATCAAACCCTAGGAACTATATTAGAGTGGATTACCATGGCCATTCTAGCAATGCATTTTCTAGTCATGGCTCTACATGTTATACAAACCTAAACTTATATATACCCATGCAAAATCAAAATGAATTAGCAATGCAATAATGTAAAATTGATAAGAATAAATAGTTTCTAGAGTCCTTATGGTAGCAAGAAGAAGAAACAAAAAATCAGATTAGGATGCTAGAGTCTAGGGTGTAGTCCAATGCTTACCTTGCTGCCCCAAAAAATCAAATTGCTTAGTCCCCTGCATCTCCCTTAGATCCAATGTATAATCAATTAGACCTCTCTTGGGCTAACTAAAAAGCACGAGGTATGCCAACCAAGGTCTACATCCAATTTCCCATGTTTGACGAGTACAACATTTGGGAAGGGGATACACATGTTGATGTATTCTCAAGATTTATGGAAATTTTTTAGTTTGAGGATGAGGATATGTACATGAAATTTTTTATTAGGTCATTACATGGAAAGGCAAAAGAATGGATCCAAAATTTTCCAAGGTAATCCTTTGCCTCCTGGAATGAACTTGTGACAAGATTTGAGAATGAATTAGCCAAAGGTCTTGACCCCATTGATCTTATCATAGAGCAGGAAAAAATTAAAAGACAAGGAGAGTCAAGTAAGGATTTTGGTCACATGTTTTCTATTGATCTTTCCCATATTCTAAATGACTTCAGATCTAACACTCTTGCTTTCATTGATATACATTTTTTCAAAGAATATGAAACTAGACTAAGTTATATGTGGGAAGATTTCAAAATAACATGCAGCATACATATTTTTCCCTAGATTCCATGGAGAAGATAAGAGATTACTACATAAAGGGTTTGTTGTCCACAAGTGTGTGTATAGATGGTAATAAACATGCTGATATGAATAGTAGAAGTGTGGATATAGGAAATGATATAGGAGCATCCCTAGTTCAAGAGCAATCTTGCATCAACCAAAAAAATATTTGCATTTCAGTTTGTTTGCATTTCAGTTCTATCATTTTCTAGTTCAGTTCAGGTAGTTCAATCGAAATTAGTTTCAGCTTCTGGTCTGATTTTGGCATTTCATATCTTCCAGATCTGGACTTAGCATCTATTTTCATTCATCTACATCATATCAAGAATTTAGAGCATTTGGATAAGTTACCAGAAAGTTAACACTATTAGAAGATCAACTATTTTCTCAGTACAAAGCTTTCTAACAGTTCTTGATAAGTAGCTAAAGGAGAAGGCTTGTGGATCATTCCTTGACTTGTGGATCCTAATGACACATCATTCAATGATCCTTGGTTCATGTTCAATCTTCCCTAGAGGTTGATATGTTATTCCATTCATTTGTGGGCATGTTCTATGCATTTGGGTCTGACCTATCTATGAACATGTTACAACTCTTCATTGGAGTTTGTGATCTTACTTGGCTAATGCAGAGGAATCTATTGGACCGGATATGATATATAATGACATAATAGATCCTTAGGAAAGTAACTATTCACATAAGAAAGATCTAATAGTTAGATTTTGTGTGAAGGAGCTTCAAAGCTTTATCTTGCACATGTGTGTAATTAGGCCTTTGAGCCCTAGTTGTAAGCCCGCATATTGCCAGTGGATCTCTATTTTGAATTCTTTGATATACTGAATGACTCAATCTACATTTGTTCTATTTCTTTGATTTGTTTCTATTGTGTTTACTCTTGCTGCACGATCTGGATAGTTCATTCTTGTGAACCCTCCTACCGTGACTACACCAAGTGGTATCAGAGTGAAAGTTTGATTCTTTGGAGCAAATTGGTGAAGGGGATTCCACAAGATCTTGTTGTGAGAAGATCACCGTTCTGAGGCAGGTTACCTATGCACAACTGATCGCCAATTGAGAGGCAGTTGTCGCTTGTAGCCTGATCACCGAATTTGAGGCAGTTTACACTTGATTCTAGGAAGATGCCACCATGAAGAGTTCCTCTTGTTGTTACAATGGCTAATAGAATGGATGAGATGATGGATTTGATAAGAACAATGCAAATTCATTTGGATGTTATCGAAGAAGATAGGTGAAGAGGATTGACATCAAGACCTAATTTTGAAAGTGATGATGAAGAAGAATTTCAATCTACTAAACAAACTAACAAAACCCTAGAAGGTAATGAAGAAGAAGAATTAGATTAGGTAAAGATGTTGCAAGCTATTTCAAAGATTGGAAAGAGACCTAGAGTTGATGTGCCGAATTATGCTAGTAATTTGAACTCTGAAGAGTTGATTGATTGGATAAATGACATGGAAGAATATTTTGAATATGAGGAGGTTGAAGATCTAGAAAAGGTGAAATTTGCAAAGACAAAGTTGAAAGCACGTGCTTCTATATGGTAGAAAGAAGTTTATATGGAAAGAAATAGAAGAGTAAAAGAAAAGATTACAAAGTGGGACCGGATGGTGACAAAGTTGAAGAATCAGTTTATACCTGCTGACTATGAGTTGAAATTGTTGAAAAGATTGCAAAAACCAAAGACAAAAGGAGAAATCTGTGAAGGAGTACACTAAAGAATTTCATAAGATGATCATAAGGATAGGAAATAGTGAAGAAAACAAGGAGAAAGTGGCTAGACATATCAATGGACTGAGATTGAACATTCAAGAAGAGCTAAGCTTGGTAAGGATAACATCTATGGAAGAAGCATATCAGTTTGCCCTGAAAGTTGAAGAGAAGCTGAATAAGAGGCATGATCAAAGACAAAGAGGTAGAGCAGGTAAATTTCAGAGAGGTAGAACATTTTATGGAGGAGACAAATCATATTTGGAGTAGAACAAGTTTGACAGCCCCTTTAAGAAGGATGACAGAGATAATAATGCTTACTAGAGAGATGACAAATTTTTTTACCAAAGAGGAAACCCTAGTGCATCCTGAAACGAAGGATACAAAAGAGAAGGAAGAGGATTTGATAAAAAAACATTTAGAGGTACTTGTTTCAAGTGTGGAGGTGAAGGACATAGAGCATTTGAATGTAATTAGGGTAGTACAAGTAAGAAGATAGAAAATAGTGGAAGAGCATCCTATGTTGAAGAAGAACCTATTGGATCACCTAGTTCAGTTGGAAATCTAGAGAAAGGAGAATCATTGGTGATGACGAGAGCACTATTTCAAGTAGAGACAAATGAGGAACCACCACAGAGGAAAAGTCTATTTTGAACTAGATGCAAATTGGGAGGTAAGTGTTGTAAATTTTTGATTGATAGTGGTAGTTTAAATAACCTAGTTTTAGAGGAGATGGTGACTAAGCTAAAGTTGGAAAGATTGAAACACCCTAAACCTTATCAGATAGTATGGATTCAGGATGATCATAAGGTATTGGTAAGTGAACAATGTTTGGTGAAATTTCATATTGGATCTTATCATGATGAAGTCTTGTGTGATATTATACCTATGGATGTTTGTCATATCTTTTTGGGTAGACCTTGGCAGTATGATAGAAAATCTATACATGATGGAAGAAAGAATACATACACTATAACAGAAAATGGAAAGAGAATTAATGTGATTCCTTTGGAGGATGATCCTAAGAGTGAATTAAGTGGGAATGCAAGAATCTGTTTGGTAGATGGAAGAAAATTTCTGGATGGTTTGAAACATGAGAATATGTGTTATGCCTTGATTCCTAAGAAGCCTGAAGTATTGAAGAAAGAAATTGAAGAAGAACAGTTGGAGGAGATAAAGGAGTTGCTAATAGAGTATGAAGACATCATATCAGATAATGTACTTGAAGGATTACCACCTATAAGGAGTATCAGTCATCACATGGATCTTATACCAGGAGAAAGTTTGCCTAACAAAGTAACACATAGAATGACACCGGCTGAGAATGAAGAACTGAATAGACAAATACAAGAATTGCTGAGGAAAGGTTTGATCAGAGAAAGTTTGAGTCCTTCTGCAGTACCTGCAGTTTTTGCACCTAAGAAAGATGGAGAATGGAGAATGTGTACTGACTCTAGAGCAATAACCAAGATCACAGTTAAACATAGATTTCATTTACCTAGCATTGATGATATCATGGATTGTTTGACTGGAGCAAGATATTTCACAAAGATAGATTTGAAGAGTGGATACCATCAGATCAGGATCAGAGAAGGTGATGAATGGAAGACTGCTTTTAAGACAAATGAAGGATTGTATGAGTGGTTAGTGATGCCTTTTAGATTGACATATGCATCAAGTACTTTCATGAGATTGATGAATGAAGTTCTAAAGAAATTCTTGGGTAATTTTGTTATTGTATACTTGGATGATATTCTAATTTTTAGTAAGACAAAAGAAGAACATTTGTGGCATATTAGACAAGTTTTGCAGAGACTGGGAGAAGAGAAATTGTTGATAAACATCAAGAAGTGTAGGTTTATGAAGGAAGAACTAGTATATTTGGGATTTGTGATATCTGTGGAAGGATTGAAGATGGACCCTAAGAAAGTAAGAGCAATTATTGAATGGCCTACACCGAAGAGCATTGGAGAGGTTAGATTATTTCATGGATTGGCTAGTTTCTACTAGAAGTTCATCAAAAATTTTAGTTTAGTTTATAACCTTATGACAGAGACAATGAGAGGTGACAGAAAAAACTTCAAGTGGACATTAGGAGTAGATAAAATTTTTAAACTATTGAAGCAGAAGGTGACAGAGCAACCTGTTTCGGCATTACCAAATTTCAATAAGGTATTTCAAGTTGACTGTGATGCAAGTGGAAGTGCAATTGGAGTAGTGTTAAACCAAGAAGGTAGACCTGAAGCATATTTCAGTGAGAAGTTGAATGATGCAAGGAGAAGATATTCAGTTTATGATCAAGAGTTCTATGCCATAATTCAAGCCTTGAAGAAGTGGAGACATTACTTGTTGCCTAAGGAGTTTGTGTTGTATACAGATCATCAAGCTTTGCAGTATTTGAACAGTCAAGGTAAGTTGAATTAGAGACATATGAGATGGGTAGAGTTCATGCATAGTTATACTTTTGTGTTGAAGCATAGGAGTGGTAAATCAAACAAAGCTGTTGATGCCTTGAGTAGGAGAAGAAACTTGTTGATAGAGATGAGAATTGAGGTTTTGGGATTTGATGAATTGAAGAACATGAATGAGGGAGACACTGATTTTGCAGAACCTTGGAAAACATGTAAGGAATTTGTTGTGACAAAGAGGAGTAAGTGGTTAGACTATTTCATTCAAGAAGATATGTTGTTAAAAGGATGTCAATTGTGCATAGCTAGAAGTTCAATGAGAGATAGTTTGTTCAAGGAGAAACAAAGTGGTGGATTGGTAGGACATTTTGGCATTGATAAGACAGTGGCTTTGGTGAGTGAAAATTACTTTTGCTTCAGATACATAAGGATGTTCAGAGATTTGTGCGGAGTTGTAGAGTTTGTCAAGTTGCAAAAGGGAAAAGTCAGAACACTGCATTGTATAAACCTTTGACAGTACCAAAGAGACCTTGGGAAGACATAAGCATGGATTTTGTAATGGGATTACCTAAGAAACAAAGAGGACATGATTCAATATTTGTAGTGGTTGACATATTTTCAAAAATGGCTCATTTCATACCTTGTAAGAAGACAACTGATGCAGTACATGTAGCTGACCTAGTTTTCAAGGAGATTGTGAGATTGCATGGATTACCTATGAGTATAATTTTAGACAGAGATACAATGTTTGTTGGATACTTTTGGAAGACACTTTGGAGGAAGATGAAGACAGATTTGAAGTTTAGTTCAACTTTTCATCCACAGACTGATGGACAAATAGAGGTAGTGAACAGGCATTTGGGGAATTTGTTGAGATGTTTGGTTAGAGAGAAAACTGGAAGTTGAGACTTGATTCTTTCACAAGTAGAGTTTGCATACAATAATTTAGTAAATAGGACTAACAGAAGAACACCTTTTGAGATTGTGACTGGAGTGAATCCTAGAGGTGTAACAGAATTAAGAGACATCAGTACAGAGGAAAAGAGAAGTGCGGAAGTAGAAGAATTTGTAGATCATATGAAGACAATGCATAATCAAGTGAAGAAGCATTTGGAGGATATGAACAGTAAGTACAAAGAGAAGGCTGATGAGAAGAGAAGACATAAGGAATTTGAAGTGGGAGATGAAGTGATGGTGTACTTTAGAAAAGAAAGATTTCTAGTTAGGACATATAATAAGTTAAAGATGAAGAAGTTTGGACCTTGTAGGATACTCAGAAAATTTGATTCAGGAAATGCATATGAAGTAGAGCTACTACAGACATTGGGTATATCACCTATTTTCAACATTGCAGACTTATATCAGTATCATGAAGTAGAGTTCAGTGACAGCATGGAAGAATAATTGAAGAAGCAGTTACCACACAAAGCATTAGAGTAGATCGAAGACATTTTGGATAGCAGAGTTGAACACAGCACTAGAGGAAGACAATACAGAGAATATCTTATGAAATCGAAAGGTAGACCGAAAGAAGATTCATCTTGGATTTCTCAGGATGAGGTGGACTATCTTAGTTCTCCCCTAACCCCATCAAAGTGAGGGACTCACTTTTTCAATAACCTTGGATGTCTGATGCAGGAGCATCCCTGGTTCAAGAGCAATCTTACATCAACAAAAAAAAACATTTGCATTCCAATTTGTTTGCATTTCAGTTCTTTCATTTTCTAGTTCAGTTCAGGTAATTCAGTTAGAAGCAATTTTAGCTTGTGGTCTGGTTTTGGCATTTCACATCTTGCAGATCTAGACTTAGTATCTATATTCATTCATCTACATGATATCAAGAATTTATAGCATTTGGATAAGTTACCAGAAAGTTATCACTGTTAGAAGATCAATTATTTTCTCAGTACAGAGCTTTCTAATAGTTCTTGATAAGCAGCTAAAGGAGAAGGCTTGCAGATCATTCCTTATCTTCTGGATCCTAATGACACATCATTCAATGATCCTTGGTTCATGGTTGACCTTCCCCAGAGGTCCATACATTTTTCCATTCATTTTTGGGCATGTTCTATGCATTTGGGTCCGACCTGTCTGTGAACACATTACAACTCTTCATTGAAGTTTGTGATCTTCCTTGGCTGACGTAGAGGAATCTATTGGACCAGATATGATATATAATGATGTAATAGATCCTTAGGAAAGTATCTATTAACATAAGAAATATCTAATAGTTAGATTTTGTGCGAAGGAGCTTCAAAGCTTTATCTTGCGCATGTGTGTAATCAGGCCTTTGAGCCCTAGTTGTAAGCCCACATATTGCCGAGAGATCTCTATTTTGAATTCTTTGATATATTGAATGACTAAATTTGCATTTGTTCTATTTCTTTGAGTTGTTTCTATTGTGTTTACTCTTGCTACACAGTCTAGATAGTTCATTCTGTGAACCCTCCTACCATGACTACACCAGGCAATCAGATGAATGTAGCATCAAGCTATGATGATTATGTAGTCAAGAGGGTAGAAAGTGAAGGTGGTGCATTATATAACAATGATGCATATGATAAAAGTAGTGTATGCACCAACCTTCTATTAGATAGTTCATCAATTGAAAATGATAATGATAGATCCAATAATGACTTCCAACCTAATGAGCGGTATGTGGCTCGGTGAACAATGAGGATGTTGTGTACATGGATGAACAATCAATGAGATCAGGTTGTGAGGCTGATCATGTTGAGTATGCACAGGTAAGTAAAACATGGGAAGAGAAATAAACTTCTTTCTTGTTTGATTTCATGCCATCCTTTGTTCCCATTTATGACATGATGAAGCAGTTGATATTTTCTTGCATGAGGTTGATATAGAGGTGGCTGTACATGATGAGAATTGATTAGAGATAGATGTTAGTGTAGTAATAAATGTTTAGTTTGATGAACTTGCCCTGGATTGTGAAGATGGTGATCATGTGGATGCATATGAGAACCTATTTATGTGGTACGAGGTATGTTATCTTCCTCATGCAGAGTGTGATTCATCTGAGCCACTGAGAAATTATAGAGAAATGAAGGAAAAGAATATGCGTAAGTAGTCTATTTGTAGTAGTGAGTATGACAAAATAGGTTGCCAGAGTGGACTTGAAATAGAGAGACAATTTGAGGAACTTAATTTTTCACTTGAGGTGTCTCATGATCTTGATTTATGTGTTGATGGTTTAGATTACAGTGTGAGTCATGCATATGATTCAAAAATTAAAAGTTGTTGTAGCACATATGAAAGTTGTGTTCAAGAGCTTGGTGGAAACGTAAATGAATATGAGTCTTTCCACTTTGATGTGGAATGTCTATCAGTTATTGGATATGTTGGAGCTACAGTAGAGGTTGAGTTCTTTGTATGGAACATTGATGTGAATGAGCAGTGTGGCATGTTTATGCTTAAACTTCAAAAGATGGCAGCCCAACTTGAAGATATACCTACACTAGAGTCTTTCCAGTTTTCTCTACAAGATGAAGTGTTTTCTCTTGTGGATCAGCGGTGCATTCAGGCACAATTCTCTTTTTCATGTGAATTGGAGGTGTTCTCCTTTTCCATCAATTTGCATCAAGAGGTCAAAAAATGTAATAATGATGTTTGTGGTGGAAGTTTGTTTTCTTCCACATCTTTTGATGCTAACCTAGGTCTTGATTTTGTACCCCTACTTTTATGAAGGTGTCTTATATGGATTTGAATAGGTCAAGCACCTATTTCTTATGGTTGCCTTGCAGTAGTGATTTCATTGACATAATTTGCCTTAGCTCCATGAGCAGTGATTACAGGTTGGTACATGCAGATGAAAGACTTTAGTTATTATAGCTACATGATAAAAATTGTTTTGGTTTGAGGGAGATCACCTCCTTCATTCAACTTGTCTTTGATAGAGGTAAGTAGTTTCATTTGTCTTGTGTAGGTTTGACCTACAAGTGCCTACAAATTTTAATTATAGTCAACTCTACTTTTGTGCCCTCATGCCTATGACTCTATGTTGTCTTGTATATATGCCCTAATTGTAAATATGTTGTTTCCCCTATTTATTTTTTTCCTTTTGGTCGGCCAAGAGATTGTTGTTTCTCACTATGTCAAGTTTGTCACACATCCCCAACCAGAGCCAATGTTGGCACGAGAAAAAACCAATTTCCAAACTTGCATTATTTATCCCTAAATCCATAAAAAATCCTAATTTGTGCCTTTGTTGTCCAACCCATCATTTATATCTGATTAGAGACTATTTTAATGGGTTCCCTTCATATTTTTTGTCTATGTTTTTCATCTTAGAAAAATCCTTGAAAATTCCTAAGTGTTGCCTTGTCGATAGGTTTAAAAGTCTGTGAACCTACTGATATGCCGATTTCCCTTCATTACATTTTGTAGGGTCTTTGTCAATGATTCAGCCAATTCATAAACCACCAAACTCACCGACCATGGTTCCTCGATTCATTTTTTTTTTCGATTGGTCGATAAAGAAAAGAGAGAAATGAAGCCTTTGTCAGCGAAGTCGGTGGTTCATGAACCAAAAGGTTCACCAATGGACCAAGTCGCAAACAAAGGGAAAGATCACTGAAAAGGAATATACAAACAAAAAAGAAACAAAGATGAAGTTGATGGTTCACGTCAAGTGAGGATCACCAATAGGCAAATTGCTGATAAAAAAAGAAGCAAGGTAGAAGGAAGAAATGCCAATTCGGTGGAGGTGGAAGTTTTTGAACCATCAAGTTTGCCAATTTTCAAGTTCACCGATGAGGTGTGCCACCGACAAGGAAGGCCAAAGTGCCAAGAAAGGATAGAAAGGAAAGGAGAGGATTGTTCCAAGGCTTATGACAAAAGAGATGCACTGAAAGGAAAAATGAAAATTGAATGTGATAATCAAATATGAAAGTCAAAGAAGAAAATAAAGCATGTGATAAATGTAATATTTTACTGTATTTTAAAGTGTTGTAAAATCTTTCCATGCACTTTTAAAATGGGCATTATATTTTACAATGCCCACCTATTGTTAGGCCACCATGAATACAAAATTGAATATGATGCATAGGTTGGTGGCGAGGTAGGTGGGATTGATTACAGGGAATAATGGTGGTTGGTAGGGTAGATTTTTCCTGTCCAGGTGCAACAATGCAAATAGAATGCCATACATACATGATTTAGAGATGTTTTAGTGGTTGGTCTTTGAGCCATCTTGGATTTGGAAAACACCTCAAGAGGAATTTAGGCATCAAACCATGCTAGTCAAGTCTACAAAGAAAGGAATACGCCTAGCAGTTCATAGCAAAGTTCTTCAATAAATATCTTCATGCAAAATTATGTCTCTATGGAAGATTGTGATGATTTGGGGGAATATATGAACCCAATTATGTATTTTTTGGTACCACACTTGCTGATATGTTGTAACATAGTTAATATTAATGTGTGACAACATTCTAAAGCAATATAAAGGCTTTATATTGGTCTCCATTTTGTTGCAATTGGATTGTTGTAGTTTTACTTGGGATTACTCAGTATGCCTTTTGTATGATTCATATATTTTGGATTTGTATGTGAATACACTTCATGATTCTGTTGATGGTTGTTGTGTATCTCCTTCCTCCTTGCTACTCATGACTTAGTTGCCCATTAGAGTAGTCACCAGTCTAATTTGTGGATGGATCAGTCACTCCTATTTAATCAAACCCTTGTCCTGTTAGTTGTAGGAGTAAGAGTATTGCAGAGGAGTCTACCCACTCTTGTAAGTTGGCCAAAATCTCCCTTAACCTATTGATTAACCTCTTTCAATCATCTTGACGAGTCAACCAGCCTAGGTGATTGTGAAATGTTTTAGGGCTTTGGGTTGTAGCTATTTTGGGACCCAACAAGTAGAAAAGTACTACAACATCTAATAAGAAAGGAAGATGAATCTAGTTTAACAACTAACTGCATAAACTCCTATACACATCCTCTTCCTAACTTAGAAATAATTTCTCTAATCAAATTAGCATAGATGTTCTCATTTTGTTCTCATTGTGATAGATATCTTGTTGTTTTCTACTTTCTCATAGATCTTTCTAGGGGCAAACTACTAGTGTTCTAATAGGGCACAAAAATACTAATAATTAAAACATTACCCTCATCTAGAATAATGTGCAAATGACTAGGGTAAAGGTTTCATCACTGAGTGTAGAGAAAAAGTAGGGAAGAATTCCTTTGCATATGAAGGGGGATTTTCCCATGAAGATTAAGTTTGGGAAACTAAAACCGTGAAGATTACTTTCCATGTATGAGAAAAACCCTTTTGCAGATTGATTTATTGTAACATTAATCTCTTGTGGTAGGTAAAGGCAATTGTTATGAACTTAAATTTATTGAGTCAATTTCATTTCATTATATTTTGAATTAGTTAGAAATCGTGGCAAGGAAGTTATGATGGGTTCCTTTATGTTGATGTACTTTCTACCTTACTTGGCTTACAAAAACTGTTTGAATTGATATTGAAGTAGGAACAATGGAGTCATGGACAAGTTTTATGACTTGCATAGTTCCTCAAAGGCTAATGGGATGGAATTGCCTAAATTAGAGGCATTGATATGTGTGATGCTCATTCCATGTTCTAAATGAACACTCTTTGCTATTATTGATTATTTTTATGTTATTTCTTTTTGCATTCTCTATTCAAAAACATCTAAACTTACATCAAGTGTATGGAAAAGGGTAGTATTATTGTTATGGAAATTGTTGTAATAGTCTCATATAGATCTAGATAGGGGTATGATTGGTTCGTTACAAACTAGCTCTATTTAAGCATCTAGCTTTATTTTATTTAATTAGTTCAAGATAATGACAAAGATTATAGACATATATCTAGAACTAGATGCCTACATATATCATATATGTGACTTCAAACCATGTATAAGAATGAAACTTTAGATAGTTTATTATGTTTTTTTTAAGGTTCCTTCTTTTGAGCATAATGGCAAAGTGATAAGAGAGAGTTTGGACTTGTTGGAATATCTAGATAAGAATTTTGGAGGTCCTAAAATCATTCCCACATTATATGATGTTGTTGATGTACTTATTTCATTTAATATTATGAACCATGTCACAATTTTAATAGCCATATCAAATTCATAGATGGGGTTGATTAACAACTAAGCATAACCATATATTTTACTAAAATATATGAATACATTTTTTTTTTATCATTCACCTAGACCACTTAAGTTTCTTTTACTATTATTATAATGTAATTTTATATTTCTTAAGTTAATCACCAAATCAAAAGTGCCTATGCACCTATCACTTGTTCATTCTATTGACATTACCAAGCAATAGAACCAAGGTATACATTTCAATTTTAATGTATACAAAGGAGTAGCATATCAATACCTTCACTACCTTGGTAAGCAATTTATTTAACTTTAAATATAAATTCTATTCAAATGCATAAATCCATTGAAATTATACAAGATATAGTTTAAAAGGAGCTATAGATGAACTACTAAAACATAGACATTTTTACAAAAATAAGGTACACATAAAGTTAGTGAAATCAAAACTTGAGGTACTAGAAGCACTTGGTAAGGAGAATATTTATTGTACATATAGATAAACTCTTGATTGAGGATATTCCATCTTTGATAGATCATGACAAATTTGATTGCTAAATTGATATTTTTGCCTTCACAACTATGGTAGCGCCTACCCTTTGATTATTTGGAAAAAAACTTTGGGGAATTTTGATAATGGGTCTTTCTTCTTGGGTGAATTTAGTTTGGTAATCCATATATAGCTCTATTTCAAGGACTTCGCCTCTTATCCTTTCTATGTTTATTGGTTTGATAATAGTAAGATGTTGCATGCAATTTATTTAGGTTGACATTGCATGTGCTCCATTTCTTGCAATATTTTAGACTGTGTTGCCCACATATAAGAATTATGACAACACAACTAGAAGGCCAAAACTAGTTAAATGGATTCATGCAAGTATAAATTCTACCTTATGTACTTGGGGCTATGTAAGGATGAAAGAATGGATGGCACTAGCATTTTTAAAATCCTATACTATTTACACAAAGAAAATAACAATCTATGCAATTCTCTATGTTCCAAGTATTTGTCATTCTATGTGACATGACACACTAGTGCTTGTCTATAGGAAGTGCACAAGATTGATGCCTATGCAAAATCAACATCTAAAATAAATCAATTTGTTCAAACACACAAGAGATTTGTGGTATCTCATCCGTGATGCTCAGAAGCTATCAAGATACATTATACATGTTTTTTTGAATTACTTATCTACTTAACACTTGAGAATGAAAATTAAGTTCATTAAAAACATGGTAATTATTTTCCAAACCCTTCTATAGGATAATTAAATTGATGAAAATAGAAACAAACTTGCTTAAGGAACAAAGAAAGATTGGGCTTCAAATTATTGTTATCTAGATGTCACATGCAAAAACATCTGGTGTTTTAAGTGGGTGGAGAAAGCACAAATAAGATAAAATGATTTATATAAATAAAGTGTTTCATACATTTTGTAATCCTTACAAAGTTTAGATTGTGGGATAAAATAAAATAAATTATATAGTACTATTGTTGTTGGCCCAAGGTTTTACCATTGTGCCAAAAGATTGACATGTTAATGTTGCATACAAACACCAAAGATATATAGACCATGAGAGGCAGTTAATCCATGTCCTGAATTGTGAGACTGACGCTGAACAGCCAAGGAATGAAGGCACCAACCTTCCAACAATCCCCCCAGTGTGACCAAGGGATTGGAACCCATGACCTGGGCTCTAATACCAATTGTTGGCTGAAGGTTTTTCCATTACATCAAAAGATCAACCTGTTAATGCCCAATACAAACACTAGAGGTATACATACCACATGAGGTAGTTAAACCATGTTGTGAATCCTGAGGCTGGCACTAAACAACCAAGGGATGAAGGTGCCAACCTTCCAACAATTGTTACCTCGATCTTCTCCCATGTATAATTCAAACTGAAAATTATATTATAAATTTATATGTGGTCATGATGGTCTTTGTAATGAACTTTTTCCCTATCATAGTATAAATTTTCTATATCCTTTCTTGGTGAGGTATTTTGTTAAATTGTATTTTAAATTGGTAGATTTAGCTTACATCTGATAAATGTTTCATTGAATAGAAAGTTGAAATCAATGCCAAATACGTATGTAGCTTTCTCTCGACTCTCTTTACCTAAAATTTAGAGGGAATTTACCTTTAAAATTTACACGATTAATGGTTTCATCCATTGTGAAAAAGTGTATTTTACAAGTAATTGTTATCCCAATTTTTTTTTATCATAATGTAAATGCCATGAAAAATACATATACGGTGCATAACATCACTACTTTAAATTTAGATGGGGAAATTCAAATTTTATTTTAAGTATTTTAATTTATATTTTATGAATATTTTATTTACTTTATGACATCCCTACCAAAAAGTGGTAATTAATGAGCTGGCATTCACTAAAGGAGCTCAAATTTATAAATATTGTAAAGTTATAGATTCATTCCCAAGAGCTTGAAGTGTATGTACCCCATCATGTACAAGAGTTATTTGATCCATTTTAGAAAATTTTCATAAATTTTAATTTTAATTATTATTTTTTCTACTTAACAATAAGGATTGTATTTTTTCCTACAAGGAATTATAGGTATAACAATGAGAATATTAGATGTGTTGACAGTGAAATTTAGAACCTGCTTGTGGTTAGTGGGATTTTCCACCACCAAGCCACTTGCCCTTTCATGATGGAAACATTCAAATTCTATAAAGAGTATTTAAATTCCAACACACCCTTTAAGATACATTCATGTTGAGATGAACTATGATACCAAATTCAAAATTTTAGACATGATATGATTTACTTATAATAAATTTTATATGGGATAGAATTTCAGCTATGATACATGATTTTTACCTCTAATTATTGTTCCATTACTTCACATAAAAATAAAATTTTATTCAATATTTCTTATCTTATAAATAATGCATTTAATAAACTACATACATTTTGTAGTATTTCTCATGTAATTAAGCATCTGACTATGGAGAAAATATCTCTCTAACAAAATTTTACTAGAATGAAGAAAATAATCTCATTAAATAAAATTTAATAGCTTTGATAAAAAAAATTAAATTAAAATCTTTTTTACTAGATTTCATAAAAATAAAATAAAAAATTTTACTAGCTTTAATAAAAAAATTAAAAAAACATTTTACTACCTTCATTAGAAAAATGTATTGTTCCTTGTCAATCTAGTGTTTCTTTTTCTTTTATGGCAAAGATTGATTATGTCCACTTGAGGGTGATTATTATTTCAATGATCCAATCATAAAATAGGATAAAATAAAATCTTTGATTAGATTCATTGCAATTGGCATATTTGATTTGATTTTGCTAACTCCCACAATTTTGCCAGCTCATGAAATATAAACTCCTATAAAAGCAATAGATCTTCAAATAGCTACTTAGTTTCAACTAACATCTTCACTAAGATTTAGAATCTTTGTAGGTTAGTCATAACCTCTAATGAAAGTTCATGGCCTTCTTGAAGCATAGTTTTAACAAAGAAGAAAGTTTTTTACCCTTTAAGATCTATATGAGAAATGATATTTTGTTATTCCATTATTCCACTACTAAAATAAATAATAGTGTTATTTAGCAATAAATTATTCCAATTCCCTAAATGTCAATCATTCATTTGTCATAGCCCATGTCTAGGTAATAATTCAATAGAAAATTTCAATCTTTCCCTCTTATTAAGAACTCGTAGTTAACAATCCAAAGTACTTGATCTCCAATTCCAATCACATACTTCTAATATTTCATGAATAATGTATAATTCCTTTTGTAAAACTAAATATTTCCTTTTTGTTGAGGGTAACTCAGCTTTTCAGTCTAGTTTGAGCCCAATGGGACATTTACAAGGGATCTCTTCCCATGGACTTATCACTAAGACCACTACTAGGGGGTCTCAGTCCCCAAGGCATTATCACCTTGTTCAAACCTGCGAGCTTGTTGGTCCAGTGAAGGTACACAACCTACAAGCATGCCAGTCTAGTGAAAGCACATATCTTGTAAGCATGGCAAGCCAATGAAGGCCCATGGCCTACGAGCTCTTTGGCCTAGTGGGGGTTTGAACCATGGTGGTGATCACAACAACCAAGTGACTCACCACTACATTGTACCCTGATGGGTGTAAAAATAAATATTTTATTATCCCAAATAGATGATCTAATAGGCCATAAATGTTGTGTTTATCAGAGCTATTTCTGCAATCTTTCAAAAAAATAAAACAAACAAAAGGCATACCATTTTTCAATATATAGTTATGCCTTGGATGGGGACCAAATAAGATCTTGATCTTACATTTATTTCTATTTTCAAATTAATTTTTTTAGATAGAATTAAGATCTCTATCTAGTCTTAAAGTGGTCAATCCATCGGTATGTACACATAAATAAACATATTTCAATAGTTAATTTGTTAGAACACTTAGTGAGAAGCACTAGATGAATTATATAAATGGACAATAGAGATTAATGTAATAACTACTCCAGCTACTACTAATTTTTTTTACACATAAGGTACTAACTTAATCATTCAAGCATCTAGAAGTGCCAACTGCACAGACTTACCGACTAAATCTATGGTGTTAACTCTGCACCACAATTTATATTTGCACTAGAACATGGTAAGCTCCCAAGGTTAGGGTTATCCCTAGAATGAGATGTTAGCAAGAGACACTATTAGGCATGTTAGGTGTTGTCATTAATGGCAACTGAATCTATCTTACACATCCACATTACATCATTTGATCATACTAGAAGTCAGAGTACAGATTTATCTAAGTGTGGATAGACAGGAATAGAGCATTTGATAGGGTTCAACATCTTACTCCGCATTTCTCCACAGGTAATTATATTGTGTTGTGGATTTGAGGGAATGTTAAGGGATATCTGGGCTACCTAAATCCAAGATTTTAGCCTCTAGTGATGAAGGGATTGTAAGTTACAAGCATATGAGTATCAAGTTTTGGTTAGACAGTTCAGTCTGGTGAAGAATAGGCCAACTAGGTGTTTGATCCTTGTCCAGATGAAGAGAAGTGATTGGTTGAGTAATTTATGAGATCCAGTGGTATTGCCTGACATGTGAGGTGAGTTGAATACATAATTTTTAGTCTGCATTGATGTTTGTGCATGGCAACCAACAGAACAATGTTCTTGAAATAGCTTCCAAGTTTTCTTAAGGCCAACTATAGTTGATGTAATTTCAGGTAGTGGATATATATGATTGATGGATTCAAGCATTTTGTGTTGTATGAGTGTGAATATGAAGGGATAACTGCAAAGTATAGTAGTATCAAGTGTGAAGCAAGTAGATCTAAGCTCCAGATCATGGCAGAACAATAAAGCAAGGAAGAGAAAGATGAAGTGTGTAAAGTCAATGTACTGAGCTTAACCGAAACTATTATTTTGCATAGTTAGATGCTATTCTTTAGTTCAAAAAATTTAGTGAACTCTTGTAATCAATTTTATAGGTAGTGAGCCTCCATTAAGCAGTGAGCTCTGGGTAGTGTGCCCGAAGGCATGTGCCTTCCCCATTTGTAATACTTTTAACAGAGTATAAATTCTTGTGGGTTAACCCCCACTGTGGTTTTTCCCTTAACTAGATTTCCATGTAAAAATCCTAGTGTTATGTGTGTTGATTATGTTTCTACTCATGTGTTGTTGATTCATGCTTTCATGATTATATCATTAATATGATGATAAGTTCTTAAGAAGATTAAATACAGAAAAAGATAAAGTTTTGAGACAATTGATTCACGCCCCCTCTCAGTTGTCTACCCTAATTTCAACAATTGGTATCAGAGCTTGGTTCTTTGGAAAAAGTTTAACAGCTTGAGGAAGATCTAGGAAGGTGTTTTCAATGGGTTCATTCAAGCATTCTGATGGTATCAATCGACAACTTCAAGTAGCCTTAGATGATCTTGACCTATCCAGAGCATAAATCAGAGATCTGCAAGAGAACCTTAAAGATGCTAAAGATTTCATTGAGACCTTAAAAGGACAACTGAGAAAATCTCATGAAAAGAGGAAGGAGCTACTTCATTAGCTAGTAAATCAATATGAAGACAATGACATGGATGAGGCCCTGAAGGAGAAGACAAAGGAATGTGAGAAGTTAGCAAAAGTTGTCCTAAAACATGAGATGGAATATGGGGTGATGAGGCTAACCAAGGAAATTGAAGAAAGGAAGAAGACTGGGAAATAATTGAATCAATCTCTGAAAGAAAGAATAGAAGAGTGCTACAGATTGGATAGAACAATTGGTCATCTAGAATTTGATCTACAAGAAACTAGGGATAATGAGGATCAACTTGAAAGACAAATTATCATTCTCAAACATGACCTAGAAGTTGCAAATGAATATAAAGAAAAATTCAAGATAAACTTAGCTAAATTTGAGGTGTTGCTTGATAGTCAAAAGAAGGCAGATAATAAGCATGGTCTGGGATTTGAGAAAGGTGAAAGCTATTGATCTAGTCAAAGAAATCCTAAAGCAAGAAATTAAAGAAGGAATCTTAGAAGACCTCTGGTAAGACAACCTAATGCTTAAAGGTATCCATCCTTCAATGGAAATTGTTTCAAATGCAATAAGTATGGTCATAGAGCTAATCAATGTAGAAGTAAAGTGAATCAAAATGTATCATCCTTCTCTGGTCAATGCTTTAATTGCAAAAAGATAGGTCATAAGGCTGAGGATTGTAGAAGTGGATCAAGGAATCCTCCTAAGGAAAAACAAGCTTTTAATGGAAGATGTTTTACTTGCAACAATTTTGGGTATATTGCAATACAATGCAGATCTAAACCTAATCCAACATGTAATTGTTAGAAAAATAAGATTATGTGCTTCAAATGCAACAAATCTAGACATATTGCAAAATTTTACAGAAGCAAACAGGAGAACTCATAGGCAGGTAAAGGAAGAACAAAGCAGAAGATGGACAAAGGCAAGGGAAAAGTAGATGTGAATGAGATCCAGAATGAAATGAACAAAACATGGGTGAAGAAAAGTGTAGTGAATGATGGTGATGGGTCCGCACCGGAATCTGGTGCTGATAATTCCTCTAGAAATTGAAACAGAAGCTCTAGCTCAGGAGGAGCTGCATTGAAAATCTAATTCCCCCTACCAATAAGTGGGTGCCTAAATTTGGCATGATGAATGAAGAAATAGAAGCCTATTGTAGATCTGTTGAAGTAAATTCCAGAAGAAAAGAAGCTAATGTGATTCATTGCAGAGCAATTAAAGATTGACTGTATGCAGAAACCATGTAACTGGATGTATTAGGGTAGAGCATTTATTACAATGAAGAATTAGGTTTTGTGGAGGTTAAAAGGTCATTCATTTAAACACTTGAATCACTTTACATTTGAAGATAACAAGGAGAAGAGCGCTTGACCTAAAATTTTAGAGATTTGAAGTGCAAAAAATAAATTCGATAGCTAACCCTAACTCTGTAATCTTTTGAAATGGATACACCTCTGGTTGTGAACATCACTGAGCGACCTAGGCCAAAGTTTAAGAAGCACCCTTTCAAGTCCACTGAAGTTGATCTATTGGAAGCATTTTCTGGAGTTCCATATGGAGTTCTTCACACAAAGGATATTAGGGCTTACATTCACGCACCTCTAGAGAAGCATGGTGACTCAAGGTTTGTTGATCTATTCATGAATCACTTAAAAGGTGATGATTTTGAGCTCAAATTGGAGTAAAAAGTCCTAAAAGACAAGAAGTTCATACAATTTGTTGAGTTTCTAAGTTTCACAGAGGACGAATGGGTCTAGTATGTCTTCAGCTGTATCCATGATGAATTTTTATGGTTGAATCATCCATTCAAGATCACAAAAGATGCAATAAAGGCAGTTACAAGATTGAATTCAACTGGTACTCTACCTCAATTGAAGGCTATCAAGAATCAGGATGTCACAGAGGCAACTGGATCAAAATTTGATAAGAGACCTATGAGTATAAATGATATAGAGGATCATGTGGTTAGATTCGCATCGATGGTAATAGGGTACAAGAAATATTTATCTAGAAGAGAAAATTTAGTGTCTAAAACAACCATCTATACTACATATCAGATGGTAAAAGAGAATACAAAGTGTGATCTCTATGAACTATTGTTGAACCAGCTTATGGAGAACCTAAGCAAGATAAAGAAGGACAAGATGTACTCATTCAAATATGGTATGCTAATCCTGTGTCTTTTATTTTATTTCTTGTGTGAGCTCCCTAGGAATAAGAATATATATTGGTCCAACAACCAACCGGTTGTAGTCCAGATTAGAAATTATTTAAGTTGTTTGGGTAATTATGATGCACAAAAAACTACACTTTGGGGATTCTTAAAAAATTTCCAGAGTATGATCCAGGCTAGGGATAGAATAGCTAGGACTATGGCTAAGAAATACAAGGACACCATTTATTTTATGGTTACTATTGATCAATGTAAAATGGAAGCAGTGGAGCCTAGAGTTGTGTGGATCATGCCCATGGGGTATGAAGTGGATGGAAAGGTACTAGAGCTGTATGTACAACATTTGTTGAGCCAGCCTAGGGATCCAGTTGAGGAGAGATTTGGAACATATAAAGAGATTGCATTAAAATTACATCTTGAATTCAAGGCTCCTGAAATCAAAATGACTGTGAGGAAAGAAGTTGAGCAGTTGGCTGAAAATTTATGCCTTACCAAGGAAGTTGTGAGGCAATATAGGAAAAGGACAAAGAAAGATGAGAAGGAGAAGTAGAATAGGGAACATGGAAGTGTTCTAGCAGAAACCCCTTCTAAATCAAGGACTACTAAGAGTTCTAGTTCAACCTCTCGTGCATCACCTTCTCCTGCTATAGAAAAACCTACCAGTAAAGAAGTAAAAAGCACAAAGGTAAAGGGCAAAAGAACATATATTAGTGTGAAGAAAGTGGATGAAGAAGAAACTGACTCAAATGATGAGGTTAGGGAGTTGAAGGCCACAGGAACCAAAGTGGCTAAAGTGTCTAAGGAGAAGCCATCTAGAAGCAAAAAGTCTAGTAAAAGGCATAAGACAGAGGATTATGTTGAGAAACCTACTCTTTATGTGGATGACGTCATTAAGTCAATCAATGTAGATGGAAACTTGAAACCAATGACTAAATTTTATGATCACTATAGTGATGTTGATAAGAGAGTTTTAGAGGAAGCAATAGTCAAATACTTGAATATCTATAGTAAGACTCTATTTGAAATAACTTCTAAAATTTTGGAAAGCCTTGCAAAAATTCTAGAAATAAGAAAAGAGAATGCAAAATCTTAAGATTTTGAGCTCCGGGAGCATGTGCTGATAAAATTGTATCCTCAAATTACTCCATATCAAAAGAATCTGATATTCAAAGAAGTGAAAGAGGACTTTAGGAGTAAGATCAAAATAAATAAGCTCATGCTAGGAGAGATTGATAAGATAGTTGAAGATACTTAGGAGATTCTTCTAAATGCATTGAAAAGGCATAATCTTCCCACTGTTGAAGAAGAAACTGAAAATGAAATTGATTCCTCCATTCTGGATGTTGAGGAATTTGATGATAATGTTGCTGCTAAGGATACACAAAATCCTTCAGAAGTGAATGTAGAAGATATTTCTGATATAGATAAAAGTAAGGATGCCTCTGATGATGCTACAAAGAAGACAGAAACAAAGAAAAAGAATGAAAATGTTTAGAAAGACAATGTGGTTGACTCTGAAATGGGAGAAGATGGAGGCTCTGAAGAGCATAAATCTGAAATTTCATATTGGGCAAGAGACACTATAGAAGCAATGAAAGAAATTTTGGAAAGAGAAACAAATTGCAGAAGATCAGGATATAATACAAGGACCAATCGATTTTGATACTTTATCACTTGTATAGAAGATAAATTTGGCCTCTATTGTACAAGCTAAGGCTAGAGAGGAAATTTTGAAGTCCCATATAGAAGATAGCGAGTTGTTTGGCCTTGCATCTGGGATTTTAAAGAAAATCATGCCTACATTTCAGAATGACTCATCAGGATCTCCCTCTGGTCAATTGAAGAATCTGATAAACTCTATAAGTACTCATTTTGAAACTTTTGAGAAGTCAACAAAAGTTAAAATCAGAAATGAATATAATGAGAAGAGATTTTTTGAAATAAGGAAAATAATTAGCTATGATAGATCAGTACTTGACACTAGTGTAAAAAGTATTCAAAATGTCCTCTCTGAAGGTGTAAAGATTTATAAGTTTTGTCTAAATCAGTCTAAAGCTGTTGAAGATATTTAGAAGAAGATCAAGGACTTGGAGCTCAAACTATCTAACATTTCTCAGTCCTATAGTCTTTTAACTGAGTCTGTAGCAACCAAATAATGCCAAGTAGTGAGTTTATGAAATGAATTGAGTAATCTGGAGAAGGAAAAGGTCAAAGTTTTGGGCAGATTGGATGAGCTTCAGGGACTAATTCCCCCCAATTTAGAAACTATGTATGATCTATTGGCAGAATCCCAAGCTGCTACTGCTACTAGTGATCCTACTGATCTTGAAAAAGTACAATCACAAGCATTTTTGTTTAGTGGGCATAGATCCATTTTGGGCAGCATAAAGAAGAACTGGGATAGTGAATTGTCAAGGTTGAAAAACACTTTTGGTGATATCTTTTTGTTGATGAACAAGGCTTAAGGACTGTGTGTTCATATGCGGAAGTATATACTTAGCGTTTTGACCCATGTACATAAATTTTTTGCATGAATTTTGATATGCGGATCCCAGCCTTTACCATTGATGTCAAAGGGGGAGAGGAAAATTAGTGAAAAATGAGGAATTCATCTAAGGGGGAGCATTGGAAATCACAAGTGCAGATAGTGAGGGGGAGTTGTTCTAACACTTAGTCATTTTTCACTAAGTGTTTCCATCAATGCCACTAGGGGATATTGTTGGCAAGAGACACTGCTAGGCATGTCAAGTGTTGTCATTGATGGCAACTGAATCTATCTTACACATCCGCATGAGATCATTTGATCGTACCGGAAGTTAGAGTGCAGATTTATCTATGTCCAAATAGAGAAGAACATAGCATTTGACAGGGTTTAGCATCTTAGTCTGCATTTCTCCACAGGTAATCATATTATGTTGCAGATCTGAGGGAATGTTAAGAGATGTTAGGGCTACCTAAATCCAAGATTTTAGCCTCCGATGATGAAGGGATTGTAAGTTACAAGCATTTGAGTATCATGTTTTTGTTAGACAGTTCACTCTGGTGAAGAACAAGCCAACTAGGTGTTTGATCCTTGTGTAGATGAAGAGAAGTGATTGTTTAAGTAATTTATGAGATCCAGTGGTATTGGCCGACATATGAGGTGACTTTAATACATAAGTTTTTGTCCACATTGATGTTTGTACATGGATTCAGTCGACAGAACAGTGTTCTTGAAATAGCTTCCAAGTTTTCTTAAGGCTGACTGCAGTTGATGCAATTTCATGTAGCGGATATATATGATAGATGGATTCAAGCATTTTGTGATGTGTGAGTGTGAATATGAAGGGATAAGTGTGAAGTATATCAGTATCAACTACAAAGCAAGGAGATCTAAGCTCTAGATCATGGCAGAATAGTAAAGCAAGGCAGAGAAAGATGAAGTGTGTAAAGTCAATGTATTGAGCTTAACTGGAACTGTTATTTTGCATAGTTAGATGATATTCTTCAATTCAAACATTTTAGTGATCTCTTGTAATCAATTTTGTAGGCAGTGAACCTCCATGGAGCAATGAGCTCTGGGCAGTGTGCCCAAAGGCATGTGCCTTCCCCATTTGTAATACTTTTAACAGAGTATAAATTCTTGTGGGTTAAGCCCCACTGTGGTTTTTCCCTTAACCAGGTTTCCACGTAAAAACCCTAGTGTTATGTGTGTTGATTATGTTTCTTCTCATGTGTTGTTGATTCACACTTTCATGGTCATATAAAAAGTATGATGATAAGTTGTTAAGAAGATTAAATATAGAAAAAAATAAATTTTTGAGACAACTGATTCACCCCCCCTCTTAGTTATCTCCCCTAATTTCAACATGAGACCTAAACCATGAGAGTTCATTCATAATGGCCTTTCCTAGGCATCCCCTCCTAGGAATTAGAGGCTCCGAAGTTCATACACCATAATATAGAGAATTCATTCTCTCCTCTTTTATGAGATATTTGATCTCATATATTTAAATTACAACCATTAGTTGACCTTATGCTTCTAAATCCATCCATACATAATGATAGGATAGAAATTCATTCCATCCAAATGTTAGTCCAATGCAAACATCAATGTACAAGTACACATAAATCCACTTAGGGACATACTCTTAAAAATATCACATGTTCACACCTAATGAGTGGCTCAAGCATAATTCACAAATACACACTATGATTAAATCTTGCATGCATCACATAAACACAATGTGACTAGCTCATGCAAAGAACATGCATACTTATTGTGATTACAAATACTTTAAGGTGATTAATGCACACATCACTCCCAAATAGTGTGACTAGCACATACATACATCACAAGCACACATAGTTACTAACTAGGAGAAGGAAGAGATTAAAACCATCACTACAAGTAACTTCCCCTTCACTTGGATCTATTTAACAATAAAAACAAGAGAACATACATGTTATATAAACATGGGAAACACACACAATCATTCCAATACCCCAATTCCAACACTAAACTCTAAGATGGGTAGATACTGGCATCCATCACCTGCATACCACTAGTGAAATTTGCACTAGTACTGACATCTATGACTTGCATGCCACTGGTGAAATCCTACCTAAACCCTATGAAAATGTGTAGCTCATGGCATCTATCACCTACATGCTACTGGTAAAAGCTTGCTAACCCAATGATATAACCAAATACTTATTTAAGTAGAGCACTCTCCTTGACTCCTATCAAGCTAGAGCAATGATAAGCCTATATATAAGCATGTCATATAATGTATAATGTCAGTGATCATCATAGAAGGAGTGGAACAAACTATGTTCTAGGAGGTATTGCATACCTTCTACCTATGCTCTCATAGAACCCTTACTCCATCCATCATGTGATGCCAAGAAGTCAGCTCCTATATCAATCTCGATTCAACATTATGACATTTAAAAGTTATAAGGACAAGGATCTAAACATACTATCCTAGGGGTTTACACCTTCGGCTAGTTAATTAGGTAACACTTACCACACAAGGATCCATAACCCTATACACATGGTCTTATAGGTCTTGGGGTTTAAAAATACCAACATGCAAGTAACACATTGTACCCACAAGAGCTAGGTCACATATACATATCAAAAAACTCATAGAGCAATCTCAAAGGCTATTTACAGCATTCCATTATTACTCAAAAATATAGTATTTATTCTAGACAAAAAATCAAACCACACTAGTAATGTTATACAACATTCTACTTTTGAGTAATTAACATTTACATACATTACCTATCATAAAACTTAACATACAATTACCCACCCAAACAAATATAAAGGTAAGTTACACCATACCATGTTTGGTAATACTTACTATTACTTGTCCACATTCAACATGGGCAAGTATAAATAATTACATCCTAACTCAACATTAATCTAGGCACATATTTAGAGTAGGCAATTCATCCACACATATCAAGAGTTTCTCACACCATCAAATCATAATGTCTTAATTAAATAAAACTATTAAATGCAAAGTTGGTAGGTTTCTCATAACACATTTATAACCCTATCATGACTAAGTTTATCATACCCTTATTTCTTAGAAGAAATATACCTCTATAGGGTCTTAAGGATAACATATACCTTCATATGCTTAATATTAAGCCCAGATAGAAAACTTAGTGTTAATCACAAAAAAATCCAATAATCTTAGTCCCAACAAGTCTAGAGGCATTCTCATGCATTGAAATAGAGAATGACCCTAAAGAAAATAACTCTATAAGTTCATCAAGATTAGAGTAGATTGTGGAAGCTAAACTCCAAAAATCTTGGAGTAGGTAAGCTTGATGATACTGGAGTGCCTTTTATCTTCTCAGGCCTATATAGATAGGACTTATTAATAAGAAGGTAAGTTCATATCTTTTTTATGTAGTTTCACCCTCAAGTTGAAACATACCAAAGGGAGAATGTTGATCAAGTTTACAAAAGACCTCATACCTTAGAGTCATTCCCTAAACCCCTCCCTTATGAACTTGGGGTCTAGGGGCATCCTTCACCTACGAACTACCTACATACCCACATTCAAATAGGATCAAAGTCACATGTAGCTCTCCTCACCTTAATCTCTTAGGGAACACAAACATAGATTCTTATACCTAGGGTTTACTAACCACTCAAATAACATTCCACTTAGAAGTGAAATAGATTAAATACTATAGGAGGAAAATAATAGAAAGAATTAAAAGCCTACAATATAACAAACCGTCATTTACCATAGTAGTGTGCAGGAATTAACATCCTATCAAGTTTTGCTTTCCTACTCTGCAACTGTGACTACTTTCCCGCTCCTTTTGATTTTGAATTTTTCCATGGTTGTTGAGGACCTAGGGGGTCCCCCCATCCCTCCTATCATCTCTCCTTTAGTTTGGGGTAGCCCTAGACTTTCTTCAAGAGATGGTTCTGTCCCCAGGTTTTAGGATAGTTTGCAGGACCTCTCTGGTCACGTGACTTTCGACAAGGCTTTTGATTCCTTTGGCCACGTGCCACATGACAAGGTGTCAGGTTCTAAGGCTTGGAAGAACACCCTCTAGGGGGAGGATTTGGAGGGCCCATGGGCTTTCCCTCAAATTCATGAATCCGTGGATGGGTCGGCGATTAAGTTCCTAGACATTACTATGAATGGGATTGTTTTTGCTATGGAGAATGCCTTGGTGGGAATTTTTTTTTCCTTTAGACCCAATATCAATCTACTTAGGAAGTGGGTGACTACCAAATGGAAGGTGAAGGGAAGTGTAATAGTGAGTGCTATGGTTGGAGGGATGTTTCTCTTCAAATTTACCGCTAGGGAAGACCTTTCCTCTGTCCTAGTGGGGAGTCTCTTGATGTATGGAAAGAACAACCTTTCTCTTTGCAAGTGGAAGTTGAGCTTCGATGCTGTTGCCAATCTCAATAGAACTATTCTTGTTTGGGTCAGACTCCCAGGCCTCCTATTGGAGTATTGGGATGAGGAGATTTTCATATGGATAGCTAACTCATTTGGACACTTCATCACGCTTGACAGCACAACCAAGAACAAATCCAGGTTAGTGTTTGCTAGGATCTATGTTAGTGTTGATATTAACAAAGTTCTTCCTAACAATATTACTCTAGAATCCAAGTTTGGCCAATGGGTCCAACCCATTATCGATGAAAACTCTACCATCTTTTGCCAAAATTGCAATAAGAAAGGACATCTTTTCTCCCAGTGTAAGGCCAGAAAAATTCCCTTAGAACTAGAGATTCATGCTACTGATACTGAGGAAGAGTGCCCCTTTAAGGATGAGATTTTGAACATTATCAGTTCTCCTCTAAAAGGTAAGGACAATGCTGATTTGGTGGGAAAAAATAATTTCCTTACCCTGGAAGTTCTGAAGGTTTTGGGCCCTCCTAGGCTTAAAGAGCCTGAGACTAGCCTCTCCCAAAAGACCCCTGATCTCTCCAAGGTGAGGAACAACACTCTCCAATAGGATGGTGGGCTAGAAGAGGGTGACTTACACCAAGAAGAAATCCCTAGAAAGGAAGTGTAGAAGAGAAGGAGGGGATGACTACGAGGAGTCTAGAAGGCTCTTCAGTTTTCAAAAGATTAGGAAGCCCAAACAAAATGGAAGGAAACAGTGGTGCCACCTAGGGGATCCCTCCCCCTAGAAGTAAAACACTCACTCTAACTCCTGGTACAAGTTCTAGTGTCACAGACTCTGAAGGTTGGACCACTGCAAGGAGGAAAGGCAAGGGGTATATTAAGAAGGCTATTGATGTGGGGGTAGATACTAAAATGGGTAGGCCCTCACAGTGGGAAACTAGACAAAAAGTAATTAGCAAGGAAATTGCAATGAGAAGATAGAGGACCTTGGATATTAGCTCCAAGAAGGCCCCAAACAAGTGAGAATGCTTTCTTGGAACATCAGGGGGCACAAAAACCCTCGCAAATAGTTCTTTGTCAAGAACTGCATCTATGATAACAAAGTGGACATTCTTATGCTCCAAGAAGTCAAGATGAAGGGTGATGGGTTCCAATCCATTGCTAAGAGTATTTGGCCTAATGCCAATTACTTTATCTGTGATGCCTCTGGAGTCTATAGGCGTATAGTCACTATGTGGAACAACAAGACTATCAAAGGAAGCTTTATTTAAAAGAATAAAAACTATCCTACTGTTAGAATTGAGTCTAATAGTAAACCTTGGAACCTTGTAAATATATATTCTCCTAACCAAAGGGGCCCTATAAGATATTTATGGGATAACCTTTCCTCCCTAATTTCTATGGACAACACTAGCTGCTGGATGTTGACTAGGGACTTTAACACCCCCTCTTCCCCTCAGAAAATAGTGGTGGTATTCTGGACTACACTGACAGCATGGTGAACCTGATAGATTTTCTAAACAAAGAAGGCCTTATGGATATTGACATTCAAGGACACCGATTTACTTGGTCTAACCAGAGATAGGGAAGAAACTTGATTCAAGTCAGATTGGATAGGGTCTTAGTCTCTTCGGGATAGGATTTCATCAGTACTTCCACTTTGGAAGCCCTTCCTAGAACTACTTTAGACCATAACCCCCTCCTAATTTCTTGGAGAGATAAAGATGTTAAAGGACCATTCCCTTTTAGGTTTGAACTTATGTGGACCTAGCATCCTAAGTTTAGGGACAAGTTAGCCAGTTGGTGGAATGTTTCTATCCAAGGTACCCCCATGTTCAAGCCAGCTCAAAAACTTTTCATGGTTAAGAACAAGGTTAAGGGGTGGAAAAGGCACACCTTTGGCAATATCTTTGATAATAAAAAGAGGATCTCTACTAAACTAGGAGATATTCAAAAATAGATGGAGGAAGGAGACAATTCTGAGGATACTGCTAAGGAAGAAGAAGTTTTGAGAAAGGAATGGAAAGAAATACTTTTAAAAGAGGAAATCAATTGGCAGCAGAAATTGAGGGTGCAGTGGCTTCGTGAGGGGGACATGAACACTTCCTTCTTTCACCAGTCTACTATGAGGCATAGGATAAGAAATGGTATTACCAAACTTATGGATGATAAGGGAATCTTGGTGGAGTTAGACTTTCAGGTGGGACAGGTTGTTGCTTCTTATTTCCAAAACTTCCTGGTTGCCCAGGAGTGTAGGTTTAACCAGGAGCTTATTGACATCATCCCTACTTACCTTAATGAAGAGGATAATACTCAGCTTGGTAAATTGGTTACTAATAAGGAGGTTTGCTCTTGTCTATTCTTTATGGGTGCTTTTAAGGCCCTGGGGCTAGATGGTTTTCCCCTTGCTTTTTTTCAAGAGTTTTGGGATATTGTGGGTAAAGATGTCACTGAGGCGGCTTGTGACTTCTTCAAGACTGGGAAGCTGTTGAAGAAACTCAATCATACCTTTATTACTCTTATTCCTAAAAAATCAGACCCTATATGTATGGGAGACTTTAGACCCATTAGTCTATGTAACACCATCTATAAGATATTGTCTAAGATCTTAGCTTCCAGACTTCAACCCATCCTTAATAGACTTATCATCAGCAACCAAAAGGGGTTAGTTCTGGGTAGACATATTACTGATGTAGCCATATCTACTCATGAAATTATACACTCCTTGAAAATAAGTAAATTACCTAGAATGGCTTTTAAGCTTGACATATCAAAAACCTACAATAGAGTGGCATGGGAGTTTCTATTCAAAATTTTAGAGTAGATGGGCTTCCAAGGAAAAATTTTGTAGCTCATAAAAATATGTGTCACCTCTATTAGGTTCTCTGTCCTGGTGAATGGCGTCCCTAGGAGATTCTTTAATGTTTGAAGGGGCTTAAGGTAAGGGGACCCCTTGTCCCCTTACCTCTTCATTCTTATGGCTGAAGTCCTTAGTAGAAGCTTCCTTAACTTTGTAAACTCCAAGGAGATTAGAGGCATTAAACCAGCTTCAACAGCTAACCCAATGGCTATTCAACAATTTGTGGATGACACTATTCTATTTGGGTCTGCTTTGGTGGTTGAGGCTAGGAAAGGGAAACAAGGTTTACAAGATTATGCTACTTCGGTTGGCCAATGCATCAATGATGACAAAATCTAGGTGTACTTCTTCAACACTCATATGGAACTTCAACAAAAGATTATGGCAATTTTTGGTTGTTCAAGTGGTGTGCTCCCTGGTACTTATTTGGGTCTCCCCTTTACAGTTAAGGATTTTTCTCCTAACTATTGGAACTTAATGCTAGAAAGGATTTAGAAGAAATTGGTAGGGTGGAAAGACAAACTACTAAGCCAAGCTAGTATGTATCAACTTCTAAAGGCCTCTCTACAAGGTATTCCTATGTACTTTCTATCCCTTTTCAAAATTCCCAAGTACATATCTGAGAAGTTTGAAATAATCCAATAGAACTTCCTATGGACTGGGGTGGAAAATAAAAAGAGACTGGCTCTGGTTGTTTGGGACAAGGTGTGTAGGATGAAGCTCTAGGGAAGCCTGGGAATAAGAAAGATCAACCTACTTAATAAAGCCCTTATTGCCAAAATTGGATGGAATCTTTTAACGGGTGAAAAGGAATGGGGTAGTATCATGAAAGCCAAGTACTATGAAAACCTGATTCTTGAGAACTATTTACATTCCCCTAGCCTCCCCAAAGGTTATGTCATCTGGAACAATGTGATAAAATGTAGATATGTGCTTCTGCAGGGCATCAAGTGGAAATTGGGAGGTGGTAGAACTATAAGATTCTGGGAAGATAGCTGGTATAAAGGGGGGTCGTTAAATAGATTTTAGAATGTCCAAGGTTTGGTCAATTTGGTTGTTTCTCTCTTTGGAAGAATGGCTTGTGATTATATCCTTCCTAGTAGAGGGGGATGGAAACTGTTGTTAGAGTATTATCATGGCATGGTTGACCTCATTCAGAAAGTAGATGAGATTCAACTCTCCCTTAGAGAATGTAGAATTCCCATCTTCCCACAGAAGGATAAAATGTTGTGGACTAAGGAGAGGTCTGAGATTTTTACTGTTAGATCCACATATAACCTCTTTATGCCTCAGAATGATGATAATCTATGGAGGAAGGTTTGGAATCATAATCTTATACCAAAAATTAACCATTTTTGGTGGTTGGCAGTGCAAAACAAAATCCTAACCATAGATAACTTTCATCTTAGAGGATTCCAAATACCTAACATGTGTACTCTCTCTTTAAAGATGAAGAAATTGTCTCTCATTTCCTTCTGCACTATGATTTTTCATGGAAGGTCTGGAGTCTGGCTATGACCAATCTGGGAATTCTGTGGTGCTTGAATGAAGACCTACCTGCTCTCATAAGGTCCTGGTTCTCTCCTCTCTTCCACCCTATTTGTAAAGAAATTTTGGCTCTAATCCCTCCCATTTTGAATTGGGGCCTTTGGAAGGAGAGGAATAATAGGCTCTTTCGGGAAAATTCTAAAAACCCTAAGGAGGTTTTTTATATGATTACCAAACTCCTATATGATAACCTCTCTAACAGTACTTTGATTGCTATTGAACATCCTCCCAACAATTTGGAAGTTAGTATCATAAAGAAGTGGAGCATTTCGACAAGTATTTGCAGGATGGATGACACTAGGATAAGAGCTCATGCTAACACTAAATGGTCCCCTCAATGGGTTGGTCCAAACTCAACTTTGATGGTGTTGCTAAAGGTAACCCTAGGTTTGTGAGTAGGGGAGGTGTTCTAAGGTCTGACAAGGGTGCTTTCTTGGGGTCTTTTACTCGGGGCTTGGCAAAAACACTAATAATGTGGCAGAGGCCTCACCCCTCCTCTGGGGCCTCAAAGTTACTTTGGCAATAGGCATCAATCAACTAGTGGTTGAAGGTGATTCTAAGCTCATTATTGAAGTTGTTAAAGACAAAGCTAGGGTTAGTTGGTAGATTGAAGACGTTATTCATGATATTAAAACTTTGCTTTTAAGTTTCAAAGGTAATGAAGTTGTCCATATCTATAGAAAAGACAATAAAGTTGCGGACCTTATGGATAACCTTGGGATTAATCTCTACCCATTCAGGTGTTGGAGAAACATCTCTATTCTTCCCTCGAATGTTAGAATTAGCAATCAAAAGGAGGCGGCTTCCTAAATATTCATGGATTTATACACCCTTCTTTTTTCTATTGTTAGTACCTTTTTTCCATTCCCTCATTATTTGGGGTGGCATGTGAAGGATGATGTCATGGTCATGACAACTCACTTGCCCCAATTGAGCTAGACTTTAGAGTTCCAAGTGGACAGCTGCCAACACAATGACCCTCGTGAGCCATCACCTTCCTAGATTTGTAGGTCTTTTCATTCCTTGTTGGTCATTCTGGTTGTGGTGAGCCCACACAAGCCATATAATGAAGAAAATTATGTCCTAAACAAGTTAGGGATTTGGAAGGACATTTATGATTATTCAGGGTGCACGGCTTGCATTTACTTTAATGAGTATCAGTTTACTTCCAGATTGTTTGAAAAAACCCTGTTTCTTGCCAAGCTTTGTTGCTGCATCCCCCATTGTTAGTTTAGTAAGTTTAGAAGGATGGGCAGTGACAAGGTGCGTACTGAGTTGATGTCTTGCAGTGAGTTTAAGGAAGACTTGCAGGTTTGGAGCATTGCCTATGAGGGGGGCATGCCGTTCCTTAAATGCTTGAATGGTTTTGACGAGAACTTATCTATGATCCATTTTTCTATGTCATGGGATGCAGAAAGGAGGGTGAGGGTTGGTGGTGTGTAGTTTTTTGTTTTAGAGGAGTTAATTTCCAATCCCACGAGCCTACAATGTAAGGGAAAAAGGTTGAAAAAGAAAACTAAGGTCCAAGACCTAGAGGGGCTGAAGCATTTCTATCGGGAAGACAAGAAACAAGTCAGATTGTAAGTTGGCTTTGAGTGGGACATCCTGGTTAACCCCTAGGACAAGGTATGTTACCTCATTATAATTTTTTTTACTCTCAAAGTTCATTATAGGTGCTTCTACCATTACCATTTCTCTTTGTTAAACCATTTTAGACATAAAATGTAGGTAAATTTCCCTTTCTACTTGCTTTCTAGCCTTGAAGCTTCTGTTAAGCTGACTGGAAAAACCCATGAGGGTAATTCGGCTATGGTTGTCGTTCCCCTAGATCAGGGTCTCATATTCCGTCTGTACCAATTTCATTTGCCCCTTTGCCCTGTTTAACCCCCTAAAGCTAGCCTTGTCAAAGATAATACTAATGATGATTCAGATGATAATATCCCTCTCAGTGTCAAGTTTGGCAACCCCTCCAAATTGAAAGCCCCATCTCTTGCTTCTATTGAACCCACTAACCCTACTAACCCCCCCTCTAATTCTCCTATTGTTCCAGGTTCTAGCCCCCCTCATCATGTTGGACACCTCGTCCCCTAGGGACCAACATTTTGGCTAGACCCCTATGTCAGTTTCTGGGGGTGGGGATGGGTCCCATGGCCAATCCCATAAATAAGTTGTTGAGGGCCTTTGTGGGCTGAGAAGTTGCCCTTCCCCCAGAGGAAATAAACACAAAGGCTTTCAAAGCCATCCTAGCTTTGCCAAAGGTGGTAAGAAGAAAGCCAAAAAAGGTGAAGTGGATTTGAGGAGTGTGGAATTGGAGACAAAGAAAGGTTTGGATATTCCATATTAGTAGAAAGAGGTGGACATTGTTGATGTCAAGGAGAAGGTTGTGGGTAGGGAAAATACTGAGAGAAGACCTAGCATTCGCAGGTCGTCTAGGTTGGTTCGTGTGAAGCCCTAGGTGTTGAAAATAGTTGATTATTCCTCTATTTCTGATCATGATGACCCTGATAATGAAATGGAAATTAGGAAGGTTAAGACTACTTTAGTGCAGGAACAAGAAGGAACAAGCCAGTTTAACTCAATGAATAATTCATTTTATGACACTGAACAAGAGGAGATTGAGATTTTGGAGACCCCTGATAAGGAGGTGGAGAGTGCTAGGGAAGTTGAGTCTAACATGAAGCTTGTGCAGGAGCTTGATGATGTTAATTCCTGGCTCTCAATCATGGAAAATAAAGTTCAGGTGCTGGTGATCACTTGTTTGAAGGTCTTCCACAGGGAAGCTAGTACCTTTTCTATTTTGCAGGATGATCATATCACTGGCGATGATGCTATGCTCAAGAACAAAGAGGAGTTGATCAAGTTGATTAAAGATGATTGGAAAGATCTGTTGCATTAGTATTTTTGTTTTATTCTCTGGTCTTATTTCCTATTTTGATATTGTTATGAACTTTTGCTGCCAGTCAGATGTTTCTATGTTTCTTGTGGCCTTTGGCTTGTTTTGCTTCCCATGCGGCTTTTTTTTATTAGGATCTACACTCGTGTTTGCAGCTTATCAATACCAAAAACAAACCACCATTTACCAATACCCATTTTAAAACAAGGCCATAGCTCAATGAGATTCATGTACTACCATTGCATTGCCTAACAAGGTTTCTTTTAATGATTCCCATCAATTGGTAACCCTTAATAGTAGGCAAATGAACTCAACAAGGTTCCCAATATAGCAAGCCTACACTGAAAATCTGCCACCTAAAGACACCAAGATCTTAGGCTTAGGCCTCTTATCCAATATTATTGTAACTCAACATAAACATACTAGAACCCTTACAAGTTCATCTCCTTAACATAGAGGCATGGTTGATTACCTACCAACCTATAATTCACTTTGTTTACATAGTCATATTGTGCCTGATATCATATAATTATTAATTCTTACAAAGTTGAAGTATTCGTAAGTTTGAATATTTGTAGTAATCTATTGGAATAATTGACTTAAATTAGTTCTTTATGTGAGGCCTAGTTAGAATTATCCTAGATATTTGACTTGTTATTATATTTTGACGTGTGTGTGTAATGGACTTGGTTGATGTTGAGATTATGAACTATGGATATTATTATTATTTTGACTATGGAAAATAAATGCTTTATATTTCTGTTAGATATTTATTTATTTGAAATAATATGTTTATTCAGTAAAATAATGGATTATGAAATATTAAAGATTTTATGTTTTCTCAAAAAAAAAATATTGTTTTGATAAGTTAGATTATGTGATTAATGGATGTTAGAAATGATAAAGTTAAATTACTTCAGCTATAAGTTTTATTTAAAAATACTGATATTTCTATGAGATTTTTGCAGGTAGAGTGGCCCAGGTTCCTTAAAAAATTGGAGACAAAATCCATATGATCTATTATTTAATTATTATTTCATATTATTTTGTAAGGGGGGTTTTGTGTCGAAAGTATGTGTTATTTTAGTATGTTTATTCGAATTAAAGAAGTATTTGTTTTATTTTGTGAAAAGGGAATGCAAAGAGTTTGGAAAAAAGTTTTATTTTAAAAAGAGGTAAATGTGAATCATTTTCCTCATTCTTGAAAATTAGAAGTGCTATAGCTTCTTGAATGGAAGGATCTTTCTTAATTTCTTGTTGTTGTTCAATGCTTTTTGTATGGGAAAAGAAAAGGATTTAAGGGTGAGAATTATGGCTTGAGCATGGATTGTTGGCTGGAAACAGGTTGTGTTGCATCTTGGTGAAATTAGAGGGCTGATCCTAACTTGGATAGCCAAGGTATGAATGTTTTCTTGTGAAACATCAATCTTCTATTATTTTGTGATTGTTGTATGCATGTGATGTGTAGGTTATTGTAAAAAAATTTGTGTTGTTATGTTTGTATGTTTGTGGGTTGGGTGTGAAAAAGGGAATTGCCTCCAACCCAATGGAGAGATTCCCTTGTGTGGGGTTAAGGATGGTGGGGAGACTCTTTTGAGGTTTTGTGGAGTTGGTGATGGTGTTGTGGCTGGTTGTGCTGGGAGATTGGGAAAATGAATAGGAGATTGGGAGAATGAGAGTTTGAGAGAATGAATGGGAGTTGGGAGAATGATTGGTTAGCTATGATAATGGGAGTAAAAGGGAGTTATAATAATGCCCCAAGAGGAATCCCCCTTCTTCCCCTTACCGAGAATCCATGTGCGAGTTTCCTTGTGAGTGAGACCATTGTCATTAGTTTATGTTCTGATTTCTTGTTTATTTGCTTTATGTTTGAGCATTAGGTTTTGTTTCTAGCTCGAGGGTGGACTAGAATCCTCAGTCGTATGGATGGGTGGTGACCAGGACTGAGCTACTCTATTTCAATCCATGCAGGTTTATGGAGAAATTGTTGATGAATGTCTATTGCTGAAAAAATTGGGTGTATGTGTATTTCTTATTGTACTATTATCCATGTCACTGATCTATGTTGTATGCTCGAATACTCAATTTTACAAATTATAAGAAGCTTCTATTTGAGAGAAAGGGATTACAGTATTCATCATCAGCGCAAGTAATTTACTCAGTTTCCTTTCAATACTAGATGTAATATTTTGTTATATACAACATAGTTTTGATACCTATGAGAATGCATATAAATTATAAAAACTTAATTCGTAGTCATAAAACCATATTGAGAATGATTTAATTCAGATTGAAAAGATGTTGTCATTTCGATTACAAGTGAAAATTAAGATTTAAAATTCAATAAAGAATAATGGATATTGTTATTATTTAGATATTATAATTATAGATGTATCAGTAAAAAGGGGTTATTACAGATTATATAATCGTTATCATTGTCTGAAGAAAGGTTTTAAATTTTTATTATATGAGTAACACATCATATATTTCATGCTTCACTTAATGATATTATTTTCTATGTATAATGTGATGATTGCTTTGAAGGGTATTCGATTTAATGATATGATTAAGCCTATGTATTTTCTTTTAATAGAAATATGTTAAGGAGTAGCCATGGTAGCCGTGGCTACCACAACTACCCACATATGCAAAGTGGCCAGCTAAAAGCTACTACAGGCCGTCGCTGCTATGTGTATTAATGTTTGGCAGACTTCAAACTATTTTCAATAGATGTTACTCTTATTTTAGTTACTATTATTACATACGTTTTAAATCATATTCTTTGCAATAGTTACAAATACTCATATATATATATATATATATATATATATATATATATATATATATATATATGGTCTGTTTGAATATCTTTAACACTATGTATGAATTTTATCCTTGGTGTTACAGATTAGGTAATAATGTGTAAATGAAATTATCTCAGGTAACTGTTGTATTCTTAGAATCATAATTAAGATGATGAAATGCTTTGAATAAGTTATGATATTATTGGTGTAAATGAGATATTGTGAAAATTGCAAGTAGTTGAATTCATGTATTACACTCAAATTCATAATATAATTTAGGTGTTCCAAAAACCATTAATATTATGATATCAAAACTAGCTTAGCTATAGATTCGAGCATTGCTAACTATTTATGGATAACCTTAGTTTGATAGGTTTACTTAATACATTGTTTAATAGAAATTTCTTTTTAGTTGAAGTTAGATCTCTGTAAAATTAATAAGTATATAATTTATAATGTATTCTTTGAATCAAATTGTTGCTGGCAAGCTTCTCTCTCATTGTTGTTAATTTGTCTATAGGGAGATTATAGATTGAGTGTAAGTGTATTTCTTTCATCATCGTATTTCTTTCATTATCTCTCTACTTTATTAAGTTATCAATGTACTTTTATGATGTTTATTTAAGGGAGGGCATTACATAGGTATCAAAGCACCATGTTGCAACACTTGGGAGCCTTGGGGTAAAATGTATTAGTAATGTAAACCCATTTTTGGTGTGTAGCATGTTTCCTCGACAAGGACATAGTCATTCTGCATCAGATCTTCCAAGGAGCCGATCGATCATGGGCCTCAAATTCTTCAAGTCTTGCAAAACTTTGTAAATGTTATTTAGGAGAGACTTCCTTTTCCTAATAATCAAGGCCAACATCATTTAGAAGGGCAACATTCTATTCCCCGAGAGCATAGTAGAAATCCCCATTGGGGAGGTGCAGAGCATTCTGAGGAAGGAGAATCAGGGCATTATTCACCACCTCGTCATAGCACTTGAGTAGAGAGCGAGACTTCCATTGATGTAGATATGTTGATTCAAGATTTTCTTAGACTTCAACCACAACACTTTTCCAATTCTACTAATGGATTAGAGGTAGAATCTTGGTTGATTAGTCTTGAGAAATTTTTTGCACTGAAAACCTATAGGAGTAATCTTAAGGCTAGATTTCAAGGTGATACCATTGGGGTCATATGATATAATTTTAGGTATGGATTGGATGAATACTCATGAGGCCAAATTAGATTGCTGACACAAGTCTGTAGAGAGTTTAGACGATATGGGCAAAAAGGTGGTAGTCTCAGGAATTAAGAGACTGGCGTCGCTTAGGATGATTTCAGCCATGTAGCTCAAGTGATGTATGAGAAAATGATGCCAATTCTTTTCCATTTCCATTAGTGACCAACCAAAAGACAAGCCAAATACTTCCTTAGATTATCATCCTATTCTTTGAGAGTTTGCTGATGTATTTCCTTCTCAGCTTTCTGGGATGCCACCGTGAAGGGAGATTGATTTTCATATCGACTTGGTTCTAGGAGCACAACCTATTTCCAAGGCTCCTTATAGAGTGAAAATGCAAGAACTTTAGGATCTCAAGCTACAGTTGGAAAAACTTTTAGAGAAAGGTCATATCCATCCCAGCATATCTCCTTGGGGTGCATCTATGATTTTTGTAAAGAAGAAGGATGGAACTCCTCGACTATGCATAGACTACAAACAACTAAATAAGTTCACCACAAAGAATCGTTATCCTCTGCCAAGGATAGATGACCTTTTCAACTAGATTCAGGGAGCAAAGATTTTATCTAAAATAGATCTCAAGTCTGGATATCATCAGTTAAGAATTGCTGAAGCTGACATCCATAAGATAGTGTTTAGCACAAGATATGGTCATTATGAGTTTATTATTGTTCCTTTTGGTTTGACTAATACCCCAATAGTCTTTATGAGCCTGATGAGTGGCGTCTTTTAGACTTTTGTATATCAATTCGTGGTAACCTTTCTAGATGACATTTTGATCTATTCTTGCACCATGGAGGAGCATAAGGAGAATTTGTGGCAGGTGTTGCAATGCCTAAGAGAGAATCAACTATATGCAAACATCTCTAAGTGTGAATTCTTCTAGACAAAAATCCAATATCTAGGGCATATTATTTTAGGAGATGGTATCTCAATGGATCCCTTGAAGATTTAGGCTATTTTGGAATGGCCTCCTCCCACTAACGTAGCAAAGGTTAGGAGTTTCATGGGTTTAGCTGGTTACTATAGAAGGTTCGTGGAAGGTTTCTCTAGGATTGTTCATCCAATTACTTCTCTCCAAAGGCAAGGTAAAAGATTTGATTGGTCTAAATAGTGTGAAAGAGCTTTTCAAAATTTAAAGGAGAAACTCACCAGTGCACCTATTTTAGCCATTCTAGATCCTACCAGTGATTTTTTGGTTTGTACACATGTGTCAATTGAAGGTATTGGAGTTGTTCTTATGTAGGAGGGTCATGTGATCACCTTTGAGTCTCACAAATTGAGGATTCATGAGCTCAACTACCTAACACATGATTTAGAGATGGCTGCAGTGGTTCTTGCCTTAACCGAATGGTGACATTTTCTTCTTGGGCATAGGTTTGAGTTGCAATCTAACCATCATAGTTTATAGTACATCTTCTCTCAGCCTAATTTGAATGTTTGGGAGTGCAGATGGATGGAATTCCTGTGTGAGTATGATTTTGAGAGATTCATTACATTAAGGGAAAGGAGAATGTTGTGGCTGATGCCCTTAGCAGGGGACAACATGAATTGCTAGCTTTGACAATTAAGATAGATCTCAGAGGATGTATTTTAGAGTTTTTGCCTTAGGATAAATTATATCATGAGATTATTCAGTTCTAAGGTCCTTTGAAGGACCAGCTTGAGGGATATTTAGTTGATTTTGATGCATTGCTTCAACATCATGGGTGTATCTATGTTCCTCTTTTTGACGATCTTAGAGGATTAATTCTAGCTAAGGGTCACATAGCACCTTATGTGGCTCATCCTAGTGTTAATAAAATGCATGCAGATCTTCAGAAGTTGTACTTCTCGGTAGGGATGCAGAAGGATATTGCAGATCTTGTCACTTGTTGTCTTGGGTGCCAAAGAGTAAAAGCAAAGAATCAACATCCGACTGCCCTATTGTACCCTCATGCTATTCTAGAGTTGAAATGGGATGTGATATCTCTAAATTTTAGTGTGGGTTTACCTTTGACTGCGCATCGGCATGATGCGATTATAGTGACTATAGACAAGTAAACTATTGTGGTGCACTTTTCTCTGATGTTGTCTTCCTATAATGCCACTTTAGTAGCTAGAGTCTTTCTGCATGATATAGTTTGACTTCACAAAATTTTGAGGATGATTATCTTCGATAGAGAACCAATATTCACTTCATTCTTCTAGACTACTCTTCAGCAAGCTTTAGGTACTCAACTCAATTTCAGCACCGCTTATTATCCAGAGACAAATGGTCAGACTAAGAGAGTGAACTAGGTTTTGGAGGATATGCTCAGGATGTATGTTATGGATCAGTAGTCTTGCTAGGAGGACTACTAGTATCTAGTAGAATTTGCTTACAATAATGGACATCATAGTTCACTTGGAATGACACCTTTTGAGGCTCTGTATGGTAGACCTTGTAGAACTCCTTTGAGTTGGGACCGGCTAGAGGATTGAGTTGCTATTGAACCTAAGCTTATTTGGGATATGGAGTAGTAGGTGATTCAGATTTGTGAGCAATTAAAGATAGCTCAGGATCGACAGAAGTAGTATGTCATCATTGACATCAAGAGAGTTGATCGAGAGTTCCAAGTTGGGGAGAGAGTTGTCTTGTGTGTGTGACCTCATAAGATCTCTATCCATTATGGAAAAGGCTCTAAGTTGTCACCCAAATTTGTTGGCCCTTTTGAGATCCTAGAGAGGATAGGCCCCAGTTGCATATCACTTAGCCTTGCCACCCAGCCTGTCTCGTATCCATAATATTTTTCATGTATCTCTACTTAAGAAGTATGTACCAGATTCTTCTCATATATTGGAGTGGGATGCTTTCCATGTGGCATAGGATGGATAACTAACATTGGAACCAATTCACATCTTCGATCAATGAATGCTGGCCCTGCGAGGATGACAACTGGATTAGGTCAGGGTCCAATGGGACCCCTATGATGAGTCTTCTACTACATGGGAGGATACAGTCAAGATGAAATCCTTGTTTCCTTATCTTTTTGATATCTTCCAAGAGGAAGCCTAATTCTAGAGGGGGAGAATGTGAGGCCTAGTTAGCATTATCCTAGATATTTGACTTATTATATTTTAATGTGTGTGTGTGTAATGGACTTGGTTGATGTTGAGATTATGAACTATGGATATTATTATTATTTTGAATATGGAAAATAAATGCTTTAAATTTTTGTTAGCTATTTATTTATTTGAAATAATATGTTTATTTAGAAAAATAATGGATTATGAAATATTAATGATTCTATGTTTTTGCAAAAAAAAAAAAAAATATTATTGTTTTGATATGTGAGATTATGTGATTAATGGATGTTAGAAATGATAAAGTTAAATTGCTTCAGCTATAAGTTTTATTTAAAAATATTGATGTTTCTATGAGATTTTTGAAGGTAGAGTGGCCCAGGTTCCTTAATAAATTGGAGAGAAAATCCATATGCTCTATTATTTATTTATTATTTCATATTATTTTGTAAGGGGGGTTTTGTGTCAAAAGTATGTGTTATTTGAATTAAAGAAGTATTTGTTTTATTTTGTGAAAAAAGAATACAAAGAGTTTGGAAAAAGGTTTTATTTTAAAAAGAGGTAAATGTGAATCATTTTCCTCATTCTTGAAAATTAGAAGTGTTGTAGATTCTTGAAAGGAAGGATCTTTCTTGATTCCTTGCTGCTGTTCAATGCTTTTGTATGGGAAAAGAAGATGATTTGGGGTTGATAATTATGGCTTGAGCATGGATTGTTGGCTAGAAACAGGTTGTGCTCCTTCTTGGTGAAATTAGAGGGCTGATCCTAACTTGGACAATGAAGGTATGAATGTTTTCTTGTGAAACTTCAATGTGTAGTTATTATGTGATTGTTGTATGCTTGTGATGTGTAGGTTATTATAAAAAAATTTGTGTTGTTATGTTCATATGTTTGTAGGTTAGGTGTGAAAAAGGGATTTGCCTTCAAGGCAGTGGAGAGATTTCCTCATGTGGGGTTAAGGATGGTGGTGAGCCTCTTTTGGAGTTTTGTGGAGTTGGTGATGGTGTTGTGGTTGGTTGTGCTAAGAGATTGGGAGAATGGGAGTTTGAGAGAATGATTGGTTGGCTATGATAATGTGATTAAAATGGAGTTATAATTATGCCTCAAGAAGAATCCCCCTTCTTCCCCTTACCGAGAATCCGTGTGCGGGTTTCCTTATGAGTGAGTCCATTGTCATTGGTTTATGTTCTGATTTCTTGTTTATTTTCTTATGTTTGAGCATTGGGTTTTGTTTCCAGCTTGGGGGTGGACTAGAATCCTTAGTCCTATGGATGGGTGGTGAGCAGGATTGGGCTGCTCTATTTCATTGCATGCAGGTTTATGGAGAAATTATTGATCAATGTCTACTACTGAGAAAATTGGGTGTATGTGTATTTCTTATTATACTATTATCCATGTCGTTGATCTATGTTGTATGATTAAATACTTAGTTGTATAGATTATAAGAAGCTTTTGTTTGAGAGAAAGGGATTATAGTATTCATCATCAACTCAAGTAATTTACTCAGTTTTCTTTCAATATTGGATGTAATATTTTGTTACATACAACATAGTTTTGATACCTATGAGAATGGATTCAAATTGAAAAGATACTGTCATTTCAATTACAAGTGAAACTTAAGATTTAAAATTCAATAAAGAATAATGGTTAATGTTATTATTTAGTTATTATAACTGTATATAATGTGATCGTTGCTTTGAATGGTATTCAATTTAATGATATGATTAAGCTTGCATATTTTATTTTAATACAAATATGTTAAGGAGTAGCCATGGTAGTCGTGGCTACCATGGCTACCCACAACTTATCTGTGGGAGCCATGACTCCCACATATGCAGAGTGGTTGACTATGGACAGCTAAAAGCTGCCACAGACCATCACCGCTATGTATATTAATGTTTGGCAAACTTCAAACTATTTTCAATAGATATTACTCTTATTTTAGTTACTATTATTACATGGGTTTTAAATCATATTCTTTGCAACAGTTACGAATGCTCATTAGTGTGTGTATATATATATATATATATGTTCGAATATCTTTATCTCTGTGTATGAATTTTATCCTCGGTGTGGCATATTAGGTAATAATGTGTAAATGAAATTATCACAGGTAAGTGTTGTATTATCATAATCATAATTAAGACAATGAAATGCTTTGAATAAGTTATGATGTTATTGGTGTAAATGAGATATTGTGAAAACTACAAGTAGTTGAATTCATGTATTACACTCTTAAATTCAAAATATAATTTAGGTGTTCCAAAAACCATTAATATTATGATATCAAAACTAGATTAACTATAGATTCAAGCATTGCTAAATATTTATGGATAACCTTAGTTTGATAGGTTTACTTAATACATTATTTAATAGAAATTTCATTTTAGTTGAAGTTCGATCTTTGTAAAAATTAATAAGTATATGATTTATAATGTATTATTTTGAATAAGATTGTTTCCAACAAGCTTCACTCTCATTGTTGTTAATTGATCTTGAGAAACAATTTGCATGCAATGATAGGACCTATAATTCACTTAGATTGCCAATGTTTTGAGAAATATTTCTTGTCCATAGGTTTCCTTCAAAGATGAGAAATTGTAGGTGGGAGAGCACACTAATGGAGGAGGGAATGGAGCCTGTAAGTTTGTCGTTAGCTACAGTAAGGTGGGTTAGGAATGAAAGGCAAGAATTTAAGGATGGAATGGATCCACTAATATTATTCATATTGTAAATAATGAGTGGTTGGAGGAAAGAGATGTTGAATATAGATTGGGACATCTTTCACTCATGTACACACTTTTATTGTTGTTGTATTTAGATAGTATTGAGATGGACTAGTTGTTAGAAATGAAGGAGCAAACTGTACACAACAAAAATCTTATTCAAACCTTATTTATGCCTCTAAACAATGTAGAATCAATGGAGATTGCAATAGAAATAAAACTCACTACACAGTAATAACATGCATCAAGAACTGAACACATAAAACAATATGTAACTTGGAGAAAACCCTTTCAGGTAAAAAACTCCACCAAGAAAAGAGGCTCCAAGTTGTATTATCTTCAAATATATGAGATTACAATACATGCACTTCCTCTATTTCTCTAGTCTTCAATCCATCAATGCCTGTTACTCTCAACTTTGATAAAAACATAGTACAAATATCCTTATAAAAGGGGGTTTCCTTCTAAGGCAAGAAAACTGACATAATATCAACCACTAGATTTGTGACCTAATAACAAATGGTCCAGATTTACAATGATAAATTATAAATAAAATGTTGTTTTGGGGGTGTTGGCCTCGAACCCCTGCCGGGGAGCACAGTTTGAACCCCTCACCGGGGGGATGATCCCTCTGGACCCCTTGCAGGGGGGGAACCCCCTACGACCTACTGTTGTGGACGAGTTAGTGTCGAGGACCAGATATAAACATGTAACTCAAACAAGACCACTGCTGGTGAAACCTTTCATCCCTTATGGGTGATTTACAAACAATATTAGGAGTAATTAATTACATAGGATTTACAAGGTTGATGACACCTTAATCCTAACACTACTTTCCTAGTCTTGTTTTGGCAGGTGACGTCATTCCAATTGCAACAATTTTCCAAAACAACGTCTCCCCATCCTCTTCCATTTTGTTCACATCTATCTATCCCTCTTTTCATCTAATCTTCTCCATTCTAGGTAGATCATTGTCTTTAAACTAATATTTAAATTTCATTGGACTCTCTACAATACTTCTGACTCCCCCCACCTAAGAAAGCATCTAAAAATAACACTCTTTATTTTTCCTCAATCCTCCAATTTCCTAACCCTTTAAACTATGATTCAAAGTGATTATGTGTGTCTTGTTATGGTCCCTACTACCTGAAAACATATTCAATGTGAAAAAGGGATGCCATGCCTTCATAATGGCATGAAGATGACCTTCTTGCACCCATTCATATTCCATAAGTTTATCTCCTCCCATGCCCTTTTCTATTTGATGCATTCAAATCCCTCTTTGATGTGGTCGTTGGTGCATTAACCAATGACTATTTGTTTACTTTCTGATTATTATTTTGTTTTTCATCCACGTGGAAGACTCTTTCCATGAGGGATATAATAATCAAAATTACTACAATAAAAAAAGATCTTATCCATTGAATTTACAATGATGTCATCAGTTTTTCTTTCAACTCACTAGATTTTTGTCAGTCACCAAAATTGGACTTTTTTTTTCATCAAGTAGATTTTCTCTACAAGTGAAGCAAATCCATAGTGAGCTCATGAAGAGAACTCAGAAATTGAACCTCCAAAATGCTCAAAACATAATGTAGATTGAAAGAAGCACTACATTGAAAATAGCAAGAGATATGTCATGGATGTTTGCAATTGCCTCTAACCTAGAACACATCTAAAAATTTACTATCATGCAAGTGACTTTTAATTCTTCATCCTAGTTGATCTTCTCAATCAATTTGAGAACAATAGGAGGGCTCAAACCCTTATCTAGAAATTCTAAAAAATTATAATTCTATACCATCCATCCTCTAGCAACACGTCCATAGGAACAAAGATAATTTGAATCATATCATAGTTGTTGTGTATAGAGCATTTATGATTTCTAATATGTGCTATAGAGTATCATTGGTGTTAAGGAATATAATGACAAGTCCATAAAAGATTAGTTTCCAAGTGATTTGCATCATGGGATTAATTGTTACTTTTCGGTGAGTAGATGATGCCAACACATGTCAATGTTTGTGCTTTATGGAGGTTGACAATGAATTAAACCTTAGTTAGCAATGGTCAGTAGGAAAAAAAGAGATCAAACAAAGGTTGTTGTAGACAACAACAAAATAATCAATACATATTAAAACTCTACAAGATACATCTAACGAATTCTATAATGTCCTCTAAAATTATCAATGTACCCATTCAACCTATGGGTCCAATTTCTAGTAATACATATAACCACTTGTTTAATTTAATATAATACAAATGGGATAAAGATTTATTATTTGGAAGTCTATGTTTTCTCCCCCAGGATTTGTCTAAAAGAGTAAATGCTATCAAATCCCTGCGGGCGGTGGCGAGGTGGTCACAACAGCTAGTTGTCTTAACTTGTTGCTCTTCCCTTCTCACTGGTCAAAAGAGATCTTGTAGCCCAACTGAGCACATGGAAGAAGGTGAAATTATGCCGATGAAATAGTAAACTATTCAACTTAGCTTCCAAATTGTAATCTTTCAGGCAGATGAGGATTTACTACAAAACATTTATTCTACTTTAGAGGGTATGGATAATGAGGAGAAGACCCTCGACACCCATTTATGAATTGTATTTCTTGTAATGTTCAACATGTAATGCCCTGTCATTTTTGACTTGTGATAGTTGTTAGTTCTACATTACTCTTTGTTTGAACTGAGACAGTTGTTAGTTCTTCCATTGTATCTAGATAGTTCTAAGACATTTGAGTTATTAGGCCTATGTTTTATGCTTATTTTGATCGTGATAGACTATGTTCAACTGATTTAGTTCGGACATGTGGTATGAGTTTATGATGACATTATTGTTATTCTAGTTATGATGAGATGGACATGTTTAGTGATGATTTAATATTATCATGTTTTATGTATATGATTTTTAAATAGAAATGGTTATGGTTTTGTTTCAAAGCAGGGACGGTGTAGTACTACTCGGTCCAAGCATGCTACTATGTTGTGATTCTCTGACTCTGTGTGTGTTCAATATTTATGCAGTTGTTCATATACAACCTATTGTTCTTATGTAGGTTACAGGTAATGGGCCTTGACTCCACCTGACTTAGCAGGTCTAAGCAGGCCCTACACCATGGATAATGTTGATGGAGATAACATCAAGTTTATCCGCTAGGTCAATTCAACCTTATGTTTGATGGTGGTCAGGTGGTTTGTAAGTTTATTGTTAGATCACTGTTAGGTCAGCCTATGTGTAGTCTTGTATGCGTAAATGATCTTTAATATTATAATGTTTTATTGTTAAATATTATAGTATTTTTTTGTGTCGTAAAATTGAAATATTCTTGGAGGAAGCTAATTAAATAAATTATAATGCTAAATCAAGTAATTATTCTTATGTTGTAAATATTTTTATGTGGGTCAAAGTTTCATTTTAACTCATTATTATTCATAGTTAAGTATTATATTTTTTGGGGATTAATAACAAGGCGGTTAGTGGTCATTTATGATTCCAGAATGGGAATCTCTGTGAATAGTAAAAATTTAAAAAAATTCAAGTAAGAGCATTCACGAGAGAGGACTTGGTGTGAGTGGGTATTTATGACTAAGACCTTTTTTTTGTTCAGGGAAATTGTTGGGAGGCATGATTCAAAGGGTTGTTTCGGAGGAAGGAGGAGAAGTTATGAAAGTGGATTCAATTTTTGGAGAATGATTAGTATGGGTATGTATTATGAATTTCTGTATTTTTGTCTCTATTATGCTATGAGGAATTAGATTTCTTTGTTGTCTAGTTGTTCTGGCATGAATTCGATCTATATTTTTCCCTTGTTATCTTTGTAAACTTCTTGCCACTCCTTGTATGCTCTTTTACAAGGACTTGGCAAAACTTTTAGCCTACAAACCATCTATGCAACTCTAGACCTATTCCTCAGATGGGTGTAACTAAGATCTTCATCTTGAAGTTCAATTTTGAGTAGGTGGGTTCTTGTTTCCTTTTCTTTGAAAACATCTTTTACCTATTGTTATTTCCACTAAGCCTTTGTACACTTGCAAGTCAGTTTTTCTTTCCTGATGTGCATCTTGTAGGAACCATAGTCCTTCTATCATCAGTTGATTCCTGAGCACCAACATGTTTGTTCTTTACCATGGTTCAATTCAACAAATCTTTGCCTCGAATGCTCCATTTTATTTTCTTGTCGGTTGCTCCTATGTAGTAACTTACCAAATAAAAATAAGAGAACTTTGTTGCAAATCAAATTTCTTGGCTCTGGCAAAATCTTGTAAAATTTACCTTAGCTTTGTTTGTATGGTGCCGTTGCTTCCTATCTTAGTTCTGTTTCCCAATTCCCATCCAAAATATTATTAATGCTTGAGAACAAGATGATGGCTGCCATGCTTCTCCCTAAATCTTTATATCTCCTTTTCGCTGCTAGAATGTAGAAGAGTGCAAGACCTTGCAAGGGTTCGCTGAGTCAGATGTGAAACCATTTGTGTGTATCTTTGTCTTGAGTGCCGCCGCATGGCTATCTATTGGATTATCCTTCCCTCTCGTCGGTGCCTAGAACTCCACTAGATGGGTTGATATTTGCCCTTACTTGTAAAGAGTTTTCGACATTGAAAAAAGCTTGGTGTCTCAGTTGTAGAGAAGAAACCCTATTTCTTTCTTTTATCTTTCATGTCTTTCAACCTACCATCCATCGTGCTTTGTTAGTTGCCATGTAGAAGATTTAGAATTCAGTCTAAGCCTACCAAATGCCTCTGCATCAATTAAATGAACCATGTCTCTACAAACGCTTCCTTTTAGAGCCGCTTTGTTGACAAACCAATTTGCACTCCTATCCTAGTCTTTCCTTAGGCCACAATCCTTAAGCCTTTTGCTCATCTTGTAGTCAGCATGCATTGCATTCATTAAAGTTTTCACCCAGAGGAATGTGTAGTGTTGCTAGTAATCCTCTATCTCTTAAGCGTGTATTTGTATTGCAGAATATTTGTGCCTTATGTACCACCTCCTTATAAAATGTTTGCTTTTATTCTTCTCCTAGATCAGGGCATGGTTGAGTGTGAAATCTCTTTAGCAAATTTTTCCATTCTAGTGGGTCGTGTTATGGCTAGATCATCTTTTGTTTCTATAGCGACATTCCTGTTTTATCTTTGGCATCCTTCTATAGGCAGTTGTAGTGTCTGGTCGATCAAATCTCTCCTCAGTGCTCTATTAGTCAACTTAGTAACTTCCCTATCATTATCTGGCTGAAATGTTTTAGAATGATAACAATCTTCAGTTCGTTGTAGTCTCTGCAACACCTCATAGTTTGGACGTCATCTTAATCATGTCGATAATATTACCCTTTAGAAACTCATGTTAATGATAGTATGTGTTAGGAGCAGTTTGTGCCTTCTTGTTAATTAAATTATTCATTAGTTGGGCTGAATTCTAGGCTCTATGGTTAGTTTAACATTTCTAATAGGCTGTTGTTTCAAAAATAATGGCAGGGGTGAGTGTTGTCATGTTTTGGAAAGGTTTTAGAATTTAATTATATAATAGAGTTGTTGTATAGATGTTATTACTAGTATATTCACATAGGTTTGATGGTAGCGAATTATTTAGTCAATGAATTCTTTCTCACTAACTTAGGCTTAGTGATTGGAGAATAGTATGCTTTTCCTTTTGGTTAGTTAAGCTAGTATAACATTTGTAATTATAGATCATTTTTTTAGATAGGTGTAATCCTTGTTATTGTGGATAGGTAGTTGATGTTCTCAGTTAATTAATGCAATTTTTCCTTGGATTGTTAGTTATCCTAGTTTCTTTTTGGGAATAGAATAAATAGGGCTTGGAATAATTGTAATTTAGTCCTTAAAGTTGAGTAAAAAATTATTGAAATATTCCATTACAAACCATGATTAGAATAATCAAAGGTGGTGTAGTGTTGATAAAGATGCTTGTTGTTAATCAATATTAGTTATTAGAAAATGAAATTTATTTTATATAAATGTTAGTATAGATATTTTATCATTAAGCTTGTTTCATAGAAAGTAGGAATTTAAACATATTAAATTTTGTCTTGCTTAGTCAAATTAGGGGTGGTGCTTTAAATGATCAAATGGTTAAGTATTGTCGGGTAGGATAGAATTAAATCTGTAATATCTTACATATGGAATCGATAGTTGGTTTATTTTTGCCTGTTTGAAGATGTTGTTAACTAGCTTTAGATCACCTCTTTTCATGATGATTGGAATTAAGTGATTATAGTCTCTTAAAATCGGCATCGTTCAGTCCAATTTATGTGCAACTAGTATTCTTCTTCAGAAGGTTTTGTGGCTTGTAAGGTTTGAAGTTCTTTCTATCATTAATGCAACGAATTAAGGATATTTTGGTTATGAGTTGTAATATTGTATTTATTTATTTTATTGATATGATTTAATTTCGCAAACTTTAGTGATGTTTATTTTATCAACTTGTATTAAGGATGGTATTGAGTTATTTTCTTCCTCTTTATCCCTTGTTGACCTCATATTAAAGTTATGGTCCTTGAAACCTAGTATCCCTATAAGGAAAGGTATTGTAGTAACCTGGTTAGGAATTCAATTACCGACTCTAGAGGCCTAACCAATTGGGTTTTAACTTGATACTTGTGTCATACTGTTTCATGATGTATTGTTTGTGTTTGAGGAGGACAATGGGACTTATGTTGTGATCAAATGAATGGCATATGTATTGGATCAGAATCTATTGTAACCCTCGTCCTTGCATATTTTGGTTTTTGGATGATTGGTCTGAGATTGCTAAGAGAGTGGCTTTCATGGTGGGGCCGGTACCAGATTGGCCGCTTGGGTAACCCCATGGAAGTTGTAAGCAAGTGATAACTTAATAACATATTTAGGATAGTTGGGGTAGTAATTCACATAACAAAATAAGTAAGATACCTCACCCATGCCTTGAGTGCTCTCGCAGGCTAAGGATGGTATGAGAAGGCTTGGTTGGTAAGGCTGACCTCCTTGTCTCCATGAGAGGACATGTCAACTCTGCATGTGTCACCCTATGGGGTCGATGCCTAGATAGAGGCTACTTGGGTAACCATAGATGGGGATCAACTTCTAGTGAGAGATAGCTTAGGTAACCCATGCTAGCACCATGTGATGATAGTCTCCTTACGCAGTTCAGTTACTTCCTCTTTATCTTTGTTTTTACCTCTGGGGTGCAGACCTGTCTTCGTGGTTGATCTCAGCTTGATGTTTTGATTGGTCTTGTTTTGGTGAGTACTGTTGTGTCTATGCACTCTTGTTATCCTATTGGTCTGCATGGAGTCTAGGTCTTGTGATTGTGTTCATGGATGTAACCTTGACCTAGTGGAACCTCATTGTTATCTCCTAGCTTGGTGGGGTGCACCTTAGGGTTCTACATGGTTGGGAGGCAAAGCTATGCATTGATCTTCTTAGATGTTCAGTTTGAGATCAAAGTAGAAGTGTTCCAGTTCCAGTTTACTCTACACCTTCAAGTTGTTGATTACATTCTTAATTGTACTATTTATAAACCGATGTAATCCGTCTTGTAACTTGGTTCGAAACTTGTAATTATTTACCTCTATTAATGTATAATGTAATATTCTTCTATTGCATTGCGATGCAGATCATTTGTATGGTTTTAATATTATTTGATGCATGTTCCCTAGAAGTGTTAGATGTTCTTTTCATTTAATGTTGTTATTAGTGCAGTTATATTTAATGTGTAATGCATTTCTTTGCTTAAAAAAATATATATTTCTAGATTTTGTCCCTTCTTAGTTTAGCAGTCTAGTGTTGCATGGCAGGGCATCACATTTGGTATCAAAGCCAAGTTTAAACACTAGGTACTGTGGTTATAACTGAGCCCATTATGTGACCTAGTGCTTAAACTCTGTAGATTAACTATTGTTTTCCTTTCTGTGTGTAATAAATCATCTTTTGGTGTTGTAGGTAGATGCCTAGAGGTAGGGGTCAAGGTTGTGGAAGAGGTAGGGGTCATGGGAGAGGTGGTGGCAATACACTTCCTCCTAATTCTTCTCATGAGAGTGCCCATGAAGTCGGAGGTCAGAATATGGAGGGTCAAGACCAGCTTAAGGGAGCCCAATTACGACAGTTACTTGAGGAGGCTCTTGCCTGATTAGGCCCTAAACAGGAGGGTGAGCAGCCTAGAGGGGGTCAGGAGGTAGACCAGCCAGAGCCTCGAGAAAGAGAGAGATCACCCAGGCATAGAAAGTTGATAGCTGAACAGGAGGCCACACTAGCTAGCCATATGAGAGATCTTCTGAGGGCATGCCCTCCATCTTTATTGGAGCTGGTAGACGTCTAGAGGCAGAGACTTGGTTATTGGATTTAGGGAGGTGTTTCACCATGCATCCTTATGGTAGCAACAACAAAGCTAGATGTGCTATTTTGCATCTCTGAGGGTTTACTTCAACTTGGTGGCGATTAGATGAGCAGAAGTTGCACTTGGACATTAGCACAATGTCTTGGGAGTTATTCTTAGAGAGATTTAGAGCCCTTTTTCTATTTGATCATTGGAGGTAGCGTTGCACAGATGAGGTCCATGAGCTGAGGTAGATGGCCACGATAGTTAAGCAGTATTAGCATAGATTCTATGAGCTCAAGCAGGATGCGGGTATCAAAGACAATGAGTCTATGTTGGTGCAGCATTTTAACAGGGGCCTGAATGCCCAGATCAATGGAGGGGTTCAGGTATTTGAACCTAAGTCTATGGAGGTAGCAGTGGAGAAAGCCTGGATAGTGGAGGAGAATTTGTCTATGGCTCTCGGTGGACATACAGGGGTGGATATTGGTAGTGCACCTTCATTAGGTTTTAGTTCGTGTGGTGGACATACTTCGGCTTCAGGATCTCATGCACCCTCAAAGGGTGGTTGACAGTAGCACTCTCAAGCCAAACTAAAGAATTATCAGCCTCAGCAAGGTAATAGATTTCAGTCTAAGAAGGACCAGTCTTGGCAGCGTAATAAGCGCAATCACTTTGATCAGCCATCTTAGAGTATGCACTCTAGTGCCTTTCAGGGTGGTGGTGATTTTGGTAGAGGCACCAGGTGCTTCTCTTGTGGCCAATAGGGCCATATTGCTAGACAGTTTCCTCAAAGGAGTACTTCAGGGTTTGGACATCGACCGGTGGATTCAAAGCCAATGGTTGGTGATGCAGGCAGATCACATAGAATCTTTGCAGTGGTGGATATCCGACAGGTAGAGCATTAGGGCACCATGGTGGAGACTTCTAGTTTCATGCGAGGTATTGATATTTCTATTCTTTTTTATTCTAGTGCATCTGATTCGTTCATATCTCCTTCTCTTGTGGAGCGTTATGGCTTAGTGGCAACAAAGCAAGATGATAGGTGGCAGGTTGAGTTAGCTTTCAAGGCTAAGATAGCAGTTGAGTCTAGTTCATAGGTGTGAGTTGGGGATTGGCTCTCTATCTACTACTGTAGACCTTCACATCCTACCCCTTGGTTCATATGATATAGTTTTGGGGATGGATTGGTTAGAGGCCCATCGGGCTATGATTGATTGTCAGCATAAGTCTATTAGATGTGTGGATGATTCTGGTGTAGAGGTGGAGGTTGTAGGAGTTTGGAGACCTATTTCCCTACGTATGATTTCTGCTATGTAGCTTAAGAGATGCATGCATTAGGAATGTCAACTTTTTACAGTTTCTGTTAGTGACTTGGAGATGGAGGAGAGTTAGGAGGCATCTCTCGATGATCATCCTCTATTGAGGGAGTATGTAGATTTTTTTCCTTCTGAGATTCTAGGGATACCACCTAAGTGTCACATCGACTTCAGGAGTGATCTTGTTCCCAAAGCAGAGCCCATCTCACGAGCTCCATACAGGATGACCACCTAGGAGCTTAAGGAGCTCCAACTGCAGTTAGAGGAGATGTTAGCTAAGGGATTCATTCGAACTAGTGTCTATCGTTGGGGAGCACCTGTGATCTTTGTGAAAAAGAAGGATGGATCTCTATGGTTGTGCATTGATTATCGACAGCTCAATAAGGTGATAGTGAGAAATAGATACCCCTTGCCTCAGATTGATGATTTGTGTGACCAGATTAAGGGAGATAAGGTGTTCTCTAAAATTAACCTTAAGTTAGGATATCATCAGTTGCAGATATTTGAAGCAGATATTCACAAAATGGCATTTCATACTTGTTATGGACATTATGAGTTCATAGTAGTACCATTCTGGTTGACGAATGCACCTTTAGTTTTCATGAGCCTGATGAATGGTGTTTTTCGCATGTATCTCGACAGGTTTGTCCTTGTGTTTCTAGACGATATATTGATCTATTCGAGGACTATGGAGGAGCATGAGGAGCAATTGCGTTAGGTGTTGCAGTGTCTGAGAGGAAATCAACGTTATGCTAATCTGTCGAAGTGTGAATTCTTTCAGATAGAGGTGAAGTATTTGGGTCATGTCATCTCTGGAGAGGGTATTGTGGTGGATCCCTCGAAGATCCAAGCTATTATGGATTGGCCTGCACCTACTAATGTTTCTGAGGTTCATAGTTTTATGGGTTTGGCAGGCTACTATCATTGCTTTGTTATGGGGTTTTTGAGGATTGCTCATCCTATTACTTCTCTTTAGAGGAAAGGGAAGAAGTTTGTTTGGTTAGAACAGTGTAAGGCAGCTTTTCAGACCCTTAAGGAGTAGTTGACCAGTGCACCTATTTTAGTAGTTCCTGATCCTACTAGGGACTTTTTGTGTTTGTACAGATGCTTTTTTTGGAGGGTTTAGGAGCAGTTCTGATGCAGGATGGTCGCGTGATTGCCTATGAGTCTCACAAACTCAAGGATCATGAATTGAACTATCCCACTCATGATCTGGAGTTACCCATAGTTTTTCATGCCTTAGTGAGGTGGAGACATTTTCTCTTGGGGCATCGATTTGAGCTACATAGTGATCATTGTAGCTTGCAGTATATTTTCATGCAACCAAACTTGAATATGAGGTAGAGGCATTGGATGGAGTTCTTGTGCGAGTATGACTTTGAGGTCAAGTATATTCAGGGTAGAGAGAATGTGGTAGTAGATGCTCTTAGTCGTCGGTGACATGAGATCTCAGTGGTATCTCTCACAGTTGATTTGAGAGGTCAGATTCTTGCAGCACTTCCTACTGACAGTTGGTGCCAGGAGGTGAAGTCTGAGGTTGAGTCAGGTAGACCTTTAGAGGTTAGATTCTCTAGTTACTCTCTTGAGTCAGATGGTCTTTTACTACATTTGGTCATATCTATGTTCCTAGTTTTGAGGGTCTTCATACCCTAGTGTTGTCATAGGCACATCAAGCACCTTATTCTGCTCATCCGGGTGTCAAGATGATGCATGTAGATCTACGTTAGCTATACTTTTGGAATGGCATGAAGCAAGATATTGCTGATTTTGTGTCGAGGTGTCTTGAGTGTCAGAGGGTGAAGGTGAAGCATCATCACCCTGCAAGTCTTTTGTAGCCTCATTTGATTCTAGAGTGGAAGTGGGACATCATTTTAATATACTTCATTGTTGGTTTGCTAGTATCCTCTTGTCGACATGATGCTATTATGGTCACTATGGATAGGTTGACGAAGGTAGCTCACTTCTCTCATGTCCATTCTTCTTACAATGCTAGTAAGGTGGCAAGAGTGTTCATGGAGGACATTGTCAGACTTCATGGGATTCCTCGTAGGATCATCTCTGATAGGCATCCAGTGTTCACTTCCGCTCTTTGGACTTCTCTGTAGCATGCCTTGGGGACATAGCTAAACTTTAGTTTAGCTTACCATCTTGAGATTGATGGACAGACCGAGAGGGTTAATCAGGTTCTCAAGGATATGCTTAGGATGTATGTGATGGATCGGCAAAGCCACTGGGAGGACTACCTATACCTGGTGGAGTTTGCTTACAATAATGGGTATCATAGTTCTATCCGCATGTCTCCATTTCAGGCTTTGTATGATCATCCTTGTAGGACCCCTCTGAGTTGGGATCATCTCGAGGATAGAGTTCTTCTTGGTCCAGATATGCTTAGAGATATGGAATAGCAGGTCAAGAGGATTAGAGAGCATCTGGTGGTAGCTCAGGATAGACAGAAGAAATATGCAGATGCTCATAGGATCGATCGATAGTTTTCAGTTGGAGATCAGGTGTTCTTGCGTGTGCGACTGCGAAAGAGTCTGATCCATTACGGAAAGGGCTCTAAGCTAGCACCATGCTTTGTTGGATCTTTTGAGGTGTTGGAGAGGATCAGTCCTATTGTTTATCATCTTTCTTTGCTGCCCAGTCTTTCACGCATCCATGATGTGTTTCACGTTTCTGGACTTAGACCTTACTATCTAGATATTGCTCATGTTCTTGATTAGACTGCTCTATAGGTAGAGGACAGGTAACTGGCTTTGGAGCCCGTAGGCATTCTACAACACAAGAGACTTTCTTTAAGGGGCAGCGACATGGAGCAGGTTAGGGTCTAGTGGGATCCTAATGACGAGACATATGCTACCTAGGAGGATGCTTCCACGATGAGAGAGTTATACCCTTACTTATTTGCAGGCTTCCAGGAGTAAGCCTGACTCTAGGGGGAGGATGTAATGCCCCCTCATTTTTGGCTTGTGATAGTTGTTAGTTCTACATTACTCTTTGTTTGATCTAAGATGTATTTGTTAGTTCTTCCATTGCATCTAGATAGTTCTGAGACATTTGAGTTATTGGGCCTATGGTTTATGCTTATTTTGATCATGATAGACTATGTTCGACTGATTTAGTTCTGACATGTGGTATGAGATTATGATGACATTGTTGTTATTCTAGTTATGATGAGATGGACATGTTTAGTGATGGTTTAATATTATCATGTTTTATGCATCTAATTTTTCAATAGAAATGGTTATGGTTTTGATTCAGAACAGGGACGGTGTAGTACTACTCGGTCCGAGCACCCTACTACACCGTGATTCTCTGACTCTGTGTGTGTTCAATATTTATGTAGTTGTTCTATACAACTTATTTTTCTTATGCAGGTTACAGGTACTGGGCCTTGACCCCACCTGACTTAGCAGGTCTGAGCGAGCCCTACACCATGGATAATGTTGATGGAGATAACATGAGGTTTATCCCCTAGGTCAATTCAACCTTTTGTTTGATGGTGGTCAGGTGGTTTGTAAGTTTATTGTCGGGTCATTGTTAGGTCAGCCTGTGTGTAGTCTTGTATGCATAAATGATCTTTAATATTATAATGTTTTATTGTTAAATGTTATAGTATTTTGTTGTGTCATAAAATTGGAATATTCTTGGAGGAAGCTAATTAAATAAATTATAATGCTAAATCAAGTAATTATTCTTATGTTGTAAATATTTTTATGTGGGTCAAAGTTTCATTTTAACTCATTATTATTCATAGTTAAGTATTGTATTTTCTAGGGATTAATAAAAAGGTGGTTAGTGGTCATTTATGATTCTAGAATGGGGAATCTCCATGAATAGTAAAACTTTAAAAAAATTCTGGTAAGAGGATTCATGGGAGAGGATTTGGTGTGAGTGGGTATTTATGACTAAGACCTTTTTTTCTCTTTGGGGAAGTTGTTGGCAGGCATGATTCAGAGGGTTGTTTCGGAGGAAGGAGGAGAAGTTTTGAAAGTGGATTCAATTTTGGGAGCATGATTAGTACGGGTATGTCTTGTGAATTTCTGTATTTTTGTCTCTATTATGCTCTGAGGGATTAGATTTTTTGTTGTCTAGTTGTTCTAGCATGGATTTGATCTATATTTCTCCCTCATTATCTTTGTAAACTTCTTACTACTCCTTGTATGCTCTTTTAAAAGGACTTGGCAAAACTTTTATCCTGCAAACCATCTATGGAACTCTAGACCTCTTCCTCAGATGGGTGTAACTAAAATCTTCGTCTTGAAATTCAATTTTGAGCATGTGGGTTCTTGTTTCCTTGTCTTCAAAAACCTCTTTTACCTACTATTATTTCCATTGAGCCTTTGTACACTTGCAAGTCAGTTTTTCTTTCTTGATGTGCATCTTGTAGGAACCATAGTCCTTCTATCATCAGTTGATTCCTGAGCACCAACAGGTGTGTTCTTTACCCTGGTTCAGTTCAATAAATCTTTTCCTCGAATGCTTTGTTTTCTTTTCTTCTCAATTGCTCCTATGTAGTAACTTACCAAACGAAAATAAGAGAACTTTGTTGCAAATCAAATTTCTTGGCTCTGGTAGAATCTTGTAAAATTTACCTTAGCCTTGTTTTTATGGTGCTGTTGCTTCCTATCTCTGATTTGTTTCCCAATTCCCCTTCAAAATATTATTAATGCTTGAGAATAAGATGATGGCTTCCATTCTTCTCCCTAAATATTTGCATCTTCTTTTTGCTGCCAGAATCTAGAAGAGTGCAAGACCTTGTGAGGGTATGCCGAGTCAGATGTGAAACTGTTTGTGTGTATCTTTGTCCTGAGTGCTGCCACATGGTTATCTATTAGATTATCCTTCCCTGTAGTTAGTGCCTAGAACTCCACTAGATGGGTTGATATTTGCCCCTACTTGTAAAGAGTTTTCTGCATTGAAACAAGCTTGGTGTCTCAATTGTAGAGAAGAAACCCTCTTTCTTTTTTTATCTTTCGTGTCTTTCAACCTACCGTCCATCGTGCTTTGTTAGTTGCCATGTAGAAGATTTAGAATTTGGTCTAAGCCTGCCAAATGCCCGTGCATCGATGAAATGAACCATGTCTCTGAAAATGCTTCCTTTTAGAGCTGTTTTGTTGACAAACCAATTTGCACTCCTATCCTAGTCTTTCCTTAGGCCACAGTCCTTAAGCCTTTTTCTCACCTTATAGTCGGCATGCATTGCATTCATTAAAGTTTTTGCCCAGAGAAATGTGTAGCCTTGCTAGTAATCCTCTATCTCTTAAGCGTGTATTTGTATTGTAGAATAGTTGTGCCTTATGCACCACCAGCTTATAAAATGTTTGCTTTTATTCTTCTCCTAGATCAGGGCATGATTGAGTATGAAATCTCTTTAGCAAATTTTTCCATTCCAGTGGGTCGTGCTATGGCTAGATCCTCTTTTGTTTCTATATCAACGTTCCTATTTTATCTTTGGCATCCTTCTATAGACGGTTGTAGTGTCTGGTGAACCACGTCTCTCCTCAGTGCTCTAGTAGTTGACTTAGTAACTTCCCTATCCTTATCTGGCAGAAACATTTTAGAATGATAACAATCTTCAGTTTGCTGCAGTCTCTACAACATGTCGTAGTTTGGATGTCATCTTAATCATGTCGATAGTCTTACCCTTTAGAAACTCATGTTAATGATAGTATGTTTTAGGAGTAGTTCATGCCTTCTTGTTTATTAAATTATTCATTAGTTGGTCCTAATTCTAGGCTCAGTGGTTAGTTTAATATTTCTAATAGGCTCTTGTTTCAAAAATGATGGCAGGGGTGAGTGTTGTCATGTTTTGGAAAGGTTTTAGAATTTAATTATATAATGGAGTTGTTGTATAAATGTTATTACTAGTAGATTCACATAGGTTTGATGGTAGAAAATTATTTAGTCAATGAATTCTTTCTCACTAACTTAGGCTTAGTGATTGGAGAATAGTATGTTTTTCCTTTTGGTTAGTTAAACTATTATAACATTTTTAATTATAGATCATTTTTTTAGATAGGTGTAGTCCTTGTTATTGTGGATAGCTAGTTGATGTTTTAGGTTAATTAATGTGATTGTTCCTTGCATCGTTAGTTATCCTAGTTTCTTTCTAGGAATAGAATAAATAGGGGTTGGAATAATTGTTATTTAGTCCTTAAGGTTGAGTAGAAAAGTATTGAAATATTGCATTATAAACCATGATTAGCATAATTGGAGGTCACGCAGTGTTGATAAAGATGCTTGTTGTTAATCAATATTAGTTATTAGAAAGTGAAAGTTATTTTATATAAATGTTAGTATAGATATTTTCTCATTATGCTTGTTTCATAGAAAGTAGGAATTTAAACATATTGAATTTTGTCTTGCTTAGTCAAACTAGGGGTGGTGCTTTAAATGATCAAATGGTTAAGTATTGTGGGGTAGGATAGAATTAAATCTTTAATATCTTACGTATGGAATCGATAGTTGGTTTATTTTTGCCTATTTGAAGATGTTGTTGACTAGCTTTAAATCACCTCTTTTCATAATGATTGGAATTAAGTGATTATAGTCTCTTAAAATCATCGTCGTTCAGTCTAATTTATGTGCAACTAGTCTTCTTCTTGAGAAGGTTTTGTGGCTTGAAAGGTTTGGAGTTCTTTCTATCGTTAATGCAAGGAAGTAAGGATATTTTGGCTATGAGTTGTAATATTGTATTTATTTATTTTATTGGTATGATTTAATTTCACAAACTTCAGTGAAGTTTATTTTATCAACTTGTATTAAGGATGGTATTGAGTTATTTTCTTCCTCTTTATCCCTTGTTGACCTCATATTAAAGTTATGGTTATTGAAAACTAGTTTCCCTATCGGGAAAGGTGTTGTAGAAACCTAGTTAAGAATTCAATTACCGACTCCAGAGGCCGAACCGTTTGGGTATTCAAGTTGATACTTGTGTCATATTGTTTCATGATGTATTGTTTGAGTTTGAGGAGGGCAATGGGACTTATGTTGTTGTGATCAAATGAATGGCATATGTATTGGATCAGAATCTATTGTAACCCTCATCCTTGCGTATTTTGGTTTTGGGATGATTGGTCTAAGATTGCTAGGAGAGTGGCTTTCATGGTGGGCCCGGTGCTAGAGTGGTCGCCTGGGTAACCCCATGGAATTTGTAAGCAAGTGATAACTTAATAACATGTTTAGGAGGGTTGGGGTAGTAATTCATATAACAAGATAAATAAGATACCTCACCCATGCCTTGAGTTCTCTCGCAGGCTAAGGATGGGATGAGAAGGCCTGGTTGGCAAGGCCGACCTCCTTGTCTCCATGAGAGGACATGTTGGCTCCACATGTGTCACCCTATGGGGTCAGTTCCTAGAGAGAGGCTGCCAAGGTAGCCATAGATGGGGCCTGGCTTCTAGTGAGAGATAGCCTAGGTAACCCATGCTAGGACCATGTGATGACACTCTCCTTACGTAGTCCAGTTACTTCCTCTTTATCTTTCTTATAACCTCTGGGGTGCAGACCTGCCTTCATGGTTGATCTTAGCTTGATGTTTTGATTGGTCTTGTTTTGGTGAGTACTGTTGTGTCTGTACAGTCTTGTTATCCTATTGGTCTGCATGGAGTCTAGATCTTGTGATTGTGTTCACCGATGTAACCTTGACCTAGTGGAACCTCATTGTTATCTCCTAGCTCGGTGGGGTGGACCTTAGGGTTCCACATGGTTGGGAGGCAGAGCTATTGATTGGTCTTCTCAGATGTTCAGTTTGAGATCAGAGTAGAAGTGTTCCAGTTCCATTTTTCTCTACACCTTCAATTTATTGATTACATTCTTAATTGTACTATTTTTAAACCATTGTAATCGGTCTTGTAACTTGGTTTGAAACTTGTAATTATTTACCTCTGTTAATGTATAATGTAATATTCTTCTGTTGTATTGGGATGCAAATCACTTGTATGGTTTTAATTTTATCTGATGTAGTTATGTTCCCTAGAGGTGTTAGCTATTCTTTTCATTTAATGTTATTATTAGTGCGGTTATATTTAATGTGTAATGCATTTCTTTGCTTCAAAAAAAAAAATCTAAATTTTGTCCCTTGTTATTCTAGCACTCTAGGTTTGCATGGCGGGGCATCACACAACATCTAATAGACTACCCACAGAAATACTCCATTAGAGATGAAAGGATCTAGTTCTTGGATTTAGACATTCTTTTCCTTCAAGAGGTCAAAGTGTCTAGTTTTTTTCTTTCAACTACTTGCCATGTTATTTTTTCGGCCAACCATTTTTTTGTAGTAACCATGATGTTGGTCAAGGAGGGGTTGTCACCTTCCTATCTCTTAAGTGGCATCAGTTATTGGTTGATCATGGATGTGACCCCACTCACCAAGCACTATGGATGCTTTTCAATGTCAACAATCATTCCTTTGAAGTTATTAATGTTTATGCCCCCAATGATGCCATAGAGATTCTTCTCTTTGGAAATGGATTGCTCATTCAATATTGGATGCCACTTGAGTTTTGTGCGGGGATTTTAATATGGTTGAGTGTGCTAATGATAAATACGGTGCCTAGCCTATGCAGTGGACAACTAGTGAGAGAGAGGGTTGGTTTATTATGCTTAATAATTTAGGTCTTTTTGATCCCAATGTTGGTTGTCAACAAGTTAATTCACCATGGTACACATGGAGTAATTAATGGGTGAGCTCTGATAGAGTTTTAAAAAGGTTGGGTCGGGCTATGATTTCTTCCCAATCATTCTTCTCTTTTACAAGCTCTTATTCCTTGCTAGTTGAGCTGCTTGTGGATTGTGTCCTATCAGACCACTTCCCAATACAATTTTGCATTAATAGGTCCACATCTATATCCAAAGTAGTGAAGATGCAATTTTTTCTCAACAACTCTTTCCTTTAGCATAAGGCCACATCAGGGCACATTCAGCATGTTTGGAATCTTGAGCCCCACTTCATGCATGGGACTAGCTAGATTACCTAGTGGAGTGATGCCATCACCCGTACCTCACACTTTCTTTGCATTTATGGGAGATAGCTCACTCGTATTCACTGTCACTCTTATGACACCACCACCAAAGAGCTTCACTTCACCACCTTTGCTTTGGAGGTGCAACATTTTGATACTGTCACTCAACTCTGGGTGGCACAACTTTGTTAGTAGAAATAAATTGTTAGTGCCTACTTAGCATGGGGGGCTCAAATCAAGGATTAGCTCAACTATCTTAAAATAGGGGACATTGTGTCCAAGGAAATCTTCCAAGCCTTATGGGCTCGCCACACCTCCAAATCCATTCTATAGATTTGGGAAGGATAATAGTTGTTTCATTAGCTACCTGACATCTTGCAAGATTTTGTTTGAAATTATGAATTATAAGTCTTTATAGCTCAAGCCTACACCTTGGATAGAGCGATTGCTTTGCAGCAATGTCTTGTTGTTGTCCATTGCCAGGTTTCCAATGATCGGTGCATTCTATACAATCAAATTCTCACTCAAGGTGACCTCAAGGAAGCTATTTTCTCTATGGTCAATGGCAAGTCTCCTAGCCTCGATGGATTCCCATGCAAGTTTTATAAAACATTTTAGGACACTATTGACTATGACTTGTATAAAGTCTATCTTGAAGCTATGCAAATTGGCTCTTTAGGGAAGGTAATAAACAAAGGTAATATCAAATTCATACCTAAGTCTAATGATTTGGAGGAGATTTGTAACTGGCATCCTATCAAGCTGGTCAATGTCTCATACAAAATAATTGTCAAGGCTCTCACCCTAAAGCTCAGCTCCATGCTCCCCTTAATTGTGTAATATGAACAAACAAGATTCATCAAATCTTGTTACATTTTAGATAACATTATTTTTGTCTTGGAGGGAATGGAGTGGGCTCGCTGCACTTAGCAGCCAACCCTCTTCCTCAAAATTGACTTTGCCAAAGCTTATGACCGCATAGAATGGCCATTCATTCTCGCCATGTTACAGGCACTTGGGTTTGGACAGCACTTCCTCGAGATGGTTAGGATGCTTCTTGCAGAAGCTTTGGCCTACATCACCATTATTGGGAAATAGTCTATCTTATTTAGGCTTCATAGATCTATCTGACAAGGATGTCCTCTCGCTCCAGCTCTTTATGTTTTAGTTGCAGAAGGATTTGGTTATCTGCTTGGTCAACTAGTCTCCCAATCTCATGTAAAAGGGATTTATATCTCCAACTCTTCACAATAGCTTATCAATGGGAATTTCACCAGTGATTCCTTCCTCACTCTCTTTGAAGAGGAGAATAATGTTAAAGAGGCTCTCCAATGCTTGGACATCTTTTTCCAGGCTTTAGGTTCCAACATCCAATGGCAAAAAACAAAATGTTATTAGTAATCCTTCCTTCCCAAACCTGGTTGGCTTCTTTCCTTTGGGTAAAAATGGATTGAGCATGGAGAAATTTTTAGATTCCTGGGAATCCCTTTAGCCTTATAGGATTCCTTTGCTGACCTTTGGTAGGATTTCATTGCTAGAATTAAGAAAAAAGCTTCACTATTGGACTACCAAGCCTCTCTCTTTGGCTGGTCAATTTTAGATTTCTTCTAAAGTGCTCATTTCCATGCTTGTTTACTATTCTTTTTGTTGGGTCCCTTCCATGGCCTCCTACTCTAAGATTGAGAAAATTCAAAGAGAATTTATTTGGGCTTCTTGCAATGAGCACCAGGGCTTTCATCACGTATCCTAGGAATATTGTTGCCTTCACCACAACGCTGGGGACTTGGCATTTTTTCTAATTGGTGATATGGCATTGCTCTTTGTGCCAATTGGATCATTAGAGCCCTTTAGGTAAATGAAGCTCAGAAAATTCTTTTCCACCACTACATCAACACAAGAGTCCCTTTAGGACATCCTTCTCAGAAAGGCTTGGACATGGACACTTGGATATGGGCACGCTCCTCACCATGTGGGAACTTGTCACTATTCAAGGTACCTTTGTCATTAAGAGTATTTGGAGAGCCTAGGAAGACATCAATCCCTTGTTTTAGTGGGTGGGTGATGACTTTTGTAATGGCTTATCCATTAATCAATAGTCCATTTGGTGGTCTTCTATTCTTAGCTCTCAAGGCCAGCCTATGGTTAAACTTCCTTGGATTCATGCTCTACGCTTTTTCAAGCATAGAGTGTGAGTGATTTCTAATTTTATTCACATGGCCACCAAGGATTTCTTATCCTGACCTGAATTCAAGCTTAAATTCAAACTTGCCAATTAGGACTAGGAGACTTTTTAGAGTATTATTGACTCTATTCCCCTATAAATGATTCACAAGATCGGGTTTTTGTTTCCTCAAACCATGGCGGAAGGATTGGAAGTGATACCTAGATACTCCTTTTCGAATCTATAGGCCTCACAAATGATACTTGTGGGTTTCGCCACATCTGGCTATGGTTGAGTAACTCAAGCATCATCGGCAACTTCAATCTTCTCTTGGAACATGGCATTGTCGGTTCCATTGTATTTGGTCAGCCATGTTGGAACCCAAATTGGCTCATTCTTCTTGGTGCATTCTTTACTAGGTGCTCCCAATGGGGGTTTGACTTGTCCATATGGGCATTCCTAGCCCTCACTATCCCTTTTTGTAGGAGTACAATCAACACTAAGAGGGTGGTGAATCAGTGTTGAATCAAAAACAAAGTTACTTATTCCTTATCAAACTTGAAAAGATAAGAATAGATAATCAATGATGATAATATGCATCATTAGATGAAGGTATCAAATACTGAATGTACAAGTATGAATAACAATACAATCACATAAATTGAAACTAGGACACAAAAGATTTTACGAGTGGAAAACCCTCTCACGGATGAAAAACCACTCGAAACTACCTCATTGGCTTAATCAAAAACCTCACTAGTTACAAACAAGTCTCATTGACCATACAAGCCTCACTAGCTACAAAGAGGTCTCGCTAACCATACAAGCCTCACTAGCTACAATAAACAATCTCAGAATAATACAACGAATACCAAGGGTTTCTATGTTTCAATACAAACCCCTAAATTTGCATATCCCTTTGCAATCATTTTTAATTCAATCTACACTTCATTCTCATTATCTCTGCATAATCAATTCACCTGATTTAGATTATCTGTACACAATCAATTACATATTGTCTTCATACTTGACATGGTTCAATTTGTGAGTTTGTTACATAATGCCTTCATCCTGTGTTTGATTCATTCCTGCAAAAACATCATCTCATACATCCTGGAAACAAGGTAGATAACTGAGAGGGGGGGTGAATCAGTTATCTCTAATAACTTTATTTTTCCTTTTATAATTTGTGTAACATCAAAATACATAAGCATATATAATCATGAGAGCAGAAATGAAATTAACACACATAACAAAAGGATTTTAATGTGGAAAACCCTGTTAATGAAAAAACCATGGGGTGACTAACCCAAGAATGTATTCTCTGTTAGAAGAATAAGAAGTACAAAATGGCACTTGCTAATTAGGGCTCACTATCTAAGCACACTGCTCACAAGAGGCACACTGCCTACAAGAGACTCACTGTCTACAAAGTTTATAGAAGGTAACTAGGTGTTTGAATTGATGAGAGGCATCCACATATGTTGAAGTTCAGTTTCAGTTAGGCTCAATATACTGATCTAATGTACTTCATTCTTCCTCTACTTTAGTGCTACTATTTTGTCACATACTGGACCTGTATTACTGCTTCCACACTTATCTCTGCCTTTCCTCTCACACTATACACTTCCACTCTCACCTTCATACCTGAAATTCATCTAGTATATCTATATCTGCACCAAGGATTTCAACATCTTTCTAGTTGGCAACTGGAATACTCAAGATATTTACAAAACACTGATCTATCGGCTGATTCCATGCTTAATATGTGATGCGTATCAAAAACATGAACATAGAATTCATCAGTCATGTTGGCCAACCATGTATGATCCCTCAAATAGCTTGATCAACATCAATTACTCATCCGGATTGAAGTCTGATACTCTGCCGGTCAGTTCTTCCTCAATCTGCTCTGCCTGTTTGGAACCCAACACTCAGATGCTCATATATTTTCCATGATTCATCACCAGAGGCTCAATCTCTAGAATATAGTAGTCATGATACTCCTATTGACTTTTCCAAGTCTGCAACTTATTAGTTACACCATTTGAGAGATCCGAACCTGATTGTCAAACCTTGTTGCATGCTCTATTCTTGTTTACTAGACTAGAACACTCTTCAATCTGACTTTTGGTATAGGCATACTATGTGCTCCGAATGTGTGGGATAGACTTTGTTGCCATAAATGACAACACTTATGAAGCCACATAGTGTCTCTTGCCAACAATCTCCCCCTTTGGTATTGATGGCAACACTTAGTGAAAAATGACTAAGTGTTGCATCAGACTCCCCCTTGGCTGATGCTCTATCTTATGCACTATTTTACAGGAGCTCCCCCTTAGCTGGATTCCACATTTTTCACTACTCCTCACACCCCCTTTGACATCAATGGCAAAGGGTGGAATCTGTACACCAAAATTTTGCAAAAATCAACCTATACGTAGTCGCATAAGTATATATACATGTTATACTTACATATACTTAAGTATATCCAAAAAAGTGGTCTTCGACTGTACAAATTCTATTGCCCAACTCTGCTTCACCTTGTCCAAAATTGAGATGTGACCACTCAACAAAAATGCATAAGCTTCTGCCCTTCTTAAGTCTGTCGGATCACTAGTCCGGGCTATGGTCTGAGCATCAGTTAAGGCCTCATGCATTGCGTCTAACTTAAGGATAATTATCCCTCTAAGTTCACTTATCCTACTTATTATATTCTTCTTCTCTTTTTCAAGCCTCTTTATTTCACTTATAATGGCAATAGCTTGGCACTCTTGATTCATTATGGATGTGGTGAGGGGATCAAAATTCTGAGATAAACTTGACAGTTTACCCTCTTGTTCATCCACCTTTTCAATAGCTTCTGTCACTTTGGACCAAGATAGACAAAAAATGTACATTTCCCCACCATCTTTAAGAGCATTTTCAAGGCTCTTTATCCCAATATCCAGGGTCCTCCTATCATTAGCTATGAGTCCCTATACTTCAGTGAATCTCTTTCCCAAAAACTCTTTCCAGACTCTCTCTTCTGCCAATTTTTCTAAAGAATCAAAATGGGTGCTAGTAGAGTTAACCATAGATTTCAAATTACTAGATGGAGAGGCTAAATGATCCTTTTGGAAGGATGGCATGATCTTCTACAGCATCCCAGATGCAATCTCTATTAGCTCATAATCTTCCATGTGAGACTTCATAAGCTTTTCTTTTTCTTTAGCTTGGGTAAAAGATGTTATCTTCATTGTCTAGACCAAAGAGAGGGAATTAAAATTTAGTGGTCCTTGAAAAATTTCCAGTTCATCTATCTCCATCAGCTCTTTGTTCAAGAATTTCTTCACTACCTCAATAGTGTCTCTTGCCGGAGACTAAGTCTTCTTTTCTTTTGGAATCTCTAAATTGTCATTAGAGATCTTTATTTGTTCTTCTTCTTTGCCCTTTACCTCGTCTTCTTGACTCACTTTTTCTTGTTTTCTTCCTTCTCCTTAAGTTCCTGAGTCTGGAATGTTTGTAGTGGGATCCAGAGGAGAGATGTTAACTTCTTCATGAACTTCCTCTTCCGAAATACAGGAATCCAAGTCTTTAGATTTCCCCTCATCTGTCTCTTTAGAATCTTCTACATTTTTCTTAGTAGATTCTTCTTTTGATGTACTTAATCCTTTGACATCCATGGTAGAAGGTTCTTCGTCTATTTCCTCTATAATAGGAAGATTGAATCTTTTGAAGGCATTCTGGAGGATGTATTTTTTTTCTCTTGCTACCTGATCAGTCTCTCCAAGAATAAGTTTGTCCATTCTTAAAGATAGAGATGAATTGCAATCTGTTCCCTAATCAGTCTCACCTTAAGGATCATGTTCATTTGTTTTGGAGTAATCGAAGGATAGAGCTGAATTGCAATCTGTTCTTAGATCTCTAAATCCTTTGCCTTGGCATTCTCTTTTCTAAGTTCAAGTACTTTCTCTAGACTTTTAGGAATTAATGAAATGATTTCAATGAATGCTTTATTATAGATATTCAGGTACCTGACTATAACTTCTTCCAAAATTCTTTTGTCAGTATTACTGTAGTCATCATAAAATTTTGTGACTGGTTGCAGGTACCCATCCACATTGACTGCCTTGATGATATCATCAATAGAAAGAGTGGGCCTCTCAATAAATTCTTCTCCTTCTTCTTCTTTGTTTTTACCAGCAGAGGATTCTCTAGATGTTTTCTTCTTCTTCTTCTTCATTTTCTTGACTTCCTCATCAGACTCTGTTTCTTCATCATCCTTTTGGCTTATGTAAGCCCTTGTGGGTTTTGCTTTCATTCTCTTTTCTCCCTTTTCGGATGTCTTGGCTTCCGATTTTGAGTCTCTTGAGCTCTTAGAGGTGGTAGGTGCAGAGCTCTTGGAGGATCTAGTGCGGGATGAGGCTTACACCGGAACACTTTATTTTTCTGTTTCTTGTTTCTCTTTCTCAGCTCTTTCTATTTTCTCTTTGTTTGCATCAACTGCCTTTTTTGATATGCCAAATCTTTTGGCAATTTCCTCTACTTCCCTTCTGACTTTCCTTTTTATTTTTGATTGTCTCAGTTCAACATGTATCTTTACACTTAATTCTTGAAAGGTTCCAAACCTTTTGGCCTCAGGGTCCTTTGACTGGCTCAATAGGTGTTCAACATGTAGCCCCAAGATTTTCTCATCTACTTCATAGCCCATTGGCATTATCCATACTGTTCTGGGCTCAACTACCTCCATTAGGCATTAATTAGTGTCAACCATGAAGTATACTGTATCCTTATATTTTTCAACTATGATTTGAGGAATTCTTTCTTTGGCTTGCATCATACTTTGGAAGTTTTTAAAGTATCCCCAGAGTGTTGTACTTTGAGCCTTGGCATCACCAAGCCCATACATATAGTCTCTGATTTGTATGGCAACCGGTCTATCATTTTTCCATACCCAACCACTTGATCCAGGTAGCTCATTCATATAGTAAAAGAACAGACACAGTATTAAGACACCATACTTGAATGCGTTCTTCTTATCCTTCTTGATCTTCTACAAGTTTTCTAACAATTGGTTCAAAAGAAGATCACATAGGTCATAATCAACATTTTCCCTTAGCATCTGATATGCTGTATAAATTGTAGTTCTGGACACATAATTCTCCCTACTAGAATGATAGATTTTATAACAAATTATCATAGAGGCAAATTTGATATCCAGATCTATGATATCTTCTATTGCCATAGCTCTTTTGTCAAACTTAGATCTGGTAGCTTCACTTACTATCTAGTTCTTGACAGATTTGAGTGTAGGCAACCCACCAGATGAGTGCAATCAGTTACTGCCCTAATGACATCTTTTGTTATCTTGAAGGGCTTCATCAACCACATAAAATTGTCATGTATTCTACTAAGAACATACCGGACCCATTCATCATTTGCAAAATAGGGAAAGTGAATGGAATGTCCAAAATGCTTATCTTGGGGGGCCTTGTATTGCGGTTTGAGTTCAAAAGTTTCATCTATTAATTGTTTATGGTAGATATCCATCATCTTAGATTTTCCAAATTCCTCAATATTTGCGTGGATGTACACCCTAACATCTTCTATGTGCAGAACCCCATGCGGAATGCTAGAAAAAGTGCCAAGGGATCAACTTCTAAGGATTTGTAGGGGTGTTTCTTAAACTTTGGGCATGGCCTATTAGTGATCTTAACAACCATTGGAGTAGCCATCTTTGCAAAAGATTTAGAGAGAGATATTCAGAAATGGAAATACCTTTTTATGCTTTTAGGGTTCACAATAAGAGCCAGAATAGGTCGCTGGTTGAATTGGATTCTACTGTTGATCTTTGAGAAAGATGTAAAAAGTTGATGCAGAGCTCTTCCTTTCTTCTTCTCGAATGCAAATGTGCAAATGATAAGTAAAAGAACCCTTTTATCTCTACACAAACCCTAATTTCCTTTTGCAATAAATGCACAACTTAAGTCATCTGGTTGCCTTGTTTTGAGAGAGATCTTTTCAAATCACTGAGATGCACTTAGAATCATTTTCAGTGATAATTGACAATGTATCTTCTTTCCTCCAATCATGCCATGAATCTGTAGATCAAGATATTTCAATTTTGAATCATACCAGATCTGTCTAAGAAGATCCTGCTTAACCGAATGGTCGTCAAACTAGATCAATCTTGGCTGATTAAACTCTTCAAAACTCCTTGTAGATCTTTCATATTTTTAATGAGGGTTATTTAGATATTTCTTTGAGAACCCTTTAATCTGCAACATTCCATGTGCCAAATTTAGGCACTAATTGACTGGTTGGGGGAATTTATTTTCCTTTGTGTCTCCCCCTTAGCCAGAGCTCATCTGTTTAGTTTCTAGAAGGAATATCAACACCAGATTCTAGTGTGGATCCATTCCCAACATTTTCTATACTCTTCTTCACCCAAATCCTATTCATCTCCCTTTGAACTTCATTCGCATTCACTTTGCCTTTTTCTTTATCTTGATTTTGATTATGATGCACCAGACCCTTTTTATCTTGATTCTTACTTCTATAGAATTTGGCAATATGACTTGATCTATTGCTATTGTATCAAACAACATTTCTTTGTATATTTGACTGATATCGTCTTGATCTACATTAGTTAGCCATATGTCCCAATCTATTGCATGTAAGGCATCTACCATTGAATGAATTGTTAATTTGCACATTTCTGCATTCATGAGATTTGTGACTATACCTTTTCCAGTTGAAATACTATCTGGAGAAGGATGAATTAGTCTGATTCATTCTTCTTTTGCACTGAGTTTCTTTATGACTGAAGTTGTTGCAATTGTAGTAGTATTTATTGAAGGATGGATATCTTTGAGCATTTGGTTTCCTTACCGGAGGTCTTCTAGGCTTGTTTCTTTGATTTCCTGATCCAGAGTTCTTCTGACTAGATCCGAAGCTTTCACCTTTCTCATATCCCAAGCCACAGTTGTCATCTACCCTCTTTTGGCTTTCAAGAAGAAATTCAAGTTGAGCTAAGCTTATCTTGAATTTCTCTTTGTATTCATTTGCTATTTGAAGATCTTGTTTAAGAGTGTCTATCTGATTCTCAAGTTGTTCTTAATTATCTCTAGCTTCTTGAAGATCAGATGCAAGATGCCTAATTATTCTATCCATTTTGTGGCAGTCATATGTCTTCTCCTTGAGAGATTGTTTTAGATTATCTTTAATTTTTCTTTTCTCTTCAATTTCTTGGGTGAATCTCATAACCCCTGATTCCATTTCATGCTTTACCATAATGACTTCTTTTAATAGCTTCTCACATAGCTTGTTTTTCTCATTCAAATATTCATTAGTATCATTGACTTTACTTTGATTTGCTAATTTTTGAAGTAGTTCCTTTCTCTTTTTCGCATAGATACTCAGTTTTTCTTTTAGCTCATTTATGAAATCATCAGCTTGTTTGAGTCTTTCTCTCAAGTTATTAACTTTAGAGTGAGATTGCTCAAGATCATCTAGGGCAGACTGAAGGTGTTCCTTCATACCATATATATCCATTGAGATTCCTAGATCTTCCTCAAGCTGCTAGGCTCTGTTTAGAGGAACTTGGCTCTGATACCAATTGTTGGAAACAAGGTAGATAACTAAGAGGGGGGTGAATCAGTTATCTCTAATAACTTTACTTTCTTTTTCCTTTTATAATTTGTACAGCATCAAATTTATACATAAGCATATATAATCATGAGAGTAGAAATGAAATCAACACACATAACACAAGGATTTTAACGTGGAAAACCTTGTTAAGGGAAAAACCATGGGGTGACTAACCCAAGAATGTATTCTCTATTAGAAGGATAAGAAGTACAAAATGGCACTTGCCAATTAGGGCTCACTGCCTGAGCACACTGCTCACAAGAGGCACACTACCTACAAGAGACTCACTGTTTACAAAGTTTATAGAAGGTAACCAAGTGTTTGAACTGATGAGAGGCATCCACATATGCTAAGGTTCAATTCTAGTTAGGCTCAATATACTGATCTAATGCACTTCATTCTTCCTCTGCTTTAGTGTTGTTGTTCTGTCACATACCGGACCTGTATTGCTACTTCCACACTTATCTCTGCCTTTCCTCACACACTATACACTTCCACTCTCACCTTCATACCGAAATCCATCTGGTATATATATCCACACTAAGGATTTCAACATCTTTCTAGTCAGCAATCAGAATACTCAAGATATTTACAAAACACTGATCTGTCAGCTGATTCCATGCTTAATATGTGATGCGTGTCAAAAACATAGACATAGGAGTCATCAATCATGTCGGCCAACCATGTATGATCCCTCAAATAGCTTGATCAACATCAATTACTCATCCAGATTGAAGTCTGATACTCTGTCAGTTAGTTCTTCCTCAGTCTGCTCTACCTGTCTAGAACCCAACACTCAGATGCTCATATCTTTTCCATGATTCATCACCGAAGGCTCAATATCTAGAATATAGTAGTCATGATACTCCTCTTGACTTGTCCAAGTCTGCAACTTACTAAGTTACACCATCTGAGAGATTCAAACCTGATTGTTGGACCTTATTGCATGCTCTGTTCTTATTCACCAGACCAGAACACTTTTCAATCTGACTTCTGGTATAGGCATACTATGTGCTACAGATGTGTGGGATAGACTTTGTTGCCATCAATGACAACACTCCTGAAGCCACACAGTGTCTCTTGCCAACAATACATCTCTCAAATCACATACAAAATATCATCTAATTCATCTTTATTTTCTCTTCAAAAGAATCTTCACAAAAATGTCTTCATCACTGCATATTGGTTCACACCAAATCAATTCACAAGCATCTGCAATATAAATCAAATGACTTTTGATATTCCTCTCCTCTACATATTCATCTTCACCATTTCAATTAACAATTTTGCATAAAATCAATTCGCAAAAATAGAATGTCCTTTCACATTCTTCTCCTCTCTGCATAAATCATCTTCAAAAATCCATTTTCTTGCATAAAATAAGATTATATTCTTCTTCTTTGCATAACCATTCATATTCTTCTTCTATCAAATTCATTTTTCCCTTTCTCATAAAAAATTCATCTCATTTTATTGAATGTCTTCAACAATATTTTTTTCAATCTACAAAAATCATCTTCAATAAAAACTAAATTCCAATTTCCTATCAATAACAAATAATCCATTTCTTTTTCCAAACTCACTGCTCAAAAATCTTCTTCATAAAGATTAAAACAAAAAATCCTTATACATTACTCTCAAAATGAATAATATCTCTAAAAAAGAATTTTCTTTCCTTAAAAATAACTTCTTCTTTATGACTTTCTTGCCATGATAGAAGAACATAAAAATAGAATTAAATATCCTACAAAATCTGCTTTGAGATCTAAAAATATCTACCTTTTTAAAATACTAAAATTAGCCTTTATAAAGCATCTTATCTGCAATTTCAAAGATATGACATCCATTTGCACTTCAATTGTTGAACACATAGTCATGGAAGGCAAGTTTAAATAAGGGCCTTTGATCTTCATTTGCGCATTCATGAAGTTTTAAACATAAACCACCGATTGAGGTTCTTGCACTCAAGCGCACATATAGAAGACCATTGCAAGTGGTAGCATTAGACTAAGAGGGCCAATTTCTGATGAACTCTAGACCCTCCAGTAGGATGCCTTAAGTGGCATAACCTGCTATCACAAGTCAACTGTGTAATAAAACAAAAAGTGCATTGTAATGGTGACGGGTAGAATAGGTAATATTGTATGCTTTGTGTTAGGATTTCTTAATGTTTTAACTCTTAATTAAGAACTCTAATTAACATGATCCCTCTGAAAACACAAGAACATCTTGAGCATGTATCAGCCAAGTATCCCTCTGATGATCCCTCTGTACATGAGCATGTATCTGCCAAGTAAAATGTAATGATATACAAACAAGATGACTTCAATTTTCATCACATACATGACCTTGATGTCTTGTATGAATGAAACATAAACCAACATCACTCCTCCAAAACAACACATCAACAACCTTGTCTTTGAGGCACACCAAAACTTCTCTAAACCACACTTCTGAATGACATCTGAAAGCACACCAACACATCAAAACAACTCATTGCATGAGCATCAAATCTAAACTAATTCCATGACGAAGCATGACAAACTAAATCTGCATTGCTACATAAAGATGATATCTGATCTGAACTTGAGTTGAATAAAGCTCATCAACAACCATATTAAGCATGAGGAAAACATTATACATATGAAACATGAACTTGAACTCATGAGCAACTTTCTCCTGATATAGATGCTCACTAATATAGATGCTTGACACCATATGAGCTATCACCGAACATGAGATGAGATATAAATACCTCTTATCATGAAGCATGTGTGAAGCATGTAAACTCACCTAAATTCTCCTTAACCATGAAGGTCATGATGAACTATAAGTGAAGTCAAATGAGTGAAGTAGAATAAACATTAACATGAATTTAACATCCTCTTATCTTGAACAACACTAAACATCTTGCTGCTCCTATTGAGAAGGCATCCTGAAAGCCCAAGACTAATACTTGAAGCACCATAGACAATGAAATGTCTTCAACATGCATGTGTGAACCTGATCATCACCATCACCATTCATTGTCACCATCACTCCACAATGAAGACATCAATGACAAACAACTTAACACCTTTTTAACATCAATGACAATCAATCTCCATCAATCTCCCCCTTTGTCATTGATCAAAAAACTACATGATGTATTTTCTCTCTCTCCCCCTTTTTGACATCTGATGACAAAGGATGAATTAAATCCCATTATCTTGGACTCTAAATAGCAATACTCACTTAGCATTGAGACCAAATGCCTTGTTTTAAATTCTTTGACTTAAACTCAATATCCATTCATCAACTCAACATAAAGTACTTATCTTCAAATCCTAAGCCAAGTTTCATGACAAGATAAACAACTATAGCATGAAGCATTCAAACCATGCTTTCATAAACCAATGTCTAAAATAGAATCTCTACTACACCAAAGAAGATCTACTCAAAAAATGAACAACTCGATCATGTCATCAAGACAAACTTGAGATTCTGAAACACATTGTATATCCTTTAAAGCATCATCCTTCAAACATGTGAAGACTCAAAGAAAGACATCTCCTTACAATTCATCCATCATAAATTGATTAAGGTAGCTCTTGCAACACATGTGAAGCAACTCCTCCTACACCAAAACTCCATGTCAAAGAACCATTACCTATTAGATATCTCTGCCACATGTGCATGAACATCCATGAGATCAACATGAGTATACACAAACAAACAAACATGAGTATAACAACATGTCCTGACTACAGGACCTTGCATCTAATTACACTTTACTTCATGTTGAAACAACTAATGTCCCTTGTTATTGTTAGAGTTCACATCTTCACATGAACCATTCAACTTCTCGAGAGAAATTTTGAAGTGTTTTATAACCACACAAACAACTTTGTTACTACCTTCACATACTGTTTAAGCATTAAATAAGTCACTGTCTCTTCATGATCCACAAGAGAAAACACACAAGTAAAAGTGATCCAAGTTTATATAAACACAAACACAAATAATCCACATTGTCCATCCTATACTATTCTAATCAAACCTTAAACCACTTTTGCTAACCACTAATGGGAAATAGAAGCAGTTGAATACAAACATGATTACTTTGTACTTAACACTGATATGTCTTCATGGGGATAAAATATAAAACCTTAGACAACTCCCCCTAACTCCATGCTCATCTTTATGTACTCATGGATGTTTCTTGTACAGGATGCACAAGATTACACTCATCCTTCTCCTAATTTTGCTTTCTTCTCCAAATCTTCTAAATGCATGTCTTCTTGGAATGTTTTCTTCTCCAAAGTAGTATAGTGTCTGATTTCTTGTGATGACTGAATGATTCCATTGATTCATTTCTACAATATAGTACTTTATGTCTAGGAGAGTTACACTTATAACATTTGATGTTGTTGTCTTGACCAAAGAAGGAATTATTTCTTCTTGACATATTATAAGAAATCTTATTCACAATCTTAACAAGATCATGTCCCTCATAAATTCTATAATTTCTTGTTCAATCGCTTGCTCTATCGCCATAAACATGACATCAATAACAATAACCATGAAATTGAGAATAATTGTACCTCATTGATTGCCTGGAAGACAAAAATCTTGTAGATCTTATTATCTTTCCTCCTTGATCTTCTAGATCAGCAACATAATAACTCAAGTCTATCTTCTTTTTAGGTGACTCTCTGACTTTAGAAGACTCTCCTTTCTCATAACCCAAGCTAGTGGTGTCCTTGTGTTGTTTTTTCTTGCTCAATATGTCATTCAAATATTCAGTCCTCTTGCCAAGTTGAATATTCTTGTGAAGTTTAGAAGAAGCCTTTTCAAAATCCTTTCTTAAAGAGACTATTTATGCCTCTAACTTCAGACATTCTATTCTTTTTACTTTAAGATCAGATTTAGTCATTTCTATAATTCTTTTGGCTTCTTCAATCTTAGTTTTTAGACTACTAATCAATTTATTAGACTCATCAACTTGACTCTTTAAGTTAACAATCTGATTTCTTGCCTCTTCAAACTCTAAGGAAACTTTTGCCAAATCTGAACATACCTTGTCTTTTGAATTCTTTTCTTGTTGAAGCTAATCTTCCAATCTCTTATTCTCTTTTCTAAGTTGCTTGATTATATCCAGGGCACACAAGAGTTCTCCTTCTAAATCAACTTAACAATCATTTTCATCAAACTCATGTCCATCTTCATCCACATAGAAGACTCCTTTTTCATCAATCTCAACAATAAAGTCATCTTTACTTTCATTAAGTTCTTATCTTCTTACATTCACATTGAAGTCTTCCTTTTTGTCAAGACTCTTAACTGCAGGACCAATATCTTTATTACATTTTGTATCTATGTTCAAGAATGGCTCAGGTAACAACTCATTGCTAGACATAACTAAGGCTTATTTTACAATCTTTTGATCATCATCTTTCTTTTCTCTATTTGAGGCCTTATTTCTATTCTTCTTAGCCATTGTACTCCAATACCAATAACCCTTAAGTTCGTTAAACTTTTTTCTATAGTCTAGATTTGATACCAATTGTATGAGTACAATCAACATTAAGAGATGGGGGGGTGAATCAGTGTTGCATCAAAAACCAAGTTACTTATTCCTTATCAAACTTGAAAAGATAAGAATAGATAATCAACCTTGATAATATACATCATCAGACAAAGGTATCAAATACTGAATGTAGAAGTATGAATAATAATCAAATCACACAAATTGAAACTAGGACACAAAAGATTTTACGAGTGGAAACCCCTCTCAGGGATGAAAAACCGCTCAAAACTGTCACACTGGCGTAATCAAAAACCTCACTAGTTAAAAACAAGTCTCACTAACCATACAAGCCTAACTGACTACAAAGAGGTCTCACTGACCATACAAGCCTCACTGGATACAATAAACAAGCTCAGAATAATACAAAGAATATAGAGGGTTTCTTTGTTTCTATACAAACCCCTAAATTTCCATATCCCTTTGCAATCATTCTAAATTCAATCTACACTTCATTCTCATTATCTCTACTTAATCAATTCAACTGATTTAGATTATCTCTGCACAATCAATTACATATTGTCTTCATACCTGACATGGTTCAATTTGTAAGTTTGTTGCATAATGTCTTCATCCTGTGTTTGATTCATTCCTACAAAAACATCATCTCATAAATCTCTCAAATCACATACAAAATATCATCTGATTCATCAATATTTTCTCTTCAAAAGAATCTTCACAAAAACGTCTTCATCACTCCATATTGGTTCACACCAAATTAATTCACAAGCATCTGCAATATAAATGAAATGACTTTTGATATTCCTCTCCTCTACATATTCATCTTCACCATTTCAATTAACAATTTTGCATAACATCAATTCACCTACAAATTCATTATATAAAAATAGAATGTCCTTTCATATTATTCTCCTCTCTACATAAATCATCTTCAAAAATCCATTCTGCTACATAAAATAAGATTATATTCTTCTTCTTTGCATAAACATTCATATTTTTGTTCTATCATATTCATTTTTCCCTTTCTCATAAAAATTTCATCTCCTTTTATTGAATGTCTTGAACAATAATTTTTTCAATCTGTAAAAAACATCTTCAATAAAAAATTAATTCCAATTTCCTATCAAGAACAAATAATCCATTTCTTTTTCCAAACTCACTGCTCAAAATTCTTCTTCATAAAGATTAGAACAAAAAATCCTTATACATTACTCTCAAAATGAATACTATATCTAAAAAAGAATTTTCCTTCCTTAAAAATAACTTCTTCTTTATGACTTTCTTGCCACGAGAGGATAACCTAAAAATAGAATTAAATCTCCTACAAAATCTTCTTTGAGATCTAAAAATATCTGCCTTTTTAAAATACTAAAATTAGCCTTTATAAACCATGATAGACATCAAATTTCCACAGTCCATAATGTTTCAAGTTTAGTATTTCAGGATTAAACTATGTGCAAGTTTTTTCCTCAACGTTTCGGATCACACTCAATGATCCATCATTAGGAGAAATAGCAAGAGAAGAACAATAGAATGAGTAAATTTGCAGACTAAGACAACTAAATAGATGAGGAAGTAATGCGGGAACCAAGACAACTAGTATCAAAGAAATAATAAAAGCACTATTTTATTCTAACTAGAAAAACAATAAAGCAAAATCTAAGGCCTAAGAAATGAAAAAAGGTACATAACAAGAAGCAAGATAAGAGAAACCAAGACCCCATCAAAAAAATAAAAGATTGGAACGTGGCAAAGAATAAAATAGTAAAGGAAGAATAAAAAGAAGAGACCTATCAAATGGATATATATATCTAGACCCCACCTACAAAGAGCACAATCTCTAAGTGACCGCATAAGATACCAGAGAGAAAGCCAATGAGAGCAAGGCATCAACTAAACCAACCTAAACATCCAAACGAACAGAAACTAAGAAACTCATTAAATATATACCCAAAGCTATATAAACATTCAATTACAAAAGAAAAAAGGAGTGACACAAAACACATACACCCACACATAGTCACATACCCACACATACATGTATATATATATGTCAATATGTGTGTATAAATACAAAGAAGGAGAACTAAGACAGTAAAGTAAAAAGATGAGAAAAAAACAAATTATTAAAAAGGACAAGTAAGATGTGAAAAATAAATAAATATGAATAGAAATGTATATATATAAAAATAAGAAATGAGCTCAATGTATGACTGCATATGCATGCAAAAATAAGAAGAGACAAGGACAGATAGGCGAAAGGAAGACATGAGAGGAAAAAATGAAAAAGGTGAAGAAAAGTAAAGAATCTAAAAGGTCTATTTGAACAAGAAGGAGAGAGAGGTTAAGAAGGACTAAAAACTAACAAGTCAACATAAACAAAGACCACAACATAAGGAATGGTGAATGAAAGAAACTAAAAATGAAAAACCACGTCAACACCTACGAAAAAAGGGGGGGAGAAAAAAAATATAGAGTAAAAGAGGAGAGTTGGGGAGGCAAGACACCGGGGAAAGGAATGTAAGAGGGGGGAGGAACCGAAAGGACGATGACTCCAAAGGGAGCAAGGGAAAGGAGTAAGGAAGGATGGAGGAAAAGACTGAAAGGTACCAAGGAGGACCGAGGAAGGGGATGAGAAAAACCAGACTGAGAAGGAACAAAGAGGGAGGGGAGAGGAAGAAGAAAGCAATGGGGAGAAACTGCTCCCACTCTCTCCCCTGATCTCTTTCCTTCCTCTGTCTTCTTTTCACCCGCATTTCTCCCCGTTGCTTTCTTCTTCCTCTCCCCTCCCTCTTTGTTCCTCGGCCTGGTTTTTCTCGTCCCCTTCCTTGGTCCTCTTTGGTCCCTTTCGGTCTTTTCCTCCATCCTTCTTTACTCCTTTCCCTTGTTCCCTTTGGAGTCATCATCCTTTTGGTTCCTTCCCCCCCCCTCTTACCTTCCTTTCCCTAATGTCTTGCCTCCCCAACTCTCCTCTTTTCCTCTCCTCTATTTTTTTTTTCTCCCCCTTTTTTTGTAGGTGTTGACATGGTTTTTCATTTTTAGTTTCTTTCATTTGCCATTCCTTATGTTGTGGTCTTTGTTTATGTTGACTTGTTAGTTTTTAGTCCTTCTTCACCTCTCTCTCCTTCTTGTTCAGATAGACCTTTTAGATTCTTTAATTTTCTTCACCTTTTTCATTTTTTCCTCTCGTGTCTTCCTTTCACTTGTCTCTCCTTGTCCCTTCTTATTTTTGCATGCATATGCAGTCATACATTGAGCTCATTTCTTTTATATATATATATATATATATATATATATATATATATATATATATATATATATATATATATATATATATATTTCTAGTCATATTTATTTATTTTTCACATCTTACTTGTCCTTTTTAATAATTGGTTTTTTTCTCATCTTTTTACTTTACTGTCTTAGTTCTCCTTCTTTGTATTTATACACACATATTGACATATATATACATGTATGTGTGGGTATGTGAGTATGTGTTTTGTGTCACTCCTTTTTCTTTTGTAATTGAATTTTTATATAGCTTTGGGTATATATTTAATGAGTTTCTTAGTTTCTATTCATTTGGATGTTTAGGTTGGTTTAGTTGATGCCTTGCTCTCATTGGCTTTCTCTCTGGTATCTTATGCGGTCACTTAGAGATTGTGCTCTTTGTAGGCACGGTCTAGATCTATATATCAATTTTATATGTCTCTTCTTTTTATTCTTCCTTTATTATTTTATTTCTTTGCCACATTCCAATCTTTTATTTTTTTGATGGGGGTCTTGGTTTCTCTTATCTTGTTTCTTGTTATGTACCTTTTTTCATTTTTTAGGCCTTACATTTTGCTTTATTATTTTTCTAGTTAAAATAAAATAGTTCTTTTATTATTTCTTTGGTACTAGTTGTCTTGGTTCCCGCATTACTTCCCCATCTATTTAGTTGTCTTAGTCTGCAAATTTAGTCATTCTATTGTTCTTCTCTTGCTATTTCTCCTAATGATGGATCATGGAGTGTGATCCAAAATGTTGAGGAAAAAACTTGCACACAATTTAATCCTAAAATACTGAACTTCAAACTTTATAAACCATCTTATCTGCAGTTTCAAAGATATCATGTCCGTTTGCACTTCAATTGTTCAACACATAGTCATGGAAGACAAGTTTAAATAAGGGCCTTTGATCTTCATTTTTGTGCTCATGAAGTTTTAAACATAAACCACCAATTGAGGTTTTGGCACTCAAGTACACATATAGAAGACTGATACAAGTGGTGGCATTAGACTAAGAGGGCTAGTTGCCCATGACCCCTAGACCCTCCAACAGGTTTCCTTAAGTGGCATAACCCACTATCACAAGTCAACTATGTAATAAAACAAAAAGTGCATTGTAATGGTGATGGGCAGAATAGGTAATAATGTATGCTTTGTGTTAGGATTTTTTAATGTTTTAACTCTTAATTAAGAACTCTAATCAACATGATCCCTCTGAAAACACAAGAACATCTTGAGCATGTATCTACCAAGTATCACCTTGATGATCCCTCTACACATGAGCATGTATCTGCCAAGTAAAATGTAATGATATACAAACAAGATGACTTCAATTTGTATCACATACATCACCTTGATGTCTTGTATGAATGAAACATAAACCAACGTCACTCCTCCAAAACAAGACATCAACAACCTTGTCTTTGAGGCACACTAAAACTTCTCTAAACCACACATCTGAACCACAACTGGAAGCACACCAAGACATCAAAACAACTCATTGCATGAACATCAAAACCAAACTAATTCCATGATGAAGCATGACAAAAATAAATCTGCATTGCTCCATGAAGATGATATCTGATATGAACTTGAGTTGAATACAGCTCATCAACAACCATATTAAAGCATGAGGAAAACCTTAAACATATGAAACATGAACTTGAACTCATGAGCAACTTTCTCCTGATATAGATGCTCACTAATATAGATGCTTGACATCATATGAGCTATCACCTGACATGAGATGAAGTATGAACACCTTTTATCATGAAGCATGTGTGAAGCATGTAAACTCAGCTGAATTCTCCTCAACCATGAAGATTATGATGAACTATAAGTGAAGTAAAATGAGTGAAGAAAAATAAACATTAACATGAATTTAACATCCTCTTATCTTGAACAACACTGAACATCTTGTTGCTCCTATTGAGAAGGCATCCTGAAAGCACAAGACTAATACTTGAAGTACCAAAGACAATGAAATGTCTTCAACATGCATGTGTGAACCTGATCATCACCATCATCATTCATTATCACCATCACTTCACAATGAAGACATCAATGACAAACAACTTAGCACCTTTTTGACATCAATGACAATCAATCTCCATCAATCTCCCGCTTTGTCATTGATGGCAAAACTACATGATGCATTTTCTCTATCTCCCCCTTTTTGACATCTGATGTCAAAGGATGAATTAACCCCCCTGTCTTGGACTCCAAATAGCAATACTCAATTAGCATTTAGTCCAAATGCCTTCTTTATGTCTATAATACAACACTTTATGTCCAAGAGAGTTACAATTATAACATTTGATGTTGTTGTCTTGACCAAAGAAGGCATTATTTATTCTTGACGTATTATAAGAAGTCTTATTCACATTCTTGACAAGATCATGTCTCTCATAAATTCTATAATTTCTTATGCAATCTCTTGCTCTATGGCCATAAACATGACAAAAATAACAATAACCATGAAATTGAGAATAATTGTACCTCATTGAGTGCCTGGAAGATAAAGATCTTGTAGACCTTATTGTCTTTCCTCCTTAATCTTCTGGATCAGCAACATAATAAGTCAAGTCTATCTTCTTTTTAGGTGTCTCTCTAACTTTAGAAGACTCTCCTTTTTCATAACCCAAGCTAGTGGTGTCCTTGTGTTGTTCTTGCTTGCTTAATATGTCTTTCAAACATTCAGTACTCTTGTCAAATTGAATATTCTTATGAAGTTTGGAAGAAGCCTTTTCAAAATCCTTTCTTAAAGAGACTATTTCTGACTCTAACTTCAAACATTCTATTCTTTTTACTTCAAGATCAGATTTAGTCATATCTATTATTATTTTGGCTTGATAAATCTTAGTTTTTAGACTAATAATCAATTTATTAGACTCATCAAATTGACTCTTTAAGTTAACAATCTGATTTCTTGCCTGTTCAAACTCTATGGAAACTTTTGCCAAATCTGAGCATACCTTGTCTTTTGAATTCTTTTCTTGTTGAAGCTGATCTTCCAATCTCTTATTCTCTTTTCTAAGTTGCTTGATTATATCTAGGGCACACAAGAGTTCTCCTTCCAAATCAGCTTCGCCATCATTTTCATCAAACTCATGTCCATGTTCATCCACATAGAACACTCCTTTGTCATGAATCTCAACAGCAAAAGTCATCTTTACTTTCATCAAGTTCTTGTCTTCTTACATGCACATTGAAGTGTTCCTTTTTGTCAACACTCTTAACTGAATGACCAATATCTTTATTACATTTTGTATTTATATTCAGGAATGGCTTAGGTAACAACTCATTTCTAGACATAAGTGGGGCTTGTTTTACAATCTTTTGATCATCATATTTCTTTTTTCTATTTGAGGCCTTATTTCTATTCTTCTTACCCATTGTTCTCCAATACTAGGAATCCTTAAGTTGGTTTAACTTCTTGCTAGGGTCTATCTCTGATACCAATTGTAGGAGTACAATCAACACTGAGAGAGAGGTGGGGGTGAATCAGTGTTGAATCAAAAAACAAGTTACTTATTCCTTATCAAACTTGTAAAGATAAGAATAGATAATCAACCATGACAATATGCATCATCAGATGAAGGTATCAAATAATGAATGTACAAGTATGAATAAAAATCAAATCACACAAATTGAAACTAGGACACAAAATATTTTATGAGTGGAAAACCCTCTTAGGGATGAAAAACCACTCAAAACTGCCTCACTGGCTTAATCAAAAACCTCACTAGTTACAAACAGGTCTCACTAACCATACAAACCTCACTAGCTACAAAGGGTCTCACTAACCATACAAGCCTCATTGGCTATAATAAACAATCTCAAAATAATACAAAGAATACTTGAAGGGTTTCTTTGTTTTAATACAAAGCCCTAAATTTGCATATCCCTTTGCAATCATTCTAAATTCAATCGGTACATTATTCTAATTATCTCTGCTTAATCAATTCACCTGATTTACATTATCTTTGCACAATCAATTCACCTCTGCACAATCAATTACATATTGTCTTTATACTTGACATGGTTCAATCTGTAAGTTTGTTGCATAATGTCTTCATCCTATGTTTGATTCATTCCTACAAAAACATCATCTCATACATCTCTCAAATCACATACAAAATATCATCTGATTCATCTATATTTTCTCTTCAAAAGAATCTTCACACAAATGTCTTCATCACTACAAATTGGTTCACACCAAATCAATTCACAAGCATCTGCAACATAAATGAAATGACTTTTGATATTCCTCTCTTCTACATATTCATCTTCACCATTTCAATTAACAATTCTACATAAAATCAATTCACCTACAAATTCATTATATAAAAATAGAATGTCCTTTCACATTCTTCTCCTCTCTGCATAAATCATCTTCAAAAATCCATTCTTCTGCATAAAATAAGATTATATTCTTCTTCTTTGCATAACCATTCATATTCTTCTTCTATCAGATTCATTTTTCCCTTTGTCATAAAAAATTCATCTCCTTTTATTAAATGTCTTCAACAATATTTTTTTCAATCTGCAAAAATCATCTTCAATAAAAAATTAATTCCAATTTCCTGTCAAGAACAAATAATCCATTTCTTTTTCCAAACTCACTACTCAAAAATCTTCTTCATAAAGATTAGAACAAAAAATCCTTATACATTACTCTCAAAATGAATAATATCTCTAAAAAATAATTTTCTTTCCTTAAAAATAACTTTTTCTTTATGACTTTCTTGCCACAAGAGGAGAACATAAAAATAGAATTAAATCTCCTACAAAATCTGCTTTGTGTTCTAAAAATATATGCCTTTTTAGAATACTAAAGTTAGCCTTTAGAAACTGGTGCAGGAGTACCCAATCTACAGTGGCCTCCATGAGGCATTTGACTATTTTATGCTTAATTTTATGTTTTCAATAACGTCCTAAATGGGTATTTAATGTAATAAGGTCTGTTTGACCACTTTTGTTATTATAAGGACACTTGTCGATCTGTAGATGACAAGGTTGTTAGTTTGTTAGAGTCTGTTAGTTAGTTACATCTCCCAGTCATTTGGAAGTGTCTCCCAGCCGTTGGGAATCCAGTCAATACTACTCACTATGAGTAGATAAATACCGAAGATCTGATCGATTTCAGATGTGTGGAGAGTAGTAGTTGTCAAGTTGAGTTGAGAGACTGTGAGATTGGATATCTGTATTCATTCCTGAAGGCAATAATAAGATCTTGTTTGTTTTGATTTCCTAGAATTCGAATTACTGTGTAATCAATTTTGCCAGTTTGCTGTCGATATGGATTTTTAATCCATTCCACTGGTTGATTACTTCGTATTCAGTGGAATGGTTGTGTATATTAGTTTAGGCTTTCTATTTTGTGTTTCTTCATTTTGTGTTCACAGGATCAGTTACAGCATGTTGGATTGAATCCTAGCATCAGCATGTGCTAGGTTGATAAATTGTGGATGTTTGTTTATTCGTAGGAGGAAGGCTCAGTGAAGTCATGCATGGTTTAGAAGAGACAGAGCGCAGCATCGGTGTGAAATTCACCATCGGGCAAAGGCTATTAGGTTTTGCCAATAATTTAAGTCAGCCGAAATCCTTCGGTTGAACCAATATCAATGGTTCAAAGGTTCTTTGCTTCAATGGCGTTCGAGCTAAGTGATCAGTTTGTCAGCGTGAGACTTAGCATCGAGTTCCAGCAATAGATTAAGTTCTAGAAGAAAAGCCTTTGGTTAAACTGTTGGTGGAAGGTTCAACGGTTCGAAGTTCAACGGGTTCAAAGAGGTCCGTCGGTGTAAGCAACGCATGGGATGAAGAAGTTAAGTGGCCGATAATAACGCTAGGAGTCAGTGATAGTTGAACCGATGGTTGAACCGGTTCAATGGTTCAGTAGTTCAAGGGTTCCGAGGGCAGTAAATGTTTAGTGGGTGTGCCAGTTCAGTAAAGCCGATGGGTTCCTACGGTTCAACAGTACAACTGTGGGTTGCTGATAGTTTTTAAAGCTAGGGATAGGAAGGTATTGAACCAATAGCATTAGTTCAATGGTTCGCAGGTTCAACCACAGCAATAGTTTACAGTTTTACACTGTTTTCCACCAGTCCGCTGCCCGCTCTGCATCATAGTGGTATCAGAGCTCAATAAAAAGTTTGGGCTATTGTGCGTTGATTCTGTCACTAAAAGGGAAGAAGTAGAAGGATTGAGAGGTTGACAAGATGCCTCTGAAAGGTAATGGTACTGCCAAAGAGTTGCAAGAGATGAAGGAAAAACATGCTAAAGAGATGAGGAAGATGAAGGAGCTTGCTGAAGCACTTCAAGCAAGGCTTGTAGCCTTGGAGAAGAACAAAAAGAGAGAAGTGGAAGACAGTAAATCAGAAAAAGAAGATGATGGTGAAGAATATGAAGAGGTAGATGAAGTTTTGAGTCCTGAAGATCAAAGATTTGCAAAACTGTTAAGGGCAGTTTAGAGTGATAAACCTAAGGTAAAGGTTGATGTTCCAAGGTACACTAGAAGTTTAAATGAAGAAGAGTTACTTGATTGGATTGTTGCATTAGAGAATCATTTTGAATGTGATGAAGTTCCTAAGGAGCAGAAAGTAAAGATTGCAAAGACCAAATTAGGAGGTCATGCTTTGGTATGGTGGGATTATGTACAATCAGAAAGGAGAAAACAAGGTAAGTCAAAGATTTCTTCATGGGATGAGATGGTAGCAAGGATCAAAGGTAAATTTTTACCTAAGGATTATGAAATTCAAATGTTTAAGAAGCTTCAATTTTTAAGGCAAAAGGAAATGGATGTGAAGGCATATACTGAGGAATTTTATAAATTGAGTGTGAGGTCTGGTCATCATGAGAATGAGGTTGAAAAAGTTGCTAGATATTTGGCTGGTTTGAGATTGAACATGCAGGATGAGTTAGTTTTAGCTAACCCTAGGAGTGTAGAAGATTGTTATCAAATGGCAATCAGGATTGGGGAGAAGATGAAGCGAAGATAAGATAAGTCCATAAGAGGAAGAGGTAGCAATATAAGGGGGAAGAGGATCAGCCCCTGCAATAAGACAAGTCAATGAGGATCAAGAAGAGACTGGTAAAGGATAGGAACAGTCTGATTTCAGAGGTGGATGGAAGGGCACAAGAGGCAAATTTGAAGGTGGAAGAGGTTCTAATACATTTTAAGGAAAGTTCTATACCTGTGGTGAGTTTGGTCATCCATCCTTCAAATGTCCAGAAAGGCAAGGGTTATCATCAAGAGATGATAGGAAGAATGACAAGAGGGTTCAATTGGTGCAAGAAGAGATGGTAGATGAAAGTGTACAAAACTCAAACACTTATAAAAATGTGAAGGTTCCTAATGAGTATGGATATCCAGAGCAGGGAGAAGCATTGATGCTAAGGAGAACCATTTTGAAGACATCCAAGGACATGACACAAAGGAGACCTCTTTTTAGGACTAATTGCAAAAGCAAAGGAAAAATATGCAAGGTAGTAATAGATTCTGGTTCTACAGATAATATGGTATCTCAAGAAATGGTGGATAAACTGAAACTAGAAAGGATTCCACATCCAAATCCTTACAAAGCATCTTGGGTAAGTGATAGTCAATCACTTTTGGTATATGAGCAGGCATATGCTGATTTTCATATTGGAGAATATCAGGATAGGGTTTTATGTGACATATTGCCCATGGAATGTTGTCACCTACTTTTGGGTAGGCCATGGCAATTTCATAGGAGAGCATTGTATGATGGATATGCTAACACATACACCATCAAGAAGGATGGGAGAATCATTGTGTTGATACCATTGTAGGAGGATGATGTAGCACATAAGGCAGCCAAAACCATTTCAGTAGGAAAGAAAGAGTTTGTGGAGATGCCTACAGCAGAAGGCATAAAGGTAGTTGATGATATCTCAAGAAATGGGATTGTTGGAAATCACAGTTTGAAGAAGATTTCAGTTCTGACTGATAGAGATCAGGTGGATCAACAGAAGATCAAAGAGCAAGTTTGTCCACAGCCACAAGCTGATGGGAAAGACAAGGATACAATCATAGTAGGGACTATTATTTGTCCCCTAAGAGTTGAAAGGCAAATACATTTTGACATTACAGTAAACAAGGGTCCCAAAGCAGGTGTTTAGACAGAGATGACGACAAGAAAGAATGGTATGAGTAGAACCTACAATGCTAGGCATGAGTATTTGATTCCATGGTAGTAGGTTGTAGTCCATAAATCATGGAACAGATATGGGACAGCTGAGTGTGCAGCTGGAGCACAACATAGGCTAAACTCATGGGGCATGAGTTATTTTCGTGGTGGGGTGTATGGTGTAGGAGCACCCAATCTACAGTGGCCTCCATGAGGCATTTAACTATTTTATGCTTAATTTTATGTTTTCAATAAGGTCTGTTTGACCACTTTTGTTATTATAAGAACACTTGTTGATCTGTAGATGACAAGGTTGTTAGTTTGTTAGAGTCTATTAGTCAGTTACATCTCCCAGCCGTTTGGAAGTGTCTCCCAGCCACTGGGAATCCAATCAGTACTACTCACTATGAGTAGATAAATACCTAAGATCTGATCGATTTTAGATGTATGGAGAGCAATAGCTGTCAAGTTGAGTTGAGAGTCTGTGAGATTGGATATCTGTATTCATTCCTGAAGGCAATAATAAGATCTTGTTTGTTTTGATTTCCTAGAATTTGAATTACTGTGTAATCGATTTTGTCGGTTTGTTGTTGATATGGATTTTTAATCCATTCCACTAGTTGATTACTTCGTAATCGGTGGAATGGCTATGTATATTAGTTTAGGATTTCTATTTTGTGTTTCTTCATTTTGTGTTCATAGGATCAGTTATAGCATGTTGGATTGAACCCTAGCATTGGCATGTGCTAGGTTGATAAATTGTGGATGTTTGTTTATTCGTAGGAGGAAGGCTCAGTGAAGTCATGCGTGGTTCAGCAGAGACAGAGCATAGCGTCAGTGTGAAATTCACCATCAGGCAAAGGCTAGTGTGTTTTGCTGATAATTTAAGTCAGCCAAAATCCTTCAGTTGAACCAATATCAATGGTTCAAAGGTTCTTTGGTTCAATGGCATTCGAGCTAAGTGATCAGTTTGTCGGCGTGAGACTTAGCGTCAGGTTCTGGCAATAGATTAAGTCCAGAAGAAAAGCCTTTGGTTGAACCGTTGGTGGAAGGTTGAATGGTTCGAAGTTCAACAGGTTCAAAGAAGTCCGTCGATGTAAGCAGCGCATGGGCTGAAGAAGTTAAGTGGACAATAATAACGCTAGGAGTCAGTGATAGTTGAATCGATGGTTGAATCGGTTCAATAGTTCAACGGTTCAATGGTTCAAGGGTTCCGAGGGCAGTAAATGTTTAGTGGGTGTGCCAATTCAGTAAAGCTGATGGGTTCCTGTGGTTCAACAGTACAACTATGGGTTGCTGACAGTCTTTAAAGATAGCGATAGGAAGGTATTGAACCAATAGCATTAGTTCAATGGTTCGCAAGTTCAACCACAACAATAGTTTGTAGTTTTACACTGTTTTCCACCAGTCCGTTGCCCGCTCTGCATCAGAGACCATCTTATCTGTACTTTCAAAGATATGACATCCATTTGCTCTTCAATTGTTGAACACATAGTCATGGAAGGCAAGTTTAAATAAGGGCCTTTGATCTTCATTTGCACACTCATGATGTTTTAAACATAAACCACCGATTGAGGTTTTGGCGCTCAAGTGCACATATATAAGACCGCTACAAGCAGTGGCATTAGACTAAGAGGGTTGGTTGCCCACGAGCCCTAGACCCTCCAGCAGGTTGCCTTAAGTGGCATAACCAACTATCACAAGTCAACTATGTAATAAAACAAAAAGTGCATTTTAATGGTGATAGGAAGAATAGGCAATAATGTATGCTTTGTGTTAGGATTTCTTAATGTTTTAACTCTTAATTAAGAACTCTAATCAACATGATCCCTTTGAAAACACAAGAACATCTTGAGCATGTATCTGCCAAGTATCCCTCTAATGATCCCTCTGCGCATGAGCATGTATCTGCCAAGTAAAATGTAATGATATACAAACAAGATGACTTTAATTTGCATCACATACATGACCTTGATGTCTTCTATGAATGAAACATAAACCAACATCACTCCTCCAAAACAACACATCAACAACCTTGTCTTTGAGGCACACCAAAACTTCTCTAAACCACACATCTGAATCACATCTAAAAGCACACCAACACATCAAAACAACTCATTTCATGGACATCAAAACCAAACTAATTCCATGATGAAGCATGACAAACTAAATCTGCATTGCTCCATGAAGATGATATCTAATCTAAACTTGAGTTGAATAAAGCTCATCAACAACCATATTAAAGTAAGAGGAAAACCTTAAACATATGAAAAATGAAATTGAACTCATAAGCAACTTTCTCCTGATATAGATGCTCACTAATATAGATGCTTGATATCATATGAGCTATGAGCTGACATGAGATGAGATATGAATACCTTTATTCATGAAGCATGTGTGAAGCATGTAAACTCACCTAAATTCTCCTCAACCATGAAGATCATAATGAACTATAAGTGACGTAAAATGAGTGAAGCAGAATAAACATTAACATGAATTTAACATCCTCTTGTCTTGAACAACACTGAACATCTTGTTGCTCCTATTGAGAAGGCATCTTGAAAGCACAAGACTAATACTTGAAGCACCAAAGACAATGAAATGTCTTGAACATGCATGTGTGAACCTAATCATCACTATCACCATTCATTATCACCATCACTCCACAATGAAGACATCATGGATAAACAACTTAACACCTTTTTGACATCAATGACAATCAATTTCCATCACGTTTGTGGACAGATCAAGAGCCTCAAGTATTTATTTTGGTTTTACCGCTGGGCTCAAGAAGCCTGGAGTTGGATTCATGATTGTTTTTAGGTGGATTTCAGCCTACCCCTTCTCTTGGAATCTGGTCTTATTGGGAGACTGACCTAACCTCCCATTTAAGTACACCCAAATCTAGCATGCTTTTAGGGTAGAGATTATATTCGATATTTGGAAAGATAGAAATGTTGCCTTATTTTCCAATTGCATTGAAGATGTTCATTTCTCTCTGTACACTAAATCTATGATTTGCTCTAATGGGTTAATGCAGATTCAAGTGCAAGCTCTTAAAGTTGGAATTGAGGTCGCTCATCTTCAAGAGCTACTGGATCACTCAGGAAATGCACCCAATATTGTAGCCAAGGTGCCACCTAATTCCACCTCTCCTCTTAGAGGTCGAAGGTATGGGTGCAACAAAAATTATAGGAATGACCAAGACCATGGCTCCCACTCTTGTGGGGCTCAATCTTAGCCTTCTCGTGACTCTACTACTTGTGGTTGCCTGTAGCTCTCCAGTCAGCTCTCTGCTTCTTCTCATGGGCATCGAGGGGCTAGGTGGCCTAGCTCTGATAAATTCCCATGTCTGTAGCTTTCTATCTCTCCTATCCATGCCCAGTCGGTGGAAGATAATTTTGAAGATGATGGTGCTCTCTTTGGTTGGGAACCAATAGATGATTCTACCCCTACTGATGTATGGGGGAATAATCTTGATGATCAAGATTTGCCTCCTATTTCTACTGCTTTAGTAGCTTAATGGTTTTCATGCTTTACTCTTTGTTCTTGTCTCTATTTTGGCTGTAGGTCCCAAGGCTTAAATTTGACATATGTATAGTTGTATTTAGGCAGTTTTGCTGTAAAATACAATCAAAATTTTAAAAAGACTATATCATATGAAAGGAGAGATTCTGGACAAACTATCAAAGTTTATATAGGATTGTGATGATATATATATAGACATTTTGTATTTTTATATAATTATGTTGAGAGGCATTCCTATAGTTATAGTAGGGGTGGAGGAGAAGAGTTGAAAGATTTTGATTCCATGTAAACAAAAATCCAAAAATTCAATAAAAAATAGCAAATAGAATTTGAATCTAAAAAATAGAAAATAAGATTCCAATCTAAAAATAGTAAATAAAAACTAAAAAAAATAACAAATAAATGAGTGGGTTGTAATGCCATCATCTTCCTTCCACTTTCATGCCCAAGCATTGCTTTGTGCGTAGGAAAGAAGCCACTATGGTTAGTTTCATATGTCATTCTTTTGGGCAGTTCTTTGTACCATTCAAATGCTAAGCCAAATGTCATATAAATAACTCAGGCAACCATATCGAATTGCAAGATTTGAGGTGAGTTGAAGGGGACTGTGAAAAGAAAAACATTGCTTTTTTTTAAGGTGTTTGCATCAGTTCTTTGTTTTTCTACATGCAATTGCTTCCAACAAATGACATCATCAGCAACAAATTTGATGTGAGTTGAAGGGGAGTTGAAAGGGAGTGAATAGAAAACAAAAGAATCTCCTTCAGAGGAATTGATCCAAGGTGTGGAGAAAATCTTTAACATGCAGAGCTATATTTATATATGGTTAGTCTTTGTATTACTTAATTATAACAAATATTTATAATGTTTTTATTATGTTTTCTCCTCCTTCTAGTTTTTTTTGGTAATGATTCTTTTAAGTGGTTGGTTATTGCCCTGGCATACTAGAAAGTCAAGATTTTCCAAAGATTTTTGTACATTCTTTTAAAATCTTACTCTAAGTCCTTCATTGGTTCTTATGACATTGGGATTGATTCTGGTACTTTTAAAATTTTTTATAGAAGTTAGAGTTGGCACTTTTAAAGTGTGTTGATAGCTTTTTTCTGCCGGTGCTGGAGTGGTTTTAGTTCTTATTTTATCCCTTCTACTGTTATTCGTATTTCAGTGTATGGACAATTGAGCTTTAAGCTAATTTTTTGTTCGAGTTCTAATTATTTCCGTGAGTCCCATCCTTTGGATAGTATCATAAATAGTTTTCAAAGCTTCCTATCATGGAGGAAATGGTTTTGGTAGTTCATATAGATTTTTCCTTGGAATTTGAATTATTTACATCTTTGGACTGTGTTTTATCTATTTTTCCTGGGTTTCCATTTGGTGGGCGTGGTGTCGGCAGTTTATAATTAATTTTTTCATTGTCGGCAAACTAGAGTATGTTGGAAGAGGGTGTGGGGTTTTATACAACAACATCCATATCTTTTGTGAACATAAAACTAAATTAAAATAATGTATATCAATCTAAAAACATTTATTTCTGTGATTCCTATCCATCCAACTTTTGTGACAACTTCACCAAATCCCACCTTCAATGGCAATCGATCACTTAGTTGTTTGGTTGGATATGGATGAGTGATTTGGACTGGTAATTTCTTTTGAAAAGGTATACTTTCTATTTTTAGTCCCTGCCTTCGGCAGGATAACTATTATTTTCACCGTAATAGCATTTCTTTGGGCATTAGCATTTCTTTGGACATTGGACTTTGTGCAAGTGTTATAATCGAAATTAGCCTAAGCTTTTTAGTCTATCCTTGGTATTATTTTCCCGTTGATATATGTGCAATGACAATAATCAAAGTTAAACCTAAGTCGCATTGGCAATTTGTTTGCCCATTGGCAATTTACTTGAGATAGTTTAGCCTAAGCTTTTTAGTCTATCCTTGGTATTATTTTCCCGTTGATATCTGTGCAATGACAATAATCAAAGTTAAACCTAAGTTGGATTGGCAAATTTTCTGCGCATTGGCAATTTAGTTGAGATAGTTTTTGGATTCTTAATATTTTAGCTTGTCTTTGCATAGGGTTTCCTTTCTTTTTGCTGCGTCTCGGCGTGTGATCCAATTTAAACTCGTGGCTGGTTTGAGATTTGCATGTCCTCATGGGTTCCAGCATGGACCTGTGTGGCCCGTTTTCCCTTGCAGACACTGATGTAGAAGAAGGCCTTGACAAGGAAGGAGTGCTTTTGCTTCTTCTGGTTTATAGATTATTTTCCCTGTTCTGCAGCCGGTTGCTTCTGCTGCTGCTCTTGTGGATTCTACTCATTTTGTTGAAGTTGAGGTAGAGAAAGAAGGGCCAATTTCAATCATGGAAGGCAGATCCTTTCTTTTCAGCGGATGAGCAGGTTTGCATCTGATTGATTTGTTGGCATTTTCTGATACCCATTTGGTCTTTTATGTTTTTTTAGGGCGCACTAGATAGAAGTCCTTCGCCACACGGTGGGAGGGGAGCTCTGCCCTCTGAAGGTGGCAGCCCTTCTGATATTCTCTTTCTTTCCAGAGGTGGCCATTTCCTTTCTGTTTCCCTTCCCCTCTTTCTTCATCTTTCACCGGGAAGAAGATATTGAAGAGATAAGAAGAAATAAATTTTCTATAGGTGGAGAAGACAACCCCCTTACCGAAGATCTTCATCATGTTGTTAAACATCTCTCAGCAGAGCTCTACACCAAGGATGTTCATTTTCTGATGGAGCTCATACAGGTAGCTTTCTGAGTGATATGCCTTTTATAATTCAAATTGTTTCTGTTTTTAATTGTCATTGCCTTTTTTTTCTCTGTAGAATTAAAATTTGGGTGGTTCTGATTTGGCAGAATGCAGAAGACAAAGAGTATGCACCTGATGTGGAACCATCATTGGAATTTGTGGTTACGAGCAGAGACGTCACTGGTGTGGGTGCCCCCGCTACTGTCTTGGTCTTTAACAATGAGAAGGGCTTCACCTCCCGAAACATTGAATCCCTATGCAGTGTTGGACGATCCACCAAAAAGGGTAAAAGATAGGGAGGTTATATCGGAGAGAAAAGTACCTCGTATTGCCTTTAAAATTCATTGTTAAGTGTGTATAAAATTTGTCTTGCTGTAATTATAGGAAGGTCTACTTTTATTGCTTTTAGCAAATGAATTATGGAGATCATGCGTTCCAATCGGGTTTTACTTGAGAATAGTGTTTGTGCAGATTATGTAGACTATGGATTCTTTGAAAGTAGACATGCAGTTCATTCTAAGCATTAGATTATAAACAGTTTATGAAAACCATTTGTTTATACCAAATGATTAAATTGTCGCAGGATGTGGATTGAAATATAGTTTTCTTGTATTTTTCATAATGGATAACAAAGTCAGATTTGTATATTAAGTCTGCAGTTTCTCTTGTCGTAGTTATGGATGGTAATGGGAATATAAAATAGTCACAGTTGAAGCGATTTAGTTGTGGATGATACAGATCCTTCAAATGACAATAAATGTTCTGTAGTTAGCATATTTTATAGTGTGGACCAAAAATGGGTTTTACACATGCTATTAGTAGTTAAACAATCTAACCATACCTCTTTCAGTAAAACTTCTGAAATGCAGTTATTCCTATGTTTATCCTCTCCATTTGGGTAAATCGTAGTTAGGAGTCTCTTTGAAATGCAGTTAAGACTTATATGGGCTCGTTTGTGATTCCCCTGCACTTCTAATGCTCATACTTTCCCATCGTATTCAGTTGACTTACATACATATGGACATGCTAATGGGCTGTTGAATAAAAGAAATACTCTGTTTGTTAACTGGGTTAAATAAAACAACCATATGGAAGAGTCAATCAAGTGACTGATCGCACGACAGGATAGAAGAAGCGGTAGTGGTAGAGATGTTTGGCAGGAGAAAATTCTGTGAAAATCTGAAAATGACTTCAAATTGTTTGGTTCCGAGGTAAAACTTTACTACAATTTTTTTTTCATTTTGGGGTTTTTCATTTTGCTTGTTTAGGATTGTATCCCCAAGTGAAAATCTGAAATTCGTCTGAGAACAAAATTAAGTCGATACTTATTTAATGCGATCAATGGTATTTTTTCAACCATCATTATAATATAAACCATTGATCGCTAATCTTGCAGCTACAAATAATATTATTGTCCTCCTGTCTTTAAACCTATTACAATAGATAGCTGTTGTTTCTGGGCTTGTTAAAAATCTCCTCTAGAAGGATACTGAGGAAATAAGTCCAAGGTTCTCAACTCAGAAACATCTACTGAAGAATTTCTACGAAACCCACTATTCGCCTCTTCTTCTTCCTGCATATAAATGAGCATCAGTTAATGCAATTCTTTGCTCCTCTACTAACTGTGAAGGCTGCATTTTGTTCACACCGCACATCAAAGCTGTGGAGAGGCCATACAAAAGGGTGGCAGCAACATTATTACTATTATTATTGGGTAAACCCTGGAGAACGAGTGCCGCCAGTGTGATGTTGGTGAGGGGGGTGAGGAGGAGTTTGTTCCATCCGTCTCTTTGCTGTGCGAGGACACCATGCATTTCTGCCCGGTCTGCCGCTGCTGCCGCCATCAAACGCAGCTTCGCTTAAAATTCACATGCTGCAGATCAAGCCAGCTTATGTGATTACTACCCAAGTGGACTGTGCAATCAGACTACATAGCAGACATGTAACCTGTTTACAAATTCACCGCATAAAGAGCAATATTCTTATTTCAGGAGACACAGGTATTCCCAAGCTTTTATATTCCATTGGTGCCTTCCATGCTCATTGAATGCATTTTAATGTAGGTTACTTACAAATTTTGAAACAAAATAAGAGACTTATGATGAAGTCCACCCACAATAAGTTGTTTCAGGTAAAGCTCTATAGCAATACCTATATATAACTTAAATGTGTTTGATTGCAAGGCCTAAATTTGTTTGAATAACACACTGACTGTAAGAGCCTCATATGGAGCACCTTTCAAGGGAACATCATGACGTACAAAGATACACTGTTAATTCTCAAAAGTGGTTTTATTGTGCTTAAATTTCTTTGCAAGGGGTTCCAAGAAGTCTTCCATTGATACACAGCCAAAAGTGGATCCATTTGTTACAGTACCCTTTTTAGCTTTCTCCTTCGTCAAAATCAATGAATATCCCACTGAACTAGGGCCCCATGCATAAATAGGTATCTGCAGATTCAATCCAGATCACTCTGCCATTGTAGGCTTCTCATCCTGCATTAAGAAACCCTTGACAAATATATCAGTCCTACAATCGTGTTGTTGACATTTTCACCATTTTTTTTTAATATGGTTGACACTTTCTATGTTCTGTCTGCAGTTCAACAATGTCAACCAATTTTTTTAATATTATTGACACTTTCTATGTTCTGTCTGTAGTTCAATAATGTGAAATTGTTAACGTTATTGGAAGGATTAGGTTTTTCAAAGGAAATAATATACAAATAATTCAGTATTTGCACTCCCAACAATTTGTAACACTTGAGTTATCGAAAGGGCAAGATCTTAAAACAAACTAGTCTTTAGACCATATTATCACATATGCCAAAAATTTGAAAAGAATAAATAAATGTATGGTGACAGAAGTTGATCATATGTTGGGGGCTTAATAAGACAGTTATAGCTCTAGAAATGCTTAATACTGTTTATCTTCCCAAGATCCATGGTCACAAATTGTCAGTATAATGAAAATTATATGAATTTTTTCTATCCAATGAGCTGTATTCAACTGCATGACGTAGCTTCTGATAAATTTCATAGTTGCAAGAAATGCAATGACAGTGTCGTTGCACATTTTACCAGCTGAAATGTTGTTTGTGTTTTATATGTTATCTCCCACTTTTGCTTCTTCTGGTGTATAAATTCTTTTCCCTGTTCTGCAGCTGGTTGCTTCTGCTGCTGCTCTTGTGGATGCTCCTCATTTTGTTGAAGTTGAGGCAGCACCTTTCAAGGGAACATCATGAGGTACAAAGATACACTGTTAATTCTCAAAAGTGGATCCATTTGATACAGTACCCTTTTTAGCTTTCTCCTCCTTCAAAATCAATGAATATCCCACTGAACTAGGGCCCCATGCATAAATAGGTATCTGCAGATTCAATCCAGATCACTCTGCCATTGTAGGCTTCTCATCCTGCATTAAGAAACCCTTGACAAATATATCAGTCCTACAATCATGTTGTTGACATTTTCACCATTTTTTTTTTAATATGGTTGACACTTTCTATGTTTTGTCTGCAGTTCAACAATGTCAACCAATTTTTTTAATATTGTTGACACTTTCTATGTTCTGTCTGCAGTTCAATAATGTGAAATTGTTAACGTTATTAGAAGGATTAGGTTTTTCAAAGGAAATAATATACAGATAATTCAGTTTTTGCACTCCCAACTATTTGTAACAATTGAGTTATCGAAAGGGCAAGATCTTAAAACAAACTAGTCTTTAGACCATATTATCACATATGCCAAAATTTTGAAAAGAATAAATAAATGTACGGTGACAGAAGTTGATCATATGTTGGGGGCTTAATAAGACAGTTATAGCTCTAGAAATGCTTAATACTGTTTATCTTCCCAAGATCCATAGTCACAAATTGTCAGTATAATGAAAATTATATGAATTTTTTCTATCCAATGGACTGTATTCAACTGCAAGAGGTAGCTTCTAATAATTCAGTTTTTGCACTCCCAACTATTTGTAACACTTGAGTTATCGAAAGGGCAAGATCTTAAAACAAACTAGTCTTTAGACGATATTATCACATATGCCAAAAATTTGAAAAGAATAAATAAATGTATGGTGACAGAAGTTGATGATATGTTGGGGGCTTAATAAGACAATTATAGCTCTAGAAATGCTTAATACTGTTTATCTTCCCAAGATTCATAGTCACAAATTGTCAGTATTATGAAAATTATATGAATTTTTTCTACGCAACGGGCTGTATTCAACTGCAAGAGGTAGCTTCTGATAAATTTCATAGTTGCAAGAAATGCAATGACAGTGTCGTTGCACATTTTACCAGCTGAAATGTTGTTTGTGTTTTATATGTTATCTCCCACTTTTGCTTCTTCTGGTTTATAAATTCTTTTCCCTGTTCTGCAGCCGGTTGCTTCTGCTGCTGCTCTTGTGAATGCTCCTCATTTTGTTGAAGTTGAGGCAGAGAAAGAAGCCAAGCCCTAACGGTCCAATTGAGGCTCCCACTGTAGAGTCTCCTAGAAGTCTGTATAGACTACTTACATGTTTTGTTCAATGAATCATGCAGCTTGTATTGATGACTGTGAAGCTATCCTAAAGATGCTACTTTACACTATGCAAAGAAACCAAGGATTATCTTTTGATCAAATTACAAGCGCCTAAATTTCGGAGCATACAGGTTATGGCAAGTTGTTGGAAGATATCACTGAAAACTTACAAAATGCAAGGCAAATTGCAAACTTTGTCTCAGATGACTCCTTTGAGATAGGAATGGCACCGGTACTTCTAGTTATAACTAGAATGGACTTTAGAATAAATCCCTTCCATTTCATTGCTCCAATGAATTAGAATTTAATCATTACCTTTGCCTTATGTATGACAAAATTTAAATGTTGAGTGGCAACAAATTTTGCTTCAGTTTATTGTTATATAAATTTATTATGAATGTAGTGTGACGGTTGGAGCTGGTAGAAAAACATATCTTTACCAGTCATTGCTTTATGACTGATTTTTTAAAACCTTAAATTTTGCAGTCTTCTTGATAGTCACGCAGCACATTGGACAAAAAACCTATAGAACAGGTAAACAAATTAACTTCCTAACAAGTTTATCTTTGTCAGGTATATTAAAAGACACATTGGCCAAAGGGTGAAGGACATAGTCAAATCATGAACTGGTCTCTGCTCTGCAACACTATCTACTATCTGTTGAATTTTGCAATTTTCCTTCTTCAGGTTTTGCTTCCATTAGCTTTACTTTCCTCTTTACACTACTATTATTTGCTTTATAATTGTAGACTTTTGTAATTGCAGGTTTCTTTCAACCAGCATACTACTATGCAGCACCACTATCCAATGAATCAAGCTTTCGACAACAAAGAAAACAAAGCAAACAATTTATACAACAGGTAAAGCTATGCTTGAGCTGTTTTCAATGCAATAAAGCTCTTTACTACTACAACAAAATTGTACTTTCTTGCACAGGCTTGTTCTCTATGCAATTGACCAAAGCATATTGTAGGATTCATAGTTGTTTTCGATCATTAACATTAGTTCAGCATTCAAATGTCTGCAATTGTAAGAATCAATCTACATATTCTTTTGTTGACTTGCACTATTCAATTTTGTTTCTATTGGTTAATACTACAACCAGAACCCAAAACTCTGTTAAAAAAACATTCCATACAGGAAAAAACAAAACAAAAAGGGCGCATTGCAGACAAAAACTACAAAAATCACTTTCAAAATTCCATGTTGTGCTGAAGAAAGCCAACTGCTACAAAATGGAATGTTAAATGGTCTCTCTTCCTCATCTCTTTACGACACCAGTACACAAATTTACCTACAATAACCTCTGACAGAAGTCCACACAGCTTGCTAAAAAACATCATAGTTACCTGAAGCATCAACACCACATATAACAACTTGTGCAACCTGATTTTGGTAAATATCTTTGTGGGCAAGCCCTGCAACTTGCTCAACCTAGGCATCTTTGAGCTTGATCTTTCATCATCTTGGACTCATTGTCCATCTCTTTTTAAGTTGTTCCCATGTCCTAGCAGATAGCTGGATCACACGCCGAGAAGTAGCAAAAAGAAAGGAAACCCTATGCAAAGACAAGCTAAAATATTAAGAATCCAAAAACTATCTCAACTAAATTGCTAATGGGCTAAAAAATTGCCGATGCGACTTAGGTTTAACTTTGATTATTGTCATTGCACAGATATCAACGGGAAAACAATACCAAGGATAGACTAAAAAGCTTAGGCTAATTTCGATTATAACATTTGCACAAAGTCCAATGCCCAAAGAAATGCTATTACGGTGAAAACAAGCTTAGGCTAATTTCGATTATAACACTTGCACAATAAAATGTTGTTGCAGCCAGCCAGACAGAAAGATGTCTGGCTAGCATATACCCTACCTGCACCAAAATGGGGTTTCTGCAACATGCAAATGCAGCTTATGAACACAGCCAATTTGTTGAAAAGGATTAGAAACTTTTAAGCAAATGGTAATAACATCTGCTCTTATGCCCTTCACCAACACATTTCTTAGCTATGCCAAAATGAGATTGTAAAACTCTTGTTTGTAACGCATTGATTGTAGGAATGCCAACTATTAATTCAATTTCCATGACCTTTGTTAATATTTCCCATGCCCTAGCATATAGCCAAGCTAAGTCTCATCCATTGAGCTAGCATCCTCTCTGCCTATGCCAATATGAGTGTCTTGGAACACGGTATGGACGTCTATAAAAGCGTAATAAAATGTTGTTCCAGCCACCCAGAACATCCATCAAAGCATAATGGATAGAGAAATTTTGTTGGCTGTTGCAGATGTTGTAGTTACAACTTTTTTGGTAGATGTGTATGCAAAATGTGGAAGCCTAGAAGGCACAAGAATTGTTTGACATAATGCCTCAAAGAGATGTGGTCTATCTAAAGCTTTTCTGGGTCGACTAGAACTATCTGCTACAACCAGAACCCAAAACTCTATTTAAAAAATCAATTCCACATGCGTCCATGCTGGAACCTATGAGGACATGCAAATATCAAAGCAACCACAAGTTCAAGCTGGATCACACGCAGAGACACAGCAAAAACAAGGGAAACCCTATGCAAAGACAGGCTAAAATATTAAGAATCCAAAAACTATTTCAACTAAATTGCCAGTGGGCTAAAACATTGTTAATGGGATAAATAAAGAATGACTTAGGTTTAACTTTGATTATTGTCATTCCTTTTATCATAGCAAATCACACCTTTTGATTTTGTCTTATTCATAAATTGTTTATTGATTATCAACCCTAAACATATTTCTACATGTCTATTCTATCCCATAAAAGCATTCTTTGATGAATTTGAGCAGATTAGTTATATATTATTTTGTGCTTTCTTATGCCATTAAATGGTTTTCCATTATTATCCATCTTACAGATTAATCACTCCATGATATCAAATCCCATTCAAGGCACCTTTGTCGCCTATTAGCATGGGCTCTCTTGCGGATTCCTATGGCATGTAAAGAGTTATCTTAAATAATTTTGTGTATATCCTATAGTCACCTCAGATTTAATTCACTTCCACTATAGTGAAAGTTAGAAAATTTATTTTGTTTGTTATCAGTTTAAATCCTTGCATGCCCAATGATCATATCTACTCAGCCGCTTGTGGCTTTTGACAGTGCCTTCACATCTCTATCGCTCGAATTATCAAATCTATTTTTTTTCAATAATTCTTTTGTGCTTACCTGTGAATCTTCTCTCTCTACCACTAACAAAGGCCGATGAAAATTATATCATTCCTTCAATGAAATCGATGACTGTATTTCAAGTAGTTCTTGATGGGTTTAGTGATGGTCACGAATTAGTATTTGAGTTGACTTCATAATACCTAAGTTACCTGAAGCATCAACACCACATATAACAACTTGTGCAACCTGATTTTGGTAAATATCTTTGTGGGCAAGCCCTGCAACTTGCTCAACCTAGGCATCTTTGAGCTTGATCTTTCATCATCTTGGACTCATTGTCGATCTCTTTTTAAGTTGTTCCCATGTCCTAGCAGATAGCCTTGGAAATGGTCTAGGGAATCAATTTTCTGGGTCGACTAGAACTATCTACTACAACCAGAACCCAAAACTCTGTTTAAAAAATTAATTCCACATGCGTCCATGCTAGAACCTATGAGGACATGCAAATATCAAAGCAGCCACAAGTTCAAGCTGGATCACACGCGGAGACATAGCAAAAACAAAGGAAACCTTATGCAAAGATAGGCTAAAATATTAAGAATCCAATAACTATCTCAACTAAATTGCCAATGGGCTAAAACATTGTTAATGGGCTAAATAAAGAACAACTTAGGTTTAACTTTGATTATTGTCATTGCACAGATATCAACAGGAAAATAATACCAAGGATACACTAAATAGCTTAGGCTAATTTTGATTATAAGACTTGCATGAATTCCAATGCCCAAAGAAATGTTGTGCAATTCCTTTTCTAGCACTACTAAATGTGCCACACCCTAGCAGATAGCCAAGCCAAGTCTCATCCCCTGAGCTAGCATCCTCTTTCTCTGCAATGTGCCCTATTTCTTTTGTTTTCCCCTATGTGGAATGTTTTTTTTAAACAAAGTTTTGCGTTCTGGTTATAGTAGATAGTTCTAGTCAACCCAGAAAATTGATTCCCTAGATCATTCCCAAGGTAGATTCAGTAGTGCTAGAAAAGGAATTGCATGTCATTCCTTTATACAAAGCTGACATACAACTATTACAAACATCTTTCTGTCTGGGCGGCTGCAACAACATTTTATTATGCTTTTATAAACGTCCATACCGTGTTCCAAGACACTCATATTGGCACAGGCAGAGACGATGCTAGCTCAGGGGATGAGACTTAGCTTGGCTATCTAATAGGACATGGGAAATATTAACAAAGGTCATGGAAATTGAATTAATAGTTGCCAGATGAATTTGTATATAGTTTCTAACATCTCTGGAGTTTTTTTTACACAATTATGGCTTCACAATGCCCTGATTTCATTTCATTGTTCAATAGTATAAAGTTATATTGCATAGCCAACTGTTCAAACATATCTTTACCAGTCATTACTTTATGACTGATTTTTTAACACCTTTAATTTTGCAGTCTTCTTGATAGCTAGGTAGCACATTGGACAAAAAATCTACAGAATAGGTAAACAAATTAACTTCCTAATAGGTTTATCTTTGTCATTTTTAGCACAAAAGACATTGCACCAACAATATTCTAACATGCTTACAGAGTTGTATCATTGCTTTCACACTGATTTTAAAACACCTTGCTTTATAATTGTAGACTTTCATACTTGCAGGTTTCTTTCAACTAGCATACTACTATACAGCACCACTATCCAATGAATCAAGCTTTTGACAACAAAGAAAACAAAGCAAACAATTTATACAATAGGTAAAGATATGCTTGAGCTGTTTTCAATGCAATAAAGCTCTTTACTACTACAACAAAACTGTACTTGACCAAAGCATATTGTAGGATTCATAGTTGTTTTCGATCATTAACATCAGTTTAGCATTCAAATGTCTGCAATCGTAAGAATCAATCTACATATTCTTTTGTTGACTTGCACTGTTCAATTTTGTTTCTATTGGTTAATACTACAACCACAACCCAAAACTTCGTTAAAAAACACCATAGTAGCATTTCTTTGGGCATTGGACTTTGTGCAAGTGTTATAATCAAAATTAGCCTAAGCTTTTTAGTCTATCCTTGGTATTATTTACCCATTGATATCTGTGCAATGACAATAATCAAAGTTAAACCTAAGTCGCATTGGCAATTTTTTAGCCCATTGGCAATTTAGTTGAGATAGTTTTTGGATTCTTAATATTTTAGCTTGTCTTTGAATAGGGTTTCCTTCCTTTTTGCTACATCTCGGCGTGTGGTCCAGCTTCAACTTGTGGCTCGTTTGAGATTTGCATGTCCTCATGTGTTCCAGCATGGACGCATGTGGCCCGTTTTCCCTTGTAGACACTGATGTAGAAGAAGGATTTGTGGACAGTAGCCCCACCGGCATTGTGTGCTGCTTTCGTGTTGTTTGTCATACAGTCATATTACTGCTTCATACATAGCTCTAGCTGTAAAGGTTTTGCCTATACTAGCACCACCACTCAAGAATAGAATTCCTTTTCTGGCACTACTAAATATGCCACGCCCTAGCAGATAGCCAAGCCAAGTCTCGTCCCCTAAGCTAGCATCCTCTTTGTTTGCAACATGTTTTTAAATAGAGTTTTGGGTTCTGGTTGTAGTAGATAGTTCTAGTAGACCCAGAAAATTGATTCCCTAGATCATTTCCAAGGCAGATTCAGCAGTGGTAGAAAAGGAATTGCATGCCATTCCTTTATACAAAGCTGACATACAACTATTATAGACATCTTTCTGTCTGGGTGGCTGCAACAACATTAGACGATGCTACCTCAGGGGATGGGACTTAGCTTGGCTATCTTCTAGGGCATGGGAAATATTAACAAAGGTCATGGAAATTGAATTAATAGTTGCCAGATGCATTTGTATATAGTTTCTAACCTCTTTGGAGTTTTTTTAACACAATTGTGGCTTCACAATGCCCTGATTTCATTTCATTGTTCAATAGTATAGAGTTCTATTGCATAGCCAACTGTTCAAACATATCTTTACCAGTCATTGCTTTATGACTGATTTTTTAACACCTTAAATTTTGCAGTCTTCTTGATAGCCACACAGCAAATTGGACAAAAAATCTATAGAATAGGTAAACAAATTAACTTCCTAACAAGTTTATCTTTGTCATTTTTTTGGATAGTACAGAGTTGTATCATTGCTTTACCACTGATTTTAAAACACCTTTTATTCTGCGGCACAAAAGACATTGCAGTAACAATATTCTAACATGCATACACAGTTGTATCATTGCTTTAGTGCTGATTTTAAAACACCTTTTTCTCTGCAGCACAAAGGACATTGCAGCAACAACATTTGCTAGTGCCAGATGATGCTCAATCCTCCACCAGTAATAGCTGCCAACATGGATGCATTTTTCAATCCAACAAAATTGCTTTCAAAACAATGCCCTTTCACTTACCTTGCAGCTTTAGCAGGGACTCCAGCTGCAGCTCAGCCCTTGTTTATTGTTAGTTTTATGTTATTTTGTATGGATGTCTTTGGAATTTGAGTTAGAGTATGCAATTTGATTTATTTGTTATTTTTTAATAAATTTTTAAATAATCAGTGCTATTGTAGAATTAATTTTATTTTTAAATATATTTCAATTTTTAAATTATTCATCAAGAATCAAGTATTAGGGTTATGGTTAGTATTTTTAATTAGAATCAAGTATTTAAGTCTTTGGCTATACAACATCTACATGGAATTAATGTCATATTGAAAATTTTCTAAGGTTGGTACTCTATATTTTCATGCTTTCACATAAGCTACTCAGAATATTTATGGATGTTGCTCTTCAATAAAATAAATTAAGCAATTTGTTTTTATATAAATTAATAATGTGACTTCCAATTATCAATATCTAGATTTGTTGATTTAACATAAATTTTTTAAGTGAAGAATTTTTTTTAAATTTTTACAAAACAATTTCATTTATGACTTCTTTTTTTTCCTAAGACTTTTGGATGTTGCCTTGACATCCTTTGTTGTTACTACCCTTAATCTAAGTTCTTTGGTTCTTTTTTTTCCCCTTTATAATATTTATTATGGTGGATTACTTTTTTGAATCCTTTGTAGGCACTGCATAAATATCAGTCTTTGTCCATCAAATGTTTATTGATAATGGTAGCTTCAACCCCACTCATAATGGTAACAACTTAGTTTGGACTTGGGCTTGTAGGTTGGGCAGTTATAGGTAAAATTTTATTACTATCAAAACTTTTCTTCTCAGCTTTTTCAAATTTTAGTCAAGTTAAAAACTACTCAAATATAGTTTGTCTCAATAATATTTATGAAAATGTATTTTCTCTCAATTTAGTACATTTTCATAAAGAATTGATTAAAAAATATAGTTTATCTCAAAATGGAAATTTTGATTTAAAAAAGTATATTATTGATTGTATATTTTGAGGATATATTAATATAGTTCTTGAGCCTTTGAATAAAAATAACACATATTAATATACTTTTTCTCTATATTATATATTTTGATTAAAATACTATATTAAATACAATATTAATATTTTGATTAAAATATACAGTATTAATATATTATATTAAAATATAGTATATTAATATCGAAGTCAAAAATCTTAGTGAACAACTTTTTGTAGAAACCAGGAACATTGAGTGAATGCAAGTATCAATTTAAGCCACTCGAGATGAACAAGAGCATGCTCAACCTGCAAGAAAATAAGTATTGCAAAGTAATGGACACAATATGAATGCAAAATATGGGATAATGAAATAGATTTCAAGAGGTAGTACATATAGGGCATAATTGACTAAGAATAGTCGAGCCAAAGACAAAAAAGCTCACTAAGAATAGTGGTGCTCCAAGTATAGGAAAAGAAACCACTTAACTCAATTAAGCTAATCTGGGCATGCCAAGTATAGGATGAGGCTAAACATAGATTGATGTGCACACCTAAGTAAGCTTAATATACACCAACATCCCCCATTAAGCATAGCTTAGGTGGGCTAAATGAAGATGGGTCCTTGCAACTAGCTTGATCAAGTACCCATGTACAATGCAATGCAATCTCTCATAAAGAGGAGAAAGGAAGAAAACTCTGTGGGAAAAAAACATCCCTCCAAAAGAGAGAAATAAAAAGAAGACTCTGCACCAAGCCTAAAACCATGTCATGTTGACTGAGATGATGCAGAAAAGAACCTCTCAAGGAAGAGAGAGAAAGAGACTATGTAACCCCCCACATTGAAGTAGCTCATGTGTGAAAAGAGGATGCTTGTGTATGAATGCTGAAAATGATCCATTTGTGGCAAGTGATGTTTCTCCCCTTAGGAAGAAATATCTCCAATGGTGAATGCTCAATGAAGCAAGGTGAGGTGGTAAGTCTCATGATGTACCCTATCTCAAAACACTACTCAAATGTCTCCATACTGATGTTGAAACAAGTCACAAACAAATCAGGAGTCCCAGGCCTAACTGAGATAAGTGACCTCTCAAAATGTGGAAACTGATGAAGAACAAGATCGAAAGAACTGATGTATGGATGTAGAATGTCAATGAATGCCATGTGGCTACAATGCAAATCCCATGAGATGTCATGTAAAGAATCACTCAAAGCCCACAGTGAAGCCTCACTGAACTCTATAGTAATAGGAGGTGTATGTATACTGTCATCAAATAGTAAGATGAGATCCTCCAATGTGTCATCAAGATCTGATATGTGAGACTCTACAAACAACCAGGAGATGTATGGTAGAAGTGTGTCCCAATGAAGTGAATCCTAAATATGACCCTGCTGTAATGAATTTCTCAAAACACTCGAAGGACCAACATTGAACTCAGAAGCATAGGCTTAGAAAGTATGTGCCATGTAATGTCACAATGTATGTTGGCCATCATCTGGATTTTGTACCCAAGTATCTGCACTCTTGGTGTAGGTGCACCTAAACCACAGTGGCCTCCATGAGGCATTTAGTTGTTTATGCTTAGTTTTATGTTTTCAATAAGGTCCTAATTGGACATTCAATGTAATAAGGTCTATTTGACCAAGATATGCTATTTTTAGATCAGTTGGTTAGAGTTAGTTAGAGTTTGTTGAACAACTGTAGTTCCCAGCCGCTTGGAGAAAAAAATAGTACTACTATGGTGAGTAGTTAAAATGCCCTAGATCGGGTCATTTGAGGGATTGTGATATTAGGAATTCATTAGGAGTCTAATATTGAACAGTTCTCTAATGGAGAGTTGATTTATGAGTCTGTGAGATAGTTAGTTGTAATCTTTTCTACAAGCAATAAAGAGATTCTGTTGTGTCATTTCTCTATTTGGATCTCACTACATAATCGAATTGCGGTTCTGGTGGGTGTATGGATTTGTTTATCCATTCCATCAGTTGATTCATTGAATTGGTGGAATGGGAATATATAGTAGTTTAGGTTTTCGTTTGCATTTTCTGTTTGTTTGCAAGATCGTAGTTCAAAGGTGTTGAGATCCCTAGCATGGGTATGTGCTAGGTCACGTAGGTTGTTAGAGTCTGGAAGATCGTCCAGGAAGTGGATCGGGTCACCCCAGGAAGTTCAGCAGATCAGAACAGTGAAAATCTGCTAAGATCAGTGTATTTGTTGCATCTACATCATCAGGATATTTTCTGTGTATATCCTGTAGTTACATCAGGCATCAACTGCATATTTGTGAATTTGATGCAATAGATCGCATAAGGTGAATGCACATCGGGTGACAATAGCAAGGTGTTGCCGACGAAGAGCATATCAGCGTGAGTTAGTAGATAGGGTTGACATTTCCATCGTAGGCCAACAATGTTATGTTTGGCCGATAAGCAAGGATATCAGGGAGAGAGTGATAGTGTATGTGACGTCATCATCATCAGGACATTCAAAATATCACCCAACAAGAGTTTATCCTGCCAACGACAAGTGTTTTGGCATAGGCGTAGGATATCCGGGTGATCAATGCGAAGTGTTCGCCGACAGTTCATGTCTTGGTGATAGGAGATTAACACTAGGCGTATAGGTGGAGATCAGTGGATCACTGGAGGAATATTCGGTGGAATATTCATCGTGTGCATAAAAGTTGGGTATCATCATCAGGATGTTTCAATATGACCCGATAAGTTATATCTTGATGCTGGTTGTGTAAGCGGGTCGAATATCAGGGTGACATAAGCATCAGAGGAGAGGTGCATGAGGTTGTCATCATTTGGATATATGGGAGGAACCTGATATTTTATATCCTACTGATAAAAGGTGTAGATGATGCCGAAACATCATGATGCTATAGATAAAGTTTGGCGGTAAGGTGAATAGTGATCGTCAGGAGGATAATTGTGTTCGCCGAATATGATGATGCTGCTGATAGGCGAAAGGTCGAAGGTTTATCTGCAGGAGGATATTGGTTGGTAGAGAAAATATGATGATGCTAAAAGGTTTTAGGTTTGGGTGCATGATGAGTAATGCATAGACATATATGCTGTATGTCAGGGTTTTAGTGTGGGTGCCTCTGCATCAACTCTGAAGTGGATGTCTACCCAAAGAGAGCTAAATGTGGGTGAGTCAAATGTTGAATCCTCATCCTCCAAAATGAGTTTCGAGATGGATGGAGATGGCACCCCGTCACTATCCTCACTATTAGAACTGGAAGAAGAAGAAAACTCCACTTCAGGAATCTATTGTGAGGCAATAGTAGATGAAAGAGATGAATTCTCGATGTCCTAGTGCAAAGAGTCACTGGAGACTCTCAAAGGAACGTCACTGAACTCTATTGAAGCAACAGGTGTGGAAGCATGAAGAGAAGTTTGTACGTCATCTGACCATCTAAGACTAGAAATATACTCAAACTCCTCTGAAGTATCATCATCAAAGGCTATGTTTTCTATTTTAGCAAGAGGAAGAAGATAATCTGTAGTAGGATCATCTAGGAATGGAGAGATATGTGGATCTCCATGAATCTCCCAGATTCTAGTCAAAAGTGTGTGAGGACACTCAATGTATGATACAACACTAAGAGTGTCAGAATCAACACTAAGACAAATCAAACCTACTACATGGTCAATGATCTTTCCCCAAGCTAATTTTCTCCCTGATGTCTCTAGTTCAAGCATGAGTCCATAGAGATAAGACAAAAGATTAAGCTATCCTAAGGTGTGTCAGGAAGCCATTTTGGCAAGACTCATAATTGGCCTTGTCTAGGATTACCATAGAAGGATAAGTAATGAAACCCACGTTGAAACCAAGACCAATAATCTCTTGATGCACAAGAAAGGTGGGAAAGTAGGAAGTGTTCAAAGAAATGACACACAAGACCCCCCTTGATTTGATTTTTGAGACCCCCCCTAAATTTTGGCACTTTATAATTGAGTGCATAGGAAAAAAATCCAATTTTGGGTTGTGTATTGGCACTTTATAAATTTAGTATGATCGAGCCCAAATTGGTTACAATGTGTTTGTAAATATTCCACTCTAATCGAGTTGCCCTTTAACAAGATTACAAATTTTTCCTAAAATCACTCTAATTTAAATGTTGTTTTGGTCCTTTTTTGTCAAAAAAAACATTTTTTGAACAAAAAAATTCCTTACAAGAGGGGTATCTAAATTTAGCCCTTTTTCTTTCAAAAAAAGGTATTATATTTTGATTTAACAAAAAATCTTTTTCTAAAAAAAAAGATCAAAGCCCTAATCTGGGCATGTGAGTCTAAAGATGCAAGGGTGGTTTGGTAATTACAGGGGATGCCCTATTGTTCACACCTTTTTGCCATAAATTTGGATGCTAGGCATAGGGATTTCAATACCTTTTTGGAATACCTTGAGGCTTAACAAACACTGCGGCCTTCTTCCTTAGGTTGTGATCTCCTTCATTGCTTTCAAAAAAGGGCAAAAGAATAGTGCAAGTCATCTCTATATAGATTCTGGTTCCTTCTTGCCCTTCACATCTTGTTGTTTGGTTTAAGGATGTCTTCCTGTCTATAAACAGAGAAATAGCGGATCACTATGAAAATGGATGCCTCTATGTTGGATGAATTGTTTTTGTTAGAGGGCTAGGATTATTGATTTGAGTAGGTGACACATCCAAGGGTTGATCCACAACTCCTACACATGAGGAGGAGACTAGGATTTTGTGTGCTTTTGGTCCTCTTTTGTATCAGCCTAGTTGGGTAGACAATCAAATATGGCTTACATGAAACAAATTGGAAGTTAAGAACTTTTGGTTTACACCTACAGTAGTAGGATGCTTTCCCAGATAAGAGACTTAAAAATAGGTCACGAGACTTCAAGACATGTTGCAGACCATTAAACTTAGGGAACACCCTTCTCTTTACCACTACGATGACACATAATGCCCTCTATCGACCACGGGGAATAAAAATGCCTCTAGATATTTCATGCCTTTGTGAATTTGTTGTGCCTGTCAAGGATCCTCTCATGCTAGATATCACATTCAGTAGGTTGTGGGACACCAAACATGCCTTCTCCTCAACACTCTTCTTTGACAAGGGTTGAATGCCTTTATCTACCCAAATAGGAGCGTTCCTACCTTAATCCTTTGCACTAGACTAGATGTAGATCAATTTTATACAAATCAACCTTCTTTGGATCTAGGCCTTTCTTGGAAGAGGGATCCCACAACAACACTATCAAGAACTCACATAATTCAAACACACATCCACACAATTCCACTCTGATACCTTGTAGAAACTAGGAACAATGAGTGAATGCAAGTATCGATTCAAACCACCCAAGATGAATAGGAGCATGCTCAACCTACAAGAAAACAAGTATTGCAAAGTAATGGACACAATATGAATGCAAAATATGGGATAATGAAATAGCTTCCAAGAGGTAGTACATATAGGGCATAATCGACTAAGAATAGTTGAGCCAAATACAAAAAAGCTCACTAAGAATAGTTGTGCTCCAAGTATAGGAAAATAAACCACTTAACTCAGTTAAGCTAATCTAGGTATGCCAAATATAGATTGAGGCTAAACATAGACTGATGTGAACACATAAGTAAGCTTAATATACACCAACACTTTTAATATATTATTTTAAGTTAAAAGATAATTTTAGTTTTTTAACTCGTATGGAATCACACTTTAAACAAAGTAGCAAATTAAATGAAAAATAGGTATAGGAAACAAAAAATATCTAAAACTAAACAATAGTTATAATCTTAGATATACACTTCATATCACTCTTTTTAACCATGTTAGTGGTTTTTTTCCTTAAAATTTAAACTAGGTAAGTTTTTTTAATATAACTTAGAGATTACAATTGAAAATTTTATTGGGCTATGTATTTTTTAATAAGGTTTATTAATATTTAAAGGTGGAAATTAAGGTGATAGACAAATATCAATACGCATTGACTTGATATTTTCATGTATTAGAGAAGAAATAAAAGAAATATGGTACAAAAATGATTTTTGACAAATGATCATATAAGCTAATATGAGATAGTCCTTTAAAGGCATACAATAGAAAACTATTCATAAATATAAGCTAATCTTATAGTTATATTTTATAGTGTTAATTTTTACCTTAGTGCTAATTAATTTCATTATAGAGTTATTTTGAATTAAGAGTATAATTTATTTTACCATAGAATTATATTAAATTAAGAGTTATTTTAGAATTAATTTGTGTTGAAAATTTTATTTTTAGGAGATATTTAAAAATATAAGTTGTTATTCTTTTTTGGCAAACAAAAGTCAAAACAATTTTTCATTCAAAACTCAAAAAACTACAACACTTTGTATTTGCGGTACCTCTAGTTCATGTTTACGGGTCAAGCTGTCATGATTAAACTACTGTACCCACTACCTAAAATAGCTACAACAATGACATTTGTGGCATCGTCCCTTCAAATTGTTGAGGAGAAATAAAAACACTCTCATTTTCACTTCCTTCCATTACCCATTCATTGCTATCATAAGACATAAATCCTTACTGAAAAATATATTGATTTCTTTCTAAGCATGTGTCATTGATAGGACAAATCCTTTTCACATATTTCCTATGTTCCATGTACCACTCTCCTCTCATGTTCTTTAATGTTTCTTTCACGTACCGATGAGTATAAAGAAAGGATGAGCTTCATCCACGTATCGACATGTATAATGAAAGAGAGAGCATACATAGAGGTTTGGTATATTGGTCTGGCAATATATAGTAAAGGCAACCTTTTTGGAGTGATAAGGAACCAATCCATGAAAACTTGAAAACAAAAGCCATAATGTGTTGAAAATTATTTTATCTCTCATCAAATGTATTATTGGATCTTAACTTGAAAGTGTGTAATCTTTGTAATCATGTCAACATTAAACACTAATAGCATGGATTTTTTGCAAATTAATGTCAATGTTATAACTTTACACTTATAAATATTTTTTTTCAGCTATTATGTAAGTATGGCTCCACCTAGGTTGAATGTTGAATTTAACGAGAAACAAAGGCAATACTGAAGGGAATATCAAATAATATATTAGAGGGAATATCGAAGACTTGACAATGCCAACTAATGAGAGATGTAGAAAGAGAAGAACAAATGATACAATGAAATGAGGTTGTCACATATAGATATCATAAACGTAGAGAAGAAATAACACTTGAAGAATTGGAATTATAAAATCAGAAACAATGAAATATGATGAGAATAAGTCATCCACAAACATCTCAACAACTCAGTGTCCCTAAAAGAGAAGAAAGACAAGAACCTAATTAGTCAAATGCTAATATTGATTTTAATGTTGAAGATGAAAATCCAAGATCAATAGATTTTGTACTTGAAACACCAAAAAATGCACCTTGACATGACATGAATCTATTTGTTCAAAGTCATGTAGAAAATGTACCAAATCCTAATGGAATGCTTCATACTGATTTGAATACTTTCCAAATGCATTTTTGAAATGGAATAGATATCTTTGCTTCACCAAACTTGTGCTATATTTGTCAAGAATGTTACCTTGGAATAATGCTTTTTCAGACACCTCAAGGTCCTATATGCAATAGATGTCAACAAGAAAAAGTCAATAATTGATTTTCAGCTTCAAATAATATGGATCCTAGCCCACAACCACAAGACCTTATAAACTTGACACAGGTAGAAGAAATGTTGATAGCACATGTCAATCCAATCCTACAAGTTACACATGCAACTGGCGGTCAATATAAATACAAAGGATACACAATAAGTTTTGTATAGGATGTAAAAGAAATTTCAAAGGTTTTACCACATGGAATAAAAGATTTTCCAATCATTATTGTTCGAAGGAGGGATCAACATGGCACAAGTTACAACTTTACAGTTAATAGAGAGTGAGTATATAAGGAACTAAAATACAAAATCAAACATGACAAGTTCTATTTTGATGCTTAAATTGACAAAAAATTATCACAGTGGTCTCTTACCAAACTCAGATGAAAATATCTTTGACCAACTAAATTCAATGGATATGGAGTTTGATTCTCATGAAAGCTCATCCCACTGTCAAGAGTTTTTTATTAAATAGAGATATAAATGACAAGAGAGCTGGTTGGATAACCAAGGTTATGGAATTTGATGTTGACATCCAAGTAACCAAGCTGATTAGAGGTAAAGGCTTATGTGAGTAGCTTGCTGAAAGTGAAGATTTTGAGCAAGAACATCAAGAAGATATCGAAATAGTGTTGAATAACAATGAACCAACCAATACACCAGCTCAAATAGATAGTTGGGTGCATCATAAGATGCATTATTTGCAGACTAGTGAGTGCCCAATTGGTTTAGACATGGTAGGAATAAGATATTTTTGATTGCAAGCTACTCCTTATGCTATCATTGATGGTATTTTATATAGGAGAGACTTTAATGGTGTATTTCTGAGGTGTGTTGGACATGATCAATTTGATAGACTGTTAGAGGAGTTTCACAATGGACCTTCAAGAGGTCACTTTGCAACTAGAACAACTACCTTGAAGATTATGTAGGCTGGTTATTACTAACCTGATTTGTTTAAAGATTCTTTTTCTTAGGTGAGAAGATGTGAGAAGTGTTCCCTATTTGCAGGTAAGCAGAGACTTGTTGCCTTACTCCTACATCCTGTTAAAGTTGAATAGCCATTTGCAAAGTGGGGATTGGATTTCATAGGACCAATAAACCTATCGTCAAGTGCAGGCCACAAGTGGATTTTTACTGTAACAGATTGTTTTACCAAGTGGATCGAGGCTATTGCCTTAAAAGAGGCAAATGAATCTGCTGTCCTAAGTTTTTATCAGGACCTAGTGTCAAGATTCAGTACACTAGATTCAATCATCTCTGATAATGCTCTAGCCTTTTTAGGATTATGAATTTTAGATTGGTCTATCAGAAATAATATCTATTTGAATACTTCATCTAACTATTACCCACAGGGTAATGGGCAGGCTGAGTCTACCAACAAAAATCTAATAAGGATCATCAAGAAGACTATTGATGATAATCATAAAACTTGGCATGAAAAGTTAAAGTTAGCTCTATGGGCTAACAAAATTACACCTAAGAGGGCTATTGGTTGTTCCCCATATGTACTTATGGAAAAGAGGGTCGGTTACCTATTTCAGTTGAATTGCCTACATTGGCCTTTAACAAAGAGATTGAGTTGCCAGAAGAACAACCTCTTGTAATTAGGCTAGTTCAGCTCATGGAGCTGGAAGAGACAAGGAAAGAGGCCTTAAGAAAGCTTGATATGCATCAAACCCAAATGAAGAATGCATTTGATAAGAGAGCAAGACCAAGGAATTTCATTGTTGGAGATTTGGTGTTCAAGTGGAATGAACTAAGGAGTAGGCCAAGTAAGCATTCTAAATTTGATGCCATTTGGGATGGGCCTTATGTTATCACAGAGTGCAAAGAAAATGATGCATTTTAGCTATCCAAGTTGAGTGGAGAGGTGCTATCTATCCTAGTTAATGGGATCCACCTCAAGCATTGCCTCTGAGGGTGAAAGGATTCTTTTGTACATAGTAGAGTAGTTTTACAATCAATAAGTGCTCATGCACATTTGTTTCAACATGTTGTTTTGGCCATTAGGACCTATTAGTTTGCTTCAGTAGTGTTTGTTTTCAATTTTTTGTTGTTGTTTGAACTGTTGGAAAGCTAAATTATAGTGTTTTTTGAGTTTCTAAGAAGGATAGAGTATGACTCTATGCCCAATGGATGTCAAGGCAACTAGTCAAATGCTTAGCAGGCAAGCATATAGCAGAAGTCACCATAAATGTTACCATTTTTTTACCACAACCCAAAAATTGGCTAAGTAGATTCATCATTTATCATTTTTTATATGAGATTTGATTTATTTCTATTATGTGCTAGTTACATAGTTATTATGACAAATGCAATTCAATTGTTCAGATGCAGAAAGAAAAGTTTCAAATCATTCATTGCATTGTAGAGCAGTAAAATGAGATAAGTATTCATTCACCACAATGGTTATTCATTTACAAGTTTGAATACATAAAGGAATAACATTGCATTGAAGGAAACTAAGACATATCAGATGTCCCACACAAGCCATGGGTTATAACTGAACTCATGCAAATACAAATAAAATACTATGCATCTAATGAAGAAGAGGGAAAGACATAGCCATCATTGCCATGTTTTGGTTGATCTTCATAGTAGCCTCCAGTCCTGCTCTCGACGTCGGCATGTATCTGAAAAAATTGAGGAAAAGGTCTCATTAGAAGCTCCGGTTATGAAAATCCTTCATCAATTAGGAGAGGCATAATACTTTAGTTATAATGCATTAATCAAATGAGAAATATCCATATGTAGACGGAACTGAAGAGAAGCAAACATAAGAGGATCATTGTTTTATTCTAATCTATTTGTTTCATATGCAAGTATAGGACAAATCATTAAGCTAATTGAAGCCTTTCAGCATGGGGTATCAAATGGGCTCCCACAAGGTTTGACCCCAACATGTTGCTACCCCTTGATCTTAGAAGGGATGAATAGGAAGAAGAAAACCATTGATTACATTCACATGACAAGCTAAAGGAATAGCAATAAAATCATATGCATTAGTCCCATTTCAAGACATGACCATGATTTCACTTCAAAGTATGAAATGCAACCAAGAACATGACCTGAACTGATGGAGGACAAAATTCAATGCACATAAAAGATTATGTACTACTCTAACTGTTATGAAAATGACATTCTCAAGCATGATAATAATCAAGAGTACACAATGCATTTTTAATCATCAGACTGATAAAAGCGTAAGTGTTCACAAGTATTGACTATTTGAAGATTGCTTACTCATCCATTATCAATAATCCAATTGGAGTATCCATTATAAACTAGTAAGCAAATTGCAAGGATAGGTAAGTACCAAACAATATACTTTCTCATTTAAGTGGAGTGGCAAAATCAAACTCAAATTTAAATTACACAAACTAGCTTTTAAATGATGAAATATATCCAATTATGCTTCACATTTTGCTGCTGATAAGTTGAGCATCAGAATAGTGTGTATCACATCTTACATTTAATGCATATCTATGAAAGACACAGGACAGTATTACAAATCTGTAGCAGAATAATACAAGACAACCAAGTCAGGTGGTTCATTTTGTCTTTGACAAACTTCAAAAGAATAAAAAAGAGCACTTCATTACATAGGTTGCAATAGAGTATCATTATCATGTGGAAGAGGACATCTTACGTGATGCATTTGATAAAATGAAGTTACAGTAAAGTGGGACATCAAAAGCTATCATGTGTTACAGTATATATAGAGCAAGTAAGTGTTTTCTTCATTTGTTACAATGCCACAATGTCATGACACAACCATGGTCATCAATCATGTTTGAAGTATCTAATTGCTACAGTCCACTGAATGGACAAGTGAAGCTATAGAAATTAAGACATGTATGCTATAGAAAGAAGAAAATTCTAAGTTCAAAGATGATGGTATACACTTCATATGCAAAGTCCATGAAAGAGCAAATAGAGCTACAAGAGTAGAGAATATCATATGCAAACCTCACTTTTCTTAAAATAATGACATTGATTATCACTCAATAGTGACAACATGAGAGAAAAAATATCATATGCTAGTGTATGCTACAGGAAGCAACTTTGTGCTCAAAAGATAAAAATCATTGTTTCAGTTTAAAAATCTAGGTTCATACAATGAGATAAAAGTGCAGAGATACATTCATAACCAGGCCATTGCATATAATGCTATTTACATTCATTTTTTCAAATACCCATGTTGAGTTCTAGAACCCCAACATATTTTGCAGTGTTGGAGAGAAAGAATGGTAATGTAAAGCTGTCCAGACAAGGCTACATAGGTGAAATGACTGTTTACCTAGTAAAAACTTGAAACCCTTGTCAGGTTTAAGAAAGTCTTATTTCTTTTTGCAATACACAGTCGAGCAATGCGAGAGTGAAGTGTTGTAAACATGGCCACCAAAGTAAAGGAAGCTCTGTGTAATATAAAATGAAACCCTCACTTCAAACACAAGGAAACTTCAAATTTTTGACATTAAAAGACAAAGAGCCATCTACATAATGTGTTACATGCCACGACCATGCCATATATGAAGGTATTTCACATACCCAGAAAACATAAAAGAAACCCTCATCATAGTATGCATAGATAGAAATAACAGAAGCCATAGTGGAAGTAGTGATATTGAGGACTCATCGTATGGTGTAGCAAAGGAGAAGACTATGGCCATGACCCAGCTTGAAATTTTGTTATTTTTTGCCATTTTCACAAAGTTCAACACAGAAAAGCCAAACAAATATATATCAAAGAAGAGAAAAATGAAGAAAGAGAAGCATGTCCATAACCATTCTAATGAAGAAGAAGCCAATTAAAACATAGTCAAATGCATTTTAAACTTCAAATCTAGACTTACCAAGTGTGGCCTTTTGTTTTGGCTAAAGAGGTTTAATGTTTGTCACCACTGAAGACCAGAGATGGAGAAAAATACATAGAGAATGAAACCCTAGGTCAGCAGCCACAAGTGCAAAGCCAAACTCAATGACAACAAAATGAAAATGATCAAAGTTTTAGGGTTGCATTTGCTTTTGTTTCGACGTCCTTTTCATATTTTGACCATGCAAACAATATATCCAAATGAGTTTAGGGTCAACACCTTGTGTTTGATGGTGCCTAGTAATCATAAGGAGAAGTGGCCAACAACTAAAGAATATGGCTTATTTTATGAAGTCAAAGGTGGACATTATCATGAGTAACCAAGGCTTGTGCCTTTAGAATCTTTGCAAGGTCTTCCTCTCATATGTGGTCAACTCACATTGGACTCTAAGTATCATTTGACAATGCATGTGGTTGACTGTGTTTGACCTCCCACTTATGCACTAATTCTTTTTCCTTCACATATTTCAATTTATGCATAAAACCAAACAATAACCTTTGGAGATGTGAAGAGTATTGAAGATGATGACATGGTCAAAGGGGTCAAATGTGACACGGTGGCACTATATGGACAGTGAGTTGGCATTTTTTGAGGCATATGGATATTGATGAGATGGCAGAATATTGACACATGGAGGCCATGGTGTCAAGCTTTTAAGTCTTTCATTTATTTTTTGCAAAGATGTGTAATATTTCATCTTTTTATGATTTTTATAGAAAATCATTTTGTGATATCTTGTAAATATCTTGGTGAAATTATAAACCAGATATCATTTTATTTTTGCAAAAAATCATATTGAATAGGATATTGATTACAATTGCCATATCATTGTAAAGTTAACTTTAAAGCAGTGAAATTATGAATTGCTTTTAAGGTTGAACTATGTTTAGGCAATTTATAGGCTAATAAAATAGTTCAAATATTTCATTTTGATTTGTTTTATTTAGAGTCATATAGGACAAATCTTGGAGGTTTCATGAGTGGAGAAAAGCAGTTTTATGGTGGGACCACATGAGAGGGCAATTTTGCAGCTTTATTTCACAGATTGGTGATAGATTTAGTGCTTTATTTTTAGCTTTCATGAGTAGCTCAAAAATGGACTTAGGGTCTATTTTTAGGAGCTTTTTCAGCTTTCTTTAGGGGAGATAATTTGGAGACATTTATAGGAGAAAAACTTAGTTTTTGCTCAGTAGTTAGCATCAGTTTCTTCTCTCTCATTCATAGGCAGAGTTGTATACAAGCAGTTAGCTGACACATTTTATTTTTTATGCATTATACTCCTTCGAGTTCTAATAGTAAATCATCCTGTTTCACATATTTTTGTAGTCTTGATCTTATGTTATATTATGGCTTTTTCTATCCTTTATTATGTCTCAACGCTATTAAAACTTAGTTTTTTCCTGGTTACAGTTTGTGTTTAATCCAAACCTTGTTGCAAATTACTTAAAGAATAAAGCATCAGTGAAATTGTGAGGATTCAGGTTAGAGGATCTGTTTGTGAGTGATAGTTTTATCTAGTTCAATTCTAGAATTAGTTTGCATTTTAATTACATCCTTCTATCCTTTTCCCCCTCAAGTCAGTAGTTTAGGAATTATGAGAGAACTAGCTCACTCTGGAGATTTGTTCTCATGAAAGGAGACCCACATTCGAGAATGATTCCATGTTTCAACAAGTAGTTAACTTTTTGCAAAGCTTAACAAGGGTGCATACTTGAATTAACAAAAGTTATGCGTACCATCAATCTACCTTTCCAGGAGAAAAAAATGAACACTATGTTGGAGAACCCAAGTAAATAGATTCCAAAAAGGCTAAATATCAGCAAAGGTAAATAGGCTCAAATAGAAAGTCAATCCTTAGAACTAGCTTCTATTGCTCGTTCTCAGACAAATTTATGAAAAGAAAAAGTAAATTGGTAATTGAAGCTAATACTAAGAAATACCATATTAATTGTAATTATTTCTAATGTTTTGTATCATACAAAATGATGTGGGAGTTTCTCCACAGCCAAAAAAACATACAATGGATATGGCATAACCAATATTGAATATTGACACTAATTTCCCAAACATAAGAAGCAAATATGTCTTTTGTTCATTTGTTTCTATCCAACTTCTTCCTTTGTGTCCTCTTTCTATGAGGCACTATTCTAATTGTGGGTGTCAATTGTTCATCACATTGAACACCCTCCTCATTATTCTTGTCTCCTGCTTCTTGAAATTTGACAATGGTTTCCTGCCAAGGTTTAGGAATGACAATCGAATCATTGTGTGTAACAAACAATTCATCATGTTCCTCTAGCTCCTCTTCATGCTCACTACATGATGAGTTTGATTGTTGGGCTTCCTATACACAACACAATTCAACTCATTAAAATAACATATCAGACCTTATTTGCTTGCTTCAAAGCATGGAATTTAATAAACCATGAGAATCTATGCTTTTCGCTATGTAAACTGATAGTTATTAATCTTGTAGCAACTTAGATCATAGTTTTAGCTTTGCTTGTTTCTTTTCTCTATACAAAAAAGAAACTATTGTAATTCTAGGTGTATTTGTCTAGATTAATATCTATATCATTTGCTTTACAATGGAAATGAAGGCAAAGTATGAAATTTTATTATAGCCCAGCATGCAAAGAACCTACCTTAGATTCATGACTAGTGACTAATTTCTTCCCTCGATCTAGCATATGTTGTCAAAGGCCTTGGGAACCATGTAGTAAAGCATATTTTAGGTCCTCCTCTAAAGCTTCCTTTTAAAATTGGTGAACCTACATAAACAAATATAACCAAATTTATAAGGTATAATGACTCATAAGATACAATTAACTCACAAGTTTGTCATGACTTTTTTATGAAATAGAGAATACAGTAGATGAAAATATGCACTTACTAGGCCACCATGAATGCTATCGTACCCACCAGATCCTAATTTATGGGATCTAATACTTGACACCCTAGATTGGGTTGCTTTTGTTGTATCTTGAAGGTATCTTTAGATCCTCCTCCTGTAGATGGCCTATAGTTTGGATCATTGTGGGCCTTCCTCTTAAATTTGACATCTTTCATAAGATCATCCCATGTCACTTGGTCTGTGATCCAATCTAGATGTGGATATCTCAAGTCTTTTGTTAGCTTCGACCTTAAATTGTCACGTTTAGAGTGAATGTATTTCCATGTAATATCTTAAATAATTTCCTTATTAAAACTAGGATTTCCAAATGCTATTATGACATCTTTAAAGAGTGCATCTTTCTTAGCATTAGATTGCTTCCTCCAATCCATTTGAATGGTATTGCAAAATAATTGTTTTGCACGATAAAAAATAAGTGAAAGAATTTTAACCCTATTTCATCCTTCAAGACATTTCCTTCTAAGGTGAGCAAGATTATAACTTCTTGCATTCCTTTTGTAGTCACTGAGGATATTGTGTTAGATTTAGGATAGACAACTTAGAGGAGGGGGTGAATCAGTTGTCCAAAACTTTCTTGCAATTAACTACTTAAATCCTTTTCTTAAATCAACAGTATAATGATAAATCAATCATGGAAACTTAATGTAACAATTCAAGAGTAAAAATACATTAACACATATGACACTAAGAGCACATGCCAATTAGGGCTCACTACTCGAGCACATTGCTCACAAGAGGCCCACTGCCTACAAGAGACACAATGTCTACAAAATAATAAGTATTACATACTTGAACTCAAGAATACCATCTTCACCATGCTTGAGTCAGTTCCATTTAAGCTTAATACTTCTACTCTACTATTCGCTCTCCTCCTCTCTACCACTCTCTCATTCTTCATGCTACATTTGAAATGACTTTAAAATCCCATATTTATACAAGACATCAACTTAGGAATAATCATCTAAGTTGGCAAACATTACAAAGCAAATACATAAATACATCATGACTAATTACAAAGGACTTCATGTGGATCAACACACTGTCAGCCACACAGATCTGAGACTTCAATATTCTTCTAGGAACACGCCAATCTTTACAAAACATCTTCAAGATCATCTGAAGGATGTGTAACTCATCCGATTGGCCTGACTTGAGAAGAACATTATCATCCGGAAGTAATTCTTCATTTAGTAGCTCAATCTTTATTGCGGACCACCAACATGAACTGGACATAATCCAAAGACCTCCATAAGCTTTCTTGAATCACCAAGAACATCAACACTACTATTGTCTACTGAAATCATTCTTTCCTTCATTCAGAACCTCAAGAACATAGTCTATCATCACTTGTCATATTGGGATAGATGCTTATGGACCTCCAGCCCTAGAATAGGATATTACATTTTCAGATCTCACTGGACCTATCTGTATCACTTTGTCACCTCTGAACACTTGCCAGAACTAGTTTTACTTAAGTGGCCATAACTTTTTTAGATCTTCATATGGACCTCTGAAATCTTTTCTGGATCATCTCAAGACACATATCTACAAACCCTTTGAAGCACATCCTCTAATCTTCATCTTATCTTGGATCTTTACCTTACTGTCTTCACTATTCTTCTTTGTTCCTAATATGACTAATTTTCTCAATATCCTCAGCAAATAGTTCATCCAATCCTTATCATTAATGCAACAAGAGTATGTTGACAGTAATGACAACACTGGTTAGGCCCATACTTTCAACAATCTCCCCTTTGTTATTGATGGCAACATATGATGTGAAAAATTGTTTAACCATCAAGACAAGAACTTTTCTTTACTGACACAACTCCCCTTATCAATCAACAATCATGCACATGTATTCTCTTCCTTTACTACTCCCCCTTTGATCACCAACTACTTGTTTTTCACATGTCTTCTCTCCCCCTTTGACATCAATGGAAAAGGGCATGTACTTGCAACTCCAACACTTTAGAATCATACCAACTGCTCCCCCTAAGTAGCAGCTCCCCATCATTAATCTGGACCACAAGATATGACTGTGATATCCACCAGACTGATGCACATCAGTGCATCTTAGTTCATCACCGGATGGCTAATAACCACTAACTTCTCCCTAAGATACTCAAAAGAGTCCTTAGGTAGAGGTTTAGTAAAGATATTTGCAATCTGATCCTTGGAAGGCAGAAACTCCAATCTAACCTCATTCTTGTTCACTTTCTCTCTCAAAAAGTGAAACTTGATGGATATATGTTTAGTCTTTGAATGCAACACTAGATTTTTAGATATATTTATTGCACTTGAATTATCACAAAAGATTGTGATAGGTTCCTCATACTCCACTTTGATGTCTCTTAGCATCTGTTTCATCCACAAAACTTGAGTGCAACTACCTACTGCTACAATATATTCTGCTTCAGTTGTGGACAAAGATATTGCCTCTTGTTTCTTGCTTAGCCAAGAAACCAATCTCTTCCCCAAAAAGAATGCTCCACCACTAGTACTCTTCTGGTCATCCACATCTCCTACCCAATCCGCATCTGTATATGCATGAAGAGAGAAATTATGATCTCTAGGATACCACAAACCATACTCAATTGTCCCTTTTAGATACCTAAAAATCCTCTTGATTGCCATGACATGAGATTCTCTAGGATTAGCTTGGAATCTAGCAACAAGACCAATAGCATTCATAATATCAGGTCTAGTTTGAGTGAGATACAACAATCCTCCTATCATTGACCTATACTTTTTTTGATCCGCCTTAGGAGAGTCATCATGTTTTCTCAATTTACATCCAATTTCCATGCGAGTACTCATTGGTTTTGATTCTTCCATCCTAAATTTCTTCAACAATTCTTTCACATATTTGGTTTGAGAAATGAAGATTCCTTTCTTAGTTTGAATGATTTGTAGACCCAAGAAGAAATTCATTTCCCCAAGCATGGACATCTCAAATTCACTTTTCATTTGATTTACAAAAGTTTTGCACATACTATGTCTACCTCCGAAAATGATATCATCAACAAATACTTCAACAATCAAGATATTTTCATGATCAATTTTGAAGTACAAATTATTGTCAGTAGTACCTTTTTTGAAACCAATCCTCAAAAGATGCTTATCCAATCTTTCATACTAGGCTCTTCAAGCTTGCTTGAGTCCATACAGTGCTTTCTTCAATTTGTAGACCATATCACCATGATCAGAGAATTGAAATCCATCCGGTTGCTCAATGTATACTTCTTCCAAGTCACCATTCAGGAAGGCAAACTTGACATCCATCTGATATACTTTGAAATCCTTGAAGGCAACAAAAGAAAGAAATAATTAGACAGCTTCAATTCTTGCCACCAGAGCAAAAGTTTCTTCAAAATCAACTCCTTCTATTTGAGAGTAAACCTTGTAGACCAATCTGGCTTTATTTCTGATTACTTCACCAACTTCATTCAGTTTGTTTCAGAAGACCCATTTGGTTCCAATCACATTCTTGTTTTTAGGTCTGGGAACAAGATCCCATGTGTGATTCTTCTCAATTTGCATTAGCTCTTCCACCATTGCTTTAGTCTAGTTTTCATCATTGCAAGCTTCATTCATTGTCTTAGGTTCAACTTTTGAAATTAGACAATACCCTTCTTAATCTTGAGCAATCCTTCTTATTTGTACCCCTTTGCTTTTATCACCTATGATCTGATCCTTAGAGTGATTCAGTCTTACATACCTGAGAACTTTGGGAGTTTCTTGCACTTTTGATTCTTGAATAGGCTCATTCAAACTCATCTCTTCTACCTAATTTACCAGATTAGTCTGAATCTAAATTTCAGAAGGGGCTTGGACTGTTTGAATTAGAACATCATTCTGATCATCTTCATCATATTCATAAAACCTTGAGGGTTTTTCAATTCCTTCATCAACCTTCACATTTGTACTTTCTATAATCTTTCTCAGTCTCTTGTTATAACACCGGTATAATTTGCTTTGAGTAGAATAACCCAAGAATATTCCTTCATCACTTCTAGCATCAAATTTCCCTAGATCTTCATCTCTTTTAGTGCAACATTTGCTACCAAAGACTCTAAAATACATCATAGTAGGAGTGATGCCAAACTAGAGTTCATAAGGAGTCTTACCAACATTGCTTCTGATTTGAACTTGATTAAGAGTGTAGATTGCAGTGCTCACAGCTTCTCTCCAGTAGATCTGAGGAACATTTGCTTCCATCATCATGGTTCTAGATGCTTCTTGGATAGTCCAGTCCCTTCTTTCCACTACTCCATTCTGCTGTGGAGTCCTAGGAGCAGACAATTGTCTTCTTATTCCATGCTTCTCATAGAATTCTATGAACTCACCAGATGTGAATTTTCCACCTCTATCAGACCTTAGACATTTTATGTTCAATCTGGTTTCATTCTCCACCATAGCCTTGAATATTTTGAATTTATCAAGAGCCTCTGATTTCTCCTTCAGAAAATTTACCCACATCATCTGAGAGTAATCATCAATTAATAGCATGAAGTATCTATCACCTTGTACACTTCTGATTCTTTTCGGACCACATAAATCAGTATGAACTAAATATAATAATCTAGTAGAAGACCATTCCTTACTTTTAAATGTAACCCTGCTCTATTTACCTAACTGACATTCTTTACACAAGCTATTAGAAGGTTTCACCAATATTGGAAGATCCCTCACAGCCTGAGTGTTGCTTATCTTGATGATGTTATCAAAATTTACATGACACATTCTTCTATGCCACACCAACTCTAATCAATTTGAACAAATAAACAACTTTTACCAGTACCAACCAAGTGGAAGATATTACCTTTAGTTTGAGTTCTAGATGAAATCTCTGTTCCAAAACTTTCAAAGATATTATATTTTCCATTTTTGAATAGGAGATCATAGCCTTTGTCCACCAACTGTCCAACACTGAGAAGATTGTGCTTCAGGCCTTCAACATATAGTACATTACTTGTTTTGTTCTTTCCATCAAAAGAAATAGTTCCTCTACCTCTAATTCTACCAGTAGAATTATCACCAAATTTTACCACTCCTTCATACCTTTCCAAATCTATGAACTTATTTTTGTCACCTATTATATGGTGAGAGCATCCACTGTCAATGACCCAATCATCATTTTCTTCACCTTGGGCAGCGAGAGCTTTTTCTACAATTTTATGATTAGCAGATTCAGAGGGCATTGGATCTTCTTCCTTGATGGCAATAAACACCCAGTCACTTCTAGATTTATTTTCTGACTCTGATTCATCATCTGTTACTCCTTCATTATCATCATCTTCATAAACATAATAACAATTCTTTTGGAACCTTGATCTGTTTGGATTTGGCCTTGAAAATCTTTTCAGACACCTTGAGGCAAAATGACCAATCTTATTGCAGTTAAAACATTTAAAAGGTAATTTATCTTCATACTTACTAGATCCTCTTGGCAGTCTTTTTGTAATAAGGGCTTTAAGTTGAGCAGCTTTTGCTTCATCTTCTTGCAGGTCTTTTCTTTCTTTCTCATACCATGATAGTTTTTTAGAAGAGTTCTCTCCTGAATCAAACCTTTGTTTGCCTTTTACAAATGTACTACCTCGGAATGCAGATTCAGTCTTGGGGGGGCATCTCCAAACTTAGTTAATTCAAATGCAGCTAATTTACTAACCAATTGATCTCTTGTGACACCTGAATGGGCTCTGAATTCTTCAATGGAAGCAACCTTGTATTTGTAAGAATCAGGAAGAGATTTGAGAACTTTGCCAAAAATCTCATCTTCATCCAAGACTCCACCAACACATCTAATGCCACAAACAAGCTCATTTACTCTAGGCATAAATGTAGTGATATTTTGATCTTCTCTCATCTTTAGGTTTTCAAATTTTCCCTTTAGACTCTGTAGCTTGGCACATTTCACACACTTGTCTCCTTCATGCAGAAGTTCCAATTTTTGCCAAATCTCATGTGTATTTATTAGATCAACAACATTTGTCAGTTCTAAATCAGATAAGGCACTTAGAAGAGCTTCTTTAGCCCGCAGATTGTTTTCGGCATCTCTCACTTCATCTACAGTGTGTGGACCATTCTAGGGGGGATCATACTTCTTTGAAGCCATAATCCAATACTGCATTCCCATACATTGCAAGTGGCATTCCATGCGAATTTTCCAAAGAGTGTAATTGGTTCCATCAAACCTTGGACTATCCTTCTTGTATGACGACATCCTAGATCTTTTCAAGTGGTTAAGCTCTCTGAGAGGAACTTGGCTCTGATACCAATTGTTAGATTTAGGACAGACAACTGAGAGGGGGGGATGAATCAGTTGTCCAAAACTTTCTTGCAATTAACCACTTAAATCAACAGTATAATAATAAATCAATCATGGAAAATTAATGCAACAATTCAAGAGTAAAAATACATTAACACATATGACACTAAGATTTTTAACGTGGAAAATCCAATTAAGGGAAAAACCATGGAGTGACTAACCCAAGATTGTATTCTCTTTTAGAAGAATAGAAAGAAAAAAATGGCACATGCCAATTAGGGCTCACTGCCCAAGCACACTGCTTACAAGAGGCCCACTACCTACAAGAGACACAATGTCTACAAAATAATAAGTATTACATACTTGAACTGAAGTATAGCATCTTCACCATGCTTGAGTCAGTTCCATTTAAGCCCAATACTTCTACTCTGCTATTCGCTCTCCTCCTCTCTACCAATCTCTCATTCTTCATGATACATTTGAAATGACTTTACAATCCCTTATTTATACAAGACATTGACTTAGGAATAATCATCTAAGTCGGCAAACATTATAGAGAAAATACATATATAGATCATGACTAATTACAAAATACTTCATGTGGATCAACACACTATCGGCCACATAGATCTGAGACTTCAATATTCTTCTAGGAACATGCCAGTCCTTACATAATGTCTTCAAGATCATCCATAGGATGTGTAACTCATCCGGTCAGCCTGACTTGAGAAGAACATTATCATCCAGAAGTAATTCTTCATTTACTAGCTCAATCATTAATGTGGACCACCAACATGAACTAGACACAATCCGAAGACCTCCACAAACTTTCCTGAAACACCAAGAACATCCACACTACTATTGTCTACTAAAATCATTCTTTCCTTCATCTAGAACCTCAAGAACACAATCTATCATAACTTGTCATATTGGGATAGATGCTTACGGACCTCCAGATCATGAACCAATTGAGTTGTCACTTCACATGGACTTCCTAAACACTCCACCAAATCTGCAGAATAGGATATTGCATTTCCGGATCTCACCAGACCTATCTGTATCACTTTGTCACCTCTGAACACCTGCCAAAACCGGCTTTACTTAAGTGGCCATAACTTCTTCAGATCTTCATGTGGACCTCTAAAATATTTTCTTGATCATCTCAAGACACATATCTACAAACCCTTTGAAGTGCATCCTTTGATCTTCATCTTATCTTGGATCTTTACCTTACTATCTTCACTATTCTTCTTTGTTCCTGATATGACTAATTTTCTCAATATCCTCAACAAGCAGTTCATCCAATCCTTATCATTAATGCAACAGGAGTATGTGGACATCAATGACAACACTGGTTAGGCCCATACTTGCAACACATTGTTGTTGTCTTAGGGGTTGAGGTAGATGCTCCTATAGGTACATCAGTCACTTTGTCATTTATTTCTTGTATTTACAATGAGATCATCAAACAACCACGTAATCAAATTTTAGCATCACAAAGAAACCATATAATCATCAAGCAACCATGTAATCATCAATGATGCTTTTACCATTCAACATGCTATTACCATGATAAAACTAAAATATGAACTAGAAAAGAATAATACGATAATATTTCTAGATAATTTACCTATTCATTTGAAGTAATCCCTGCACTCCCCAACAATGTCCTCTCCCATAACTCAATTTTTTTAAGTATTTCTTTTCTAATTTCAACATTTTCAAGAGTTTTTGGTAGGAGCCTTAGTATTCTTGATTGTGATTCTATAAGACTTCCAAGGAAACTTGTTTAGGTGTTGGTGGAATAATTCTAACTGATTGCAAACTTGATGGATTTATTTAGGGTAAAATTGGGATTTGTTAATGTTTGAGTATTTAGATGTTTGAATCCTCCTTTCACTCTATACATTCAAGGATCTAGAGTCTAGTGGAAATTCACTATCATACCCTAGATCACTGTGAGATGTAGGGAAGCTTGGATTAGAGAATTTAATTTCCAATTTATCTTCTCTTATGCTCAGTTGACCATTAAAACCCTAATTATGCAAATACGACAATAAACTGATGAATAAAAAAAATAGCTCTTGTAGATGGAAGTAAAATAGCAAATCATAGAGTACCTATTTTTAGGGTTCTAAGGTGGAACAGTCGGGGACACTGGAGCGGGCGCCCTAGTCCAAGGTACTAGTTTCTTTGTGGGATATGCACCTCCTTCTAACATTGATCAACACTGTAACTCCTATTTCTAGAAATTCAATTGTGGAGGACACTAGAGCGAGCGCGTAAGTCCCAGAAATGCTCTGGTATCCTACTTCTCTTCAGATCTTGAATTCTTGATGTCTGCCAATCCCACCTCCAACTACACTTTTTCTAGATGCGACACCTGTAACTTACAATCACAATACTTTGGGAGGGGGTTGTGGTGTTTAGAGGCTTCCCTTAGTCAAGTCTCAGAGGACACTTAAGTCTCTAAACACCATTGTCAGATCGACAATGTGTGCCCTTGTGAGGTAGAGGCAAAAACCAAAGGAAATGATGATGAAGACAAAATATAATGTCACCTTGTAGTGAAGATATCATGGGAGGAAGATGCTCTTCATTCCATGATCAAATGGATGCTCAAATCTACAAACACAAACACATCAACCACACAAATCTTCTCTTGCAACACAATGAAAGCATTGAATCACCTTGAGAATGCCTAAAGTTCACAATGATCATCTAGTTTACAAATGAATGCCTAAACATGCTTTTATATGCAACTACAAACATTGTTGCCAAGATTTTCGTAATTCAAACTTACTGTGTCGGCAAAGGACCCAAATAATGGTCATAAACTGACACCCAGAAATTGGGGCTGTCCCAGAATAGAGCAGGACTAGGGCACAAGCACACAAGTCCCCCCCTATTTTGGGTAGAGTAAGGCTCAAGTAGTCCCCCTAGGTCCTATTTGTCTAGAAACTTAGGGGTTTTCTCATCAGGATGTTGAAATATGATGTAAAATGTCCTAAATGCATACTAAAGACATGGGAGCTAAACCTAAAGAGGGAAAAGCCCCCAAGGGGACATTTTTTGATGTTACATTTAGCCCCCACTTTAATGTATGTATAAACACAAGGCAAATACATGCATTAAAGTACAGTCACAAAAATAGCAAACACGTTAAGCACGAAGAAGACAAGCCAATCACATAGAAGATTGTAACAAGCATGTAAAACACAGAGAGGATAGTTACAGTCATGCAAAACATGGAGAATACAATAAATTCATGGAAGACACATTAATGCATGAAAGATAGGCATGATTCTTTTCTTTTCTTTTTCTCATATATATGAAATGCAAATGCATGTACTAGAAAGTAAACAAACCTGCCATAATACATGATGCACTCATCACGCAGGTCTTTGTATATATGGGCAACACACATGCATGAGACACAAAAACTCCCAAAATACATACTACATACAGGGCAACAGACACACCAAACAAAACAAGCACACCAAAACACACACACTTGAAGACACAGAGAAAACATGGTAGACAAGCAATGGTGTGTTCCCTATTTCTAGGCTCATCACCATCTCAAGCACATTATAGGCACACACCTATGATTGGGCTTCGCCACAACAATCACCAAAGACACGCTTAAGGGTTGAGTTAGTCACAGAACCACTCCCCACCTCTGTAGAGGACTTTTGAAAATGTAACCCCACCCACATCATGGAGACACCTTATAGTGAAAAGGAAGCATGACATACAACCCCACCTACATCACAGAGATGCCTTATGGTAAAAAGGAGGTATGAGCTCAAAAGTATACAACCCCACCCACATCACGGAGATGCCTTATGGTGAAAAGGAGGTATATGCAATAGATTTCAAGATAGATTGATTGATTGCAAACAAACTTAGGATGTAGGAAGTACTCATCGCACTAGTCTGCACCTGAGGACAAGGACATTGCTAACATCTACAACAGACAGCTTACCTTATATATGCCCCCACCTTAAGGTGGTTGATATCATGCATCGATATCAAGCACGTTAAGGTAGGAAGAAAACACACAAGGGAACATAGATTCTCGCAAAGCCCATGCCCCCCAAAGGTGACATGTATTTTACGATTGCCAAATGTTCACACAAACACATCCCTACAAGAAACATGTTAGTGTCTACAAAATCATGATAAACAACATCAATGCATATTATTAAACACATAAAGAGCCAAGGTTATACCATGAATCCGGATTTTGAGGATAACCATAGGGCTATATCATGAAGCTCTCCAAATCAAGTACTGCCAAGGCTAGATTCAAAGACAAACAAAGGTGCACAAAGTAGTAGTATTATTAATGTTTGTAAATGTGATAGAAACATCATCAAATACACTACGTAGAAAGAATGAGTGCTTCCACTAGCCAAGCGTCAGATAAAATATACAACCCCATCGTCATATTAGGAACTAAGTCCATTTATTGATTGCTCTCGAAAGGGACACTAGGTTCACATCAGTATACATGTTTTTTATCATCCGCCCACTAGATGGAAACACTAGAGGAAGGGAAACAATAAATAAGAGAGGAGAAACAAGTGTCTTAGGGGCATTCACATAGGAGGGTGCCCCCAATGTCACCAACCATAATGCTATGTCCGTAAGACACAACACACAATGATGAAATCAGAGAGGCAATTTTAGAAGAATGATGATACAAATAGAAGAAGGTCACAATAGAGGCAGTCTCCTGGTATCCCGGACCTTATGGGATAATCAGGGGTCATCCTAGGAGGCCTAAAAAAGACATCACACATCATAGGGGAATCACATCATAAGAGAGATAAAGGGCTAGAGGTACTTACCTATAGGGTTTTCATGCTAAGTCTTATCATCAAGTAAATCATCGTCATCCTCCCATTCCCTAATGTTAGAGGAAGGTGGGATATAAGGTATCATAGACCAATTCATGTCTTTCTCATCCTGTTGTTCATTGTTAAGATCATGTTTTTTTGGTTTAATGTTAGGATCAATGTTTTCTTGTTGAGATGCAAGGTAAGCTCGTCACCTTCTCTTCCTCCTTTTTGCATGTTGATGTTGTTGTGCTTTACGAATTAGTTTTTGTAACATAGGGCTTTGCTTTATTATGGATTTTTGTGTAGTAGAGGAGGAAACACCAAGATCAAAGGTTATTTGTCTGGTGGAATGTTTTCTTATTGAAGCTTACTATTGTACTTATTCTCTATCCTCTTAGTGATGTCCAAATGACTTGAATATTCAAACAAAGGAGGGACATTAAAGGTCTTCTCTTTCTTAGTGAAATCCAAGGTGTGTGAACAATCCACTAAAGGAAGAACATTGGTGAGATGATCCATAGAAGTAGGAATTTGATTATTGTTAAATGAATGCTCATTTTCTACCCATGGAATGTTCTTTGTTAAAGGGAGCTCTTCATTCACTAATGCTTCATCTTGGCTAGGGAGAGTAGTGGAATTACTAAAGCTATCCCTAGTCTTGTCATTTGAGTATTCCATTATAGGGGAAGTAGGATAACTTATGGGATCATCGTCAGCCTTTTCCTTGCTACTCATGGAGAAGAACTTAGTTGAGCTTTCTAAAATCGTAGGATGTTCACTCATGAGGGTTAAAAATTGGTCAAAATCAAGATCTTTGATAAATGCATGAAAAGATAACATTGAAAAATTACATGAAGGTTCCATTTAAATGTAAGATCAGATTTTGAAAATCCTTTTCAACTTTATGCAAAAGTCAAGTGCAAAACTATATGCAAAAATGATCTTAAAATGCTTGATTTTTCATACTTTTTCAATGCAAATGAATGAAACAAAGGGTGTTGTAAGGATTTTGATCAAGGGAAGAAAATTATATATCAGATTTTAGTACAAAATATAAATATGATCCTTCCCAACACACTCTTGATGCAAATCCAAGATAATGCCAAGTCAAACTATAGTGAAAATATGTTGAAATAGGCACTTTTTTCAGCAAAACTCAATGCAAAATAGCATGACAAAGGGTCTCGTGAGGAAAATTATGATGGAAATAAATTTATATCAGTAATAACAGCCTATTAATGTCAAAATATCCAACACAACATGCTTTTAGTACCACTTAAGGTCAAACCCTAGTGAAAATATAGCAAAAATAGGCTATTTTTCATGATTTTTCAACTCCAAGACCTAGAAAAAGGGGTGTTGTAATGAATATAAGGAGGTGTAGAAAAAAAAATCAATGATATCAATCACCTTATTGCATAAAATTTATCACAACACACTTGGAGTGCAAACTAGGCCAAACCCTAGGGCAAAAATGGTCAAAATGTGTAGTTTTTCAGCAAATTTTCAATACAAGAGCCCATTATTAGGGTTTTGTGAAGATTTTTAGGAGGGGAAAAAATTAATTACCCTAATAAAATCTAATTAGTTCAAAAATAATTTTCACAACATACCTATGGTGCAAGTTTATAGAGTCGATAAGGCCAAATTTAGTGAAAACTGGTGTTTTTGAAGCCCTAGGTTTGAGATCTTGGTACAAAATGCTGTGTGAATGTTTTGAAGTATAATTTATGATGTAAATGAAATAATTTCAGATTTGAAACTAATTTTCAATCTCTAATATGCAAAATACCAATGCAAATCTAATGAAAATGCATGAAAATTGCTAGTTTTTGTTGAAATTTTCTATGCAAAAATGCAAATATTTTAAATCTAAATGCAAATTTACACTAAAATAAAAGAATAAATACAAATGAAAATTTTAATGAGCCTATAAAACAAGTAGAAAAATTTGAAAGAAAATTTTGCCTACTAACCCTAGATTTTGGAATTACTAGGTTAAATTAAAATTGTCAAAATTTCTACAAAACCCTAGCAAATTAATGATGAAAATGCCGTGCAAATTATTCAATTTTTATTTTTTTCTGTATTTTATATCAGATATGATACAAAAATCATGAATTAAGAAAATTTAGAAAGAATTGATGCAATTTAGTAAGCCTAACAATGCAATTTTTTTGAATTTTTCTCAATGAAATAAGACAGATAACTATATGAATGAATGAAATCAATCCAAATCTAAAGACACACACTCATAAATTTTCAATTTAAGTCCAAAAACATGGGTTCACCAAAATGTTTAGGGTAAAATTGGGATTTGTTAATGTTTGAGTATTTAGATGTTTGAATCATCCTTTCACCCTATACATTCAAGGATCTAGGGTCGAGTGGAAATTAACTATCATACCCTAGATCACTGTGATATGTAAGGAAGCTTGGATTAGGGAATTTAATTACCAATTTATCTTCTCTTATGCTCAATTGACCATTAAAACCCTAATTATGCAAATACGACAATAAACTGACAAATAACAGAAAAAGCTCTTGTAGACGGAAGTAAAATAGTAAATCACAGAGTACCTATTTTTGGGGTTCTAAGGTGGAACAGTCAGGGACACTAGAGTGGGTGCCCTATTCCAAGGTACTATTTTCCTTGCGGGATCCAGACCTCCTTCCGACATTGATCAGCACTGTAACTCCTATTTCTAGAAATTTAGCTACAGAGGACATTAGAGCAAGTGCCCAAGCCCTGGAAATGTTCTAGTGTCCTACTTCTCTTCAGATCCTGAATCCTTGATGTTTGCCAATCCTTCCTACAACTTTACTTTTTCCAGATGTGATACCTGTAACCTGCAATCACAAGACTTTGGGAGGGGTTGTGGTATTTAGTCGCTTACCTCAGTCAAGCCCCAGAGGACAACACCATTGTCAAATAGAGAGTGCATGCCCTTGTGAGGCAGAGGTAAAAACCAAAGGAAGTGATGATGAAAACACAATATAATGTCACCTTGTAGTGAAGATATCATGGGAGGAAGATGCTCTTCATTCCATGATGAAATGGATGCTCAAATCTGCAAACAAAACACATAAACCACACAAATTTGCTCTTGCAACACAATGAAAGCCTTGAATCACCTTGAGAATGCCTAAAGTTCACAGTGATCATCTAGTTTACAAATGAATGCCTAAACATGGTTTTATATGCAAATACAAACACTCCTGCCAAGATTTTCATAATTCAAACTTACCGTGTCAGCAAAGGACCTAAATAACGGTCATAAACCAACAACTAGAAATTGGGGCTGCCCCAAAATGGGGTAGGACTAGGGCATGGGTGCCTAAGTCCTCCACCCTATTTTGGGTAGGGTAAGGATCAAGTAGTCCCCCTAGGTCCTATTTGTCAAGACACTTAGGGGTTTTCTCATCGGGATGTTGAAATATGATGTCAAATGTCCTAAATGCACACTAAAGACCCGGGAGCTAAACCTAAAGAGGGAAAAGCCCCCAAGGGGACATTTTCCTATGTTAGAGGATTATTTATTTGTGATGTACTCCTAACAGGGGCATGCATGTCCATTTCAACAGTGATACTAGGAGCATCAATGTTTGAGAGCCATATATTCATCATCTTGATCTCTTTGGCACATATGAGCATGACAGTCAAGATGTGTTTTGGTGCTTGCAATTTTGAGAGCCTCTAAAAGAGTTGGGATTTTGTTATGCCTTGGTTGCCATCTCAGAAATCATGTTTTCATCATATCAAAGGAATACAGATAATAAAGAAGTATAACATGGAACAGATCTCCCCTTGCATTCTGAACCAAAAAAAGTGAACTTGAGAATAAGGCTCCTACCTACATTCCTCTAGATGTTGCCTTAGTTCAATTGTTGGTGAGGATCCCTCAGTTTCCTGGGTACTTGTTGCTTGTGATCCAACCTTCAAACTAGTTACTGAAGATTGTCTGCTTAACCAAATACAAAGAAAATGAGGATGCCTATAGTGAAGATCAAGTTCAAGGAAGTTAGCATTTTTGAGGAGGCATGTTGTCTATCAAGAGGTGCTATAAAAATTTAATCATCAAATGGAAAACAAAAAATCACTAAACTATTAGTTTTAAAATTGTTATTATGAATTTCAATACTTACCTGACTATTACAAATGCATAGAGGAAAGTTTACCCTGAAGCTATTTTATTACCTTTGATGGTGATCTTTCATGATTATATTTTGTTCCTCCCTAAATGAGTTCTTGAATGACTTTGATCTCTGAGAACCACTATTAGCTTCCATGTTTGATTTTTTACTAGAGGCAATATTACAACCTATTGTCTATTTCACAACAGAAGCACCATTGGATACCCTTCATAGTTTTCTAGTCTCTTTTAACACCAAAACCCTTGAAAATAAGTAATGCCAAATAAGCCCCCAGGAGAGTGTATAAGTATTGGATCAGACTTTATGAGCAATAACAAGACTAGGCTTTCCTAGTACTTGCATCATCTTAAACAACCAAAGTTCAAAACCATTAGTGGCTCAGGAAAGGTTGTGATATAGTCCACTAAACTAAGATAGGTTCCTAGATGTTCAGGTCTAATAACCAAAGCTAATGGGGGATGATAAAGTTTACAAATGCAAGAAATAATATGTTTAGATGTAACAAAGTTATAAAACCATTAGCACCCTCAGAAAAGGAAAGATACAGTTTAGTGAACCAACATAGAATACTGAATATGTGATGTTTATAAGTGACAAAATTACATATAACCATTAGTAACCTGAGAGAAATACAATCCACTAAAAAGGGGGAAACTATAAATAACATCACATAATAACAATATATACTGATTAAGTAGACACCTAGAATGATTATCCTACACTAATAGAGAAATTTCAGTTGTAGTGTTGTAATTCTTTATTTAAAAGAATAAGTATCAATAAGACAAAAGGACATGATACATAGGCTCTAAGACTACAATACATAAGTTTTTAACTTGACAATAATAAGATCAAGGGGAACTATATTTTATTAGGAAACATATCTTACATCAAAAAAATTTGTAGAAAGCTATTTAGAACCTAAAATAGCATCTACTCATCTTGTAAGAGTTCAGGACAACACTGAGAGGGGGGGTGAATTAGTGTTGTATTATTTTTACAATTTTCCAAAATTGGCAATGAGGTTTATCAAAATTGAACTAATTACTTGAACAATTAATCAACAAATGATTAATCACATAAATCACATATGGTAAATGAAGCTATGGAAGACATCAAGACATGAGATTATGACACATGAAAATTACAAAGTGGAAAACCCTCCAGGGGTAGAAAAACCACTCAAAATGCCTCACTAGCTTAAGCAAAAACCTCACTGGTTACAATGTTTAGAAGCACCAACTTCAAGGAGCACCAACCTCTAATACATTTAGAAGCACCAACTTCAAGGAGCACCAACCCCTAATTCATTTAGAAGCACCAACTTCAAGGAGTACAAACCCCTAATACATACTCAAATTAAAACCAAGAATTCAGAGGGTTTCTCTGTTTCAAATCAAATCACTTCTTCTTTCACATTTGTCTGTCATATCACCATACTTCTCATCAACTCAAATCAATCTGCATACTAGTCTCATTATCTTTATTTGATCAATTGTCACCTAATTATTTATGCATAACTATTCACCTGATTGAATCTGAAAATATGGTGCAACAAGGAGATTATCATTGTGATCCTGACATCAACTTTCTTAGCTCAATTTTCACTCTTTCATTAAACATTTTATAACCTTTTCATTCTATGTAATTACCCCTACAAAACATGATTTCATACAAAAATCATCTGTATCTTTTCAGAGATGTCTTCAATTCACACACTCAGTCAATGTACCTAAAAAACCATTATATACAATTTGAAAACCCTTTCACATTCTACATAATCATTTTCATCTACAAAGAAATTAATTTTCTCTTCATTCCCATGACCATTCATTTCTTATTCTCTGTATAAACATTTCCATCCTGTAAAAAAAATAAAATCAATCTATTTGAAGGCCATTCTCTTTCCTCTATTTCTTTGAATCATCTAGATAAGTCTTTTGACATTTTGAGCCTTCAATTTGCTCAAATCCCCTTTTATAAAAAATTTCATCTCAAAAAAACTTTTCAACATGCTCGTGCAAAAAGACAAAAAAAAACTTCTCCCAAGATAATCATTCTTCAAGAAAATCATTCCATAATATCTCATGCAATACACAAATGACTTTCAAATTCTCTATTTTGCATACCTTCATATCTTCAAGTTCTCCTTAAAAAAATCTTACTTAAAAAACTCTTCATATTCTTTAAAACCTCGTCTCAAAAAATAACTTCCAATTTAATAAAATGTCTTAAAAAAATTCTAAAATAGTCTCCTTAAATACCGAGAGAGAGAGAGAGAGGGATACTTGTGTTTTAGAATTAGAAAAATCTTTTAAAAAAATATTTCTAAAAACCTTTAAAAACTCCTTAAAAAAATCTTTCTATTCGGGCTCAAAAAGACTCCATAAACTGCCAAAAAATAACTTCACACTACAGTCAACAAAGAGCTTTGACATTCACATGCACGTCAATATGCATTGTCAGGGAGAGTTTGAATTTCAAAGCTGAACATTGATTAGAGACTTCATGCCCTCTTAATGTTTAAACACAGCCATTGATAAAGCATTTGGCGCCACCTGCTAAGAAGTATAATCGATGTCACTGGTCCCGCTAGGTAGAGGGGGCCGATACCCCAATGACTGCAACCCCTTAAAGTTGCAACTTAAGTTGCATATGACTTGCGATAGCAAGTCAACTGTCAAATAAAAGAAAAGTTCAACTATTCTTGTCGATCAAAACTCAAATATAACATGAAGTGAATTTACATGCTATGAGTAGAGGTGAAATTAGAGATTGAACATTTACCCTTGAAAACATCACATGTTTTGAATCCTATTGACTTCAAAATATCTATAACTCTGATTAGAGTAGGAAGACATGAAGTAAGAAGAGAATTATGAATTCTTGATATAAACCACATGAAATTTTCCTACCAACTACATATGAACACAAACTCCAAACATCAATGAAATTAATGATCAATGAAGCTTCTGAGCAATAAGGCATCTTTCTTATCATCACTGTATGAACCTGATAATCTAATGATGATCAACTAAGATCATTTATACATTATGAACAATCTCCTGGCACATGAGCTTCCATAAGTGAGGTATGAAGAATATCAACACGATGAGAACCAATACCAAGACAATACCAACTCCTTACATCCTAATAGCTCAATCTTTGACTTTTCTTTATGTGAAGCTTCTTGTTATCTATATGATATCTCTAACTACCATGATTCCAACAATGTATCAATCTCGTTTACCTTGGACAACATTTGGTATCATAACCTAATTGATTATCAACTCAAACAACTCCTGAAGTAATCACATGATGAAGACAACTAAATGGACAACCTATGAACAACATCTGGCATCATATCCTGATTTCATTATTACACATCTTGTTCTCACACATGATGCTTATGAGCCCTTCAAAACATCCTGAATAAAAACTTTGCACAAGATCAACCCATGTTATCAAAATAATAAACTCCATCACCTCTACCATATGAAGATCATTATGAACACCTAAAACATGACATCTTGACATATGAAGACCAAACACCTTTTTGACATCAATAACAATCATTCACCATCAATCTCCCCCTTTGTCATTGATGGAAAAGTTTCCTGATACATTTTACTTTCTCCACCTTTTTGACGTGTAATGACAAAGGTTATTATCTCCCCCTAAGAAAATAACTCCATTAAAAGATGTTAAAGCTTGATCATAACATTTACCAACATGTTGAATTATGAGGAATTTGAAGACATAAACTCATGTTATCACTTTATCTTCATATCAACCAAAAATTGAGATATCACTTACCCAAATCATTGATACCACTAGTCTCTGAAAAATTTAAAGCACTGATCATTCTTGCAATTTTTTGATCTAAAACTTGTCTTGAAAGTTTTGTCCTTGTTTATCTGCATATTGCACAACTTATCAACTTGTAAGCAATAAGACATCACAAAGTATAGGACCTGAAAGCATCATCATATGAGGCACACCAAACAAAGAATCAAACCATTGTTATAAAATACCCATTGATTGTACCATATTCTGCATAATACCATTTCATGTCACAATACCAATATGAAGATGAAGATGAAAATTGACACCATTGAGATCCTTTGATAACTTATTTTAACAAAATAAAAACTGAGATACCTCTACTAATAAAACACCTGATAACATCAAACTTCTCATTACAAATATCCAAGATTTCCCAAAGCATAAAGTCAGATGGCATAAATATAGCTTCTTAGATTTTAGCCTTTTGACATGACACATAAATTTGAACATCACGCAAGACTACTCATTACTCTCTTTCACTCATAAACACCAACATGAAGACTATACAACTCATGATGACATGATAATCACACAAGAGATGACCAAGATTTCTTGATAGAGACAACATGAACAATCATCCTGCAACCAAGCTATTCTTGCACACCCTTCTTGACATGAAAAAAATGAAGATCATCCTCCTCTCCCTACACATAAGACTTTTTACAACATAATGTCAAATCTAATATATACTACAACCAACACATGCTAACATCTGAAGAGAAACTTCTTGACAATACCCATGATTCATTATATAAATCAACCTATCAAGATTGCACAACCTTCACAATCAAGCTCTTCTTGCAACAACACGTTGCGAAATCAAATGTAGAAAAAAATGTTATGAATTTACTTCTTTCATTCTTAATCCCCTTAGCCAACATAGGCAAATATGTGATAAGAGCTCTTTGAAACATCTTAAGTTCTTTTCCATGACAACCAATACTTTTCAATAACTAGATCCCATTGAACTGCAACATCATAACTCAACCTTTGTCAGTATCAACATGGTATGAACAAAATATAAATAGGATCATTTATAAACCAAATCTCTCAACACTGTCAAACTCTTTGTGCTTTGAAACCTTGATTATCTTATCTGTAATATGATATTACAAACCACTGATCACCAATATCACTGTCACATACAAACATTATCAAAGATGAATCTAAAAATAACAAAACAAGATCATCAAATTGATAAACATCAAATGATCTTCTTCCTGAAACTTCTTGGGGATACTTGATAGAACATGAATAACTCCCCCTTACTTCATGTTCTCAGTTATCCAACTAATGATGTAACTTGTGCAAGACGCACAAGTTTAGGATACTTCTTGTCTTGACTTTGTTTTCTTTTGCAAACCTGTATAAACCTTTTGTTTTCTCTGCTCAACGTGTCTGCTCTAGATGTCTTCAATTCATTCCTGCAAAATTGTGCCTTATGCCCAAGATTATGACACTTAAATCATGTGACATTGTAACCAATTAGAGGAGTAAAGGAATCATATCTCTTTGATATGCCAAAAGTATTTCCATAATCATATCTTCCATGCATCCAACAGTCTCTTTCTATGTGACCAACTTGGTTACAATGGTAACATTTTGCATTAGAACTCTTATTTGTCATTCTAGAAAGACTTTTGTTCTTATTCCACTCAACATGATTTCTAGCATAAGAGCAATAATCTCTAGCTCTATGACCATAGATATGACAAGAATAGTAATAACCATGAAACTGAGACTAATTATACCTTATTGAATGGTATTGCCTAACAGGTGGAGGTCTGTTTGTTCTTTCTCTTCCAACATCAGAAGCTTTATCTTTTGCCCTCTTCTTGTCTTCCTTAGGAGCAGCAGGAGGATTTCTAACTTTGGAACACTCTCCTTCTTTAGTACTCTTTTCAAATAGCAAATTCTTGTGCAACTTAGAGGAAGGCTTTTCTAACTCCTTTCTTAAAGAGACTTTTTGGTGCAGGAGCACCAAGGGCTTGGAGCCCATGTGTATATATGTTTGCATTTTGTTGTGATGTTTTGAATTTTCAAATGGGTAGAGCAGGAAGAAGTTTATGCATGTGCAAAGTAAACCCATCGGCGTGAGCAAGCTCATCAGCGCCACGTTTTATAGCTTTAACAATAGTTAAAGTCATACCGACAGTTGTGTTTGAAAGTGCCATCAGCGTGAGATGGCGGATCGGAAGACATGCCCAACATCTGAGCGATGGAGAGAGTCTCACCGTAGAGCAAGACAATGACTGACATATCGACGAAGAGAGTTACGAATTGGCCGATGTTGTATGTCAAGCCGATGGGTTAGAATGGTCAGTGAGACATTGGTCTTCGGCGTAGGTATTGTTTCCTTCACCGATGGTTGTGGTCATTCCGATGAAGGCGTTCTGTAGGCGTCGGTGAGACAAGGGCCATCAGAATAAGTATCGAAGGTTTGTCTGATGCTGAGTAGTCACCCCGATGACATCGACGGGAGTCTGAGGTTCGGTGTGACTTTTGAGGTCTTGTCTGATATGGGCTATTACATCGATGGTGCTTTAGGACATCGGCAGGAGGACTTCTGTCGGCATAGCTTAAAGATTTGAGGCCGATGCACAATGGTCACACCGACGGAGGGTGAAGACTTGGTATCGGTGAGACAAGGGACTATCGGAGTTCATGGTTGAATGTTGGCCGATAGTTTGGGTTGTGCCGATGGGGGTAGACAGGGGTCGTTGGCAGCAAAAGTGCTGACAATAGTTTACTAAGCCGTCAGATATATAAACTGCAGTGTCCAACTTCAATGGGTGCATGTGGGACTAAAAGTTTTCATGAATGCGAAAGTCAAGATGTCTGGCTGATAATAATGTGAATGTATCGATAGAATGCATATCGACAGGGGAAGAATATGATCAGTGTGACAATGAATCTATTTTGTCGATGGGAGTTGAATAGACAGAAAACCTAACAGTTTGATAACTGAAAGGAAGCCAAACAATATAAAAGCTAGTTTTTTCTTTGTAAAGTGGTTGGGAACTTTTTGAAACCTGAGATGCCGTGAATGTAATAGAGGAACTTCTGATAATAAAAACATTGACAGTTGAATCCATTTGAATTTTGTTTGTAGAGTACTTGCATAATCTGGTTTGCAGTAGAGTAGATAGTGTAATTCCTGTTAGTTTTATTTCTGTTTGTACATAAATGACTCTAGTTTGATGTCCTCGCATATTCTTTGTATAGTCATGGGGGGAAATCAAATAGAGTCTCTTTTTTTAGTTTTCCTTTCTGTTGTTGTGAACAGGTTGACAGAAAAAGGCCATGTGAACTTGTACTAGGTGAGCTGTGCCATAGCCCGACTAGTATGCAAGTTGCAATCTGGAGACAGAGGTGAAAACAGAGTGGAAGAATTGAGTACCAAGCAATCAGAACCCTGGACCCAGAGAGGAGGGCTGATAATGGGCTCAAGAAGGCTATGAGCCTTGGAGATTAGGAATCTTGGAAACAGTGAGGCTAAAGAAGAACACCTCACACCAAGTAAGCAATGTCTGTATTGGGAACAACAGGCAAACAGGTCTTTCGCCTCTGTAATAGACTGGTTAGGTTGATATAGGCATTTTGGGGCAGAAAATGTCTTTGAGCACTTGAATTGGTAGGGAGACTTGGGATTGATATAGATCTTGAAATGTTGTGTCAAGATAGGTTTGCTAAACCCATAGGCCTCCCCATCACTTTTTTAGATTCATACCTTTCACATTCAACTTCTTTGACCTTTAGCTGATTATTGACATCTTTTATTTTCTTAACTTCTGTAATTTGAGCCTTCAAATCTATTATTTGTTTTTCTACATCTTGAAGATTTGAAAGAATTTTGGTTTTGGATTCCTTTTCCTCTTGTAGTTGCAACTTTAACCTTTTGTTCTCCATTCTGAGTTCTTTGATCTTATCAAGGGAACAAATGAGCTCACCTTCCATATCAATCTCATAATCATCTTCATTATCAATCTCAACAACAAAATTTTCATCAAGCTCTTGTCTTCTTACATTCATATTGAAGTCTTCCTTTTTATAAAAATTCTCAACTGTAGGGTCATTCTTTTTTAGGGATAACATATGGAACATATCATTGCTAGGCTTAACTGAGGCTTGTTTTTTATCAACATCAATCTTTTCTCTATTCAAGACCTTATTTCTATTCTTCTTTCCCATGGTACTCTAGACACAGGATCAACCCAAGATGATTAGGCTACAAAAGGGAAATTGGCTCTGATACCAATTGTAGGACTCTAGGACAACACTAAGAGGGGGGGTTAAATCAGTGTTGTATTATTTTTACAATTTTCCAAAATTGGCAACGAGGTTTATCGAAATTGAACTAATTACTTGAACAATTAATCAACAAATGATCAATCACATAAATCACATACGGTAAATGAAGCTATGGAAGACATCAAGACATGAGATTATGACACATGAAAATTACAGAGTGGAGAACCCTCCAGGGGTAGAAAAACCACTCAAAATGCCTCACTGGCTTAACCAAAAACCTCACTGGTTACAATGTTTAGAAGCACCATTCCCTAATACATTTAGAAGCACAAACTTCAAGGAGCACCAACCCCTAATTCATTTAGAAGCACCAACTTCAAGGAGTACCAACCCCTAATACATACTCAAATTAAAACCAAGAATTTAGAGGGTTTCTTTGTTTCAATACAAATCACTTCTTCTTTCACATTTGTCTATCATATCACCATACTTCTCATCAACTCAAATCAATCTGCATACTAGTCTCATTATCTTTGTTTGATCAATTCTCACCAAATTATTTATGCATAACTATTCACCTAATTCAATCTAAAAATATGGTGCAACAAGGAGATTATCATTGTGATCCTGACATCAACTTTCTCAGCTTAATTTTCACTCTTTCAATAAACATTTGATAACCTTGTCATTCTTTGTCTTTACCCCTACAAAACATGATTTCATACAAAAATCATCTGTCTTTTCAAAGATGTCTTCAATTCACACACTCAATCAATCTACCTAAAAAACCATTATATACAATTTGAAAACCCTTTCACATTCTACATAATCATTTTCATCTGCAAAGAAATTAATTTCCTCTTCATTCCCATGACCATTCATTTTCTTCTTCTTTGCATAAACATTTCCATATTGCAAAAAAAAAAATCAATCTATTTCAAGGCCATTCTCTTTCCTCTATTTCTCTGAATCATCTACATAAGTCTTTTCACATTTTGAGCCTTCAATTTTCTCAAATTCCCTTATATAAAAAATTTCATCTCAAAAAAAAATTTCAACATGCTCCTACAAAAAGATAAAAAACAACTTCTCTCAAGAAAATCATTCTTCAAGAAAATTATTCCATAATATCTAATGCAATACACAAATGACTTTCAAATTCTCTATTTTGCATACCTTCATCTCTTCAAGTTCTCCTTAAAAAACTCTTCATATTCTTTAAAACCTCCTCTCAAAAAATAACTTCCAATTTAATAAAATGTCCTAAAATTTTTCTAAAATAGACTCCTTAAATACCGAGAGAGAGAGGGATACTTGTGTTTTAGAATTAGAAAAATCTTTTAAAAAAATATTTCTAAAAACCTTATAAAACTCATTAAAAAAATCTTTCTATTCGGGCTCAAAAAGACTCCATAAACTACCAAAAAATAACTTCACACTACAGTCAAAAAAGGGCTTTGACATTCACATGCACATCAATATACATTGTTGGGGAGGAGAGTTTGAATTTCAAAGCTGACCATTGATTAGAGACTTCATGCCCTCTTAATGTTTAAACACAGCCATTGATAAAACATTTGGCGGCACCTGCTAAGAAGTATAACCGATGTCACCATTCCTGCTAGGTAAAGGGAGCCAGTACCCCAATGACTGCAACCCCTTAAAGTTGCAACTTAACTTGCATATGACTTGCGATAGCAAGTCAACTATCAAATAAAAGAAAAGTTCAATTGTCATTGCCGATCAAAACTCGGATATAACATGAAGTGAATTTAAATGCTACGGGCAGAGGTGAAATTAGACATTGAACATTTAACCTTGAAAACATCACATGTTTTGAATCTTATTGACTTCAAAATATCTATAACTCTGATTAGAGAAGGAAGACATGAAGTAAGAAGAGCATTATGAATTCTTGATATAAACCACATGAAATTTTCCTACCAATTGGATATGAACACAAACTCCAAACATCAATGAAATCAATGATCAATGAAGCTTCTGAGCAATAAGGCATCTTTCTTGTTATCACTGTATGAACCTAACAATCTACTGATGATCAACTGAGATCATTTATACATTATGAACAATCTCCTGGCACATGAGCTTCCATAAGTGAGGTATGAAGAATATCAACATGATGAGAACCAATACCAAGACAATACCAACTCCTTGTTGTCCTAATAGCTCAATCTTTGACATTTCTTTATGTGAAGCTTCCTATTATCTATATGATATCTCTAACTACCATGATTCCTTAAATGTATCAATCTCATTTACCTTGAACAACATCTGGTATCATAACCTGATTGATGATCAACTCAAACAACTCCTGAAGTAATCCCATGATGAAGACAACCAAATGGATAACCTTGGAACAACATCTGGCATCATATCATGATTCCAACATTACACATCTTGTTCTCACACATGATGCTTATGAGCCCTTCAAAACATCCTAAATAAAAACTTTGCACAAGATCAACCCATGTTATCAAAATAATAAACTCCATCACCTCTACCATATGAAGATCATTATGAACACCTGAAACATGACATCTTGACATATGAAGACCAAACACCTTTCTGACATCAATGACAATCAATCACCATCACAACCGTGGTATGCTTGGGTATCTCCAAAAGAGAATAACTGAGTTGATGCAATGTAAGAAGAAAAACAAGGAAACTATTAACCAACCCAAAGAAAAATATTACACCTTATTTCTGAATTAATAGAAATCTAGATACATGCACACAAACACTGTTGCATCATGTAAATTTAAAATCTAACCATATGGGGTCCATTTTCTTTTATTCTCCTAAGTAATTGCCAAAAAATGTAAATATCTCATGCTAATAGATGTAGCTTCACAAATCAACCTAAAATCATTTATGCAAAATATTACATGACAAAATTTGAAGCAAGAGTAACTAGTCAATAAGATCCCAATTAGCACATGCATTTATCATATCTCTATTAGGAAGAGCTAGGGCTAAGTGAGACAACTTTCAAGCCTAATACATAAAGACTACTAATTGTACTGAGTCTAAATAGATTTCATATATATTCTAATTCATCCATTGGTTAGAGCTAGAAAAATGCACAAACCTGTTACCTTAAAAAACAAAAACTTAATCAATGACACACATTCAGAATCCATGGTAAGACTAGATAATCTAATAGTTGATATAAATCCTGGATTAGCCACACTTTCTACCTGTCATTACTGAATATCAATTTATAGTATGTAACCGTTAGAATGCAAATCCAAGATAACACTAAAACTTGATATTAATCATCTGATAGTTTTCGCAAGCCAAGAAGAGTGATAGCAATGCTCAACAAGATGAGATGTTCCATTGGTCCATGCAATGATGAGCTAGCTAATGGTATAGACATACTTCATGTTCATTTGGGTGCTCAAGAAGGATGCTAGTGTGGGAGTCCCATTGGTGGAAATGAACACATTATGTTAGAATAATTAGATCAATAGATTTCTCACACGACTGTGAATGAAAACTCACCACACAGATGTGAATGGGCGAGAGGTGTACATGGAGTGACAATATGGGTTAGAGGCTACTTGTATGCTATCATACCCACATGTGATTGCTCAAACTTGTGTGACAAACACACTTTTAATGCATGAGATTGAAGTCTTCAAACACCATAAACAACTCAATATATAAGCCATGGCCAAAAAGAAAATAATATGAAAGACCCTTTAGTTGTTTCACTGTGGGGTCATCATGTGGACTTTGTAGAACTCAAGTGATATTGCCAAGGGCAGTGATTGCATCCTTTCAAGCTGGTTTTCAGTCACTACCATGTCTCGATGGATAACTTGAAGTAGGTGGTGACTAGATCCGTGAGTCAATGATGAATTAAAACAAAATTGCATCTGAGTGAGTAAAGAACCTACACTAAAGACATGATTAGGCGATAGGAAACAAATGTTTAAAGATCTACGAGCAAGGGTTGAATGCCCAAGGGAGTTTACTCATGACTTAATAAGGTTGTTTCACCATGGGCTTAACACATGTCCCTTCCCTCCGACATTTGAACTTAGGGCCTTTGACTATGGTTTTTGACCACGAATGGAGGGTAATGTAGATCATGATCAAAGCATGGTGGAATGCAAACAATAGACGAGCTTGAAGGATTCAATTTTAGACACATGGGCCTATGACAACTATAATGAACAAATGGTTTGGCATGGTTTCATTAACACTATATGGAAAGTAAAAGAGGCTGCCATGAAAGAAATAAAAGAGCCCAAAGGTAGAGCATGAAATTTCTAATCAATGCAAAGTATAAACAAACTAAAGTCTTCTAACCTGAATGTAATGTAGAAATTCTCAGATATGATAGGGCCAAATTCTAACACACATGAGCATAGCCTTGTTGACTCTTGACACAATTATAGGCATGAAGCCCATGTGTAAAATAGGGCACACAAAAAGAGCTACTATGGACATGGTGAAAGAGCTACTATGGACATGGTGTAAGCCCAAGAACATGATCAAGGAATACTCAAAGCAAAGCTAACATCCAGACACAAATTTTGACATTGCTATGTGCACAAATATGATATAAGATTTTAAATAAAGCCAATACATAAATGAAAATGCAAATATTTGCATACACACAAAGTTATAAAATAGGGCTTGTGAATTAGGGTCAATATATACATATAAGAAACAAGTCAACAAAGAGCTCAGTCAACTCATAGAGACTTTTGAATGTACAAGAACCAGAGTTCCAGAATATAGTTGTGTCGAAATAAGCCCAGGCCAAAGCTAGTAAAATTTCTATATGTAGGGAACACAAACTATGAAATGCAAGCTAATTTGTGAGAATAAAGTTATATTCAAATGATTTTTTTGCCCTAGAATACAAAATGCTTCATGAGCCAATATGCAAGACCAAAGTCGGGACCAAGATCACTACAGTTTACAAAACAGAGCCACAGATGTGAAAGATAGTTTCTAATGTTAAAGAATAGGGATGTGTTGTCGAAGCCACAACAAGACATACCATTCTGTACCCGATTATTAGCTATTAGGATAATGTTATAATTTTTTAGTTAATTATCATTTTGTTTATGTTGATTAGATTTTGATTATGTTTATGTATGGGGTAGATTTATCATTTAATACATGGTTATGTCCATGATGTAGGTCCACATAGCTTTTATGGATTGGAGATTTTCTATTTTTTTATAAGGGTAAAATAGGGGGTTTGAAAGGTCCCCAAACCTTTTACAAAGATTAATCCAAATATAGCTATTACCAATTTTTCATCTACAGTTCAAATTGCTAGACTGATTCATTAAGTTTGTTTTAAGATGAAACATTCTTAACATTTGTCTACTTTGTTAGTTTGCATAGTTGGTTTAGAGTGCTTGAAAGGAAAAGGTTTAGTTTATGATAACAAAAGAAAGAAATTTAGCTCAGCATTCATTTCTTTGTAGAGTTTTCATGAGGTATATAAGTTATTTCATTTCGCATTACAATGTTCATTCATTTTACAAATAAGATATACCAAACTAAATAAACATTGCATTGAATGAAAGCGAGAAAGATCAAATGTCCCACACAAGTCATAGCAGTAGCTAAACCACTATGTTAGAAGGAATATACTATGCATGTAAGGAAAAGTAAAGTAATGAAGGAGATAAGATAAGGCATATCTATCATTGCCTATTGAAGTCTTGAGTTGACCCTCGTTGCAGCTAATTCCTCTTTGCTCCTAACCTTTGAATGAACCTGTAGTGATAGAGAGAGATGTTAGAGCTCAAAATATGATTTATCCTATGTACTTCATCAAATAGAGACATAATACATTCTTTATGATGCACTGAGTCACAAGATCAAATCATTCATATGCAAGAGAGCCTAAAGAGATGAAACATCATTGAGCTTCATTTTTTTAAAAACTAACAAGTTTGTTTCCTATGCAAGTATAGAAGAAGTTATCTTGCTGGTTTGAAGACATTTCAGCATGTGGTGCAAAGTGGGCTCCCACAAGGGTTGATCCCAGCATACTGCCCCTAAATGTCAAGGGGAATGCAATAGGAATACATATTCATATTATTCAAATAGAATACATTTAGCTAAAGGAGTGTCACATCAAGTGAGTGCATATACTTGAAGTTCATTGCCCATCCATGATGATCAGTTCAAGTCATGAAATGACAACCATAAATGAGTAGTGAACTTGTCCAAGATAGATCAATAGTGTGGAACTAAGTAAGGCATTATCAACAATATGGTATTGTGTTATTTCATTCATTGACTATTTCATTATCATTTGTATACATTGAAGATATTTGAGAATATTCTAGTCTCATTATGCAGCCTTATATATATGAGGAATTAATACAAGTAAATGCAATGAGAAAATGTCCACATAGAAGGAACAACAAGGAGTACACTATTCATCTAGAGCAATCTCTCATTCATAATAACAATATATAGTCTTAAAGGTTCCAGTTGACTATGATAATCATAAGAGGACAATAATCTATTGCTGATCGAATAATATTCAATACCAACATGAAGGTACTTTTGAAGTGATATTTGTATACGAGGGACATCATATAAAATAATTCATTCAAGTCCTCATCAAAGGAACAAATGGACATCCATACAACAGTCATGATCAACTACAGGACAATCAAATTGATGCCTTAAAGATACAGTTGCAAGTTATACACAAAATGTCCATGCCTCAGGCAATGAAATGAAAAAGCCTACAGTAGGCATATAAAGTTACTATTCAAATGCATGGAATAGCTAAAAAGATCATAAGTTATAGATCCAGTGACATGAGGTAGCACATGAAGATTTGCTCAAGAAACATATTGCCTCAGCCAATAAAATAAAGGAGTCATTATCATTAAGGATGATGTGTATGTGGGTATATTTGATATAGTACATTAAACTGATAGCAAGAGTAAATGCCATGTCAAAGATCGAATGTGATCACACCGGGACTATACAGACAGGTAAAGAAAAGTACCACCGTCATCAAATGGAGCATACATAAATGTATAACTATATGCGTTTAAAAAATCAAGTGTTCATGGTCATCTACAGGTGGTGCAGAAAGAAATGACATGAATGTTATCATTACAAAGTTCATATGGAGCAGCAAAGAAAATGAGCTATAATCTTTCAGCTCATCAAGTACTATTTTTAACAAACCAGAAGGATAAATGAAATGTTGAGAGTAGAGATATCTTGTAGCCACATCCAAGTTTTATTTTCTTTGTAATATCATGTCAAATTGTCAGAAGAAAGTAAAGTTTAGATACAGAGGAAGGGTTCAAACCATCGTAGAGCTCCATCCCAAAGATATATATAAAAGGAAAACGTACATAGAATAAAACCTATCTTAATATTAGCAATGAATCTTTAGCCACAAAGGACAACAATACCCAGAAAGAGAGCAGGTATTCATTTTGTAAATCTTGCATTATTTCATCAAAATGTATCAAGTTCTCTTCAAATAGTAAAGAAGAAATACATGTAATATCATTTATATATTGTGGGTTCTCAGGCCGTCGCCAAGAATACATTTTCCTTCAGAAATATCAAGACCCACATCAAGATTATGCAGGCTTAACAACACTTAGAAATGATGAAATATACCAAATATAGCTGCGGGCCTGAAATACAGAACATATTTTCGTCACAAGTAGGTTAAACCCACTTGGGGTTTCGAGTAAGAATCTAAGATGCAGAGGAAGATAGGAAGTTTCAAACTCATGTAAGAAAAAGAAATGCTCAGAAATATAAGTTTGGTTGCGGCCTTTCATGAAGGAAACACAGAGAGTATATGACTGATGCTTAGGATTAAATAAATATTTTCTTGCTACAGAAATAGTAACAATATCTTTGTTATTTTCTACAAAATGGAAGCTAAGAATGCTTCAAACAATGGAGGAATTAGAGTAAATGATACAATATTCAAACAAGAGGAACTCACCTTGTTTTATGAGTGAAGATACATGCATATAAGCCCACTAGTTTTCCTACAAGAAGAGCTCCCAATGTTCAGACTAGTCAGCCATGGTGGCCTAAAAATAAGAGGAAAACAAATCATATACAAGAAATGAAACAAAGCAAGTATTTCAGAGAAGAGAAGCTTCTATAGCTGTGACCTGTAAGGCCAGATTTGCAATCAGAATGAAGAATATGGTTAAAATTTGTGACTGGGAACTACTTACCTTCCATTTTCTATCAGAATCTTCAAGGAAACATTTAGACATAGCAAGGATGGAGGGTCACAAGCTTCAAACCCTACTCCATGGTAGTGGCTTACCAGAGCCTTTTCATCAAAACTCAAAAGAATGCAAAGTGAAATGAGCCCAAAAAGATAGGGCATGGAATGGTTTTGTCTTAGGTTTTCATTTTTTCCCTAAGTCGACCAAGGTATTTTATCACATTGAATTTCAAATTCATTGCCTCAACTAATACCCTCGAGGGTATTATATCCCATGTTATATACAATGCCTAGGCTTTATGCCTTAGAGGCTATTAGATCACTTTTGAAGATGAACCAAAAACCCCATATGCCTTAGGAATTTTTCCAAAACCAAATGGATGGCAGACCTTAGAGGTCTTTTATTTTTCCAAATTTTTATGTTTTTCTATAGAAAATCAAATTGCCAAGTGAAAATATATGAGTCATGTATTATTCTTTGTAAAGAATCAAATCGAGATAAATTAGGAGATAAAACTCCAAATTCATTGTAAAACAATATTTAAAGCAATACTTCTATAAATTGCTTTTAAATATTTGTTATTTTATGCAATTTAAGCAAAGTAAAGTAAAGTAAATCATTTTTTGAGTTTGCTTTCTTTTGGGTGAAATTATAAAAATATGGGTGAAATGGAGCCTTTATTGAGTAGATAAAGCTTGTTTTTTAGGTTTTTTTGGTGGGACCACCTTTGAGGAGATTTTGACAGCTTTTACAATTAGTTTTGGCCAGTTTTGGTTTCCTTTTTGGTGGCTTTTTTAGTGGAACTCGAAAATGACTTGGAGGTTCGCTTTCAGAGAGATTTTTGTAGTTTTTCCTTTTTTTCCCATTTTGGAAAAACTAGAGGATATATTGGAGAAAAACTTAGTTTTTTGGTATTTCTGATTATGGTTTCTTTCTCTCTTGTTCATCTGCAGAGAGCTTGTAGACACTTTTTGACTCAGATTTTCATTTCCATGTACTCCTTTCAGTTCAATATAGTAGAGCATTCCTACCTCATTTCTTCTTCCTCATAGTCACAATATTGATTTGATGTTTCATTGTGATAATAAATATTTTGTCATTTGTCATGTCTCTTTATTGTGAAACTATATGCAAATATTTCATATGATTCTGGTTGTGTGTTGTGTTTAGATCGATCCTTCATGCAAATTACTTTTGAGTTGTATGTTCTAGGTGAGGTCGTGAAATTTTATGTTTAAGGAGCTATTTGTGAGAGAGATCATTAGAACAAGTTATAGTTTTGGAGATTAGATTTTAGAATTTAAATTTTAGTTTTCTTTTCACCCTTTACCTTGGTAAATCATTTAAATTAGGAGAGTTCATCAAGAGAACCATCTCACTCTTGAGGTTCCCTCCAAGTTTTAGGCAACCCACAGGCCTAGGAGTGTTCCCATGTGTCAACAGGTAGCTAAGTTGATAGCTTAGCAATGGGTGCATACTTTGTTAGTAACAATTTTTGGCATGCCTGGTGGGACTCATTGGACTATTTTGGTCAAAAAGTATATTCATATATCATTGATATTTGGTGTCTGTGTTAGTGATCTTAGCTTTTGGAGGAAAGAAATCAACATACCTGGTGACTCTAAATGACATTCTACTAGTTTCAATATAATCAGGTGTTGGTTTATTTCAAGTAATTATGGTTTTAGTTTGTTCTCCAACTTTTGGATGAGTAAGCATGTCTATCTTTCATGGGAATACATCATATCATCCATCATATCATGAAAGTGCTCCTAATCCACTATCTTATCAACCATATCAAATCAATCATGCTATTGGTTTTATCCCAAATAACCATGTAACAATAGTATATCAGTATGCTCAACATTCTTACCTCCCACCCACCCCTGCTCAGCCTCCATGTCTACCTTCATATACTCAAAACCAGCTCCAAGAGTGTGAAAAATAGGAGATTGTAGGCATTAAGGGTATATTGTTTGACTCCATGCAATAGCTAGATGAGATCAAGAGGCAGCATGAGTATAATCAGCAACAAGAAGAGATGGCTTATCAAGCCTACCTTCATGAGTAGGAGTTGTTGGTACAAAGGTTGTAGTTTGAATAAAATCTTAAGAGGGAGATAGAAGTGAAAGAGGAGAAGATCAAGCTTTTGGTTGCTCAATCACAAAGGCCTGAAGCCCAAGTAGCTCATGTCATTCTAGATCAGCCCTTTCAGGATGAGGTTAGTAGGTATGAAATTCCAATTTTTATGAAAAGTGAGCCTCTTAACCCTCCCAAATTCAAGATTCATAGTTTAGAGATCCTTTACCATTGCAAGAGCCTATGTTGGCACAATCTAAATTTTTTATGCTTCACAATCAACTACTTGAAGATCCTTTTTTCCTCCAAGAAACTTGAGAAGCTCCCCAGAGAATCAAAATTCCAAGTTTCAGAAGTTCTAATTTTGCTCAAGAGCCTATTTGCATTCAAAACTAGTCCATTAATCCTTAGTTTCAGTCATATCAAGAACCTGAACCAAGTCATCAAACTTTTGAACAACCATGGTAGCCTTCTTAGACAAGGTATCCTAGTTAAAAAAATGTTGAATCTTGTTAAGGCTACCCCTCCTAAACCAATCCAAAATCAAGAAGAAGAAAAGGTAGAAAAATCTCAACCAATCAAGATTCCAAGTTGGTGTGTTGAACAGGAGCAAAATCTTTTAGAGCCCAACCCAATCAAAATTTTAGGTTTCAAGCCAACAGCTAAAGGTTCTTGCAGTCCTTTTTGTGCCACCAAATCAGAAAGATTAGATATGGAGCTAGAGGTTGTTGTTGTTCATGCTGTATTCCCAACTGAATATGAGCATGATGCATATGAAGAGGATGTTGGTTCATACTTGAGACCAAATCCTTTGCATTTTGATTCATTTGAAAAGTTTTCTAATGTTGTTTATAAGATGAATGAAAGTAGAGTACAGAGGTCGGAAGGTGAAAGTCTTCAGTTGCAAAGATAAAATGCCCAAGTTTCATTGGAGGAAACACCACATGAGGAGGAAGAATTGGTTTCTTTGTTTGATTAGTTACCTGGTTTTGTGGAACCAAATGAGGAAAACATGCTCATACCAAGGACAACAATTTTAGAATAGCAAGACGATCCTCAACAATATGAGGAGTTGTTGATTGAAGCTAAGCAATCTATCAATGGGGTCTTGGATCAAGTAGAAGACTGTGAAGGTAAGCCTATCATGGAACTTACACAGCTGGCTGAGAATTGTTATGAGGTAAAAAAACAACCCTCTTTTATTAGAAATTCAAGAGGAATGTGACAATCTTTCATTTTGGGATGACCTTGATGATTTTGTTGCAAATTTAGATCATGTGGAAAGATTTTTAGTTAGTCTATTTAATGAGCTTCCTAGCTTTGAGGTTGGAGATGAAAATAACATGTCTATGCCAAGTCTTGACCATCAGAGTGTTGTAGAATTTTCAAACAAGGTGCTAATTCGTGAACATGTATATGAAAGCAACCCTAATTTGACTAATGAGGATATGTTTCAACATGAAATTGAGCTTTTCTACTCATGCTTGGATGTTATGCCAACACCTTTGGAGGAGGAAAGTGTTGATCAATAGGAGCAACCTATAGAGGAGGGTTGCCTTGGTCAGCCAAATTGGCAAGGTGAAGGGACAAAAATCCTAAGAAGTAAACCAGTAGTGAAAGTCCAAGTTTCATCCTTGCAAGATGATGTCGAATCAAGGATTTAGCTGGCAGAGAGCTAAACTAGTAGACACATGTTACTATTGTACCCAAATAGGAGATTGTAGCCTTAAAAGAGTAGACCCAACTCACCTCTTCATCCCAAATAAGTCATATGTTTGATCAAACTCAAGAGGTGAGTGAGTTTGTTTATGTTCTTCATGAAGCATCACAATAGTTTGTGGGATATCTTCTTGTTTCCCACTTCTTATCAGTGGTCCATAACCTTGCAAAACATCCCATGTTGGTTAGAAGGGGGAGTTATTTTACAAAGCTAGTGAATGGGTTTGTTTGATCAACTTCTTTGGCTGGTTAGAATAGGTTAAAGTTAGTGCTTCAGTTAATAAGTGCTTTATTCACATTCCTTTCAGTTTATTTCCTTTCCCTAAGTATTGCTACACATGTTTTCTGGCCACCAGGGCCTTCCAATTTTCTTTTGGTTTGGTTTTGTTTGGTTTTCTTCTGCTGTTTGGAGTAATTTGCAATATAGTTTCATGGTTTTTTGAGTTTGAGATGAGCAGAGTTTGAATCCATGCCATTTGGATAACTAAGGAAAATGGTCTTGATGCTTAGCAGGTAAGCATTTAGTAGAAGTCGCTAGAAATGTTACCAATTTTTCATCTACAGATCAAATTGATAGAGCCGATTCATTAAGTTCATTTTAAGATGAAAAGTTCTTTACATTTGTCTACTTTATTAGTTTTCATAGATTTTTTAGAGTGCTTGAAAGGAAAACGTTCAGTTTATGATAACAGAAGAGAGAAATTCAGTTCATCATTCATTGCTTTGTAGAGTTTTCATGAGGGATATAAGTGATTTCATTTCACATTAAAATATTCGTTATTTTACAAATGAGATATACCAAACTGAATAAACATTGCATTGAATGAAAGAGAGAAAGATCAAATGTCCCACATAAGCCGTGGGAGTACCTGAACCAATACATCAGAAGGAATATACTATGCATTTGAGGAAAACTAAAGTAATGAAGAAGATAAGGCATATCTATCATTCCCTATTGAAGTCTTGAGTTTACCCTCATTGCAACTAATATCTCTTTGCACCCGACCTTTGAATGAACCTGCAGTGATAGAGAGAGATATGTTAGAGCTCAAGATATGATTTATCCTATGTACTTCATCAAACAAAGACATAATACATTCTTTATGATGCACTGAGTCAGAAGATTAAATCATCCATATGCAAGAGAGCCTGAAGAGATGAAACATAATTGAGCTTCATTATTTTTTATACTAACACATTTGTTTCCTATGCATGTATAGAAGAAGTTATGTTGTTGGTTTGAGGACATTTCAACATGTGGTGCAAAGTGGGCTCCCACAAGGGTTGAGCCCATCATGTTGCCCGTGAATCTCAAGGGGAATGGAATAGGAATACATATTCATATTTTTCAAATACAATAGATTCAGCTGAAGGAGTGTCACATCAAGCAAGTGCATAAACTTCAAGTTCATTGCCCATCCATGATCATCAGTTCAACTGATGAAATGACAACCATACATGAGCAGTGAACTTGTCCAAGACAGATCATAGTGTGTGGAACTAAGTAAGGCATTATCAACAATATGGTATTATGTTATTTCATTCCTTTACTATTTCATTATCATTTGTATGCATTCAAGATATTAAAGAATAATCTAGTCTCATTATGCAGCCTTATTTATGAGGAATTAATACAATTGAATGCAATGACAAAATGTCCACCTAGAAGGAACAACAAGGAGTACATTGTTCATCTGGAGCAATCTCTCATTTATAATAACAAAATATAGTCTCAAATGTTCCAGTTGACTGTGATAATCATAAGAGGACAACAATCTGTTGCTGGTCAAATAATATTCAATACCAACATGAAGGTACTTTTGAAGTGATATTTGTATACAAGGGACATTATACAAATGATTCATTCAAGTCCTCATCAAATGAATAGATGGACAACCATACAATAGTCATGATCAACTACAGGACAATCAAACTGATGCCATAAAGATACAATTGCAAGTTATACATTGAATGTCCATGCCTCAACCAGTGAAATGAAAGAGCCTAGATTAGGTATATGAAGTTATTGTTGAAATGCATGGAACAACCAAAAAGATCATAAGTTATAGATGCAGCTACATGAGGTAGCACATGAAGATTTGCTCAAGAAACATATTGCCTCAGCCAGTAAAATAAAGGAGTCATTATCATTAAGGATGATGTGTATGTGGGTACATTTGATATAGTACAATAAACTAGACAGCAAGAGTATATGTCATGTCATAGATCAAATGTGATCTCACCAGGAATATACAGAATAGGTGAACAGAAGTACCACCATAATCAAATGGAGCATACATAAATGTATAACTGTATGAGTTTAAAACATCAAGTGTTCATGTTCATCTACAGGTGGTGCAGAAAGAAATGGCATGAATGTTATCATTACAGAGTTCATATGGAGCAGCAAAGAAAATGAACTATAATATTTCATCTCATCGAGTACTATTTTTGCCAAACTAGAAGGATAAATGAAATGTTGAGAGAAGAAATATCTTGTAGCCACAATTAAGTTTTATTTTATAATATCATGTCAAATTGTCAAAAGAATGTAAATTTTAGATACAGAGGAAGGCTTCAAACCATCAAAGAGCTCCATCTCAGAGATACATATAAAAGGGAAAAGTACACAGAATAAAACCCATCTTGATATTAGTAATGAATCTTCAGCCACAAAGGACAACAATACCCATAATGAAAGAAGGTATTCATTTTGTAAATCTTGCATTATTTTATCAAAATGGATCAAGTTCTCTTCAAATAGAAATGATGAAATACATATAATATCATTTATATATTATTAGTTCTCAGGCTGTGACCAATAATACATTTTCCTTTAGAAATATCAAAACCCACATCAACTTGCATAGTGAAATCACAAATGTAGACGAAATAGAAACTTTTGAGCTTATGCAGGCTTAACAACACTTAGAAATGATGAAATATACCAGATATAGCCACAGGCCTAAAATACAGAACATATTTTCCTCACGGGTAGGTTAAATCCACTTGGGGTTTTGAGTAAGAATTTCAAATGCAGAGGAAGATAGGAAGTTTAAAACTCATGTAAGAAAAAGAAATGCTCAGAAATACAAGTTTGGTCTTGGCATTTCATGGAGGAAACACATAGAGAGTATATGATTGATCCTTAGGATTAAATAAATATTTTCTTGCTATAGAAATAGTAGCAATATCTCTGTTATTTTCTTCAAAATGGAAGCTAAGAATGCTTCAACCAATGGAGGAAGTAGAGGAAATGATACAATATTCAAACAAGAGGAACTCATCTTGTTTTTTGAGTGAAGATACATGCGTATAAGCCCACGGGTTTGCCCACGGGAAGAGCTTCCAACGTTCAGACCAGTCAGCCATGGTGGCCTCAAAACAAGAGGCAAAAAATCATATATAGGAAATGAAACAAAGCAAGTATGTCAAAGAAGAGACGCTTTTATTGTTGTGACCTGTAAGGCTAGATTTGCATTTAGAATGAAGAATATGGTTCAAATTTGTGACTGGGAATGACTTACCTTCCATTTTCTATCAGAATCTTCAAGGAAACGTTCAGACACAACAAGAATGGAGGGTCACAAGACTCAAACCCTAGCTCCATGGTGGCGGCTCAGCAGAGCCTTTTCATCAAAACTCAAAAAAATGCAAAGTGAAATAAGCCCAAAAAGATAAGGCATGGAATGGTTTTGTCTTAGGGTTTCATTTTTGCCCTAAGTCGACCAAGGTATTTTATCACATTGAATTTCAAATTCATTGCCTCAAATTCATTTCCCAAGTAAAAATATGAGTCATATATTATTCTTTGTAAAGAATCAAATCGAGACAAATTAGGAGATAAAACTGCAAATTCATTGTAAAACAATATTTAAAGCAATATTTCTATAAATTGCTTTTAAATTTTTGTTATTTTATGTGGTTAAAGAAAACTAAAGTAAAGCAAATCTTTTTTTGAGTTCGCTTTCTTTTGGGTGAAATTGGAAAAATATGGACAAAATGGAGCCTTTATTGAGCAGATAAAGGATGTTTTTTAGGTTTTTTTGGTGGGACCACCTTGGAGGGGATTTTGGCAACTTTTGCAATCAGTTTCGACTAGTTTTAGTTTCTTTTATGGTGGTTTTTTTAGTGGATCTCAAAAATGACTTGGAGGGTGGCTTTCAGAGTGATTTTTGTAGTTTTTCCTATTTTCCCATTTTGGAAATATTAGAGGATATATTGGAGAAAAACTTAGTTTTTTGGCAATTTTGATTATGGTTTCTTTCTCTCATGTTCATCTGCAGAGAGCTTGTAAACTTTTTTTGACTCAAATTTTTATTTTCATGTACTCCTTTCAGTTGAATATAGCAGAGCATTACTACATCATTTCTTTTGCCTCATAGTCGCAATATTGATTTGATGTTTCATTGCGATAATAAATATTTTGTCCTTTGTCATGTCTCTTTATTGTGAAACTATATGCAAATATTTTATATGATTATGGTTTTGTGTTGTGTTTGTAGAGGAAAACTAATGCATTGTACATTTAAACAAAATTCAGGGTTAAACCTATCTAAATAGTCCACTCTATCATTGTATTCCTACATTGAATTATAGACCAAGGAGTGTAATATTATGATGATGCTTGCATTATACATGCCTTCAAGACTCATTTCTATCCTAAACTAACTCATACAGACTTATTATGATTAACCTAAGTTACTGAAGTTCACAGAAATGTAAGAACAGAAAAAAAAAAGTTAAAAATCTAATTGCTATGGGTACCTTCAGCATAAGCTGAAGATAACGATCTATTCAACAGAGAATTATAGAATTAACTCAAAATACATAGAATGATAAAAAAAGTTGACACTAACCTCTAGAGGACTTAAAATATGGACTTGTTCATGAATTACAACTACTGGAAATGGCAATCAAGATATTTCACTTGTCTCATGATGCAATTGATGAAATAATAGAAAAATAGTTTTAATTAGGAATGCATAAATAACTAAGGAAATAAACAAAATGAGGGTTAGTACCTTGAGTGGCTAGCTCAAGGAACTATCTCACTTAATTTGGAAACTAGATCTACTTCAGATTCTCATAACACATTGTTGTATTCATTTCATATGAGAGAAAAATCTTCTTAGATTGTATTCAATAAAACATATCTGGATCTTCCAACATAAAAACAAAGTAACCATTTTAGCAATAGATAATAAACTTGACTTAAAAAAAACTAACTCTCCATTGAACTCATCCCTCCTAACTTATATAGAAATGAGAGAGTCGATGCAACTACCAACTAACTTTGATCATCAATTCATCCCTAGATATTAGGGTATAGGTTTGAGATCAATTTATTAATCTAACTAAAACAAAGGAAGTAGAGTCCTATTCAAATAGAAATTCCTAAACAATAGCTGATGAATGAAAACACAAAAGCTGCGATTAGAATCCTAGAACGTGTCTTCTTCTTCTTCTCTTGTATTTATTCTTCCATCATGATCACGTTCAGCTTCAGTTGGCGCTTAATTGTGACTTCCTTCAATGCTCTATCTTGCAATGTGTTGTGAATTCTCCTCTCCTTAATGCTACCAACTTGCTGTTGCACAGGGTTAATCCATAAAACATATGCATACAAAATAGCCTTCATAATGAATCTAGAAAATCCCATTTATATATATACATACTTATGTCTAACTCATTCAATTGATAAATGTTATCACCATGTTTCTTATTGGCAGATTAGGTTCAAGGTTTGCAGAATATATATAAAAGTCAACATATTATGGTTGTAATGTCTTGGAAAAAGTATTTGAAATATCATAGGTATATTTAAGTCTGGAAGCATAAGAAATAACATAAAATAAGTCAACATTTGAACCCATCATTTCCCCCAACTTAGACTTTTGCTTGTTCTTAAGCAAAATTTTCAATAATAAACTTAGGGGAAAAGGTTATAATGTAAAGTTACCACCTCAGATCCATATCCTCTCTGACCCCATGTCCCTATTTGAGATAAAAACCATTGTAGCATGCAAGTCTCTCCATCCTAATTAATTCAGCACACCTACACTCATCACCTTTTCCTCCTACCCAGTGTGGTACTGGATAAAGAAGAATAGGAGGATGATAAGTAAGGGGTAGCCATTCCACTCCTTTTTGCTCTAAGATCTGGATATTCCTACATAACCTCTCAAACATATTCATAAAGCTATGGAGAGAGTGAGGCTCTTTCTTCTGCAATTTTGGGGTCAAACTATCCCATCTATTTTGCATATACCTCTTGCAATTATGAATGATAGATACTGCCAACCACTGTATCCTTCTATAATCTGAGTCTTAAATCCATAATTATATTACCTGGACCCTTATGAGAGAGTAGTGTTAGCCACTAGGTTAGGATCACATCGAGGTTTAAGGCTTCTTTCCTAATCTGTAGTGGCACTTTCTTTTATTGCTCTTCATACTTATCCATCAGTTCCCCTCTAAGCTACTCATTTATGAGGTAATACATCAGTGCTCTGACTTGAAGATCACCAGCATAGATCAAGGGGTTCCACTCTGTATCTTCTTCCATCAAATAATTGTGTAAACAATATTTATGCTATTGATCTTGTTCTTCCAAACTGACTCCTTGAAATAACTAGAAAAAACCATGCCTTGAATAGATAGAAATAGACTGATCATTGATGAATCTATTGAATTGAATACTAAAAAATTTATTTAAGAAATAAAGCATAAAATCTTGGTGGCGATATGCATTCTATGGTTTGAATTTCCCTATCAACTACCTCTGTTAGCTTCCCTTCCAACCTTTTTAACTCAGCATTTTTACTTTCTAATGATGCATTAAGAATTTGTTTCTCCTTCTCCCAGTTTTCTTTTTCTTGCTTGAATTCATCATCGAACTTCATCAATTTAAAACCCATAGATAGAACAGTGAGGCATGTTGGAGGTCTTATTACAGGAGGCTGCAAGATTGAAGCTTCTTTTCCTCATTTTCCATTTTACTCTCAATCACTTGTGCCAAGAGATCCATGTTATAGTTGTGACCATATGTTTGAATTTTCTCCTCCAATTCTTTTATTCTTATCCCTTTTTCCCTATCCTTTTCCTCATACTGTTTCACTTGTTCCTCTAATTGCTTAATTCTATTAAGGGCTTCTTGAAGTTCCTACCTCATATTTCTATCTTCTAACAACTCTTTTTCTTGTTCAAAATCAAATTCTTCATCATTATTTCCAATAACGTTAAAAATTTCTCTAACAGGATTGCTAGGAACTATTTTTCCCATTTTTTGTGCAATGAAAATGTCCTCTGAATCAGAACTAGAGGGTGAAGAAACATACATTCTTCATTTGGTAGGTATACTAGCATAGTAGGAGTATTCCTAGGGACATTTCCTTCCTTCTCTGAAGTTGTATCCAACAATGTTGGATCTTGCTATGGTGCCTCATCAACTCTTTCTTTCACATTCTACCTCCTCAGCCTTCTTAAACATCTAGGTGTGCTAGTTTCTGGCTTCTCTTCACTTTTTCTCTTTTTCTAACTTCTCCTCTTCTTCCTCTCCCCTGCACCCTTCTCTTTCTCAATGCTCCTATGCTTCTCTACATTCTTCTTACTCTTCTTCTTCCTAGAAGAAGTAGAAGCATCACTTCTCATAGTTCCCCTCATGGGTTTAGGGTTAGGAATTGAGGTTTCCTCTACTATCACTGGCCAAGTTTCTAGAGGAATTTTCTCCTACGGCTCTTCCTGTTCAGGCTCAACTTCAGGTTCAACATCTGCTTCAACATTAGGTTTAGCTTCTGGTTCTAGCTCCTGTTGAGGCTCATCTACTTCTAATAATTCTAAAATATCCTTGCATTGTTTAAAAGCATCCCAGCTAACCTATGGGTGTTGGATTCTCAAACTTCTTTTAACTAGTAGAACTACCAAACAATGATGAGACAATGTAGTCTATGTTTGTCTTTTCTGATACTCAAATGCCATTCTCTTCAACATATTGTATAGATAATTGGGAACATTAACCAATTTGTCATGGCATAGGTGATTCGACAACTTCAAGTGTGCAGTATACAACAGGTTATGTCTACCATCACAAGTGATATATTTGATAATATACGAAGCACATTTCCCCCAGAAGAATAGAAGGGATAATCTTTTTCTACCTTGTGTAGTCAAATCCAAGTTCTCACCACGCTCACCAAATTCCTCCCTTGTTGCGGCATTAGCATGGGCTAGATACTAGGACCCTATTCATGGTAATCCAGTGACTTGGGCAATAGTTGTTTTAGAGACGTCCACAACTAATTCCCTCATTGTCACTTCGTCATACTGTATAATTGCTACAAAATCCCTTGCCATATAATTATCATACTCTGTTAGTTTCAAAAAAAGTCTAACCACCCCACTCTAGTAAAGAATGCGAGAACCAATACATCTTCCAATATCTCCTTATGCACTGATGGTTCTCTTCTGATTACATCACCCCCCATTGCACCTGTATTTTGCACTCTTATCAATTTGTAACTCTACCTAATTTCAATTTTACCACCTCAGAAAATTGCTTGTCAATTCTTTCACCCCCCAACTATAGCTTTTAAAGTTCTTTTCTAGTAAAAATTTGAAATTCAACTCACTCATAGAGAAATAACAAGCTCACAATATAGGGCAGGTCGACTATCATTGAAAATAACACAGGAAAACCTTGACAATAGCTTAAAAATTTGATTGATGGTAAAAAAAAAAAAAAATTGACCATATACCCCTCCCTCCAACTGAAAGGTGAAGTGACCACACTTCACGAATGAATGTGCAGGGATGAAAGAGTAATGATTACATGAGAAGGGTGATATATTGACACATGCATGAGGTAAACACTTAGTAATAATGAATATAAATAGAAATGTTAAAGATAATCATTAAAAGGTTACCTTATGTGCATTGATTATGAAGGGCATGGAGCAGATTGCCTTGGAAAAGGAGATCAGTACGCTGACATTGATTTGGCATGAGTGGAGTGATATGCATAGAGTAGATGGAAGGGTGGCAAATATGTCAGAATTTATTCAATTTGACAGACCATAAAAGGTGATGTAACAGCTAGTTAATACAATTCAAATAAACATGCCGTAACCATTGGATTATTGAAGATGATTGAAGCACATGGAGTAGTAAGGAAATGCATGGGAAGAAGAATGAAATGTGTGTCAAGTGGTTGAAAATCTCTATAGACAATTGTTGCTACATGCACCTGCAGCACAGGTCACGACTGAATATGTGCAAAAATAGGAAACCAGGGTCTAATTGCAACAGGTCCCTATTGTTGATAACTGAGAGGGGGGGTGAATCAGTTATCCTAATTATTTCTTCTTTTGAACTTTCTTATTAATCAATGCAGCATTGAATCAAACAAACAAACATTACCATGAAATGAAAAACACATGACACAGTATTTTTGACGTGGAAACCCTGTTAAGGGAGAAAACCACGGGGTGATTAACCCAAAGATTATTCTCTGTTAGAAGAATAAGGAATTACAAAATGGCACTTGCCAATTAGGGCTCACTGCCCAAGCACACTGCTCACAAAGAGGCCCACTGCCTACAAGGAGACACACTGTCTACAAAGTGATAAGAATCACAGTCTTGAACTTATTGGAAGCATCTACATATGCTGGAGTTCAGTTCCAGTTAGGCTCAGTACACTGATCTGCTGCACTTCATCTTTCCTCTGTTCTTTATTCTGCTATCCTTTCACATACTGGATCTTTCTTACTACTTCTGCTCTGTTCTGCACTTATTCGCATATACACTCACACAATTCTTGTCTTCACAACTAAATCCATCCTCTATATATATCCGCACAAGTAATTTCATCACCTTTCTAGTCGGCATCCGGAACAGTCTAGTTTCTTACAAACTCTGTTCTGTCAGCTGAATCCTTGCTCACCAAGCAATGCGGATCAAGCATATACTTGTAGATATCATTAATCATGTCGGCCAAACATGATTCATGCCTTCACAACCTTTACCATCAACAGTAACACATCTGGAAAATAGTCTGATACTCTGTCAGTCAGTTCTTCCTCTGTTCTCACTGTCTCTCAGGAATCCGGTACTCAGCTATTCATATCTTTTTCTTTGTCCATCACCGGAGGCTAAATCCTTGGAATATACTACTCAAGGTAGTCCTCTTGACTTCCCCAAATCCGCACTGCACCAAGACACTTCCTCTGAGAGATCCGGACCAATCTGTCAGACCTTGCCACATGCTCTGTTCTTGTTCACCGGACCACAACAATCTTCATTCTGACTTCCGGTAGAGACACACCATGACTTGCGGATATGTGGGATGACCTTTGTTGCCATCAATGACAACAACCATGAATCCATATAGTGTCTCTTGCCAACAATCTCCCCCTTTGGCATTGATGGCAACACTTAGTGAAAAATGACTAAGTGTTTACACTATGCTCCCCCTTGGCCGATGCTCTATCTTTATATACAATTTCTGGAACTCCCCCTTAGTTGGATTCCTCATTTTTCACTGCTCCTCACTCCCCCTTTGACATCAATGGCAAAGGGTAGGGTCCGCACACCAAAATTTTCAAAAATTTTCTATACATAGCTGCATATTTACATACTCACATATACTGAAGAATGTCTGCAAAAGATGTCTTCAGTTGGATCAGTTCTGTAGCCCAACTTTGCTTCATTCTATCCAAAATTGAAATGTGACCACTCAACAAAAATGCAAATGCATCTGCCATTTTTAGATCTTTCAGATCACTTGTCTGGGCTGTGATTTGAGCTTCTGCTATGGCCTCATGCATGGCCTCTAGCTTAGAGACAATTAACCCCCTGAGCTCACTCAACCTGCTTATTCTATTTTTCCTTTCCTTCTCCAGTTTCTTGATTTCACTCAAGACTGCAATAGTCTGACATTCTTGATTTGTTATAGAGGAAGAAAGAGGATCAAAACTTTGAGACAAGCTTAGTAGTGTGTCCTCTTGCGCTTTTATTTCTTCTCAATGTCCATTGTTACCTTGCACCAGGAGATACAAAATTTGTATATTTCACCGCCATCCTTAAGAGCATTCTCTAAGCTCTTTATCCCAATGTTCATGTTTCTCCTATCATTAATGATCAAACCCTTAACCTCGGAGAACCTTTTATCCAAAAACTCCTTCCGGACCTTTTCTTCAGCTGATTTTTCTAGAGATTCAAAATGTGTACTAACACTGCTGACTAAGGTTTTGAGATTACCGGAAGAGGAGGCTGCCGGATCTATCTGGACCGATGGCATAATCTTCTCAAGCACTCCGGAGGCAGCCTCTATCAACTCACAGTCTTCCATATGAGACTTTAGGAGCTTTTCATTTGCCTTAGCATTTGCAAATGAGGCTATCTTCATTGTCTGCACTGGAGAGAGGGAATCAAAGTTGAATGGGCCTTGTAGTAGCTCCGGTTCATCGATCTCTATTGTTTCTTTGCTCAAAAATTGTTGAACAGTTTGTGCAGTGTCTCTTGCCAGAGATAGATGTTTCTTTTCTTCTGCAGTCTTGGAACTGTCCTTTGGGATTTTCTCTCCTTCCACATTCTTACCACTATCAGTCATGGTCTTCTCTGATGGAGTCTTCTCTTTCTCTGCACCCTTGGTACTGTCAACCTCTTTATCTTTTACCACTGCTTCCTTCTCCTGTAATTTCTCTTCTTCTTTGGATCCAGAGACTGTAGGGGAAACCAGAGGAGAGATGCTAGCCTGTTCATAGGCCACTTCTTCTGGAGCAGAGGGTTCCAAGTCCACAGCTGTTTCTACACCTAAGTCCTCTACAACAAGAAGATTGAACCTTTTGAAGGCCTTTCAGAGGATCTCTTCTGTCTCTTTGGCCACCTTGTCAGTCTCACCAAGCATGAGTTGATTCATCCTAGCTTTACTTCTGAACTCATCTTTGCAGTCTTTGAATATTATGTTCATTGTCTTGGGATCAATTTGAGGATATAGCTGAATAGCTATCTGCTCCTGGATCTCAAGATCTTTTGCATGAGCATTATTCTTTCTTATTTCTAATTCCTTTTCTAGGCTTTTAGGAATTAGAGATATGATCTCAATGAAAGCCTTATTGTATATGTTCAGATACTTGATTGTGGCTTCCTGCAGAATCTTTTGGTCAGCCTCATTGTAGTCATCATAAAATTCAGTCATTGGTTGAAGGTTTCCATCCACCGTAACCGACTTGATTACACTCTCTAGAGACAGAGTGGGCTTTTCAACAAATACCTCTGCCATTTCATCCTTGTCTTGGCCTGTGGAGGGTTTACTAGATCCTTTCTTCTTCTGCTTATTTATTTCTTTTACTCCCTCATCTGACTCAGTTTCCTCTTCATCCTTTTGGCTTTCATAAGCCCTTGTGGCTTTTGTCTTAGATCTTTTACCAGATGCCTGGACTTCCGGTTTTGAACTTTTGGTTGTCGGAGGTGTAGATCTTTTTGATGATCTGGTCCGAGTGGAAGTTTCAACCGGAACACTTTCTTTACTTTTCTTGTCTTCCTTAGCCTTTCTCCTCTTTTCCCGGCTGGCATCAAGTGCCTCTTTTGAGATGCCTAGACCTTGAGCAATATGCTCTACTTCTTTTCTCACCTTCCTCTTTATCTCAGGTTTCCTGAGTTCTACATGGATCTTTACACTCAGCTCCTCAAAGGTTCCAAACCTTTCTGCCTTTGGATCTTTGGGCTGACTTAGCATGTGTTGAACATGTAGTTCCACTATTTGTTCATCCACTTCATACCCCATGGGCATGATCCATACAGTTCTTGGTTCTACTGCTTCCATTAGACACTGATCTGTTTCTACCATGAAGCATACTGTGTCTTTGTACTTTTCAACAAGGGATTGGGGTATTCTTTCTCTTGCATGCATCATGCTTTGGAAGTTCTTGAAATATCCCCATAGAGCTGTGTTTCTTGCTTTAGCATCCCCAAGCCCATGTAGATAGTCTCTTATTTGGACTGCAACAGGTTTGTCATTCTGCCATGCCCATCCACTTGATTCGGGCAGCTCATTCATGAAGTAGAAGAATAGACATAATATAAGAGTACCATACTTAAAGGAATTCTTTTTGTCCTTCTTAATTTTCTGTATATTTTCCATTAATTGGCTTAAGAGCAGTTCGCACAGATCATATTCTGCATTCTTCCTTAGCATTTCATAGGCAGTATACACTGCAGTTCCGGATACAGAATTCTCCCTGCTGGAGTGATAGATCTTGTATCCTATTATCATGGATGCATACTTGATATCCGGATCAGAAATATCTTCAATGGTCATTGCCCTCTTATCAAATTTTGATCCGGTGGCCTCAGTTACAATGTTATTTTTGACAGATTTGAGGATAGGTATCCCTCCGGAAGAGTATAGACCAGTTACTGCTCTAATTGCCTCTTTTGTGATCTTGCAGGGTCTATCCAACCATAGGAAGTTGTCATGCATCCTGCTCAGTACATACCGGACCCATTCATCTTCTTCAAAACAGGGGAAATGAATGAATTGATCAAATTGTTTCTTCTGGATACCCTTATACTCTGGTTTAAGCTCAAAAGCATTGTCTATCAGTTGTTTGTGATAGAGATCTCTCAATTTGAATTCCCCAAATTCCTCAATGCTTGCATGTATGTAAACCCTAATGTCTTCTGTGTGTAAAACTCTGTGAGGAACACTGGAAAATGCTCCTAAGGGATCTACCTCCAATGACTTTTATGGATGTTTCTTAAATTTAGGTCGGGGCCTATCTGAGATTTTTACTATATTTGGAGTAGCCATTTCTTCAAAAGATTTGTAGCAAGATATCGAAAGTGGAAAATACCTTTTGCGTCTTCGGTTGCACGGAGTAGCTGGATTGATTTCTGTATGTAATGACTTCGGCAGGAGAACTTCGGTGAACTTGATGAATTTTGTTTCAGAGCTCCGCTTTTCGCTTCTTCTTGGATGTGGAATGATCAAGTGATTGTTGAGAAATCCCTTATATCATTTCGCAAACCCTAATATCTGTTTGCAATAAATGCTTCACCTATATTATTCTGGTTTGCCTTATCCGGATAGCTTGGAGTATCCCGGATCAGTTATGATCTATGAACATCATGCGGATCTTTCAATCATGAATAAATTGAGATGACACATTACAAGAACATCCCAAACATTCTATCCAGTCCGCAGAGTAAAATAATGTACTTCCGGATCTCTCCGGACCCTTTTGTAGTCCTCTGTCATTCCAGAGCATCTCCCAGAACAGGTCTTTACTTGATCGATCACAACTTCTTTATATCTTCATGCGGACCTCTGAAATCTTGTCTGGATCATCTCAGGACTGGTATCTTCAAACCCTTTACTCCGCATCTTGTGTCACATCCAGCACCACTTGATTGGCTGGGGGAACAGGATTTTCTTTGAGTCTCCCCCTAAGCCAGAGCTCACTTTTTAATTTGCGGAAGAAATATCAGCACCAGAGTCTGGTGCGGATCCAACCTCTACATTCTCTAAACTTTTCTTCACCCAAATCTTGCTCATCTAATTCCTAACTTCATCCGCATTCATCTTTTGTTTACCCTTGTCTTGATTCTGATTATACACCGGACCTCTTTTGTCCTGATTCTTGCTTCTGCAGACTTTAGCATTATGACCGGACCTATTACAGATTTGGCAAATAACATTTCTTTGCATATTTGACTGATAACCTCTTGATCTGCATTGATTAGCCATATGACCTACTCTATTGCATGTAAAGCATCTACCTTTGAATGATTTGTTTACTTGCATATTTCTGCATTCATGGGATTTGTGTCCATACCTTTTGCAGTTAAAGCACTGTCCGGAGAAGGATGAATTAATCTGATTCATTCTCTTTCTGCACTGATTAGCTTTGTGACCAAAGTGGTTGCAGCTATGGCAGTATCCATTGAAAGATGGATATCTTTGAGCATTGGGCTGTCTTACCGGAGGTCTTCTAGGCCTATTCCTTGGATTTTCTGATCCAAAATTCTTTTGACCGGATCCGGAGCTTTCTCCTTTCTCATATCCCAAACCATACTTGTCATCTATCCTCTTTTGACTTCCAAGAAGTACTTCAAGTTGGGCAGAACTTATCTTGAATTTTTCTTTATATTCATTTGCTGTTTGAAGATCTCTTTTGAGAGAGGCAATTTGATCCTCAAGTTTTTCTTCATTATCTTTGGCATCTTCAAGATTAGATTCAAGATGTCTGATAATCCTGTCCATCTGGTGGCATTCTTCTGATTTTTCTTTAAGAGATTGTCTTAGATTATCTTTAGCTTTTCTTTTTTCTTCAATCTCTTGAGTAAACTTTATAGTTCCTGATTCCATTTCATGTCTTAACATAATGACTTCTTTTGATAACTTTTCACATAACTTGGTTTGCTCAGTCAATTCTTCATTTGTATTGCTTTCTTCACTTTGTCTTGCCAATTGTTAGAGTAGCTCCTTTCTCTTTTTCATAGAGAGACTTAATTTGTCCTTTAATTCTCTCATGAATTCATCAGCCTGTTTGAGTCTTTCCTTTAATTCATTGACTTCAGAATTTGACTGTTCAAGATCCTCAAGGGCAGTCTTGAGTTGCTCCCTTAAACCATATGCATCCATTTGAACTCCCAGATCTTCCTCAAGCTGTTAGGCTCTATTAGGAGGAACCTAGCTCTGATACCAATTGTTGATAACTGAGAGGGGGGGTTGAATTAGTTATCCTAATTATTTCTTCTTTTGAACTTTCTTATTAATCAATGCAGCATTGAATCAAACAAACAAACATTACCATGAAATGAAAAACACATGACACAGTATTTTTGACGTGGAAACCCTGTTAAGGGAGAAAATCACAGGGTGATTAACCCAAAGATTATTCTCTGTTAGAAGAATAAGGAATTACAAAATGGCACTTGCCAATTAGGGCTCACTGCCCGAGCACACTACTCACAAAGAGGCCCACTGCCTACAAGGAGACACACTGTCTACAAAGTGATAAGAATCACAGTCTTGAACTGATTGGAAGCATCTACATATGCTGGAGTTCAGTTCTGGTTAGGCTCAGTACACTGATCTGTTGCACTTCATCTTTCCTCTGTTCTTTATTCTGCTATCCTTTCACATACCGGATCTTTCTTACTACTTCTGCTCTATTCTGCACTTATTCGCATATACACTCACACAATTCCTATCTTCACAACTAAATCCATCCTCTATATATATCCGCACAAGTAATTTCATCACCTTTCTAGTCGGCATCCGGAACAGTCTAGTTTCTTACAAACTCTGTTCTGTCGGCTGAATCCTTGCTCACCAAGCAATGCGGATCAAGCATATACTTGTAGATATCATTAATCATGTCAGCCAAACATGATTCATGCCTTCACAACCTTTACCATCAACAGTAACACATCCGGAAAATAGTCTGATACTCTGTTAGTCAGTTCTTCCTCTGTTCTCACTGTCTCTCAGGAATCCGGTACTCAGCTATTCATATCTTTTTCTTTGTCCATCATCGGAGGCTAAATCCTTGGAATATACTACTCAAGGTAGTCCTCTTGACTTCCCCAAATCCGCACTGCACCAAGACACTTCCTCTGAGAGATCCGGACCAATCTGTCAGACCTTGCCACATGCTCTGTTCTTGTTCACCGGACCACAACAATCTTCATTCTGACTTCTGGTAGAGACACACCATGACTTGCGGATATGTGGGATGACCTTTGTTTCCATCAATGGCAACAACCATGAATCCATATAGTGTCTCTTGCCAACATCTATGGTATGTGAAAAATAGGTCCCTTTAAAATTGATAGTGGTCATCATGTACAATGTGCTATGTGTGCATGTGATTTATAAAGCATAAAAAAATAGGTTTCAATAACAGGGGTTGAGTATTGCAACTCAACCTCCAAATCACTGGATAGTGTTGCTAGATTAGCATCAAAAGGTGTATCATTTGGTGTCACATTGTCTTCATCAGGAGTGTCAGGAGTACCATACGGAGTAGCTAAAAAAAAAAGAAAGTCATCCTTTTGAAGTGGCTTTTTATACAGTTTCAGCCTGTGCCCATTGACAAGCAATGAAAGCTGGACTGCATCAATGGTCTGCAAGTGAACTACACCATTATGAAAGACTTGTTTAATCTCATAGGGTCCCAACCAACAAGACTGAAGCTTGCCCTTGAAATCATTGTATCTTGAATCATAAAGGAGTGCCTAGTCACCAACAATGAATTCTTTAGTCTTGATGTACTTGTCATGCCATTTTGCTCTTTGTTTGTATATGACCTCTGTGTGATGAATGGCCTCCAATTAGATTTCATCCAAAGAATTTAAATGTTGTAGCCTATCTTGTTGTGCTATGGTCAAATCCATTCCTAGTTCCACTATTGTCCTCAGGGTTTTGTGTTCAAATTCTATTGGGTAGGACTGCTATCTTGCCATAGACCAACTCATAAGGTATAAAACCTGTGGTTATCTTCCAGGTTGTTCTGTATGTCCAAACAACTTCTGGGATCCTAGAAACCCAATCTCTTCTATGAAACTACACTATCTTTGTCAAGAAGTTCTCAATCTCCCTATTTGTGACTTCCACCTGACCATTGTCTTAAGGATGGTAGGGAGTGGATTTATTATGTTTGATCAGATATTACTCAACCAATTTGTGATTAAATTAGATGTAAATTGTGGTCCTTGATCAGTTACTATCTCCCTTGGTACACCATACCTAGTGAAGATGTCCTCATACAAGAATTTTGCCACATTGCCATCTCTGGCAAACTGTAATGCCTTCACTTCAACCCATTTAGTTAACTAATCAGTACATACCAAGATATAATCTTTGTTGTTGGATGTAGTAGATATAGGACACACAAAATCCTATCCCCACTTGTCAAAAGGAGCCAATGAGATCTGTGATTGGAAGGGCATCTCATTACTTCTTATAGGCCTCCCCATTCTCTGACATCTATCATAGCTCCTAGTGTACTTGACATCATCTTTATGAAGTGTTAGCTAGTAATACCCTCTTGTTAGTATTTTGAAGGTTATCCTCTTGGCTGCAAAATGTCCCCCACAAGGCTCATCATGACAAACCTTCAATATATCAAACACCTCATCTTCTCTGATACATCTACGTATAATATTATCTAGGCCAGTATAAAATAGAAATATAGATATCCATGATTAAGGAAAACATTTTGAACTAGCTGCCTCTTCTCCCTTAGAAAAAAAGTATCCTAGAATCTGCCTTGAAACCAAATAATTAGCTATATCTGCATACCAGGGAGTGTGTATGGTGAGAGCGAAGAGATTTTTATCAGGAAGAGAGTCATCAACCACCCCTTATGTTGATTGTGTTGGTAGTCTAGATAGGAAATCAACAACTACATTAGCCTTACTTCGCTTGTCAACAATTGTGATGCCAAATTCTTGTAGTAATAATAACCATCTGACAAGCCTACCACCCACTATGGGCTTATTCATCAAATATCTAATTGCAGCATGATCTGTGTGGATGAAAACTTGATAACTAGTAATGTAATATCTAAATTTGTTTATGGTATAAACAACTGCCAACATCTCTTTCTCTGTCATAGTGTAATTTAACTCAGCTCCTTGCAAATTTTTACTTACATAGTATATTGCATATTCCTTAGTGCCTTCTTGTTGGCCTAAAACTACTCCAATGGCAAAGTCTGATGCATCAATGTGGATGTGAAAAGGTAGTGTCCAATTTGGACCTCTGAGAACAGGAGCTTCTGTCAAAGATGATTTTATCTTTTCAAAAGAATTCTGACAATCTAGTGTCTAGTCAAATTCACTAACCTTGGTCAATAGGGTAAATAGAGGCGCAACAATCTTGCTAAAATCCTGAATGAACCTCCTGTAGTATCCTGCATGTTCCAGGAAGCTCCTTACATCCTTCTATTTCTATGGAATAGGCAAGGTGGAAATAACTTCAATCTTCTTTGGGTCCACTTGTATTCTTGCACTGGAGATAAAATGTTCCAAGACTACTCCTTGTGTCATCATCAGAAAACACTTTTCATTACTCAAAGAGAGGTTGTGCTCTATGCATATTTTCAACACTTTCTCCAAATTGTGTAAAGCTTCATCATATGTGTCACCATATGTGGTGAAATCATCCATATAATTTTTCATGCTATCATGGGTAAAATTAGAGAAAATACTGAGGACTGCTCTTTGAAATGTACTTAGAGCATTGTACAAACCAAAGGGTAAGAGAGAGTATGCATATGTCCCTCAAGGGCAAGTAAACGTTGTCTTATCCTGATCCTCTGGATCAATCTTAATCTGGTTCTAGCCACTAAAACCATCAAGAAAGCAAAAATATTTCTTGCCTGCTAAAGAGTCAAGAACTTGGTCAATAAATGGCAATGGAAAGTGATCCTTCTTGGTAGTAGTATTCAGTTCCTTGTAATCAACACAAACTCTCCATTTGCTGCCTTTCTTGGGCACTATGACCAATGGTGAAACCCATTCACTATCTAAAATGGGGTATATAAAGTTTGCATCCAGAAGCTTTTGAAGCTCAGCTTTCACAATCTCTCTGAGGGAAGGGTTCATGCGCCTCTACAACTACTTGATGGGTCTATAGCCATCATCAATATATATTTTGTGCATGCATAAGGCAGGATCAATGCCTTTCATGTCACTATAATCCCAAGTAAATGCTGCTGAGTGTGTATGCAATATTTTATGCAGGGATTGTTGTTGTTCATCAGTTAATGTATTGTTAATATTCAACATCTTACCTGGCTTGATTTCTAATTGTTTGGACAGTAATTGCACAGAAGACAAATCAAGACTGGGTAATACATGTAAGCATTACTATGGTAATAGTGCATGAAATATTTGGGGTACTTCTTCTGAGGAACTGCTGGGTATTATGCTGCTCAAAGGGTCTTGTAAGCAAGATAGGCAGTCTTGTTGTGGGTGCCTCCCACAGTCATTTTGTATAATGTGAGCAATTAACTCATCTTCATCTTGGATATCCAACAAGGGGCTATATTTAATAGTCATTAGGGTTTGCAAGGAATAGGTGTCCTCATCTTCTAGGATAGGCCAAAAAGTTTTTTCGAGCTCATGGTATGGATGGGATGGTGGATATAAAACCAATTACATTGTCATAGTCCCATTGGATATGATCATGTTACAAGACTTGCAACCTATAAATGCATCAGCAATGGAAAGCCATGGTCTACCTAGTATAAGAGGATAACCAGCAAGATTAACCTTTGTTTGCAAAACTATGAAATCAGTAGGGTATTCCCAATAATCTATTATGATGACCAAATCTTCTATGACTCATTCAAGTTTGACTGTAGACCTATCAGCTAATTACAGGACTGTCTGAGTGGGTCTAAGTTTGTTCAATTGGAGTGTCTGCATTGTTTCCTTGGTCATGACATTAATTGTAACACCTAAATCTATCAAAGTATTCCTAATTAGAGTCCCATTGATCTTAACATCCACCACTAGACTACCTAGATTTGTATATTTGGGAACAGTTATATTACCCAACATGATATTAGCAAGATTACTTAAAACATGCACTGTCTGAGGGTCTATTCTCTTCCTTCCTGGCTTCTTTATGCAAAGATCCCTAATAGTCTTAGTGTAGATAGGAATATCCTTGATGGCTTTGATTAAGAGAATCTTGATGCATATATACTTTAGCTATCTAAGAAGGAGAGTATCAGTTTGGGTTGTTTGCTTTTATATGGCCAACCACTCAGGAAAAGGAGGAAGCTTTTGATGTAAGGTAGTTTGGGCATCTTAGGCTAATGCAGGTCCCAAAGGTGGTTTATCTAAGGCTTCTTCGGTGGGTTCTTCATCTTCAAGCTCTATGATTTGGGGAGATGAAGGCCTTGCAAGTTGCTTCCCTGATCTAAGGTGAACATTACTCACTTGCACCCCATAGGTGGGACATTGCATTACCTTGTTAGTATAAGACTACTGGACAGGCTTGTTGTTAGGGTTAGGTATAGGTTGGGCAGGGATTTGGGTAGGTCTAGAAGGTGGATTTTGAGGTGTTTATGGTGGCATTATGGCTGGCTACTGTTACTGAGTGGAATCATTGGTTGCTGAAATTATGCATTTTGTTGCCATTGTTGGCCCTCGTTCCACTGAGGCTACCATTATTACTGCTGAATAGGCCACTGGGGGTTATAGTTGGGACCTTGAAAATTTTGTTGAGGCCATGGGTTTGGTTGTTATTGATTCCAACCAGTTTGTGGAGTAGGTCATTGTGGGTTTTGCCATGCATTAGGATTACCAGGCCACTGTTGAGTATTCCAAGCAGAGAAATTCTAGTTTGTAGCAAAAAAGGGGGAATTAAAATTAAGTGGATTAGAGGGCATACCTTTCCTTTGCTGCCAAGGTCTCCTTTGAGCTACGAAGAATAGTTACCCATCTTCTCCTTCAAATGGTTGTAATTCTGGCCTTTCATTTTTTTCTTGCTAGATACTGGCCACCCTTTTACATTTACAATTGGCCTTCCTCTATCTACAACTGGGGTAGTATTAAGTAAGAATTTCATCTAGCTCTTCCTATTTCTTCTTGATATGAAGAGTGTCTAGCTATGTAGCCATATGGCTAATAATGTCCTCCTTCATGTTGGTCAGGAGGTTACTAATTTCCACTCTTGAAACTCCATTAGTTGCCTTGCCTACGATGGCTGCTCTTTCTCCCCTTGGTTTTTGGAAAAAGGTTCTAGAATAATTTCTGTAAGCTCTGCAAACATCCTCAAAGGGAAGTTGAGATATATCCCCTATTCCAATCAGATTGAGGGCATCCATGTAGTCATTATTAACCCCCCTCAAAAAGACCAACTTCAGTGATTCTTTAGACAATCTATTTTTAGGGTTTTTCTTTAAGGAAAACTTGAATATTTCACCATAGTCTTCCAAGGGCTCATCCTCTTTCTGTGACATCTTGAAGATGTCATCTTTCCTCCTATCATGTCCTCTATAGTAGTCTTTATATTTTTCCTGGAACTTTGTCTTGATGGTATCCCAGTCTGGAATGACATCTTTCCCTAACCCCATAAACCATCCTAAAACAACATCTTTTAGTGTGGTAAGCAACAACTTGAATCTGTAAGGATTAGTGGTGTAGTCATAACTCCTACACAAGACATCAAACTCGAACAAGAAAGTGTCAGGATCTTCAGTCACCAAGCCGTAGAAGACAGGTAATGCAGAAGGTGGTATATTTTTCAAAGTAGCAGTTTGTGCTTGGTCTAGGATAGGGAATTCAAACATTTCTTATCCTAGAGGATCCTCTACTGTAACATCTACCATGGTTCTAAAAGTCCCTTCTATAGCTATGGAGGAAGCTGATGGAGATGTAGAAGTTGTTAATGAAGATTTAAGAGGAAACTCTTCTTCATCACTTTCTATTGTATAATTGATAAAGTCAGCTATATCCTCATTATCCTAAGAAGTTGAAGGGAGGAATCTACCTCAGTGATCTCTTTGCTTCACATATAGTAATTTGACCTTTATGTTTCAGTGGTCCTACACAATGTTAGTAGAATATCTGGTGTTTCCTAAAAACTAAATTTATTAAGTCTAATGTTGAAATCAGAATTTAAACTATGAAAGCATATAAAACTAATGAGATTATGAAGGTAGCACCATCCCCGATAATGGCGCCAAAAATGTAGAGGAAAACTAACGCATTGTAGACTTAATCAAAATTTAGGGGTAAACCTATTTGAATAGTCCACTCTATCATTGCATTCCTACATTGAATTATCGACCAAGGAGTGTAAGCTTATGATGATGTTTGCATTATGTATGCCTTCAAGACTCATTTCTATCCTAAAATAACTCATACAGACTTATTCTGATTAACCTAAGTTACTAAAGTTTAGAGAAATGTAAGAACAACAAAAATAGTTAAAAATCCAGTTGCTATGGGTACCTTCTGCATAAGATGAAGATAATGATATTCAACAGAGAATTATAGAATTAACTCAAAATGCATAGAATGATAAAATAATTAACACTAACCTCTAGAAGACTTAAAATATGTACTTGTTCATGAATTACAACTACTACAAATTGCAATCAACATATTCCACTTGTCTCATGATGCAATTGATGAAATAACAGAAAAATAGTTTTAACTAGGAATGCATAAATAACTAAGGAAATAAACAAAGTGAGGGTTTGTACCTTGAGTGGCCAACTGAAGGAACTATCTCACTTAGTCTAGAAACTAGATCTACTTCAGATTCTCAGAACACATGGTTGTATTCATTTCATATAAGAGCAAAATCTTCTTAGATTGTATTCAATAAAACATGTTTGGATCTTCCAACATAAAAATAGAGTAACCATTTTAGTAGTAGATAATAAACTTGACTTAAAACAAATAACTCTCCATCAAACTCATCCCTCCTAACTTATACAGAAACGGGAGAGTTGATGCAACTACCAACTAACTTTGATCATCAATTCATCCCTAGATATCAGGGTATAGATTTTAGATCAATTTATTATTCTAACTAAAACAAAGGAAGTAGAGTCCTATTCAAACATAAATTCCTACGTAATATCTCATGAATGAAAACAAATTAGCTACGATTAGAATCCTAAAATAGGTCTTCTTCTTCTCTTGTATTTATTCTTCCATCATGATCATGTTCAGCTTTAGTTGGCGCTTAACTGTGACTTCCTTCAATGCTATGTCTTGCAATGTGCTGTGAATTCTCCTCTCCTTAATGCTACCAACTTGCTGCTGCACAGGGTTAATCCAAAATAGCCTTCATAATTAATCTACAAAATCCCATTTATATACATACATACTTATGTCTAACTCATTCAATTGACAAATGTTATCACCATGTTTCATATTGGCATATTAGATTCAAGGTTTGCAGAATATATCTAAAAGTCAACATATTATGGTGGTAATGTCTTAGAAAACATATTTGACATATCATAGGTATAAAGTCTAGAAGCGTAAGAAATAACATAAAAGAAGTCAACATTTGAACCCATCAGTGTTCAGATCGAGCCTTCAAGCAAATTACTTTTGAGTTGTATGTTCTAGGTGAGGTTGTGAAAGTTTATGATTAAGGAGCTATTTGTGAGAGAGATCATTAGAACAAGTTATAGTTTTGGAGATTAGATTTTAGAATTTAAATTTTAGTTATCTTTTCATCCTTTTCCTCAGTAAATCATTTAGATCAGGAGAGTTCATCAAGAGAACTAGCTCACTCTGGAGGTTCACTCCAAGTTTTAGGCAACCCACAGGCCTAGGAGTGTTCCCATGTGTCAATAGGTAGCTGAGTTGATAGCTTAGAAATGGGTGCATACTTTGTTGATAATAATAGAATTGCAGCAAATGATCACAACATGGAACAAGAAATCATAAACCAATAAGTAACATACCACACCCATAGACTAGCCCAACAGGGGCAAAAGAATAGAACAAGTTCAAGGTTACATCAAGAGAACCACCAAATTATGGTGGAATGAATCATAAATCTAATAGTCGATATAAATCCTGGATCAACCACACTTTCTACCCATCATTTTTGAATATCAATTTATAGTATGCAACCATTAGAATGCAAATCCAAGATAACATTAAAACTTGATATTAATAAGCAATGGTTTCAGACAAATTAAGGAGATTCAAGGTGATCTTATAAAATGCCAATAGGGAATGAGGCTATATTGTGAAAATCCCAAAGCAATGGATTACATTCACCACTCCTCCCCCTACTAAAAAATGCTTAGATGCGTTTGTGGGATTGATGAGTTCCCTTGCCTCCAATTATTACTACCATAGACAAGGAAAAATGTAGGTAATTTTGTGATGACTAAAAAGCACATAGATCAAATCCCACAATAAATAAAATTTTAAAAGTAATAGAATTCAAAGAAAAACTAATGTGTGTAAATATTTGAACAAGAGGCAATAGATTTTTATATCAAAACAATAATTTCATAGAGTTAATAAGGCCATTGCCTAGTAAGAAGTATACTAGGCCACATAGGATTGTAGAAATACTGCAAATTTATAGGAACCTCTATCAAATCACCAATCAATAAACTATGTTAGCAACATCATCCATGTGGCTGATCGAAGCTACTATAAATGTGTTAAAAATGCTTTTTGAGGAAAAAAATACGTAAGTTAGCAGAGGGAGAGTTTTAAAAGTATTAATTATGAATTGACTTCATTATATTTTAGACCTAAAATACACATGCACAAAGACAAACAAAATTTCTATATAGTTAGAATAACAACATTTCATTTGCATGCTAGTTAAGAAAAAACTATCTAATATAGATAATATTTCAGCAAAACTTGATACAGACATAAGCACAACAAAATCAATTACATAGAAATTTGAATTAAGGAAATTTGGCAAAAGCACATATCTTGTAAAGGAAAAAATAACAAAATGTAAGTAGAACACATTCGTAGAAATTAAATAGAACAAGACCAGCATCAATACATCATATATGATGAAAACTCACATGCATTTTATCAAGACTAAAACTCAATGTAGCCAACCTAAAATCAACGTAGACAACTTAAACCCATTGTAAATAGATCACAATCAACTACACAACCTACATAGGCCAATTTCATGAAAACCAAATATAAACCCTACTAACATAATTCAAACCATTGCATATAAATCACAGCCCACATAAGCACACTTAATGAGAATCAAAACTTATTTTCTCCTACTTGAGTCCGTTGTATATAAAAGGCAACCTAAAATTGCACTTATTATGTACATGAAAGCCCAATAGGAACCATGGTAGACCAATTTAGGAAAATCAAAAAATAGTGCAACATACTTGAAGCCATTGCATATGGATTAAAATCTAACCTTAACAACATCAGACCAATTCATTAAAACCATAATCCAGCCCATCTATGTTAATCCATTGCATAGAAATTTCAAGGAAAACCACATCCTTATTTATGCACTTCAACCCATTTAATATAACTCACAATCATAATCCAAAATAACCAAAATCAACATATTGCATTAAAATTACAATACCTATTCTACATCAAATCATCCCATGAAAACCAAAACCAGTCCTAAACCACCAAATCAATTGCAATAGAAAGCCCCACTTTACACCCAAATTTTTTTACAAGGTCAAACTCCAAGTCATACAAAAGTGAATGGAAAATTATATCTCCTTGTATGCCACAAAAAGTGGATCTCACAAGACAAATTGGTGTGCTGGCTAGGCCATCAACTAAAAATTTCACCTTAAGATTACCTTTATAGATTACATTTAAAAATAACCTAAAATCAAACAAAATCAAGAAAATATCTTTGATAAGGACACTTGTGATCTCATCTGTAACATACAAAATAGAGGCAACCCTCATGTTATGGGTCCATACTTGTACCCCCACCACATTACACTTGAGGTTTGCAAGCACTTTTAAGAGCAGACTAGACTGATCTATTTCTGTTAGTTCAATTGATGTATGCTCTGTTGCAACCTTCACTCCTACAGATCTCCTTAAAGAAGGAAGGAAACAAACATTTATTCCAAGTGTCTGCACAAATCCAAATTTAGATTCTATTTCCTTTAAGGCCAATCTTTCAAACTGGAGAAGCAAAATAGAAATAGTGAATACCTAATTGATGTAACTAATTACACCTTCATCCATTAGCTTCTTGCCATACTCGTCGGTTACATGGAATACTGTCACCCATACCAACATATGCAAATGTTAGATGCACAATAAAAACTGCAAGATAAAACAACATAATAATTTTAAACATGAAATTCCTACTTCAATGAAGCAATAGCCTGATACATTAATTGGACCACTGAAAGTCTGGGCATAAATTTTTGACTCCTCAACTCGCTTAGGAAATTTTGGAAAGGTATATTTAGGTATATTTTCCACTATAAGCATAGAGAAATCTACATTTACAACCTTGAGCATTGGCCATATCTCCTTTTGATAAGCTAATAAAGCCACCTTAATGAAATAACAGAGAAAATTCAATCAAGAAGAATGATTAGAATCTCCTAACATCTCATAAATAACAACAATATTATATCAATTTTAATGGAAAAACTTTATATTGATATTTGATAAAGGAAAAAAAGAATATGTTTATGATACACCCAAAAGAAGACCATACCTTCAAGGAAACATCATAAACTGGCTAATTGTCAACATACAAACTAATCTTACAAGTCAAAACATCACAACCGCCAAAACCAAAAAATATTGTGCTGAAACCCTAGACATGACTGAGATTTACCATCTAAAAATGATACACCTATGCTATCTTATCAAATTTTAATAAAGATGCTCAACATGAAAGATGAATATGAAAGGCATACTAAACCACATCGTAGATGATCATATAAAAGCAGTTGAATTCCAAAACACTACAAAACTACATTTTTTTGTCATTTATATTTCCTGATAGTCTACAAATATACTCAAATGAGCATTTGATCCAAGTGATATTAATACTTAGCTCTGAGCCAACTAATACTAACAAAACCAGCTATTATGTAAATCAACACACAAGATTAGAAACACACTAACACACTAAAACTTTAAAAAACCAAAGGAAAGGAAAAGAAAAAAGACAAAAAAATGGACTGCTCACCTTTTCATGTTTTTCCTCCATGGGGCAAAATACTGGCAGAGTGGCCATGGAAAGGCTGATAAAAAATATGGGTAGAAAGATAACATGTAGAATAATGTGTGGAAGTAGAAGGCTGTAGGATTTGAGCATTAAATTATCAAAAACGTCATAGAAAATGGAGCTTATGCCCCCTACATTTTGCCTTGGAAAAAATGAGCTCCCACACTTTCTCAGACATGTCCAAATGAAACCAAACTCCAACTAAATAAAATCCAATTGACATGAAATGAAATGCGACCAAATGATCTCCAAATATGACCGAATGAAATGTAGATGCTCACATGCCTAGAGAAACATGGCTGAATTGACCCTGACATTTTATTTGTTTTTAATTATAATGCAAAAACCTTACTTTGAAAGTGATGCCTATAATAAGAGGATTTTTTTTAATGTTTAGTGACATTCATCACCTTCATATCACCAGGATAGCATTGCCTCTGAATAGGAAAATCTTAATCCACCATCAAGGGTATGAGGAGAGGGACCTAGAGATGCTTACCTGTAGACCTTCATCAAAGAGTGGTAGAACAGACTCATGGATTGATCTATGAGAAGAACAAAAAAATATTGAATAGAGATGTTGTGATTTGTAAAGCCACCATTTTTTGTAGCTGCAACCAAACAATAATAGAATGCAAAGTAACAAACAATATGTTATTCTTGCAGCTGCCCTGGTATGCATGTATATAAAATGTTGAAGAAGTTGCTTCAAAATAGGACTACATGTGTTCTTGAGAGCCTTGGACGTAGACAAGTGTACCCACACCTGTCTTGCAAAAACCCTCCTGCACTCAAAACCCACACATCCAAACCTATGCACCCCATTCCTCTCTCCTCCACAATAAAAACCCTAAAAAAAAAGCACACCCAATGGTTGCACAGGAAAGTGCATGGATTCTTCTCTCCTCTGCAATAAAAAACCCTAGGAAAAATTCACAGCCAATGGTTGTAGAGGAAAGTGCATGCAGCGCCAGGGAAAAAACATAAAGACTATAGTTGAGAGATTAATATTTCATGTATGCACGATTGACAAGGAGAACTATATCATTTTAGGGAGGTGTGTTGGAGATTTTCCTAAATCAGCAAAGGGTTTGTCAATTCCAATGGATAGGCAAATTCGGCCAACAAATACTGGAGGTTGCGTGAGCTATCTCCCCTTCACTTCTAGTTCTGCCACACCAAGGGGGGTATCCCTATAACTAAAGATTTAACTTTGACTCACCCAACAGAAAGATTTAGCCTTATAGTCACAAGTAGAATACTCTCATGTTTGGACTAAGATTTGCATGATAAATCACAAGTTTGGCAATGTTCTTGGACGTATCTAACTGGTTGAGGATGAGAGTATGCAAGGGTCCTATTTCTAATCCTACAACTAATAGGTTGAAGCTTTGAAAGAATTTATTTTAATATTTTGGATGCAAGACAGGGGTTTTGGAAACATAACACAACACAAGAAGTAGAGTAGTGCCTATTTCAGGGCAAGGAGTCAATTGGACATATACATGTGAATGATTTGCACAAATTCAACAGAGATTCAAGTTTCAAGGGGTTAGATTGGTGCTTGCCTTACAAACATTACCCAAGAATGAGTATTTAGCAATCTCTACTTACAAATATCCCTGCTGCCATACATTCTTCCTCATACTTAACCTAAAATAGTTTAATCCACTCCTTGAATGGAAGTTAGAGATCAAGCATGCAATATATAAATCTGTATCTTAGAATCTTAGTAACCCTTAGCAACTAGATTCAAAAAAAGGGATGCATACAACCATGGAGACAAATAGCTCAACACATGCCATGAATCATTTTTCATATAAAAATGACATGAAACTGAACATATATGCAACGTGCATTCAGATGCAACTCATAAACTCACAAAAGAGATAGAATAGCCAAGAAATGCTCTATTCTTGTTATTTCCTCCAAAAAATTGCCCAAGTCTTCCACCACCGGAAAAATGAGTAACACAATTCTGATATATCCAGAACGTGTACTCAACAATTAATTCTATGGTCTTTTTGAGATGCCACTAGATACAATGCACCATCTAAATAGTGCTGAAAACATTCAATGCTCTAGGCAAATGAAGAAGAAAGGAGTGATTGAATTCAGGAAGTGTGCTGCCGCTTGGAGATTTTCCTTTAAAAATGGTAGCTGGCCCGTCACTCATCGACCATGCTTCTGCAAATTTTCCATTAATGACCAACCTACCCATGCCTTCTGGAAATGCAACAATATGCATATTCAGGAATTTTTCCTACCTAGAATGCAGTTGCGAATGCATAGGAAAACCCTCCTATGAAATTTGAAAACAATATACATACAATCACCACATACAAGGGCGGACCTCAAATCATTATGAATCAATTTGAAATTTGAATCGGGTCTAGGCATTGTATCTCCTTTCTTGTACATCACCTTGTATATCACATGTACATATGCAATATACATACAACCACAGACTTCATCACTTTTATCAGTCGGATTGGAAAACCATTGAAATCCGACGTTGTATCAAACTCTTTGTATATTGCATTGTATATAGCACATACATACAATCGTAGGACATACAACTGTGCGGGCCCCACTAGGTTCTTTGAACATCATTAACTTTGACCACAACCTACTTGTATATTTCTTTGTATATGCCCGTTGTATATTTCACATTGTATGTGTAGTTGTATATCACACATACATACAACAAGAAATACAAGGAAATGCCTTTGACTTTCAACTCTACCTTTGCATCAACATCTGCCCAGCCCCCAATTTAGTAAAATTTAAAGTTTGGGATTGTATGTCTTGCATTATATATTCTTTTGTATAAGTTATATACATACAATCCACTCGCTAAAAACCTGTGGGCCCGACCACCATTTTAACCTGATTTGAACACCTTTTGACATCCGCTATTGTATCTATCTCATTGTATATCAAATATACAACACAATATACATGCAACCTTTCAATACAAACACAGAATATACTGGGAATCTTCTATGTACATCCAGATTTGCACGCCCGGAATTGCACCTGAATATCACATACAAGCCTTTATGCATAAAACAATGCATACAACTAATTTTTTTCACCATTTCTGAAGCCGATTGAATTTTATTTTGGGTCCGCCAATGTACAATTGCGCCTGCACATTAGATACAATGGCCATATACAAAGGTGCATACATACAACTGTGAAGGCCAAGGGACTTAGAATTTTTTGGGGTTTTTCTAAAAAGGGCTACAGATGAATACTTGAAACCCAATTTCTAGGTGGGCACCACCATTGGCTCTATCTGGGGATGCATGCCACTTGCAGGTATGACAAGAACTCTAGATCTCTGGGATGTAGACCATGCCTTGTCCATTGGGCAACAGAGTCGAATGCCACATCAACCTGCATCATAAATCACTTTTTTTTTTTAAATTTACTTGGCGGCCTAGGGCCACCAAAAAGGAAAAACCAAAATTTCTCTTTATTAAACATTTGATTTTCTAATTTCCTCAAATGTAGCCTCAAAACATTTAACTGCCTATAGCAACCATGGAAATACTCAATCTCATTGTTAATTGTGCTACCGCCAATTTCAGTTCTTACTTCCTTGACAAATCTACAGTACCTTTGATCTATTTCTAGTATGCCTAACTATAGATCGTTTTCATCAGCTAACGCCTCTAGATCAAAAAAGATAAAAAAACTCATACAAAACAAATGAATCTATATCTGAATTTTGCCCTTCCTCAAAAAATAGGAGCTTCCCTATATCAAACAAACAATACTCAAGCACAAGCAACATCTCACAATCATATTCATTTTTATAAATAGTCGGATATCCATCATCATTGTACTTAGCAACTTCATCATTAAGGTCCACCTGGAATGCCTCAAGATAAGGCACAAAGAACTCATAGTGTAACCCTTCACTGAAAGCTTTGTAGTCACCCCTGCAACCAACACTATCCCCATCTGTATGAGCATAAACATCTGCAACTTGTCCATTCAAATCTAAATAGTGACCTTGATTTTTCTCTTCACCAATGCACTGATAATCAAAAGCAAAGAATTCAACCTTTGTATTGTAGAGGTGGTCATAATCTTCAAGAAAGCACTCATACTCAACATCCATATATATTTCATCATCTGAAAGGCTCACATATGGGTCTGAATGCTAACACTCATCAACACATTCCTTGCCATCCATATATATTTCATCCTCTGAAAGGCTCACATATGGGTCTAAATGCTGACAATCAACACATTCCCTGCCATCCCTTGAATTAGCAACTTCTATAATCAGAGTGAAGCTCTATATATCCACCTCATATAAATATTCTCGATCAGATGAGATATGCCTATTACTACAAGACACAACTTCATGTATATCTTTCATTTCATCATTTGAAATGCATTTTGCATCTATAGGCTTCTTTTCCAGTGGTTGATAACAATCTTTGTCTTCACCATTATAGGATGTGCCCACATTTTTGACAACATCTTCTTCATGTTTATGCATCACATCATGACTACACCCATTGTTCTGAAATACATTCCCCTTTGCAAAATCATCTCTCAATGAACACACTAGGAAAGCAGAAATATATTCACTTTGAAAACTATTTTGAAGGCTTGCAGTCATGAAACCTACTGGAATTCCATATTTCTAATTATTTTCAATATCCATAGTAAATTTATAAGCTTGGTGAAGTGCAGTTGGTTCTTTATCTCTCAATAAATAACTCATTTCTTCATCAAAAGTAGCCAAATAAATTGCCAAGCACAATGCATCATTGGGTCTCATATATTTAGGAATCTGCTTGAGCAACTTAATAAATCTAAGATTAAAGGCCAAAACCAGTTCCTCATCTTCCTTTTGGATATTCATGAAATGTATGATCAATGAAGCCAAATCATATCCTTCACTAAACTACTCTAGGAAAGCAGCTTCTAAATCTACCCATGAAAAAATTGAACACACAAGCAAGTCTGAAAACTAGACCCTAGCATCATCCTCTAATGACTGAACAAAAAGTCACATTACTACATCTTCAGCTTCTACCTCATAATCTTCTATCAAATTAAAAAAAATTTGCAGATATTTGTTTGCAGAATCAAAATTTGATCCACTATATTTCGGCAAATATTTTCTAATCTTATTGGAAATAACATTTGGGTAACCACCTATTCCTGTGAAATTCAGAGCTTTATATCTTTCAATAAAAAATGGTCTTCTTCGAGAGCACAACCAGGACTGTTGCACTATTTAAATTATTTTGAGTGAAAAGATGGGATACCTGGAAATATGTTGCAGCTTTGGATAAGTTCAATCAACAGAGTTGCCACCTCCCACAGAGAGGACAAAATATCAAGAAGGCACCTTTATTTTCTAGATTCATCACCCCAGAAGAGCACCACATGGTTCTTCCTTGGTCTTGCTACAACAACTTCACCTGGGTCTTCTAAATCTTCAAATTGCTTGAGTCCCTAGTGGAGTTGCCACTTTGTTGGAGTTTTTCCCAAATTAGCAAAGGGTTTGCCAGTTCTAATGCACAGGTATATTCAGCCAACAAATACAGGAGGTTGCGTGAGCTGCCTCTCCTTCACTTTTGGTTTTATCACACCAAGGGGGGTATCCCTATAACTAAAGATTTAACTTTGACTCACCCAATAGAAAGATTTATCCTTATAGTTATAGGCAGAATACTCTCATGTTTGGACCAAGATTTGCATGATAAATCACAAGTTTGGCAATTTTCTTGGACATATCTAACTAGTTGAGGATGAGAGTATGCAAGGGTCCTATTTCTAATCCTACAACTAATAGGTTGAAGCTTTGAAAGGATTTTTTTTAATGTTTTGGATGCAAGACAGGGGTTTTGGAAACATAACACAACACAAGAAGTAGAATGGTGCCTATCTCAGGGCAAGGAGTCAACTAGACGTATACATGTGAATGATTTGCATAGATTCAATAGAGATTCAAGTTTCAAGGGGTTAGATTGGTACTTTCCTTACAAACATCACCCAAGAATGAGTATTTAGCAATCTCTAATTACAAATATCCCTGTTGCCATACATTCTTCCTCATACTTAACCTAAAACAGTTTAATCCACTCCTTGAATGGAATTTAGAGATCAAACATGCAATACATAAATATGTATCCTAGAATCTTAGTAACCCTTAGCAACCAGATTCAAAAGAAGGGATGCATACAACCATGGAGACAAATAGCTAAACACATGCCATGAAGCATTTTTCATATAAAAATGACATGAAACTGAACATATATGCAACGTGCATTCAGATGCAACTCATAAACTCACAAAAGAGACAGAACAACCAAGAAATGCTTTGTTTTCATTATTTCCTCCAAAAAATTGCCCAAGTCTTCCACCACTAGAAAAATGAGTAACACAATTTTGATATATCCAGAAGGTGTACTCTACAATTAATTATATGGTCTTTTCGAGATGCTGCTAGATACAATGCACCATCTAAATGGTGCTAAAAACATTCAATGCTCCAAGTAGAAGAAGAAGAAAGGAGTGGTTGAATTCAGGAAGTGTACCGCCGCTTGGAGATTTTCCTTTAAAAATGGTAGCTAGCTCGTCATTCATCAACCATGCTTCTGCAAATTTGCCATTAATGACCAACCTACTCGCGGCTTTTGGAAATGTAGCAGTATGTGTGTTAAGGAACTTTTCCTGCCTAGAATGCAATTACGAATGCATAGGAAAACTCTCCTATGAAATTTTGAAATAGGACCATCGATTCCATCCTTGTCCCTGTGATCCATCGCTTCAAATCATGCTAACTGGTCCTCGACCAATGAAAACGTGCCACACAGATGGTTTTTGCTCTTTTGACTTTTCACAGCGTGAACATACCTTTTACCCTTTTCACCCATTTTACCTTTTTCACCTTCAAATATTTGTATATGCAGTTGTACGTACATACAACCACCTTTGGACACGTGTCAGCACCTGATTGGTTCGCCATCGCTGAATATTTGTATCTCCATCAGCGAGCCATTATATCTTCATTTACATTTGAAATTGTATGTGCAATTGTATATACATACAACCACCACATACAAGGGCGGACCCCAATTCATTATAAATCAATTTGAAATTTGAATCGGGTCTAGGTGTTGTATCTCCTTTCTTGTACATCACCTTGTATATCACATGTACATATGCAATATACATACAACCACAGACTTCATCACTTTTATCAGTCAGATTGGAAAAACATTGAAATCCAACATCATAACAAACTCTTTGTATATTGCATTGTATATAGCACATACATACAATCGTAGGACATACAACTGTGCGAGCCCCACCAGGTTCTTTGAACATCATTGACTTTGACCGCAACCTGCTTGTATATTTCTTTGTATATGCCTGGTGTATATTTCACATTGTATGTGCAGTTGTATATCACACATACATACAACAAGACATACAAGGAAATGCCTTTGACTTTCAACTCTACCTTTGCATCAACATCCACCAGGCCCAATTTAGTAAAATTTGAAGTCCGGGATTGTATCTCCTACATTGCATATCCTTTTGTATAAGTTATATACATACAATCCACTCACTGAAAACCTATGGGCCCGACCACCATTTTACCCTGATTTGAACACCTTTTGACATCCACTGTTGTATTTAGCTCATTGTATATCGAATATACAACACAATATACATGCAACCTTTCGATACAAATGCGGAATATAGCAGGAATTTGCTATGTACATCCACATTTGCATGCCCGGAATTGCACCCAAATATCACATACAAGTCTATGCATACAACAATGCATACAACTAATGTTTTTCACCATTTCTGAAGCTGATTGAATTTTATTTCAGGTCTGCCAATGTACAATTGCGCCTGCACATTAGATACAACGGCCATATACAAAGGTGCATACATACAACTATGAAGGCCAGGGGACTTAGAAATTTTTTGGGTTTTTCTGAAAAGGCCTACAAATGAATACTTGAAACCCAATTTCTAGGTGGGCACCACCAAGGTGAAAACTAAAGACTCCTACCTTTGGCAGGGACTAAAAGTTCATGTCGAATGAGGGAGGGAAAAAGAAAATGCATGTTGAATGAGGGAGGGAAAATGAATGAGGAGAGGGAAATAAAAAAATTATTTTAGTATTTTTTTTCATTGTCTTAATTTAAGACAATTAGAAAATTAAAAATATAATTTAAACATAAAATATATATTTAAGACAAAATTATAATCTTATCTTAAATTAATATCTTAAAACCCCCCTCCATGTAGTAGTGCAAGGAGGATATTGATTTTTCTTATTTGGAAAAGAAGGGGTTTTTATGTTTTGCCATGGTTGTAACTTTATGAGGATCTACTATAATTTCTAGACTCGCCGTGGGCTGTAAATTTCTAAATCACTTTTGGTTGTATTTTCTACACCTTTTGGTTTGGGTGAAGGTCCAAATAGAGGAAGGAAGATTAATTTTAGATATGAAATTATCAGCTTCAAGTACTGAGCAAGAATTCAGGTAGGCACCAATCTTTAATTTATACCATAATATATTAAAATAATTGGATTATATGGGAATTAAGGTCTATAGTGTTGAGTATTGTCTAGATAATGGGTTGGGAAATAACTTAGTGGTCTGTTATATGTTGTGGAATTATTTTATTTTATTTTTTTGTTGTGTTATGTTTTTGTATTATGTTGTGACCCTAGAGTATGCCCTCCCCATTGATGAGAGCACTCCTTCTATGGGGTTGAGGGAGTAGATACCTTGCTGGGAGAATCTGGACATGGGTAAGAGTACCCACAAGAAATAAATAGGTAAGAGTACACATGAGAATTAATGGGTAAGAGTACCAAAGGAATTCATATGTAATGAATATATTTGGGTAAAATTCTAAATGGAGAGATAATGAGTGATTGAAAGGAATGGCTAGGAAAACAATAATTTACAATTTTGTTCATGAGGGATTCCTTCTGTGAAAACTAAACTGATAAGCCCCCTAGTGTTGTGTAAGCTATGCTGATGTGTTGTGCAAAATGTTGTGTGTTTATCTATATTTTTTGTGTTGTGAAAGAATTAGAGTGTTGATGTCCTTTGTTATATCCTGGGTTGAAAAATGTGAAGTGATAGCTATCCCTAGTTCCCTTGAATTTTCCCCAAGCTTGGGGGTGGACAATTCCTATCCTAGGCTAGGAGGTAAGCCTCCACTAGTTGTACAAAAATTTTTGGTTCTTGTTGCAGGTCCTTACAAGTTGAAGAAGAGATAAATCTAGTGGTTGAGATTTGAAAACGATGGCATTTTCCAGAAGGTTTAAGTTTCAAATAGAAAGGAAACATTTAACTTACTTCTATTTAAAGTAAACAATTGCTATCTAAATTTTAATGTTTTTACCTTCTCAAACACAGAGTTATTATTTCTGTTGAAAGGAAACATTTAACTTATTTCTGGTTAAAGTAAGCAATTGTTGTCTAAATCTGAATGTTGTTACTTTCTCAGACACAAACTTATTATTACTTGTTATGTCAGAAATTGTCCCCCCACATGGAACGGTACAATTTCTCAGGGTTTAGCTCCTCTCCTTTGGTGTCCTTTCAACTTGTTTAATTCTAACCTCCCTAAGCCCTGATTGACCTATGTCTAACTGAAGAAATTTCTTATTCTAAAGTAATTGTTGACTGAACTTAGAAAGAAACTTTGGATTTTAGACATCCTAGAACTCCATGATATAGACCTTATGGAAAAATCAGGTCCTGGACAAGGGCGCTCACTCCCTTATCCTGCCCTATTTTTCAGGGTTTTGAATTTTGGTGGGGTGTCAATTCCCTCCATGTATCTCAGGATTCTGATTTCAAAATTTTGTTTTTCATGTGATGTCGACATTTTATTCCAAATATTTGAATTTCTAAGATTACATATTTAAAGGCATTTAAAAATCATTTTATCACACACAATCTATATGCAAGGTTTCTATGCCAAACCTTTGCCATTTTTTCCATTGAAGTTCAACAAACTGTTGAAGCTCTAATGTTATTGAAGATTGCTATCATGGAGATATTCTATGGAGATTAGAAATCAAGATCTTGAGATTATCTTGCTCTTCCTATGGTTTGTACAACCTTTTTTATAATTAGGAGAAGAGTTGGAGCCTCCAACTTGAGCTTGGGAATCCTCTTTGGATACAACTACCTTGCCTTCTTATTCTACAAGTCTTCATTGTTCCCATCTCCTTGAGGTGATGTTATTGTTTCCTTGAGTGAAACAAAGTGTTGATCTTTCCTTGATGCTTGAGTCATCTAGGGTTTGATATTTCTTTATACACATTTGTTAAATGAGCACACACATCTACAAATCTTTATCATTGGCTATTATTGAGGTAGGAATACTAAAAATGGGGCTTGAAAGAGGCAAGCTCCTATATAGCCACAACCATCTCTCTCCTCTTACATGTACAGGTTACATTCGATAATATTTGATAGAAAGGAGTGAAAGAAAGACAGACATTGTGGATACCTTCACCATAGACTTTTTGATTTTGACATTGTGAAACTTCAGGGGAAAAGGAGCAAGCGCCCTCGCAAACTATGTATTTTTATTTGGTATCTGGGAATCTCTAGAAGTACTCTCAAGCATGGTGTAAAATATTTCTTATGCTAGAAAATTATGGGGCAAAGGGGTGGGTGCCCTTCACCTTTAGTCTTTCATTTTCTAGGTGCACACTCTTTGTACCTTCTACTCTATGATTTTACAGTCTATTTTCCCTGATCTATGTTTGAAATCAAATTATTACAGTCTAAGTGATAAATTAGGGTTTCTTGCTTTGTGGCTGTTACAATCTTGTGAAGGCCTAATCAAATCATCTACTCAGTCATATCTAACACAAAAAAAATGATTTAGGAAATCTATAGCTTGATCTTGCATAAAGAACAAACTTGATTCCACTTCCCTAATGTTTAGCATATGAAAGTGTGGGATTTGATTTGGTTTTGATAAACTATCCTAATCCCATATTTTTCCACTAAACATTTTAGTGAACCCGACGTGAAAGTTGATCCATCAACTCCTCTTGCCACAGACAATGTTGTGTAAGATGCCAAACAATCAAATGCATTCCTTGGTGATGATTGGGGTTCGTTGGATTTTACATCCCCCTCTATAGGTGAATATAAAATTAACAACTCTAATCCTAAAACATCAAATGTTGCATCGATCTCATCTAAAACTTCAAATCTGAAAACTAAAGTCTCTTTGGTAACAAATGCAGATAATACACTTACTTACACTAAAAATTATGAGACTTATGACGCTACATCTTCATCCAAGGATATGGCCTCTCTTTTTGGTTGAGGATTTTAGATCCTTTATAAAAATTGTGACTATGTAGGTTGTTGTACCCAACCAAATTTTTTGCTTCATTAAGGCATTTTGAAACAAGTCTAGAAAATTTTTCGTCAAAAGGTCAAAAAAATAAAATTTCTAAAAATAGATGTCGAGTTCGATTTTCTAGGTTTCTTGAGATATAGATGTTGGTAAAACTTTCTAAAAATAAAAAGTTTCTAAAAATAGAATCTTCAAATCAGGTGTCGCGCTTGATTCTCATTGGTCGATTTTGCTTCACGATCGGCACAGTTCAGACGGAATCTTCAAATGACCAAGTTTTCTCTACTAGGCCATTTTTGCTTTTTCACAAGGTGAAGCATGAGCTCGAAAGTCATCAACTTAGAAAAGTTCACCTGCCATAATTCTTTGACGAGTTTCCAACATTGTTTCAACAATGCAAAACTGACAAACGGCTGTCGACTTGACGATGCACACAAAATGATGCAAGAGGGATCCAAGGTGAATTGAAAAGTTGGAAAATCATAAATTTGGCTAAGTCTAGTGAAACTAGGTGCCCCAAGAGGCTTGGGGCACCCATCTTCTCCTGTGTTAGTTTTTTTTCACGTTTTTCAAGAAACGTCAAAAATGCTTCCGTCAGCTCCTTTCCGGTTGGTCAAACTTGGTCAAAAGTTAGTCAAAGCCAGGATTTCATCACAGATATGTTCAAACTACTCAGATCACCCTTTGTCCTACCTCGACAATCATCAGAACGACTGAAATTGAAGATCAAACAGGAGCCGTGGGCACGGAAATCAAGAAAAGGTACAAAATTGAAAATTTTTGAAAATTTTTCTAAGTGTTGACAAACCAGAGCCCTAGGAGGATTGGGGCACCCAAACTCTCTAGACTTAGATTATTTTTTATGTTTTTCTCAAAAAATGTGAATCTCCTTCCGTCATCCTAGTCTGGTTCAATGTTGATTAGTTTGACACATTTTTTGAGGCAAACGAAAGGTACAATCAACTCATTTTTCATCAGGCTTGCATATTTTCCAAATCATCAGACTCATTTTCATCCCAGTTGATAGGGATTGATAGCCAAATAGGGGTCATGTGCCTTCGGAATGCCCACACAAACCAAGAAATTGAAAAAGTTGAAAAAACTAAAAAAATGGCTAAGTGTTGGGGAACCAGGCGCCCCAAGAGCCCTGGGGTGCCCAACTTGAGCAGTGTTAGAATATTTTTATGTTTTCAGTGTTTTTTGACATGCTTTGTTACCAATCTTCACCCGTTGGGAATTTTCGGGAGGTCAAATTTGGTCAAACGATGTCAGATCGTGAAACAGAGGCAGGGGATGGAATCTCAGTTGATCGATCTCCAAAATGTCAGGATCAGTTAGCTTTTTCAATTCATGATGACATTTTGCCACCTTGTCAAAGTTGGAGACAGGCCATATTTAAGTCAAAATGAGTGTTGAAGTGTCGAAAATGAAGAAAATTTTGTTAGCACTTCTTTCAACTCGCCTATTCGATGACATCATCAAAGAACATATTTTTCATCATCTTGTACATGAAGCCATAGGCTCCTACAAAATAGGGATTCTTCCTATTCAAAGACATCCACTTGGATTTATGCTTTAAAAGATGCTTTCTTCATGGATAAGGGAGAAGTCTTCTTCTCACACAAATAAAGCTACTCTTTCGACCAAATGATTTATAAAGACAAGCTTTGGGCTTCTTTATTTCATTATCTTTTACAGGTTGCATCTAGAGGAAAGATTTTATTTTTTCTTTCAACGAAGATTCGAAGACTCAAACTAGGTGTTTTTTCAGTGTTCTTCATAGATTTGGGTTGAGGAAGAAGTGAGGCTTGCTTTTTCAGGGTCCTTGTTTCAAGGACATCATTTTTTAGAAATCCGACTAGAGCTTTTTCAGTTTTCATCGAGATGGGTCCATCCAGATTATCATCCTCTTGAAGATTGGGAGTTGTGCTTTTTTTAGGAAACTATTTTTTTCTATTTTTTTGAGAAAATCTCTGCTTTTTCAAATTCCTACAATCTGGGTTACTTAGAAATAGAATTATCTACAAAACCCATGTGCCAGCTTTTTTAGCTCACACTCTGCTTTTTCTAAAAATTAGAAAATAATTTTCAGCCATCTGTCCAATACTTTTTCCAACATAGGCATGTTCACAGTCGATTTTCAAATCTTCCAATATGCAGTACTCTCCAACACAAATCAGGCACAAAACAACATTGGTTCATGATTACCTAAAAACTTGCGAAACAGACTTGCATAAAGTACTTCCAGTAATCAATTTACACTCCTTAGAGGATGCAGGAAATAATGCTATCATGAATCTTGGACACTTTGGCTAGCTTGTAGTGACATCCTTTCCTATCACCATGCAAAGTATCAAATTTGTGATTGCTTGCATGACGCATTACAACTCTGTCACAAGAGAAATTCAGTCAAGAGATGGACGTGTGCTCTGCAGCTTGAGGCCAAACAACATTGAAAAGTGTTTTACAATACCTATTTGGAGAGAGAACTTAACTATTTCTCTTGAAGAATGCAAGAGGGTTTGGAACAATGATAAGGAATAATATAGAAAAAAGATTGGTCAGAGGTGGTTAAAAGAAAAGTAGAATATTATGCCAAAGAATGTTAGACGTGGAGAATTCAAGGAGGAGCATGCAATAATGATTACTCTGCTAAGTCGGATCACGGGTCAAGTAGATGCAAACAAATTTCAACCTTGGATGTTTTACATCATGTCCCAGATTGTCGACGGAACCAAATTCTATGACTGGTTGTCACTCATCAGTGATAGTCTCCATCAACAAATAATTGATTTTCAAAGAGCTCATGAATTCCACATGATATCATACCTTGTGTATTTGATGGCTTTTCAGGGTTAATTCAGAGGTTTGAATGTTGTTGGAACTCTAGGTACTCAACATGTGTATCATCATTTCCCGTAGTTAGAGATCTCTCAAGCTGAACGACATTACAGGTGGGTGAATGATGCATTCTTGATGCATGCAGTGCGAGACATGGACAATGAGTTACATATACGATTTTTCGTAGAGGCTAGAATAGCAATGGCAGAATGGGCTAATTGGTTTATCCAATTTCCTACTTTTTCCTACATCAGAGTATATGGCTTCTTAGGAGAGCCAGCCATGTTGCCGCGATATCCTATAGACGAAATAGCATTTATGGAATTTTTGAGGCAAGCTTATGAAGTGCATACATTTTTGCGTAGCAGACGCAAGACAACCTTTAATTTTCCACTTGGGATGAGTATTTATAGATGTAGATCTGGAGTAGATGCCAAGGAAATTGGTAATGAATCATCCAGATATGGTCTTAGGTTTTTCGACAGGAGATCTTCATATGATCCCTTTGGTGTTTATGCATCACATCTTGGTCAGAATTGTACGCACAAGTTTACAATTGAAGACTTCTGGGCTAATTGTGCTAATGAGTATGAAGTGTGAGGAAATAGTTACAGTAGGTTCACTCTTCAGCAAATGTCTGATATCTTATCAGAAGACATAGAGGGTTTGACAGAAAGTGGTGAAGTTCTACTTCCCACATATTTCAGAGACAAAATTGAGCAACAACCGTTGCTGCCAATTAACTGGTCAGTAAAAGAAAGCACTTCCATTAAGGAGAGAACAAGTCGAGTGGTTAAAAATAGCTTGATATTCTTGAAGACTAAGTGGAAGGATGATATTCCATTAGTAGAGCCGCCAGTTGTGCAACCATTAGATCCTTCCACTTCCAAGCCAAAACAAAGAGTAAAAGCTATGAGTGTTCTCTCAGAGGGAACAAAAATGGCAAAGTTAAAGAGGAAAAAGGATGAGTCTCCAGGTCGTGTCGAATAGGAACATCCACCAGTTGAACTAGAAGTTCCTATTGAAACAACGCCACATGTTAAAGTGTTACCTTCAGATCATGTATCTCCACCTTCTTCACCAATCTCTTCTCCTATTCACATAGATTCAGAGCCAGATTCACCAGTTCGTAACTTTGATGCAAGCATTGATTCATCAGGAGCTGATGAGGTGAGAACCAAGTTTCCAAGAGATGATGGCTCATCTTGGCTTGAAAACATTCTGGGAAGGAAGAGAAGAAAGCCCTCATATTAGCTGGATTTAACAGAGTTGAAAAGCATCTATCAAGACACACCAGATAAGTAGCTGAAGAAGCAGATTCACATTGAGAAGAATGCGGATAGAGAAATAATTCTTGAGACTGCAACACCTCCAGAAAATAAAAGTGGTAATGATGTCGAGGTTGATGACTTCACAGTTGTCAAAGCTAACCTTGGCAGAAGTACTCACCATACAGATATCAATCTCTTTGAGGTTGTAGCAGATAGCTTGAAGGAAAGGGTGTTGAGAGATGGAGAAGACAAGGCAGCTCTCAAAGCTGAAGTTTGACAACTGTGGCAATACATTTCCAACCTTTTCCATGGCACTTCACATGCCGATTTGCTCCTTCCAGCAAATCTTGGATCACCAGCTAATCAGCGGCATTCTAGTAAGTTGGTCCTCTATGGGAGGCACATGGACAAGTGGGTAGAAGAATTTGTGACCAAAGGGAGAGTTGTACTTGCAGAGCTTTATCAGTTGAAGTACAATGCTCATGATTTATGCAAAGGCATACAGGGGTCGCAATAAATTATGGCAGAAAATAAGCTAGTATTTGAGATCATTATCTCTGACTTGAAGATTGCACTTGATACTATTGATTTAGCTAAAGATAAGAAGACAGTTTCTACTTGAAAAGTGCAATACCTTTTCACAGTAAAAAATTATGATAGTATGAGTTCAGAGTTGACAGAATGGAAAGAAAAGGTAGTCGCCATCCTCAAGTTCGTCAGATCCTTTATCTCTCAGATCCCATGTTCATATGAGAAAGAAGATGGTACCCTGTATGATCTTGAGGAAGTGCAAGTAGAGTTCCAGACTCTCATCCGCAACAACTTTAATGATGATATCAATGCCAACAAGATGAGTCATCTTGCTGCAATGATAGTGAAATTTGACAAGGTTGCAAGTGAAGTTCATGAATTTCTTCAGATGGTTGCCAATGGTGAAGAAATGTTAGAGAATCAGAATATCATTCTAGAGAGTATCAGTGTTCCTGGCAGAGATGCGGTCACTCACTTTTTAGAAGATATTTTTTCCCAAAATATCAACGGATGACATCACCAAAAAGCTAGAATGTTGATGAAGATGCATTTCAAAATAAAGCAGCTTTAAATCAGATGCTTTTTGTTTTAAAGCATGTGCCTTCATTCTAATCTCATCAATTCTATATTTGGAAAGAAATCACCTTGTGATAGATGGAATCTTCTTTACTTTAAAGCATTTGTTTATTGTATCTTTGTCTTAGAATAGTAATAAAGCTTGCGAGTTGGCAAGTTAGGGTTAATCAAGGAGTTTTTAGGGTTCCCTACTCCTTTGATTTTAGTATAAATAAGGGCATCCTTGCCCATTGTTTGTAATGACTTTTGTGATAGCAAATTTGTTGTGCCTATTCTAGCCTGCAAACATTGTTATTCCAAGTGTTTTTTCACTTTATGTTCATTGTTCTCTGGTGTTTGATCGCTTACTGTATGCCTACCTTTTGCTACAATATTGCTATCCTAGAGTTGTATTAAAATTTGTGATATTGAATAGAAGTCTCATGCCTACTTTTCTCTGATATTCTATATCGATTCATTAAGTTATCATCATCAGATGTGTAGCTTCTGTAGCTTTCATTTTCAGCTTTCATCATTAAAGTACTTTTAGTCTTGTGATGTTAATCTGGAAGAAAATTGCTTAAGTTTTTGTGTTAACAATCATTCCTTGTTCACTTTCAACTTCCTTTGCTCTGAATTTACTTGGGAGGTTGAAAGCATCATTGGTCTATGCTAGTTGTAGTAGAAGTTTTATAAAAAGGAAAAAACCTCTTCTGTAGCATTTAGAGTTTTATATCCTTGTGCTTGCAGCTGAGAATCTAAAAGAAGATAGGCGAAGTTTCGTTCAAGTTATCTTTTCAGCGAGCATCAACAAGAAATGGAACTCCCCCTTCCAATAGGAGAGAAGTTTATCCATGCATAGTTGTCCGTTTCCAAATCACATTCCAGAGGTATGAATTGAAATGCCAACAATTTTTTGGTGCCCATCATGGGGCACGAGGCATAAAACTTCAAGCAAGCTTAGGCTTATGACATGGTAATGACTCTCTAGTGTCCTGCTCTAGTTCAACAACCAAATCTTACACCACCTGTTATTCAATTAAATCTTGTACGAGTGGAAGGAGAGCAAATGGACATCATTAGCAGCCTTAGAAGTTTCATATTTGTGTGAAAGGAAAGTCCTGATCAATGGAGAGATGCAGCTTCTATCCTTGATGAAGAAGAACATAAAGCAGATCTTGTAGCAAGGAGACTAGTACTACCACTTCCCGTGTGGCAATAGATAATCCTGGCTCACAGGGTTTATTCAAGAAAGGGAAAAGGTGGTGCTATGGATCCTTTCTTTAAAGATCTTGATTTTGCAAAAGTTGGAGAAGCATCCAACATAGTTTGAGAAATTCAGATAGTTCCTGAAGTCAAGTAGGAAGAATTACAAGAAGAACCAGTAATCCAGCCTAGAGCAATGGGTGATGCAAATAACAACAATCACAATGATCCAAATCAAAGGCGGCCGCCACCATTGCCTTGGGGATATAACATTGGACCTTTGGCCCTACAAGCACATCATGATTTACCAAAGGGGTCAAGGAAGCACTTTCCTCGGTTCCATGGTGATGGAACTCAACATCCCAATGAACACATCTCTGTATTCACAACAGCTTGGGCTATTTTGCATGTATCACATGAAGATGTCACCATGTGTCTCTTCATTGAGACTCTTGTGGGAAATGTTGTCGATTGGTTCAATCATCTAGAACCAAGAATCATTACAAGTTGGGCAACTATGAGCGAGAAATTCTTGGCAAGGTTCAAGCCTGCCGAAGATGGTCACAGATTGTTCGCCCAACTCTCAAATTCAAAGATGGAAAACAATGAACCAATGAGGGAGTTTGTGGCAAGGTTTAATCACCTAGTTACACGTCTTTCTCATACTCTTAATCCATCTCCACAAATTATGTTGAGAGCAGTTTCATTAACGCTCTTCCTTCTGAGATAGCCTTCTTTTTGAGATCGGCAAATGAAACAAAATTATCCAATGCACAAGAAAATGCCATCAAGTTAGAGGATGACATGATTACCTCTAACAAGATGAAAATGGATTTGATCAGGCTTCTAGTTCAGAGTTCTACAGACCCACTGCTACATAAGGTAGCAAACAAAGTGACTATCATGAAGAGACAATTGCCTACTCAGAGGCAACCTGCGCAACAACCATACCAACCACAACAACAGTATCAACCTCAATAACCATATCATCCTAAGAGGAACAATTTTCAACCTTTCAATAACTATAGGCCTAGGTTACCAGCACGACCATCAAGACAAGCAGTTGATGCTGCTCAAAATGTAGTGTTTTGTTCCTTTCATGAGACTGATGTGCATACTAGAGCCACATGTCCTAAAAATTTAAGGATAAATCAAATCATGGGATATGCTGATGTGTTGTGTGGTTACAGAACATGCCCCATTTTGACTTGGCAAAACAGGGACCCAACTTCTTTTGGTTTGGCTTGTCTGCTCTCTGGTGGTTTGGTAAAAAATAAGTCATGTGCATCATCATGTAGAGTCAGGATGAGGTAAGTCACCATTATGAGGTCATCTTGTCAAAATTTGCATTTCATGTCTATGACCTCATATACTGAAAGAGCATTAAAATTCATGCAGGTTTGCTTTTTACATCACCCAGATATTCCTCAGGATGTGAGAGTTATGAACAGTCAAAGTCTTGGTCAAACCTGATATTCACAAAAGGGAGGATCATATTTTGTAATCTCAGTCATGTTTTGAAGATCATCATCATATTTGAAACATCCCCCCGACATATCCTGTAGCTCAAATATCTGGACGTCAACTTTAAGTGGTAGTAAGTCTTCCCGTCAAGCGGTCTTTTGTATCGCGAACATCATGTTTTCAAATGTAACCTGATATTTGTTAATATCATCCTGACGCGAAATATCACCCTTAGCAAACATCATGATGACATCATCATCATACTATAAACAAAGAAACAAACATCCTGATGACATCATCATCATATTTACATTTTGACAGGATATTTTCCAAACCTGATCATGTTCGCCTAATATGACGATGACGTCATGATACCTTTTACGATGCAAAGAACGAATATCAGGATGACGTCATCCCAATATTCCGAAAGGAGGGAGACAAGTAAGGTTGCCTCATCATCATCATATTTTGAAACATCACCCGATACACCAAAATATCCTCCTGATGTACTAAAATATAAACAAAGGGTACTTTTGTCACCCGAATCTCGTCGAGATAGCAATTTCAATACTAGGGAGGATGATATCGAAACTCAACCCGATATTTGTGAATATCATCCTGCCTTCATGATATCCTGTCATATGGATATCCCTCTACTCCCTTTGCCGCCATTGTCATTAAATGCACGCAGACATGGTAGATGGTTCCCACCAACCCCGGAAACCAATGAAACACCTGGTGAAATCCTGCATTTTCATACGAATAATCAAGGAATACAATCTAGCTTGTCAGAGTTGCCCTAAATTCACCCTAACTGCGAGGTTAAAAGGTAATTCAACTGCCATTGTTACATTTACCTTGCCATAAAATTATTTTACAGAGCACCAGCTTTCGCATCCACATACGGCTACCATTGCGCGATTTGAGCTCATCGACAGAAGGAAGGAAGGGATCATTAGCTGAATCAAGAGCGTCTTGGCAATATACTGGTATAAAGGAGAAATTTGCATAACCAGGTAAGTAATGAAACCCTCATCATGTTGTTTCTATTCAACTATGATGATGTAAGTGCTGGTTATGTATCCATCTGATTAAGTAATGGTGAAGAAACACAGTAGGCATAGTGATTCTAATTGCAATATGTATGCATGTATATACCTGTTGTGAGAAGAGATTGTGTTAATTACAGGTACTCATGGCTGAAAAATGATTGATTAAGAGTCAGGAGGAATTCAGTAGGCCTATGTTCTCTTCTCAGAGAGGGGTCATGTTCAAATATGGGGCAATTACAGACACCCATAAGGGGAGTACCAATCTAGAGGCCTGGTCAGCCAAGCTGAATGATGGGCATGACAAGAGCCCTACTTTGGATGTAGTATTTGTGTTAGGTATGTGGAACGCTGCTGGTTTCCCATATTCCATGGAGTCTCCGGAGCTGGTTATAGAGTGCACCCAGAATTATAACCCCCAAACAAGGCAGGTGGTGAAGCATGGGAGGATATATGCAGACCTCTCCATCAAGGGTCTCTCCCGAACATTCGGATTGCCGATGGGCAGTAAGGTCAAGAGCGTAGACTTGAAGAAGTCTGAAAGAAAATATGAAGCAAACAAGAAATCAGCTAGAAAGAACATGTATGCTTGGCGGGCCGAGAACAACACATACAATGCAACGGCTAAGCTCCCCGTGCACCTGTTCAAGTATGATTTCAGTGAGGAGTACCAATATATGATTGCACTCCTGAATAGAGTAACTGGCCAGCCTGATGCTGGTGATTTCAGAGATTGGATGTATGGTATAATAATGATGTGTCTGTATTCAGACATCAAGCCACTGTGGGGCTAAATAATAAGTGATGCTCTGCATGAGCAGCTGATGAACCTGGGAGGTTCAGATTGTGCATTTTACATGACTTCCTATATTGTTTATTCTTGTGCTTATAGAGGCACTTTTGATGCCTTAGTTACAGATGGAAAATTGATAGGCACAAATGCTGCATATATCTAGGATCATCATCCCCAGCTGCAGAGAACCAACTATATCAAAGACTCCAAAATGGTCAATGATGCATTCTCTATACATCTGGTAAGGACCATGGAGGAAGACAGAACCAAAAGATTAAGCATGGAGGCTCAAGAGGCAGTCTACAGGCATGGGGCATGGTACATACAATTTGCAACCTTTTCTTATATAAGGATTGAAGGTTTTGAAGGACATCCCCTGATGCTGCCGAGGTATCCTACTGATGCGGTAGTATTAATGGAATTTATCAGGCAGGGCTCCACCATGATACAGATGTATAAGGATGCCAAGAAGCTGCCACCAATTTTGTTCCCAGTCAGCATTGGCAACTATATGTGCCCTAACTTTGACAATATAAAGAAGGTGATGGTCACCCTAAATAAGATGAATCTACTGCCTTTCCCAGTAACAAGACCATATGATCCTTACGGCAGGATACAGAAGATTCTAGGGAAGCCTATTCATCAGAGGCACCTAGAGGATTTTTTGGCTGACTGCGAAGATGAGGTAGAGGCCAGGAGAAGACGGTATCAGAGGTTGACTCTGAACCAAGTTAGGACATTTGACTGCATCTCCCTTCCCCAACAATTGAAAAATGATGATGGCAAGACAATGGCAGATGAATATGAATAGAAAAAGATATACAATGACACCATCTCTGCACCTGACCTCACCATGCAGGAGGATATGTCCTTGGACCCATTCATTGCCAAGACCCTACACCTGACCCAAGTTTGGGTTGATGAGTAGGTGGAGGCATTGAAAAAGAAAGGTGTTCCCATCACGATGGACAACAAGAAGAAAGTGCAGGATATCCCTGCAGATGAATATGACGACTTCCTGCTGGAGAAGAGGAAGACCAAGGGAGAGAGAATTCCCCCACCACAACAGCCGAGAAAAAGATCCTCAAGGGGCAAGAAGGTGGAAAAGGGACCAAAAGGGTGTTATAATCGAAAGGGCAGTATTTACAGCTGAGGAGGCAGCTGGATCAGGATCAGACTCAGATTCCCCTCCAAAGCCCAAGAAGACTAAGACAGCAGAGGCTGGAATCACTGAGACCCAAGAAGTGGGTCAATCCTCTAAACAACCAGGAGGGAAAGATATCCTCATGGAGGAGGAGCCAGAAGAAGAAGAAGCTCCACTAATAATAAAAAGAAAGAGGAGAGCTCCACAGGTGCTGGTGTCCACCACACCTAAGAAACCAAGAACCTCCATGAGAGGTGAAATAAGCCAACCGCCTACGCTATTGCAAGGGGCAGGTAGTGAAGTGCCAAAGGAACTTCAGCATAACGTTCCACTTCCTACCATTGTCACATTCAAAACTGAACTTGCCGAGGAGCAACAGAAGGAAGTTGCCCAGACTCAAGCAGAAGGACAGGTCTCGCTGCACGATACAATAAACTTGTTTGATGATGAGGCTGTGCAGGATGTGGCTGCACAGAATATGGAAACACTGGCTGCTGGTACCAGCATGACACCCCACAAGCCTCCATCAGTTCAGTCAGTGCTGGAGCAGATGAAGCAAGCGGAGCAAGAAAAGAGCCCGAAGCAAGAAAAGAGTCCAAAGCAAGTAGCTCAGGAAATAGGGCTGGATACATTGATCGCAGAGGTGACAAGTCCTGGAGTGGTAGATTTGACAGAGAAACAGGACGCAAGTCCTGAATAGCCAGCAGGATCACCTGATAAAGAACAGCCAACAGAAGAGATAGAGATGGCAGAATCAGAGGGCCATACTCTGGAGTTGGGACAACAAAGCCCACAGGATACATCAGCATGACCTGCTATAGTAGAGGTCTAAGAAACGAAGGCTGATGAAAAGGAGAAAACAACAGAGGATCCTGCTGCTAAGGCACAAGAGGTAGATAGTGCAGGCATGGAACAAATAGCGGCCGCAGAACACACGCCATCACCTCAGGCAGATCCCATGATATCTAAGGTGGTGGACATACCACCAGAAATAGAGAAACCAAAGGAGGAGGATCAACCTCAACAAGGGGAAGAGCTGAAAGCAGATGAAATAATGACGGAGAAGGATCATGATCATCATGATCTACATACAGATACACCGCAGGGGTCCCCACACAAAGAAGAGGTTCCTCCAGAGAAGGAAATTCCTCAGCAGGAGGAAGCACCACAAGATCAACAACAAGGTGAGCATCACGAGGAAGAAATGAGAAAGTCACCATCTCCACAACACTTGTTGACGGAAATGGGTGAACATCATGATGAAGCTGAAAAACATGATCAGGTGCCTCCATGGTTAGAAAAAGAAGTAAATGTTGAAGAGGAGATTGAAATTCAAGAGTTTGACGTCTCCACCTTGTTCTCCGCTGATCTAATGAAACCTAGGAGGAAGGCCAGGATGACATCGGCCATCAAAAGAGATCCGGCAACAGGGAGAAGGACCGTACAAATTACCATACCTGCGGTGGAGAAAGAGAAAGGTAAAATCACTGTAGATGAATTTAAGATCAGTACAGTTGATTTAGGTTTTGCTAATGAGGACCAAGAAGGTCAGGAGGGAAGGACATTATCAACTCTCTAATTCAGAAAGTGAAAAGAGAGAAGGAGAAGAATAAGCAACATAAAGAGCACATTGCTCAGTTGCATGCCTATATCAAAGGGCTGACTAATCCTGACGACACCACAAATGAAGCTGCAGTCCCATTGACTACCATTTCTCAGGAAGAGGTAAATAAATTGGACCTTATGAAGCATGAAGCATCCGTAATAAGGAAATGGATGTCATCCACATTGGATGATGCTGTTGAAATAATGAAGGCCTCTTTGAAGAGGTGGAGTATTTTGAGTGACTCCAAGGCCAAGGTAGACAAATTGCAGATGCAGACCGGGAAAAGGTCTTATAAACTAGAGAGAGTCCTGAGCCTGTTGGGAGAAATAAGGAAGATAAATCCTCAACTACTTATCAGTAAGTAGGTACTGAATAATAATACTGCATTATTAGTGGACATCTGGTATAAGGACGTTCAGTTTGAATGCGGAGTCCTTAAGAGATGCAATAATAAGCTGAGGGAGATCAGCATGAAGTTGCGGGACTTAATGGGTATTGAAGCAGAGATGCTAGAAACCTTGGAAGGGAAAGTAGAGGGAAAGATAGAGAATCAAAATGAAGACTCTGCCCTCAAAGCTCTGCACAGCAACTTCCAAGTAGAAGCAGATGGTCCACTCATCCACTTGACAGAAGAGGTAATAAATAAAATAATGAGAATCAAGGTCAAGATGGAGAATTATAATGAGACACTGCAGGACAGGAAAAATAAGCTGGACAACAGCAAAGATAAGTATGAAGCACATAAGCACACCATTGTCAAAGCAAAGACTCAAGATGGAGGGGGAGTAGATCAGGTTGTGCATTCATACGAACAGATCTGCAGTAGTATGCAGCCCCATATGCAACATCATCATTAGGATAGCGAAGGTTCAGGAAGCGATGCAGATGATGATGACCCGCATGAATCAGCTAAGGAACATGATGGAGATACATCATGAAGGGGATATTTGCATAAGTAGTTTAGATAGTTGCCAGCTGGCAACTTGTGCCATTTTGTGTGAATTGACAAGTCGACGAATGATAACCGTAGATTTGTATTGATGAATTAGGGTCATATATCTTTTGTAACGGATTCCTCACCTTATTCTATAAAAGGTGGTGGAATGCCTTGTTGTAAATATTCAAAACTTAATTGAAATCTATTTTCTAAAATATTTAGGGCTCATTTCAAAGCTGCTGTATATGTACATGTCTTTTGCATACTTAATGAAAGAGAAGAGTATTTTGATTACAAATCTTCATAAATCTTGAGTAATCTGTGTTTGAATTTTGGATATGTGCTTTGATTTGCTGCGTCCCTTGGAGTGCTCATCATGTTGCATGTATTGTTTTCATTCATTATCCTCTGAAGTTTGCATCAACTGTATCTAGCTATGGAATGTCCTAGTGAACATATGGTTTGATTTCTTCTCCTCATGATAGTATCAAGCATGTATGTGGATCAAAAGCTAAAGGTTCAACTTAATTAGAAGCATTTCTTTTAATTTCTTTCAATTTCAGAGCATTTCACTATCACAATTGCAAATAATTGATAATCTTAAGCAAGCAACACAAAATATGTAGACATCTCGTAGATAATCGCAAATATTTAGCATATTTGAGTACTAAGCATGCACAATTGAAAATATCATGCAAAGATTGAGGTATCTTTACATCTTTTCATCAAATAACTGCATAATTTGACTTCTCTGTAAAGAATTTCTGCAGGAACGTCATGATGATGACAAATCTTCTACGTAAGGCCCCAAAATGGAAACAACAACTCACATTAACCTCTGAGTAACGTCAGTTGATTAAGACCTAATCACTGGAGACTTGGGATCATGAATTCTCTGAATTCATTGTATCTTTCAAGATGAATAAAGGTTAATGTGTACTTTTATTCTATGTTTGTTTGTGACTAACATCATGACCAACATAAATTGGCACTAGAAGGAGGGCCGAGTTTGGAATACCACGCTCATCATCATTATTTTCAGATTTGATGATGCAGAAAGTAAGGTAACCTCAGATCGTCTGTGAATTTCAAATATTACGTAAATATTTACTATAAGAAGTTTGTATATGCTCATTCTGTGTAAAGATTTCCAGATCTCACGTAAATATTGCAAGATTTACAATAGATCGTTCTGAATTCACTAATACTGGCCAAAGATACGTAAATTTGTTCAAGCTTTTAGGCCTTAGACACTTGAGATCTCGTGCTACGGGTCAAGATACCCCAATATCCTGTCATATTTGCAGTATCTTCGCAAATATTTCATAAATATCCAGTCCAATTGGCTATCTGACCGCAAATATCACCTCATTTGGTGGAATCCAGCCAATATTTGCAAAGTTTCAGCCAATTTGCCTCCAAATCGAGAAATCCTGGCTCACAGGATAAATACCAGGTCTAGACCTAATGAAATTTTTGAAGAATTGCCTGTTAGAGGTTTCAGACCTAGGACTGTAGACATTCATCATACTCCAGGGTCTAGCGCATCAAAAGCTTCACCAAAACCTCCTCCTATAACTCCTATTGGTTTACAAATACCTTCGGGGATATCTGCGACACCTCAGGGTGTACCTTTAGTTCAACCTCAGCCAACTGCACCACCAGCTCAACCTCCTCAGGTTGCAATGTCTTTCTTTGTAGCAGAGTCACCTTTGACCTTTACTGCATATCATGAGTTACCAAAGAATCCAGACAAACTTTGTCCAAAATATCATCCTTATCAAGATGCTGATGATCATATCAGGACATTTAAAGAAGCTTGCTGCAGAGCTAGAATAGAACATCAAGATGTGGTGTGCAGATTATTTCCTTTTTCCTTAGGGGAAGAGGCTTATAATTGGTTCATTAGTCTTGGCCAAGCTTCTGTCGGTTCGTGGGCTATCTTAGAGAAAGCTTTTCTTGACAGGTTCAAGGTCCCTATTGATCCATCTATGAATTACCATATGTTTGCTACAATCAAAAGATTTGAGAATGAACCTATTGCTAATTTCAATGCTAGGTTCCAGAAAATGTTGTCCAAGCTAGTTGCCCCATATGTAGTTGCTGATGTTGCCGCTAGGAGTATCTATTATTCAGCCCTGGATCCATTAACTTCCATGTTCATCAGGAGAACACATCCTGAGATCACTACATTGGCAGGGGCTTTTCAAGAAGCTATCAAGGTAAATCAACAATTGATACCTACTCCTACTCTGAATATAGTGTTCCCTACCCTGCCTGGCATGCAGTCACAATATCCTGCACCATATTCTCCACAGTATCCTGCACAATATCCTAATGGAGCAGTGATACCTCCAGCAGTCATGCCTGCACCTTTGCAAGTACCTCCGCTGAGCATTATGCCTCCTCCTAATGGAAATGGCTAATTACCACAATATCCTGCACATGCTCAGACACCTTAGGGTACTGATCTATCCAACAGTAACCATGGATCCTCTTTTTTCAAGCCTCAGACTGAAAATGTAGTGGCCAAAGCCTAAGAGGAAAAGGAGGAAATCAAAGAAATTTCTGCTCAACTCAGAAAACTCACCACAGAAGTAACACATTTGAGAAATCAAGGTTTTTATTCCCAGTCAAGTCAAAATAGAAATTATTCCAATGATAGACCAAGTTATCCTGACAGAGGATATAACAACAATAACTTCAATAATAATGGTGGAAGTAACAACAATCCACCTAGACAGCCCAGAGTGTGGAACTCTAGGCCAAATAATGGCTCATTACCATCACCCCTAGACAATCAGCCTCCTAGTGAAGCCAAACAAATTACTAGAGTCAATCTTGTTGAGATAGCCCTTATTAACTGGTGTAGGATCCACAATACAAATGCACATGTGGAATTAGATTGTCCACAATTTAGAATTGCTGCTAGCATCTTTCAGACTGAAGTATCTAACACTTCTGGAAATCCACCTCAGGTAGAAGGAAATGAGATAGTTCCTTGTGGATATGACTCAGCTTTTGTGCTGGAAACGTACACTAATCAACCTCATCAGAGTTATAACCAAATAGGTGAGGAATCTGCCTTAACCTTTGAAACAAATTATGTTTTTCCCTTTGAGGATGAAAATGAACCTGCAAGAGAACATGAGAAAGTACATGCATACCAGCAACAATATCCTGGTAAGCATAATTATAACTTGAGAAGTAATGCCAACAGACCTATTGGTCCATTGACATCATCTTTACCTCCAAATAACTTCAACACACCTCATGATCCTAAAGCTAGCAATAACCCTGGGTTCCCTAAGGTGAATGCTCAATACTTGTCTCCTCAAAATACCGTATCAAAGGTCGTAAATGCACCTCATGAATCTGACAAACTAGTCAGTTATTTAGCTAATGAAATGAAGAAAATTAAGATCAGCCTGTCCTTGTCTGAGTTACTGAAAACTCTTGCCATAAAAAGGGCATTCATGAAGTCACTGGATGATCCTGCTCCTAAAGAGGATAGTCACTCTTCAAATCAACCCAGTGGCAAAGATCATGCTGCTAAGGATAATATTATCAAGCCTAAGACATCAGCTATGGTCCAAGCTGCTGAAACCTCCCACATGACCTTGTATAGGGATAAAACTGAATCACCTCCGTTTCTCCTCACTATAAGAATGTTCAGCAAGAACCTACACAATTGTCTGGTTGATTTAGGAGCTTCTACTAATGTTATGCCCTTGTCAATATGTAACGCTTTAGGATTGCATCCTGCCAAATCCTTAAAGAAGGTCATGCAATTGGACAAAACAGAAGTAAGTGTAGTAGGAGAGTTAACTCACATACACATGCAGCTAGCATCTGATCCTAGGATCCAGTATTACATTGATATTCAGGTGGTAGATATACCTGACACATATGGGATGTTGCTTAGCTGAGACTGGTCCAAAATGTTTAATGGATATATGTCCATAGATTTCAGTCACATGTGGTTACCATGGAAGGGTATACCTAATCAGATCAGGATTGATTCTAAACCTAGGATGAAACATATGATCACAGAGTACAACAAAACAAATGAGATCATGTACGTAAACGTAGAACTTGGAGTTTATTGCATCAGGCCGCAGACTGTCAAAATAGAAGAGATCCTGATGCTTGATGTTCATCATCATCATGATGATGATCATCATGAAGATATGCCAGTCATAGAACCTGATAATAATCCAAATAATGAGAATGAAATGAATCGCTTCAGAGATTTTGAGTTACATCTATCTAATCAGGTGAAACATTGTCAATTATTAAATATACCTGCTAATGATATTTTGATTGATGGATGGTGCAGATTACACGGCAAAGCACACTCAGAAAAGACTTGTGAAACATGTTTAGATATGATGATACTGGAGCAGACATATAGTGAAGCATCATCATCATACTCTGAGGTAAGTGCTACATCTGATGATGATGACAATATTAATCCTTATCTGTCTTCTGCAGGAATAGAAGGGTCGACAGATTATGATGAAGATCATATCTTAAAAATAGAAGAGATTCTGGCGTCTGACCCGATAAATGACACGAGAAAAGAAAAGATCACTCCTGGTAGTGATTGCTTCATGGAACCAGATTATGAGTTGTCTAATGAAGACAAAGGTAGTGACCTGACAAAGTTCGAAGAATTTCTAGTAAAAGAAATAGAGAAGAGGACACAACAGAACAAATCTCCCCAGGAGGTTTTAATTAAGGATTGGTGTAGGCTGCATGAGGCACCTCACTCAGAAACAACTTGCTCACTATGTTTACACATTTTGAAAAAACATGCAACTGCAGATCCTGAACATCATCCTCCTGCTAATATGAAAGATAAAATAGAAAAGCCATCAGGCTCACAAAATAAAGGAAAGAAGAAACTTGATGATGACGACACCCCTAAGTTAAAGTGGATATCAGGCGGAGCAGCAGCCAGAGCTGCAAAGAAGAAAGAAGGTTCAAATAGATATCTTGCTGAAGATAAAAGTCCTACCAAAGATAGGCCTTGGATCCTAAGGTTTGATAGATCTAAATCCAAGCAAGGTGCTGGGGTAGGCATTGATCTCATTAATCCATCAGGAAAATCCTACTTAGCAGCCTACAGATTACAGTTCCCCTGTACCAACAATGTAGCAGAGTATGAAGCTCTGATTCATGGAATGCTGTTTGCTCATAAGAAGAAAGTAAAGGTTCTGCATGTCTTTGGAGATTCAGAACTAGTTGTGAGGAAAGTAAGGGGAATTTACACCTGTAACTACAGAAAGCTATCAAATTACAGACATCAAGTGTGGGACCTGATTGAAGACTTCGATGCCTTTAATATCACTCACGTACCAAGGGAACAAAACCAGAGGGCAGATGCACTCGCCCAGGCCGCCAGTACATTGGAACCATTGTCTATATCTGGTCTGAAGAGATTTTCAGTAGAATTGGTGTTAGTACCTTCAGTACCTGACAATGTGACTAATCTCCAGGTGTTTGATGATGATTAGCACATTCTTGACTTCATTTCAAACAGAGACACATTTGAAGCTCAGATTATAGATGAGAATGGTATGGAAGATCATGTCTGGGAAGAAGATGAGATATTAGAGTTGCCTAGCAACAGGATTCCCAAAGGTATGATTGAATTGGAAAGAGCTTTTGATTTAGATAATATGCTTAAATATAAGGATCTGCCCAAGGCAGATGGAGGTCAATATTCACAAGTGAATATAGGACAAAAGGAAGAAAAGAGAAATGTGCTGATAGGCAAAGTCTGCACACCAGAAGAGTTAGAAGGAATAACTCAAGCACTCAAAGATTATATACATGTAATTGCATGGACTTATGATGAGCTGAAGACATATGACACCTCTGTCATAACTCATACTATACCTCTCAAGCCGGATGCAAAACCTTTTAGACAGAAGCAGAGGCCAGTAAATGCTCTGCTTGAGCCAATCATCCTTGAAGAAGTCAAGAAATTGTTAAATGCCCGGATAATATTCTCGGTAAGGCATTCCATTTGGGTGGCAAATCTTGTGCCAGTCAGAAAGAAGAATGGAGACATCAGGTTATGTGTATATTTCAGAAACCTGAACAGAGCATCGGAAAAGGATAATTATCCTTTACCTTCATTGGATGAAGTTCTACAGATTGTAAATGGAGCCAAAATGATGTCCTTCCTGGATGGTTTTTTAGGATACAACCAAGTAATGGTTGATAAAATTGACAGATTGAAAACTGCCTTCACCACAAAGTGGGGGATATTTGCATATAGACGTATGCCATTTGGACTTATAAATGCTGGAGCTACGTTCCAGCGAGCAATGGACATAGCCTTCAGAGGCTTAATAGGAAAATGTATAGTCATCTATATGGATGACTTGACAGTATTCTCCAAGGAAAGGCATAATCATGTTGCTGATCTCAAAAGTGTATTGAAGAAATGTGAAGAATATGGAATATCCTTGAATCCCAAGAAGTGCATATTCGGGGTCACAACAGGAAAGTTACTGGGCCACCTGATCACATAAGAAGGAATTATCATTGATCCTGACAGGGTGGAGTCTATCATGAAGTTACAACTCCCAAGAAGCAAAAAGGGACTTAAGTCTTACTTTGGTAAGATAAATTTTGTGAGGAAGTTCATCACCGACTTTGCTGAGATTGTCAGACCACTAAACGCCATGTTGAAGAAAGATGCGCAAATTGAGTGGACAGTGGAAGCCAAGGCTGCTTTTGAAGATATAAAGAAAGCCATTTCAGATGCTCCTGTCCTCATCAGTCCAGACTATACAAAAGATTTCTACATCTATTCATTTGCCTCAGAGCATACCTCTGCAGCAGTGTTAACTCAAAGAAATGAAGAGAAAGAAGAGAAACCAATTGCTTTTATGAGCTGTCCTTTTAGGGATGTTGAGTTGAGGTATGTAAATGTTGAGAGACAGGCACTTGCATTGGTCAGAGCAGTAAAGAAATTTAGACATTACATACTGAGAAGCAAAGTGATCACTGTGGTACCAAATACAGCAGTGAAGATGCTGCTGATGCAGAGTGAACCTGGTGAAAAAAGAGCTAAATGGATTACTGTATTACAAGAGTATGATATGGAGATCACACCAATGAAACTGGTAAGAGGACAAGCTCTGAGCCAGATGATATCTGAAGTTGATCCAAACATCATTAGTCAGCAGTATGTGATCAATGAGAAAGACAATAGAGAATGGTATTCAGACATCAGGCACATCCTGATCACTGGGAGATGTCCATCAAGAATGCAAGCTTCACAGAGAAGAGCCCTAAAGATAAGATCCCAAAAGTATATGATGAAGGGAGGAACCTTGTTTAAGAAGAATTATGAAGGGATATACCTAAGATGCTTAGAGAAGTCAGAAGCAAATAAAGTTTTGACAGAGTTACATGACAAGTTTGGAATGGCACATGGATCAGCATTGGCCACAACACATGCAATCCTCAGAGCAGGATACTACTGGCCTACAATTTTCAAAGACATAGCTGATCATGTTAAATGTTGTCATGTTTGCCAGGTTGCTGCCAACAGAGAGAAATATGTTGCACAACCATTGTAGCCAGTGGTGGAAGAGCGCCCATTTGCATAGTGGGGCATGGACTTCATAGGACCAACCAATCCTCCGTCTTCCTCAGGGCATAGGTATGTTTTAACAATTACTGACTATTGTACTAGATGGACTGAGCTGGTTAGTAGCAAAACTTGTACTGCAGATGATGTCATTAAATTTCTGGAGAGCAACATTGTCACCAGGTATGGAACTCCTTATGCATTGGTAAGTGATAATGGTTCTACTTTCATGTCTACCAAATTGTTAGGTTGGGCTTTTGATCATGGGATCATACTTAAGTTTTCATCCAACTACTATCCCTAGGGAAATGGATTAGCAGAATCCACCAACAAGAATTTACTGAGTATCATAAGAAAACTGATAGAGAAAAACCCCAGGGAATGGAACTCATTTCTGAAATATGCCTTATGGGTAGACAGAACTAGAATGAAAATTGCATTAGGAAACTCACCCTTCCAACTAGTATATGGGGTAGATCCTATCCTCCCTGTAAACTTGAAAATTCCTACTCTACAATTTGCCCAAGAATATCTAGGTATAGATAATAAACAAGAGGTCAGGTTGCTTCAACTGATGCACCTGGAAGAAAAACAAAGTCAAGCGATTGACCAATTTGCAAAACATCAGGTTGTTGTCAAACGTTGGTTTGACAGAAGAGCTAGAATTAAAGCTTTCAGGATATCTAATTTAGTCTTGATGTGGGATAAAGCCCATGAAAAGAAAGGTGACCATGGTAAGTTTGATAGATTATGGATAGGTCCCTTTCAAATTTCTGAGATTTTAGGAGACAGCACTTATAGGCTTAAGAACCTAATAGGTGAGGATGTCCCATTGCCAGTCAATGGGCAATTCCTCAAACACTATTTCCAAGCTTGAATGACTCCATGGCAGTCATGTGTATCATATTGTACATTTGTATAGTTGTTTGTACAGTTTGTTTAGTTTTGCTTGTTTTGTTTTGTTGGTTGAGACCTTGTTTTGGTAAGTCAGGATGATGCACTTCATCACCCTAGAAAATAGTTAGATTGTTAGGATTCAAGTGATGAGAACACATTTAAATATAGGTTGTGATTCAGCCTAAGAAGTGTTCATGATCAGGTTTTTGATATCTTTTCATCAGGGTGCTTTTTCTTGGTCAAAGTGAATCCATCACAATGAAACACCTAACAGCCTTGGGTTTGTTGAACACACAAGTATAGGTGTTAAGTGAAAAATCTAAAGGGACTCCCTTGCTACCAATACAATCTCCAACCTAAAGCTACAAGTGACCATACCTTGTACAAATGAACCGACATGATGATATCAGATATGAATTTTAAAGAGAAAATTAGAAAAGAAATAAAATTAGGCCATCTAAGTAACTCTACCGGGGCTATAGACACCTGCTAGTAGTGGGGCTCTACTTAGGGAGATTGTATAGATAACCTTGCCAGGGCTATAGACGCCTGCTGGCAGCAAGGCTCTATCCAGGTTGGCTATGAGGGATGATCCCCAACTATGTAGTTTAACACCAGTTACTTATGTTTTCAACTTACTTTCAAGATGAGGATAATTAATCATATGCACACACCTGATCCTTTGTTAGCATTGTTGCCGTGATGAAATTTTATCATTCAGAGCATCATGATACTTACACTTAGACAGAATTAGAATACTATAGATGAATGTGATCACATCACTTGAATCATTGGAATTTGTTTATTTTCTTTGGTGGCAAGTTGTTGTGTGGTTACACAACACGCCCCATTTTGACTTGGCAAAACAGGGACCCAACTTCTTTTGGCTTGGCTTGTCTGCTTTCTGGCGGTTTGGTAAAAAATAAGTCATGTGCATCATCATGTAGAGTCAGGATGAGGTAAGTCACCATTATGAGGTCAGCTTGTCAAAATTCACATTTCATGTCTATGACCTCATATTCTGAAAGAGCATTAAAATTCATGCAGGTTTACTTTTTACATCACCCAGATATTCCTCAGGATGTGAGAGTTATGAACAGTCAAAGTCTTGGTCAAACCTGATATTCACAAAAGGGAGGATCATATTTTATAATCTCAGTCATGTTTTGAAGATCATCATCATATTTGAAACATACCCCCGACATATCCTGCAGCTCAAATATCCAGACGTCAACTTTAAGTGGTAGTAAGTCTTCCCGTCAAGCAGTCTTTTGTATCGCGAACATCATGTTTTCAAATGTAACCCGATATTTGTTAATATCATCCTGATGCGAAATATCACCCTTAGCAAACATCATGATGACATCATCATCATACTATAAACGAAGAAACAAACATCCTGATGACATCATCATCATATTTACATTTTGACAGGATATTTTCCAAACCTGATCATGTTCACCTAATATGACGATGACGTCATGATACCTTTTACGATGCAAAGAATGAATATTAGGATGACGTCATCCTGATATTCTGAAAGGAGGGAGACAAGTAAGGTTGCCTCATCATCATCATATTTTGAAACATCACCCGATACACCGAAATATCCTCCTGATGTACTAAATATAAACAAAGGGTACTTTTGTCACCCGAATCTCGTCGAGATAGCAATTTCAATACTAGGGAGGATGATATCGAAACTCAACCCGATATTTGTGAATATCATCCTGCCTTCATGATATCCTGTCATATGGATATCCCTCCGCTCCATTTGCCGCCATTGTCATTAAATGCACGCAGACATGGTAGATGGTTCCCACCGACCCCGGAACCCAATGAAACACTTGGTGAAATCCTACGTTTTCGCATGAATAATCAAGGAATACAATCTAGCTTGTTAGAGTTGCCCTAAATTCACCCTAACTGTGAGGTTAAAAGGTAATTCAACTGCCATTGTTACATTTACCTTGTGATAAAATTATTTTACAAAGCACCAGCTTCCACATCCACATATGGCTACCATTGCGCGATTTGAGCTCATCGACAGAAGGAAGGAAGGGATCATTAGCTGAATCAAGAGCGTCTTAGCAATATACTGGTATAAAGGAGAAATCTGCATAACCAGGTAAGTAAATGAAACCCTGATCATGTTGTTTCTATTCAGCTATGATGATGTAAGTGCTGGTTATGTATCCATCTGATTAAGTAATGGTGAAGAAACACAGTAGGCATAGTGATTCTAATTGCAATATGTATGCATGTATATACCTATTGTGAGAAGAGATTGTGTTAATTGCAGGTACTCATGGTTGAAAAATGATTAATTAAGAGTCAGGAGGAATTTAGTAGGCCTATGTTCTCTTCTCAGAGAGGGGTCATGTTCAAATATGGGGCAATTACAGACACCCATCAGGGGAGTACCAATCTAGAGGCCTGGTCAGCCAAGCTGAATGATGGGCATGACAAGAGCCCTGCTTTGGATGCAGTATTTGTGTCAGGTATGTGGAACACTGCTGGTTTCCCATATTCCATGGAGTCTCTGGAGCTGGTTATAGAGTGCGCCTAGAATTATAACCCCCAAACAAGGCAGGTGGTGAAGCATGGGAGGATATATGCAGACCTCTCCATCAAGGGTCTCTCCCGAACATTCAGATTGCCGATGGGCAGTAACGTCAAGAGCGTGGACTTGAAGAAGTCTGAAAGAAGAATATGAAGCAAACAAGAAATCAGCTAGAAAGAACATGTATGCTTGGCGGGCCAAGAACAGCACATATAATGCAGCAGCTAAGCTCCCTGTGCACCTGTTCAAGTATGATTTCAGTGAGGAGTACCAATATATGATTGCACTCCTGAATAGAGTAACTGGCCAGCCTGATGCTGGTGATTTCAGAGATTGGATGTACAGTATAATAATGATGTGTCTGTATTCAGACATCAAGCCACTATGGGGCCAAATAATAAGTGATGCTCTGCATGAGCAGCTGATGAACCTGGGAGGTTTAGATTGTGCATTTTACATGACTTCCTATATTGTTTATTCTTGTGCTTATAGAGGCACTTTTGATGCCTTAGTTACAGATGGAAAATTGATAGGCACAAATGCTGCATATATCTGGGATCATCATCCCCAGCTGCAGAGAACCAACTATATCAAAGACTGCAAACTGGTCAATGATGCATTCTCTATGCATCTGTTAAGGACCATGGAGGAAGACAGAACCAAAAGATTGAGCATGGAGGCTCAAGAGGCAGTCTACAGGCATGGGGCATGGTACATACAATTTGCAACCTTTTCTTATATAAGGATTGAAGGTTTTGAAGGACATCCCCTAATGCTGCCGAGGTATCCTACTGATGTGGTAGTATTAATGGAATTTATCAGGCAGGGCTCCACCATGATACAGATGTACAAGGATGCTAAGAAGCTGCCACCAATTTTGTTCCCAGTCAGCATTGGCAACTATTTGTGCCCTGACTCTGACAATATAAAGAAGGTGATGGTCACCCTAAATAAGATGAATCTACTACCTTTCCCAGTAACAAGACCATATGATCCTTACGGTAGGATACAGAAGATTCTAGGGAAGCCTATTCATCAGAGGCACCTAGAGGATTTTTGGGCTGACTGCGAAGATGAGGTAGAGGCCAGGAGAAGACGGTATCAGAGGTTGACTCTGAACCAAGTTAGGACATTTGACTGCATCTCCCTTCCCCAACAATTGAAAAATGATGATGGCAGGACAATGGTAGATGAATATGAATAGAAAAAGATATACAATGACACCATCTCTGCACCTGACCTCACCATGCAGGAGGATATGTCCTTGGACCCATTCATTGCCAGGACCCTACACCTGACCCAAGCTTGGGTTGATGAGCAGTTGGAGGCATTGAAAAAGAAAGGTGTTGCCATCATGATGGACAACAAGAAGAAAGGGCAGGATATCCCTGCAGATGAATATGACGACTTCCTGCTGGAGAAGAGGAAGACCAAGGGAGAGAGAATTCCCCCACCACAACAGTCGAGCAAAAGATCCTGAAGGGGCAAGAAGGTGGAAAAGGGACCAAAAGGGTGTTATACTCGAAAGGGTAGTATTTACAGCTGAGGAGGCAGCCGGATCAGGATCAGACTCAGATTCCCCTCCAAAGCCCAAGAAGACTAAGACAGCAGAGGCTGGAATCACTGAGACCCAAGAAGTGGGTCAATCCTCTAAACAACCAGGAGGGAAAGATATCCTCATGGAGGAGGAGCCAGAAGAAGAAGAAGCTCCACTGATAATAAAAAGAAAGAGGAGAGCTCCACAGGTGCTGGTGTCCACCACACCTAAGAAACCAAAAACCTCCATGAGAGGTGAAATAAGCCAACCGCCTACGCTATTGCAAGGGGCAGGTAGTGAAGTGCCAAAGGAACTTCAGCATAACGTTCCACTTGCTACCATTGTCATGTTCAAAACTGAACTTGCCGAGGAGCAACAGAAGGAAGTTGCCCAGACTCAAGTAGAAGGACAGGTCTCGCTGGACGAGACAATAAACTTGTCTGATGATGAGGTTGTGCAGGATGTGGCTGCACATAATATGGAAACACTGGCTGCTGGTACCAGCATGACACCCCACAAGCCTCCATCAGTTCAGTCAGTGCTGGAGCAGATGAAGCAAGCGGAGCAAGAAAAGAGTCCAAGGCAAGTAGCTCAGGAAATAGGGCTGGATACATTGATCGCAGAGGTGACAAGTCCTGGAGTGGTAGATTTGACAAAGAAACAGGACGCAAGTCTTGACCAGCCAGTAGGATCACCTGATAAAGAACAACCAATAGAAGAGATAGAGATGGCAGAATCAGAGGGCCATACTCTAGAGTTGGGACAACAAAGCCCACAGGATACATCAGTAGGACCTGCTATAGTAGAGGTCCAAGAAACGAAGGCTGATGAAAAGGAGAAAATAATAGAGGATCCTGCTGCTAAGGCACAAAAGGTAGATAGTGTAGGCACGGAACAAATAGCGGCCGTAGAACAGACGCCATCACCTCGGGCAGATCCCATGATATCCAAGGTGGTGGACATACCACCAGAAACAGATAAACCAAAGGAGGATGATCAACCTGAACAAGGGGAAGAGCTGAAAGTAGATGAAATAATGACAGAGAAGGATCATGATCATCATGATCTACATACAGGTACACCGCAAGGGTCCCCAGACCAAGAAGAGGTTCCTCAAGAGAAGGAAATTCCTCAACAGGAGGAATCACCACAAGATCAACAACAAGGTGAGCATCATGAGGAAGAAATGAGAAAGTCACCATCTCCACAACACTTGTTGACAGAAATGGGTGAACATCATGATGAAGCCAAAAAACATGATCAGGTGCCTCCATGGTTAGAAAAAGAAGTAAATGTTGAAGAGGAGATTGAAATTCAAGAGTTCGACGTCTCAACCTTGTTCTCCGCCGATCTTATGAAACCCAGGAGGAAGGCCAGGATGACATCGGCCATCAAAAGAGATCCGGTAACAGGGAGAAGGACCGCACAAATTGCCATACCTGCGGTGGAGAAAGAGGAAGGTAAAATCACTGTAGATGAATTTTAGATCAGTACAGTTGATTTAGGTTTTGCTAATGAGGACCAAGAAGGTCAGGAGGGCAAGGACATTATTGACTCTCTAATTCAGAAAGTGAAAAGAGAGAAGGAGAAGAATAAGCAACATAAAGAGCACATTGCTCAATTGCATGCCTATATCAAAGGGCTGACTAATCCTCACGACACCATAAATGAAGCTGCAGTCCCATTGACTGCCATTTCTTAGGAAGAGGTAAATAAATTGGACCTTATGAAGCATGAAGCATCCGTAATAAGGAAATGGATGTCATCCACATTGGATGATGCTGTTGAAATAATGAAGGCCTCTTTGAAGAGGTGGAGTATTTTGAGTGACTCCAAGGCCAAGGTAGACAAATTACAGATGCAGACCGAGAAAAGGTCTTATAAACTGGAGAGAGTCCTGAGCCTGTTGGGAGAAATAAGGAAGATAAATCCTCAACTACTTATCAGTAAGCAGGTACTAAATAATAATACTACATTATTAGTGGACATCTGGTATAAGGACGTTCAGTTTGAATGCGGAGTCCTTAAGAGATGCAATAATAAGCTGAGGGAGATCAGCATGAAGTTGCGGGACTTAATGGGTATTGAAGCAGAGATGCTAGAAACCTTGGAAGGGAAAGTAGAGGGAAAGATAGAGAATCAAAATGAAGACTCTGCCATCAAAGCTCTGCACAGCAACTTCCAAGTAGAAGCAAATGGTCCACTCATCCACTTGACAGAAGAGGTAATAAATAAAATAATGAGAATCAAGGTCAAGATGGAGAATTATAATGAGACACTGCAGGACAGGAAAAATAAGCTGGACAACAGCAGAGATAAGTATGAAGCACATAAGCACGCCATTGTAAAAGCAAAGACTCAAGATGGAGGGGGAGTAGATCAGGTGGTGCATTCATACGAGCAGATCCGCAGTAGTATGCAGCCCCATATGCAGCATCATCATTAGGATAGCGAAGGTTCAGGAAGCGATGCACATGATGATGACCCGCATGAATCAGCTGAGGAACATGATGGAGATGCATCATGAAGGGGATATTTGTATAAGTAGTTTAGATAGTTGCCAGCTGGCAACTTGTGCCATTTTGTGTGAATTGACAAGTCGAGGAATGATAACCGTAGATTTGTATTGATGAATCAGGGTCGTAGATCTTTTGTAACGGATTCCTCACCTTATTCTATAAAAGGTGGTGGAATGCCTTGTTGTAAATATTCAAAACTTAATTGAAATCTGTTTGCTGAAATATTCAGGGCTCATTTCAAAGCTGCTGTATATGTACATATCTTTTGCATACTTAATGAAAGAGAAGAGTATTTTGATTACAAATCTTCGTAAATCTTGAGTAATTTGTGTTTGAATTCTGGATATGTGCTTTGATTTGCTGCATCCCTTGGAGTGTTCATCATGTTGCATGTATTGTTTTCATTCATTATCCTCTGAAATTTGCATCAACTGTATCTAGCTGTGGAATGTCCTAGTGAACATATGGTTTGATTTCTTCTCCTCATGACAGTATCAAGCATGTATGTGGATCAAAAGCTAAAGGTTCAACTTAATTAGAAGCATTTCTTTTAATTTCTTTCAATTTCAGAGCATTTCACTATCACAATTGCAAATAATTGATAATCTTAAGCAAACAACACAAAATATGCAGACATCTCGTAGATAATTGGAAATATTTAGCATATTTGAGTACTAAGCATGCACAATTGAAAATATCATGCAAAGATTGAGGTATCTTTACATCTTTTCATCAAATAACTGCATAATTTGACTTCTCTGTAAAGAATTCCTGTAGGAACGTCATGATGATGAAAAATCTTCTACGTAAGGCCCCAAAATGGAAATAGCAACTCACATTAACCTCTGTGTAACATCAGTCGATTAAGACCTAATCACTGGAGACTTGGGATCATGAATTCTCTGAATTCACTATATCTTTCAAGATGAATAAAGGTTAATGTGTACTTTTATTCTATGTTTGTTTGTGACTAACATCATGACCAACATGATGCTACACCTATTTCAAACATTGTTCCTTCCCCAAGTGCGAATGTTGTCTTACCACAAATGGACAACTTCGATGGTGAATCTACCATGGGATACTTCCAGAATGAACCCGTTATAATGAAGGAAGAACAAGATGATTTTCGTCAATATTCTCTTGCAATGAATCATTAAAATCTTTCAACTCCTGTGTTTACACGTACTCAACATTTTAAAGCACAGAAGGAAGGAGAGGATAGACAAAGACCAAAAGAAAAGGAGAAGGAAGTGGCTTCCACTTCCAATGCTCATCCATCATGTGAAAATGTTCAAACTACTCAAAATTCATCTTCAACAAATTTTGATATAGTGGATTCCATGATGAAGACAAAGGTGTAGATTTCTCAATTGGAGTATCTTCAAGACCATCCAGATCAGCTGGATAGAATAGTCAAGTATGTCAAGAAAGAGACTGTCATACAACCCACATTGCTAGAATCTTCTATTCCGGCAGGAGAGAAGCCAAAGCCCTTCTATATTTCTTTGTATATAGGAGGTTATAAATTGAGCAATTGTATCATTGATTCAGGAGCTTCAGACAATGTCATGCCTTTACAGGTAATGAACGCTTTGGGACTCTCATGCACCAAAATACATGACAAGTGTTATTCACTTGAGTCTAAATCAGTGCCATTGGTTGGACAATTGAAGGATTCTTAAGTACGATTAGCGGCTTGCCCAGAGAAGAAAATAATAATGACTATCTTGGTAGCTGACATTCCAGCCAACTATGGGATGCTGCTAAGTAGAAGTTTCTGCAAAGATCTTGGAGGAGAAATACAATTGGATTGGTCATCTGCGACCATTCCTTTAAAGAAAGGTAATTTCAAATTGGAACCAGAAACCAAGTCACAGTTCACAGTGGTGAAATCTCAGGATCCTCAAGCACAAGTGCTATATCAAGAAACAGGTCTTGGTACATATGTTATGTTGTCTGAAATAACTAAAGAAAATCAGGAAGTTGTCTGTGCAATTGACAAATCAAAAGAAGATCCAAAGGTATGGACTTTGCAATTTGATGGAATTTGTTCAACCTCTGGCTAGGGAGTAGGGGTTGTGATAATTTCTCCTGATGGTCGTTTGTATCCTTTTGCATACTGCTTACAATTTGAGTGCACAAATAATATGGCGGAGTACGAGGCACTTTTGTTAGGTCTCAAGAATGCAAAGGTTATGGGTATTAAACTACTTATAGTTGAAGGTGATGTAGAACTAATCGTGAAACAGGTCAGGGGACAATTTCAAGTGAAGAAAGATCACCTTCGACATTATAGATATACAATATGGAATGCAATCGATTGGTTTGAGGCCTTTGACATCCGATATATTCCACGCTTGGAGAATAGAAAAGCAGATGCCCTAGCAGTATCCGCTTCACTTTTCATGCCTCATTCTAATTTTCATCAGAATGCATTCGCTATTGAGCTAATAGACAGGCCATTTGTCCCCGATAATTATGACAACTGGCAAATCTTTGATGATGATGACCACATCAAATAATTTCTCGTTATGGAAGATAATTTCAAGGGGCTTTTCTTTGAGGGAAGTTCGGCTCCTTTCAGAGAATCAATAACTGAGATCAAAAATACTGAAGACAACAAAGATGAATCTGATTCATTCCTCTCATCTTTTGAAGGCTGGTTTGAAGAAACTTCTGTGGAAACTCCAAGGGATGAGAAAGCAGTGGAAGAGGCAGATTCAGGTATTATCCAGTTAAAAGGAAATAAAATCCCTAAGGGTCTTGTATCATTGGAGGATATATTGATAGACATGATAGATATATCCAAAATCAAAGAAGAATGGATGATAAGACCTCTGCAGAGCATCATCAGGTGAACATTGGTTCAGACGACAAACCTAGGCTTGTTAATATAGGCAAGTGTTGTATAGAGGAAGAAAGTGAGAAGTTTATCTCTCTTTTTAGACAATACCAAGATGTTTCTGCCTAGTCGTATGAAGACTTGAAAGTCTTCACACCCGTTGAATTGTCTCATACCATCCCATTAAAACTTGATACAAAGCCTTTCAAGCAGAAACAAAGATATTACAATCCACGGATTCAAGATACAATTTATGCGGAGATGCAAAAGATGGTGGATGCAAAGATAATATTTCTAATTCAGCATTCAACATGGGTGTCAAACATAGTTCCTATGCACAAGAAAAATGGGGAAATCAAAATTTGCGTGGATTTTAGAAACTTGAACCAATCATCTCTCCAGGATAATTATCCTCTGCCAATCATGGAACACACACTGCAAATAGTCACTGATTCAGAGATGTTATCATTACTTGATGGTTTTTCTGGATATAACCAAATCGCTGTGGCCCAGGAAGATCAGTTCAAGATAGCTTTCACCACCCCATGGGGTACGTTTGCTTATGAAAGGATGCCTTTCAACCTCATCAATGCTGGTGCCACATTCCATAGAGCTATGGATTTGGCATTTGGAGATTTGAAGAACAAGTTGATCATTGTTTACCTTGATGATCTCACTGTTTTCTCAAAAACACAAGGAGACCATTTTGACCACTTGGTGAAAGTGTTCAAAAGATGCAGATATCACGAGATTTCTTTGAATCCTAAGAAGGCCATCTTTGCAGTAACGGAAGGTAAACTACTGGGCCATATTATTTCCAAGGAGGGAACATGGATTGATACTAGTTGGGTTGATTCTATCATAAATTTGTTTCTACCAACAAGCAAAACTGGTGTGCACTCCTTTGGTAAAATAAATTTCATACGAAGGTTTATACCAAATTTCTTAGAGCTTACGAAGGATATATCAGCTATGATGAAGAAAAGATCTACTTTCAAATGGACAGATGAAGGTAAGAAGGTGTTTGTCACAATCAAGGAAGCCATCAGTCAAACGCTAGTGTTAGTTCATCCTGATTTTACTAAAGACTTCATTCTCTACTGTTATGCATCCGAACATACCATGTCTGCCATATTGACACAAAGGTTGAATGAAGATACCGAGTCTCTAATTGCTTTCATGAGTAGTAGTTTCAAAGATAATGAAATGCAGTATTCTCAAATAGAGAAGAACACGTATGCAGTTGTGACAGCGGTGAAGAATTTTAGATTCTATATTTTGTCTGCTCACACAACGGTATATGTTACTGATCCAGCAGTTAAGAGCATGCTAACTTAGCAGGAGATGGGCACTAGGAGAGGTAACTAGGTCGCAAGGGTCCAAGAATATGATTTGGAGATTAATCCAACAAAACTAGTCCACAGCAGAGGTCTATGTCAATTGATGGCAGAAGATGGTGATCTGAAACACCAGGCTGATGGTGAATCTAGAACTGAAACTAAAGAGGATCTTCCTATGGTCCTATTTGTTGATTCTGCTGATGAATGGTATACAGAAATTGTATACTATTTAACTTACAAAGAATGTCCAATTCATATGGACAAACAGCAGAAGAGAACATTAAAATTGAAAGCACAAAAGTTTGTGCTTTGCAAAGACGTTCTATACAAGCAAGGGCTTGATGGAACACTTTTGTTATGCGTTAACAAAGATCAACAACAACGTTTGCTGGATGCATTTCATAGTCAAGCATGTGGTGGTCATTTTTCATCAAGAGTTACTACATTCAAGATCCTATAAGCACAGTTTTATTGGCCAACTATGTTTCACGACGCATACGAATGGGTATCAAAATGTCAAATTTGTCAATAGTTTGTTGGCAAACTCAAGCTAGTGGCCATTCCCCTCAAACCAGTAATTATTGATGGTCCATTTCAGCAATGGGGATTGGATTTCGTTGGCCCTATCAACCCACATTCTAGTAAAGGGCATATTTATATCCTTACAGGTATAGATTACTTCACTAAGTGGGTTGAAGCTATTCCAACCAAGCAGCCTACCTCGAAAGTTGTTTGTGACTTTCTAAAAGAGAACATTATTTCAAGATTTGGGGTACCACTCAAGATAGTGATTGATAATGCAACATATTTCTCATCTGAAGTACTAGAGTTTTGTTATGATCATGGCACCATGTTGTCATATTCATCAGATTATTACCCTCAAGGTAATGGACAGGTCGAATCATCAAACAAAAACATAGTCACTATCATATGTAAGCTAGTTGATTCTAATCAAAAGGCTTAGCATAAGAAGCTTTATGATGCTCTCTGGGCTGATAGAATCACCCCCAAGAGAGCTATTGGTACTTCACCTTTAGTCATTCTATATGGTACAGAAGCAATGCTACCTATCACACTAGAGTTGTCTACTTTGAAGCTGGCGACCACAATTAAAGATGATGTGTTCAAAGATCCTATTAAAAAGTGCATCTTGTATTTAATGAAGCTAGAAGAAGAAAGGGTGGAGGTCATCGACAGAATCACTCATCATCAGGAACAAGTGAAGAAAATATTTGATAAGAAGGCTTGCTAGCGAGACTTTGAGATCAGTGATCAAGTCCTACTATGGGACAAAAGACATGAGCCCAAAGGAATGCATGGAAAATTTGATTCCTTATGGCTAGGGCCATACAAGATCTACGAGTTTGTAGGGGAGAATACTTATAATCTCACACACTTGGATGGCAGAATCCTTCCACTACCTTACAGTGGATTCTATTCAAAACACTTCATCCCTTCAAGGATGGAGTAATTCCAATCACTTTTGTTCTCGTAATGTGACAGCTGTGTTCTTTGTGTGTTTTGGGAAGTTCCAACTTCTTAGGTGATTTTAGGAAGTCCGGTCTTAGGTGATGTAGGGAAAAGTCTTGTTCTAGGTGATTAGGAATGTAACCTGACTCTATTGCCCAATGGATAAGGCACTGGTCCAACTTGCAAAAGTCCAGAGATTCTTGGTTCTCCTATGCCGTAAGTATCTGCCATGGTCCCCAGACAGAGCCAATTGTTGTACCCAACCAAATTTTTTTCTTCATTAAGGCATTTTGAAACAAGTCTAGAATTTTTTTTGTCAAAACATCAAAAAAGCAAAATTTCTAAAAATAGAAATTTCTATTTTTAGAAATTTCTAAAAATAGATGTCGAGTTCAATTTTTTGGGTTTCTTGAGATATGGATGTTGGCAAAACTTTCTAATAATAGAAAGTTTCTAAAAATAGAATCTCCAAATCAAGTGTCGCGCTCAATTCTCATTGGTCAATTTTGTTTCACGATCGGCATGGTTTAGACGAAATCTTCAAATGACCAAGTTTTCTCTACTGGGTCATTTTTGCTTTTTCACAAGGTGAAGCATGAGCTTGAAAGTCATCAACATAGGAAAGTTCACCTGCCAGAATTCTTCGATGAGTTTCCAATGTTGTTTCAACGACGCAAAACTGACAAACGGTTGTCGACTCGATAATGCACACAAAATGATGCAAGATGGATCCAAGGTGAATTGAAAAGTTGGAAAATCATAAATTTGGCTAAGTCTAGTGAAAATAGGTGCCCCAGGAGGCTTGGGGCACCCATCTTCTCCAGTGTTAGTCTTTTTTCACGTTTTTCGAGAAACGTCAAAAACGCTTCCGTCAAGTCCTTTCCGGTTGGTCAAACTTGGTCAAAAGTCAGTCAAAGCTAGGATTTCATCACAAATATGTTTAGACTACTTAGATCACCCTCCGTCCTACCTCGACAGTCGTCAGAACGATTGAAATTGAAGATCAAACAGGAGTCGTGGGCACAGAAATCGAGAAAAGGTACAAAATTGAAAATTTTTGAAAAATTTTCTAAGTGTTGACAAACCAGGAGCCCCAGGAGGATTGGGGCACCCAAACTCTCTAGACTTAGATTATTTTTTATGTTTTTCTTCAAAAATGTGAATCTCCTTCCGTCAGCCTGGTCCGGTTCAGTGTTGATCAATTTGGCACATTTTTTGAGGCAAACGGAAGGTACAATCAGCTCTCTTTTCACCAAGCTTGCATATTTGCCAAATCATCAGACTCATTTTCATCCCAGTTGATAGAGATTGATAGCCAAATAGGGGTCCTGTGCCTCTGGAACGCGCATGCAAAGCAAGAAATTGAAAAAGTTGAAAAAACTAAAAAAATGGCTAAGTGTTGGGGAACCAGGCACCCCAGGAGGCTTGGGGCACCCAACTTGAGCAATGTTAGAATATTTTTATGTTTTTAGTGTTTTCTGACATGCTTTGTTACCAATCTTCGGCCGTTGGCAGTTTTTGGGAGGTCAAATTTGGTCAAACGATGTCAGATCGTTGAATGGAGGCAGGGGATGGAATCTCAGTTGATCAATCTCCAAAATGTCAGGATTAGTTAGCTTTTTCAGTTCATGATGACATTTTTCCACCTTGTCAAAGTTGGAGATAGGCCATATTTAAGTCAAAACGAGTGTTGAAGTGTCGAAAATGAAGAAAATTTTGTTAGCACTTCTTTCAACTCGCCTGTTCGATGACATCATCAAAGAAGATATTTTTCATCATCTTGTACATGAAGCCATAGGCTCCTACAAAATAGGGATTCTTCATATTCAAAGACATCCACTTGGATTTATGCTTTAAAAGATGCTTTCTTCATGGATAAGGGAGAAGTGTTCTTCTCACACAAATAAAGCTACTTTTTCGACCAAAAGATTTATAAAGACAAGCTTTGGGCTTCTTTATTTCATTATCTTTTGCAGGTTGCATCTAGAGGAAAGATTTTATTTTTTCTTTCAACGAAGATTCGAAGAACCAAACTAGGTGCTTTTTTAGTGTTCTTCATAGATTTGGGTTGAGGAAGAAGTGAGGCTTGCTTTTTCAGGGTCCTTGTTTCAAGGAGATTATTTTTTAGAAATCTGACTAGGGCTTTTTCAGTTTTCGTCAGATGGGTCCATCCAAATTATCATCGTCTTGAAGATTGGGAGTTGTGCTTTTTTTTAGGAAACTATTTTTTTCTACTTTTTTGAGAAAATCTCCGCTTTTTCAAAATCTGACAATCTGGGTTGCTTAGACATAAAATTATCTACAAAACCCATGTGCCAGCTTTTTTAGCTCACACTCTACTTTTTCTAAAATTTAGTAAATAATTTTCAGCCATCTATCCAATACTTTTTCCAACATAGGCATGTTCACAGTTGATTTTCAAATGTTCCAATATGCAGTACTCTCTAACACAAATTAGGAACAAAACAACATTGGTTCATGATTACCTAAAAACTTGCGAAATAGACTTGCATAAAGTACTTCTAGTAATCAATTTACACTCCTTGGAGGATGCAGAAAATAATGCTATCAGGTAGCTTGGACACTCTAGTTTGCTTGCAGTGGCATCCTTTCCTATCACCATGCAAAGTATCGAGTTTGTGATTGCTTGCATGACGCATTACAACTCGGTCACAAGAGAAATTCAGTCAAGAGATGGACATGTGCTCTGTAGCTTGAGGCCAAATGACATTGAAAAGTGTTTTACAATACTATTTGGAGAGAGAACTTAACTGTTTCACTTGAAGAATGGAAGAGGGTTTGGAACAATGATAAGGAAAAATATAGAAAAAAGATTGGTCAGAGGTGGTTGAAAGAAAACTAGAATATTATGCCAAAGAACGTTGGACATGGAGAATTCAAGGAGAAGTATGCAATAATGATTACTCTACTATGTCGGATCATGGGTCAAGCAGATGCAAACAAATTTCAGCCTTGGATATTTTACATTATGTCCCAGATTGTCGACGGAACCGAATTCTATGACTGTTGGCACTCATCAGTGATAGTCTCCATCAACAAATAATTGATTTTCAAAGAGCTCATGAATTCCACATGATATCATACCTTGTGTATTTGATGGCTTTTCAGGGTCAATTCAGAGGTTTGAATGTTGTTGGAACTCTGGGTACTCAGCATGTGTATCATCATTTCCCGCAGTTAGAGATCTCTCAAGTTGAATGACATTATAGGCAGGTGAATGATGCATTCTTGATGCATGCAGTGCGAGACATGGACAACGAGTTGCATATACGATTTTCCGTAGAGGCTAGAATAGCAATGCTAGAATGGGCTGATTGGTTTATCTAATTTCCTACTTTTTCCTACATCAGAGTATATGGCTTCTTAGGAGAGCTAGCCATGTTGCCATGATATCCTACAAATGAAATAGCATTTATGGAATTTTTGAGGCAAGCTTATGAAGTGCATACATTTTTGCGTAGCAGACGCAAGAAAGCCTTCAATTTTCCACTTGGAATGAGTATTTATAGATGTAGATCTAGAGCAGATGCCAAGGCAATTGGTAATGAATCATCCAGATATGGTCTTAAGTTTTTCGACAAGAGATCTTCATATGATCCCCGTGGTGTTTATGCATCACATCTTGGTAAGAATTGTACGCACAAGTTTGCAGTTGAAGACTTCTGGGCTAATTGTGCTGATGAGTATGAAGTGCGAGGACGCAGTTACAGCAGGTTCACTCTTCAGAAAATGTCTGATATCCTATCAGAAGACATAGAGGGTTTGATAGAAAGTGGTGAAGTTCTACTTCCCACATATTTCAAAGACCAAATTGAGCAACAACCGTTGCCGCCAGTTAACTAGTCAGTAAAAGAAAGCACTTCCATTAAGGAGAGAACAAGTCGAGTGGTTAAAAATAGTTTGATATTCTTGAAGAATAAGCGGAAGGATGATATTCCATTAGGAGAGCTGCCAGTTGTGCAACCATCAAAGCCTTCCACTTCCAAGCCAAAACAAAGAGTAAAAGCTATGAGTGTTCTCCCAGAGAGAACAAAAATGGCAAAGTTAAAGAGGAAAAAGGATGAGTCTCCAGCTCGTGTCCAATAGAAACATCCACCAGTTGAACCAGAAGTTCCTATTGAAATAATGCCGCATGTTAAAGTGTTACCTTCAGATCATGTATCTCCACCTTCTTCACCAATCTCTTCTCCTATTCACATAGATTCAGAGCCAGATTCACCAGTTCGTAACTTTGATGCAAGCATTGATTCATCAGGAGCTGATGAGGTGAAAACCGAGTTTCCAAGAGAGGATGGCTCATCTTGGTTTGAAAACATTCTAGGAAGGAAGAGAAGAAAGCCCTCATATCAGTTGGATTTAACAGAGTTGAAAAGCGTCTATCAAGACACACTAGATAAGCAACTAAAGAAATAGATTCGTATTGAGAAGAATGCGGATGGAGAAATAATTCTTGAGACTACAACACCTCTAGAAAATAAAAGTGCTAATGATGTCGAGGTTGATGACTTCACAGTTGTCAAAGCTAACCTTGGCAGAAGTACTCGCCATATAGATATCAATCTCTTCAAGGTTGCAGCAAATAGCTTAAAGGAAAGGGTGTTGAGAGACGGAGAAGGCAAGGTAGCTCTCAAAGCTGAAGTTTGACAGCTGCGGCAATACATTTCCAACCTTTTCCATGGCACTTCACAAGCCGATTTGCTCCTTCCACCAAATCTTGGATCACCGGCCGATCGGTGGCATTTCAGTAAGTTGGTCCTCTATGGGAGGCACATGGATAGTTGGGTACAAGAATTTGTGACCAAAGGGAGAGTTGTACTTGCAGAGCTTTATTAGTTGAAGTACAACGCTCATGATTTATGCTAAGGCATACAAGGGTCACAACAGATCATGGCAGAAAATAGGCCAGTATTTGAGATCATTATCTCTGACTTGAAGATTGCACTTGATACTATTGATTCAGCTAAAGATAAGAAGATAGTTTCTACTTGAAAAGTGCAATACCTTTTCACAGTAAAAACCTATGACAGTATGAGTTCAGAGTTGACAGAATGGAAAGAAAAGGTAGTCAGCATCCTCAAGTTCATCAGATCCTTTGTCTCTCAGATCTCATGTTCATATGAGAAAGAAGATGGTACCTTGTATGATCTTGAGGAAGTGCAAGCAGAGTTCCAGACTCTCATCCGCAACAACTTTAATGATGATATCAATGCTAGCAAGATGAGTCGTCTTGCCACAATGACAGTGAAATTTGACAAGGCTGTAGGTGAAGTTCACAAATTTCTTCAGATGGTTGCCAATGGTGAAGAAATGTTAGAGAATCAAAATATTGTTCTAGAGAGTATCAGTGTTCCTGGTAGAGATGCGGTCACTCACTTTTTAGAAGATATTGTTTCCCAGAATATCAATAGATGACATCACCAAAAAGCTAGAATGTTGATGAGGATGCATTTCAAAATAAAGTAGCTTTAAATCAGATGCTTTTTGTTTTAAAGCATGTGCTTTCATCCTAATCTCATCCATTCTATATTTAGAAAGAAATCACCTTGTGATAGATGGAATCTTCTTTGTTTTAAAGCAGATTGCTTTAAAGCATTTGTTTATTGTATCTTTGTCTTAGAATAGTAATAAAGCTTGCGAGTTGGCAAGTTAGGGTTAATCAAGGAGATTTAAGGGTTCCCTACTCCTTTGATTTTAGTATAAATAAGGGCATCCTTGCCCATTGTTTGTAATGACTTTTGTGATAGAAAATTTGTTGTGCCTATTCTAGCCTACAAACATTGGTATTCCAAGTGTTTGTTCACTTTGTGTTCATTGTTCTCCGATGTTTGATCACTTACTGTATGCCTACCTTTTGCTTCAGTATTGCTATCCTAGAGTTGTATTAAGCTTTGTGATATTGAATAGAAGTCTCATGCCTACTTTGCTTTGATATTCTATATCGATTCATTAAGTTATCATTGTCAGATGTGTAGCTTCTACAGCTTTCATTTTTAGCTTTCATCATTAAAGTACTTTTAGTCTTGTGATGTTAATCTAGAAGAAAATTGCTTAAGTTTTTGTGTTAACAATCATTCCTCATTCACTTTCAACTTCCTTTGCTTTGAATTTACTCAGGAGGTTGAAAGCGTCATTAGTCTATGCTAGTTGTAGTAGAAGTTTTATAAAAAGGAAAAAACCTCTTCTGCAGTGTTTAGAGTTTTATAACCTTGTTCTCGCAGCTGAGAATCAAAAAGAAGATAGGCAAAGTTTCATTCAAGTTATCTTTTCAGCGAACATCAGAAAGAAAGGGAACTCCCCCTTCCAACAGGAGAGTAGTTTATCTGTGCATAGCTGTCTATTTCCAAATCGCATTCTAGAGGTGTGAATTGAAACACCGACATAGGTAATGGTTGTAGTATTAATCAACAAGGGATTCAAGTACCTATATACTCCATTTTGTGACATTACTTAAGTCGCATTGGATATAATCCTTTCAAGGAATCTAAAGCCCGTAGATGTCCTAATCTTAATGTGAACACAATATCAATGCTTAATTTGATATTTCATGAGATGATCGACACTAATTGTCCTCCATGAGAGATTCCTTTAGATACCTTTTCAACACATGAAGCAATAATTGAACTCTTGGGAGCTTATGACAATGTTCCCCCTTATCATCATAAATGTGTATTACCTTATTGTTTTAACAATGATGCATATTTTGGAAAGTTCATTAGTTTGGTATACACTACTTTAAATCTGAGGAATAATCTAAAGAATTACCATAGTCACCCAACCCCCTAGACCATAGTACTTTTCTTAATGGAAAAATTGTTGAAGTTTCTATGGAGAAAGATAACGTTGAAAAGGTTATCCCTATATGTGATTGTTTAAACATAGAAGAAAAAGAAGATATGGCCAAGCTTTCACATGAATTATTAGACTTATTTCCTTGGAATTATTTAGATATGCCTAGTGTTGATCCTCATATTATAACACATAATATCGTATTAAAACTGGATGTTAAGCCATTTAAACAAAAGATTAGTAAGATGAATCCTAAGATTGCATGTTAGTAAAGGTTGAGATAGAGAAGCTCTTAAAAGATGGTTTTATCCATCTTATTGATTATTCACCTTGGATTTTGAATATCGTGGTTGTCACTAAACCAGTTGGTCATATTCTGATGTGTACCAATTTTAGGGATTTGAATCTTGCTTCTTTGAGAGATGATTTATCATTGCCTTACATTTATATGATTGTTGATTCAATGGTTTGCCATGAATTACTTTCTTTCATGGATGGTTTTTTAGGATATAATCAAATTTTCATCAAGCCTCAAGATCAATATAAGATAGATTTTATAACACCTTGGGGTACATTCTGTTGGGTAGTCATGTCATTTGGATTAAAGAATGCAGAAGCAACTTACCAATGGGCTATGACTCTTATCTTTCATGGTTACATGCAACATACCAATGGGTTCTTAGCTTTACATTGATCGCAGTCTTCATGAGCCAAGATGTTAGGTCTAAGCAAAGTTAGTATTCAAACCTACAATGTTCAAATGAACCTTGCAAGTAGACCTTCCTATTTCTTCCCTAGCAGAAGAGAAGTTTGACTGGATTATGAAAACTTTAGGTGGCACTCAACCCCTTACCTTTCTTGGCCAAAAATTTTAGGAGGATGAAAACTCTGAAGGAAACAATCTAAAATCCAAGTGAATAATAAAAAAATGGGTGATCAAAATAAGAGTATTGAGAAAAGTAAGTATTGAGAGATCAAATTACTACATATCAAAAGTTCCAAAAGCATTCATTTTCATAAAAAACTAAAAAATCCAAAAAATGAGAAAATCAAGTGAGGTATTTTATAAAATACAAAAAAAAAAGAGAAAAAAAAAGAGATACAAAAAAAGAGTGAAAGAGAGAATATTGTTGAATGTCCGTACTCTTGGGTGGAGATTAGTCTAAGCTTAAAACCTCAAGGGTGACATTCTAATAGAGGAAATAAAAGAGAAAGGTACAAAGCACACACACACACACACTAGTTGAGCAAAGGCAAGAGTCTAGTAGTCTTTAGGATCATCTTTTATCTAGGGACCCTAGTTCTTTCCCATTTGTCCTTTACCCTTGGTCTATCTTGCTCGCCATCTATGATCTAAGTCTAACAAACATCAATATAATTTGTTACTTGTATGAGTTGAAAGCTTGTCAAATTGTGTTATCTAGATAAGGATCGGTGTTTAGCCTTTAGAAAAGCCCAAATTCATAAACACTCCACTTCATCCCCATTCCCCACTTATGTTCTAAATTCCTATCTCACAACCTTAAATAGGTCTCTTATATTAGAACAACCCATAATCCCCTAGATTGAAAATAATATTAAAGAGTAGTCATATTGTTTGTTCCACTTTACATTCATATCAAAATCTTAAAAAGAGTCCCAAAGAAATAAATTCAATGTCATAACTCATGACATTCCATAGAAGTAAATGTTTCATTTCAAGCATCCCTTGTGTTCTTGCATTTGCATATCATAAAATGCATTTCAGATGTATGCCAAAAAATTACAAAAACATGTCATCATTATCATACTTGCATTGTTAGAGTTGAAGGTCAAAAACATAATAAAAGAGTTCTTAAGCCTCCAAAATGCATAAGAGAGGAGTACCTATATGATAGCCAAAACCATAAAAAGACAAACTTTCATTGGTACATCTGAACTTACATGTATACAAGTACCAAGAGCTAAGGCAAAATGCTCTCGAGGAAAGTAAAGGCTCCCCATGCAAGGGGGCATGGTTTCAAAAAAAAGAAAAAAAGGTAAACTCAAGGGCAGTTCCCTCCAACGGAACCCTTAGGACTCCTACTCCTCTGCCTATGTATGCCACTAGTCACTCCATGAGACTTGTGGGAGTGAGGTACCCTGCTATGAGTGTGTGATTGTGAAGGCCCTACAACATTAACATCTCGTTGCCCAAACCCAAGGTGAGCCATCTCATGAAGCACCTCATTCTCACCCTTAATGATGAGATTCTCGGCCTTCAAATTAGTACTCGCTTGACATCCATGATAAGCAGAAGCAAAAATGTCAGTGTGTCATCTAGCAGTAGGGGGCACACTGGTATTAGTCAAGAGTGTGTCCTGAGTCATCCTAGTGAAGGGGGAAACCAAGCTAATATTGACCTTGTGAAGAAAATCCCTCCACTTCTCAACATTGCCTACAAAGCAAACCAAAAGATAAAAAAATGTGTTAGTTCTTGACGAAAAGGAAAGGGAAAAGGAAAGACAAAATGTGAAAGCAATAAAACAAATGTAGACTTATGTGGGTCACTAGGATTCTAGGTAGGATCAAGTTGTTGCATCACCTCATCAAAGTGAGGAAGTCTAGAAATTGTGAATGGACCCTCAGGAGCATCATCAACATCATCAGCATCATCTGAACCATTATCCTATGCATCCTCTATCGATCCCTTGTCTGACAAATCATCTCCATCAGGAACATAGTCCTCGTTAGTGGAGTTAGAGTCATTAACTACAATCAATGCTTGGGAAGGAGTCCCTCTACCTCCTCTCTGTCCTCCTCTCAATGTCCTAGAAGCTCTAGAAATGAAAACGTCAAGAGTCAAGGGGGTCCAAGTAACATCTCTTTGGCTAATCTCACCCATCTCTTAGATAGATCTGTAGCAAGTAGGTATTAGGTGAAACTCCTTGGGGAAGTCCTCACCAAATTGTTATGGGACATGCTCAACATGGTGAGCCTCAACTAGACCATTATGGTTTAAAAGATTTGATACACCATGGTAGTGCTCCCTAATCTCATCATCATGTGACCATGTTCCCTCCATATTTAGGTAAGGATCAAAAATCATATCCACATCAGTAAGAGTAGCCATAGTGCACAAAGAAGTATCAAAGTGCCCCACCTAAACCCATCGAGCTGCTCTCGATAATCGTCTGTCAGGAATTCAAACAAGTTTTTGATAAGGCCTAATGTACTCAAAGATCCAAGTCATAATCAAGGAGGAATGACTGAAAGCAAGAGCCCCTTGTCATGCGATATGGTAGAAATTCTTGTATACCATGGCCAAAATGTCTAGCCCCCAAGCATAGACTCTACCTTGCTCAAGACCCTGTATAATTGGTGCCCAACACCATCTCAAGCAAGACAGGGCCTTGTCTCTAGATAGCCTCGATGCAATCAAGCCAATCAAAAACATCCTCAAGTGAGGAATGTGAATTCATGACACAAAAGTAAGCTGAGTAGCTGTCTAATCCTTAGGATGACTCACTCCCATGAATTGTGCCCAAGAAGCCTTGTCCTCAAAGGACTTGCTAGCTGGTAGGACAAGAGGGTGCCCTCTCGAAGGAACTCCTAGAATGTGGTAAACATCAAACAGAGTGATGATCCACTATCCTAAAACCTGTGGGAACATGAAGGTGTTCCTATCCGCATCCCAATATGTCAGGATATCACATCAAATGTGTGCCATGAGAGGAACAATTGGCACATGGAAAACTCTAGCTAAGCTCGCTCTCCTCAGAATAGCTAGCTCATCAGTATTAAATGTTGTAAACATCTTTGAGAGCCACAACTGCTCTACGCAAGCATTCCATCAAATGCACACATCCTATAAATTATAAAAGAACTTTAGATTAGATCTTGTGAACTCGCAAAAATCCTAAAAATCATAAAACTTATAGAAAAGCATTCAAAAAAATGTATAAACCATCAAAATTGCAATAAATAGATGAATATAGTAGTCAAATTAGATCTAAATAGAGTGAAGTAAACATTAGAAAACATTAAATTTAAATCAAAAGTGATTAATTAGGGTCACCCCTTTCATCAGTCTGGACCTCCCCCCGAGCGACCCAGATGTCAGCAAGATCTCCCCCAGGTAACCCTATTGTTAGCCAGATCTCCCCCTAGGTGACCCTATCACTCAACAGATCTCCCTTGGGTGACCTATCTAGCAAAAGGGGTGACCCTATCTAGAGATCTCCCAAACTAATAATGCTCTAAAAACCTCATTTCTTAGCCAATTTCAAAAAACAATAGATCAATCCTAATCTAAACGACGAAACAAAGATAGTGAAACAAAAAAATCATCAAAACTAGACAATTTCAAGAGATTTTTCACAAAATTTAACCTAGGGATTAGAGAAGAGTTTTTCACTATTTGCATACCTAATTCTCAATAGCAAAAGAAGTAGCAGCCATCTTTACGGTTTCTTTTGATAACTAAGAGGGGGTGAATCAGTTATCCTAATTATTTCTGCTTTCTAAACTTTATTATTAATCAATGCAACATTAATTCAAATAAGCAAACATAACCATGAAATGGAAATACACATGACATAGTATTTTTGATGTGGAAACCCTGTTAAGGGAGAAAACCATGGGGTGATTAACCCAAGATTGTATTCTCTGTTAGAAGAATGGAAATATAGAATGGCACTTGCCAATTAGGGCTCACTGCCCAAGCACACTACTCATAAGAGGCACACTGCCTACAAGAGACACACTGTCTACAATTTATAAAGAGTGTAATACAATACTTGAACGATAAGGAGCATCTACATATGCTAGAGTTCAGTTCTGATTAGGCTCAGTACACTGATTTGCTGCACTTCATCTTTCCTCTTCTTTTGTGTTGCTCTCCTTTCACATATCGGACCTTCCTTACTTCTTTTACTCTGTTCTACTGCTTTTCTTCACACATAACCAAAAACCATGACACATATCACAACTAAATCCATCTTGTATATATATCCGCACAAGTGATTTCATCACCTTTCTAGTCGGCATCTGGAATAGTCAATCTTTTCCAGAAACTCTGATCTGTTGGCTGAATCCTTTCTTACCAAGTAATGCGGATCAAGGATATACTTGTAGAAGTCATCAATCATGTCAGCTAATCATAACTTATGTCATAATAACCTTTACCATCATTAGTAACACATCTGGAATAATGTCTGATGTTCTGCCAGTCAGTTCTTCCTCTATCCACACTACCAATTAGGAACTCGATACTCAAGTACTCATATCTTTTTTTTCATCTATCATCGGAGGCTAAATCCTTGGAATCTATTAGTCAAGGTAGTCCTCTTGACTTCCCCAAATCCACACTTCACCAAGATGCTTCCTTTGAGAGATCCGGACCTGATTGTCAGACCTTGCCACATGCTCTGTTCTTGCTTACCGAACCACAACATTCTTCACTCTGACTTCCGGTATAGACACACCATGTCTTGCGAATGTGTGGGATGAACTTTGTTGCCATCAATGACAACAATAATGAATCTGTATAGTGTCTCTTGCCAACAATCTCCCCCTTTGGTATTGATAGCAACACTTAGTGAAAAATGACTAAGTGTTTACACTATGCTCCCCCTTGGCTGATGCTCTATTTTTATATACATTTTTCAGAGGTCCCCCTTAGTTGGATTCCTCATTTTTCACTACTTCTCACTCCCCCTTTGACATCAATGGCAAAGGTGGGGTCCGCATGCCAAAATTCTAAAAAATTCAACTATACTTAGTCTCATAAGTATATTTTCCAGTTATACTTTACATAAAATTTAGTATATCTGCAAAAGTATTTGTCAATTGTACAACTTCTGTCACCCAACTCACCTTCATCCTATCCAAAATTGAGATGTGACCACTCAACAAGAACGTAAAAGCTTCTGCCCTCTTAAGATCTATCAGATCATTGGTTCGGGCAGTAGTCTGAGCCTCACTTATGGCCTCATGCATGGCCTCTAACTTAGGGATAATGATCCCTCTAAGTTCACCCATCTAGCTAATTATGTTCTTCCTTTCCTTCTCAAAATTCTTTATTGCATTTGTGATTGCAATAGTCTGACACTCTTGATTTACTATGGAGGATGAGAGAGGATCAAAACTTTGAGACAAACTTAGTAGTTTATCCTCTTGCTCTTTTACTTTGTTCTCAATATCTTTGGTCACTGTGGGCCAAGATAAGCAAAATTTGTACATATATCCACCATCTTTAAGAGTATTTTCTAAGCTCTTTATCCCAATATCCATAACTCTCCTATCATTTGTTATCAGACCCTGTACTTCAGAGAATCTTTTATCCAAAAACTCCTTCCAAACCTTTTGTTCAACTGACTTCTCTAGAGAATCAAAATGTATGCTAACACTATTGACTAGAGTTTTGAGATTATCGGAAGAGGAGGCTGTGGGATCCTTCTGAAAAGATGGCATGATCTTTTCCAACACTCCGAATACTACCTCTATAAGCTCACAGTCTTCCATGTGAGCTTTCAGTAGTTTCTCTTTGGCCTTCACATTTGCAAATGAAGCTATCTTCATTGTCTGTAATGAAGATAGAGAGTCAAAATCTAATGGACCTTTTAGTAGTTCTGGTTCATCAATCTCCATAGACTCTTTTGTCAAGAAGTCCTTGACGGATTCGGCAGTGTCTCTTGCCGGAGACAGATTCTTCTTTTCTTCTGCAGTCATAGAACTATCTCTTGGAGCTTTCTCTCCTTCCACAACCTTTGTACTATCATCTCCTTTTTCCTTCACCTTTGCTTCTTTCTCCTTTATTCTTTCTTCTACTTTAGATCCGGAGTCAGCAGGGGAAACTGGAGGAGTGATGTTTGTCTGTTCACGCACTTCCTTTTTCAGAACAGAGGATTCGAAGTCCTTATCCTTTTCTGTACTAGTGTCCATTACTTCTTCTACCATTTTCACAGTGGACTCTTTTGTAATATTTGTGGCCAAGGGGTCTACACCCAAGTCCTCTATGATAGGAATATTGAATCTTTTGAAGGCCTTCCGGAGGATCTCTTTTGTTTCCTTGGCTACCTTGTCAGTCTCACCAAGCATGAGCTGATTCACTCTAGCTTTGCTCCTAAACTCATCCTTGCAATATTTAAAGATCATATTCATTTTCTTTGAATCAATTGAAGGATATAGCTGAATAGCTATCTGTTCCTAGATCTCAAGGTCTTTTTCCATGGCATTATTATTTCTTATTTCTAACTCCTTTTCTAGGCTTTTGGGAATAAGAGATATAATTTCAATAAAAGCCTTATTATATATGTTCAGATACTTAACTGTAGCTTCCTGCAAGATCTTTTGGTCAGCCTCATTATAATCATCAGAGAATTCAGCCATTGGTTGAAGGTTTCCATACACAGTGACTCATTTGATTACATTATCTAGAGACAGGGTGGGCTTTTCAATAAATTCCTCTGCCATTTCTTCCTTGTCTTGACCTGTGGAAGTTTCACTGGATCCTTACTTCTTCTGCTTCTTTATTTGCTTTATCCCCTCATCAGATTCAGTGTCTTCTTCATCCTTTTGACTTGCATAAGACCTTGTGGCCTTAGTCTTGGTTCTTTTCTTTGTTTTATTGGATGATCTTGCTTCTAGTTTAGATGCCCTTGAGCTTTTGGCAGTGGCAGGTGCAGATCTCTTTGAAGATCTAGTCCGGGTGGAGGTTTCTACTAGAGCACTTTCCTTGCTTTCCTTTTTTGCCTCTTTCTTCTCTTCCTTAGCCCTTTGCCTCTTTTCCCTGTTGGCATCAAGTGCCTCCTTTGAGATGCCAAAACTTTTGGCAATATTCTCGACTTCTTTTCACACTTTTCTCTTTATTTCCGATTGTCTTAGCTCCACATGGATCTTCACACTTAACTCTTCAAAGGTTCCAAACCTTTATGCTTTAGAATCCTTGGGTTGACTAAGCATGTGTTGAACATGTAGTTCAACAATTTTCTCATCTACTTCATACCCCATTGGCATGATCTAGACTATTCTTGGCTCTACTACCTCCATAAGGTAGTGATCAGTTTCTACCATGAAGCAAACTGTATCCTTATATTTTTCAACTAAAGCTTGGGGGATTCTCTCTCTTGCTTGCATAATGCTCTAAAAATTCTTGAAATAGCCCCAGAGTGCTGTATTCTGTGCCTTGGCATCACCAAGCCCATGTATATAATCTCTGATTTGAATGGCTACTGGTCTATCATTCTGCCATACCCAACCACTGGATCTGGGAAGCTCATTCATGAAGTAGAAGAACAAACACAGTATCAACCCACCATACTTGAAGGAATTCTTCTTGTCCTTCTTGATCTTTTGTAGGTTTTCCATTAGTTGATTCAGAAGGAGTTCACAGAGATCATAATCTGCATTCTTTCTCAACATTTCGTAAGCAGTATATACAACAGTTCCAGATACTGAATTCTCCCTGCTAGAGTGATATATCTTATATCCAATTATCATTGATGTAAACTTGATATCTGGATCTATGATATCCTCAATTGTCATTGCTCTTTTATCAAACTTTGATCTGGTAGCCTCACTTACAATTTGGTTTTTGACAGATTTGAGGGTGGCCATTTCACTGGTTGAGTGTAATCCAGTTACTACCTTGATGGCATCCTTAGTGATCTTGAATGGTCCATTTAACCACATGAAGTTATCATGTACCTTGTTCAAAACATACCGGACCCATTCATCTTCTTTTACATTTCTGGTTTCACGGAGTGAGCCATATCAAATGCTTGGATGAATCGATTTCTGCAGATGATCTTTGATGAGATTGAGGAGTTTTCCATAGAGCTCCTTTTCACTTCTTCTTGAGTACAGAATGAACAAATGTTTGATAATAGAAACCCTTATATTACTTCGCAAACCCTAATGCCGAGTTGCAATAAATGCTCGACCTAAGTCATTCCGGTTTGCCTTATTCAGATGACTTGAAGAACTAGATCAATATTGATCTTAAACATCTTGTGGATCTTTCAAATCTTAACCATAGTTTATTTGGGTGTTTCTCTTATGAACCCTTTAATCCGCAACTCTTCTTGTGCCAGTTTCGGCACCAATTGACTGGCTGGGGGAACAAGATTTTCTTTGTGTCTCCCCCTGAGCCAGAGCTCACTTTTTAATTTTTGAAAGGAATATCAGCACCAGAGTCTGGTTGGGACCCATCCCCTATATTCTCTATACTTTTCTTCACCCAAATCTTGTTCATCTCATTTTGAACTTCATCCGCATTCACTTTTTGTTTTCCCTTATCTTGATTCTGATTTTGATGTACCAGACCTCTTTTGTCCTGATTCTTGCTTCTACAGAATTTTGTAATATGACCGGATCTATTGCAAATTTGGGAAACAACATTTCATTGCATATTTGATTAATATCCTCTTGATCTGCATTGATTAGCCATATGACCTATTCTATTGCATGCAAAGCATCTACCATTGAATGATTTGTTCATTTGCATATTTCTGCATTCATGAGATTTGTGACCATACCTTTTGCAGTTGAAACACTATCTAGAGAAGGATGAATTAGTCTGATTCATTCTCTTTCTACACTGATTAGCTTTACGACCAAAGTTATTGTAGTTGTGGCAGTATCCATTGAAGGTTGGATATCTTTGAGCATTAGGCTGCCGTACCAGAGGTCTTCTAGGCCTATTCCTTGGATTTTCTAATCCAAAATTCTTCTGACCGGATCTAAAGCTTTCTCCTTTCTCATATCCCAAACCACATTTGTCATCTACCCTCTTTTGACTTTCAAGAAGAACTTCAAGTTGAGCAGAACTTATCTTGAATTTTTCTTTATATTCATTTGCTATTTGAAGATCCCTTTTAAGAGAGACAATTTGATCCTCAAGTTTTTCTTCATTATCTTTAGCATCTTCAAGATCAGATTCAAGGTGTCTGATTATTCTATCCATCTTGTGGTAGTCTTTTGATTTCTCCTTGAGAGATTGTCTTAGATCATCTTTAGTTTTTCTTTTCTCTTCAATTGCTTGGGTAAACTTCATAACTCCTGATTCCATCTCATGTCTTACCATGATGATCTCTTTTAATAACTTTTCACACAACTTGGTTTTCTCCTTCAGATCTTCATTTGTATCATTGGCTTCACCTTAACTTGCCAGTTGCTGAAGGTGCTCTTTTCTCTTTTTCATAGAGAGACTTAGTTTTCCTTTTAGTTCATTTATGAAATCATTAGCCTGTTTGATTCTTTCCTTCGATTCATTGACTTTAGAATTTGACTGCTCAAGATCATCTAGGGCAGACTTAAGTTGCTCCCTCATACCATACACATCAATTTGAATTCCTAGATCTTCCTCAAGCTGTTAGGCTCTGTTGGGAGGAACTTAGCTCTGATACCAATTGTTGATAACTGAGAGGGGGGGGTGAATCAGTTATCCTAATTATTTCTGCTTTCTAAACATTCTTATTAATCAATCCAGCATTAATTCAAATAAGCAAACATAACCATGAAATAGAAATACACATGACACGGTATTTTTGATGTGGAAACCCTGTTAAGGGAGAAAACCATGGGGTGATTAACCCAAGATTGCATTCTCTATTAGAAGAATGGAAATACAAAATGACACTTGCCAATTAGGGCTCACTGCCTGAGCACACTGCTCACAAGAGGCACACTGCCTACAAGAGACACACTGTCTACAATTTATAAAGAGTGTAATACAATACTTGAACTGATAAGGAGCATCTATATATGCTAGAGTTTAGTTCCGGTTAGGCTCAGTACACTGATCTGTTGCACTTCATCTTTCCTCTTCTTTTGTGTTGCTCTATTGCGTTTCTTCACACATAACCAAAAACCACGACACATCTCACAACTAAATCCATCTTGTATATATATCCGCACAAGTGATTTCATCACCTTTCTAGTCCACATCTAGAATAGTCAATCTTTTCCACAAACTCTGATCTGTCAGCTGAATCCTTGCTTACCAAGTAATGCGGATCAAGGATATACTTTAGAAGTCATCAATCATGTTGGCCAATCATAACTTATGCCTTAATAACCTTTACCATCATCAGTAACACATCCAGAATAATGTCTGATGTTCTGCCAGTCAGTTCTTCCTCTATCCACGCTACCAATCAGGAACCCGATACTCAAGTATTCATATCTTTTTCTTCATCTATCACCGGAGGCTAAATCCTTGGAATCTATCAGTCAAGGTAGTCCTCTTGACTTCCCCAAATCCACACTTCACCAAGATGCTTCCTCTTAGAGATCCGTACCTGACTGTTGGACCTCGCCACATGCTCTGTTCTTGCTTACCGGACCACAACATTCTTCACTCTGACTTCCGGTATAGACACACCATGTCCTGTGGATGTGTGGGATGAACTTTGTTGCCATCAATGACAATAATAATGAATCCATATAGTGTCTCTTGCCAACAGTCTCTTGGGTGATATCTACCCAGTGACTGCTTACACGATCAATTACATCACCGATTCACTTGAATTTCACTAATTTGCTTTCTTTTTCCTCTTCCTTAGCTTTGTTTATTTTATGCATTCTTAGATTAGTTTTTTCTTTTATGCATCTTGATAAGCCATCATAAGGTCCTAACACTTTAGTTACAAATATGTTAATTATGTCAATCGAGTAGTGTCCAAAGGTTGTATGCAATAGGAGATATTTTGGCCATCTCTCTTAGTAAGATTTTTTGAATTTTTGAAATGATTTGAAAATAGAAATTAATCTAGAAAGAATGATATTGTTTAAGCTACAAAGCACTCAAATTCCTATTCTATAAACCAGGTAAACTATCTAAGAATCAACATTTACAGTTTAACTATGAAATTGAAATGAAGGCAACTAACTCCTAATGACTAACTACTAATAGAAGGCATACTTAACATCTTTTAATCAATAGATGACAACAATTTTAAGAATAGAGTGGATGCTCCAAAAGTTTCAAGTAAACAAAACTCAGAGATCAGTAACTTAAAAACACAACTTGCAGGAACACACAACAAAACTAAACATAGAATAAAATTTATCTAAACATAACATGCACAGAACAAAAATAACAACATTAACAATAAAAATACTTATCTACTCTATGGGATCCCTCAAGTGGCCAGCTCTTGGGCATTCCTACTAATAGCTCAAATCACATATAGTACTTTTGCAGCTTCAAAGTAAATCCATGCATAGCACTTCCATTACTCAAAACAATCTGGTGATATTCATTCATTCCATATAAGTGTAACAGCACAAAGAACATAACCAAACAATATTCAAAATATTATCATAACAACATATCATTGTTTTTAGTAGCTACACATCTATATACTGCATCGCTACAAAATCCTAATTTTTAGATAGCGGGATAATACCATTGAAAAAGTCTTAAATAGTATTACAACTAAATGATGTTCATGACATAAAACATAATAAAGGCTCTGAGTGGAGCCATAAAGTCTCAAATGGTCTTTAATAGAAAATAATAGAATGCTTTAAAAGAAGTCTTCCACTATGCACGCCTAGATTTCCGGTGCCCCAACTTCCGGTGCTTTGACTTTAACTGCTTGAAGTCCACTCCTTTCATAGGCCATGCATAAGTCCTATACAATTACTCATAGTCTATACCATTAGATCAAAATTAGTTAGCTAATTCTAATCAATTTGGGAAATAAAGATTTATACACCATTTTATAAAAACTAGATAATTATTACTTTAAAAATAAACAAATTGGCATGGCTGAGGTGGTTGGCAAGAACTAAAAGGGGTATTTAGGTCATCATAAGAATGAGGTTGTTTATACCTCATCACATCTCTCGCGCATTTGTTTTGTGTGCATTCATTCCTACAGGACTCACCGACAAAGGCAAACAATTAGTGAAACTCTCATAATCTATGGTAAGTTAGTCGTTTTAGTTTTCATTATTCGTTCTGATATATCTTGATGTCAAACTAATACTGGTTATTGTAGGTACAATTATGGGAAAATTGACAACATTTAAGGCCTAGTTTGGGAACAGTACCTACCTTTCATGTAGACTACCATCCCGAAGGGGGCAAATATGTAAGCACTAAAATCACACACAGCCTCCACGAGGACCCCTATGATAATTTTTAATTCTTGTCACATACATGTAAGTGTGAAATAACATCCTCCCAACAATGATTCTCTTGATGATATGTCATTTCTTTCATCTTGTGTATTTTCCCCTTTATCATTTTCTCTTTCTCTTTGTTGTCGATGCTTTTCAACACTTTTTGACACTTATCGATTTGGGGTTTCTGTGCTTGCGACCCTATTCCTAAGCCTTGTATGTGTCTTGTAGGTGTTTTTTCACTTGTCCTCAATTTTTTTCATCTTCTCCACCCCTTTGAAGCCTTCTAGAGGTCCCCCCTAGCCATCTCCCACTTTTGGTTTTCAGTTTCACTCAACCAATCCAAATCTCCCCCTATTATTTCTAGATCTCCCACTAGGGGATCCTACTTTGCATGTGGAGATTTGGATTTTCACATGACTGACTTGTTTCTAAAGGAAGATCCCCTTTTTTCTCCTCCCCTTCCATCTCCTATCATGTAAGACAACCCAGGTGCTCTCCTTTGTGGGTTGCCCACGGGTCACCCATTAGGCGACCAAACTAGTGAAAGGGGTGACCGTGTTGTGTTTCTAGCCGTGGGAAACTTGAGTTTCTAACTTGAAAAGATCTATTTTCACCAGGTTTTGTTCCTATTTGCATGGATTTTCATGCCAAATATCAAGTTAACTATTTCATGCACCTAGACATGCATAATTAGCTCTATTTTATCTTAAATTAATAACTCATGAATTCTCATGCATTCCCATGCACTCCTTCTTCACTTCTTCTTGAGTGATAAACTTTTACTAGGTAGATCACTCCACTTTTAGCTCAGCTCACTCTTGAATCCTCTTTGTTAACTCTCCAATCAAATTGAGTTAACTCTCCTTCTTCATCATCTCTCATCCCTTCTTCTAACCTATAAGTACCACCCTCCCTCAAGCACAAAGGGACACAATTTCATTTCTGCACACAGCTCTTGCAAGTTATTATTCTCCACATTCAACATTCTCATGCTCATACATGGCATAGGAGCCTTTTTTTTCATTTGTTTCTTCATCTCATTTCACATAAAGCTCATCATGCATCCAGATGCTACTCATATCAAACCATAGTGCTCAACAAAGCTCGCATTGAGCACTTTTTGTAAAGCTTCAAAATCTTCTTTTTCTTCCATTGTCATCTTGTCACCAAGAGGATTCCCTGATGCTACAAGAGGATATGAGGTTGTCATCACAAGGATTTCTGAGGGTAGTGGACGATCACGCATCTCCATATTCATTTATTCTTTCTTTAAATTTGTAGTAATTAGATAAGGAAAATTTCTCTTGGGATCAACAATCTTATTGCTTTTTCCTTGATTGGATAGATAGATGTTGCATTCTTAGAGTAATTTCCTTTAAAATCTCATAGATTAATTCATTTAAAACTAATTTCCCTTTTCTAAGATTAATTTGTTTCAAATATTAAAAAAATCCCCAAAAACATAGTTTACATTGCATTAGGAAAATTCATTATAGCTTGCATACATCTTTCAATTCCTAGATTAGAAAAAAAGCATCTTCAATTCCAAAAACATTAAAAAAAGCACAAAAAGAAGTTTTACATTTCATTTAGGCTTGCATTCATAAAAACCTAAAAAAGAACAAAAACATTAGAGACTTAGGAAATTTGCGAACCCTTGTGTAGACACGTAAAAATGTCTTTTACCATCAAACCGACTCTAGACATCCCTAAACATACCAATTTCCCTTCTAATCAATTAATTAAATTTTTATTTAATTAATTATCCCTTCATCACCTAATTTTTCATCATTCTATCCCCAACAATTGAATTAATTTTATTAATTCAATAGTTCAAGTCTTAGCCAATTGATTTAATAAATATGCAATATTTATTTGGTCAATTTCCCTCTCCTCACTAAATCTAATTAATTAGCTAAATCATGTTTAACTAATTAATTCATCCTATTAATTGACCTATCCCTACCCTAGGCAATTAAATAACTATTATTTAATTGCCTACCCTAGCCTACCTCATCCTAGCCTTAGGATTAATTAAGTACAACCTTGTTTAATTAATCTTGAACCTATCATTAAGATGGTAAAATCCAGCTTAACACCCTTCCCCACATCCTTCAAATAAAAAATTGGAATATATCTACATAAGTCAATTTTTTATTTAAATATATCCCACATAACAATTAATTCCTCTTACAACCCCTTACCATCCCATACCTCATTTATCTCCAATTATCCCCAAATGAATTTTTAATTTATTTTACATTCCCCATATGAATCTTTAATTCATAAATATTCCATCTCACCCATACTCATTTAATTCCCCCTTTTCCCAAAATGAATAAAAGATTTACTTTTATTCCTAGCCCTCCATTTCTCCAAGATCTAATCTAGGCTCTCCACACCACTTTTATCCTCTACCATTGATCTTACAAACCAATCTCCACCCTTGGATCAAAATCCCTCCAAAATCTCTATAAACACTTCATCCTCCAAACCATTTTGGGATCCAAGTTTTATGTAATGTTATCATGCCCAAAAATCTCTTGAACTCGATTGTGAGTTGTCTTTTAGAGAGCATTTCACATTTGAATCATTATCTAGGGTATATCTTAGGAACTTTTGGGTGCAAGCTCTTTTCCCTTGATGAGATTGGGTCCTTCTTGTTTGAGGTTTAACTCCATGTTTTATTATGCATTTAGTTTGTATTTAACCTTCAACTTGATTTTCCTAATCCACATTAGCATGCCCGGTGGGACCCACAAGGTCGATATCTAATCAAATTTTGTGATTTTTTTGGTGGTTGAGATGTGTTTTTGCAGGTGTAGCACTATACACCTTATGCAGTGGCACTATCTTTGGCTGGTTTTGGCGCTATATACTATTTTAGTGCTATTTTACAGAGCATTTTCTTTCCCAATTCCCACTCACAAATCCATCTAATCTCTAGTTTTCCTATGGTTTTATAGGGTTATTTATTCTCTGTTTTGCAAGAATCTTGAATAGAAGAAGGTGAGGTCATGCCGAATTTTGTTTAAAGACTAAACATGCATTTTAGCTTTCACTTTGACTTGTCTTTTCATTTGTTATACTAACAAGACTAAAAGGACCTCTTCTGTGTGCATTCTAAGCCTCTTTTTTGGTCAGAAAAACCTTTGTTTTGCAGGTCATACACGCTTAGGCACGTATTGGTGCTATTGGCACCTAGCGCAGTGCTATCTTCAAACTATGACCAGACCACTTGACAGCAGGTGCAGTGGCACCTTATGATATCCATATTGGCACTATTTCATGTTTCAACGCCTTCTATATCTCATTTTAGCACTATATACTATTCTAGCATCTTCTGTCAAATGTTGTAGCACGATATTCTATTTTGGCACATTCTATATCTGATACTAGCGCTATTTGTTGAATCAACACTATTTGTATTGTATATCAATGCCATTTGATAGGGTGTTAGGTTTTAGGGTTGTTTCTATCATTAGCACCATTTGTAGTCCACAATGGTGCCATTAGGTCTCTATTTTAGCACTATTTTTAGAGACTAACTTTGCGTTCTATGCAGGGACTGACAAGTTGTTTGCAAGTCATCACCATCATTTTGCGGACACTAACAAGTTTTTGCAGGGTGTTTATCTTTAGATTAGCAAACATTTCATTTGGGAATTAAAAAGAACCTTTGCATGTTAGCTCAAACAAAATTTTGATTTGGTGCAATAAAAAGTGATTAAACAACCAACAAACAAATCTTTGTGTGTGTGTGCCTTAGTTTAGAACAAAAATTTGAATTTGGTGTTCTAAAATTCACAAGTTCTTGCTAAACAACTATTAAAATATTTCAACTTTGGGCTTTAAAAAGAACCACAAATTGCATCAATGAACTCATTGGGTTAAAAAGAACAACAATCTGCATTCTTCACTCATATAAACAAGAAAATAAATCAAAATTTGTGTGAAGTATTTTCGTGATTTTTGTTTGTAGTGTGAGAAGTGTATGCTCTTCCCTCTCACCATTGGTGACCTTGGGAATCAAAAGATTCTCACAACACTTCCATAAATCACCCCCAACATAATCCAAAGAACAAAAATGAACCATGTTTAGTGTGATGCAAGCACAAAGAATACATATGCTCTCCCCTCGCATCTTTGTATGAACTTGGGGATCAAAAGTATTAATGTACTTGTGTTTCTTTTGTTAATCCTTAGAGGGCCTGCCACCCCGCTTTGAAAGGTCAGAACGACCCAAGAGGCAACAAGCTAAAGCCAAGCTTTTTCAAGCCACTATATAAGATAAGGTGTTTCTAACGAAAGTCATAGACAATAGGTGTTGTTGTGTTATACTGACAACCAACTTCCCCCAAAACCATCCAAGGCGTAACCCTTGGAGGCTGGGAGATTCCATAATGGAGAGTAGCGCTGCCACATGTATAACCACCTGAATGAAAGCACTTACTATGAACCTTTGTTTTAGCAAGCCAAAAACCTTCTATTTGTTGACATATAAGGGAAACCTTTGAAGCGGCCCCGATTCATGCGGTTCTTAGCCGAGGTAGCAGGGACAAGCCTTCATGGAAACTCAGATCTTGGTATGCATGAGAAATGTGTGCAATTGTAAGGAGGAGCCGGTGCTACCAAGATCCTGGAGCTACCCATTTTGAATAGGCACAGCTAGGGGATTCAACAAATACTGTCATATCTTCACCTTAGGTTGTGCAAAGTGCTTGTTTAACAAAATCACATGTCTTTTTGCAAACAAAAATCTTGGTTATTGTGTGTTATTATGCCTAAATTATTTTCAAACAACTTGCCAAGAGACAATGAGAATCATTTGATCAAACTTCAATCAAAACAAATCCAAATTTGCCATGAAAATCTATCTTTTTTAGGGCATCGACCAACACTGCCCTGTTTCAGCACCATCTATGTCTGCTTTTGGTGCTATTTCACCTGTGGATTGGCACTATTTTTAGATTGACTTGCCTAAAACTAAGACCCATTTAGTTCTGATCTTCAAGACCTGCTATGCCATAATCCATATTCACATTCCAAAAAAATCCGTCAGTAGCCCATTCATTTTCTCCTCAAATTTTCCAAATCATACCTTCATTCCAACCTTAGAGAATTAATCACTATCATTTTTGGACCCTTTGCTATATCAAATCCACTCCATTTCATATCCATTTATCCTCATTATATACCTTTTTGGACCAAAACAAAAAAATCGTTGTCACAAACAATCATTCCAAAATCCAAGAACATATCCAAAATCTTCCAAATCAAAACACCCATAAAAAAAAATCATCAACCAAAAACTCATCATCTCTTTGAGCCAAAGCTAGATCTAGATTTCATCATTTACATCACATTTTGCTTGGAGAGTCATTAGTCAACCTTTCAAGTGAAATAATCTTCCTTCTTTGTGTAAGGTCATTAGTCTACCCCAAACAAAGAGACACATCCATTTTTGTGACACAAATCTAGGTCTTACCTAAGCTTAATTTGTTGACCATCAAATCCTTTTGAAAAACATCATCCTAATCTCTCATATCAAACATCAAAATCTCTTCCATCAAACCATCCTCAAGAAAACATCATCCATCATCTACCTTTTGGTCCAAACTTGTGCAAAAAAAAAATTACACTACCATCCATTCTTATCACCCTTAGATTAACACCTTTTTGAAGACTTATCAATCCTTCATCATACTACACTCACCCTCTTTATCGTACTACCACATCCATCTTTGGGTCCAACAACTTAATCCAAATTCTCTAAGGTCTCCATCCTTATTTTACTCCACCTCAAAATCAAATCCATACACGTGCATGCCCATAACTAGATCACAACACAAAAAGACTCAAGAAATGGCAGAATCTAGACAATATCAGGGCATAGGAATGCCTAACACCAACAACAACAACATACCCATCAACCAAACATTCAACCCACCTATGGTCTTCCAAATCCCAACATACAATCCCAATGAAAACCCCTTCCATTTCTTGCAACCACCACCACCACCACCCACCATGTCCCAAGATGATCTAGATGTCTTGAGCTTTACAGAAGATGCCAATAGCATGGACCTACTTGATAAAATCCTAAGGTTGGAAAAACAGATATCTTGATTATCTCCTCAAAATTGGTGCTCAACTGCCCACGACCTCATCCCAACCATCCACCTCTACAATCAATCCTACCACATACTCCCAACCATCTACATCAAACACCCAACCATCCACATCAAACACCCAACCTATCATCTCTCAAATGTCAACACGCACCATATCTACCACCTCCACAAGCTCTACCACTACCACATCTACGATTCCCACAAGTGCCTCCAATCCTACCACATCCCAACCCATCACGATATCCACTATCACAAATAACGTAACCTCTTTCGTTCCACAAATTACCTTAGGCATACAAGGGAACATCATGCATGCAAGTACCTCCATGAGTGTGACTCCACCCAACCCTCAAACCATAGCTTACATAAGATAATTGCTCTCACAACCACCTTACAATACGACCAACCCATCAAACTTCAACCCATCTAATGTCAATCTGTCCAATGTCATGTACCTACAAAACCCCATAGCATCATCGACACAACATAACCCCAACCCTCAAATACCTCCACATATTCTCCAACAACTTTACACTCATCAACAACACCTTGCACAAATCAATCAAAACACCACCCCACAATATCAAAACATGATGTCCCAAAACATCCAACATCAAATACCACCCAATCTTCAACACCTCATCCATCAACAACCCTACACACCCCAACCGCAACCAACATAGGATCTCACAATAGTTGTATAGGCCTTGATCCAAAAGGTAGATGACATGCAAACTCGGGGCAAGTGCAAGCACTATTCCTTTGAGGATATTTGCCCTTATTCATTTGACCGAACATTGTACATGCCCGCTTTCCCCAATAATTTTGAAACACCCAAATTCAACAAATACAAGGGAAAGGGAGACCCTAGGGATCATCTTAGGGAGTTCTACATCGCTTGTTTATAAGTCTCAAATAAAGATACCTATCTAATGAGACTATTTCCAAGAAGCCTCAGCAGTCAAGCTGCTGAATGGTTTGCACATCTTCCTCTAGGCATTAGGTCTTTTCCTGAGCCTGTGGAAAAATTTCTAAACCATTTCTCCTACAACTTTGAGCACGAAATATCTATGACAGACCTTTGCAACACAAAACAAAAAAGTGGAGAATCCTTTGCTTCCTTCTTGCAGAGGTGGAGAAGCTTAACAAGCAAACTCCCATGGCCAATTCTTGAAAAACAACTCGTCACCATGTTTGTGACCGACCTCAATTAGGAAATAGGGTTCCATTTACAAATCCTTTATGCATCTACCTTTGAAGAAGTCATTGACAAAGGTACTACCATTGAACAGGCCCTCATCGCCAAGGGCTCCTTCAAATTGTATGACTACAAATCCAACAACAACAACAACAACAACAACAAACTCCATATCAACACCCGCAATACAAACAACCATGCCAACATGCAATCAAATGACAAGCCATGCTATTGGGGGAAGAACAAGAACACTTTGAACAATGGAATCATAGATGTGAAAGCTATACAACATGTACAAAATCAAACACCTGCACATACCTATACACCTAATGTAAATAACCCAACGGGGCAAAATAAACCAAACAAACCTCGAAGGCAATTTACACCCTTAGGGGAACCCATTGAGGACATCCTCAATAGATGTCTCAAGAAAGGTTTGATAACACTCCCACCTATTAGACCTCGTCAAGAGAATGAGCTCAAAACTGCACGGTACAATGAAAATGATTATTGTCACTACCACCACATTGTGGGCCACAAAACTGTTGACTACATGAACCTAAAGCATTGCGTCCAAGATCTCATAGATCAAAATCAAGTCAACCTTGATCAAAGCACCCAACCATCACCAAATGCCAATCTCAGAGCTTACAAGGATCCACTGCCTTGATGAAGATAAGTTGTCATTGATGTCAAAAAGGTGTCCTCGGGTTGTTTGATGTCATTAGGACTTGGTTGATCAGGTTTGGCCTTCAATGTGTCTTCTTATGTCCTTTGGTAAGTGAAGTCACAAGTTGATTTGTTTGGGGTTGTCGAGTGTTGACAAATGTTCATCATCCATGATTATGCAGTGTGAAATGATGATCTTCATAAGTTCATGTTGTTGGAGTTTATTGTCTAACTCACAGGAGGTTGATCTTAAGAAATTTAGAATATATTTGGACAGAATATGCTTAGAAGTCATCTCAGGATGTGATCATCTATGTTGTTAGGAGTTCCTCAAGGTATGCTTGTTATTGTTAGGAGTTCTATAACAAAGGGTCTCAACACATATTTGATACTTTGTGAGAATGTGTTTGATAATGACATTACATGTTGCTAATGGTCACCATTTCTTTTGATGGAATCATTGTTCATTCATATGGCAGTATTAGTTTGTGTTGAGGAAGATGTTTTGGCATTACTTGGCTTTGTTCCTCTGGAGAATGTCACATTTGGTATTTGTTATAACTCTTCATTGAAGGGTGTGATGTTCCTTTGTGTGGTGTCAGAAAATTAGGGTGCTGATGTGCTGAGGAGTTTTTCTCAGATAGTTTTTACCTCTACCAATAATTTCATTTGATTGTGTTCTCTCATACTCCAAGATTTTGTATGTCTTAATACTCTTAAGAAAACCTAGAACATGTTTGGTTAAGACTGTCACATAAAGAAGTTACCTTTTGTTCTAATCAGTCAATGACTTGTTAGTGCAAGTCATACAACTAAAGTTGACCTGTCAATGGGGTATTAAAACATTATGGGGACCAGCCCCTCCGCCAACTCTAACCTGCTTCACCGGTCATTCTATAAAATGCTCGAGAGGGAAATCATATCAAATGGCTTTCTTTAAAAGTTTTCAGAGTGCGAAAAATAAGATCTATGGACAGATTTAAAATTAAGTTTTCCCTTCAAGAGCTTGCCTTTTGACAGTTATTCTAATGTCAAAGACTATTTTTAGTCTTTTAAAATGAATCTTGAGGAGTTTTTAAATGCAATTTTTTAGGAATCTTTGCAGGAGATTTTTATTCTATTCTTATCTTTTTAACTTCGGTGTAACAGTGAAGTAATTAAGAACTTTCTTTCGAAGATTTGTTTCTATTTTAAAAAAACTCAAATAGCTCATCATATCTCAGAGTTTTTAAGTCTTTTTGAGGAGAGATATTTTTAAGGGCATTTGGATTTTTTTTTGAAAAAGATTTTTTATGAAGAATATGAAAAATTTGTTTGTTGAAGATTGAAGGATACAAATGATATTGTTTTTTTTGGCAGAAGAAGATATTTTTGGGATGAAGTTTAAGAGTTTTGTTTGAGAATAAGGCAGATTGGATACAAATTTTTTGAAGACAAATTTTATGGATTGAAGAGAAGATAAAGAGGTTGATGATTAAATTTTCTTATAGGAATATCAAGAGAAAGATAATATTTTTAGGGCAAATTGGTGCAAAAATAAATATGATTTCTAATTCTTATTTTGCAGATTGATTGAAGACATCTTACAGATGAAAAGTCTAAAATGTTTTCTTGGAAAATATTTTTTTGAAGAGATGATTTTATTGAAGGAATATGAAAAGATTTTGTAGATGGATTTTTGTGGGAAGCTTCAAATTGGAGAGTCTTTTTATTTTGTTTCTTGCATATTAAAAGAGAATATGAAAAGTATTCTATTTGGAAATAATTTTTTTTGGAAGATAAAAAGAAAATGAATTTTTAATATGAATTGTTTGTGCAGTGAATATGAAAGGTCATGAAAAGATTAAAATGATTTTGTAGAAGGTTGAGAGGTATCTCATATTAATTGGCTTCACATTGACAGAGGAAGTGCGTGGAATTGAACAGAGAGATGAAGACAATTTTATGAAAATTCTATATAAAATGTGAAAAACCAATTTGTAATGATTTTCATATATTTCCTAATCAGGTGAATTAGATGATTCAAGGATAAAATATCAGAGGATTAGAATGATGGAATGTATGTTGCAGATGAGTTGATTTGAATGGTGCAAATCAGATTGAGCAGCAATCACTTCTTGCACATGAGATTTTTAGTTCTGATTGATTGAGAAATGCGCCAGTGAGGCATAACAGTATGCCAGTGAGGCTTGTAGGTCGGTAAGACCATTTGTCAGTGAGACACTTACATCAGCCAGTGAGGCTTGTAAAGATATTTTCAAGGTTAAGCCAGTGAGGCAGTTTTGGAGTGGTTTTTATACCCCAGGAGGGTTTTCCACTCATGCAAATTTGTGTTATGTGTCATATTGTTTTCATCTGTATGTGTGTATGTTAATATGTTGCTTATAAGGTTTTGTTCTCCTTCTTCATTCTCAGTTTTGTGCATATGTGTTTGATAAATCAATGATATCCTTCTCACCTTGTGCTTTGAATGTTAAAGTTTGAAAAAGGTTTGAAAATTTACACCACTGATTCACCCCCCCTCTCAGTGTTGCCCTGGACTCCTACAATTGGTATCAGAGCTAGTTTCCCTTTTACAGCTTAATCAACTTGGGTAGGTCCTGTGTGTGGAGTTCAATGGGTAAGTGCAGGAGAAATAAGAACATGAGAAATGTTAAGATTCATTATGATCAAAAGACATCATCCATATCAAATCAAGATGTTGATATAAAGTCAGTTGATAATGATATTCTTCATGTTGATTCTGATATTGTATTAGAAGAAAAAATTTCAAGAGTTCTCAGTTTAATGGTTCAAATTTTTTAGTTTGGTATGTTAGAATGCAAGTGTATTTATCCTCTTTAGGATATGATGTTTTAATGTCTGTTGAGAATGGATATTCTAACTCTACAAATAACAAAGAAGCCCTTGAATGTAATCAGATTGAAAAGAAGGCTATATTGTCTGCTTTGTCTAATGATGTTTCTTGTAAAATTATGGACTATGTTACAGCTCAGGATATGTGAAGGAGATTGATAAAAATTTATCAAGGTAGTACACCTGAAGAAGAAAACAACTTATTATCTGAGAAGAATGACAATGATGAAAATCTTTCACATGAAGGAGATAAGACTCAATAAGATTTTGAAGAAGATCAAATTGTAAGTGATGAAGAACAAGAATGTGAAATTGATATGGAAGGAGAACTTATATATGCTTTGAGTGAGCTCAAGAAGTATAAGAGAGAAAATCAGGAACTAAATTTGCAGTTGCAACAAGAAAAAGATTTAAAAGACAAAGCTCTTACAGATCTTGAATGTGCTAGAAACCTGATTATAGATTTGAGGAATCAAGCAGGTGAATCAGATAAATCAATCACTAGTTTGAAAACAGAGGTTGAGAATGCTAATGTAACAAAGTTAGAGTTAGAAGCTAAATCAGTTGACTGTCAAAAACTTGAAAGAGAAATAGGTTCTTTGAGAAAAAATCTTGAGGATGTTAAGAAGCAATTAGAAAAGAATCTGAAATTTGAAGAGAGCACAAACAGGTTAAATAAGATGCTTGGTAAACAAAAACTATATGGAGACACTACTAGACTTGGTTTTGAAGAAGGAGAATGTTCAAAAGCTAGAGAGACTCCCAGAAAGAAGATTGATTTGAATGCTACCACTGAAAACAAAATGCATAATCAAAGAAGAAGAAATTTCAAATTAAGTGCTCCTATTAGACAAACATACATATATAGGTATAACTATTCATTTAATGGTTTTTTTTATACTTGTAATCAATTTGGACACAAAGCAATTGTTTGCAGAAGGAATACTAACATTATTTGTTACAAGTGCAATAATGTTGGACACATACAAAGAAATTGCAAAATGCATAGAAGGTATAATCCTTCTTGGAAGCATAATATAAATACTCAAGGAATGTTAAGAAGGTATTATCAATCATTTGATTATAATTGTAATATAGTTTGTTACAATTGCAACTCTCTTGGTCACAAAGCTTACAGTTGCAGAATGTTTGAAGGAATTGCATCATCTAATTTGAAAGGTTGGGAAAAGGAAAAGGTTTGGATAAAGAAACTTGAACAAAAGAAAGAACCTACAAAAGTGTGGAAGCAAAAACAGAGTCATGAGAAGGTAAATCCCAAACTTGTGCACCCTGCACAAGTTACATCATCAGTTGCATAACAGATAGCATGAAGTAAGGGGGAGTTGTTCATGTCCTATCAATTGACCCCAAGAAGTTTCAGGAAGGAGATCATTTGAATGGTGGTCTTCTCTTGTTTATCATATTTGCCAATCTTGTGAGATAGTTGTTGAAGATGTTGCTAACTAAGTTGATTTTTAGTGTATATCAGTGATGCAGGAAGAGCTTGTTAATGCAGTTGGTATGCAAAATTGATGGACTAGATGCTCATATGGAAGTGTTCTTGATGTGATAATCTCACATGTTTCTTTGATATTTTTCAATTAGTAATATGTTTCAGGGTAGTATGTACAAATTGTGCGATTCTAGTGGTATCAGCTGTCCATGATCAATGACATGCTCTATGAATGCAAGGTGTTGATAAGTAGTTAAAAGATTTATTACTTAAAGAGATTGATGACGTTGAATATCTTTTTCTATTCATATCATGTTGGTGCTCACAAAAGATCTTGGATAGATGTTTTTCTTATGTTGCCTGAGGAGGTTGAAAAATGGAAGAAGCTAAATTCTTGTCTCTACATTTGGTTTTACAAAGTGTTGTTGCAGGAAGAACTTGGTGTGCAGTCTTGATGGGTTGATTTGAATTTCAAGGTTAAAAAGGGATCAGTTCTTATGTTGTGAAAAGTGTCTTGTGCAGAACAGGAGGATAGTTCAGATGGTCTTCAGTCTTTGTCATGTCAGAAAAGGTGTTAGAATAGTTTGATTGCAGGATGATAGTTCATATCAAAGAAGTCAATTTGATGGTCATATCAACTACCTTGTTGTGTAATGTTTTTATGGCATATGTTTTGCATAAGTATTGAAACTTTCAGGTGATTTGGAGATAGTGTTTCACTTGTTTCATTGATGATCTTCCTCACTAATATGTTTCAGACAGAATTCTTCAAGCTATGACATTGATGGTGATATCCTGCATTTCATCAGAGGAAGTTAAAGGTATGTTTTGAATCAGTAGTAGCAGAGGATAATGTTCAACAAGGTTGGTCATATGTTGGTTTCAGGATTGTTATCACCATAAATCATTATTTGTTCAAAAGTTAACAGGAATTTATGTCTTCAAAATGTTCATAATTCAATGTGATTATAATTGTTATGATCATGCTATAACATTTTTTCTGTTGGAGTTGGAGTTGTTCTCAGGGGGAGTTAATCAGAGGATTGAGTTGTCACTATCATGGGAGATTTGAAAGGTCTTATCAAAAGTGGTCATCATGTCATCTTGAGTTGGGAACTGTGTGTTAAGGAATCTTCATGATTTTTGCCTACAAAATTGTTCATCAAGGAGTATTAGTGTGTTTATGATTTCTTTGCAAAGTGTTCAAGAAGTTGGTATTTGGTTGCAGAAATATGTCATCTTCATCCTCATGTTAGTAGTATGTCAAGAAATGGTATTATGTTGAGGTTGACATACATGTTTCTTTCTAGCAAGATAGTGCTTCCTTGTGCAGATGGTGTAATAGTGATGTTTGTCCTTGTAAATAACTGACAATGGTATTTATGAGTAGTGATTTATTTGTGGACTTCAACATAGGGGAAGCAAATAGATAATAGTCTTTGTCATCAGATGTCAAAAAGGGGGAGAAAGTAAAATTGTATCAGGTGGTTTTGCCATTAATGACAAAGGGGGAGATTGATGAAGATAAGTTGTCATTGATGTCAAAAAGGTGTCCTCAGGTTGTTTGATGTCATCAGGACTTGGTTGATCAGGTTTGGCCTTCAATGTGTCTTCTTATGTCCTTTGGTAAGTGAAGTCACAAGTTGATTTGTTTGGGGTTGTCGAGTGTTGACAAATGTTCATCATCCATGATTATGCAGTGTGAAATGATGATCTTCATAAGTTCATGTTGTTGGAGTTTATTGTCTTACTCACAGGAGGTTGATCTCAAGAAATTTAGAATATGTTTGGACAGAATATGCTTAGAAGTCATCTTAGGATGTGATCATCTATGTTGTTAGGAGTTCCTCAAGGCATGCTTGTTATTGTTAGGAGTTGCATAACAAAGGGTCTCAACACATAGTTGATACTTTGTGAGAATGTGTTTGATAATGACATTACATGTTGCTAATGGTCACCATTTCTTTTGATGGAATCATTCTTCATTCATATGGCAGTATTAGTTTGTGTTGAGGAAGATGTTTTGGCATCACTTGGCTTTGTTCCTCTAGAGAATGTCACATTTGGTAGTTGTTATAACTCTTCATTGAAGGGTGTGATGTTCCTTTGTGTGGTGTCAGAAAATTAGGGTGCTGATGTGCTGAGGAGTTTATCTCAGACAGTTTTTAACTTTGCCAATAATTTCATTTGATTGTATTCTCTCATACTCCAAGGTTTTGTATGTCTTAATACTCTTAAGAAACCCTAGAACATGTTTGGTTAAGACTGTCACATAAAGAAGTTACCTTTTGTTCTAATCAGTCAGTGACTTGTTAGTGCAAGTCATACAACTAAAGTTGACCTGTCAATGGGGTATTAAAACATTATGGGGACCAACCCCTCCACCAACTCTAACCTGCTTCACCGGTCATTCTATAAAATGCTCGAGTAGGAAATCATATCAAATGGCTCTCTTTAAAAGTTTTTAGAGAACGAAAAATAAGATCTATGGAAAGATTTAAAATTAAGTTTTCCCTTCGAGATCTTGCCTTTTGATGGTTATTCTAATGTCAAAGACTATTTTTAGTCTTTTAAAATGAATCTTGAAGTGTTTTTAAATGCAATTTTTTAGGAATCTTTGCAAGAGATTTTTATTCTATTCTTATCTTTTTAACTTCGGTGTAACAGTGAAGTAATTAAGAACTTTCTTTTGAAGATTTGTTTCTATTTTAAAAAAACTCAAATAGCTCATCATATCTTGGAGTTTTTAAGTCTTTTTGAGGAGAGATATTTTTAAGGGCATTTGGATTTTTTTTTGAAAAAGATTTTTTTATGAAGAATATGAAAAATTTGTTTGTTGAAGATTGAAGAATACAAAGGATATTATTTTTTTGCAGAAGAAGATATTTTTGGGATGAAGTTTAAGAGTTATGTTTGAGAAAAAGGTAGATTGGATACAAATTTTTTGAAGATAAATTTTATGGATTGAAGAGAAGATAAAGAGGTTGATGATTAAAGTTCTTGCAGGAATATCAAGAGAAAGATAATATTTTCAGGGCAGATTGGTGCAAAAAATAAATATGATTTCTAATTCTTATTTTGCAGTTGATTGAAGACATCTTACAGATGAAAAGTATAAAATGTTTTCTTGGAAAATATTTTTTTGAGGAGATGATTTTATTGAAGGAATATGAAAAGATTTTGCAGATGGATTTTTGTGGGAAGCTTCAAATTGAAGAGTCTTTTCATTTTGTTTCTTGCAGATTAAAAGAGAATATGAAAAGTATTCTATTTGGAAATATTTTTTTTGGAAGATAAAAAGAAAATGAATTTTTAATATGAATTGTTTGTGCAATGAATATGAAAGGTCATGAAAAGATAAAAATGATTTTGCAGAAGGTTGAGAGGTATCTCATATTAATTGGCTTCACATTGACAGAGGAAGTGTGTGGAATTGAACAGAGAGATGAAGACAATTTTATGAAAATTCTATATAAAATGTGAAAAACCAATTTGTAATGATTTTCATATATTTCCTAATCAGGTGAATTAGATGATTCAAGGATAAAATATCAGAGGATTGGAATGATGGAATGTATGTTGCAGATGAGTTGATTTGAATGGTGCAAATCAGATTGAGCAGCAATCACTTCTTGCACATGAGATTTTTAGTTTTGATTGATTGAGAAATGCGCTAGTGAGGCATAATAGTATGCCAGTGAGGCTTGTAGGTCGGTAAGACCATTTGTCAGTGAGACACTTACATCAGCCAGTGAGGCTTGTAAAGATATTTTCAAGGTTAAGCCAGTGAGGTAGTTTTTGAGTGGTTTTTATACCCCAGGAGGGTTTTCCACTCGTGCAAATTTGTGTTATGTGTCATATTTTTTTCATCTGTATGTGTGTATGTTAATACGTTGCTTATAAGGTTTTGTTCTCCTTCTTCATTCTCAATTTTGTGCATATGTGTTTGAAAAATCAATGATATCCTTCTCTCCTTGTGCTTTGAAAGTTAAAGTTTGAAAAAGGTTTGAAAATTTACACAACACTGATTCACCCCCCCTCTCTGTGTTGTCCTGGACTCCTACATGCCTAACCATAATAAAGCCTCCTCATCCAATCAAACATACAATGTCACCCCACCACCCGCATCCTACGACTCTATCGTAGGGTAGATAGAGCCATCATCTCACCATGTCAACAAAATCACCATTCGGGCACAAGCAGCTGATTGCGCTTTCGCAACCTATCGTGGCTGTGTATCCATCTGCACAACCCCTACCACTGAACAAACACCTGCATCCACATTAGATTCCCTACCCCCTTGTCCAACCACACGTCCATCACCTACCAATCAGTATAACCTCCTAAAGCATTTAGGTAAGACCCCTGTACAAATATCCATACTTGAGTTGCTCCACACATCGCCACTTCACAAAGACGTCCTTGACAAAGCACTCTTGGAAACTCAAGTTCCTACCAACTTGAATATGACCCAATTCCAAGCCATGGTAGGACATATCACTGCACCTCACCATCTCACATTTTTAGAAAAGGATCTTCCCACTTCTGAACACTTACGCAATGATGCCTTAGACATCAAAGTCCATATCCACAAGCACATCATCAAAAGAGTCTTAATAGATGGTGGCTCTGGCCTAAACATATGCAATCTTAAACTATTAAAACACTTGGGATACTCAGATGTGGTTGTGGACACCAGTGAGTGCATCACAATCAAAGGGCATGATGACACTGAACAACTATCTGAAGGCACCATCAAGCTCCCTATTCAAGTGGGACAGAAAATACTGGAAACAAAACGTCAGGTCCTTGATCTTGACCTCCCCTACAACATTCTTCTCAGCTAACCATGGATCCATGCCATGCAAGTGGTCCCATCTACATTCCATCAATGCCTCAAATTCTCTCTCAATGGCATGGAGGTAACCATCTACGCTGACCCCCACCCCGTCCAATACTGCAGTTTCTTGGAAGGCCACAACCACACCTTCTACCCATACACCAAAGCCACCACCAAAACCAATCCAACAGCTTCCACCTCATACATCGACCCCACCAACATTGCCACCACCTCATCCCAAGAACCACCATCGCCTGAGGTCAAGATCAAGCTTAGTGACATGGGATGTGGGGAATATGACCTGCACGGTACCTTTTGTGTGGGCACATTACCAAATCCTAAAATGTTTGGCATCCCAAAGACAGAAGCAGCCAACACAATAGTAATCAAGTGTAAACCATTACCCATCTTTGAAAATAAACATCTCCTGTATCAGGATTTCCTCGAAGATATGTCATCCTGGCTCTGTAAGGATGAAGAATCTGATCAAGAAGCTCCCACCATACCAATAGAAATCTATGGTAAAGGGTCTGAAATTGTCAAACACATGGGTTACAAGGGACAAGGCAGTATTGGCCTTCATGAACATGGGATTGTGGAACCCATCTAAGCAACAAGAAATCCCTATACTCAAGGGTTAGGATATGGTCAAAGACAACGTATCCTCACTATTGGCGAATGTATCTTAGTTAAGGTCACTACAGTTTCCCTTGAAGACGATAACATCAACAAAATGAGCCATCAAGACTCCTTTAGTGACTTTTCTGATTTCTTTGACTCATCCATATGCACCATCTACACAGTCACCACCCTAGCCTCATCATCGAATGACTTACCACTTGTATACCCGGACCTCATAGACTGGGACCAACGGGGACCTCCTATCTTTGATGTAGCTCCAAATGATGAGGCTATTGCTAAAATCATGGGGGTTAGAGATCACTTCCCCTTGGGTGATCACAGAGCAGGATACATCATGGAACTTGATACGCATGCCTATTTTAGGGAGACAACCCCTGCTTCAAGTCATAAAAATATAAAAATCAAACAAGGATCTGATGGTGAAAACTATTCCGCGGTAGTGTCAGATCCCAAAAAAGTAAAAAAAAAGAGGTATCTCCTAGTGAAAACCTCCACCAGGTGCTAGGAGATGGAAGCATGGGCCTTCCCGAGATAGACAAGGTTTATCTAGATAGGTCACGCGTCCTGGTAGAGCCAGCCCAAGAGATGAATCTTGGGATAGAAGAAGAGCTAAAAATCACTTTTAGGGCAGAATCTCTCAGCACCATAGAGAAAGAAAACTTCCTAGCATTCTTCAAACGTAGAAATCACAATTGTGCATGGACCTATGCAGACATGCCAAGGCTTGATCCCCCTTTGGTTGTTCATCACCTTGTAGTACAGCTTGATGTGAAACCAATAAAGCAAAAACTTAGAAAAATGAACCCACAGGTGACCCTCCTAGTCAAAGAAGAGTTAAAGAAACGACTAGATGTTGGGTTCATTCACCCAATTGATTACCCTGAATGGGTTTCCAACTTAGTACTAGTAGCCAAACCTAATGGCCAAATCTGCTACTGCACCAACTTTTGGGATCTCAACAAGCCTATCCAAAAGATGACTTCCCGTTGACTAACATTGACATGATAATAGATCTCATGGTAGGACACAAGATGTTATCCCTAATGGATGGATTTTCTAGGTACAACCAAATCTAGATCATAGAAGAGGACCAACATAAGACATCTTTCATATGTCCATGGGGGACATACTACTAGGTGGTAATGTCATTCGGTCTAAAGAATGCTGGAGTCACGTATCAAAGACCCATGACTGTCATCGTCCATGATCTTTTTCACCATATCATGGAAGATTATGTGGATGACTTGATAGGGAAATCAAAGACAAGGGAGGAACACCTCAATGTATTGGCAAAAATCTTTGACTAACTAGAGTAATACAATGTTCGCCTAAATCTGAAGAAATGTGTCTTCGGGGTCACCTCAGGAAAACTTTTAAGATATATAGTCTCTAGAAGAGGAATCGAGGTAGATCTTGCAAAGGTCAACACCATCACTAAAATGCCTCCTCCAAAAACACTAAAGTAGCTAAGAAGTCTGCAATGCAAACTCCAATCTATTCGTCAGTTCATTGCTTAACTGGCCGATAAATGTCAACCATTCCAGCGCGTACATAGAAAAGATACAGCTTTTGTATGGAACAACCATTGTCAAGCTACCTTCGATCAGCTAAAAGAATACCTAGCTAATCCCCCTATTATAACTCCACCAAGGCAAGGAGAACCTCTCCTATTATATATCTTAGCAACAAGATAGCTATTGGATCCTGGTTAGCATAGGATGATGAGAAATGAAAGGAAAGAGCCATCTATTACATCATCTGCACTCTGATATCCTATGAGCTCAACTATACGCCAATTGAATGAGCATGTCTGGCCTTGGTTTTTACTTCACAAAAACTAAGACACTACATACTCAATCATAAAACCAAGCTCATCGCGAAGATCGATCCATTGAAATATCTGCTAAACAGAGCTACCCTTACTGGGTGAATGGCAAAATGGGTCATGATTCTCACTCAATTTGACATTGAATACACTGAGAGAAAAGCCATCAAAGGATAGGTTATTGTTGATCAGTTGGCTGAAGCACCCATTCCTATAGAACATCTGATATTCGTAGAATTCCCTGACGAAGCCATCTTGAATATAACACTGGCAATAGAAACATGGAAAATGTACTTCGATGGCTCATACACACATAGAAGCTCAAGGGTAGGCATCATGTTTGTTACCCCTCAAGGTGATACAATCCCCAAGTCATTCAAAATCACATTTCCATGTACCAACAACGTGGTAGAATATGAGGCCCTTATAACCAGTCTCTGAATGACAATCAAAAGGAAAATTGAGAAGCTGACAATGTATGGAGATTCTCAACTAGTCATCTGACAGGTAAACAATGAGTACCAGACCAAGGATGATAAATTCCTGCCTTACAAAAAGATGGTCGATGATTTTAAAGACTACTTTGATGACATCCACTTTGAGCAGATCCTAAGGCTAAACGACAAAGCTGTGGATGCCATGGCCACCATTGGGTCCCTGGTCGACACGAAGAAAGACAACAAGAGGTGTGAATTCCTGATTGAAGAGCTCCCTATCCCAGCATATGACATTCCTCAATTACAGTTGGTGTGCAAAGTCATTTGTCCCCTATCCCCGTGGTATCAAGAAATCTACCTATATCTCCATGATAACATCATCCCTCCTAACCTATCCTCCTCACAACAAAAATCTTTCATCTGTTGAGCCGCCTGCTTCACACTTGTAGGAGATATCCTATACAAAAGGAGTCTTGAGGGCACACTTTTATGATGTTTAGACTCTAGGGATGCTAAACTGGCCTTGCAAGAGGTACACACAGATATCTGTGGGGCACATTCAAGTGGACCCACTCTTGCTAAAAAGATCCTAAGGACTGGATACTATTGGCCAACCATGGAACGAGACTCCTATCAGTTTATCAAAAAATGCCTACCATGTCAACATCATGGAGATCTCATTCATGGACCAGCATAGGAATTACAAGCAATCACGGCAACATGGCCTTTCTCACAGTGGGGACTCAACCTTGTAGGCAAAATACATCCACCATCATCTGATGGCCATAAGTTCATCATCACAGCTATTGAATACTTCACTGAGTGGGTGGAAGAAATACCACTCACCTTCACCACTAGCACCCAGATAGCCAAGTTCATCCTCCATTATATCATATGTCGTTATGGTATCCCTCATTCCATCATCACCAACAATGGAAAACCATTCAAGAACAAAGAAGTCCGCACTTTGTGCAAAAAATTTGAAATCAAACACCACTTATCCACCCCATATTACCCTCAAGGAAATGGTCAAGCAGAGGCTTCAAATAAAACCATCCTCCACATTCTAAAGAAGACAGTCAATGAAGTTGGTCGTGACTGGCACCTCCAACTCAACCCTACCCTATGGGCCTATCGCACAAGCATCTGTACCCCCACAGGAGCCACTCCATTTTTCCTAGTCTTTGGATCCGAATCTATTCTACCTATTGAGGTCAATCTCCCATCCTTAAGAGTATCCCTACAAAATAGAATCACTAATGAGGAATACCGAGTCGCAAGGTTGCATCAACTAGAATTACTAGATGAGAAATGTCTGAATGCATTGAACCACCTGCAGGCCTATCAAAATTGCTTCAGGAGAAGCTATAACAAAGGAATCAAAAACCAAAAATTTGAAGTAGATGACCTTGTCCTTATGGAGAATCAGAAAAACTTGCAAGAGTGCCCTAAGAAAGTAAAGTTTGAACCCAATTGGCTAGGGCCATATTTTATCATAGCTAGCTATGGATCAAGAGTATACTAGCTTGCAACACCTGAGGGACAACCTCTGGATGAGCCTATGAACATTTTACATCTGAAGAAATTCTACGCATAACCCATCTAGTATCCCAAGGCCAAAAATAGAAAAAAAAAAAAAAATAAAGAAAAATTTGAGTGCAATAAAAACTTCCAACGGTGAAAATCACTTTGGTGACACCTTGGATAAGTACCATGGTGAAAACCTATTTCAGGCACCATGTGTAGTGGCTAGTTCTACCATCTACTAAGTCCTCTTTCAATAACAACACTCCATATCACACACATCCCATGGCTTAGAATTCTGAAACATCAAGTCCTATCCCTCCCCAAGTATCCCATCCCAAAGCTAACTCATGTCACAAGGATCCTTGTAAGCTCCCTTTTTTACAGCTGAAAATAAAAAAAGTCCAAAAACAATACAAAATCAAAAAAGTCCAAAAACAATACAAAATCAAAACAATCCAAAAACAATACAAAATCCAAAAAATCCAAAAACAATACAAACTCCCCATACATCACTCTTGTTGTAACTCATGACCATCAACATCTATCAACTCATCACATCACACCCACCCTAAACCATTCCCACATCATCAAGTCATACCATAACTACATATTCATTTTCACCCACATCTTGAAAGTACCTTGATCCCGTGGACATAGGGTATGTAGGCAGTCTAGAATATGAAGGATATTTCTAGTACTTAGGTACATAAGATGCACCCATCCAACCCATTTGGATTGTCCCCATTCACTAAACCATGGTCCCTAACACACAAATCATCAATCAACATACCAACTATAATCCTACACCTGACCAGACTATTCTTTTGTCCACCTTTCAAAAATTCTCCAACCAAATCCAACTAATTTGCATCCTAGGATATATATCTTTCCCACAATGGAAAAGAATCTATCATTCTATCATCACATATCTTGGCAAGAGCACACATAGGCTATTTGTATCTTTTCATTGGTATTGTTGATTATTGAGTTTTATCTTTTTGTCTCACTCTAGGTCATTTCCAAAGCTACCATGATCTCATTATATCATGGTAAGTAGAGGACAATGCCTGGAGTAGACATGGTCATTATTTCGGTATGTTGTGCTTGTGGGTTTGATTTCATTACTCGAAGAATAGTATTCATATCCTGAAGCCTAGGTCGGTTCTAGCATGATGTACCCCATTTGCATATACATGCATCAAAACCTTATGTGTACTATTGGCACTCATCACTATGAGTCCCCTTCCTAAGCTAGGCAAGGTTATACTACTTTGGGCATGCATGAAATCAACCTATTGTTTGTGTGTCTAGTCCATGCAATAGTGTGATATATATCATCACCTAGGTCATCTCATACCTTTGTGAACTATATCCTACATTGCTATAGTAAACTAAGAAATGCTCTCAATCAATGTTATGCAAATACTGTTACTAGCTCAAATCATCCTCCTAATCAACTATACCATCTGGGCCTAGATTTAATTAACACATCCCCCCCCTCACTAATGCCACTCCTCCAACTTATCCCCACATAGCACATCTTGAACCAAATCATAAACCCCCCCTCAATGATGTGGTGTCTTATGACCTATCAATTCCCTCATCTCCAACTCCCCCGGAATCTAACTGCTCCCAATCCTATCTGTACCCCATTCATCCACCCTTATCTGCTCCCCACCTATTCCCCTGCTACATAGCCCCACCACCCAGGGTCCAACAAACAACATCATGTGTATCAAGACTTAACCATCTCACCGATCACCTAGTTTCCATCTCACCTATCACCTTGTTTGTATCTCACCATATCACCTAGTTTGTAACCCAATATCATATATCATTCAATTTGCATCTCATTAGATTCATTTTAGACTCTTTTAATTGCATATCATCTCATTAGGTTCATTTTAGAATCTGTTTATTTGCATATCATCTCATAATGTTCATTTTAGAATTTGTTTATTTGCATATCATCTCATTAGGTTCATTTTAGACTCTTTTAACTGCATATCATCTCATTAGGTTCATTTTAGAATCTGTAAATTGCATATCATCTGATTAAGTTCATTTTAGAATCTGTTAAGTTGCATATCATCTCATTAGGTTCATTTTAGAGTCATTTAGTTTGTAATCACATAGGTGCATTTTAAATTCATTAATCATCACATTGCATCCCATATATCATCTCTTAATCATTTAGTTACATTTACTTGCATAGCATAAATCATTTAGTTACATTACATCATCACAATCATAATCATTTAACTCCATTTTACAATCATCTAGCTGCATATCCATATCTCCGCATATAGCATGTGTCTATTAAGATAAACATACATTTCCATTACATTTTGTATCCATAATAAATTTTTATTAATCTGAACATTTATTTGCATTATACATCATATAGTCCATAAATCACAAACCATGCATATATCAAAATAAGTAAACCATCGTTACATCCATCATAGGTACATCCATAACATTAAAATCATACATTGCATAAACACAACACACCCATAGCATATAATCCATAAAGCATACTGCATCCATCAACATAAGCATCATCATAATCATAATAGAGCATCATAAACAAACACATAGACCATCAAAAAGCATCATATCATATATCATCATTGTAAAAAAATGTACATTGCTCATATATCTATCAAAAAATATAATGTCCTAATATAATGCCTCCAAGGGCTAAAATGATATAACTGTCACATGGAGGACCCTCTCTTTGATGGAGTGGGAGATCCTGACCCTAGTGGTGGCTGTGGTCTTACCTGTGGCTATGGCTGTGGCTGCGGTTGAACCTAAACCTATGGGACCTACTGGGGCACATGTGATGGTAGACCCATCGCCTACTGGACAGACTAAACTGATCTAGATCTTTGTGACCTAGATGATTTGGCCCCACTAAGTTCACTAAAGCTCGCTGCACACTGCTTTGCTAGCACTGTCGCATGGTAGAGAACCTGATAATAATCTACCCGTCGAGTGGTCTCTAACACCTATCCCTGTGCTTGAGTCAGTTGTGTCTGCATCAATGTCAAAACTAGCGCCATACCAGCCCCTGAAGCCTGTAAATTGTTCACTATAGCCTCTACCTGTCAGGCTCTCACAAGTGCCACATCCCACTCCCCTGTCAAAGTGACTATCTCACCCTAAGTCTGGGCTAGCTATGCCTACAATGTAGCCACCTATCCATCTGACCCATCCAATAAGGCCACTGTACCTCACAACTGAACCAACTATGCCTCATGGCTCTCTAAAGCCTCCTATAGGTTGGCTACCTATGCCCACAGGGTCTCAATCTCCTCCTCCTCACCCCAAGGCCACTGACGAGGTGTGAGCCCTTGAACCTTAGCATCTCCACCTGCCCTTGAAGTGCCTGCCTCTACCTGCTGTCCTGCTGCCTGATGCCCTGCTACGACAGCCTGCTGCTGCACTACTTGTGGTGGGGGTAGAATCCCCCTATCCACCCTCAGTTGTCCTCCATGTTGTTGAGGCCCTCTATGCCATCGCACTACCCCAATCTAAACCTGATCAACAAGCACCTACTGTACAAGTGCCTATTATCTCACCTACTGCTGGGGCACCTGTCCAGCTACCACCGCTGCCAACACATCTATCAGATGACCATCCCTCCCAACCTCCTCCTCCTCTCCATCTCCTCCAATCTCCACAAGGTAATCTGCAATGATCTCCTCACCCTCCTCTAGGAATTCATCCCCATCAGAATCATCATCCCCCTCATTCTCGGAATCCTCATCCCCTGACCTTGCTACCTCCTCTACAGGGACTACCTCCTTTGCCAGGTCCGTAAATTGAGTTAGTAACCACATCTGCCACCATGTATCATATGCAAGAGTAGTGCCTACATCCCTGACTATGCTCTGCCAATCCCACTGTAATGGTTGCAAAGCCACAAAATCATCCAAAGCAACTTAGGGCTGTATGGCTACAGGCTAAAAGCATGCATCTTGGTAGGTCCATGCAAAGATGGCCATCTGCTGTGGAGTATCTTGTCACAACCTAAACTACCGCATAACCCGCGATGGTAGATACATGTCTATCGTGTGGTCTCCTCGACCTATCAAATACTGCTATTGAAAAGCAAAAGGCAGGTGAACATCATCATCAGGCCACGACTCCACTCCGATATAGGATCGCTAGGTCACCTGAATGACATCATCTAGCATCTGCTGCCAATACTGAACTTGACCAGTGTAGGTGTACTCAACATCCCGATATAAGAACACAAAGGCCTCAAATGGACGTTGATAGTATTCACATCTTGACCGAGTGACTGTGATATTCTCCCAAATCCACACATGCAGCAGAGTAACCTCGGCTGACAATGCTGAATCATAAAGATAGACAACTATATTTATCTCATGATACAGCTGTCCCAACATCGTTGGTCCCTAGGCATACATAGTCTCATGCCTGACCATCCCCTCGATCATGTCTCCCTAGCCAACTAGAAAACCCCTGCCCCTCCTATCAGGCATTACCACACCACCAATCAATGCGCAGAGGAATAAGGCAAAGGGATCTGTACCCACCGCTAGTGTCCCCTCATAACTCATCTCCCTCCCATCTACTGATAAAACAATATGATCCTGGCCAAATACTCTAATCAAGGCCCTCCATCCCCTCCTCATGTCATATCTCACCCGCTGACCATGAATAGGTAGCTTGAAGATGCGATAAACATCCTCAAGCATGATAGTGATCTCCCCAGTCGGAAGCAAAAATGTGCAAGTCTCTGAATGGTACCACTCCACTATTGCTTTCATCAGAGCTCTATGAGTTCATAGTACCAGCATCGACGCCACTGTCAAGAGCCCCAACCTAGCCAGTTAGGCCTGAGTGGCATCATCAAACTGATCAAATAATGCCATCATCGATGGCACATATCGCTCTCGTGAGTACACTATAAATGAACTCGTATCATGTATCCACAACTTCTTGGTCAGAAATCTACCTATCTTTTTCTGAGTCAACCCCTTTCTTCTAACGTTGAAAAACCAAAATCATTTTATGCCAAAACAAACCATACTTTGCACCATTTTAAACAATGGTGCTACTACTTCTCATGACACTATTACAGATAGTAGCACCACTTTCACACATAGCACCACTACGCAAGACACTTAGCACCATTTTACCAAATAGCACCGCTTTGCCACTTGGTGCTATTCTAAGGAATAGCGCCAATCCTCCCAATAGCACTTTTATCACATATTGTGCTAATCCTCTACATTGCGCTGAAACAACATTTAGCACTACTACCAAAAATAGCGCTAGTCTAGAACATAGCGGTACTATAACACCCAATTGGCGCTAAAATAGCACCACTACGCAAGACACTTAGCACCATTTTACCAAATAGCACCGCTTTGCCACTTGGTGCTATTCTAAGGAATAGCGCCAATCCTCCCAATAGCGCTTTTATCACATATTGTGCTAATCCTCTACATTGCGCTGAAACAACATTTAGCACTACTACCAAAAATAGCGCTAGTCTAGAACATAGCGGTACTATAACACCCAATTGGCGCTAAAATACCAAACCCTAACCACTTTCAAACATTGCGCTACTATGGATGATAAAGCTAAATTGCTAAGCACATGGCGACAAACCACTTCTAGTCTACCCTAGCGGATAGCGCCAATCCAGAGGATGGTGTTAATCTACATTCTTTTGGTGTTGCGCGACCTTGCAATAGTGCCACCATTCCAAAACCCAATTCCTGAACCCCAAAAAAGTGACAAAAATAAAAATTCACAAAGCTAGGGTTAGGCACTACCTGGGGTCCAGCCTTCAATGCCTGGCCAAATGATCGAAACTACTCTGAAATGTGTCAAAGTCAAGGGAATTAGGGGTTGTGCTCTACCATCTCTCCTCTGCTCCTTATTCTCACCAAGTCAATGTGTGCAAATGTGGCACTCTTAGGGCCCACTTGTCCTAATATAACATGCCATGTCACCCCCCCGACAACTCTTTTTCTCCTCCAGGGTGCAGATCCTAACCTTTTTCCTTTGTTTTTCTTCCTGTCATCTTCTTTTTCCATCCCCTATCCAACTTTCACTCTTGTCACGTCTTTTCGAGAGGTCACCCTAAAAATTTTATTTTTTCCGCCGACCTTTTGAGGGGGCATCCCTCACCCATCTTACTCCTTCCCGGCAGCTGGGGCATATTTTTCTTTGACCTAACACCACTTCCCTACTAGGTACTGACACCATGTCAAAGAGGGGCAAATGTACACACCTAAAAATGTCTTTTACCATCAAACTGACTCCTGACATTCCTAAACATACCAATTTCCCTTCTAATCAATTAATTAAATTTTTATTTAATTAATTATCCCTTCATCACCTAATTTTCCATCATTCTATCCCCAACAATTGAATTAATTTTATTAATTCAATAGTTCAAGCCTTAGCCAATTGATTTAATAAATATGCAATATTTATTTGGTCAATTTCCCTCTCCTCACTAAATCCAATTAATTAGCTAAATCATGTTTAACTAATTAATTCATCCTATCAATTGACCTATCCCTACCTTAGGCAATTAAATAGCTATTATTTAATTGCCTACCCTAGCCTACCTCATCCTAGCCTTAGGATTAATTAAATACAACCTTGTTTAATTAATCTTGAACATATCATTAAGATGGTCAAATCCACCTTAACACCCTTCCCCACATCCTTCAAATAAAAAATTGGAACATATCTACATAAGTGAATTTTTTATTTAAATATATCCCACATCACAATTAATTCCTCTTACAACCCCTTACCACCCCATACCTCATTTATCTCCACTTATCCCTAAATGAATTTTTAATTCATTTTACATTCCCCATATGAATCTTTAATTCATAAATATTCCATCTCACCCATACTCATTTAATTCCCCCTTTTCCCAAAATGAATAAAAGATTTACTTTTATTCCTAGCCCTCCATTTCTCCAAGATCTAATCTAGGCCCTCCACATCACTTTTATCCTCTACCATTGATCTTCCAAACCAATCTCCACCCTTGGATCAAAATCCCTCCAAAATCTCTATAAATACTTCATCCTCCAACCCATTTTGGGATCCAAGTTTTATGTAATGTTACCATGCCCAAAAATCTCTTGAACTAGATTGTGAGTTGTCTTTAAGAGAGCATTTCACATTTGAATCATTATCTAGGGTATATCTTAGGAACTTTTGGGTGCAAGCTCCTTTCCCTTGATGAGTTTGGGTCCTTCTTGTTTGAAGTATAACTCCTTGTTTTATTATGCATTTAGTTTGTATTTTACCTTCAACTTGATTTTCCTAATCCACACCTTGATTCCATCACAAGGTTAACCATAGTCAATGCATAATCAAATCTTAGGTCAAGTCAAACCCTAAGTCAAGTGAAGGTTAGTTTACAATCACCTATCTCTTTTCTCGGCTCATGAATGTGCCCTGGATAAAGAGTTGAGTGGGTGGGGGCAATCCTCGACGAGATAGAGGAAATCCACCCAAGACTGCAACAAGACCCATTAATAATCCAACAACAAGAAGCATTTAGACAACACTTAGTGCAAAAAGCATTCATCCAACAGTTTGAATGACAAAAAACAATCAACAAGAACAATAGCTTAATCACACAAAGGTGGAATATAAAAAACCCCAACATAAGAAGAATGACTAGTGACCCTTTGGGTCATACGGTAATCTTTACAACCATGATCATCGAACAACACATCTACATAAGTACACAACAACATAGCCCCCAAGATGTGCTGATTCCTCTCCACGAAGTCCAACTCTCCAACGAGCCAGACCACTCTTGTGTCTCACCTCCTCTCTACTAGCTACTTTCATGAGAGTGAGAGTGACATGGTGGTTCACCCTGTGGAAAGGAGGGAGGGGTCCATGTGCACGCCAAAATCTAACTTATTAGTCCCAGGCCACTGATGTCAAGATTTTGAGTGTATAGTCCTGAGGGACTCAATCCCACGCATCTATGAATATTTGAATCATGTGTAGATCCTTGCACATAAAAATTATCTGTATGATTACATATTAAAAATATGAAATCTAGATGCACATATGCAATTTATATATACATATCTAGTACTTTTTTAAATTTTATCTAAAATCCTTTACCTCACATCTAACTCCATCATGTATCTATTGCAAAGTGTCAGGTGCCACCACTTTGGTCTCTTGATGCAAGATTGAATTTAAAACTCAAGACACATGATCCATTTCATGTACATTGTAGATTAATTAAATTTTGTAATTTAAATATATAATAACAAATTGCACAATCGATTAAATGTAAAAATTAATATAAACCTCATCGTCAACAAATTGTGTAACACCATGGATGACCCTCCCAATCCCACTAAGGTTAGACGAATGAAGAGTCATCGTAACATCATCAAATAGAAGTTCATGGAATGATCTTACTTGAAGCATGGAAACTAATAGGATCATCCTACATAGGAATCTTCTATGAAGGTGTTGTAGAGTGACCTCCCAAAACAACCTGATCTCCCCTATGCCCTGTGTGTTTGTCTAATTATGGGTAGCTCATTGATCAGTATTACCTCCTCTCTACTAGCTACTTTCATGAGAGTGAGAGTGACATGGTGGTTCACCCTGTGGAAAGGAGGGAGGGGTCCATGTGCACGCCAAAATCTAACTTATTAGTCCCAGGCCACTGATGTCAAGATTTTGAGTGTATAGTCCTGAGGGACTCAATCCCACGCATCTATGAATATTTGAATCATGTGTAGATCCTTGCACATAAAAATTATCTGTATGATTACATATTAAAAATATGAAATCTAGATGCACATATGCAATTTATATATACATATCTAGTACTTTTTTAAATTTTATCTAAAATCCTTTACCTCACATCTAACTCCATCATGTATCTATTGCAAAGTGTCAGGTGCCACCACTTTGGTCTCTTGATGCAAGATTGAATTTAAAACTCAAGACACATGATCCATTTCATGTACATTGTAGATTAATTAAATTTTGTAATTTAAATATATAATAACAAATTGCACAATCGATTAAATGTAAAAATTAATATAAACCTCATCGTCAACAAATTGTGTAACACCATGGATGACCCTCCCAATCCCACTAAGGTTAGACGAATGAAGAGTCATCGTAACATCATCAAATAGAAGTTCATGGAATGATCTTACTTGAAGCATGGAAACTAATAGGATCATCCTACATAGGAATCTTCTATGAAGGTGTTGTAGAGTGACCTCCCAAAACAACCTGATCTCCCCTATGCCCTGTGTGTTTGTCTAATTATGGGTAGCTCATTGATCAGTATTATGCCTAACATGTGTGGCTACAACATCAAGAGGTATCCCTACTCTACACTAATAAAATGATACGCATCTAATAAATCATATGTTAGGCATGTACTTAGTGTATGAAGCTCATCGTCTCTGGTAGTCTATATGCCACATCACATGGTGAAACTATGTCAGCATGGATGAAAGGATCATAAGTCATGGAAGTGGCATCAACATAAGGAATCTTGGTGTGAGGTTGCAAGATCTATCTACTAACATGGTTAGATGCCAAGTGCTCAACCTCACTAGCAATAGTACCTAGACTCTAATAAATGTGCTATCTGGATGCTGTAAATGAGGGCTCTATAGCTACTCCTAGGGTTAACCTTTTGAGATGTACAAAAAGGTTTTGACCAACTAATGTCCTCTTATCAACAGGTGGTGGTAGATTAGGACATTTTAATTGAGGTTTCTTAGAAAACCTCCCTCTCCCTTGTCCAACATGTGTAGGGATAAATGTTTAATCAATAGATAAATGCAAATGACCATGTGCATATAATTATTTACAAAAATATAATGGCAACTCATCATTATGAGGCCATGAATGATGTGCTACCAACCACTTAGGGTAAATAAGTGGATTGACAACTAGATCTGTGCACCTGGTGATAGGATATTCTCAAAGTCTATCCCATCCCATATAGTGTGGAAACATCGTATGAACCATATCTAATGATACAACCCTATTTATTTATAGTCATTTCACATCTCTAGTAACACTATTGGAGAGTGACATATAGAAATCCTTAATACTAATATCACCATATGGGTTATATGATCAAACGATATTGATCATATGTCTAAACTCATCTCTGATGGCCACCAACCTGTATTTATTGGATAGGTTTGGTGTGTTATGAATCATTTGTTCCAAATGTTCCATAGCATTATTAAATTATCAATAGTGGATGCATAGAAACCACTCCTAGCAGTATGACTATGACTAGAATCAAGATTAGATTGATGAGAAGACTAATCAACCATGATATGGAATATGTGTACACAAATATACATTTAAAAATAAAATTGTATAAATTTAATTTCTAAAATTAAAATTTAATTTAATTTAAAAAATTTAAAAGTTAAAAATTAAATACATTTAATCTAGACATTTAAATTAGCAAAACGTATTAAATAATGTACATAATTTATTTATCAAGTTATAAAATGTGTCCATGTACATGTGAAATCACTTGACATTAAATGTGGATACATAATTTAAAAACATATTCCATTTCCTAACATATATGCAAACATGTATAACATATATTTTGTATTAAAAAAATTCATAGTCTTTAAATCATTATCAATCATGCTTGGTCAAATACATATACATAAACAATTAATGTATCTACAAAAGATAATCATATTGGGCTAATCTTGATATTATAAAAGTCATCCTGTATGTTGACCTACAAAAGTGCACAAAGTCAAAACCTCAGGATTTGTAAGTTGACTCCTCTCTTAAAAGGAGATTGGGTGATCTCCCCAAGGTCTTAGTACTAGTGGGTCTTGGTAAAATGGGATGGCTCAGTTGTGAAATGTATGTTTATTGATAAGGGGCTTAGTATAATAGTGGAGATATAGTTGTTGTGTGATCAAGCTCAGTATGATGGATTTGTAAATGGTCTTCATGGAGACAAAAGAGGTTTTATGTTTAACAAATTTAACTTCATTCCTCTATTTTATGAAGACAATCATAAAGAGGAACATGCCACCTAACACATTTTCATTGAATTTACAAACATGTTCCACATTTCATCATGAAATCAAAACAATGAAACTACCTAATATTAAATATATTCTAATCATCTAAAAAAACACAAAAGATGAGAGAGGTAAAGAGGGAAATAGATGATAGGAACTAGAAGAGTGGAGAAGAGAGAGCATTTCTTTTTCATAACAACAATTAATATAAGAATGAGCATTCCATGTAAAACATTTTAAGACCAATTTTAAATCTTTTCCAGCATTAACTCAGCATGAGATTCAAATAGGGCTATCTTCTAAGGAAAATAAAATGAGAAATTGCATTTGAAATGATAAACCTACAATAACAACCACCATAAAATGATGGGCAAGCTGTCATTATGAAAACCATTTCAAATGTCCATTAAGTTTGAGTTTAATTATTGACATAGAATGATAAATTCAACATTATGTCGACAAATATAGACAAACATACATAGAGACTAAAATAGATACTTCCTACACCATATTGCATGTTCCAAGGGAAGTAGTTTTAGCTCCCTGCCATTGTAGCTCTCCTCATTTCTCAACCCCTTCTCCATACCTCCAACCAAATAGAGAAAAAGAGAAACAAAACTTCTACCTCTGTTGTTTCTTAGGAGAAAATAAAAGTCTTCTTCTCTTTCCCATGCCCCTCCTAGCAGTCACCAGTGAAAGAGAAAAAAATAGAATTTAAACTCCAAAAAAAACTCCCTTCTATTGTCGCTACTCTTCCTCCTTTTTACTCTCCTTGGTTTGCATATTATTTAATGTTTCCTCATCGTCCACGCATTGAACTATACACTACTACATCCTCCATGGAAAATATGCATCCCCTATGTAGGTAGGTGACCCCTACAGTAAGGTAGATGACCTCTAGGGAGGTAGGCACCTGTTCTTCCCGCAAATCCATGCCTCATTAAAAAAGTTCCCTCTTTTATATATTCTAACACTCATTTTTAACTTTCTATACCTCCATTACAAGGCTTCTAGCTTTACATGACTTAGTTATTTTAATATGCAATTAAATTGGGGTATTTGCTCACTTAATAAAGACGCCTTCATTTCTTCTTTATTGTTGTTTAGAAATCTACATTTTTCTTAAACATAGGCACCTATTTTTGTGAGTGACTACTAAGTTATTAGCTAGAGAAATAGGTGTGTACGCCTTATTCATTGATTTCAATTTTTTAACTATTTAATATATGTTTCAAATCTATTCCTCACACCTACACACCAAGTTTCTACATGATCATATTTTCAAATGCCTTCAAATGATGTTTGTATATTAAATATCATTACATCTCCTTTTCTTCCTCACACTTCTATTCATCCTTTTAAATTCTACTTCAATTCCTTTTCAATGTTCTTGCATCCATTTCTTTAATTCTTCCACGAATTCCATCCACCATCCTCCTACACATGCATAAAGTTATAAATTAGATTATGTATATTTTTTTAAATTCCAAAAACCAAATTGAAATTAAATAATTGTTTGATAAAACCTAATTTATTGTGTTGTGGCAGATTAAGCTCATGATTCTTAGACCTCGACCCAGAGGAATTATCATTGCATGGGTGCCTACACCAAAAATTCAATAATTATGCCGAGAGGCATTTCTACAGTCACAACACGGGTGGAGTTGAAGAGCGCAAAGATTCTTTAGATTCTGTGTAATTTTATAAGATTCTTATTAAAAAATAAGATATAAGATTCCATAATAATAATAAACTTTAAATCCTTTGTTCCAGAAACTACAACCATTTAATGGAACTAATAATGGATGGAATGTGCTGGCAAAGAAGGCATTATGATTTAAAATTATTGAATATTTTTTACTTTGAACGATTGAATATTTTTTTATATTTTATGCTAGATGTCTAATGTGCATATACCCAGTGAATATGGGTGAATATTTTTTTATATTTTATGCCAGATGTCTAATGTGCATATACCCAGTCATGATAATTAATTCAGGAAACGAAGTTCCACGTCTTAACATGATTATGGGTGATGTTTATAGAATTAATACCTATCTTTAAATTGCAATGGCAGTAACGCCTCTATGCCTAATAATTATTTAGGCATCCCTAACCATGACCATTACAAATATTTCTCATCAGAGGAGTCGTAGGAGTTGTTTAGGCATCACTAGAACTAGCAGCAGGAGCTCTTGGTAGAATACAGGACAACTTCCATGCCATAGGTATCTCATTCCATTCTTTTTTGGTCTTTCTTATTTACTAAATAGTGGTTTCTTATTTTTATATTCTCTCCAAATAGGTGGGAGGCACCATTATATCTCTCTAATCAAATTTCCAAAGATTAAAGATATTTTTTTTGTACCAGATGAATTCTCAGTATCCAAAAATTTGGTTGGTCTTTCTTAAACTTCAAGAGTGAATAGGAGGTGATAAATTTGGTAAGAATTAATGAGGAATGATGATTTGGATTTCTTTATCTATCAGCAGAAATCTCAACTTTCCTATTAAATCTGATAAAAGAATAATATCAATTTCTGTATGATGAAATTTGAAGAGTAGTTTTTAAGTTTTGATTTGATTTACATATGTATAGGGAAAAAAAAACTAAAATAAACAATATGCTCTATTGTTTATTTTAATTTCTATGTAGAAATTAATATATTAATTTATATATGCTCTTTGGAAATTTTATAATATAAATATGCCGTCAATTGATAATTAGTTGGGCCCTATACAACTAATTATAAATTAATATATTTTCTCTAAATTTAAGTTAGGGTTTTAAATTTAATAAGGTAATGATAAATAAAAATATAATAAATAAACAAAAAACAAAGGTTTGGGGGCACTGCTACATGAGCAGCAAGGGATGCTTGCCATGCGCAGCACTGCCCCTCTTTTTTAAAAAAAGAGGCACTCCCCTCTTTTTAAAAAAAAAAAAAAAATTAGAATGCAATGCAATCTTTTTTTAATGAATTTTTTTTAAAGTTAAAATAATAATATATATAAATTTAAAAAAAAACAACCCTCTTTGAATTCAATGATGCATGAACAATACATAAATAAAAAAATAATAATAGTCCATATGTGTTTACACACAATTATCTGAACATTATCAATCTTTTTGTGACCCTGTATGTTCATACAAACACTAAAACTCTACAGCCATAGCTTCCTTACCTGCACAAAAGCATGCCAAACCAATTACAAAGGAAATTAGAAAAAAACAATATAAAGTAGGAGAGAATGGGTATTTAAAGGGTTTGTTTAATTTAAAGATTGCATGAATGTAGGTTATTTAGTTTTAGTTTGTTTTAGAACTTTCCATTCCAAAACTTAGTCTTTAATAAAAAAAATATTTATTTAATTGGTATTATTAGATTAGAAGTTTTATTTTGTTTTTTTGTGGAGTCTTTTTAAATTTTAATTTTATAAGTTAAAATTAAAATTTTAAAAGACTCCATATTAGTTATTTGTTTATTTTGTTTATTGTTTATTTTAGTTATTTTATTAGAAAAAAAATAACTAAAATAAACAATATGCTCTATTGTTTATTTTAATTTCTATGTAGAAATTAATATATTAATTTATATACACTGTTTGGAAACTTTATATTATAAAGATGTCATGAATTGATAATTAGTTGGGCCCTATACAACTCATTAAAAATTAATATATTACAAATTAATATATTTTCTCTAAATTTAAGTTAGGATTTTAAATTTAATAAGGTAATGATAAATAAAAATATAATAAATAAACAAAAAACAAAGGTTTTGGGGTAGGATGCCTACCATGAGCAGCCCCTCCATTTAATATATATATATATATATATATATATATATATATATATATATATATATATATATATATATATATATATATATATATATATATATATATATATATATATATATAGATAGAATGCAATGCAATTTTTTTTAATGATTTTTAAAAAAAGTTAAAATAATAATATAAATAAATTAAAAAAAAAAACAACCCTCTTTGAATTCAATGTTGCATGAACAGTACATAAATAAATAAATATATAAATAAAAATAAAAATAATAATCCATATGTGTTTATACACAATTATCTGAACATTATCAATCTTTCTTGACCCTGTAGTTCCATATGTTATTCATGCAAACATTAAAACATTGCAGCCATAGCTTCGTTACCTGCACAAAAGCATGCCAAACCAATTATAGAGGAAATTAGAAAAAAACAATATAAAGTAGGAGAGAATTGGTATTTAAAGGGTTTGTTTAATTTAAAGATTGCATGAATGTAGGTTATTTAGTTTTAGTTTGTTTTAGAACTTTCGATTCCAAAACTTAGTCTTTAATAAAAAAAATATTTATTTAATTGGTATTATTAGATTAGAATATTTCTTTGGTATTATTAGAATATTTCTTACCCATGAAGTTTTTTTTTTTTTTTGGAGTCTTTTTAAATTTTAATTTTATAAGCAAAGAGGAAGGCTTATAGATTATTTAAATGTTTATTTAGAATGAATTAATTTTTCCCATTGTCATAGTATAAAATAATAATTTTCTCTTTTCATAATATTAATTAAATTTTTTTTTAGGTTGGAATGAAGGAAAAATTAGATGAACATAGCTAAATATTATCTACCCTTTTTTAATTAAGTTTATTATGGCTATTAGGTTCTTTAGTATTTTAACAAGTAAAAATAATTGATAAGCTTAGGGTGTGGTAACCATGATTAAATTAATTTAAGAGTAATATTAACCTAATTTGGTTTTCTATAATGCATATGTATTCCTTAAATATACATGTTGATCATTATAGACTTAATTTGTTTTAGTGTTAATTAATTTCATATAAGGTAATCTTATAGTTATGTATTTATAGACATTAAACATATAAGGTACACTTTTTTTTTATGAAAATTATAATTTGTTTTGAATTTTTTTTAGAATAATAAAGTTGTTATTAATTTTTTTCAAACAAAAAGTCTAAACATTTTTTTTCCAAAACTAAAACAATTACAGCATTCAGTAAGTTTTAAACTCTTGAATTTTAGACTTCCATTCTTCACTTCTACACAAAATAAACCATAGGAATTAGAATTATGAGTTGAGAAAATTAAAACAAGGTAGTGTAAAACTAGAGTTTTTATATGTTTTTTATATCATTTTGGTAAGTTTTAATATTTACTAAAATTAGAGCTCCACATCTCCCTATTTTATCTCACTTAAAATTATATTAATGTGGAGTATTTAAATTAGAATTTTAGGGAAAATGTTTAAAATAGAAACTTGTTTTATAATTGTGAATTTAAAATTAAATTAATGGTCAAATGGTTTATAACATCACCTAGTTAAATTAAAAACTAATAATGATAGGTAAAACATATATGGTGTATATAATATATATCAAATTAAATATGATTATTAGTAGAGGTTTTGTATAGTATAAGTTTTAAGCTATATTTTAAACAACTATAGGTTATGTTGTTAGTAGGATACTTTATTTTATTTTATTAAGTAACCATATCCTTACAAATAGGAAAAAAAATACTTTATTCATTTTTATTAAATAAATTACGAAAAGCAATCAATTTTATATAAAAATTACTTTATTCATTTTATTAAGCAACCATATCCCTACAGCTAATTATACAAAACAAATTCCTTAATTGGTGGGTGTGCATGTGTCATATAATTTAAATTTAGTATTTATATTTTAATTTAAATGTAAATGTAATTATTTAAAAAGAAATAAAAATAAAATAAAATTGAAGAAGTATGCTAAAAAAACAACAAATGAAAATAATAGAAAACCAATAGGATTTATATGCTATTTTAGGGTTATTAAAAAAATTACTTTCACATATTACAATTATTTAAATTAGAATGCATATATTACATTATTTAAAATTTAATTTAATTTTTATTTAAATCCTTATAAAATACCTAATTCATTTCTTAGTTTCATGGGTCATTTTAGTAAGGTAAAATTAAATAGATTTATTTGTTATAGGTTTGCATTATATTGTAAATTTAAATACAAGGATTTAAAATTAACAAGTACTAATAAAAAGAAGCTACTTCAAAAATTATTGGCTATGTATTTTTTATAAGGGTTATTAATATTTAAAGGTACAAATTAAGGTGCAAATATTTTATATGATGTGTTGATAATTTGTTTAGAGTTTATAATTTTATTTTTAGGTTAATGTAGATATAATTTCTAATTTTATGATATGATTTTTGTAGTGGTTATTGATGGCAGAAAGGATAGAGAAGAGGTCCATTGTGGAGGAAAAGGAGGTCATGATTGAAAAATCTGTAGAAAAAATAAATAAAAAGAATAAGCAAATCTTTAAGATCTACTTGTTTAAAACTCTCAAGCAAGTGCACTCAGATATCAATATTTCAAGCAAAGCTATGGTAATTATGGACAAGTTTATCAACGAGATCTTTGAGAAAATTGCAACAGAGGTAGCCAAATTTGCTCGCTACAACAAAAAGAATATCATCAACATTAGAGAGATTCAGATAGCTGTGAGGGTTTGTCTTCCTCAAGACCTTGCAAATAGTGTAGTTGCTCACTCTTCCAAGATTGTTGCTGAGTTCATGAAGGCTTGATGTTTTTGTCTCTATTTTGAATTAGGTTTTAGTTTGTGTGAAGGGTTATTATCCTTAACTTTTGTATTTGGCGTACTTTACATAAATAATTTATGAAGGAATTTTTGGTTTTAGATTATTAAATTTTGATATTAAAATTTCATATTAATCTTTCAAATTATGTCTTACTTTTTAAAAATAAAACTATAATTTTATATATTTCCATTTCTAAATTAAATTATATGTAGGCTTAATACATAATTGTTTAATTTTTAAATAATAATGTATATTAATTTTTAAACTAGAATATGAGAAAGTCCTTTAAAGGGCAAATATAGATCATACTACATATAAAAGTTTGCCAATAGAAACTAATCATATAATTATAATATTTATTTTAAAGGGCAAGTAGACATAATTAGGATGGGTTAAAGTTAGAATTAGGGTTATGATTTGAATTAAGGTTGGGGTTAGGGTTAGGGTTAAAATGATAAAGATAGAGTTAAGGTTAGGGTTAGTGATAAAATTAGAGTTATTATAATCATTTTGAGCAAGATGTTTCATGCAACCAAAATCTAGCCTGCTCGTAAACAACCAAGCTCTAATGATAAAAATGGGTTAAAGTTAGAATTAGGGTTTCTAGACTTAGAATTAGGGTTATGATTTGAATTAAGGTTGGGGTTAGGGTTAGGGATAAAATGATAAAGATAGAGTTACAATTAGGGTTAGGGATAGGGATATAATTATGAGCAGGTTCAAAATTAGGGTTATGGATATAATTTTACAGTAGGGGTTAGAGTTACAGTTCAAATTTAGGATAGAATTAGGTTATCGTCAGGGTTACAATTAGAGTTATGTTAGTATTACTGTTAGGATTAAGGTTAGGCTTATGGTTACAATTATAATTATGATTTGAATTACTGTGTGGATTAGGGTTGGAATTAGGGTTAGGGTTAGTATTATAGTTAGGAAAATAATTAGGGTTGGAAATTATGATTAAAATTAGGATGGGTTAAAGTTAGAATTAGGGTTTCTAGAGTTAGAATTAGGGTTAGGTTTAGGGATAAAATTAGAGTTATTATAATCATAATTTTATATCATAATAATTTTTATAATCATATTATATTATATAATCATAATAATTTTTATAATTATATAATATAGTTGTAATTAGGCTTGTAGCTGCGGATGCTACTAGCATACCTATATTTAAAAAAATATATCTAATGTACGCCGAGAGATATCCTTCTCGAAGCGCCTAATGTTAGGATTGGTGATTAAAAAAATAGGCGCCTCGAGAAGGATATCTCTCAGTGTACTTTAGATATATTTTTTAAATATAGGTATGCTAGTGGCTAATGCAATTTCAAATTTCAGTAGACATCTCGTAAACCATTGTTGGGCTTAAATTTATACTTTTTATCAAACAATTTGTATTGACCTAGAGACAGGCCAAGGATGGGTCACAAAATGCATCAAACCTTAGAAACACATGATAAGCATTGAGGGAGCAAAATAGCAATGCAAGAAGAGACAGTGTGTTATGAAGATGGGTGCATATGACCTATAAATCTTGTAAAGGAATAGTGACAATTCACAAGTCAAAAGCACGTCTCGGATCAGTTATTGGCATGACTTGCAAATAGACATCACAATCGATTAGGATATCCACATTAAATCACAAATCTCAAGGAGGACCGTGCACAATGTGTACCAATAATGGATATAGAGTAGGACAAAAACATAGCACAGAGAGATTGAGGCAAAATAAACCATGTGACAAACCACACACTATAGAGAGATGAAGCGATCGAAACACACGACACATGAAATGCAGACACGAAAGAGAAACATGCGACAAGTAATGGAGATGAAGCAAAACAAATAAAAAAGCCCTTGGTTCCATGATTTTTCATGAAATTAGGGGGACATTGCACAAGCGGCAACACTATACATATTGACAACATTGATCAAAGCATATTGATGAACTAACACACCAAACATCATCCACAACAAGTAATAAAAAAATAAAAAATATACAAATTCATTTAACTATTTGTTACATTCTATTGTAGAAAAATATTATTGTATTTAAAATTTCACACTATCAAATATACATATTACTTACATTGGGCCAATAAGAGTCGTCATTTTCCACATAATTAGTTTCTAACTATTTAAAAAATTTAAAAAATTTTCAAAATTTGTAATATTACAAGTACAACACTCTCCAATTTGATAACATTTTGTAAAAGTAAAGAAAGATTGTGTGTAAAATGCATGCCCTTTGACTTTGTAATAAATGAAAAATTATTAATTGTTAAATGACTTAGGAAGAGAAATTTAGAGCTATCCAATGGATATGTGGGATGGGGTGTAATTAAATTAACACTTAACAAGATTTTAATCACATTATTTGAATGGATCCTTGAAGCTTAAATTGACCTTCCTACAGATGTAGACATCCTACCCCGAAGGTGAATAGGGAGGGAAGATGGTCCCCTCCGCATCAGGGTACTCTAAAAATCAACAAGGATGGCTCTTCTCACGGCAACCCTAGTCATGATGGCATTGGTGGTGTTGGTCGGGATAGCTCTGGAGATGTTCAATTTATCTTCTCTATTTATAAGGGTCTTCATACTAATAATCTTATGCAAGCTCAGGTTATTTTAACGGCTGTGGAGCATGGAAGTCAATTGGGGTGGCGAAGGATCATATGTGAGTCTGATTCCCAGGTAGTGGTGACCTTGTTGAATAGGAGGCATTCAGATAATGTCAGTTGGCATTTGGCTTTGATTGTGGGTAAGATTCTTAACCTCTGTGAATTGTTGGAGTATGTTACTTTTACTCATATTCCTAGAGAATGGAATAGTGTTGCTGATTGTTTGGCTAAATGGGCTTCTGAACATATTCATGATTGGAATTTGATGGACTGAGGTCATTTATCCCTGGATCTATCTCAACATCTGGCTCACTTAGTGGAGCTAGATAGGGCTTTGTAATTTGCTTGCTTTGTATTTCTTTTCATTCTAATAAATTTTCTCCCCTCTTTGGTTAAAGTGAACTTCCTACAAGTATTTTATTTAAGAGAAGGAAAATAATAAGTGTTGAAAACTTGATAATTCACTTTTTCTTTTACATCACCACCCTTTGAAAAATTGTTTGACTTTGAAAACATAAAAGGGTAGGTCCAAACATTTTGACTTGATGACTCATATTTAAAGGCATTACATGCACGCAACTTAGATTCTACATTTTTAACATGCACACACAAATACATCAAAGAAGCAAACCTATTCAAATGCACATTGTCAAGTGAACTAGTTTAATTAACCTCTTAGTAAGATTCTTTTGCACTTTCCAGAGTCATGTAAAGGAGTAATTAACTTCTAGAGCAAAAAGATTGAAATTGAATTTTACATGATCACTAATGTGTACACTAGATCATTGGGCCCACTAAAATAAATTGGTAATTGTTAAGTTTTAAGTCTCATATTTTCTTTGAATTGCTTGTAAAATGCATGCCCTTTGACTTTGTAATAAATGAAAAATTCTTAATTTTTAAATGACTTAGGAAGAGAAATTTAGAGCTATCCAATGGATATATGGGACGGGGTGTAATTAAATTAGCACTCAACAAGATTTTAATCACATTATTCATGGATCCTTGAAGCTTAAAGTGAACTTCCTGTTGTCACAAAGGATTGTGCCCTAAATTCGAAGCCTTTACATGCTTGGAAATCCCATGCAACGTGGGAACATTCTCAGACTATGGGTTTATTTGTTTTGAGAATGAACCTTTAGAAGAGCCAGCTCCCTTTAAATGACCAGGTTTAGATCTATATCTTGATGAAGAAAAGAGATAGAAGGATACTATATAAACTGAAAATGAATAAAAAATCTATCCTAAAGGGGGTGATGCACCAATATTTTAACTTAAATCTGTAATATGATGCACACACACTTTCCAATTCATGTGTTCTTACAATCCAAACTGATTAGATTCACTACATAAGTAATTCACATAAAAGCATGAGAAATCTTGCACAAGCTATGACCTATAATAAACTAAATTTTGTATACTTGCATCCGATAAATGAGACAAAGAATTTAGAGGTTTTTGAAGCAAAATATAGAAAATTCCTATCAAATCACTCACAAAATAAAAAAGACACCTGAATTTTGATAGAAGAACTCCTAATTGTATTAGAAAATGGAAGGAACCTTTGCAAAATAATAATGAAATGCTAGAAAATAAACTGCTGCTACTACATAAACTATAAAAATGGCTGAGTTACAAGCCAATCTCTCTCTACAATGTGCAAAAGCAAGGAAAAAGCAAGAACTAGAGAAAAAAGCATGAGCTTTTTCCCTATAATATAAAATCTCTCTCCAAAAGTGGATGGGAAGTCAACTCCAGTTCAACTGGACTCCAAAATATGCATGAATGAGTCTAGAATAGTAACTCCAAGTTACTGGGTGAGCACAAGTAAAAAGCCTAAAATTTAGCCACCAAAACTCTTCCAAGATGAGCAAAAATAGCTCAGAACTCCAAGTCTCAAGGTCCTTGACAAAAAACTATCAAAATTAGCTCATTTTGACTCAAAGTCAAAATAGAACTCAAAATATCTCTCCCTGCATGAGCCTATACTTCAGTTCCACTCCTCCTATTTTTGTATGCCTAAAGGGCAAAAAGAACCTAATTTAACAAATATTAAAGGAAAATACATGAATATGCCTTAATAAGTGCTATCTAATGCTTATAACTCCCTCTAGGCCATTTTTTAACAATTATTAAGGCAATTATTATGATTATTGCACTTAATAGGCGTTAAGTTACATTGTTTTCGGCATTTATTTATGCAAAAATAAAATAGACTTTACATTACAACAACAACCCCTTAAGGCAAAAAATAAATACACTTCTATCTCCTTCATGCAAAAATAAAAAACCTTTTGTTGGCCCTTGGTTTATCAAAAGTATCCACCCTACTCAAAAATGTCTAAGTCAAATGATAAAACTAGAACTCCTCATTGCCCTTTCATTATTAAGAAAACCCTAATAATGATTCACTTTTGGTTTAAGGTTTCAAAGAAAATAAAAATCATAAACAACATCATACTCCTTATGATTCCTCAAATTCCATGAGCCTCTTATGATGTTCTCCTAAGCATTCACACTTCAAATAGTGTTGACCACATGCATAATACTTGGATTAAATGATTTTATCCTTTCAAAAGTCAAAAAGACTTGATGCAATCCCATGGGGTAGGGAAAAAAAGAAAATAACCCTAAAACTTCATTTCACTTTCATCATTTCATATCATTTGCCTCCCTACATTTCCATGGGGTTCTGGAGAGCTATTGTTTCTAGAGGGTTTGATGAGGGTTTGAAGGATGGCTACCTGCTATCATACTACTAAGTGATCCTCCTTTCATGATCTTCTTTTGTTGTCTGGTATACATAGTGTGAAGATTCTATAAAAAAATTGGGTGTTTCTTGTTGTGCATTGTCTATAGCTACCATGGGGCTTCTAAAAGTTTGAAGGATCTCTAAATGGATACTCCTACTTTCTACACTATACCATTGCTTGCTAGTAAGCAAGAAAAATCCTCCTCATATTGTATTGATAAAAGGAAAAAGCAAAGAAAAAACATTCTTTACTTGCTAGCTTTGGAGAGAAACTGCAATGAAGAAACATTCTTTACTTGCTGTCTATATTCTATTCTTCACATCCTTTGTTGTCTATATTCTATTCTTCTCATGCTCTAGTCTTGTGAAAGAAAGGATTTTCCTGCTCTACATTGCTAACCAAAATAATGAGAAATGAGTCTTTCTTTCTCTTATACTGTTGTTGGTTCGAGAATGTTGTGACTGTATGTGAAAAAAGACTTTGAATCTTTATCTTGTTGTGACCTTTTCACTGTTGGGACCCATGACTTATTATGCATTTGACTAATCCATCAACATTTTTGAAGTTGTTGACCACAACTAAGAATTTATTCCCTCAATAATCATAATAAAAGTTGTAAAAGACTTAAATGGCTAGTCTTTGCAGTCTCTAGCTTTGATTAGAAAACTAGGGCATTTGTGTGTGAAATAGGTGTTACAAACCTTAAGTTACTCATAGTCATTTGCTTCACTATTTTTATTATAGCTGAGTGTGCTATCATGGTCCTTAGGACTGTATCTTTTGATTACCCATTGTTTGTAGTAGACACTCCAAAGATCTCTGAAATGCTTGACAGACCTTTGACAGTTAGGTCTAAATGTATCCCTCTACCTTTGACAATGACCCCGACTATTCCACATGGTTTCACGCTTTTGTCCTAATTGTAGAGGACTATTTTCTTGGCTGAGACACAATAATTCATATGAATATTTTCTAGCTTTCCTTAGCGCATATTAATTTCTCTTCTAGATTATCAGTCAACTTCTTATTGAGATAAACATTCACTCAAATGTCATGGGCTTTATTAGCTTTATTTGAATCTCTATTTTCTACTGTGCTAGTTTAACAACCTCTTCAACAAGCTCAGAAGCTGACACAGTATCATGCTCATCTAACATATCTAACCCTATGCCATCTTGAGATGCTTCATTTGGAACCACCTCTACTTATCTTTATATAACAGTCTTTCATGACTATGTTGTACTAATTAAGCTTCCTTGATATTAAGAACTGCTGCTTTAGTGTAAACATCAAAGATATGGAAGAATCTTATCCTTCTGCCATCTAAGGACTACTCTTTTTGCTTATTGGTGGTGTCAGTGTTCTCTAATAGAACTCAAAATGATGTATATAAATGCATACTCTTCTAGACTTGTTGTACTCCTAACACCATAATAGATTATTAGATGCGTTGATGACTAATCTTTGATAGGACATGAATGTTCATTGTTTACCTTTAAAAGTGTTTGTAAATCACTATGTGGTAGTCATGTTTTGATTATATCTATGACTTGCACTCCTTTTTTTGGTTTTCTTTGCCATTCCATCTGCTCTTTTTTGTAGTCATTAAAACACTATTCCTTCACTTATTACACATTGACTGCTCTTTTCAAAATGATGAGCAATATTCTCCATGTTGGCCTAGACATTTGCATAACACATTCACTATGAATGACTATTCCTACCATTGTAGGTAATTGTCATTTAGTTGCTACCAAAAGTTTAAACTATTCCTTTTTCTTTGTTTGTATTTTTTATAGATGTTGTTCCTCATAGACCCTGCTGGTCTTTCCACATTGTAATAGGGATTAGCTTTTATTGTAGGGACTTCTATGGCTTCATAGGATGACTAATTGATCTATTTGTGGACTAGTGTCCCTTCCTCTCATGTACTTGTCTATTGCACTTTAGCTTGTTCATGATGACTGTTGCAATTGTCCTAATCAAATGCAACTAATGCTCCTTAGAGATTGTGAACACTGCTACAAATTTGGACTGCCTTCTTGGATTTGCTTGCTAACTTTCATTACTTCTGTGTTGTCCCCTTTTGCTCTTGAACAATCCTCTGCTCCACTTGATAGGGTATTAGAAGTTTGGTTGATCCTATTATGACTGATTTGATCCTTGACATGACTGACTTCTTCTTGTTATTCATGGAGCTTCACTAATTTTGCTGATGACTGATGTTACTCTTTGTCATAGATGTCTAAATGGCTGCTCATGTTGGATTACATGTTGACTATTTTGAAAAGCCTAATTAGGCTTGATAGATCTCTATGTTATGATGTATGACTTTGTCATGAAATTCTATACCTTTAGTACTTATGAAAAGCATATCTTCTTGTAGACTATGTAGTGGGTTTTCACCCCAAATGGCATATAACTTCTGTAAGTGTTGTTGAACAATAGAGGCCATTGTTGCAGCAACTACAATTTCTTGTGTACCTCATATGATGTTGTGCTTAGTCATTTTCCCTATTGTGACTGTCTTGTTGCCTCTTGATGTCATTGTTGTGTTGGCTACCCAGAGATGACTATACTGTATTGTCCAACATGACTGTACTATTTTGTTCTACATGACTATTAGAGCCTTCTCTCATGTCTTGTATGCATATATCTATACCTTGAATGACTTCATGTGCCTCTTTTAGGACTATACTTTGGCATTTGATTGTTCTTTATAGTCCTGATTTCTCTTTATAACTTTTGGCATGTAACTTAGCTACTTTATGACTATTATAAGCATCTTCTGATTGATGTAACAAATGGCATAGATTAATGGTATTCAGGTACCTGTATCTACACAGTGAACAAACATGTTAGATAAAAACATAGAGGCTGAAGCCTCTCTCTTGATTGTTTGATCCAATATTCTTCCTCCTATTTTGTTCCTCTACATTTGATGTTCAGTTTATCTATTCTACTTTGTTGATCAGATATAGAATAGAAAGTACATTTTGAATTATTATATATAGAGGCAGAGAGACCATGAGCTCTAACATCATTTTTGTCTCCCTCTTGTAGGTCTTCTCTTGGAACTGTCACTAGGACAACTGGAGATGCTGATGCAAACAACAGGATTCATCATTCACTCAGGCAATGACGGGTCCCATCCTACTTTTATATGCATCCATTTCTTGCAATATACTTGTTATTGTGTATCTTATCACCCGTAGTTACTCCAATGGCTTGTGTGGGATCATATAAACACTTCTCTTTGAATATAATAGTTATTTCATCTCATGCAATGGCTCATGTATAATTTCACTTTGTAAATCAATTTCATAGCACAAACTAAACATTATTACATGAAATATGTGTTTATAATCATGATAAATTTGACAAAGTTATAAGTACCTTTCTGAAATTGTACCCAACTAGAATGAATGGACTGCAATGAACACATCTAAAACATGATCTGCAAAGAACTAGTTAAGCTTCAAGTTCACCTGTCATCCTTTACATACCTCATGCCTGCGAGGGCACTCTTCATTTTATCTGGATCATGTAACAACTCTATTTGCACTATTACATAAGCTTGGTAGCATGATCATTAAATAGTTCTTCATCAAGATAGTAGATATTGACTGGATGGCTCATGAACTTAAACCTTCTCTTACCCCTTCCTTTTGACCTATATGCTTCTCCAAAGTAGCAACAACAATTATTGTTACAACATAACCATATTGGATGCAAAGCAAAATTTGGTAATATTTTTGGTGACCTCTACACCAGTTTTACTTGCTAAAACTTCTAGGTCAGTTTGAGTGAATCCATTGGGCAATAGAGTCCCTTTAGCCTTTACAACTTGGAAAATCTCTTGAAAACGTAGCTACTAGAAATCGAACAGCAGCAAAAACAAAACTAAAGAAAAACAAAGCTAGCTTCAAACAGGACTAGCCAATTGTGCATCAACACTTCTTGAAAAGATGAAAATGAAATAAAACTATTGTGCAACTAGCACTTATTTAACTAAAAAACTACTCTACTATGATATTATTGTGACTTTTTTGCTTCTCAAAAATAGTTTTTGAGGTGAAACTCATTAATTGAGATGGGTAATACCTCTCCTTCCATAGTGGCCAACTGAAAAGCATTGTGTTGTTTACATTCAACGATCATGAATGGGCCTATCCACATAGCATCAAATTTGTTGTTCTTACTGTTAGTGCCTGCATAAACAAATGGGTTTCAAGCATTTAAATACGCAGGTACCTTGCCAAAAATCCAAACAATTCTAAGTCTTTAGGCCTTTGTAGTTGAAAAGTGCAAAAAATTATGTTGTATGCATGTCACTTTGTATATACAAGGTTGTTTGTATATAAATGTAGGTCGAATGTGCATTGGTAGGTCAGAGATCTCAATCGGCTTTAAAAAATGGTGAAAAATTAGTTATATGCATTTCGCAATGCATATCAGGCTTGAAAAAGGTGCATATACATTGAGGAATCTATCGTAGATCCCAAGAATATTCCCTACTTGTATATCAGGTTTGCATGTATATTTGTGTTGTATGTCTAAACATACAACGGGTAGATACAATGACAACATGCATTCGCTACAGTGAGAGGTATATCGGCGGCAATGTACAAGAAGAAATATACATTGGCAACATGCAAAAGAAAATGTGCAAGGAGCTGATATACAAGTGGTGGAGCCCATGGATATGCAAGGAAGAGTGTACATCGCGTAATGTACAAGGATGAATGTATCTTCGATATACAAGTCAACATGCAAGTGTCGAGATACAAAGGATACATACAAGGGCAATTGTATGTTATAAAATACAAAGCCGATTGTACATCAAAAATAAGCAAGAGGCACATACAAAGAAAAGGTTACATTCAAAGTAGGAACTAAGGTGTGGGGTCCACGAGTTGCATTCAAAGGTGATTGTATGTTAGTGCATACAACTAAATATGCAAGTCCAGGACCCAATGGATATTGCATTCTGGTTAACAAAAGGTACAGGTTCGGATTGTATATTTTATTTTGTATATCCGCATTGTATGTTTGTCATGTACAAGCGTGCATATACAAGGCCCGGACATGAAGGGGGAATGTAATATAGCTCATAAGGTGTTGAACTCCGTAGCTTGCATGTATGTATGCATTGTATATCGCAGATATACAATGAAATGTACGAAGGTTCAGAAACAAAGGCCGGATTTCAAAGTTGTTCTTATATGCTTCATGGAGGTCTGGAATCTACGGATTGCATTTTTATTGTGTATGTATGTGCAACATACAAGCTGATATACAAAGGAAAGACATACAACCTAGATGTGAAGGAGCAATCAAATGCAGCAAATGAAATTTGAGGTCCGTAGGATGTATAAAGTGTGTTATATATGCTGATGTGAAAAGGGAGATACATACAAGGCTTGGACCTGAATGCAGGTTCAACTTTGTTTCATAATGTCCTGGGGTCCGCCTTGTATGCGAGTGATTGTATGCATATACAATCTCATTTTCAACTGCATATACAAGACTTTCGAAGGCAAAATCAGAAAGGGAAAAATCAGCGATGGAAGCCCAGGGTGCCTATGTGGCACATTCCGATTGATTGGTGATATTTTCAACGTGTTTTGGCACCATTGATTTTGGTGATAGGAAGGAGATCAACGGTTCTATTTCAAAGTTTTCAGCGAAGGTTTTCTTTATATCTACGGCTGCATTTCAGGTGGGAATACTTCTTATGCATTTGCTATTGTATTTCAAGAGGAGCTGTGGGTAGCTGGGCCATTAATGGTGAAATCATAGAGGTATGGGTCGATGATTGACAACAACCTACCAGATTTGTAAGGAAAATGTTCAAATGGCTGCACATGTCTTGAGTTCACCTACTTATTCCTCTTTGTCTCCATACTACATTGATTGATTTGGGTGCCATTCTTGGTGCATTGTATTTTGGCAAGAATTTTGAAAATACCTTGTAATTATTGCTGAGTACACAATCTTGCTATAAAAGGAAAACTATGTTACTCATTGGTGGTTGTTGAAAACTAGACAAATTTTGGTGCTGTGATAAGATATAACTTTGTTAGTGGCTCTGTTTTGGGTATCTTGTGAGTTTATGAATCATATGTTATATGTTTTATGCATAAATTTACTGGTTTCATGTTATTTTATATGAGTAATGCTTCATTCCATGTATTCTGTTATTTGTCTCCAAATTGAATGTTTTCTTCTTCTGAATCTAAACAGCTAAGGGGTGTTTAAGATTCTAGGACATGGGTTCGCTATGTTGAATGCTTAGTCTTCTACTTCTACTCAAGGAGTGGATTGAATGTTTTGGGTTAAGTGTTAGGAAGAACATATTGCAGTGAGGATGTTTGTAAGCATAGATAACTGAATACTTAGTTTTGGAAAGTATCTGTAAGGCAGACACTAAAAATTCCCTTGAAATCTAGTCATTGATATATGTTTATGGTAACCATTCACATGTGTATGTCTATTGACTCCGAGCCCTGAGAGAGACACCAACCCAGTCTTGTATTGAGGTTGCAACCAAGGTCCCAATTTTGCATCCAAATATAAAACATAAATTAATACTTCAAAATACAAACCTTTAGGACATTTAGAAGTAGTTTTAGGACCAAAATCCTCTGATTCACAACTAAATATGAGCCCAAAGCTAGCCCCTTTACACTTATTTCACATTTTTGGTCTACATAAGAGAGGATTTATCTTCTTTGTATCAACATCCAAGTAAATTCACTGGCATATGTTATAGATGTTGAATAGGGAATACCCCCCTTGGTTCTGCAAAGCCTAAAGAAGAAGAGGAGATATTTATAGAGTCTATCTCTTGTACTGTTGGCCCCTGGCACAAAAATCTTGTTGATCAATGATGGCAACCTTGTAGGGATAACCGGGAAACATCCAGTTAGATTGAGCACTAACACTTACCTGGCCTTCTCTTTAACTCATCCCACTTAAGAAAAATGTCTTCTTTGAAAACTCTAAAATTTTCCCTCCTGTCAAATGTTCTTTTCATTTGCATCTGGTACATCTCCAATTGTTTTGTTGTATGCTTCCTTATTTCTTCCAACTCTATTAGCTCAACCGACCGTACCTCCATAGGACCATCCTCCATGAACTCAAGCTCCTTCATGAGACTTAGGGCTGGTAGCTTAGTTGAGATAGGTAGCTTGGCCTCTTTACCATAAACAAGTACAAAGAGAGATTGACCTACTGACCTTTTAGGAGTCACTCTATCACCCCATAAGGTTGATTTTAACTTTGAATGCTAGGTTCTTTGGTTATCTTCTATTGTCTATTTAATAATCTTGATAAGGTTTTTATTAGTCGATTCAACCTACCCATTCCCCTGAGGGTAGTAATTTGATGAAGTCCTTAGGTAAACACCATGTTTGATGGCTCAGTCAGTTATTTTTAGGCCAACAAAAGATAATGCATTATCTAAAATGATTGTATCTGGTACACCAAACCTGGCTACTAAGTCTTCATAGAAGTTCAAAACAACACTCTCATTAGCTTCTTTCAAAGCTACTACCTCTGTCCACTTAGTAAAATAAAATATGGTTGTTAGTATCCACTTATGACTAGAACTTGAAGGTGGATTAATTGCACCAATGATGTCAAGGCCCCACTTGGTGAAGGGTTGATCCATTGTGATGGGTTGTAGTAGCATGAATTGTAATTTCTGTTTGCTTGAAAATACAACACATTTCACACACTTCCTTACCCAAGTATGTACATTCTTAAAAGAGATGGCTAGTAATATCCATCCTTCATGATCTTTAAGTCTGTTGTGCAGGCTACGAAGTGACCACCATCTGGTCCATCATGAAACTAATGTAATACTTTATCAATATGATCTGTTTCAATGCATCTTAAGAGCACTCCATTGTAGTCTTTTTTGAACAAAATATTATTGACAATAACATAAGGAATGGCTTGCAGCCTGTAATAGCTTCTTTCTGTTGCACATAGCCCTACTGAGCACTCTCTAGTTTTCAAATAATACATCATATCTCATGTCTAGCTAATGTTGTTGTCTAGGACAACAGGTACAACAATAGTATTAGCCATTAGAACCATTTCTTTTGGCAGTTTTACATCATTTTCACTATTTTAGCTAGCTATTCACACAGTCCTTTACCTTGAATAAGCTTGGTAGCCTTGATGTCAACATCATACTCCATCACTCTAGTCATCCAACCAGCTCTTTTATCTACCAAGTCTTTGCTCAACCAAAATTCTTTTGCACTTGGATGGGCCACCATCAGTTGGATTTTATTGTTTGACAACATGTGCCTAAATTTTTTAAGACTTCTTATTACATCTAGTACATGTTGTTCAACAAATGTGTACCTTTGTTCATAGCCTTCTAATACTTGGTCAAAAAAGGCTATTGGTTGCTCCTTGCCTTCCTTGTTCTGTTGAATCAACATAGCAGAGATAGTGTTAACTCCTCCATAGGCTTACAAAATGATTTTTTTTGAGAAGTCTGGGTTTATTAATGTTGGAGCCATTGCTATAGCTACTTTGATGTCTTCAAAGCTATTCTTTCTTTCTTTAGTCTAGCTAAAACCAGTGTTCTTTTTCAACATGGTTGTTAGAGGCTTTAATAAACTTGCAATATTTAGAATAAATTGTCTAACAAAATTGATTCTACCCAAGAAACTTTGCAGTCCCTTTTTATGGGCTGGTAAGGGTAAGGCTGCAATAACACTTACTCTTTCTAGATCAATTGTTATCCCATGCTTGGAAACAATATGACCCTATAACTTACACTCATGAACAACAAATATACACTTTTGGGGGTTGAGGGAGACTCCATATTCTCTGTATCTTTCAAATACATGTCTAAGATGGGAAAAATGATCTTTGACATCCTTAGAGAAAATAGTAATTGTTACCAACTTTTCACCTACAACTCAAATTGGCAGAGCTAAAGTATTTGTTTCATTATAAGATGAAAAGTTCTTAGCATTTTATGCTATGATAGTTTGCATAGTTTGGAGTGCTTGAAAAGAAGAGGGTTACATTTTATCATTAGAAAGAAAATTAGTTTATCATTCATTGCTTTGCAGAAGATTCATCATGGATAAGAGTTATTTCATTTCATTACAATAATCATTCAATTTTACAAATGAGATACAACAACTGAATAAGCATTGCATTAAAAGGAAGCAAGAGAGATCAAATGTTCCACAGAAGCCATGGGAATAGAAAAACTAGTACAAACATAGGAAATACACTGCATCTAAAGATAAGAAAGGAAAGGGGCATATCTATCATTGTCTATTTAAGGTCTTGGTTTAATCTTCATTGTAGCTGGCTCCTCCTCGCTCCTGATCTTTGAATGAACCTATATCATGATAAAAGGATTGTTAGAGCTCCAGATATGGTTTCCTATGTGCCTATCAACAAAAAAATAATATATTCCCTATGGTGTAATATTAGATATCAAATCATCCATATGCAAGAGAGCCTTAAAGATGAAACATCATTGAGCTTCACTATTTTTTAAACTAACATGTTTGTTTTCTATGCAAGTATAGAAGAAGTTATGTTGCTAGTTTGAAGATATTTTAGCATGTGGTGTAAAGTGGGCTCCTACAAGGGTTGAGCCCAGCATGCTGTCACTAAATCTCAAGAGGGGATGGGATAGGAATACATATTCATATTGTTCATATCAAGACAAATTTAGCTAGAGGAGTACCACATTGAAGTGAGTGCATGAACTTCAAGTTCATTGCCCATCCATGACTTCCAGTTCCAAGTGGGATGAAATGAAAACCAGAAGGAGCAAGTATTTATCATTATTATTGTTAACGAAGTATGAAGTTATTGTTCAAAGCATGAAATAGTCATAAAAGACCAAAAGTGCACCTATTAAGGAATGGCAGATGCATAAAGATGGATGAGTGCAAGAAGAATAGTAAAGAAGAACATAATGACCTTAGAATGCATGTAGTCATTAATGCAATTATGAGTGCAGTCAATTGTCCAGAATTATTTACTATGTTTGAGGCAGTATCATCTATGGCAAAACACTCAGCAATAGTGGAAGATGCATGATAAGAAAAATCATACTTTTAAAGAGCAAATATCAGTTACATAGTGGTATCATGAGATGAAGATAAAAGTATTCTTCAAATGATAAAATGCATATCATAGGAGTCATGAAAAGTTAGATATAGGTACAACATTTAGAGAATGCAAAGAGCTTGAGAACATGTAAATAGGTTACTGTCACAGTGATGTAATGAAACAACATACCAAATGCTTACATATTTCATGAGTGTGGAATGTATATCAGTTCAGCATAGCAAAGAAGTGTTTTTGTAATGTAATTTCAATATCATATACAGCTACAGGAGGTGCAGAGAGTTATATTATACATGACAATATGTATTTGGCACAATAGAGAAGGATAAAGCCACATTTTTTATGTTTTGAAAAATCAAGAGAGTTTGCATCAAATGAAATAGCATATGGAGCCCTCAACCTCAATGAAGAGCAGAATATACTAGTTTTGCATCAAGACTTACATTGTTTTATACTGGCTACAGTTTGAATCGAGCTTCCTCTCACAAGATAGTGAAGGTAAAGTGCAGATAATGTCATATATTGTGAGTTATCAAGCTGCAGCCATAAAATGTATGTTTTCATCAAAATATTAAAGCCCTTATCAGTTTGCATAGAGAAAACCTCAGATATAGAAGAAATGGAGGGTTTTGAGCTTATAAAGATTACACTCAAAAATATCAACTAAGTCTTCTTTTATAGTTGTAGTCATAGGAATGTCAAATGCCATCATTGAGGTAACAGAGAGAAATAGAGCTCATTTTATACAAATCCAAGGAAAACACAAAAGAATGCTCAGGAATATGAATTTGGCTATGGCCTTTCATGAAAGGATTTACTCAAAATGAGCACACATATGGTACATGGCCACGGCCTTCAAAGTAGATAGAGGTTTTGTACTGATTCTAACAAAAATGTAAAGAGAATGCTTTCATTTTATGGTTACTTGAGCCTCATATCAATGGTGTCAAGCAAGAAATGATACTGTGTTCAAAAGATGAGAGCTTACCATTATTTCTAAGTGAAGACATATATACAGGGCCTGTTGACAAGAGACATAGTATAGCTTCTTGAGTGTTGTCATTGATGGCAACAAATTTCATCCCTCCCATCCGCAAGACATGGTGTGCCTATACTAGAAGTCAGATAGAAGAGTGTTGTGGTCTAGTAAGCAAGAACAAAGCATGTGGCAAGGTCCGACAGTCAGGTCTGGATCTCTCAAAGGAATTATCTTATTAAAGTGCAGAGTTGGGGAAGTCAAGAGGTGTACCTTGACTGATACATTCTAGAGATTGAGCCTCTGATGAAAGAGTGAAGAGATATGAGCACCTAAGTGTTGGGTTCTTGTTTGGTAGAATTGATAGAGGAAGAACTGACCAGCAGAGCATCAGACCTTAATCTGGATGAGTTATTGATGGTGATCAAGTTTCTTAAGGTATCATTCATGATTGGCCAATATGATTGATGACTTCATAAGCATCTCTTTTATACGCATCACTTGATAAGTAAGGATTTAGCCGACAGATCAGAGTTTGGGAAAATATTGACTATTTTGGATGCCAACTAGAAAGGTGTTGAAATCATTAGTGCAGATATATATACCAGATGGATTTGGATGTGAAGGTGTGCATTGTGTGTTGTGTTGTGCGAAGAAAAGCATAAGAGTAGAGCGAAGACAATAAGGTAGGTCTGGTATGTGACAGGATAGCAGCACCAAAGAAGAGGAAGAATGAAGTGCAGTAGATCAGTGTACTGAGCCTAACTAGAACTGAACTCCAACATATGTGGATGCTTCTCATTAGTTCAAGTATCTTGTTACTCTCTTTATAACTTGTAGATAGTGAGTCTCTTGTAGGCAGTGAGCCTCTTGTGAGTAGTGTGCTCAGGTAGTGAGCCCTAATTGGCAAGTGCCATTTTGTACAATCTTAGTCTTTTAACAGAGAATACAATCTTGGGTTAATCTCCCCATGGTTTTTCCCTTAATAGGGTTTTCCACATCAAAATCATTGTGTCATGTGTATTGATGTTATTTCTATTTTCATGGGTATGTTTTCTTATATGATTTGATGCTGCACTAATTCCTAAAGAAGATCATAAAGTTAAAGTAATTAAGATAACTGATTCACCCCCCTCTCAGTTATCAACAGGGCCATGGGTTTTGCCCATGATTTGATTTTAAATGAGCTCAAACTAGTCAACCATGGTAGCACCCAAATATAGAGACGAAAAAATAGCAGTGGAAACAAATAAAAATACATCATAAGCTTTGTTATGGCCATGATTAAAGGCCCAGAAATTGGTGTTAAAATCAAAAATGTGGTTCAATATTGACACAGAAGGTCTTACCTTTCATCTTCTATAAGAAATCTTCCAGAGAATTGCACTCAAAATAGTGAAAATGGAGGGTCACAAGCTCCAAACCCTAGCTCGGTGGCAGTAGAGGCAGAGCCTCTTTTCATTAAAGTTAGAGTGCAAATGAGTTTGAAATGATAGGACTTCAAGAGTTTTGTGTTAGGGTTCCATATTTTCCCTAAGTCGACCAAGGTATTTTATTACATGGAATTTCAAATTCATTACCTCGGTTAATACCCCTGAGGGTATTATGTGTCCACCTTGTATGATGCCTAGGCTTTATGCGTTTAATTCCTTTGCCATATTTGAAGGGTGGGTAAACATTAGAATGCCTTAGCATTTCTTGTAAAACCAATGGGGGGCAGACCCTAGAGGCCTTTTATTTTTCCAAATTTTTATGATTTTTATAGAAAATCAAATTACCAAATAAAAATATATGAGTAATGTATTATTCTTTGTAAAATCAAGACAAATTAGGAGATAAAACTACAAATTCAATGTAAAACAATATTTAAAGCAATATTTCTATAAATTGCTTTTAAATACTTGTTATTTTATGCAGTTAAAGCAAAGTAAAGAAAAGTAAATCTTTCTTTATTGAGTTTGCTTTATTTTGGGTGAAATTGGTAAAATATGGATGAAATGGAGCCTTTATTGAGTAGATAAAGCCTTTTTTAGGTGTTTTGGTGGGACCACCTTGGAGGAGATTTTGGCAGCTTTTGCAATCAATTTCGGCTAGTTTTAGTTTCTTTTTTGGTGGCTTTTTCTGGGAGCTCAAAAATGGATCAGGATGACTATTTTGAGGAGCTTTTCTCGACTTTTGCCTTGGGAGTTTTTTGAAGACATGTATTGTAGAAAAACTTATTTTTTTCTCAGTTCAGACTATTGTTTCTTCTCTCTTGTTGACCTTCAAAGAGCTTGTAAACATTTTGTACTTAGTTTCTACTCCTTTCAAATCAATAAAAATAGCAATGTTCTCCTCTTTCATGTTTTCTACTACATTTTTGCAGTCAATTCTTTGATATTCAATTGTGATTCAATTTTGGAATCCTTTTCCTATGTCTCATTCTTGCAAGATTGAGTGTGGAAGTTTCATGTAATGCAGGTTGCATGTTATGTTTAGCCTGGTTAGTGGGTTGAAGTTGTACTAAAACATGTTTTTGTCCTTCATGTAAACCTCTAGCTTTCAATCTTTTATTGCATTGTTTTAGTAAAATTGTGAGGATAAAAGGCTTTGTGAGGCTAATTGTGAGTCAAGTTAGTAAATAGTTAGAGTTCTGGTGAATCATCCTTAGGTGAATCAAACTAGAGTTGAAGAAGCTACTAGACATCCAACCTATAGATTATCTAGAATGGGTTTCCAATCTTGTACCAGTCACAAAACAAAATAGTAGAATAAGAATTTGTGAGGACTTTAAATATTTGAACAAGGCTTGTCCTAAAGATGACTTTCCACTACCCAATATTGATATCATAGTCAACCTAATAGTGGGTTATGAAATGATTTCACTCATGGATGATTTTTTAGGATACAATCAGATCAGAATAGCCCCTAAAGATCAACAGAAGACAACTTTCACTTGTCTTTGGGGTACTTACTATAAGAACACCATGCCCTTTAGCCTTAAAACACTTGAGCGACATATCTAAGAGCCATGACAACAATCTTTCATGATTATATGCACACACATATATGCAAGATTACGTTGATGACATACTAACAAAGTCTGTCACAAGAGATGCTCATTTGGATATAGTGGACAAAGTTTTGAAAACATTGGAAGAGTACAAGGTTAGACTAAATCCCAAGAAATGTGTTTTTGGAGTTACGTCAGGCAAATTACTAGGCTACATTGTCTCCCGAAGAGGAATTGAAGTTGATCCTGCCAAGGTTAAATCTATCATGAACATGCCTCCACCAACAAACCTCAAATAGTTATGAAGCCGATAGGGAAATCTACAATCAATCTGAAGATTCATTGCACAATTGGCTGACAAATGTCATCCATTTCGGCATCTACTATGCAAGGGAGTTCCATTTATATGGTCCAACCAATGTCAAGAAGCTTTTCAACAAATTATAGATTATCTGTTGACTCCTCCAATTCTTATGCAACCAATTGATGGAAAACCTCTCATATTATACATCTCAACTACATCTTCAACATTGGGGGCACTCCTAGCATAGAATGATGCTCGGAAGGGAAGGAAAGAGCTATCTACTACATCTATAGGACACTTATGGGGTATGAGCCTAACTACAGTCCCATTGAATGTGCATGCCTTGCGATGGTCTTTGCCACTCAAAAGATCTGACACTACATGCTAAATCATCAAACCAAACTTATAGCATAAATTGATCCATTAAAGTACCTACTCAATAAGGCAGCTTTGATAGGATGACTGGCTAAATGGGTCATGATCCTCAGTGAGTTTGACATAGAATGTGTTGATCAAAAGACCATACAAGAACAAGTAATAGCTAATCAAGTAGAAGAGGCACCAATCCTAGCAGATCATCCAATGATTTCAGATTTCATGTATGAGTCAATCTCTACAACAAAAGTTTCAAACACATGGAAGCTATACTTTGATGGGTCATGTACAAATCATGGTTCAGGGTCTGGAGTCCTCTTCATTAGACCTCAAGGAGACACAATACCCAAATCAATCAGGATAGCATTCTCTTGTACAAGCAACATAGCTAAGTATGGGGCACTTCTTAGTGGACTACACATGGAAATCAAGAGGAAAATTAAGAATCTTCAAATCTTTAGCAATTCACAGTTAGTAATAAAGCAAGTGAATGATGATTACAACACAAAAGTTGAAAATTTTATACCCTACAAGAGAATGGTTGATAGTTTTGTTAACATTTTTTACCACATCTCAAAAATTGGTTGAACAGATATAACATTTTCATGTTTTTTGAGTGAGGTTTGATTTACTTCTGTTATGAGTTAGTTGCATAGTTATTATGTTTTAGTGTTAAATGTAGTTTAGTTGTTTAGGAAAGAAAGAGAAGTTTCAGATCATTCATTGCATTGTAGAGTAGTAAAATGAGATAAGTATTCATTCATCACAATAATTATTCATTTACAAGTTTGAATACATAAAGGAATAAGCATTGCATTGAAGGAAACCATGACATATCAAATGTTCCACACAAGCCTTGGGTTATAGCTGAACTCATGCAAAAATAAACAAAATACTATGCATCTAATGAAGGAGGAAGGAAAGACATAGCCATCATTACATTGTTTTTTTGATCTTCATAGTAGCCTCCAGTCCTTCTCCTGACCTCAGCATGTACCTAAAAAAATGTGGGAAGGGTCTTGTTAGAAGCTCCGATTATGAAAATCCTTCATCTATCAGAAGAGGCATAATGCTTTAATTATAGTGCATTGATCAAATGAACATCATCCATATGCAGAAGAAACTAAAAAGAAGCAATCATGGAGCACCATTTTTTTATTCTTATCTATTTTGTTCATATGTAGGTATAGGACAAGTCATGAAGTTGATTGAAGACATTCAACATGTGGTGTCAAATGGGCTCCCGCAAGGGTTGAGCCCAACATACTGCTTCCCCTTGATCTCAGAAGGGATAAATAGAAAAGAGAAAAATCATTGATCACATTCACATGACAAGCTGAAGGAATAGTAAAAGTAATCATAGGCATCAATTTTGTTTCAAGATATAATCATGACTATAGTTCAAGGAATGAAATGCAACCATGAACATGAGCTGAACTAATAAAGAACAACATTTAATGATATAAGAGCTGATGCCATTGCTCCAATTGTCATGAAAATGGCATTCTCAGGTACTTTATTGTCATATATTTCATAATGTATCTTAGAAATATCAGAAACAGATATCTTTTTATACATTGTTTGAACAAACTGAAACAAAGTGCAAGAAGACAGCTAATAAGAGAAAACATGTGCTGTCATGTCACTTCCATCTTGATCTTGTATCATGAACCTATCAAGATAAATGAATAGCAGATACAAATAGACAGTAATGTCATTGATATTGAAATAGTCATGAAAGGTGCAACAGGTTTATAAGTACATATTTAGATAAAGAGTATCAATGTTTCAATGAATAAAGGATTGCCATTAATACAAAGATAGCCAAATCAGCATATGGCCCTTTATGTATTTTCCATGTTTCAGTGAAGTGTAGGAGATACAAAGAAACCAACAGATCCATAGTGCCTTGATCAAATATGACAAACCTCTATACTTTTGTGCCATGCTATATGTTGCAATAATAAAGGGAATACAAATGAGATACTATCACTATGCAGAAGTACACAATACAACAGCTAGGCATCAATGCCAGTGTCATATGTTTTCATGAGCTAGAAGATGCTAAAGAGGTATGTTTTTATTGAACATTTCCTGTTGCATTTGATACAGTAAATATGATAGCAGAGGGTCATTATGTTGCTACGATGTATACAAAGTTCAAGTTCAGTACCAAAGTGATGCTACAGAATGTCATTATGTATCAAGTGTAGTGTATAAGTGCATAGCTGTGTCAAGTGAATGAATTAGTTCAAACAACATCTTTATCACAAGAAGTGATCTTTCAAACTAGTGACATATGATACAATGGACCTGATTGATGTTTTATAAAAGATCATGTATAATGCATTTGATATGATAAAGTAAGGAGGAACATCAAAAAGTTATCATGTTGCCACAGTGTATATAGAACAAGTAAACAAAGTGCCATCTTCATCAGATATAGTGCCAGGATGCCATGACATTGTGAAGTCATTAGTCATCTACGAAATATGTATTTGGTACAGTCCACTAGATTGGTAAGTGAAGCTACAGAAATAAAACACATATATGCTGCTACAGACAAAGGAGGGTGTTGGCTTCAGAAACCAATAGTATATACTTTATATACAAAGCCATGAAAGAGCAAAGGAGATACAGAAAAGGACAACATATGAAATCCTTACTATTTTAAGCAATGACAGTGAATTTGATCAAACTATAACAGCATAAGGAAAGAAAGAAGAATATCATGTACAATGTATGCTATAGGAGTATTTTTGTGCTCAAAAGATAAAACCCTTGTTTCAATTTTTAAACTCTTGGTTCATACAGTGAAAAGAAAAAGTGTAGAGATATATCTGAGCTAGGCTGTAATATATAATGCCATTCTAGTTCATTTTTTTTAAAATACCTATGTCAAGTTTTCAAAACCGTAACATTTTTTGCAGTGTCAGAGAAGAAGAATGGTAAATGAAACTGTCTATGTCAAGGTCGTAGCAGATATGGTTGTGTATACAGTAAAAAAATAAACCCTTGTAAAGTTTCAAAAAGCCCTCTTTCCTTCTTGCAAGATACAATCAAACAAAACAAGTATGGGGTGTCTGTAGGTGGTCGTGGAAGAAAAAGAGTTTCAGTGTAAAGTAAAAGAGAAACCCTCATTTTGAAGACAAGAAACTCCCAGTTTTAACATCAAATGATAGTGAAAACTTATAGAACCATCTACATCATAAGTAGCCATGATAGAAAGATAGGGATTTATCAAAATACTAAAAGACCCAGCTAGTGAAAAATGAGACCCTCATCACAATTTTGCATAAAGTAATAAGCCCACAACAGAGAGAGTACAACAACTCACAGTTTAGTTGCAGAGGAGGAAGGATATCATGGTCACGACCCATCATGAAGGTTTTTTCATTTTTCCACATTTACAGAGTTTAACACAGAAAGATCCAATCAAATAGATGTCAAGAAAAGAAACTGAAGAAAGACCAACTATGGCCGCAGCCATTTAAGAAAGAAATGCCACTAAAGTGAAGTAGAAATTCCATTCAAGCTTTAGATACATACTCACCAAGTTTGGTATAACATTTTTTACTCGAGAAGTGCAACATTTTTTTACCACAGAGGACCAAATATGGAGGAGAAAATGTAGAGCCATGAAACCCCAAATTGGCAGCATAGAGTTACAGAGCAAACTCAACAGCAAACAACAAATGAAAATGCCTAACTTTTAGGGTTTAACCCTTCATTTTGTTCGACAAGTGTTTCACTTCTCATATTTTTTGACCATGCAAGACAACATGATGAAATTTTTTATCAAAACCTTGTAATCGATGGTGCCTAGGAATCATGATGTGGAGAGGCTGACACTCCCTCTTTTTGTTTGATCTTTATAAAGTCAAATGTGGGTATCATTAGTGAATAAAGTTTATGCCTTTGATAAATTTTCAAACCTTTATTTGCAATATGGCCGACTCATAGTGGAGTCAAAGTGTCATTTGATTATGCATGTGGTCAAGAGTCATTGACCTCCCACTTATGCATTATTTTTATTTCCTTCATATATTTCAAATGTATGAGAAGGTCAAAACAAGAACTTTTGGAAATATGAAAAGCATGCAAGATAATGACGTGATGAGAAGGGTCAAATTTGACATGTGGCACTTGTATAGGCAGCGAGGTGGCGTTGTCCAAGGCATGAAGACAGAGATGAGGTGGCAGAATATCGACATGAGGACATGCATTTGAAGAGTTAGAGCCATGGTGCCAAGCCATTAAGGTTTTCATATTTTTGGCAAAATATATGTAATATTTTCATCATTTTTATGATTTTTATAGAAAATCAATAGTGATATCTTGTAAAATATTTTGGCAAAACTATAAGCCAGATATTATTTTTTTTTGCAAAAAATGATATCAAATGGAGATATAGAATAAAATTGCCATAGCATTGCAAAGTTAGTTTTAAAGAAATCATTGACAGTTTGCTTTTAAAACTTAAGTACTTTAGGCAATTAATACACTAATAAAACAAATCAAATATTCCATTTCAATTTGTTTTATTTAGAGTCATATAGGATAAATTTTGGAGCTTCCATGAGCAAAGAAAAGCAGTTTTATGGTGGGACCATATGAGATGGTAGTGTTGTAGTTTTATTTTACAGATTGGTGGCAGATCCAGAGATTTATTTTTGGATTTTATGAGTAGCTCGAAAATGGACTTACGGTCTATTTTTAGGAGCTTTTTCAGCTTTCTTCTGGGGAGATCTTTTGGAGGCATTTATAGGAGAAAAATCTTAGTTTTTCTTAGTCAGTTAGTTTCAGTTTCTTCTCTCTTGTTCATAGGTAGAGTTATATACAGACAGTTGGCTTATATTTCATTTTACATGCATTGTACTCCTAGTTTTAATAGCAAATTTTCTTATTTCATCTACTTATGTGTTTTGTAGTCTCAATTTGATGTCTTATTGTGACAATTTCTTGTCCTTTATCATGTATCGATGCTATTAGATTGCATGTTTTCTCCTAGTTGTAATCTGTGTTTGAATTAAACCTTATTACAAACTATATAGGGATTAGAACTCATAGGTGAGATTGTGAAAATTTTAAGTTTGAAGAACTATTTTGTGAGTGAATAGAGTCATTTAGATTAGATTCAAGAGTTAGTTTGCATTTCAATTACCTTTCTACCCCTTTTCCTAGCAAGTCATTAGTTTATGAATCATAAGAGAACCAACTCACTCTGGAGATTTATTCTCATAATAGGAGACCCACATCCAAGAATGATTCCATGTTTCAACAGGTAGCTAAGTTTCTCTAAACTTAGCAAGGGTGCATACTTGATTAACAATAGTTTTTGGCACACCCAGTGGGAATCTAGAAGCAATTTCAGAGAATTTTGTATCCTCATAGCTATTATTCTGGTATATGCAGCATTTTCACTAGCCTTTGGAGGCTTTCAATATACCTAACAACTCATTTCCCCTGGTTTGGTATCTAGATTAGTGCTTTCAGCCTATGAGAACTAGGTCTAATCCAAACCCCTTTGATTATTTACAGCTATCTACACCTAAAAGGAGAGGCAGATCAGCAAGCAGAACAGCTGACTCATCAAGAAGATCAAAGTCTACACCTTCACAATTCAGATCTGCAAGTCTGGTCAAAAGAAGTAGAAGTCTAGTGCTCATAGTCTAGATACCTATAATGACTAGGTAGTATGCATTTGCTACTTTCAATGGAGGCAACCCACTATAGCTTGCCCAAAGAGATGATATTCTAGTGGTAGCTCTTAAAGGATTGCCTTATTTCACTGGAGAAGATCATACTACTACTGCTAAACATATTCAAGATGTAGCAACCCTTTGTTTTGTGCATAATGTCACACAAGAAAATGTGGCAATCAGACTTTTGGCTACATCATTAAAAGGAAAAGCCTTACAGTGGTTCAAAGGACATGCTGACAATTCAATAACATCATGGGATCTACTAGGAGATAGATTGCACAAGCACTTTGAATACAAATTTGACCATCTCTCATTACTAGAGCAACTAAGCACCACCAAAAGGGCACCCCATGAACACATGGCTAATTTCAACTACCGATTTCAGAGAAGCTAGGATAGAATTCCCGCAACGGTAAAACCTTTGCCAAGGCATGCATTTTTTTTATCTTAAAGCTTTGAACAGTGAAACTTCTATAATGATTTAGTCTATGGGAGGGACCACCCTTCTAGATTCTTTTGAAACTGATGTTAGAGTAGAAAACTATCTTATTTAGGTGGGGAAGATAGCTCCTAGGCCTCCTTTAACCATTTTCCCTAAAATTTAGCCATCTGGGCTTATGGTAGTACCTCCTCTAGCTGTTGTCCCACCTGTTCCAGCAATAGGATATCAAATAACCTAAGGAACTGATGTCCCAGTCCAAAACCAAAATACCCCTGAGCTTGAAAATACATTAAGGATAATTGCAAATAAGCTAGTAAATATGGAGAAATGCTTGCCTTACCAAAATCAGTATCAGCCTAATCAGGAAAATGCCCAATATTATCCCAATCATCAATATAGACAACCTTTTCAGGCTGATCCTCAGGGTCAGATGAGGAACTACAACCCTTGACCTTTTTAGGCTTATAATCCAAATACTGCTAGTACCTCAAAAGAACTTGTGCCCACACAGAATAATTTGGTTCAAGATAGTCACTGATGCTATCCATGTCACCAACCACATAATCAAGCTACCTACATGAATGGAGTGAGAAACCAGGCACTCATGGTTTAAAATAGCTTTGCAATTTCAGGAGTTAATGCTGAAGTTTCAACTCAGCAAAATAATGTTGATGTAGTCTTAATGAATTGGGAAGAATCTAATTTTTATGCTACAAATTATTTACAAGGCCAGAATCATCAAGGTACACCTATATCATCCAACACAAGGTCAAAACTGAGAGCTGTAGATGTTAATCAGCAAGCTGTTGTAGTACAACATCAAGCTGTAAGGGACAAAAATCAAGTTTATCCATCACAAACTGCCCCTGTACCATACTAAAAAGTACAAATTATGTAGAGACCAAGCAGTACCAATGAAAGATTAGCCCAAAATGCAACAACAGATTTCACAAAGGCAGATTGATATAGCTACAGCAAAAGGACAACAGAAGGTAAACCCTATTTCTTTCAATATAGTTGATCATCTTAAGAAAGCTACAGTGAATATGTTAGTTATGGATGCTTTACGCATCCCCGGATAGAAGAATTTGCTGCAAGAAGTATTGGCTGAACTCTCACTTTCTGAGTGTTCTAGTCAAGAGAAGGCCAAAGTTATACTTGCCAATAGCCCAGAGATCAAGAGTGAGCAGCCATCAAGTGAGGTAAAACCACCCCCTTTATATCTAAGTCTCATTATTGGCGATAAACTTGTTCATAACTGTATGGTAGACTCAGGGGCAAGTAGTTCATTTATGCCCAAAAGTGTACCTAACTCACTAGGATTGGTTTATGAGCCCCTTGCAACAGGAGTAGTTCAGTTAGACGGGTCTGCACTTAGTACTGTAGGGATAATAAAAATATGCCACTCACATTGCATGCTTGTCCTAATTTTGCCATTCATCAAGACATTTACATCATTGATCTTCCACCTAGTTTTGCAATCTACCTTTCTAGGGAGTTCACACCCAAATTGGGTGGGTTTCTCTCATCTGACTAGACTCACTTGTTCTTTAGAATGAGATATGGTACAAAAGTAACAATACAGTCTGAGCCACAGATAAAATACCATAACAAGCCCTATGTTCCCAGCCCAATAAATGCTAATCTATACATCACCCAGGGGCAGTAGGATGAACCCATGAGCCTAGATCCCAGTGCACCTATAGAAGACATAAACTTAGATGATTGGATAGCTAAAGATCATTAAAGTGACCCTTTCTGTCAAACATATGAAGTAGGATTAGGAATCTATCTGATAAAGGAACCCGATGCAGTGATTCCTAATCTAATTAAAGATCTAAATCAGTTAGAACAACAAGAAGATCAGCTTTGGAAGCTATACTTTGATGGATCAAGGACCAAGATGGGTGCTGGTGGAGGTAATATGTTAATTTCACCTCAAGGAGACAAATATTATACTACCTCAAGGTTCACCTTTAGCTTTACAAATAATGTGGTTGAGTATGAGGCCGTAATCCATGGTTTAGAGTGGGCTAAAAAAAAAGGTATAAAATCTGTTCAAGTTTATGGAGATTCTGAGTTGATTCTTAACTAGGTTAGGAATCTAAATGTTGCAAAAATTGATCTTCTAAAAACGTACAAGCATAGAGTGTGGGATTCAATTGAATTTTTTGATGCTTTTAATCTAATTTCGATTCCCAGGGATAAAAAAAGTATGCAGATAGGCTTGCAGCCTTGGGATCTCAAATTGAGATTCCTAATTAGATTCAGAATGTTGAGGTACAGTCATATGTTAAAATAGTTGTCAGACCTTCAATACCTGACAATAGTGTTTCATGGCAAGTGTTTAACAATGATGAACATATTTTAAATTTTTTAAGTGCAGAAGCTACATTTGCAACCGATAATCAACATAACTATCAGCAGCAATTTGAAGATCAGATCATTCAGTTGAGGACCAATATGTTGCTCAAGGGACTAGTCACATTAGAATCAATGTTCAACACTGATGATCAGTTCAAAAAAGATAAGTGTAGCATGACAGTGAAGCAAGAACACTATCAAACCATAGAAATTTTCAAAGATAAACTATTGAAACTTGGAAAGGTATGCACTAGAGAAGAACATCAGTCTTTTGTTCAATTATGTCAAGATTTTTCTGATGATTTTGCATGGGAATATAAAGACTTGAGAGGTTTTGATCCCAGTTTGACCCAACACACCATAGAGTTAGAGCCTAATGCTAGGCTTGTTAGGCAAAAGTAGAGACCCCTCAATCCAAACTTGAACACTTAATGAAGGTTGAGCTAAATAAGCTAATTGAAAGTAGTGTCATATTCCCAATAAAACATAGCTCATGGGTTTCCAATTTGGTCCCAGTCAGCAAGAATGGTGAAATCTGACTTTGTGTTGATTTCCATGATCTAAATCAGGCCTCATTGAAAGACCACTACCCTCTTCCTTCCATGGAACAGATACTGCAAGCTGTTTCAGGTTCTGATAGGTATTTTTTGTTAGATGGGTACTCTGGTTATAATCAAATTATGGTCAAAGAAGAGGACCAATATAAAACCACATTCACAACTAAGTGGGGTACCATGGCCTATTAGAAAATGCCATTTAGTTTGTCCAATGCAGGGGCAACCTTTCAAGGGCAATGGACATGGCCTTCCATGGTCTTATGAACATAATAGTGCTAGTATATCTAGATGATATAATTATTTTTTCCAAAGATTTTAATGATCATTTTGACCACTTGAAGCATATTTTTTAGAGGTACAAGGAGTTTGGAGTTTCATTGAACCCCAAAAAGTGTATATTCTTAGTTCACGAAGGTAAACTCCTCGGTCATATTGTTTCAAAAAAATGTATTACTATTGATCCTGAGAGGGCTTCAACTATTCTAGATTTACCACTGCCTGTACATAAGAAAGGCTTACAAAGCTTTCTTGGTAGAATTAACTTTGTTAGGAGGTTTATTCCAAATATTGCAGCTTTGTTACAACCTCTTACTGCCATGTTGAAGAAGAATGTGCCATTTAGCTAGACTAATGAGAAAAAAGGGAGCTTTGAGTAGATAAAAGAATCTCTCACTACTGCCCCTACCCTCATTAATCCTAATTATGAGAGGAATTTCATTTTATATGCTTTTGAAGGAGCTGACACCAATTCTGCAATGTTATATCAGGAAAATGATGAAGGCTTAGAGCAGCCAATTGCATTTTTCAGCCAGGTGCTGCACGATTATGAGCTAAATACTCTTTTGTGGAAAAACATGTTTTTGCTACTGTAAGGAGCCTCAAGAAATTTAGACACATGATGTCTAATAAAAAAATTCACTTAATGGTTGCTAATCCCACTGTTAAGAGTTTCTTATTAAACAAAGATAATAATGACAAGAGAGCTAGTTGGATAACCAAGGTTATGGAATTTGATGTTGACATCAAAGTAACCAAGCTAATTAGAGGTAAGGGCTTATGCAAGCAGCTTGCTGAAAGTGAAGAGTTTGAGCAAGAACATCAAGAGGACATCGAGATAGTGCTGAACAATAATGAACTAGCTAATGCACCAGCTCAAACATATAGCTAGGTACATCAGATGATTCATTATTTGTAGACTAGTGAGTGCCCAATTAGTATAGATAGGGTAGGTAGAAGGTATTTTTGATTGAAAGCTACTCCTTATGCTATTATTGATGGTATTTTATTTAGGAGAGACTTTAATGGTGTATTTTTTAGGTGTCTTTGACCTGATCAAGTTGATAGATTGTTACAAGAGTTTCACAATGGAACTTTAGGGGGTCACTTTGCAGCTAGGACAACTACCCTGAAGATCATGTAGGCTAGTTATTACTGGCCTGACTTGTTTAAAGATTCTTTTTCTTGGGTAAGAAGATGTGAGAAGTGTTCCTTATTTGTAGGTAAGAAAAGACTTGCTGCCTTACCCCTACATCCTATTAAAGTTGAACATCCATTTGCAAAATGGGGGCAAGATTTCATAGGACCCATCAACCCACCTTCAAGTGTAGGATACAAGTGGATTTGGACTGCCACAGATTATTTTACCAAGTGGATCAAGGTTGTTGCCTTGAAAGAGGCAAATGAATCTGTTGTCCTACATTTTTATCAGGATCTAGTGTCAAGATTCAGTACACTAGATTCAATCATCTCTAATAATGGTCTAGCCTTTTTAGGATTGAGAATTTTAGATTGGTCTGTTAGAAATAATATTTATTTGAATACTTCTTCTAACTATTACCCACAGGGTAATGGGCAGGCCAAATCTACCAACAAAAATCTAATAAGGATCATCAAGAAGACTATTGAGGACAATCAAAAAATTTGGCACAAAAAGTTAAAGTTAGCTCTTTGGGTTGACATAATTACACCTAAGAGGGCCACTGGTTGTTCCCCATATGTGCTTACTTATGGAAAAGAGGCTTGGTTACCTATTTCAGTAGAATTACCTAGATTGGCCTTTATTAAAGAAATTGAGCTGCTAGAGGAACAACCTCTAGTAATTAGGCTAGCTCAGCTCATGGAGCTAGAAGAGACAAGGAAAGAGGCCTTAAGAAAACTTGATATGCATCAAAGCCAAATGAAGAATGCATTTCATAAGAGAGAAAGAACAAGGAACTTTATTGTTAGAGATTTGGTGTTCAAGTGGAATGAACTGAGGAGCAGGCTTGGAAAGCATTCTAAATTTGATGACATTTGGGATGGGCCTTATGTTATCACAGAGTGCAAAGGAAACAATGCATTTCAGTTGTTGAAGTTGAATGGAGAGGTGCTATCTATCCTAGTTAATGGGATCCACCTCAAGCATTACCTCTTAGGATAAGAGACTTCTTCTGTATATAGTAGAGTAGTATTGTAGTAAATAAGTGCTCATGCACATTTGTTTTCAACATTTTGTTTTGGCCATCAGGGCTTGTTAGTTTTCTTTTAGTAGAATTTGTTTTTAGTTTTTGTTGCTGTTTTGACTATTGGAGAGCTGAATTACTGTGTTTTCTGAGTTAGAGAAGGACAGAGTATGAATCAATGCCCAATGGATTTTGAGGGCAACTGGTGAAATGCTTAGTAGGAAAGCATATAGCAAAAGTCACCAGAAATGTTATCATTTTTTGACCACAACTCAAAAATTGGATCGACAGCTATAACATTTTCATCTTTTTTCAGTGAGGTTTGATTTACTTCTATTATGAGTTAGTTGCATAGTTATCATGTTTCAGTGTTAAATGTAGTCCAGTTGTTCAGGAAAGAAAGAGAAGTTCCAGATCATTCATTGCATTGCAGAGTAGTAAAATGAGGTAAGTATTCATTCATCACAATTGTTATTCGTTTACAAGTTTGAATACATAAAGGAATAAGCATTCCATTAAACAAAACCATGACATATCAGATGTCCCAAATAAGTCGTGGGTTATAGTTGAACTCATGCAAATATAAACAAAATACTATGCATCTAATGAAAGAGGAAGGAAAGACATAGCCATCATTGCCTTGTTTTGTCGATCTTCATAGTATCCTCAAGTTTTGCTCCCAACCTCAGCATGTACCTAAAAAAATGTGGGAAGGGTCCCATTAGAAGCTCTAGTTATGAAAATCCTTCATCTATCAAAAGAGGCATAATACTTTAATTATAGTGCATTGATCAAATGAACATCATTCATATGCTGAAGGAACTAAAAAGAAGCAATCATGGAGCAACATTGTTTTATTCTAATCTATTTGTTTCATATGAAGGTATAGGACAAGTCATGAAGCTGATTGGAGACATTCAGCATGTGGTGTCAAATGGGCTCCCACAAGGGTTGATCCCAACATACTATTTCCCCTTGATCTCAAAAGGGATGAATAGAAAAGAGAAAAATCATTGATCACATTCACATGATAATCTGAAGGAATAGTAAAAGTAATCATAGGCATCAATTCTATTTCAAGACATAATCATGACTATAGTTTAAGGAATGAAATGCAACCATGAACATGAGCTGAACTAATAAAGAAAAGCATTTAATGGATATAACAACTGATGTCATTGCTCCAATTTTCATGAAAATGACATTCTCAGGTACTTTATTGTCATATATTTCATAATGTATCTTAGAAATATCAGAAACAGATCTCTTTTTATACATAGTTTGAACAAACTCAAATAAAGTGCAACAAGATAGCTAATAAGAGAAAACATGTGCTATCATGTCACTTCCATCTTGATATTGTATCATGAACCTATCAAGATAAATGAATAGCAGATACAGACAGACAATCATGTCATTGATGTTGAAATAGTCATGAAAGGTGCAACAGGTTCATAAGTACATATTTAGATAAAGAGTATCATTTTTTTAGTGAATAAAGGACTGCCATTAATACCAAGACAAAAAAATCAGCATATGGCCCTTTATGTATTTACCATGTTTCAGTGAAGTGTAGGAGATACAAAGAAACCAATTGATCCATAGTGCCTTGATCAAATATGACAAACCTTTGTACTTTTGTGTCATGCTATATGTTGCAATAATAAAGGGAATACAAGTGAGATGCTATCACTATGCAGAAGTACATAATACAACTTCTAGGCATCAATACCAATGTCATATGTTTTCATGAGCCAGAAGATGCTAAAGAGGTATGTTTTTATTGAACATTTCCTGTTGCATTTGATACAATAAATAGGACAGCAGAGGGTCATTATGTTGCTATGGTGTAGACAAAGTTCAAGTGCAGTACCAGAGTGATGCTACAAAATTTCATTATGTATTAAGTGTAGTGGATAAGTGCATAGCTATGTCAAGTGCATGAATAAGTTTAAACAACATCTTTATCACAAGAAGTGATCTTTCAAACTAGTGACATATGACACAGTGGACCTGATTGATGTTTTATAAAAGATCATGTATAATGCATTTGATATGATAAAGTAAGGAGGAACATCAAAAAGTCATCATGTTGCCACAGTGTATACAGAATAGGTAAACAAAGTGCCATCTTCATCAAATACAATGCTAGGATGCCATGATATAGTGAAGCCATCAGTCATGTATGAAATATGTATTTGGTATAGTCCACTGGATTGGTAAGTGAAGATCCAAAAATAAAAGACATAAATGCTACTACAGAGAAAGGAGTGTTTTGGATTGAGAAACCAACAGTATATACTGTATATACAAAGCCATGAAAGAGCAAAGGAGATAGAGAAAAGGACAACATATGAAATCCTTACTATTTTAAGCAATGATAGTGAATATGACCCAGCTATAACAACATAAGGAAAGAAAGAAGGATATCATGTGTAGTGTATGCTATAGGAGTATTTTGTGTTCAAAAGATAAAAACCTTGTTTCAGTTTTGAAACTCTTGGTTCATACAGTGAAAAGAAAAAGTGCAGAGATATATCTGAGCTAGGCTGTAATATATAATTCCATTCTGGTTAATTTTTTTAAATATACCCATGTTGAGTTTTTGAAACCCTAACATTTTTGGTAGTGTCAGAGAATAAGAATGGTAAAGCAAACTACCTATGTCAAGGCTGTAGCAGATATGGCTGTGTGTATAGTAAAAAAGGAAACCCTTGTCAAGTTTCAAAAAGCCCTCTTTCCTTCTTGCAAGATATAGTCAAACAAAACAAGTATGGAGTGTCTGTAGGTGGCCATGGAAGAGAAAGAGTTTCAGTGTAAAGTAAAAGAGAAACCCTCATTTCAAAGACAAGAAACTCCTAGTTTTAACATGAAATGACAGTGAAAACTTGCAGAACCATCTACATCGTAAGCAGCCATGACAGAAAGATAGTGATTTATCAAAATGCTAAAATACCCAAGTAGTGAAAAATGAGACCCTCATATTTTTTTTCGTAAAGTAATAAGCCCACAAAAGAGAGAGAATGAGAACTCATGGTTTAGTTGTAGAGGAGGAAGGATATCATGGCCGCGACCCATCATGAAGGTTTTGTCATTTTGCCACATTTACAGAGTTCAACACAGAAAGAGCCAAGAAAATAGATGTCAAGCAAAGAAACTGAGGAAAGAGCAACTATGGCCGCAGCCATTTAAGAAAGAAATGCCACTAAAATGAAGTCAAAATACCATTCAAGCTTCAGATACATACTCACCAAGTTCGGCCTTTCATTCTGACTCGAGAAGCGCAACATTTTTGACCATAGAGGACTAGATATGGAGAAGAAAATGTAGAACCATGAAACCCCAAGTCAGTGGCATAGAGTTGTAGAGTAAAATCAATAGCAAACAACAAATGAAAATGCCTAACTTTTAGGGTTTGACCCTTCAATTTGTTCGACAAGTGTTTCACTTCTTATATTTTTTGACCATGCAAGACAACATGATGGCATTATCCAAATAACATCATGGTCAAAACCTTGCAATCAATGGTGCCTAGCAATCATGATGTGGAGAGGCTGACACTCCCTCTTTTTGTTTGATCTTTATAAAGTCAAAGGTGGGTATCATTAGTGAATGAAGTTTATGCCTTTGATAAATTTTCAAACCTCTATTTGCAGTATGGCCTACTCATAGTAGAGTCAAAGTGTCATTTGATTATGCATGTGGTCGAGAGTCATTGACCTCCCACTTATGCATTATTTATATTTCCTTCATATAGTAGAAATGTATGAGAATCTCAAAACAAGAACTTTTGGAAATATGAAAAGCATGCAAGATAATGACATGATGAGAAGGGTCAAATTTGACATGTTGCACTTGTATAGGTAGTGAGGTGGTGTTGTCCAAGCATGAAGATAAAGATGAAGTGGTAGAATATCGACACAAGGACATGCATTTGAAGAGTTAGAGCCATGGTGCCAAGCCTTTAAGGCTTTCATATTTTTTGCAAAATATATGTAATATTTTCATCTTTTTTTATGATTTTTATAGAAAATCAATAGTGATATCTTGTAAAATATTTTGGCAAAACTGTTGACCTATTTTTCCTCTAGTAGGAGTCAAAATAATTCAAGCAGCGTTAGTCAGTGTGCACATTCCCATGAAGGCTATATTTGTGATCCTAAAGTCTAAAATCCAAATCTCAAAGTATGAAGCTTGCCTAAGGAGGCTTACCATGTGAAAGAGCTTCGAAAAATAGGCAGGTTTGTTTTTTACATCACCCTGAAATTTGCTAAGATGAGGAAGTTATGGAGGGTCATGATCAGGTCATCTTCTTTCCATAGGATCATATTCCAAATATCAGGTCATATTTCAAACATCGGGTGATATTTCTGAATATCACCCTATATTTGAAATATCACCCTATATTTGAAATATCATCTAATATTTAAAATATCACCTTCTTGTGAAATATCTCCCCATGGCCAATATGACGGTGAAGTCATCATCCCTTTTTGCCTCATGCTGATATATTTCAAACGATCACCCCATCCGACAATATGATGATGACGTCATCATAACTCCAGCGATAGACCAAGCCATCTACCTGATGACGTCATCCAAACTTTTCCAAGGGAGGGACCATTTTTCTCACAAGGGTCATGTTTCAAATATCACCCTAATCTTAAAACATGACCCGATATACAAAATCTGGACATCACCATGATGGTGACATCATCATCCTTCATCTTACGGAGGTATGTTTTCTACATCACCCGATCTTCGAGCATCATCCCCCCTTCTTCTCAATATCACCTTCCTCTAAATATCACCCCAATATTCGTATTATCACCTGATCCTTTTAATATCACCCTGAGCATCCATGATGGTGATGTCACCTTCATATCCCGAAACTTTAATCACCTATATCTCCACCATCCTGGCGAATTTCAACATGATGTAAAAGGAAAAAATGCATGTTTTTACCTCCTCTTTCATATGGCAGGTTTCTCAGGAGGATTTTCTCACTTCGAATTTTAGATCCAGATCTGCATGATGATCGAGTTGACGTTTCAGCGACATTTTGGAGTAGATGCAAATATTTTGTAAATTTATTACTGCAGGTAGAGAGAGCAGCTCGCATTGATGATAAGGGATATTTCTCCACCGCCTTATTCTAGGTGTTGCATATAGTCATGGTGGAGGATAGACTCACCAGCTGCTTGTATTTAATATCAAAATATCTCCCACCTGCCCCTGTTCTAGTTCTTTTCACGCCATTACTCCTGGCAGCTGGGACGTTCTTCCCGAGGTATTTTCAGGATGCAGCTACCTTGAAGTGAATTTTGTAACCGACTTAGGGCATCATTTTTGAATGCTATATAAGCTGAGGCTTATGATGTAAATAGGGTCAGAACTTTTTAGCATACAAGCTCTTTTGTTTCCAAATAGAGCTTTTCATACACTGTAACCCTGCCTCCCTACTGAATATATGCAACTTATCATACCTCTTTTATTGATTTGCTAGTTCTGTGTGAATCTACATATGGTTGTTTGTGAATGTCTTTCTTCCTCTCAATCATATTGCTTTTGGCCTCTGCTAGGATCATTTAAATCTATGTATACATCCTTGCTATATCCATATGTGTTGTGCATATATTTTCAGTCATGTGAAAGTCTCTTATAATCTGTCTGGTGCATCACCCTTTTATGTTTTCTTTTTTAAGTTTAGCTATTTCATCCTTATTTCAAAGCATTCCTTCTCCCTTTCCCCCAAAATCAAGTAGTTTTAGGTGATAATCAGGCAAGGAAGCCAGCCTTCTCCAGAGGTCTGATCTCTTTGAGCAAGGTCCCATGCCTGGAGATCATTCCTACTGTGTCATTGGAATGCTTGGAAACTCTTCCAAGAAGGGTGCAATTTCATGTGACAACAGTTTCTGGCATGCCCTGTGGGACTCAACTTTATTACTAGTTTTGATGTGCAGCCAGAGATTTTCAGACCTGTGAGAGGTTAACCCTGCATATCTGGTGACTCACATTGAGGAAGAGCAAGAAGATTAGTCCTGCTGATGCATTTTTATGAGAAAGATTCAAACTAGGAGTTCAAGCTCATTTGACTATTTACAGCTGTCACCACCTAGAAGACAGGGGAGAGCTATAGCAAGGACTCCAGTTTCAAAAAGAATACAGTCAACTCCACCAAATTTCAGACCAGTTGCCCCTGTAGTCCCTGTAGCGACTTAAGCAAATCTACCTCCAGCTGTTTAGATGGCAAGAAATCAACCATTTGTGGCTTTTGATGGGGGCAGCCCTTTAAATCTGACAGTACATGATGTTATACCCATGGCAGCCTTGAAGAGTCTACCTTATTTTACAGGGGAGAATCAGACTACCCCTATTGAGCACATTAGAGACATAGCATCTCTGTGTGGTGTGCATCATATAACCCAAGAGAATGTAGCCATCAGACTGCTGGCTACCTCATTCAAGGGGAAAGCATTGCAATGGTTCAGGAGTTTACCAATACAGACTATAGGCACCTGGGATAATCTAGGAGAGAAGTTAAACAAGCAATTCCAAAATAAATTAGACAACCTGTCATTGGTTGAGCAGATGACCATTATAAAGAGAGCTCCTTAGGAGCAAATGATGGACTTTAATTTTAGATTCCAGAAAACATCAGACAGAATCCCTGCCTTGGTAAGACCTCCAGCAGAATATGCATTCTTATATTTTTTGAAGGCCTTAAATAGTGATGTTTCTGTGATGATACAATCATTAGGAGGAAATAGTTTACTAGATGCCTATGAATTAGCTGTTAGGGCAAAAAATAATCTGATTCAAGCTAGAAAAATAGCACCCAGACCACCAGTGCCTATCTTTCCTGAGATTCAAGCTTCAATGCCTTTACCAATCCCATATTTTGTCCCTTTACCTGTTGTAGCAGCATTACCAAGCACTTCAAATTCTGAGCCTGCTACCTCTAGTTCATCCCAAGAGCTAAAAGAGATAAAGACTAGCTAGCAAAGGATAGAAAATATCCTTCAGACCTTTGGCAATGAGCTAGTAAACATTAAAAAGCAGCAGTCCCAGAATAGACAGTCTTATCAGCCACAACCTCAAGGGCAAAATCAGTAGCCATATCAAGGCCAAAATCAACCTTACCAGGCTAATAGGCCCCCCTATCAGAGCAATTATCAAGGTGCTAGGCAAAATGTGAATTAGAGGGCTTTTCAGCCTTACAATCTAGCACCTATCAATGTAGTAAGGGATCTTGTCCCTACTCAGAACAATCTTGCAGCTGAATATGAATGGTGCTATCCATGCAATTAGCCACACAATCAGGCAGCCTGCTCAAATGGAGTTATAAATCAGGCTCTGATGGTACAGAATGTTGCATCCACACAATCAAATACACCTCATGATGGAGTTGTGCAACAATAGGAACAACCTCAGAGTGATTCTACTTTCATGAACTGGCAAGAGGGTGAATTCTGTGGCATAAATAGTGATAACACCTCAGTTGCAGAAAATACAAGAGCCAAGAAGAGGGGTTATGAAGTAGACCAAGTAGCAAGTAAAGAGAAAGGACATGCTAGTGTTTCTACATCATATATTCCCCATATCCTACAAAGAAACAACCCATCAACAGCAAGGGAGATGCCTCACTTGCAGGCATAGACTATTGCTACAAAATCAAAATAGAAGGTAACTGCCATTCCACCCTTCAATATCATTGAAAATATGAAGAAGATGAATGTAACAATGTCCATGTGGGATTCCCTAGCCATCCTTGGCTAAAAGAAAATGTTGTAGTCTGCCTTATCTGATTTGAAGGTATCCAATGATACAACTATTGACCCAAGTAGGGTTGTCTTTACTAATTCATCCCAGGATGATAGCAAATAGCCTAACAAAAGTGACAAACCACTCCCATTTTATGTATCATTGATAATTGGAGGCAAGTTAGTACATAATTGCATGGTGGATAGTGGAGCAAGCGGTTCTGTGATGCCTAAGCAAGTTGTAGACCAATTAGGGCTCAAGTACCAGCCTCTTGAGAAGGGTGTACTCCAATTAGATGGTACAATTGTTAATATTGTGGGTGTAATAAAAGACCTAGGCCTCACCCTTCACACTTGCCTAAATGTTTCCATCCTCCAAGAAGTTTTTATCATTGATTTGCCCCCTTACTTTGTCATGTACTTATCAAGAGAATTTACAGCCAAGATAGGAGGATATTTATCCTCAAACTGGTCCCACATGTTTTTCAAGACCAGATATGGCACCAAAGTAACTCTAAAATCTAAGTTGCTTTCAAATCATCACATAGAGCCTTATACACCAAGTGTTGTTAATGCAAATTGCATTATTGTTGATGATCCTGAATTAGTTGCTGCTCAAGAACTACAAGCTGAAAGCATACCAGAGGTACTATTAAGAGAGTGGGCCTCGGAAGATGTTATAGATGATCCTAAGGAACACATCCAAGAGACTGGTATGGGCGTTTACATACTACATGAACCTGACATAGCAATACAAAGCCTTGTAAAAGATGTAGAGCAGCAGATTGAGCAGCATAATAAAGTGTGGGAGATGTACTTTGATGGCTCTAGGAGCAAAAATGGATCTGGTGGAGGTGCAATGCTTGAGTCACCACAAGGTGAAAAGTACTACTCTTCTTTCCATTTTGCCTTTGCATGTACAAGCAACACTACTGAATATGAAGGATTAATCCAAGGTTTGCAGTGGGCAAGAAAAAGGAAGATTGGCTGCCTGCAGGTGTTTGGGGATAGTGAACTCATTGTGAATCAGGTAAGAGGACTGCATCTTACAAAAAGTGATGTTCTGAAATGTTACAAGCATACGGTGTGGAACATGATTGAAAAGTTTGATGCTTTCAACCTGATCTCCATTCCAAGAAGTCAAAACTCTCGTGCTGATAGGTTAGCCACAATTGGGGCTCAATTTGACATGCCCAGTGATATTCAAAGGGAGAAGGCACAACCTCATGTAAAAATAGTTGATAGGCCCTCTATCCCTGATAATAATATTCATTGGCAAGTTTTTGAAAGTGATGAGCAGATCCTGCAGTTACTGTTAGAGGAAGATGAGTTTTCCATGATGAATTAGGATAAACTCAAACAACAATATGGCAATGATCAAATTGTTCAGCTAAGAACAAACAAACTACCCAGGGGATTGGTAACCTTGGAATCTATTTTTAGTATAGATGATCAGCTGAAGAAAAACAAGACCAGCATGCAGGTTAAAGAAGAGCATTATGAGGAGCTAGAAATTTTCAAGGGTAAGCTCCTTAAAATTGGTAAAATCTACTTAGCTGAGGACAGAAGAGCTTTTATTGCTCTCTGTCAAGAATTTGAAGATGTGTTTGCTTGGGATTATTTAGACCTAAAGGGTTTTGACCCTCATATTGCCCAGCATACCATAGAGTTAGAACCAGATACTAAACCTATGAGGTAGAAGCAAAGGCCTCTAAATCCCAAGTTAGAGCCCCTCATGATTAAAGAATTGACTAAATTAATTGAAGGGAAAATCATTTTTTGAATCAAGCACACCTCTTGGGTCTCCAACCTTGTCCCTGTAAGGAAGAAGGCTGTGTGTTGACTTCAGAGACCTCAATAGAGCTTGCCTAAAAGATCACTACCCATTGCCTTCAATGGAACAAATTCTATAGGTAGTGGCTGGTTCTGAGAGATTTTCCTTGCTTGATGGATTTTCTGGTTACAATCAGGTGTTAGGCAAGGAGGAGGATCAGTTCAAAACTACTTTTACCACTAAATGGGGCACCATGGCCTACAAGAGGATGCCTTTCGGCCTCTCAAATGCTAGCTCTACTTTTTAGAAAGCCATGGATATGGCTTTTAAGGGTTTGCTGTATAAACTGGTGCTAGTATACCTTGATGACATAACAATCTTTTCTCAGAATGCATCTAAGCATTTATCTCATCTGAGGCTAGTTTTTGAAAGATGCAAGGAATTTGGGATATCTCTGAATCCTAGGAAGTGCATATTTGTTGTCCATGAGGGTAAGCTATTAGGGCATGTGGTGTTAAAGGAGGGTATTACCATTGATCCTAAGAGGGTGAAGGCTATTTTGGAGCTGCCTTTGCCTAGTCACAAAAGGGGACTTCAAAGCTTCATTGGTAGAATTAATTTTCTATGAAGGTTCATACCTGATATTGCAAATCTTTTGAAGCCTTTGACATCCATGTTGAAGAAGAATACAGCTTTCATTTGGACAAGTGAAGCCAAGCTCAGCTTCGAGTCCATCAAAGAGGCACTAGCAGCTACACCAATGATGGTAAATCTTGACTTCTCCAAGGATTTCATCTTATATTCTTATGGCAGTTTGGATACCATCTCTATGATTTTGGTGCAGTAGTAGACTGAGAGTTTTGAGAAACCAATCACTTTCTTCAGTCAAGGGTTGGAAGAGTATGAGCAGAAGTATAGCTTCGTTGAAAAGCACGTCCTTACAATGATAAGGAACCTCAAGAAGTTTCAGCATCTTGTTTCTAACAACAAGATACACCTGATGGTAGCTCACCCTAGTGTGAAGGAGTTCTTGTTAAGTAAAGATGTAAATGAGAAAAGAGCTGGTTGGATCACTAAGGTCATGGAATATGACGTGGATATCCAGATAACCAAGCTTGTCAGAGGCAGAGGACTCAATGAACAACTTGCTACCTGTTCTAAGAATAAGGTAGAAGAGGAAGTAGAAGTACTTCTGATCATGAAGGAGAAGCATCAGAATGATACAGCAATAGCAGGCATCAGTTGGGTTAATGACATGACTCAATTTTTGCAAACTGGTAAATGTCCTACAGGTCTAGATAAAACTAAAAGAAGATATTACAGACTGCAATCCATTCCATATGTTTTAATTGATGGCATCCTTTTTAGAAAGGACTTTAATGGTATATTGTTAAGGTGCATTGATGAAGGTTAGACTGACAAGGTGCTACATCAATTCCATGATGGAACAACAGGGGGTCATTTTGCCCCAAGGACAACTGCTTGATAAGTAATGAGAGCTAGCTACTACTGGCCCAACTTATTTAAGGATGCCCATGCATGGGCTAGAAAATGTATAAAATGTGCCATTTTTGTGGGGAAGGAAAGGCTGCCAGCTTTACCTCTATAGCCAATACAGATAGAGTAGCCCTTTATCCGATGGGGCATTGATTTTATAGGTCCTATTAATCCACCATAAAGTGTAGGCCACAGATGGATACTCATAGCTACAGACTATTTCACAAGATGGACCGAAGCAGTAGCCCTGAAGGAATCCAATGAGCATGTTGTTTTAAATTTTTATGATGATTTGATATCCAGATTTGGAGTACCTGAGTCAATCATCTCTAATAATGCTTTAGCTTTTGTTGGCCTAAGGATAACTGACTGGGCTATCAAAAATGGGATTTATTTAAATACCTCATCTAATTATTACCCATAGGGTAATGGTTTGGCTGAATCTACAAACAAAAATCTCATAAGGATCATTAAAAGATCAATGGAGGATAACCAGAGGACCTGGCACACTAATCTGAAGTATGCATTGTGGGCAGATAGGATAACTTCTAAATGGTCTATTGGGAACTCTCCATATCTTCTAGTGTATGGAAAAGAGGCAAGATTGTCTATATCTATGGAACTGCCAGTACTAGACATCATGAATCAGCTAGAAATGTTTGAAGCAGAGGGCCCCATGGCTATTAGATATGCTCAGCTTATGGAGCTTGAGGAAAGTAGAGATAAAGCCATGAAGACCATGGAGTGTCATCATCTTCAAACAAAAAGAAATTTTGACAAGAAGGCCACCCCCAAAAATTTTAGAATGGGTGATATGGTGCTCAAATGGGATCAATTGAAAAGCAGACTAGGAAAGCATTCCAAGTTTGAGAACATGTGGAGTGGCCCATTTCTCATTACTGAATGTAAGGAGCACAATGCATTTCAGTTATCAAGTATGGATGGACAAATTTTGCCTATCCCAGTCAATGGGATACACCTAAAGAGGTGTTTTGAGGTATGAGTGCTTTGTAAATCAATAGATTAGGTTTCTGCGTTTCCAACAAGTGCTATTGCACATTAGTTTAGATCCTTTTGCCTTCCCTATATGTTGTCTAGCACAGTTTGGGGGGGAGTTGCTTTCAACATTTTTGTCCTAGATAGATCTTCCAATGTTCTTCACTACCATATCCTGAGTTGCTAGAGTCAGAAAATATCAGTATATTTATAGTTTCTGTATGACTCCATGCCCAATGGATGTTTAAGGCCACTGATCTAACTGTTTAGCAGGCAAACATCCCATAGAGGTCGCCAAATTGTTGACCTATTTTTCCTCTAACAGGAGTCAAAATAATTTAAACAGCATCAGTCAGTGTGCACATTCCCATGAAGGCTATATTTGTGATCCTGATGTCTGAAATCCAAATCTCAAAGTATGAAGCTTGCCTAAGGAGGATTACCATGTGAAAGAGCTTGGAAAAATAGGCAGGTTTGTTTTTTACATCACCCTGAAGTTCACTAAGATGAGGAAGTTATGGAGGGTCATGATCGGGTCATCTTCTTTCCATAGGGTCATATTCCAAATATCGGGTCATATTTCAAACATTGGGTGATATTTTCGAATATCACCCTATATTTGAAATATCACCCTATCTTTGAAATATCGCCCTATATTTGAAATATCACCCTATCTTTGAAATATCACCTTATATTTGAAATATAATCTGATATTTCAAATATTACCTTCTTGCGAAATATCTCCCCATGGCCAATATGATGGTGACATCATCATCCCTTTTTGCCTCATGCTGATCTATTTCAAATGATCACCCCATCCGACAATATGACGATGATGTCATGATAACTCTAGTGATAGACCAGGTCATCTACCTGATGACATCATCCAGACTTTTGCAAGGGAGGGGTCATTTTTCTCGCAAGGGTCATGTTCTGAATATCACCCTAATCTTAAAACATGACCCGTTATACAAAATCTGGACATCACCATGATGGTGACATCATCATCCTTCATCTTGCGAAGGTATGTTTTCTACATCACTCGATCTTCGAGCATAATTCCCCCTTCTTCTCAATATCACCTTACTCCAAATATCACCCCGATATTCATATTATCACCAGATCCTTTTAATATCACCCTGAGTATCCATGATGGTGACGTCACCTTCATACCCTGAAGCTTTAAACACCTATATCTCCTCCATCCTGGCAAATTTCAACATGATGTAAAAAGAAAAAATGCATGTTTTTACCTCCTCTTTCATATGGTAAGTTTCTTAGGAGGATTTTCCCACTTCCAATTTCAGATCTGGATCTGCATGACGATCAAGTTGACGTTTCAACAACCTTTTGGAGTAGATGCAGATATTTTGTGCATTAATTTCTGCATGTAGAGAGAGCAACTCGCATTGATGATAAGGGATATTTCTCCACCGCCTTGTTCCAGGTGTTGCATATAGTCATGGTGGAGGATAGACTCGCCAGCTGCTCGCATTTAATATCAAAATATCTCCCACCTGCCCCTATTCCAGATCTTTTTGCACCATTACTCCTGGCAGCTGGGACGTTCTTCCTAAGGTATTTTCAGGATGTAGCTCCCTTGAAGCAAATTTTGTAACTAACTTAGGGCATCATTTTTGAATGCTATATAAGCTGAGGTTTATGATGTAAATAGGGTCAGAACTTTTTAGCATACAAGCTCTTATGTTTCCAAATAGAGCTTTTCATACACTATAACCTTGCCTCCCTACTGAATAAATGCAACTTATCATACCTCTTTTATTTATTTGCTAGTTCTATGTGAATCTGCATATGGTTGTTTGTGAATGTCTTCCTTCCTCTCAATCATATTGCTTCTTGACTCTACTAGGATCATTTAAATCTGTGTATACATCCTTGCTATATCCATATGTGCTGTGCATATATTTTTAGTCCTATAAAAGTCTCTTTTAATCTATCTGGTGCATCACCCTTTTATGTTTTTTTTTTAGTTTAGTTGTTTCATCCTTATTTCAAAGCATTCCTGCTCCCTTTTCCCCCAAAATCTAGTAGTTTTAGGTGATAATCAGGCAAGGAAGCCGGCCTTCTTCGGAGGTTTGATCTCTTTGAGTAGGGTCCCACACCTAGAGATCATTCCCATTGTGTCATTGGAATTCTTGGAAACTCTTCCAAGCAGGGTGCAATTTCACGTGACAACAAAAACCATAAGCCAAATATCATTTTATTTTTGCAAAAAATCATATCAAATGGAGATATAGAACAAAATTGCCATAGCACTGTAAAGTTAATTTTAAAGCAATAATTTCAATTTGTTTTATTTAGAGTCATATAGGACAAATTTTGGAGCTTTCATGAGTAGAGAAAAGCAATTTTATGGTGGGACCATATGAGAGGGTAGTTTTGTAGCCTTATTTTCCAGATTGGTGCTAGATCCAGAGGTTTATTTTTGGCTTTTATAGGTAGCTCGAAAATGGACTTAGGGTCTATTTTTAGGAGTTTTTTCACCTTTCTTTTGGGGAGATCTTTTGGAGGCATTTATAGGAGAAAAATCTTAGTTTTTCTCAGTCAGTCAGTTTCAGTTTCTTCTCTCTTGTTCACAGGTAGATTTGTATACAGACAGTTGGTTGATATTTCATTTTACATGCATTGTACTCCTTACAATTCTAATAGCAAATTTTCCTAATTCATCTACTTATGTGTTTTATAGGCTTGATTTGATGTCTTATTGTGACAATTTCTTGTCCTTTATCATGTCCTGGTGTTGTTAGATTGCATGTTTTCTCCTAGTTGTAATCTGTGCTTGAATTAAACCTTATTACAAACTATTTAGGGATTAGAACTCATAGGTGAGATTGTGAAAATTTTAATTTTGAAGAACTATTTTGTGAGTGAATAGATTCATTTAGATTAGATTCAAGAGTCAATTTGCATTTTAGTTACCTTTCTACCCCTTTTCCTTGCAAGTCATTAGTTTAGGAATCATAAGAGAACCAACTCACTCTAGAGATTCATTCTCATAATAGGAGACCCACATATGAGAATGATTCCATGTTTCAATAGGTATCTAAGTTTCTGTGAACTTAGCAAGGGTGCATACTTGATTGACAACAAGTTTCGAGCTCTACTTTGATATTGTTGTCTTCAATCAAATTCCTAGAATTTAGAATAGAGCAGATGATGCAATGGACACCATAGGTTCTCTCTTGGACATTCCAAACAATGCACCTCAGTTTGAATTCTTTGTGGAACAATTGTTGATCCTCGTTTTTGATATCCTTGAATCAGAGATGGTGTGTGAAATTGTTGGTCCCAATTCCCCTTGGTACAAAGATATGTACAAATACCTTCATGACCAGATCATTCCCTCTGACCTATCCTCCAAAACATGAAAATCCTTCATTTACCAAGCCGCTAGATATGTCATCATCGATGACACCCTTTATCATCATAGCTTTGATAATACCCTCCTGAGATGTCTCGATTCTAAAGAAGCACAAATAGATTTACACAAAGTACATGAGGTATATGTGGAACTCACTCTAGTGGTCCTACCTTAGCAAAGAAAATCATAAGAACTGGATACTACTGGCCCACAATGGAATATAGTGCATATAATTTCATCAAGAAATGTGTTACATCCCCAACTTATAATTAGACCTAATCTTAAGCTTCCATGGTAATTAGGTTTGATATTGTGAAAATATCTAATTTAATATTTTATTTTGAGGTTAATGATGGATGATAGTTAGTTATGAAACTATTTGTTCATATGAATATTAAATTAATTTGAATTGTGAAAAATATGATGATGCACTGATCATGATTTTATGGTCCTGAGTGTGAACAAGAAAATGCAATGTCTTTCAAAGAAGGAAGAAGAGTATCATCTTGGAGGAAGAATTAGATGTCAAGAAATGGGGCTAATAGCCATCTAAATATCTGTATGCTCAAAATCATGACTCTAGTTGCCTAGGGCTGTCAGGTCAGATTTCAGCATGCACATGGACCCTTTCCCTCCTTGCCACAAGGTGATCCGCCATGTCACTCTCGCTCATGTGGAAGTAGCTAGTTGAGAGGAGGCAAGACATGGCGGGGGTCTAGCTTGTTGGAGAGATAGACTTAGCAAAGGGGGTTCGGCAAGTTCTGTGGTCTTTGTTGTTGTGTGTTTTGTTGTATGTATCACTCAATTGATGTGGTAGTTAAGATAACCCTATGATTCGAAGGGTCACTAGTCTCTCTTCTTCTATTTGGATTGTTTGAATTCCACCTTTGTGTGGGCAAACGGTTGTTTTTGTTGATTCCTTCTACTATTTCTATGTCCTTGAGAAATGCACTGTGTAGCCATAATTGCCTAATTTATTTAATCAACAAGAGAACAAATGGGTCTTCTTGTGGTGGAATTTGTGTCTGTTGTTGAGGTTGCAGATGTAGCTCCTTGATCTCATCACAGATAGCCCTTACCCACTGTCCTCATACTCCTAAACACATTCGTGAATTAGGATAGAGGAAATCTTATAATTGCTAACTCTAACTAGATCTAGGGTTTTGACTTTGTTCAACTATGATTACCTCATGATGGAATCGAGGGTTTGCAATGTTGTCTATTTTAATATATCTATATGAATGCAAACTAAATGATAACATGCAAAATGTATTTTTGGTATTTTTAGAATATTTTGGAAAGGAAAATGCTTCTAATCTATGAAAGAAATATGTATGCAATCCTATATGTCTTTCCAAATGCAAAGTTTAATTTGTGTTTTTGTGGGTTTTTTGGTGTTTTCAATGCAATCTAATCTAATGGAAAGGAAAGATGCTTTTTCTAAAAAAGTAGATCTAGGAATGTAAAAAAAACAACTAATCTAGCATGCAAGATCTAAACTATCAAGGAAAAAGCAAAATGTTACTATTCCTAATAATAATGTGATTATCTAATTACTACAAAAGTAATGAAATAACCTGAAAGAGATGAAGATTTGTTGACTCCACTACCCTGAGTATCCTTGTATAGGCAACCTTGAATCCTTCTGTGGTAGCAGGCGATCCTCTTGACAATAAAATGATTTGAAGAAGCAAAGAGAAGCTTTTGTGAAGCTTGTATGAGCCTTGAATTGAGCACAATGGCTAAGAATTGAGCAATGTAGCATTGCTTGATTGAACAAAAGAAAGTAAAAGGGACTTACATCCTGTATGAGCAGATGAATGCTAGGCTGGAGAGCAAACATGGTAAGAGCTGGTGGACACTGAATTTTCCTCCCTTTGTGCTTGAGGGAGGGGGTATTTATAGGTTTGAAGAAGGGATTGGATTGCAGAGTTAACTCATTTGATTGATGTGTTAACAAGAATAGATTGGGGAGTTAACAAGGTTGATTTCCTAGTGAACTTAGCTTATTAAGGAGTGATGAAGCAATGCTATCTTATCAATGAAGAAGAAATGGAGGTGAGGGACTACATGAGATTGATTAGAGAGTTAATTATAGATCAGATAGAGCTAATTATGCATGTGTGGGTGCATGAAATAGTTAACTCCATATCAAGGATCAAAAAACATGCAAATAGAAAAAAAAATAGGCAAAAATAGAGCAAAAACATGAGAGAAACTTGAGTTTTTCTGTGGGTCAAAAGATGGTAGGGTCACCATATTCATTAGATAGGGTCACCTAAGGAGCGACCCCAAGTTTCCTGGGGAGATCTGGGATCAAAAGTGTAAAATGCAAAAATTTAGGCTGGCATAAGGTATAGGGGAGGAAAAGGATGATTTCTACATCAAGAAACAGGTTAGTCATGTGGAAGAATCTAAATCTCCACTTGCATCTTCAGGATCCCTAGTGGGGATCTAGAAATAATCGGGGGAGATTTGGATTGATTGGTCGAAATCAAAAATGGAAAGCAGGAGATGGATTAAGGGACCTCTAGAAGGCTTCTATGAGGTGCATTAGATGAAATACACAAGGGAGAGGTGAAAAACCACCTACAAGACACTCACAAGGCTTAGGATCAAGGTCAAAAAATAGAAAATGCACATTGACAAGTGTTGCAACAAGTGTCAAAAATTGTCACAAACAAGGAAGAAGGAGAATCGACAAAGCGAAAAGGACACAAAACAAGAAGAGAGGACACATCATCAAGAGGCCTACTGACCAAAGTATTTATTTTCATGCTTACATGTACATGACAAGGATTTGAATCATCATAGGGGTCCTTGTGGAGGCAGTGCGTGATTTTTGTGCTTACATATTTGCCCCCTCGGGGACAGTAGTCTAGATGAAAGGTAGGTATGGTTCTTGAACTAGGCCTTATCTATTGTCGATTTTCCACAATTTGTACTTGCAATAACTAATATCAGTCTGACATCAAAATATATGAAAACTAAAATAATGACCTTACCATGGATCATTTGAGTTCAACTAGTCACTTGCTTTTGTCAGTTCTGACCTATAGGTATGAGAGCACATAAAACAATGCATGAAACAAAATGCATAATAGCAAAGAACTTATCTAAGTGCATAAAAGAAACTAAACTAAGGGAAAACAAAGAGAGCCAAATTGTGAGATCAGAATGAAATGGTGACGGAATAGTTCATGTGAGCAGTTGATAGAGAGGTATTGTCGAGGGGATCGCAGAGATGGCCACCTCTTCCTCAACCATGAAGAATCAGGTAAGTAATCAATGAAAAACTCTTCTCTAAACCCTAGGTTAAACTTTGCAAGAAAATATTGAAATTGTCTACTTTTGGTGATTTTTCTTATTGCATTGTGTTTGTCTCATTGTTTAGACCAAGATTGGTCTTTTATTTTCCAAAATTGGTTGAGAAATGAGGTTTTTAGACTGATGTTTTCTTGAAGGGGTCACTCTTAGGGTCGCCCCTTTTGGTAGGCAGGGTTGTCCCAGGGAGATCCTGTCTGACAACAGGGTCACCCTGGGGTCCATCTTGCTTTGCAATAGGGTCACCTATGTAGATCCTGACTGACATCCGGGTCGCCTGAGGGGTGACCCTGTGGGACTAGTTTCTGGCTACATTTGTCATTTTTTAACACTTCTTTCACTCTAAACTAACATGAATTGGTCACTTAATCTACCTATTTATTACAATTTTTTATGGTTTATATGATTTATTTGTGTAAATTTTTCTATAGTTTTACAATTTTTAGGGATTTTTACAAGTTTACGAGATCTAATCTAAACTTCTCTTTTTGATTTTTTTGCAGGAGATGCACATTTGATGGAATACTGGCTGAGAGCAAGGGTGGCTTTCAGGGATGTTCACTTTACTTAGTGTAGAGGATCGTGCCATACTCAAGAGGACAGGTCTTGGCAGAGTTTGTCACGTTCTTGTGATCTATCATGTATGTTATATATGTTGTGATATTCTGACTTACTGGGATGTAGATAGGAACACATTCAGGTTCCCATAGATTTTAGGAGAGTGGACTATCACTCTTTATGTTGTGTATCGTATTCATGGGGTCCCTTTAAGGGGAAGTTGAGGCTCATCAGGTGGATCGAGTCTTGCAGTAGTTCAGCGAGGATGTCCCTGAGGACTTGCCCCTTGTGTCCACTTGTTATAGGACCGTCCAGGAGATGGAGGAGATTGGACAATGGGATGTCACTTGGATACCTTTGATGCCAGGTGTCTTCATCACTAGAGCTTATAGAGGAGGATGAAAGAGAGGGAGAGGGACTCCTTCCTGATCTATGACTATGATAGTTGATTAAGAGTCCACTGATGAGGACTATGTTCCTGATAGCGATGGTTCATCAGTGAGGCCCCCCTCAAGGATGAGGATTTTGAAGACATTGATGTCCTGAATGAGGTTCCTAACATCCCCGAGGGTCCTCCTGTTGTTCCTCAACCTCCTCATTCAGATGAGGTGATGTGTTAGCTTGACCCTAATTGGCAATGTGGAGATCCATGTAAGTTTGGTCTATTTGTTTTCTCTTTGGCTTTGTCTTTTCTCTTTTCATGTGGCACTGACTTGGTCTTGACTTTAACTTTGGCTTTTCAGGCAATGTCAAAGAGTGGAGGGACTTGGTTCGCAAGGTTAATGTTGTATTAACCTTTCCCTTTACTAGGATGACCCATGATCATCTCTTGGATGACACACAGACATTTTTTATCCTATTTACCATGGGTGTGAGATGATTACAACATTGAGGACCCAAGTTAACACAATTCAGGGTGAGAATAAAGTACTTCAGGAGGTGGCTTGCCTTAATGTTTAGCGTTCTGGCACTAGTATGGTAGGGCCTTCATAGTCACATGCCCATAGTAGAGCACATCATTCTCACAGGTCCCATGGAGCGATGAGTGGTACTCGTAGATGGAGGAGTTGAAGCCCTAAGGGTTCTGTTGGAGGGAACCAACCTTGAATTTCTTTTCTTGAAACTCATGCCCCCTTGCATGGGGAGCTTCCACTTCTCTCGAGAGCATTTTTTCTTAGCTCTTTGATACATATTGTATATGTAAACTTCAGATGTATCTATGAAACTTTATCCTTTTCTATGGTTTTTTCCTTTGTCAAATTCTATACTCATCTCTTGTCCATGTTTGGAAGTTTTAGGAATTTTTTTGATTATGGTGACCTTTTCAACTCTTTTAACAAATGCAATCATAACAATGATGACATGTTTTAACTGAATGTCATGAGTTATGACACTTTGACTTTATTTCTTTGAGACTCCTTTTTTGATTTTGATATGGATGCAACATGGAACAGACAAAATGACTACTCTTAAATACAATTTTTAGTTCAGGGGATTGTAGGTTCTCCTAATATAAGAAACCTATTCAAGGCTACGAGATAGGATTTTAGAAAAACTCAAGTGGGGGAGTTAAAATGAATCATGGAGTACTTCTAATTTCTAAGATTTTGCTAAAGGCTAAACACTGATCCTTATCTTGATAGGACAATCTAACAAGCTTTCAAATTAGACAAGCAACAAGTTTTATAGGTGTTCACTAGACTTAGATCGTAGATGGCAAGCAAGATAGACCTAGGGTAAATGATATCTAGGAAAGAACAAGGGTCTCTAGATAGAAGATGATCCTAGAGACTACTAGACTCTTCAGCTTTGCTCAGCTAGTGTCTGTGTGTGCTTTGTACCTTTCTTTCTCTATTAGAATATCACTCTTGAGGCTTTGAGCTTAGAATGATGTCCACCCAAGAGTACAAACTTTCAACAATCTTCTCTCTTTCACTCTTTTTTTGTATCTCTCTTTTTTTTGCTTTTCACTTTTTTTGTATTTTGTTCACTTGATTTTTCTTAATTTTATTGGATTTTTTGACTTCTCAAAAAATGAATGCTTTTGGGACTTTGATATGCAATGCTTTGATCTCTCAATTCTCACTTTTCTACACTCTTATTTTGATCACTCATTTCTTTATTCACTCAAATTTTAGATTGCTTCCTTCAAAGTTTTGATCTCCTTGGCATTTTTGGCCAAGAAAGATAAGGGGCTGAGTGCCACCTAAAGGTTTTGTAATCTAGTCGGGCTTCTCTATTACCAGGGAAGAATTGGGAAGGTCTATTTGCAAGCTTCCTTTGAACACTATAGGTTTGAATACTGACTTTGCCTAGACCTAACATCTTGACTTATTAAGACTGGGATCGATGTAAAGCTAAGAGCTAAGCTTTGATTTTGAATCACTGGGAATGAAGGGGGATAATGGCAATTGTGGAAAATGAGGAATCTCTAGGTCCTAAAAGGATCATGTATATCTAGGCAACACTAGATTCCTTAAAAGGAAAATAGTATAAGAGCAAGTCATGAACTGCAATGCATGATGAACAGAATGAAACTAAAATGCAAGAAATAAATTGTTTTTGGCATTTTGAGTTTTTATAATTTTTTTGTATTTTTATGTTTTCTATATTTTTTGTTTTTTAGACATAGTATTTCTTAAGGTGAAAGGCATTGACCATTTATCCAAACTCATCTCCCTCCATTGTGCACAAGAGATAAGCACCATTTCTGATATCTTCTTTAACCGTGTAGGGGCCTATCCAGTTGGGTCTGAATTTTCATCTTTTGCCTACTCTTTTATTGATCAGATTGTCTATCTTGAGCACTAAGTCTCCCACTATAAATGGCCTTGGGATGACTTTCTTGTTATACTACTTTTGAATTTAGCCAACCTGACTACCCTCTATTCTTCATTATCTGATAATCCTTGTAACGACACTCTCATGCTGGGAAATTCTACTTCTAATGGCAACACCACCTCTATCCCAAAGGTAAGGGCATAGGGGGTGGTTCCAATTGGTGTTCTGATACTTGTTATATAAGCCCATAGAGCTGGATATAGTTGCAGATGCCAGTCTCTCTTGGAGTCTTTTACGATTTTGACCAATATTGACTTCAAAGTTTTATTGGTAGCCTTTGCTTATCTATTTCCTTGAGGGTAATAGACTGAAGGGGAACTATGATTGATATGACACCTTTAACATAATTCTCTCACCTATGGGTTTTTGAAGGATGAGGCATTATCTATCGCTATTACTTGAGGGATTCTGAACTGGCAAATGATTTGGTTCAAAATGAATTTAGCGATCACGGCTCTTGATATTGTGGTGAGAGGCATGGCCTCTACCCACTTTGTGAAATACTCTATTGCCGCTATGATGAATAGATGTCTATCTATTGATGGGGGGATATCTTTCCCACCAGGTCTAATCCCCATGTGGAGAAGGGCCAAGGTGTGATAATTGGCTGCAAATCTCTCATTGGTGTATGGTGAACATGAGCGTAAACTTGACACTTCAGGCATCTTTCTACAAATTTGATTGCATCTCCCTATAAACAAGGCCAAAAGTATCCCATTATATGTATCTTTCTTTATGTGGAATGACCACCAAAACATCCACCATGGCTTCCACTGTGACACTCTTCTAATATCGTATGTGCTTCTTCCTTGACAATGCATCGAAGCAATATTCCATCTAGGGCCCTTCGATAGAGTACATCATCTATTAAGACATATCTTGTGGTGAGGATGCATAATCGTCTTTTCCCCAAAGGTCTCATGTTTTCTAGGAAGGTTTTGTTTGTGAGATAGTTCATAATGTCTCGATACCAATACGATGCCGCATACTTCTCAAGATCTACCGCGCAAATCTCTTCATTGGGGAAATCTTTGTTCACAGGTTCTTCTTGGGGGACTAGATTATCTGCTAACCAATCTTCTATTATTTCTCCCTTGATTTCCTTTTGGTTGACATAAGTTAGCTTGAATTCACTTGACAAGGTTATGAATAGATCGACTCTCCTTGAGAGCATAGGTTGATTCAGAAAGGTCCTCAATTGTTTAGATCATATCACTACTTTAGTCTCTTGATTTAATATGTAGTGTCGAAGCCTTTGGGTTGCAAAGACTATGGCCAAGCACTCCTTTTTGGCTTGAGTGTAATTCTTTTCATATTCTAATAAGGTTCGACTTATGAAATAGATTGCTCTTTGTCTTCCACCTTCATCCTCTTGAGCTAGCATGCATGCTACAGAACTATTAATCGCTCTAAAGTATAGGATGAAGGGTTTGTCATGGTTTGGTGGCACCAACGTGGGAAGGGTTAACAAGAATCTTTTTACTTGTTTGAACGTGTTTTGACAGTCTATAATCCAAGTAATGCCCACTTGCTTTTTTAGCAATTGGTTGATCGAATGAATTTTGAAAGTCATATCTGGTATGAATCGTTTGGTTGCGCCTAACTATCCTAAGTAGGCACTTACTATTCTATCACTTGTTGGAGGGGTTGTATTTAGGATTGCTTTGACTTTGGCTAGGTCAACATTAATACCTCTTCACGAGAAAATGAATCCCAATAATTTTCCTGTCGTGACCCCAAATACACATTTTTTAGGATTTAACCTCACTTTGTATTCTCAGAGCCTATTGAAGATTTTCCACAGATCCTCCACATGTTTCCCCCTTTATTCTAATTTGGCTAGAAGATCATCAACTTAGGTTTCCACTATATTTTGTATATAATTGTGGAAGATATGTGTCATAGCCCATTGGTATGTGGCTCCAGCATTTTTCAACCCGAAGGGCATAACTATATAGCAGAAAGTTCCCTAGGGGGTAGTGAATGTTGTTTGATTTTGGTCAACTTCTGTGATCTTGATCTATTTATATCCTAAAAATCCATCCATCAAAGAGAGAACTTCATATCATATCGTTGAATCAAAAATTTGATCGATGGATGGTAATGGAAAGTCATCTTTTGGACAAGCTTGATTAATGTCTCTAGAATCGAGACATATCCAAATTTTTCCATTCTTTTTTAGGAGTGGGACAATGTTTGACACCCAATTGGAATAATCAACTGGCTTGATGAATCTAACATTCAATAGATTTTTAAGTTCTTCTTTCACTATTTCAGTTACTTGTGTTTTTATGGGCCTTGGTTTCTATTTTACGGGTTTGGCGTATGGTTTTGTTACTAGATTATGACCCACAATCTTTGGATCTAACCCTGGCATAGATGAGTATGCCCATGCAAACATGTTAGAATATTTAATGAGAAACTCTGTGTATTCCTCTAATTCTTCACCACTTATCTCTCCTCCTAGTTTTAACATCCTAGGTTTTTTAGGTGTACCAATGTTGACATCGATCGTATCTCTTGTAAGGGAGGGGTGTCCTTCAAACTTCTGTGGTGCGGGTAGTAAATCTGAGTTTGCCTCGATTTGAAGGATTTATTTCTTGTTTCCAAACTAGTCCTCAGGATGAGGGAGGAGTAGGTATCTTTTTTTATGGTGGACTCTCGGAAGCCCATCATATACATGCAAATATTCCAGGATGGCTTCATCGTTCTCAGCATAGTCTCAGGTTGGTCATTCTTCTTGACCCATGACATAATTTAGGATATCTGGTAACTCTTCTGTATCTAACAGTGGCTCTCCATGCATTGAAATAATGTATTATGAGTTTTGTAATTGAGCATGTAGTGAGAATAATGCGGCCGATGTAGCCATTGAGTCTGCTACCTGATTTTCTTCTCTGGGTATGGCTTTGATGGAGAAAAAATCAAAGAATTGAACTAACTTCCTAATGGTTTCTTTATAAGGTCGCAATTGTTTAGATTTTGTTTAATAATTTCCACAACTTGGTTGATGACCAGCTAAGAATCTCCAAAGGTAGAGATTTTTTTGATCCCCATTCTCATGGCTAGCATGACTCCTAGGGATAGAGCCTCATACTCAGCTATGTTGTTGGTGTAAAAGAAATCTAGTCTAAAAGTGAAGGGAAGGATTTTCCATTAGGGGATGTTAAAATTATCTTGGTTCCTGCCCCCGTCTTACAACTAGCCCTGTTGAAATATAGGGTCCATAATATTTCATGGTTTTGCAAACGAGATGCTTCTCCAAACTCATAGGTGGAAGTTTGTTTTTGCACTTTTTCATCTCCTTCTTCAATGATCTCAGTTGTTCCAACCAAAAGGTTTTTTATATCCCATTCATTAATACACAGGATGGTTGCTAAGCCAAAAGATGCGTGGGATTTAGTGGTATGTGGATCAAAAGGGAATTCCTTAAGATCATCCATTCTTTGGTAGGATATATTGTGAGTGGTTGCGCTTGTTTGAAAATCCTAAGTTTCCTTGTTCTGTTTCTCTTTCATTTTAAACTTCTTGTCTTTTTCTTCCTATTCCTTTCTGTAAACACTAAAAGGGTTAGGGTTTGCCTTGACTATGACCACCTTTCCCAAGTGATGAAAATTTATTTCTTGGAATAGTGTTGAGGTGATGGCCTTCATGGCACGAATCCAAGGTCTCCCCAGGATCATGTTATAATTGGTTTCTTGGTTAATGACATAGAAGTTGGTAGAGATAGTTTTTCCCATCAGATTGAGAGGTAGTCTAATTTTCCTAACTGTTTGGATGTTATGAATGTCGTAAATTCTCAATGTGGTAGTTTGTTGTTTGATTCCTATTTTGTTGTATCCCATTCATCATAAAAAGGATATTGGCAAGAGATTGATTGTCGATCATTTGTCTACCACCACCCTTTTTATGGTGACCACTTCAACTTGAATTTGTATGTATAGAGGTGAATCCTTCCTCTTATCATTTTGGTTTAGCTTAGCAACATTGAAGGTGAGAGGGGGTCCTTGTGAGGGACATCCGACCTCCAATACCTCTAGATATGTTTTTCGATGTGAGGGAGATGCTTTCAACAAATTTATCACTTGTGAGAAGACATTCCTTGTTTGGTCTATTTGTTCTTCTTCATGGATCATGAACAACTCTTGGTCTAGTTCTATGCTATTGGTATGGTTCTGGTTAACTTTTCCTTTCTTAATTTGAGGTTATTTCTCCTTACTTTGCGATTGGAGTATTTTGAGAAATATTTCTATTGATCGGGTGTGAGTTTGGAGATAGCTTTATTGTAACCATAATAGGTTTTCATTTCATGACCTTTCCTTCCATGGAACCATCAATAAGTGTTGGGGTCATATGAAGATCGGTTTGACTCTTGATTTCCCTTTTGTAGCCATTTGTTGTTACTTGGATTGTTTTTAACGATGTTGACATCTCTTTCTTGAGGTACATTAGTTGTCTTTTCTGCTCCTTTTTTAAGTTTTCCACAAGCATCATAAGTTTTCCTACCGCTATCGATGGTGGCTTGATCAATTCTTAAAGCACTTTCCAATGCTTCTTCATAGGACCTGTATGGTAGTTTCTGAACTTCTTCTCTCATGTCTTTGTTAAGGGCATTTAAGAAGAGGTTGCATAGTTCTCAGTGGTCCATGTTTGGAGCACTAGTTGAAGAGTAGAGCACTTGTCTCCATCGGCTGACGAAATGTGATATAGATTCATTTGGTTCTTGTTTCATCATGAGAAACTCTCTAATCCCTATTTTTTATGAGTTTGTTCATGTCAAATGCCATGATAAACTCTTCGATTAGTTGTCTAAATGAACATATTAAAGCCTTTAGAAGATGATAATACCAATCCAAGGTGATGCCTTCAAGCAATTTTGGGAAAAAATTTGTGACAACTCCATCCCAAGGAAGGAGTTCCCTTATGGATGTAGCATAAGCTTTGATGTGAGAGTTTGGGTCTCCCTCTCCTCTGAACTTTGGGAGATTTGGTAATGGCTTGGGTAGTTACACACTCCTTATATTCTGGTCTAGAGGCTCTTTTAGATATTCAAGATATGTTCCTAAGAAAACACTTTGAGATTGCGGGGTTGTTAGTAACAACCCTATGGGTGGGTTTTGATAGCCCATTGTTGGATTTGTTGGATTGTTCTGAATAGGAGGATTCCCGTTTAGAAAAGTGTCATTACTAGCATGTCATGAATAGTATTTGAGGTAGGGGGATTTTGAGATGCCCCCTGGTCCTATTCGTGAGATTTTGTTCTTTTCTATTAAGCAGCTTGTTCTGCTTCTAGGATCCTAATTCTTTGCACTAGAGTTGCGATTACATCTGTAGGAGTCACAACTCTAGGTTTTGCTTTGTTTCTAGGATGCTCTCTTTGACTGCTTTCATAGTGATGGGCTTCCTCTCATGCGGCCTTCTCTTTTTGTTCTTCTTCTAAGGCAATCCTCAATACTTTTTGAGCATCTTTGGTTTCTTGTAGATGCCTTTCTAACCTTCTGACCTCTTCATCAAGGTGAGTATTTGATGTACTTGTCAAAGGTTGTTCTGGTCGATGTACATCCAATCTTATCCTTCTAGCCTTATGTGGTGCATTTGGTATCACTGAGTCATTTTACCAAGCCGAGTTATTGAAGGATAGGGAACACTTGGACTCTCCTAGATCATGTTCATAGTCAGAGTCTTCATAGTCATAACAATTAGTAATAGGTGCATTAGGATGAGGCAGCACATACCTATCAAAAGAAGCAGTTTTAGGTTCATTTGTTGGAATGTTATCCTAGTTCAAGTTTGGTTCCATCATATTTGGGGGTGCCATAAACACCATAGAATGAATGGAATGGATGGTGGCGCAAATGATAGAAGTTGAAGTGGCTATGAAAAGAAACAAAAGGATGTTTGAATGTTTTTGCAATGGGAATGCAAAATGCTTAACCAAAAAGGCTTTGCTCTTCATGTTTGGTTCACCAAAATATGTACGCTCAAAATCATGACTCCAGTTGCCTAAGGCTATCAGGTCAAATTTCGGCACACATACCGACCCTTTCTCTCCTTACCGTTGGGTGATCTGCCACACCACTCTTGCTCACGTGGAAGTAGCCAGTCAAGAGGAGGTGAGACACGACAGGGGTCTGGCTCATTGGAGAGCTAGACTTAGCAAAGGGGGGTCGACAAGTTCTATGGCCTTTGTTGTTGTGTGTTTTGTTGTATGTTTTTCTCAATTGATGTGGTAGTTGAGATAACCCTATGAACCAAAGGGTCACTAGTCTCTCTTCTTCTATTTGGATTCCTTGAATTCCACCCTTGTGTGGACAAATAGTTGTTTTCATTGATGGCTTCTACTATTTCTATGTCCCTGAGAAATGCTCTGTGTAGCCGTAATTGCATAATTTCTTCAATCAACAAGAGAACAAATGGGTCTTCTTGTGGTGGAATTTGTGTTTGTTGTTGAGGTTGCAAATATAGCTCCTCAATCTCATCATAGATAGCCCTTACCCACACTCCTTGTACTCCTAAACACGTTCATGAATTAGGATAGAGGAAATCATATAATTGCTAACTCTAACTAGATCTAGGGTTTCGACTTTGTTCAACTGTGATTACCTCGTGATGGAATTGAGGGTTTGCAATGTTGCCTATTTTAATAAATCTATATGAATGTAAACTAAATGATAACATGCAAAATGTCTTTTTGGTATTTTTAGAATATTTTGGAAAGGAAAATGCTTCTAATCTATGAAATAAATATGTATGCAATCCTATGTCTTTTCAAATGCAAAGTTTAATCTATGTTTTTGTGGGTTTTTTGGTGTCTTCAATGCAATCTAATCTAATGGAAAGGAAAGATGCTTTTTCTAAAAAATTAGATCTACGAATGTAAAAAAAACAATTAATCTAGCATGCAATATCTAATCTATCAAGAAAAAAGAAACATGTCACTATTCCCAAGACCAATGTGATTATCTAATTACAAAGAAAGTAATGAAAGAACCTGAAAGAGATGAATATTTGTTGACTCCACTACCATCAGTATCCTTGTATAGGCAACCTCAAATCCTTCTATGGCAGCAGGTGATCCTCTTGACAACAAAATGACACAAAGAAGCAAAGAGAATCTTTTGTGAAGCTTCTATGAACTTGATGTGAGCTTTGAATTGAGCACAATGGCTAAGAATTAAGTAGTGTAGCATTGCTTGATTGAACAAAAGAAAGTAAAAGGCACTTACATCCTATATGAGCATATGAATGCTAGGTTGGAGAGCAAACATGGCAAGAACTAGTGCATAATGAATTTGCCTCTTTGTGCTTGAGGGAGGGGGTATTTATAGGTTTGAAGAAGGGATTGGATTGGAGAGTTAACTCATTTGATTGATGAGTTAACATGAATAGGTTGGGGAGATAACAAGGTTGATTGCCCAGTGAACTCAGTTGATTAGGGAGTGATGAAGCAATGATAGCTTATCACTGAAGAACAAATGGAGGTGAGGGAATGCATGAGATTGATTAAAGAGTTAATTATAGATCAAATAGAGCTAATTATGCATGTGTGGATGCATGAAATAGTTAACTTGGGTGAAAAATGGGTGAAAATGGAGTAAAAATGCGAGAGAAACTTGGGTTTTTCCGTCAGTCAAAAGATGACAGGGTCACCACCTTCATTAGATATGGTCTCCTAAGCAGATCATGGGTCACCCCAGGGGTGACCCTAGGGCACCTAGGGAGATCCGGGATCAAAAGTGCAGAATGCAGAAATTCGGGCTAACAGAAGGTATAGCGGAGGAAAAGGATGATTTCTGTATGAATAAATAGGTTAGTCATGTGGAAGAATCCAAATCTCCACTTGTATCTTTAGGATCCCTAGTGGGGATCTGGAAATAATAGGGGGAGATTTGGATTGGTCAGTCGAAATTGAAAACAAAAAGTGGGAGATGGATCAGGGGACCTCTAGAAGGCTTCTATGAGGTACACTAGATGAAATACATAGGGGAGAGGTGAAAACTCACCTACAAGACACTCACAAGGCTTAGGATCAAGGTTGAAAGCTAAAAAATGCAAGTCGACAAGTGTCACAACAAGTGTTGAAAAGCATCACAAACGGGGAAGAAGGAGAATCGACAAACCAGAATTGGCACAAAACAAGAAGAGAGGACACGTCATTGAGAGGTCTACTACCTAAAGAATTTATTTTCATGCTTACATGTACATGAAAAGGATTTGAATCATCATAGGGGTCCTTGAGGAGGCAGTGCATGATTTTTGTGCTTGCAGTGTCAGAGATTATGTCTTTACAACTTGTGTAAGTTGGCGTAAGTTTCATTTCTTTTTGGACAGTTGATTTTCCTTTTGAGTCATCTTGTTGATTTAGTCGTTTCAACAAAGTTGCATCGACTCGACCTAGTGACGTTCTTATAATGTCAATATGTGTTGAGAGATAGTCTTGCCAGGTGTTAGAGCATTTTCTTATTTATTTGAATATTCCCAAACCAGGATCACAAATTTGTTATTCTTGGTATGTTATGCTTTGGGTTCTTAGCGAAGAAGGGAGAGTGGTGCTCAATCCCTAAATTACACAATTGACCCTATCTCCATGAAGGAGGTGATGTCAAAAAATGACATCTTGATTAATACAAGTATTTACATACATCTAGTAGATACATGAAAATAATATTATGCTATGATCATTTAGTCTAATATCAAATTTTCTTGCTATGCTATTATGTTTATTAATTTGCTATAGTTGATATCACCCATAGTAGTGGAGTGATATTTTGTATATTTGAAACTAATGGGAGCTTGGAGCTCACCAAAAGGTTGGCTGATATCATGTATCTGCCAACGAGTCCCTATGAACCCAAAGGATGGCTGAGTGGGAAAGACCACCCACCATGTTATGGCGAGGGTGGTAGTTTCAAGCAAGATCAGCATGCCAAGAAGAGAAAGATAACAAGTTTTGTTTATATTTTTGGGTATAGTATCTTTGGGGTTGGAGAGGTTCATGTACTCTATCTATGTGGGGAAGGAGATAGAGAGCAAGAAAGAATGGTGAACCGAATTGGAAAGATTGCATTGAAAGACTTCATTCAGGTAGAATGAAAGTTGTAAAAATGTTGTCTTTCATTTGTTTGCATTCTTGTTTTGTAAGTATTATCTGTGTCGAGCTGTTCACAGTATGTTTATTGTATTGAGCTTCATTCATTCATACTTTATTGTATAGGCTCAAGGCTGATAAGGCCAATCATGCCTCCTAAATTTGATGGATCCGTAAGCAAAGATGCCACAGAGGCATGGCATACGAAGATAGAAAAATATTTTGAAATTAGAAACTATAATGAGGTCACTAAAGCTGTGTGGGGAGCATTCCAACTGGTAGGGGAAGCATCCACATGGTGGATGAACAAAAAATATCAAACTAGGCTTGAGGTCTACAAGCCTTACATGGAATAGGTTCGTAGAAATTTTTAGGCAAAGATCGTTGCCTCAACTATTCTATGATCAGAAACTTATAGGCTTTCATAATTTGAAATAGGCTTATATGTCTATGAATGAATATTGCAAAAATTCACTCAACTACTAAAGTATGTACTGCAATACCAATAGGATGAGAAATTACACATTTGGAAGTTCATAATGGGGTTGAATGCCTAGACTGGGGGTGAGGTTTATGTTCACGGTCCTACTGCAATGGACCAAGTCTATGAAAAGGCCATCAAATAGAAACAAAAACTGAAAGCTATGTTAGCTTATAGAGAAAGGAAGCGAAAGAGATATAATTGGTCACAATCCTTGCAATACTCTAAGAAAAAGGGGAAGAAACATGATTATCATGAGAAAAATGATAAAGGGACCAACCAGAAGCAAATTGAGTCCAAGGCAGAGAGAAAGGGGAATAACCACTCCAAGAAGAATGGAGATAATTTTGGAAAACCTTAGGAGAGGTAAGGACCAGCGAGAGGGTGCTACACTTGTGGTGGGGATCATTACACCAATCAATGTCTTAGCAAGGCACAGGGAGCACCACCAAGCGGAAACCCTCTACCCTCTCAACAAGAAGCATTCTAGCAACACATTCATGTAGCCTTGGACAATAGGCAATCTGAATACCAAATAACTCCCATTAAGACAAGTATTTTATGTGGTCTTCTTATTTCAGTTTTAATTGACACTGGTGCTACCGAATGTTTTGTTTCCCCTAAAGTTGTTAGTAAAATTCCTAGAAAGGTTGGATTCATGGCAAACACATGGTCTATAGAGTATGTAAATCACACCAAGGCTCAGGTAGAGCAATGCCTATTTGAGGCTAGGGTTGAACTTCTGATCTTTTCCACACAAGTAAATCTTTATGTAGCCCTTCTAGGCTCATATGATGTTATCCTAGGGATAAATTGGCTATGGATACTATTGTGCAAAATTTGTACTCCATTTCAAAATTTCAACATGTTTCAAGTTTCAATGGGGTATCAGGTAGGGACACATCCAATTATGAGTCTCATCAAAAGGAAGATTCAAATGAAATTTTGGCATTAGAAAGGCACGTCCAAGTAGAGTCTTCGCACTATAGGATTCAAAGTATTCTATTTAAATATCATCCATTTCAATGTTGCAATAACCTTTGGCAATTTTCCCTGATACACTATACAGAGTATCAAATTGAGAATAAATGAATCATGTTGTCTGTAATTTGTTTACCTTGGGAATATTTATGAACACATCCATCTAATGGTTGATTGAAAAGGACAGTTTTGTAAGGAAAAGAAGATTTATCATGGGAAGATGGCATTGTATACAAACAATTCATTTGAATTATGATTAGAGGTTGTCCAAATACAAGGTGGTCTCATAAGGTTTCAATGCAACAAAACCTCCATGCCAGCCTTTGTACAAAGTATAGCGCAAATGAATAGAGGCACATATGATGTAAACACAGTAAGAGGAAGGAGCCACTTCCAAATCAAAAGAACGGCTATCAAAATAATATCGGCCATAAGTTTAGAGGGACATTGCATCTTTTGCAAAGGCCATATATGAAGACATCATAAAGAGTAAGTGCAACTTAAACAAGTTCGGCATAGTCATTACAAGGTGGCACTCCATAGATATAGAGGCACAAGTCATATCAGCCTTTATGCTAGAGACACGGTTTGAGGATAAAGATTCTTCAATTTGAAATCAGACCCTCCAGAATACAATGAAGGGCGCTCTAATTGCAAAGAAATATAGCTCTCTCCAAGAGGAAGAGATAAGCATTAAAGATGGCGTTGCCTTCACATCATGCTCTGCCATTGCAAGTTGAGGATCTATCTCTTAATGAAGGTACATTGCCACTACTAAAAAAAGGCAGATTGACAAAGAAGGCTCAAACTTTTCATAAGAAGTCATTGCCACTGTAAAGGTTAAGATGGTCCAGGATGGGAGCGGCCAGTTCCCAATCAAGTCTCGGTACTAAAGTTCAAAGGGCGGAAGCAAAAAGAAAGATGAAGGCAGCTTATATATTAGGAAGTAGTTGCCTGTACAACAAGAAAGGTACTACTATAAAGGAGGTTTGGCCTCATAGCTCCCAAAACACACGACCATTTAGCTAGTATCAAACCACTATGAATAAAGGATATCGCACTATTTTCAAGTAAAGTGAGGCACCTTTCCAAGTGCAGAGATGTAGAATTAATGGCTCAGCCATTAGAAAATATAGCAATGCGCCCTCCCCCCAAACCTTAAGTTACCTTTTAAGGCATGACTTAGGAAATAAATGGCACGACATCTAGTTTCAAACACAACCAATGTTAATAGTCATGGTGCATATATGAGTATAATGGTGTGATCATACCTTTGAGGCATGATTCATCAGTGGAAATGCATCATTTATGGCTTTCAAGATAATGCCTTTTTAAGTATAAAATACATCCAAAGCATGACAGCTTCTAAGATTGAAGGCACCATCGAAACAAAGAAGGCACATCATCATATGTGCAGTGAAACTTGGAAATGAAGTGCAAATTCAAAATTTGCTATTATTTAGATGGCACTACCAGAATGAGGTGTAACTCCAATGTTTGAAGTCACAACTACTATAGGCACAGTCTCAGCACTGATCTAAAGCAAGATGCTATACCAGGCATCGATTCACAATCAATACACAGTCTTAAGGTTCACAACAAGAAATGAAGCCACAACGTTAGTAAGAAGGCATTCAGCAGGAATGTGAAGCCACAGTCACCGTAGATATACAAAAGAATCAACATATCATGAATAAGCGAAAAGGAGGCTTTGGGAGGCAACCACATGTTATGAAAAGAGGCAAAAGAAGCAGCTCAAGAAAACACCAGACTGATCCACGTGGGAGCTACGGGAGTTAGAAACCAAAGGATGCACTGAAGAGTACCACATGGAGACAGCGAAGCTTAGAAAAATTAAAAGTTTTATTTTTTATAAAACTCATCTAAGATGAATCACGTGAGTTTCTAAGTGTGGCTGAGTCCCAAGTTAAATAAATATGGTGGACCCCCTTTCATAAAGTTCATGCTTTATTTTTATAAATGTACAAAGGTCTTATTTGTAGATCAAAGCCATGGTGAGTAAGAATAAGATTTAAACATAAAAGTCTTTTATTAAATAAAATGTGATGCAGGTCCCTTCAGGAAGGATGTAGAAGCTTCATAAAATATGAGTCTCTTTTGACTCTATTTCAGTTCACATGAAATAAAGAAGATGCAGCCCTAATTTTTTTTCTATAGCCTCTTATCTTTTCATGGAAAGTAAAATGATGAACGATGGGAGTGATTTTTTTCATTCTGCAGGTAGAGGTGGTGGAAATATTTTCTAGCCATGAAGATGGAAGTAATAGTTCAGTTATCAGTTTAGTTGCCAGATGCCATTATTGCAAGATTTTGGGGGATTTTCAGTTGGAGTTTTCTGAGCAGATATTTTTGGAGATTCATTTTTTCTAGGTTATAAATACATATCCAAGCCACACAGTTCAATAATACAGTTCCACAGATCATAGATTGGGAGTAGCAACAAATATTTTCTTTTGCCTTAGTAGAAGCTTAAAATGAGAATGTAGCATGTTATTTTCTGCAGATCTTCAGCCTCTATAACTTGTTACCATTCAAATAATGAGAAATACTATTCTATGCATATCTGAGTCAATCTCTATTTCTTGTTTCTTTAATTTTATGTTTCCTTTCCTTTGTTAGATCTATTTATCAAGAAGGGTATCAATCATGCACTTTGCTCTTTGATTTCTCAACTAATAATTTAAGGTTTGACATTATGCAACTGAGTAGTTATTTTACTCCGGCGCTTCTCCATAGGGTTAGATTTTATTTCATTGTATCTATAATCTTGTTTCTTCTTCTACCCTTTTTTCCAAACCCCATTGAAAAATGGAAAGTCAACTTCCCTAAAATCTGGAGGTTGTTTTTGGGGTCAATCCCACACCTCTAAAACATTCCATGTTGATTGTTGGATTAGACCCACAAATTTATACATCAATAGAGACATCGAGCAAAAGTGGATTGTTATGCCAAAACAATAGTGTCTGGATGATTTAGGAATCAAAGTCTTTTTGCAAGTGATACCTAGGGAAGTCAAACTAAGGGAAATTTCTACTCTGCAATTCAAAAGAGCTCAAAGAAAAGGGTGCCAGCTTTTTTCTATCAAAACGGAAAAATAAAATGAGAATGGGAAAACTTATTTCTGAGATGACTTAATATTTTATTAATCTTAGAAACATAACGAAGTTGGGCAGAAGGAGTCCATAGGTAAGGAAAGATTGGATATGGATAGGTATCCTTTCCTTAGAGACTTTGAGGACATTTTTTCCAAATGAGCTACTGGGATTACCTCCTAAAAGGGCCTTTGATTTTTCCATTGATATAATTCCTGGATTGGAACCTATTTCTAAAACCCCCTATAAAATGACCACTACCAAACTAATGGAGCTAAAAGCTCAATTACAGGAGTTGTTAGATAAAGGGTTGATTAGATCCAGTGTGTCACCATGGGGAGCCCCAGTCATATTTGTGAAAAAGAAAGATGGCACTTTGTGGTTGTGCATAGATCACCAGAATTTGAATTAAGTAACCATTAAGAATAAGTACCCATTACTTCACATCAATGATCTTTTTGATCAAATGAGGGGTGCAACCGTGTTTTCTAAGACCAATCTTAAGTCTAGATATCACCAACTAAGGTTGAAGGATGAGGACATTTATAAGACAACCTTTAGAATAAGGTATGGACATTATGAATCCACTGTCCTACCTTTTGGATTGACGAATGCACTAGTGGCATTTATGAATCTTATGAATAGTGTGTTCAGGGACTGTCTGGATAAGTTTGTCTTAGTGTTTCTTGATGACATTCTAATCTATTCTAAAAGTGAGGAAGAGCATCTATAGCATTTAAGAATTGTTCTCCAAAGGTTGAGAGAACATAAACTATATGACAAGCTCTCCAAATGTACTTTCTTTCAAAAGGAAGTACAATACTTTGGCCACATAATTTCAGCTAAGGGGATAGTTGTGGACCTAGCTAAGATTAAGGCTATTTTGGAATGGTCAATACTGAGAAATGTTCATGAGGTCCAAAGTTTTATAAGCCTTGCTGGTTATTATAGGAAGTTAGTGGAAAACTTCTCTAAAATTACATATCCTATAAGTTCCTTGAAGAGAAGAGAGAAGAGATTTGAGTGGTCAGATAAGTGGCAGGAGGCCTTTGACCTATTGGAGGAAAAATTAACTTCAACACCAATTTTGAAAGTACCTAACCTAGAGGGTCAATTTGTAGTCATTATCAATGCTTCAGGAGAAGGCTTAGGTGGTCTACTAGTCCAGGATGGACATGTCATTGCGCATGAATCACGTAAACTAAAAAACTATGAACAAAATTATGCCCCACATGATTTAAAACTTGTAGCAGTAATTCATGTAGTTCAAATGTGGAGACACCACTTAGTTGGGAAACCTTTTGACCTAAAAATAGATCATCAAGGACTCAAATATTTGCTCACTCAACCACATCTTAATGCTCAGCAAAGAAGATGGTTGAAATTATCTCAGATTATTATTTCAAGATTAAATATATTCAAGGAAAGAAAAATTAGGTGGTAGATGCTTTGAGTAGGAGAAGACACATCTCCTCCATGATTTCCATACATTCTAATTTTAGGAATCAGGTGTTACAAAAATCTAAGGGAGATGAGTTGTATGAGAAGGTAAAAGAAACCCTTGAAGAAAACCCCCAAAATCCAAGATATAAAGGATTCAACCTTGAACCTGATGAGTTATTAAGGTTTAAAGGAAGGATGAATGTACCTAACTCAACAGAGTTAAGGAATATGGTATGAAAATAGGTTCATTCAGCACCATATTCTAGGCATCATGGAGTAACAAAGTTACTTGCTAGTGTGAAACCCCTATATTTCTCGAAAGGAATGAAGAGGGATGCTGCAAATTTTGTAGCTATGTGTATGGAATTCTAGAGGGTGAAGGTAGAACACCATTACCTGGCAAGACTCTTATATCCTCATGAAATTCCTGAGTGGAAATGGCAAATTATAGCATGGACTTTGTGCAAGGGCTTCCTATGTTAAGGAACAGGCATAATGCTATCTTGGTTGTGGTGGATAGACTCACTAAAGCTTATCATTTTATACCTAGGAACTTGATGGATTGGGCACCCATCATTGCTCAAAAATTTGTTCAAGAGATTTTCAGACTACATGGCATTCCTGAGAAAATCATCTCGAATAGGGATGCACAAATGACATCGAGGTTTTGGCAAACCTTATTCTCTTCACTTGGAACCTGGTTGAATATAAGCTCTACTTATCATCCTAAAATGGATGCACAAACTGAGAGGGTGAACCAAGTGCTAGAGGATTTATTAAGAATGTATTGCATGGATCAACAATACAAGTGGGAGGATTATCTTCCTTTGGTGCAATTTGCCTACAATAATTCCTATCACTCAGCTATTAAGATGGATCCATTTGAGGCATTATATGGATGGAAGTGCAGCTAGGACAAGTTGGAAGATAGGGTTAGCCTTGGTCCAGAAATGTTGTCAGAGATGGAAGAGCAAGTCCATATGATTAAAAGAAGGCTAGCAGAAGTCAATGATAGGGAAAAGAGTTATGCAGATGCTAAGTGCATGGAAAGGCATTTCAAAGTGGGAGAGAAAGTTCTCCAAAGGGTAAAACCTCAGAAGAGTTCTATTAAATTTGGAAAGATGTCCAAATTGGCACCAAGATACATGGGTCCTTTCGAAGTTCTCAAAGAAGTCAACCCAGTAGCATACAGAATTGTTGTACTACCAGTCCTTGCCATGATACATAATGTGTTTCATGTTTCATATTTAAAAGAGTTTAATATTGTGGATAATCAAATTCCTATGCTTGATTGGAATGCTATATGGTGAAGGACCTAGGGGTGGTGGTGATCGAGCCCATCAGGGTGCTTGAAATGCATAAGCTACACTTACGTAATAAAGAGATAACACAATGCAAGGTCTAGTGGGACCAATATGTAGAGGAAAATGTCACCTAGGAAAACTATGATGAATTTCATGCTAGATTTTCTCATCATTTCTAAAAAACTTATTTATTATGCTCTTGAAAGATTTTCTTATTATGTTGATTAAATTTTAAGACAATTAATCATCAGGGATGATGATTCACATGGAGGGAGATATGTAACATCCCCAACTTATAATTAGACCTAATCTTAACCTTGGATGGTAATTAGGAGGATTAATCATAGTTAACTGATTTGATATTGTGGAAGTATTTGATTTAATCTTTGATTATGAAGTTAATGATTGATGATAGTTAGTTATGAAACTATTTGTTCATATGAATATTAAATTAATTTGAATTGTGAAATAGATGATGATGCACTGATCATTATTTTATGGTCCTGAGTGGGAATAGGAAAATGCAATGCCCTTCGAAGAAGGCAGGAGAGTATCATCCTGGAGGAAGAATTAGATGTCGGGAAATGGGATTAATATCCATCTAAGCATTAGATATTATGTCCTTACAACTTGTGTAAGTTGGCGTAAGTTTCATTTCTTTTTGGACAAGTGATTTTTCTTTTGAGTCGTCTTGTCGATTTAGTCATTTCAACAAAGTTGCATCGACTCAACCTAGTGACTTTCTTGGAATGTCAATACGATCAGAGAGATAGTCTTGCCATGCATCAGATCATTTTCTTATTACTTTGAATATACCCAAATTGGGATTGCACATCTATTATTCTTGGTCTGTTATGCTTTGGGTTCTTAGCAAAGAAGGGAGAGCGGTGCTCAATCCCTAAATCACATGATCGACCCTACATCCATGAAGGAGGTGATGTTAGAAAATGACATCTTGATGAATACAAATATTTACGTACATCTAGTAGCTGTGTGAAAATAATATTATGCTATGATCAATTAGTCTAATATCAAATTTTCTTGTTATGCTATTATGTTTATTAATTTTCTATAGTTGAAATCACCCATGATAGTGGAGTGATATTTTGGATATTTTAAACTAATGGGAGCTTGGAGCTCACCAAAAGGTTGGTTGATATCATGTATATGCTGACGAGTCCCTATGAACCTAGAGGTTGGCTGAGTGGGAAAGACCACCCATCCCGCTATGGTGAGGGTGGTAGTTTCCACAAAGATCAGCATGCCAAGAAGAGAAAAGATAACAAGTTTTGTTTATCATTTTTGGGGAGACTATCTTCAGGGGTTGGAGAGGTTCATGTGCTCTCTCTATGTAGGGAATGAGATATAGAGAGAGAAAGAACAGTTAACCAAATTGGAAAGATTACATTGAAAGACTTCATTCAGGTAGAATGAAAGTTGTAAAAACATTGTCTTTTATTTGTTTGCATTCTGATTTTGTAAGTATTATATGTGTTGATTTATTCATAGTATGTTTATTGTATTGAGCTTCATTCATACTTTATTGCAGAGGCTTAAGGCCGATAAGGCTGAGCCTATATAACCATTGAAACACTCTATACACTATGGTTCAAGGTCTTTATGGCCGAGCTTTAACCCTTGAACTTTCTTTGACTTTAGCTCAAGGCCAGTAAGGCCGAGGCTTATTTCATTGCAATCTTTATAATCGTTATTATGACTGTAGCTCGAGGTCACCAAGACCAAGCTTTAATTCATTGTAATCTATGTTGTGCCTGGAGCTCGAGGCTGCTAAGGCCAAGCTTTAATTCCTCATATCTTTTTTGAAATTGTAGCTTAAGGCCATTAAGTCTGAACACATAGCCATGGTAACTTTTATATGATGGTTATCAACATGGCTTAAATAGTAATAGTGCCACAACTATATAATGTGTCGAGCAAGAAATGCTCACGGCACAAGAAATGCAAAACTATTGAGTTAAGTACATACTCAATGTTTCATCTTGCATGTGGCCAAAGTGGCCACCACGAACTCTAGTGATGGTCGATACGATCTTAGTTTTAAATTGTGCTTAAATAGCACTCAAAATAGAATCTTGTTTCACCTTACATAGAACCTGACTATGGTTTAAAAGTTTATTAAAATAACCTAGACTGTACTTGTCTACCCCTCGAGTAAGGAGGTGGTGTGTTATTCAAAAGATCATTGTATTATTATTATGGTAGCTTGCATGCTAACCAAATCATTAGTGAGGAATCCCTTCTTACTATTGGTAACATGGAAGAATGGGAAGCATGATTAACTAAGATTTATAGGGATATTATCACAAGTTTTAAACCCTTACCAAACTTATGATTGAAATCTATGGAAAGAACAATTATCATTAACAACTCATATGGGGAAATTAAGTTATCTTTTATTATGAAACCCCTATAACTAGTTAAGGTTGTAAATGCCTACAGTACTATGATTGAAATCTTAACCTATTTGGTGACTCGCATTGAGTGTGTAAACCATGGGAGACCTAGATTGGTGAATCAAGTTGACTTTAATATAATTTGTAAATGGGACAAAGTGACGAGGAGTCACAAGTCCCTCTTTTTGAAAGTAATGCATTAAGTCATTATAATTCTTATGAAGGGAGCCAATAGTCATGGTATGGACTTTGAATCAAATTGATCCCACATGCATTAGACCTAGAGAGAGAGGTCAAATGAAACTTTTGTAGGACGAGACAACTACCAAGTTGAATTAGGGTGGTGGACATATCATTGTCGGTCCATAGAGTTCCAAATGGCATAGTATCTCTAGCAGAGTCATACATAGTTACAGTGGATCTATAGTTGTATGACCGAGAGTCATTATGAAGGACATAACACCATACACTCAGATGGCTAACCCAATGGTTCCTAATATCTATCCCTTCTACAAAGGGTAGGACCACTTCCAATTATGAAGTTGAGTAGGAGATCACAGGTTTGTGGTTGGTGGAAAAGCACTGGGATGATGCTCTCCTTCCCAAGCATGAGATGAGTCGAGGCTTATGAAGACATATGCCTTATGTTCCAGATATAGTTTTTTTCATTTGATGACTTAATAGTCAATTGTAATGTATAATGTATATATGACACCTTAAGCATAATTTGTAGATACATAGTGAAATTTATTCACTTGGATATGTAAATGATTATAAAAAATGTAAGCTTTGTTTTATTTTGTTTAGGATAACATTCTTAGTTGATGAAATGATAGTGAATCATTATTGTTTGTTTTGAAATGGATAATCATGTTGTTATCTATCTTAATTAATATGAATGTTTATGTTATTTTTTGGGCATTATAGATTGACATGTTACAAAATGCTAGCAATGTCAAATACATGGAGATCTTGTGCATGCACTTGCCCAAGAACTTCAACCACTTACATCACCATTACCTTTATCTCAGTGGGAACTCAACCTCGTGGGAAAAATCCATCCCACCTCCACAAATGGCCATAAAATCATCATTACTACAAATGAATACTTCACCAAACAGATTAAGGCCATTCACATGGCCTACATCACTGGCAAGTAGATAGCTAAGTTTATCCTCAATTAAATCATATGTCGGTATGGTGTCCCTCAGTCTATTATCCTAGATAATGGTTATCCTTTCAAGAACCAAGATGTCTGAGCTATGTGAGAAATTCCACATCCAACACCACATCGCCACTCCATACTATCCCCAAGGCAACAATCAAGCTAAGGCATCCAATAAGACCATCATCAAGATCATCAAAAAGACCGTCAATGACGTTGGCCATGAGTAGAATATCCAACTCAACCCAGCCTTGTGGGCTTACTGAATAAGTATCTGCATACCTACTAGAGTCACACCATATTCTCTTGTCTTCAGTTCTGAAGATATCCTACCCATTGAGTTCTACTTACCCTCATTAACAATATCTATGCAACAATTCATTGATGATGAAGAATATCAAGTATCCAGATTTCATGAGCTAGAGTTGCTAGATGATAGAAGATAGAATGTATTGGTTCACTTGCAAGCACATCAAAATCATCTTCATTGTAGCTACAAAAAGAAAATCAAGACTTGACATTTCAACATTGGAGACTTGGTCTTAAAAGATAATCCTAAGAATCAGTTAAACCGAGAGAAGCCAGAAAAATTTTAGCCTAACTAGTTGGGTCCTTAAATTATCACTGCAGCATATGGATCTAGCACATATCAACTTGCCACTCTTGAAGGTGAACCACTACAAGAGCCGATCAATGGCATGCACCTTCACAAGTACTATACCTAAAAAAGTCAAAAAAATCAAAAAATCAAAAAAATCAAGAAAATCAAAAAACCGTCCAATGGTGAAAACTACTTCAGTGGCACTTTGGATGACAAAGAAAATATAGTAAAGAGAAATAATATGTCCAATAGTGAAAACCACTTAGGTGGCACTTTGGATAAGTACTATGGTGAAAACTTGGCAAACATGCACCATGTGTAGTCATTTTTTGCTCCATCTTCTAGCATAATTCTATCTGATCTTTCGCTTTACCCTTCACGATCCATGTACACCCTCCATCCATAATAAAGAGCTAGTACCCTTCTATGCATAATCCACATCATAATCCACAATAAGACTTTGTTATCCTTCTCATGGCCTTAGAATAGTTGACATTTAGCGTCTATTACTTTTTGCGTCCATCCATCCTAATGTATTACATCCCATCCCTTCCTAATAACCTTGTCCTAAAACTGTCTGGGGGCAAATCCTTGACCTAGGTCATGTGGGATCCTAGGCTTGGTATTAGAGGACACCTTTCAAAACTTTCAAAAATCCCAAAAAGTCAAAACATTCAAAAATCCAAAAAAGTCAAAACATTCAAAAATCTAAAAATGTCAAAACTTTAAAAAATCTAGAAAAATCAAATACCCTCAAAAACACAAAAAAATCAAATAGCCAATCAAAAATTGAAGCATTAAATAGTGTTAGTCAACCCTGTCGAACTATGTTGCCTTTGCAAATTCACACAAGCAAGTCCATCTTTGATGAGCCCTTGAGGCATCAATCGCTTAGGTCTTGGGTCACACAAAGAGTCCACATGGTTGAACTATGTTGTCTATGCACTTTACGTAGGCAAGGCCATCTTCAATGAGCCCCTAAGACACTAGGTTACATTTTTCACATCTCATTATAAGTTGTCCCTTGCTAAGGTTGACACTTTGATTAGACACAAACAACTTACCTTCCACAAGAGAACTAAGCTTAACCAATCCTGAAACAATAGACAAACTATTTAGTCAAGTCTTCAAGCATAAGAGATCAATTGCCTAATCATGACCATTAATCATTATTAGATACTTTTAAATCAGCCAGATCACTTGTCTTATACAGAATATGGAATTGTCAAAACCAGACTCGATGTCTTATACAAGATGCTTCATTTCTTGAAACTAGACACTATCATCAATCAATCAATCAATCAATCATCACACATCAATTATATCAATAGTCTTAGATAGATTGTTGCATTCTCAAAACCAAACCAGATGTCTTATACAAGGTGTCTCATATCTAAAATCAGACTCAACCCTATCATTTGCCTTATACAGGTGGTTGCATTGTTGAAATCAGACTTGATATTTTATACATGTTTCCTTCCCTAAAACTAGGCGCTATCATTTGATCATATCAACAAACACTCATTACTTGGCAAGAAGATCTAAATGGTTCTTGACTTTGTTGGTCTAGTATGTATTATCTTTTCATTTGATTGATCTTTGGTCATTTTACTATGTGCCTTGAGGAAGTCCACAAGTGATGAGAGGAGTGATGATGGATCATGACCTTTTTCTCTTTGATTTATGTTTGTGGTTTGTCTTGGCAATTTGACTGAGGCAACTATGTTCCTTATGTGTGTTATTGGGATTCCATTTGGCATGATCAAAATATCCTGTGCAAGTGAAAGGTCATCTAATGCTTCTTTGTGCTAGGACTATCATGCTTCATGGTTATTTTCTCACATATTCTAACAAGTTTTTATGGTTACTAGTCTGAGTCATGGTATTCCTTGTCTGTCATGTGACTATTTTGCAAGGAATCACATCTTGCACCTTGGCTTATGTCATGCCATGGTGTTTGTAATCTATTGTCATAAGAAATCTCTATGATGATAATCATGCAATGAAATTAGAAGCTCAAAATCTATCAAGAAAAATCTTGTTCCATTTCCCTTGTCCAAATCATTCTCCCTTTCTACTATCACCATCTCTCTCACATCTTGATTTATTCTATCCATCCTTCTAGTCATCTTGATGGAATACTATGACAAACAAAAATAAATGCATTAGATTCAACATTCTGCATACATTAACATGTTAGAACATCATAAAGGTATCATCATATACATATTAGGTCATCCATATTGCATAAGAAAATACAAAAACATAGATAGCATCACATCACATAGGATCATCATCTACATAAGCATCATATAAGCATATCATAAACATATAGCACCACCTAATAATATAATGAGCATCCATAGCATATACTATCTGCATCCATAACATATACGATGTACATCATAACATATATAAGCATAAAATGTATATCATATAGAAAGCATTGCATAACCATAGAACCCATATAGAACATAGCATGAATCCATCACATCATATAGATCCATCACATAATATGCATAACACATCATGTAGTCATAAAAAATAATGCATCTCTTATATATATCGAAAACATTTCATAGTACAATATCAAAATGATTGTAAAAAATCAAGCTCACCTACTAAGTCAAAGAAACATAATGTCTACAAAAATAGGCCTAGCCCATGCTATCTTAGCATCCAAAAGGTGGTTGTCCTAAAGGAGGTGCTCTATACCCCAACCATGATCGCCTATCATAAGGAGCTGACCTCCTAGAATGAGACACCCCACCACTGCCATGTGACCTCCTCGAACGTGTCCTTCTATGGATCTGACTCTAGAAGATGGGTGTCCTCTAATCCCTAGGCATGTCACTCTCATATAAACCCTTGTAGTATCCACCATCCTAGACTACCTGATATAATGCATGAGCTAAGTTTGTCGTGGGCCTGCCAATGGTAGCCATGAAGTCAATGATCTATTTCTCGGCCCTCTATGCTCTAATAATAGAAAGGTCACACTTTGCTATGAGTTGTGCTATTTGCCCCTATGCACCCTAGAGTTGCCCCTCTAATCCCTACACCTGAGCCTATAATTCCTAGATCTATGCCTAGGAATCATCCCCTTGTCCTTGGCATCCTCCTCCTCTCCCAAAATCACCTACTTAATAGAGATGTCTTGTAAAGTCTCCTCTCAGGCTCTCTCCTCAGCATTCATCTCCTCATCTCCCCCTCTACCCTCACCTCCTCCATAGCCACATCATCCTCTGCATCCTCCACCCAAATCTCCTCCATCTCTACCTCCATCTATTCAACTATTGCATCCTCCTCCACTCGAGTCAGCAATAGCCACAGACCCCTAGATCTGTCATCTCTCCCTCTCCCCCTATCACCTCTCTCTCTGTCTCATCATCCTCCTTGGCTAGCATCTCCATCATCATCATCATCATCATCATCATCATCATTACCACCATCCCCACCATGACCTCCATACCTCTCGTGGCCTCTACCTCACAATCTACCCCGTAGCCCTCTCCCCAACCTCTCCAGAGGTGCTGGCTCATTTGGATGTAAAAATGGTGTGGGCCTATGCTAAGCCCACCATGCATCATACTTAGGCATGGTACCTGCATCCACAACATTAGTTTTTGCTCCCCACTGCACAGGCTATAATCCTGTTATCTCCTGCATGACCACTTGGATACTGATCATGGGTCCCCAATCATGTACCTCCTAGGACAACTAAGCAAACTTTGTGATCCTAATAGGCTCACCCTACCTCCAAACTACCTCAAAACCTACTCTTGTAAATGTCACTCAATGATATGCTAGGTTTGTACTGTATGACCAATCAAATATTGGGTCTGCCGACAATATGGAAGGTGATCTCTATCCTTGTCCCATGGCCTACAATGTCTATAGGGCCTCCATATAAAAAAATCCATGTGATCAATCTCATGATGCCATAAGCCAATTTCATTTATCTATGCCTGAACAATAGCTCCTCCATATATATAAACATAGAGCAACTCCTTAGGTAGATCTCTATCCATGGGATGCCTGAACACTTGTATGTGCTCCAATGCCCAAACTGTTAGAAGAGTGATCCCACAACTGATTGACTGACCATCCCTATATGCCACATCATGTAACTAAAAGTAGAGCATCACTAGAAAGTAGGGACCCAAAGCATAGATTGTAGCTTGCTCTATCATCACCTCGAGCATCTCTCCCCATCCAATAGGGAAGCCATGGCCACGCCGATTTGGAATCACAATGCCCCCAATAATCATGCATAGTACCACAATCATCCTATCATACTGATCAACCAAGGTGTCACATCAGATCACATAATCCTTGAAACCTAGTTCCACAAGACTATTGGTCTTGAAACATCACCTGATGGCTGCCAATCCTTGATCTGGGTCATATATAACATGCTCCCCATGAATAAGAAACTGAAGAATATGCCAAACATTGTCAAGGGTCACAGTGGCCTCTCTAATTGACAAATGAAACAAACTCATCTCTAAGTGCCACCTCTCAACCAATGTTGTCAATAGTCCCCAGTTCATCCTCACTATGGGCATGAAGGCCACATGGTATAACCCTAGGCCATGTAGTGTGTCTTTCTCCTCCCAGCTCAGGTAGTCCCGTAATGTGTAATAGGCCGATCAGCTCTCTCATGTGTAAATCAATAGAAATCTAACTTGCACTCACAAAGCATCATGCCATGTTAGTTAAAGCACATAAACAAGCCTATCAGCCTCAGATTTTGTTAGAAATTTTATCAAACCCCAAGCTGAAATTGCCATAGAGTTAGTTGTGTTGCACTATCATTCAACTGTGTCACACATTCACACTTGCATCACACAACTCCTCAAATGCATTGCATGATCCTTCAATTACATCACAAAAAGATAGATGCATCGTAGTTTCACTCACATGTGTCGCCCTTTGCAATTGTGAGTAGGCTAAAATGCTTGCATCGCAAAAACCCTCAGATGCATCGTATGAAATTAATTGCATTCCACGATTTCAATTGCGTTGTAGGATTTCACACCTGTGTTGCTCGCGATGTCAGTTGCAGTGAAGAATTCTACATCGCATCTATTTCTCTTCTTTGATCCCTAAAATCTACCAAAGATTGACAAAATTACAAGGAAAGTTTTGGGTACTCACCACTGCGCTTGAGCCTGCTGGCTGTCCGTATGTCTTAACTTGGTATCCTTGGTGGTGGTGGGTTGGAATTGGTGACATCTCTACAAACTCCTCTACAATAGACTCCTAGCTTAGAGCTCTAAGATCTCCAAAATCTCTAAAGGTAATGTGCACAAATGACCTATTTTCACTCCCTAGGGCTTATTTGTAAACCTTTTTGACCTAAGTGGGCCCCTTCTCTTCAAATTCTATCATGTCAACTCTTGTTTTCATGTGCAAATCACCCCACAGGCCTAAAGTTTCATCGATAATGTAGTTTCACCAACCAAAATAACTTTTCAGAAAATTTCCCAAATTTTTTAGAATTTTTCAAAAGTTTGTCAAATTTCCTGAGGGGATATTATGTTATCTTGCCTTGTCTAGGGTACACTGGCGCAAGTCTAGAGCATAATGTTTTGAATTATTCTTTGACACAATGTCTAGATTGACAATGTATCAAAGAGGGACAAAATGTAGACACTTAAAAATATCCTAAGCCTGCAAACACCATTTTTATGCCAATTATCTATTTTTCCTCTACTTTCTTCTATAATTAAATAATTATTTTTAATTATTTAATTACTCATTATCTATTTCCTCCATCACTCAATTAATTTAAATAAATAAAATATTTATTTAAATTAGCCCTTACCTTTTAATTAAATAAATTACATTTATTTAATTAATTTTACTAGTCATTCATCCTTCAAATTAATTAAAAAAATTACAAATTTATTTAATTAAGTCCCACCTCATCCTTTATCTAAATAAAATAATCCCAGTTTTGTCTCCTTGTGAAGTGGAAATCCTATTCAATTTCATATTACTCAAGTCAACTTTCAATCCTCACCCTTCATTTGAATCAAAGTCTTGTATAAAAGAAATCCTCCAACTTCATTTCAACCTAACAATAGTCATTATCTTCAAGATTTTGTTGCATATCACATTGAGCTCCTCATGAATCTTGCATGTCTGTAATCTGTAAATCTGAGAACAAATTTTGAGCAATGTCAAGGAGAGCCAAGCTTAGGATAGGGATTTATATATAGTTGTTGTTTTCTTATAATTTCTATGATGATTTTGTACTCCATTGTTGCAATAGGGCTTCTTATCTTGAATTTGTATATTTTGTTAGTTGCTATGAATGATTCAGGCTTGTTTCCTGATTTTCCCTGATCTACAGAATGAATGTTGAATGAACTATTTTTTTTCCAATTCTTTCCTAAATCTACCAAGAGAGGTGAGGAATCACAAAAATGCATGCAAAAGATTTGTTCTATGCCTCAGAGAATTTTATAGAACAACATGATCACCAAAGGTCAGTAGTAACACTTAGAAATGGCTGCATGTTAGCAAGCAGATGTGGGGCACTACTGCATTGTGCAGACATCTGCATAGAGCACTTAGGTCCAAGAAAAACCAACCTCTGGTCACATAGGACACCTTAGGATCAAGTGAGTAATCAAGCATCATAATGAATGTTAAGAAAAAAGAATGGAACGAGCCTAAAATCACACAAACCTTAGCCTAAATGCAGAAAGAAGGTGCAAACTCTACGATGGTTGCAAAATATAGCGTGAAATTTCAAGAGTATATAATTTTCTACGGTACAATCACTATAGCAAGTTAGGAAATTTATTTTTTATCTATGAAGTAGCTTATCTAGGAGAAACTTAATAAATTAGTATGAGAAAGATCAATGTAATCAAATTTAAGTAAAAGTTGTTATGTTTGACATACATGCATTTGAAGGTTTTTTAGTAAGTAGCTATAGTTTATTACATTTCATTTCACAAAAGTAACATGCATGCTTCACATCCTCATGCTATTCTTCATTTAAATACCTACTATAATTGAAAATTGAATGTAAAGAGTAGGGTTAGGAATGCATTTCCTATGTCTTTTTGTTCTATTTGTATTCTTTATTAATCTCTTAGCTCGTAAGCTTTAAAAAAATTAGAGATTTGAATGTATTTATTTTTAGTTTCTAATCAAAATAGACTTTAATTTGACATGTGAAAATAAAAGTAAAACAAAATCTAAAAAATAAGAGTGCCCTTCATATTGATGTCTTTCTTTCGATTAAATAATAATAACTAATTTAAGGAGATACAAAAAGAGTTATGCATTACAAGAATATGTGTCTAAATAATACTTATTCTTGTTTAAAAAATTAATAACAAATAAAATATGAAACAAGGAATTATAAAAAAGTGTGTTCCCTAGATATCAGTGTTAATAATACATGTTTAGAAACTTAAGAAGAAATATTTATTCTACCTCAAGTTATTTATTATGGAAAAATAATACTCATTAAAAATAATATAAAGTTCAAATATTTAAAATATGAGATAAATTATTTTTGAATTTTTTTAAAACATAGAAGTAAAATATTCAAAAGAAATATCAAAATCATTAGTTTGTATTTTCTTTAAATTACAAATGGCTTTCTTTCTATAATTCAAAGAAAATGGAAAAAAAATTTAAATGTTGATTTCCACAATCCACTTAAGTCAAAAAGTGAGACATAACTTTATCTTGTTACCCTTACGTGACATCACATATATTTTATTTGCATGCTCACATATTACACAATTCTACATATCTTAATCTTACATGATGGCACTTGGCACATGACCATTAATTCCCTTTCATTAATTATCCTTAAATTAGCAGCAAAATTGGAATAATCCATTTGTCTCCAATTACATGATCTTTCATGATCACATCATTTGAATTAGATTAGCACCAACACAATGATATATATCTCCATTGTACCTTTTTCACCTCTACATAGATTGGATCTACATTGAATTGTATGGGGGCAATTTTTTTCTCTATCTCATTATAAGTTTGCATGGTTTCATGCTTCTATATGTCATGAGAAAACTTATTCACATCTTCATGATTTCCTTATACATCATGAATCCATTCTTTAAGCTACACATAGTTTTATGTTTGTGACCTGTTATTAAAAAAAGTCAACATTATTGGAGGTGTAGGTGACCTGTTATTAAATGTGATTAGGTTGGCTACTCTTAAATATCATCCACTTCAATAGTCAAAGGTTAATTTTGACCAAAACAAATAGGACAAATATTTACCACTTTTGTTGTGAATGAGGTGTAAAATCAATATTGACTGTTTGACCATTGAAGTGGATAATATTTAAGTAGAGTGGTTTAGGTGAGATTCATCTCACATGCAATAATTCACTCTTTTTCTATAATGGAAATCACTTACAGCCTTTCATGCAATATAAAGTTTTATCCGATTTGTATTTACCTGTGACCAAAACATCTTAGTGAAAGCACAAGACCAAGACCTGCGAGCTCTTTGGCCCGGTGGGGATTTGAACCCTAGTGGCCGCCACTACAACTAAGTGACTTGACCAGCAAACCACACCCTTAACAACTTAATTTAAAATTTAAATTACTAAGTTATGATGTGAAGTAATATTTGGTACCAATGTTAAATTATTATAACCCATTAATATCCCATGGAATGGAATGCTTGGAGAAAATAGAGTTGATTTTGCCACTTGTTCAATGCCCTCATTTTGAAGCCCTCAGTGTGCTTGTGCTTTCAGTTACTACCTCATTCTCTTGTTTATCCTATTATATTTATTTTAATTGACTTGTGAGGGGCATAGATATTTGCAAGGAAATGGAGAACATATTATGGTATGTGTTGTTGTATTTCTCATTTCCAAAAATCAATGCCAATCTCAGGGCAACAATGTAATTTACTTACGATTTTTCTTTGGTTAATTTGTCTTGAAATGCTTTTGGGTTTGTTGGTGTTAATTAAAATTGCTAGGCGTGACAAACTTAATCACCAATTCTTTTTGTTTTCCATCTTCTATACATTTTCAAGAAGGTTCTCTAAATGTGGTGACATAGATTTTAGTAGTGCTACATACTTTCTCTTGCCGTCCTATCTTATTTAACTCTAATTTTGTATATTTCCTTACTATAATTCTATGTACACTTTACATTGTCATTCATAACCATAAGCAATTCCCAAATTACAAGTTCAGTTTCATAAACTAGGTATGTGACTTTTGTCTGAACTTAGGTATCAATTTTTTAAAATGTAAAAAAATGGTTGTCCTTGTTGTATGAAACTTGTAATATGGCAGAAAATAAATTTGAACTTTGCCTAGTATCTTATGTTCAAAATGTATAATTATACTAAAGAGTATAATAAAAAAATGTGTGGGTTGTACTCAAGTGGCTAGGCCACTTGGTTATCATGATGGCAACTAAGGTTCAAATCCCTCCAAAGGCACATTCATAGTTGGTTCCCACCTATCACTCCTCTTTAAAAAAAAATATATATATAAAAAAAACCTTGAAAACATTAGAAATAATTGACCATAATATGCTAAAATTAAAGATGAAAATAAGAATGGTTGAATTACATTCCTTCTACTTTTCACTTTTAGTACAATTTTAATGTCAATGTCTGCTTCCTTTTTTTTGTATAGATGGTTCAATTGTTAAAATTATGGAAAAAATTATTATGAGCAACATAAATTTTCATTCAAAGCCGGTTCCCACCTATCACTCCTCTTTAAAAAACAAAAAATAAAAATAAAAAAAAACCTTGAAAACATTAGAAATAATTGACCATAATATGCTAAAATTAAAGACTAAATAAGAATGGTTGAATTACATTCCTTTTGCTTTTCACTTTTAGTGCAATTTTAATGTCAATGTCTGCTTCCTTTTTTTGTATAGATGATCATGGATTGCCATTGAGACACATGTATTAGATGATAATGTATGTTTGAATTGTTTGGTTAATTTTATCAAATTATGAGGTTGAGTGTTGTTGAACTATAAATCTCATTGGTTATTCTATTCCTTGTTATATAAGAAAAGAGGGGATAAGAAATTAAGAGTTGCAGTGTGGTGAAAGTAGATTCAATCAAACCATCCTTTCACATATAACATTCAAAGGGAAACAATCAAGCCAAGTCACTATATTTGGAGAGGACTTTATAGGTTGATGTCACTTAGGAATGATAAGGAAAGATAGAATAGACTGATAGTTTTGTCAAACCCTAGTTTGATTAGGCATAAAACCCTAATTATATGATTCTGAATACACATGAACAAGATACGACAAATGATCACACAAGAAGGCACTAAATATAGATTGTAAACATATCAGGATTCAAATTTCTAGAGGTAGAAATTTTGGGGATATTGGGGCAGGTGCCCAAGTCCAACATGTCACTTTTTCTATAGATCTAGAATAGTGAGGTGGTGTAGATTACAACCTGCTTTAGGGTTTGTGGCAAGGACAGTTGGGAGGACACTGAGGTGGGCACCCAAGTCTAGTAGGTTAGATTTTCTACACTTTCTTCTCAGATCCAGAATCTATATCATGTGGTCAAATTCTTTGTGACTCCACTTTGCAAACTCCCGCACCTATAACCTGCAATCACAAAGAGAGGGGTTTGGGGTTGTAGTGTTTAGGAGCTTGCCTCGATCAAGCCCTAAATGTAATTCAAGCCTTCCAACACCATTGTTAGATAGAGAGTGTGTATCCTTGGTGGACAGAGGTGAATTAAATGATAAAATAGATTGATTGAAACATAAATAGATATCACCTTGGAGTTGAAGCTCTCAAGGAGATGAAGATCTTTCATACCATGAGAAGATGGATTGATGAAGCCAAATTTGCAACAACAAACACAAGAACAACACAATTATGCTTTGTAACACAATGAATGCTTTGAAATCCCTTAGCTCTAAGTCACAAGTTCACATTATCCATCTCTAGTTACAAATGAAGTCTTAAACATGTTTATATATGCATTCCTGCTAAACTTTTGTAATTCAAATTGATTAGGCTAACAAAAGAAACCAATTTAATGGTCACATGCTGACATTTTAAATTTGGGTCCCACCAAAATAGGTTTGGACTAGGGCACGAGCTCCCAAGTCTAGAAGGCTATTTTGGTCATGATAAGCATTTAGATTGGGCCCCTAAGCCCCATTTGACATGGGTTTCAAGGGAATTTGCTCTAGGATAAGTTTAAGACATGCATAGGGAAAATAAGGGGACCTAGGAGCTAAACTAGGAGGTAAAAGTCCTAAGGGGCATTTTACGACATAACATGTAGCCCCCACTTTAATGTATGTATGAACTTATGACCCATACATGCATTAAAGTATAGTCAAAAATAGATCAGACATGCCAAGCACATGAAGCCAAGGCATACACAAAGATTGAGGAACTATTTCTATCCACCAGTCTTAGGTAAGTACTAGAAGGCACATTGAATACATGCAAGACATAATGAAGATAGTTGGAAGCACACAAAACATGGCAAATACAATGAAAGCATGAAATACATGGAGAAGACATGAATGCAATCACGCAGTGCATAAAGAAGACAGGAGTAGAAGAAATGACTAAGAAAATACATATCTATTAAATGCTAATTAAAGTAAAGAAACACATAGTGTGGGGAGGGACTCATCACCACACAAATTTAGACCACACAAAACACATAGAGCGTAGGGAGGGACTCATCACCACACAACTTTAGACTATGCTGCAAACATGTAAAACACATAGAGCGTAGCGAGGGACTCATCACCACACAACTTTAGACTACACTGCAAACATGCAAAACACACAGAGAAGACACACAAAATACACGAGTGCCGCATAGTATGTCATAGATAGACTGTATGTCTTATACACAACAAACACGAGTGATCGGAGGACCTTATTGCTAAGTCCCACCATCTAAAACATGTTGTAGACATGCCTGATAGTTCAGCTTATGCTACAACAACTGCTAATGACATGCTTAAGGGAGGATAGCTCAAGATCCAACCCTATCTCCCAATGAGGACTTTGTATAAAAGGATGTACAATAGGTCAAGAGATACACCATCCTGCCTTCCGCAGAAGAGCTTTGTATAAAAGGATACACACTAGCTCAAGAGATATGTTATCCTACCTTGCAAAGAGGGCTTTTTATTGCAATTTAGATATGGATGTGCACTAGCTCAAGAGATACACCATCTTGCCTCGTGATGAGGGCTTTCAATCATGTTTCATTAGTGCCAAAATAATCAAATATATACCATTATATATGCCCCCAACTTAAGGTGGTTGATACCACTTGGCGGTATCGAGAACATTAAGGTAGAGTGAAAACATGCAAGGGAACAAGAGCTTTCACAAAGCCCATGCCTCCTAGAGCTGACATGTGCCATAATCACCAAATGTTCCCACAAACACATTGATAAGATATGTTAAGATAATCAATAGATAATGTTAGAACATCTCTTCTAAGATAATAACTAAATGATGCAAGATATGCCTAAATCATGTATTAGATCACATCAAAAAAACCAAGGCTACACTTACAGGTATGGATCTGAGTATAGCCATTGAGCTTATACTACAGGTATCTAAGGACCGAGTGTAACAACTAGTTGAGATACAAAAACAATCCAAAGTACACAGAGAAGATGTATTGCAATGGTTCGTTAGAAGAGATAAGACAACATGATAGATCACACAGAATGATTCTACTAGTCAAGTGTTAGATATATATCAACCTCATCTTCATATATGGACTAGATCCATTTTTTCTTGCTTGCTAAAGGGACACACAATCCGTATCAGTTATTTGTTTGTTTCCATCATCCACCAACTAGGTAGAACCACTTGAAGAAGGTAAACAATAAAAGTGAGAGATGAGAACAATTGCCTTAGGAGTTCATCATGTAGGAGGATGCCCCCAAGACATCAACTACAATGCTATGCCCCTAAGGCATGACACGCAACAATAAAATAGAGGATAGAATGATAGAAGAATGATGAAACAAATAGAAGAATGGTCACAACAGAGGTGATCTCCTTGTATCTTTGACCTTACAAGAGTATCAAGGGTCATCCAAAGAGACCTAAACAACACATAACACATCATGGGGTAAGACAACACAAAAGAGGAGGCCACACAAATGAGAAAAATATGCTATGACAAAGGTGGCAACTAAGGGTTAGAAATACTAACCTATTGTCTCTAATCTTGATCTTTACATTTATTGTTAAGGCTTTGTGTCTTGTTTTTCCTTATCACTAATTTGTGTTATCCAAATTGTCTTGAGTTTGTGAAGAAGGAGCCATAGGAGTTGGCAATGGAAAGCTCCTTTCTTGAAGGTTTTCTAGTGCAATATGCAAGGATGGTGGAGCAGGAACCTCATAGATGCCCATTTCAGTCAAGTGAGATGATAAATGGGCCAGGAAAATACCCATTTCAATTGACTTATGTGGTTTTGGAGTACCATGGTTATTAGGAGAAGTATGTTTATTAATGCTCTCTAATTTGTTAGCAGTTTTCAAGGTATTTAAATGTTCAGGTAAGAGTGGGTAATCTATTTCTTTGTTTAAGATGTAGTTAAGAAGTGTTGGAAGATCAGTTGATGAATTTTCAGTATCAATTGGTTGAAGGTGTTCACAAAGAGAGTCTATATCATCCAACAATTCATCCTAGCTAGGGAGAACATGAAGGGATGGCATAGTGGTGTTGAGGAATGTTTCAATGATTTCTTCTTCTTGTGCCAAAATATCATCACAAGGTGAGTTTATGTTAGGAGAAGGTTCTAAATCATTAGATGAGTCACACAAGGCTATGTCGGCCTCATATTTCATAGAGATGATGTCCATTATATCATCATGGAATGTAGAAAGAGAAGGAGGGATGTCTTCATCAGTATCTTCTATTGGATTTTGCATGAAATTAGTGAGATTGTCCAAGATCGAAGGGTAGATACCCATGAGAGAGGTGAAGCTTTCAAAATCAGATATATGACAAAGCATTTCATATATGAAGCTAATGGAAATGTCAATATATCATAAATTCATGCTATTTGTTGTAAGACTTGAGGCTACTTATCAGTGAATTTATACAAATTGTCAATATCTATGATGTAGGTAAATAAAGCTTGCAAAGATGAATAATAGGAGGCATCCATGATGAAAATATCACTTCTTGGTGATATTTTGAGAAAATCAAGTTTTTAAAGTGCAAGATACACTAATTTCATAGAAAACCAAGTAAATAAGAATGAAATAGTGCTACACAACAAGTCAAGATGAATGATTTGTAAGTTTGTTTAAAGAAGATTGAAGAAAGTGTTATGAGAGACCCTGTATGTGAGACTTATTTCACACCAAAGCACTTGTTTGAGGAAGTGAAGTTTTGAAAAGGAAAAACACACAAATTTCACAACAAATTAAGTGAGAAAGATGGAAAAAGTGCCACACAACAAGGAAAGATGAATGATTTGAAAGTTTGTTTGAAGAAAGTGTATACAACCTTTAGTGTTGAAATACACAATGTGTAATTAAAAGAAAAATATAAATTTTGAAGCAAGAGCATGAAATGATGCCAAATTTTCATATGAGTAATGCAAATATGTTTAAGATGAATGGAAAATCTGATTTGAAAGATATTTACAACATATGTAAGGAAGTAATACAAAACTATGCTTGTTTATGAACATAAAATGCTTGATTTTTTTACTTTTTTCAACATAAAATGTCCTAAAGATGCAAATGTAAATGCAAAAACACACAATGTAGAAACACTACAATTGAAAATCAAATTTGAAATGGTGTTAAAATGAGTAGTAAAATCTAAAAATAAGACTTTAACTACAAACCCTAGCTTTTGGAAAAGACTAGGTTATATGAAAAATGCAAAGTGTTGAAAGTAAAACCCTAGCAATTGAGATATCTGAATGCAAGGTAAAATATCATGAAATGATGAAATGTTGTAATTTATCTCAAATGTGATGTAAATATCAGAAAATTTTAAATGTTTTCAATGATGTGCGAGAAAAATAGTGCAAACTATGCCCTAATGCAAGCCTAGAATGTTTTTTTTATTTTTATTTTCAAATGTATGCAAGATTTTTGAATGTATGATGATGAATATGATATAGATGAATGTAAAGACTGATTACAACACTTAAAAAGATGCAAGTTCAATAAAAACATAGGTTCACCAAAATATTATATAAGAAAAGAGGGGATAAGGAGTTGAGAGTTGTAGTGTGGTTAAAGTAGATTCAATCAAACCCTCCTTTCACATATAACATTCAAAGCACAACAATCAAGCCAAGTCACTATAGTTGGAGATGACTTTAGCTACAAGTTGATGTCACTTAGAAATGATAAGGAAAGATAGAATAGATTGATAGTTTTGTCAAACCCTAGTTTGATTAGGCCTAAAATACTAACTATATGATTCTAGATACACACGAACAAGATACAAAAAATTATCACATAGGAAGGCATTAAATACAGATTGGAAACATACCAAGATTTAGATTTTTGAAGGCAGAAACTTTGGGGACACTGGGGCAAGCACCCAAGTCCAATAGGTCACTATATAACATGTCAAACCTTCTCATATATTCCATTTTCTAGTTTATGCTTCTTCTTGCTAGTGTGAGCAATCAAACACTAATGCTAATATCCCTTACACAGTCTGGTTACACTATTTTTATATAGAACATTGAAAAACATAGTTGTGGTACTCCAGAACACTTGAAACTTGAACTAAGGATACATACTAACCATCTGAACTTATCTTTCCAACAACAAAGCCAAACATCAAAGTGCGGTGAAATGTGGTAGCTTTCTGTACTACCTATAATAACCTTATATAGCAACATGACTTGTTCTTACTCAGTTGACTCTGCAAAACACTGCAGTACTTTGTATTCTTTGAAACTTGAGTATATCATACTTCTTATTTGTATCTAGCTATCCTCCAAGATGTAAGGTCATATCTTCATGTGTGAAGAAATGCGAAGCATTCTTCTATACCTTTGAAATTGCAATAACACTGTATCACCATTGTATTCACTCTGCTACTCTAAAAAGCTATGCAATAACTTTTATGCTCTGAAACTAGGATCATGCATACTTCATAGTTGTCGATATCTAGCCTCCAAACCACAAGGCCATATCTTGATCTATGGTAGAATGCAGTACAATCTGTTGAGCTCCTACAGTACAAATCTATGTGCCTTTGAAACCTTATACATTTTCTTTCATATCTGATGCAATGTTTTTCATCAAGAGGCAATGAATGCAACATTCACAATACTATAGACAACAATCATACCAAAAAATAAGAAGTTACAACTTCTTCATGTCAATATATCCTTCAACCTGACAACTTTCACCTGTCCATATAAACTTCAGAAGATAAGGTACAACTATTTACATATGATACTAATTCAACATCATACTCATGTCTTTCATCACCATATCTTTCACATCACAACACCTTTGATCATCACTTCTTTGACAACACATGCAACAATATGCCTTCCACATCACAACACCTCTTATCACTACTCCTTTCATATCCACTCTTTTGACATCAGTGACAACATATGCAACACATCAAAGGAGATTGACTTCAATCAAGGACGTTGACTATCTTCCCTTTGTCTTACATAAGGTCCCATTGCACTTTTAAGAAAAACCCTTTATTTAGAAGCAAGTGCCAAAAACATGGATAAAGCACAAAAGGCCATGTCAATGGAGGACAAATCCACAATAATAGGACTAAATCACACAACAAAAGAGCATACCTACATGAAACTGAGAGCACAAACCAATAGACTAATCTTGTATATAGTATAGTGTGATCTTTGGCCAAAATTTATTATAGGCTTTATAGTACAATTCTAGTTCCAAACTTAGAATAATAAAATCTTCACACATCAACACATCAAAATTGCCAAAGAGCCAAGCACCTATTTCTTCTTTCTATATTTATCATTACTTTTTTGTCTCAACTTTAATAATTTTAGTTTGATTTCTTTCTATTACTTACTTTTTAATTAAATGCTAAATTAATCCTAAATGTATTTTATTTCCTTATAATAAATTATTTTTAGCAGATAGGTTTCATTATGGGAGCTTTTTCTCTCTTTTCCCTCAGAAACTACTGAAGTCTTCCCTGAATGAATTCAGTATGTTGGTAAACCACTCATACTTTCTGATTGGTATTTGTTTTGGTTTTAGTTTTCATTTTTACCTTGCTATTATCATGCGCCTACAAAGATGGCTGCTTGCAGCTCCACTTGATATGCACACAACTACAACAACTTTCCCTGGAGGAAGAAAAGAGTCTAGTCGAGAAAGAATTCAATGCTCACAATTCCTTATTAGAGAAGAAGTAGCTCTAGCAGCAGAAACAATTCTATTGGGAAATGAGGTGTCTCAACCTTGCTGCATATTTCTTGTAATAATTAATTTTCATTTAATATTTTCCTACAGTTGTTACACATTGTCGGTGCTTTGAAAATTGTTTTATTAGGTGTCAAAAGATGCCCACATAGTGGTTTATTATGGAAGGCTTATTTTTAGGCATATTATGACAGATTCTATGACATCTGTAAGGGTAAAAAATAGGGGATTTCATTTTGGACGTGACAGCTTATTTTTAGACTGGAATCTTGCCTGAGAAGTTAAGCACATGGTTTTGTAAACCTCTGATGGTTTCTTGTATAGCCAAAAGTCTATAACTTGCAGGATTGAGGAGTAGTTTATGTATGTGAGTTTACATGTACTATTATGATGTTGGAATGCTGTCAAAATTCTTCCAGAGTCAATTACTGGTGATACTCTTGTAATAAACTTGCTCTGCAAGTTTATGTAATCCTATTATTAGATTTGGAATACATTAAGTAGGCTTTTGGAGCGTGGGATTTTTCACCCAAAAGGGTTTTCCCCTCGTATATCTGTTGTTTCGTGTTTCACTGTTTATTTCATGCTTTGAATGTGCTTATGGATTTTTTGTAATTGTTAGATCAGTTTTTAAAAGTTTTACATAATGTTTCTCCTCAAGATTGGCGTAGGAAGTTGTTTCTGCTACTTTAACTCTATCAGAGCCTGATCACCTTTGGTTTCAGTTGTGGGTTGTTGTGTTATTTGTGCTAATCAAGGTTTGAGTAGGAGCTTGTGTAAAGAATACTTTGTGATCTTATTGCAGATATTTTTTAGATTGCGAGCACATCTGGCAGGATTGAGGTGGAGACATTTTTTGGCATGAACTTTAAAATATGGAAGATGAAGATGGAAGATTTGTTGATTGATCAAGATCTATGGGATGTAGTGGATGAAAAGGTCCACAGGCCTATGAATCTAGATTTGGTTGCAAAATATGATATAATGGATAGAAAAAGATAAAGATCTCATAAGATTGTGCCTTGCAGATTTGATTTTGATAAATGTCCATGAAGAATCCACTTCAAAGAAGCTTTGGAAGAAGTTGGGTGAGATATATAAAACTAAATCTCTAGTAAACAAGATTTTTTTGAGGAAGAAGTTGTATTCCTTGAGAATGGAAGAAGGTGGACGAATTTCTAATCATTTGGAAATATTCAATATGTTGGTGACTCAGTTGACCTCAGTGGGGTTTAAGATGGACGAAGAAGAAAGGTGCCAAATTTTGCTGTGTTTGTTGCTAGACTCATGAAACAGCCTAGTCATGTCCATTGGGAGAAATTTAGTCATCTTAAAGATGGAAGATGTTGTTGGTTCTCTACTCTCTGAAGAGATGAGAAAGAAGGTCTCTCTGAATGCCAAAGATGCTTTGAGTGTTAAAAAAAACTAAAAAAATGAGGCAAAGATGAGAAGCAGTGTGGTTGTTCTAAGTCTAAGAATAAGGGGAGATCAAAATCTCCTAGTAAGTCCAAGGCAATATGCTGGAACTATGGAAAATCTGAACACTTCTAAAAGGAATGTAAAGAAGAGAAGAAAAACAAGAAGAAGAAGAAGCAAGATTTTGATTCTAAGTCTAAAAAGGAAGATGGAGATGCCTTTATTATAGCCTTGGCCACACGTGCATGTGATAATGCATGGTTGATAAACTCAAGTGCATCTTTCCACATGACTCCTAATAGAAACTGGTTTAATAAGTATGAAAACTATGATGGTGTTAAGGTGTATCTGGGTGATAATTCTTTCCTTGACATTGTTGGTCGTGGTAGTATTCATGTGAAATTTTCTGATGGTAGAGTTAGATGATTTGATGGTGTCTTGCATATCCCAGGACTAGCAAGAAATTTATTATATATTAGCAAGCTAATAAATGCGGCTGTGCATGTACATTTTCTAAAGCAAGTGTGAAAATGGTGAGAGGTACTATGGTGATAGAAGGAGGAAGTAGATTGGGTACATTGTACCAGCTTGATGCATGCACGGTTGAGTGCAATAGCACTTCTGATAAAATTAAGCCAGAACCTAGTTCGCTAAAAAAAGAGATGGTTTGCTCTTCTACAGATGGTCATGGCTTATGGGTACCCAAGGGTGCTCTGTCTACTAAATCAAAGTTGCATGTAGACAAGACCATGTTATGGCACCAAAGACTTGGCCACATTGGAGAGAAGGGTTTGAAAGCCCTGAAAAATAAGAACCTTCTTGAGGGGCTGAATGATTGCAATCTAGAATTTGATTTCTATGAGCATTGTATTTATGGCAAACAAAATTGCGTTTAGTTTTACTCATCTTTTCACAAGTCTTAATGTATCTTGGATCTAATCAATTCAAATGTATTTGGTCCTGTTGACGTTTCTTCTATTGGTAAATCAGTTTATTATGTTACTTTCATTGATGATTTTAGTATGAGAACATGGGTATATTTTTCAAAGAGTAAATCTAAAGTTTTTCAGTCATTTTAAGGAGTTCAAAGCTATGGTAGAAACTTAGATTGAAAAGAAAATTAAATGTTTGAGGACTAACAATGGCAGTGAGTACTGTTCTGTAGATTTTGACAAATTCTGTACAGATTGCAGGATTAAAAGATAAAAGACAACTCTATATTCTCCTCAGGAGAATGGAGTTGTAGAAAGAATGAATAGATCATTGATGGAGAAGGCTAGGAGCATATTAAGTGGAGCTGGCTTAGAACAAAAATTTTAGGCTGAAGCTGTTGCCAATACTTATTATTTGATCAGTAGATCTACATTAGCGCTTGTTGATAAAATGCCAATAGAGGCGTGGTCGGGGAAAAAGCCTTCACTTAGACATCTAAGAGTTTTTGGTTGTGAGGCATATGCACATGTGCCTAAGGAGAAGAGAACAAAGTTGAATTCTAAGGCTATCAAATGTATCTTTATCGGCTACAGCTATGGTGTGAAAGGATACAAGCTTTGGGACCTTGTTGCACACATAAGGTAATTTATTCTAGAAGTGTTATTTTTAGAGAGACTAAATCTTCTCCTATTACTTTTTAGCTAGAATAGTCATAAAGAGATTGAACAGAAAAAGAATGTGATTCAATTTCCTTCTATGCCCGAGAAAGTTGAATCAAAACCCCAAGATAGACAAGAAGTTGAGGAGAGCTCATGTCAAGCTTTGAATCTTCAAAAGAGGAAGAAGAGGAGGAGGAAGTAGAAGAACCTCCACCTCAGCTTGTTCAAAGGTCTACAAGGCATAGGCAACCACCTAAAAGGTATGGATATTCACCCGATGATTGGACTTGTGTATATTTTCTTTGAGTACTATCATTGATGAACCGGGATTTGTTCAAGAGGCTTTGGGTATGAATGATGCAAAGCCCTAAAAAATAGCCATGGATGAAGAGATGACAACTCTTAAAATGAATGATACATGGGACCTGGTACCTTTGCCTGAAGGATGCAAACCTGTTGGATGTAAATGGGTGTTTAAGAAAAAGATTGATCTAGATGGAAATATTGAAAAGTATAAGGCACGATTGGTTGTGAAGGGATACACTTAGGTTGAGGGTATTGATTACGGTGAGATCTTTTTTCTTGTTTCTAAAATGACATCCATTTAGTTTTTATTATCTATTGCAGCAGCTTATGACATAGAGGTTGAACAAATGGATGCGAAAACTACTTTCCTTCATGGTGATTTGGAGGAAGAAATTTATATGACACAAACAGAGCACTACGTGGTGAAAGAAAAACACATACTTGGGATGGAGATCAAAAGAGATCGTGAGAACATAAAGCTATGGCTTGGCTAGAGTAAGTATGTTTCTTCAGTTTTGCAAATGTTTAACATCCAGGATTGTTAACCACTTTGTGCTCCTGCTACATTGGGAATGAAGCTTTCTATTTCACAATGTCCTACATCCCCATCAAAGATGGAAGACATGAGCAGAGTGCCTTACTAGAGTGCAGTTGGAAGCTTAATGTATGCTATGGACTATACAAGACCAGACATTGCACAAGTAGTGAGAGTTCTTTCTCGTTATTTATCTAATACTAGAAGAGTGCATTGGGATGCAGTTAAGAGGGTTTTCAGATATTTGTGGGGTACAAAAGAGTACTCTATTTGTTTTAATGGTACAAAAGATCATCATTCCTTGAACATTCATGGCTTTGTGGATTCAGACTAGGCTAGTTCAATGTTGATAGCAGAAGATCCACCAATGCATATGTGTTTACTCTTAATGGTGGTGTAATCAGTTGGATGAGAAAGTGGCAGGCAGTGGTCGCTTTGTTCACTGCTAAGGCAGAGTACATGGTAGCTGCTCATGCTTGTAAAGAAGCCATTTGGCTGATGCATTTGTGTTCAGATATTAGATTGAAACATGGTGCAGTTACAATTTATTGTGACAGTCAGAGTGCAAGCTGCCTTGTGAAGAACTCAACTTTTCATACTAGGACCAAACACATTGATGTTTAGTATCACTTCATGAGAGATATGGTTGAGGATGGTAGGGTGAAACTGGAAAAGGTAGAGATTGTGGTGAATGTTGCAGATGCATTAACTAAGCCCGTGAGCATAGCGAAATTTAGGTGGTGTTCCGAGTCTATGAGCCTTTTGGCCCTAGCAGTTGATATATGATGGTGTTATTCCTGTTGCTCTTGCAGGGTATTCAACAAGTGGGAGAATGTTGGGAAATGAGGTGTCTCAACCTTATTGCATATTTCCTGTAATAGTTATTTTTCATTTAATATTTTCCTACAGCTGTTACACATAGTCGGTGCTTTGAAAATTAGTTTATTAGGTGTCAAAAAATGCCCACATAGTGGTATATTATGAAAAGCCTATTTTTAGGCATATTATGACATATTCTATAACATCTATAATGGTCAAAAATAGGGGATTTCATTTTGGACGTGAGAGCTGATTGTTAGACTAGAATTTTGGCTAAGAAGTTAAACACATAGTTTTGTAAACCACTGATGGTTTCTTGTATAGCCAGAAGTCTATAAATTGGAGGCTTGAAGAGTAGTTTATGTCTGCAAGTTTGCAGGTACTATTATGCTGTTGGAATGCTGCCAGAATTCTTCTAGAGTTACTTGTGATACTCTTGTAATAAAGTTGCTCTACATGTGTATATATAATATTGTTATTGGATTTGGAATACATTGAGAAGGCTTTTGGAGTGTGGGGTTTTTCACCTGAAAGGGTTTCCCCCACGTATATCTGGTGTTTTGTGTTTCACTATTAATTTCATGTTTTGGATGTGCTTCTGCATTTTCTGTAATTGTTAGATCAGTTTTTAAAAGTTTTACATAATGTTTCTCCTCAAAATTGGCATAGGAAGTTGTTTCGACTACTTTAACTTCCTTACAAATTCAAAAGCTCTACATTCTCAAACCTCTCCAATTTACGGCTACACGTTTTGAGATCAGAGTTTTAGTATCCGTCAAACAATAAAGATCTCTTTCTCAATCCATTTTCACGGCCATACAAAGGAAATGTAAATATATTTCATCCAAATTTCACTGAATAAACACTAGCAATTATGTGTATGTTTTGTTACTGCACTACCTGGGCAAAAATTGTCGGACGTTTCTTTCTCCGGTTTGCAGAGCACACTATTTTTTTCCCTGCTTGCATTGAGTTTCCTGGCAGGGGCGTTCATGTAATGGTCTCTTTGTGCTGTTTAAGGAGGTCATATATATGGCCGGCAATTTTTTCCCATATGCATGTTTTATATGCTACATTTATTTAAATTCAACAAATAAAATACAGATCACTAGTCGAAGCAATTTAAAAATGAAAACAAAGTAAAATATGGCATAGTAGTTTAGGGGAGTAGAGTACATCACAAAGGAGTTGTTTTTTCTTTTAGTTTGTTTTTCATTGAAATGCGTCAAGTGGTGTGTGCTCCTCCTACTCACCAGCGCATTTATGCCCCAAACAAAAACAAACAAAAAAATAAAAATTCAATGAGTAATTTAAAGTGGATATATTTTTAAATGGAAGGTTTTAAGTATAAATTTTATGGGAATGGTAATAATGTTTTGTTATTACACTACTGAAATAATTTTTATTTCTGTTATTTATGTACATTTGTAAATTGCTATGTTTAATATTTTCTTTTAGTTCTACAATCCACAGTATATATATGTGTTTGAAATGCAAACACTTGTACTTAATCCTTATTAATGAACATAATTCTAAAAAAGGAGTTTGTTATACTCTACTCACCTTTTTTGGTTGTAAATACATTTCAAAAATAGTTTTGGCTTAACTAAATAGTAAATAGTCTTTGTAATATCTTTCTCTCACATAATCTCTCATCTTCATATACAACAACTAAAGATTTCAAAATTTATTTAGAGAATTAGCTATGCTAAGTGCAAGTGACCTAAAAATGTTGAGTAGTGGCTTCTAGCCAAAATAAAAATGGGGATTTGCCCTCAGGTAGTTTTCCCTTGGCGTTGAGTTTGATATGGCCCACATACAAGATAAAATAAATTTGATTTTTAAAGAAACTCCACCAAGTAGGGATAATACAACTGAAGACATTTAAAAGGGAAAGGAGCCACTATGCCATGTGACACTCTTAATATAAATAAATTTAACTCCACCAAAGTAGGGATGAATACAACTGAACACATTTAAAAGGTAAAGGAGCCACTCTGTGATGTGGCCCTCTTAATATGAATAAATTTATTTTTGTGATACTTATTCCACATGCATGTTTTTTTCTTTCTTTTTGGGGGTGTCACAAATCAATTGATTTTCAAGTTAAACAAGTTAATAAGTGTTATCTTATTAAAGAGTATTTAGGAATTATATAAATTGATGGTGTTAATTAAAAAGACTATTATCAAACAAATTTTAACCTTATATTTTTACAAAATAATATTATTCAAATAATCATGAAAACTTTACATTTATTACACTATTCTATAAAATATATTAGTAAAGTCAAATGTAGAACCTAATTAGTTTTCTTGTCCTCTATTTTAATTATTTTCCAATTGAAAATCTTAAAAACACATTATTATAATCCCTCTTAGCAAATATTAATTAAACGTTAATTGTACTCATCAACAATTATATTTTAGATTTTTTTTATTTAAAATAAATAATTATCTCTTGTAAAATGAACATGCAAACATTTTAACTAAACATTTTCACAAAGTGATTCAGTGACAATATGATTGACTAGAGCTTTATCTCTTATTGGAGCTTTCACATTGTTCAAGGTATATGATAATTAAATTTCTAATTAAACAATTCCTTATCTTATTATTGTAAATATAATATACATCAAATTTTAATTCTCTATAATATGAAACATAATAATTTTACTTAGCAATAATAAATCATTATATAAATGTAATAAAAAAGTAAGTACTTCACATCCCTTTAAGAGTAGTATTTCCTTGAAAAAAGAGTTGATGCTTAACTTGTAAGAGAGAGGGATTAATAGATTTTATTTTATTTTTACTAGGATTTAATTTCATTATCAATTGTGACACGCAAAATTCTAAAAGATGATTATACAGTAACATTCAGAAGCACACTTACATGCCAAAAAAATTAATGCAAAGCTTTGAAAGTCTTTTATTCATATTTAATCAATATTGCAATTATTTTAAAACACTTTGAAAAAAAAATTAGTGTCAACATTATATTAAGATTATATTTCAGTATGTTAGGAAAAATGTATATTTATAATCTCTTTTTTTTGAGTAAAAAATATTTTGAGCATATATTTCAATGTTAGTAAATTTAACTAGTAAAAAATCTATGTTAATATAATTAAATATATAATTATAAAATAAAATTAGCACCCCTATCTTTAAAAAAATCTATCTAAAATATATAGAGAGATATCCTTATCTCAAGAGTAGTACAATTAGTTTTTAATCAGTTTTATTTCATGTACATTTCATCCTTTGAAGTTATTAGTGGTTGGTAGGTTAGAAGTAAGGGTAGTAGTTGAGAGGAGATAGTTTTAAACCAGTTTTACCTGAAGAGCAGTACAAAACTAGGTTTTAATCATTTTTGTTTCATGTACATTTCATCCTTTCAAATTATTAGCATTGGTAAGTTAGAAGTAAGGGTACTAGTTGAGAGGAGATAGTTTTAAACCACTTTTACCTGAAGAGTAGTACATAACTAGTTTTTAATCATTTTTGTTTCATGTACATTTCATCCTTTGAAGATATTGGGTAACTTCAAGGACATTAAGAAAAAATAAAAAAATAACCATACTCTAAACCAAATCCTCTAACTGCAAGTGCTTATTCAATACCATGATTTCTAAGTTTAACGGTTCTAATTCTGTTGTTGTGTAAACATTATGATGGTCTAGTTTTATGCCTTGATCTCACTTCGTAAAGGCTTATCGGTAGATCCATTGCACACAAATATTGTGCAATTGCTAGTATATTTTATTTTTCCAGATTAAAAAATAACTTACTATTTCTTAAATTAATATTTCTAATGAAACATAATTAAATGTATTTGTTAAAAAATAGTTAACAAACTCTGAACAAATTTTTCAATGAAAAGCTCATTTACTGATAGGGAGGACTCTAGGCTGCCTGCTCTGCATCCTGTAGGTGTACAAGATTGTTTGACAACACTAGCCTCTCTACCAATTCAATGTGCTAACAGACATCTTGCAGAGATGGGAGACTTAACTAGTCTGCAATTTCAATACAAACCACCCTACTTGGTATGAGACGCACTATCTATCTCCAGTACTTCCAAATTTTATGCTATCAAGGCTACTTGCCTTTCTGAGTCCGTTGTCAGCCCTCCTCTCTGGGTCAGGGTCTTGACTGCTTGGCACTCACTGTTTGCAATCTCTTGTTTTCCACCCCTGCAATGTCATATTTTCCTACTTGTCTATCTAGCCGAACTCCTTACTGAGCTCACCTAGAACAAGCATGCATTTCCTCTAGTCGACAATCCGACCACCCCACAAAAGAAAAACAAACAAAAAAAAACATGACTCTGTTTGATGGCCTCCATACTGTATAGAGGAACTTGAGGAACATCAATACAGAGTTATGGTTTGCAAAAGCAAACAAAATTGTAGAAAAGGAAATGACTAATCTACTTCAGAATAACAAACTGAAAATTGTACAAAAATACACAAATTTATCGAACTGATGAATTTGATTTTTATTCAAAAATTGTTTCTTACATCAAAATGCTTCTCAACCCCAAAATCTTTCTCCTCGCCCCCCTTACAGAAAGAATGCTACATCATAAAGATTAGCTCATGTCTGTTACAGGACGGTTTAGTTTCCAGACGGTTCAGATTCCAACTGTCGGTTCACTTTTTGTGTTGTCGTTCCATTGTTGGAACTAAATCTGTAGTCTGGGCGATAGCCCGATACCAACTTGCTGACCGTGACAGTTTACCTTCACTCCTTGGTCTTTCCGCTCTGCAAACCGTTGAAGTTTGAGATTATTGCCTTGTCGGCAATGTAATTTCCATACTGTGCTATAGACTGATAACTCCCATCGGAGTATCATTGTGACATAAAAGTTACTTGGGCCGATAGGCCGATATTCCTAAAACTCCACAACACCATCGCTGGATCATTAAACATGTCATGCCGATTCCAACTTCACCATTCCATATTGATGAACCCGTTGAACCATTGAACCTTGACGCGAGGTTCAATGGCGAGGTTCAACGGCGAGGTTTAACCCTTCAACAAAGTGACCAAAGCATATCGGTTGAACCAATGCCGAACACCTTCAAACATACATTCTTTGACTTGTATTTCACTTGAGCCGATAGGCCGATCAGCGGTGAGGTTCAACGGCGAGGTTCAACCCTTCAACAAAGTGACCAAAGCATATCGGTTGAACCAATGCCGAACACCTTCAAACATACATTCTTTGACTTGTATTTCACTTGAGCCGATAGGCCGATCAAAGTAAAGGCTTCTCCCGCCAATGCATTTTAAGAAAACTAAAAAAAACTCCTAAAACAAAACCACAAGCTGCAACTCAAAATTGACAAATCAAAAATGCTATATACAAGCTGCATTGAGCCCTTTGGTGCTCCTGCACCATTTACATACTCTAGATGAAGCATCATAGCCTTTTATATTGCTACCGGCAGCCACGAACCACTCAAGGAAACATGCACATGCTAAGAAATATTTTCTTCAATCTCTTTAATCTAAAGTGAGAGAAAGAGGAAAAGAGAAAACACACGGCCCTTCTATTCTATTAAAGAAAATATCTTTTTAGCAGATGAATATTTGAGCTCATTGATATAATCCTTGCCAATCAATCCTTTACTGAGAAACTGCTCCACAAATGTTTGGTAGGACCATGCGGCATACAACGGAGGATTCTGTTCGTTTATCAATTCTTTGAGAGGTGAGATGGTTACATCGCACGGCAACGAACAGAACATGGGCCATGACATCCTTGCACGGTTTTTCTGAACAAAACTCCTATGCTCAATGCTCTTGTATTTTCCATTGCTCAGTATCTGCTTTACAATTGGGATCCATCTCAAAAATAACAGCGCAATCTTAGGGAGACATTAGACTAATAAAAGAAAAGTTGACGTAAAATTCCTAACCATTAAGATAGCCTGTAGAAATATCCAGAGGGAAGATGAGAGTTGACCTTGATTTGATCATCAATATTGACAACAAGAGCGCCCGGGATGCAGGGAACATCAATCCATGCATCGTCCTTGCGAACTTGCAGGCCTGGGGTTTGATCGTGAAGGAGAATTGTGAGGGAATCTCCATCAGAGTGAGGTGAGATGCCAAACACCTGTTCTGGCTGAGGGCAGGGCGGGTAGTAGTTTATGTTGAGATAAATCTGCTTCCTCTCTCCGCCCAACGCCTCGTCAAGAACATTTTCATTAGCCAATCCGAGGCCGCCACAGAGCACCTCCATCAGCACTTCGCACAATTTGCAAATCTCTCTGCTGTATTCATCTATCGCTGCCCTGCAAAACAACGCACAAGGCGGATCAGAACAATCCCCTACACAGACATGGATATAAATAACCATTCAAGTGACAACACACAGTACTCTACATGTAATCCGAAGGCTGTTTGGCCCACTTGCTCATCACTCTCTGCGAAACAGGCCACACAAGATTATAATAGTTATCTTTCCAGTCTAATTTCGCTTCCGCAGAAGACCTTATTTTGGTGCCATAGCCAGATAGATTCCCTACACCTTCACTTTTATACACTTCCTTTTCTTCCATTGGAAGCTCAAAGAAGGCCTTGCCCACAGCTTGTACACGAGCAATAAAAGACTTCGGAATTCCATGATTAACAATCTGGAAAAACCCCCACTTCTCTGCTGCGCTTGAAATTTCTGCTATGGTGTTTTTGTTGAGATGTTGGACGGTTAAGCCGTGCAAGTCAATGACTGGAATCTGGGGGTGATGTGTATGAGGATAAGCGTTGAAGAACTCCAGGCTTGGCCTAATATATTGTAGTGGAACCGTTTGGATTCCTCTCTCTGCTAAGCTCTGCACTCTGGTTATGGCAGACTGCTGCTCCATGGCTACAACAAATAGACCTCGGATTTTAGAAGGCTTTCAATGTTTGTACAACACACCCTAGTCCCTACTTAAACTAGATTCTTACTCGCAGAAAATAATATCTTTCTTCGATTTTGTGAACATAGACTGAGACGGTTGTTATTAAAAAAAATCAGACATTATTGGAGGTTTAGGTGGGCTGTTCTTTAATATTGTGCTGTTATTAAATATCTCTACTTCAACAGTGAAAGGTTAATTTTGACTAATACAAATAAGATAAATATTTACCACTTTTTGTTGTGAATGAGGTGTGAAATCACCATTTACTGTTTGACCATTGAAGTGGATGATATTTAAGTAGAGTGGTTTAGATGAGGGTCAGCTCACATGCAATAATTCACTATTTTTCTATAAAAGAGTAGGTAATTTAATGGATAATGGCGTGGTGATCCTGCATCACGTAAAAATATTTTAGTTTAATTTCAGTTTTGGTGTGTGTTTTTGTTTGCTTTGGTGTTTTAAAACATCTCTCAACATTAGGAAAGTTCAAGTCAACTCAGATTTGTAAAATTTTAATTTTCGCTGAATCCTTGTTTTAAGGTTGTGCAGGGCAGTTTTAGGGAAACAATTGTTTCCAGAAATCTATGAAGGTTTGGATGAAATCATTCTACATGAATATTGTTAGATGTATTTCACATAATGTGGTGAAGGTTTGGTGGCCAAATTCTTCACAGTTTAGAAGAATTTAAAATCAGAAAATTTTACCCAGTAGGTTATGGAAACAATTAATTTTAAAAAATTTTAAAAGTTGGAGAGAAATACTTTTATGGGAAGCTTCAAGAGGTTTTTATGCTCAAATTGGCTAGTTTTTATGCAAATATATGAGCCCAGTCAAAAGTTATTAAAAAAATACGTTTTGTGTTTTTTCGGCATCTAAAAGTAAGTAAAGCATCTCAAAAACGTGATTCTCTTCTTAAAAACATGGTATTGTTGTTCTAGATGCACTAAATTATTTTGACGAATATGAAAAGCCAAAAAATATAGATGAAGTGTTATTTAAAGAAATGTTTCAATAGATCAGAGGTAGATTTTAGAGAGGGAAATCACCACCATGGGAAGGGCATAGAGGTGAGAGTGAATACCTATATGCAGAGGAAGCCATGGGACCTATGCATGTGTAGGTTTAAAAGAGAGAGAAAAGCCATTGAATACCCTATTTGTAATGTTGTTGTAGAATTTGATTGATGTATCGATTTGGCATAATAAAGTGAAATATTGTTTTCTTGCAATCTTTGTTTGTGCAAGATTAGTTGTGTGTGTTGCAACAGTGAGTGGAAGTACCACTTGCACCACTTTCATGCAATATTTTCAATTTTGCACATGGGGAACCTCATCCCCTAGAATTACGCAGATTCAAACCCATGAGATCGTTGGCCCAAAAAAGGCCCATAGCCTATTAGTACAACACCCCAACGAAAGTGCAAGACCTACGAGCTCTTTGGCCCAATGGGAGTTTGAACCCTGGTGGCCGCCACTACAACCAAGCGACTTGACCACCGAACCACAACCTTAACATCTTAATTTAATTTTTAAATTACTAAGTTATGATGTTAAGAAATTTTTAGTACTAATGTTAAATTATTATAACCTGTTAATATCCCATGGAATGGAATGCTTGGAGAAAACACCGTCAATTTTGCCACTTGTTCTATTCCCTCATTTTGAAGCCCTCAGTGTGCTTGTGCTTTCAGTGTGCTTTTGCTTTCAGTTGCTACATCATTCTCTTGTTTATCCTATTATATTTATTTCAATTGACTTGTGAGGGGACATAGATATTTGAAGGGAAATAGAGAACTTATTATGGTATGTGTTGTTGCATTTCTCATTTTCAAAGATCAATGCCAATCTAATAGCACATTTCCTCACATTCAAGCTCTAATACCAAATTGATAGAAACACAAACTCTCACACAAGCTTTGATACCCCATTAGTGACAACACATACTGAGACACACGCTCTAATGTTCAAATACTTGGTCTCTTACAAAGGTTAGACAAACCTCTACAGACTTCATGTCATAATAGTGATAGAAACCAGGACAAAGAATAAATAATTTTGTAATAGATCTTTCTAGATAATAGAAAATTCTAGAGTATACTCAGTGAAAAGAACTCTAAATGAAGCTAATCTAGTGACAAGAATCTTCCAATGAAGCTAGTTACCAGACATAGATCTTCAAGGAATTGATTTATAGTGCTAGGAACCTTCTAGAGACTAGAATTCAAAATAAAAGAATACAGTTTGAGGAAACCAACTCAACATTCAAATGAGAGTAAATGGATTCAATAATTGTGATAACAAGAACTTTTTAGTGAAACTCAGCCAATTATAGAGATCTCTAAGATTTTATCATCCTCTTACAATATATAGCTTTCATGGGCTTTATACACCTTGCCTGATACTATTTCTCCACATAGTCAATCCCTCTAGATTATATCCTTTTCTGCATTAACATGTCTTAGTCATGCATCGATTCTTTAATCCTTCTCCCCTTTAGTCTGTGCTCCTCCCAACCTAGTTCCTTCTTTTTAAACTGTTCTCCTTCCTTCACCACTTAGGGCTTATTTTACTAACCGGCCTTTGTCCTCTGTTTGTGGTGACTTGCCCCTCTCTCCTTCCTTCTGTTTGTCATCCTCTCAAGCATTGATCTTCTCTTCTTTGATGGTAAGACGATTCTGTCACTTGGAGTTCGTTGGTCAGAATAACCAATGATTTCTAACTTATTCTCTAAATTGTGTTTTAAATCAATCCAAAACTGCCTTAAAGAGACCAAAACAAAACTAAACATCATTAACTAATGAAAAACAAAATTGAATGTCGATGCTCCTACATCAAACTCCCCAGGAGACAAAAGGAAGTCATGTGCTCTTACACATGAGGCCATTAATCAAACTCATTTGCCACTGTGCTCTTCTTCCTTTTCTTCCACAATCGTGCTGGAATCATTGTCATATTCCTCCAACATTGTTGTGTTACTTTCATTGCTCCATTCATATATTTACACTCTTTGTATACCACTCTTCTCCTAAATTTGATTTCCCATGTATTGACACAAACTATTATATGGAATTTAAAGATATCCATGTCTTCAAACTTATTTACCTTGTTTATATATCTTTCAAATTTAAACTCTTCCATAGCTTTATATAAATATGCACTTATAGTTTTATTTCCACATCCTACAACTTAAGCAGTTGTTTGTTCCAATAATGCTTCTCTGGTAGCTAACTTTTCTAACAGCAAATGATCTTCAATTTATCAAATGAATTCAAATTAATGACTTCATGAAATACCAACAAATATATCTCCCCGTACTATTGCATTAACTTCTTTATCAGCAGCTGCAATCTTCATTTCTACACCTTCAAGCTTATCTTTCCATGTTGGTGTTATCATAGAAAATTGTGTCAACAAAGCTTCCTCACTGTCATTATTGGATGTACCTCTTTCCAATTTCTTCTTTGTACTATCTTCATCATCTAATTCTTTACCTTCTATGTGTTCAGTCACTGCCTCCACTATCCGTATGCTGCCAAGCTTTTCTCTCCAGTCCTGGTCTATGGCTACAAATCATACCCACAAATCTTCCTCATTATATTCGACTTCTACTTTTTCTTCCATGTTCATCTCTGCAATGTCTTCTTCATACTCCTATTTGTCTTCACCCTTTTTTATCACTATTGCTCCCATATAAGCTACCTTACTTTCTACTATTCTCTTTTGCAGATCTGCACTTTTATGCTTCCCATCACATGCTTCTATTGTCTCCCTTTGTTATTCAACATGTTTATCTAATTTCTCCTCACACTTATATTTGTTCATTCTAGTCTTTTCAATTTGTTTTTGTTTATTTGCTTGTTTCTTTTTATGCCTTCTCCTTCTCATATCTTTTTCATCTATAAGATTCCATTCCCATTCATACATGTCATCGTCATTATTCATTTCTTCATTCTTTTCAGTTTCTTCTTTCAAACTCTTATCTTCAACTACTTTATTTAAAAATTCAAAATCCTCACTATTTAGTTCACTTAAAGCAATTTGCTTACCTTTTATCTTGCATGTATCCTCCTCTAGCTTCTTCCAAGCTACTCCTGTAACAATTTCAATTTTCTTTTTCTCATGTATTCCACCAATCAATACTTTTTTTTCTTCATCATCTTGTCCCTTCCTTTCAGATTCTCTTGCATGCTCTACACCTTTATTTTCCTTTCCATCTTCATGGTGTGACAAAGTTCTTTCTCTTTTCTTGGACTTTTCTTCATAGCTTCCTACTTGTTGTCCTTGACCATCTTGTTGCACTGTTAACTCTTCATTTTTATCCTTATTCTCTTCTTCATGTCTTCTATTCTTTTGAGAGGTTTTCTTCTCACCGTATCCTGTATCATCACCTTCATCTACTATTGTTCTAGACTTAATTATCCACACATTGTTTCCCATAGCCTTGGGTTGTTGTTGCTTTATTTCTGCACCTGTTGCCCATAATCCATGGGCTGATTTCTGCCTTAAAACATCTTTTGTATGCTTCCTTTCTTGCCAATGTGCCCTATCTTCTTGTCTCCTCTTGAATTTTGTCATGTCCTTTATGATTCCTATTTGTTTTCTATCATAAACTCCATCATATCCATCTTCTTGTTTAAACCTTACATTCTGCCCCTTAATAACTAGTTTCTTAAGCCATCTTGGTACTATATATTTATGTTTATCCCTCTTTTTTCTATCAACTTGCATAACCACATTGTTATTTCCACATACATGACTAAAAGCAACATTCTTACCTCCATTCACTTGTGCAATAGCATTTTGTCCCGATTTACTTTCATTTTTTACTTCATGGCTTGTCAACTCTTCTGTTTTGTAGGCTCCTTTTCCATCATCGGCAACATCCTCTAATGTATCTTCAACATTTTCATGGTCATGCTGAAAGATTTCTACCCCATCAATATCTTCACCTCCTTCAGGGACTTGGCAATGCAAATCTTCTGTTGTAAATGGTTCATCTCTTTCTTTGGGTGCTCTACTTGCTCCATCTCTTGTCAACTTCCAAGTCTTATCTTTAACTTTCCTTATAAGGTTTCTCATACCTACATGCACACACTTAAACACAATGTTAGATAATAAACCTATAGACCAAATTGACTCTATGAGTGCCTCCTTCATGGACACTCTCCTCTCTTCTTTACTCTCCTTCTTAATTGCTACTTGTTGCACTCCTTTCTCTTCCCCTCTTTCTTTCTTATCTCTTCCTGTGTTCTCTTCAATGAGAACTTCCTTCACCTCCTCTGGTGTACATTGCTCATTGGACAAGTCTCTTCTCTTCTCAAAACATTCATCCTCTACTTTTTTCTTCTCTCTATAATCATCTTCATAGGCCACTTTACTTTCTTTTCCATGGGCCAACACCAAAAATATTCTTGGCTTTCTTCTTCATACCTTTGTTGTCTTGCAATCATGTACTATTCTAGATCTTTTCTCAATTCTGCCAGCTCTCTTTCAAAATCTGCATTTTGTCTTGCCTTATGGGCTTTCATTCAGTTCTTCTCTTCAGGACTTTCTTTCTTGTTTGTCTTTATGATTCCTTTCTATATTTTCTACTACATTTTCATGTCCTTTACCTTTTCACAATCTTCTTCATGACACCTTGCCTAGGGCTTTCTTTCCTCAGTCTTTTGGAACCTGGGCTCTTTAATAGCTCGTCAATCTACAACACACTTACTTTCCCTAATATCAATAAACTTAACTAATTTCCCCTGCCTAGATCTTTTGGGCTCTAATACCAATTTGATGTAAGTTGGGAGGTCTTCCATTAATATAAAAAATCTAATCCCTGACTCACTCAACTTAACTCTCCAATTCTTATCTATCCTCAACATGCTCACATTCAAACAATGACAGGAACCAGGACAACAAATAAACAATTCTATAATAGCACATTTAAAGAGACATGAAACTTTCCAGGCTAGAATAAATGTAAGAAACCTTAATGGAAACTAATATTAGAGATAGAAATCCTCTAGAAACACAATTAACTAAATGACACAGTTTTAAAGAAACCAACTCAACATTCAAACAATAGTAAAAGGACCATTAGAGTTATGATAATAAGTTCCTTCATTTATACTCAGCCAGACATGGTTACAATAATTTCATGTTGATAGCCTCTAAGACTTTATCATCCTATAGAGAGAGTATCTTTCTTTTATGGACTCGCAGTCCCAGACTGATTCTACCCTTAGATCCATACTATCTCCGTGCTTCGATTCTTCTTCACTCGACCTTCTTCTTGTGCCCTCTCTTTTCCTGTTCACATCGAAACTGATCTTGGAATTCTTCTCTACAACTAGTCATCATTCTCATTCGGCCTCTTTTCTTCTATTCGGCCTTCTTACTCTCTTCCTCTCAGCTTCTACTTGATTGGCCTTCCTCAATCGGCCTTCCAACTATTCATGACCAACCCGACCACCTCCATAATCTTTCGATGCATCCTAAACATTTTTTGTCTTTTTGTTTTCATTGACCTCAACCAAATTCTAACCGTCTTCAAATTGTTTTCCTTCGTATTCTCTCTAACTGCTCGACCATCGATTCTCATCTACCTCAACCATCGACCTTTAAGTGTTAATCTCTAACTATCCACAAATGTTCACCTTTTCCCTGCCAAAGGCAACTAACTGATTTACCTCACTTTCGGTCAATGTTCAGTTCCCTGTGGTGACAGGAACTTCCAGCTATCCATATCTTGTCAACAAAACAAAAATTTAAAGAATAACTTGATGGTCCTGCATTGGACTCCCTAGAAGACTAAGTCATGTACTCTTGTATATGATATCGTGAATCAACAATTATCTCTTCCTTTCTTTCACCTTTTCCAACATTGTTCTGGCACAGTTGTAATGTTTCTCCAATACCATGGTTCACTTCTCAGCTCTTCACTCATGAAAGCACAACCCTCATTTACCATCTTTCTTCTATCATCATCAAGGAAAATAAAAATTTCCTTCAAAATTACTCGTTCCATACATCTCTGTTACCATATCATCAATATTTACTATAGTTGCTCTTCCCATTTCATCTTCATACTCAACCTCCTCATCCAACATTTGTTCCAGCCACTCTTCCTCGATGGCCATCTGCTGCGACAACAAATCATTTTTGGCTTCATCTTCTATTTCATGTTCCACTTTATTCATCACAAAATTTGTAAATATTGTTGCGTCTTTTGCCTTAATCTCTGCAACAACTTCAATATCATTGATTACAATCTTTCTCAGGGTTTCCTTCACTATCCTATACATCCCCATACCTTCAATCTTACCATTCCATTCTTCCCATATCTCTATAAACTATGCCCATAAATCATCCACACTATTATAGTTTTATGTTCTTTCTTCAAACTCTATCATAACAACTTTCCCTTGCTTTTGTTTACCTTCTCCCAATCGGATCACTACTATTCCATCCTTAACTTCTTTTTTTTTTTCTCTCTTTTTCAGATCTACACTTTTATGCTTCCCATCACATGCTTCTATTATCTCCCTTTGTTGTTCCACACTTTTATCTAATTTCTCCTTTGCATTCATGCCATACTTATATTTATTCATTCTAGGCTTTCCAATCTTCCTTCATTTGTTGTCCTTCTTCTTTTTGTATCTTTCTCTTCTCATTTCCTTCTCATCCACAAGCTTCCATAATTTCATCTCTTGTTCATACATGTTATTATCGATATACATTTCCTCATCATCTTCATCTTCTTCAACAATTCCATACAAAACTTCAAAAGCATCATTATCTAAACCATCTGATTGAACCATCATACCTTTCACATTACATATCTTCTCTTCAAACTTCCTCCAATCTACGCCAAGAAATATATCAATCTGCTTCTTCTTTGGTATTCCATTTGCTAACACTTTCATTTCTTCATCCTCATTTACATCTTCGTTTTTTTTTTCTCAGATTCTTCTACATGCTCTCTACCTTTATCTTCTTCATATCTCCAATTCTTGATCATTGTCTCCTTCTCATTATGCTTTGCAACATCACAATCTCTTTCTGCTACATGCTTCACAACCCACACTTTACTTCTTAGATTGTTGGACTGTTGTCCCTTCATTGTTGCGCTTATTTTACTTAATCGATTCTCTAGTTTCAGCATTAAATCCTCTTCTTTAGGCCTCCTTGCTTGCCAACTTGTCCTAAATTCTGGTTTCCACTTATTACTCAACACATATTCTCCACTTTGTACCTTCTTGTTAGTACAAACATAATCAACAATACCTACTTCTTTATATTTTAACTGCTTCCCCTTGACAATCTTTTTCCTTTGCCAACATGGAACTATATACCCATAATCCCTGACAACATTTAAACATTCCAATTTCTTCCTCTCTCTATCAACTTGTTTGAGGGAAGAAGGCCCTAGACAAGGTGTCAGAAAGAAGATTGTGAAAAAGGTCAAGGACATGAAAATGCAGCAGTAAATATAGAAAGGAAGCATAAAGATAAACAAGAAATAAAGTCCTGAAGAGAAGAACCGAATGAAAGCCCAGAAGGCAGGACAAAATGCAGATTTTGAAAGAGAAATGGTAGAATTGAGAAAAGATTTAGAACAATACATGATTGCAAGGTAGCAAAGGTTTGAAGAAGAAAGCCAGGAATATTTTTGGTGTTGGCCCATAGAAAAGAAAGTAAAGTGGCCTGTGAAGATGATTATGGAGTGAAGAAAAAGGTAGAGGATGAATGTTTTGAGAAGAGAAGAGAGAAACCACAGAGAGTGGGACAACATAAAGTTGCCCAGTAAGCAATGTACACCAAAGGAGGTGAAGGAAGTTCTCATTGAAGAGAACATGGGAGGAGATAAGAAATAAAGAGAGAAAGAGGAAGAAGTTCAAAAAGGAGCACTTGAGAAGGAGAGTAATGAAGAGAGGAGGGTGTCCAGGAAGGAGGCACTCATAGAGACATTTTGGTCTCTTATTTTAATCACTAATGTTGTATGTGAGCATGTGTATGTAGGTATGATAAATATTTTGGAGAAGGCCAAGGACAAGGCATTAGAGTTGAAAAGAGAAGGGGAAAGAAGAATACCCATAGAGAGGGATGCTAATGAAAAAGAAAGGAAACAAGTTGCAGAAGTTTGCCAAGAAGGCATAGAGCAATAGTTGGCAGTAGACGTACATTGTAAAGTACCTAAGGATGAGGAAAAGTTTGATGCTGAAGACTTCTAGTATGATAATGAAAATGAGGAAGGAACCCCAAAGTTTTAGGATGCATTGGAGGATGTTGATGCCTATGACGAGGAAAAGTTAGAAAATAAAGAAACCCATGGTGGAAGACAATCAAGACAGTAGGCTCTTCCACATACAAATGGAAGTAAAAATGTTGATTTTGATCATGAATACATAGAGATACGAATATGTTCAGTCTTTTGGAACTTGGACTCTTCAACAGCCTGTCAATTTGCAACACACTTACTTTCCCTAATATCAATAAATATAACTAATTTCCCCTACCCAAATCTTTTGGGCTTTGATACCAGTCTGATACAAGTCAGAAAGGTCTTTTTTTCTAATCTCTAAAGTCTAATCCAAGACACAAAATTCAGTCATTAACAATTCTTAGCCTATTAATTGTAAACAAACTGATAGAATACTCATACAAAACCCTTCTATTTTTATACAACAGGAACTACAGAAGTTCATAACTAATAGATTGTACAATCTTCATTGTCTTAACCATGAGGAATGAAACAAATAAATCAAGGAAATAACTTAGATGATTAGTTAAGGATGAGGAAGTGGTTATGACTTGAAGCTAAACAGTCAATAGGTAGTTACAAGAATCAGTTAAGGATGATCGAGTCGCTAAAGAGGAACAACCTTGGAATTCGGTTGGAAAATAATAGTAGACAAATGGAGAGAGGATGTTGTTTTAAAAAGGGGCATCACACAAAAGTGAGGAGGCATCGTCAGAAGGTAGATAGAGGGGCCGAAGAGTTGCAAGTTGATCTCAAAGAAAGGCTAAAAAGGATAAGTTGATAGGATGTGGAATGAACGACTAAGTGAAGGTGACCAAGAGGAGTAGAGAAGGTTGAGTAAAAAAAGAGGAATCCAATTGGAAGAAGGGTAGAACGAACAAAGAAGGAGGCTGAGTGGTATAGAGGAGGCTGATGAATTGAAAATTGAAACATGGCCGGGTCAAAGAATCGAAGGAAGGAGCAAACACATGAAATAGGAACAGACATATAGGTGAAAAGAAGGACAATAGAGAAGAGTAGAGAAGACTGTTCGAAGAGGAAAAACAAAGATCATGGAGAATGAGAAAGAGCACTAGAGACTATTAAACTGTGGTCAGTTTGGTGTAGGCCAAAAGAGGTTATTTTGTAAACATTTTGTTCCTGCATAAATAAAGCAATCAATTATGTTTTTTCTCTAATTCTATTGTTTAGTTCTTCATGGATTTATTAGTGAACAATGTAAAGTCTGGTAGTTATCAAATATCTTGAAGTTCCTATCACTTGAGGCAGAAGTGTTGTGTATGTGATTTCTGTCACTATCTTGATAGTAAGTAGACTGAGGATAGATAATGAATACTGAATCAAGTTGAGTGTGTTTGAAATATGATTTAGTTATGTGTGAGTACCTTCTTGACTTACATTAGATTGGTATTAGATCCTAAAAGGTCTAGGAATAGGAAGTTGAGAGTCTGAAGGTTTGGGTAAAGAAGTTGGTTATGTTCATAAATTTTTGGAAAGACATGAGGGTTGCAGATTGATGGGATAACAAGAAAGAACTTGGGTACCAAAAGATCTGGGCAAGGGAAATTAGTTATGTTTATTGATATTGAGGAAAGTAAGTGTGTTGCATATTTACAAGCTATTGAAGAACCCATGTTCCAAAAGAATGAGGGCAGAAGACCCTAGGCAAGGTGTCACGAAGAAGATTGTGAAAAAGGTAAAAGATATGAAAATGCAACAGCAAATTTAGAAAGGAAGCATGAAGAAAAATAAGAAAGAAACTCTTGGAGAGAAGAATTGAAGGAAAGCCTAGAAGGCAAGACAAAATATAGATTTTGAAAGAGAGATGGTAGAATTGAGAAAAGATTTAGAAAAGTACAAGATTGCAATGTAGCAATGGTCTAAAGAAGGAAACTAGGAATATTTTTGGTGTTGGCCAAAGTAAAAGAAAGTAAAGTGGCCCGTGAAGATGATTATGGAGAGAAAAAAAAGACAGAGGATGAATGTTTTGAGAAGAAAAGAGAGAAACCACAAAGGGTGGGACAACAGAGAGTTGCCCAGTGAGTAACATACACTAGAGGAGGTTAAAGAAGTTCTCATTGTGGAGAACATGAGGAAAGATAAGAAAGAATGGAGGAAAGAAAACTGCAGAAAGAAGCACTTCGAAGAGGTGAAGAAGAGAGGAGGGTGTCCAGGAAGGAGGCACTCATAGAGACATTTTGGTCTCTTATTATAATTACTAATGTTGTATGTGACTATGTGTACATGCAGGTATGATAAATCTTGTGGAGAAGCTCAAGGACAAGGCCTTGGATTTGAAAAGAGAAGAGGCAAGAAGAATACCTGTAGAGAGGGATGATGGTGAGAAAGAAAGGAAACAAGTTGCAGCAGTTTTCCATGCAAGCATAAAGCAATAGTTGGCAGCAGAGGTACATTGCAAAGTACTTGAGGATGAGGAAAAGGTTGATGTTGAAGATTTCTAGTATGATAATGAAAATGAGAAAGGAACCCCAAAGTTTTAGGATGTAGTGGAGGATGTTGATGCCTATGAAGAGGAAAAATTAGAAAACAAAGAAACCCATGGTGGAAGACAATCAAGACAGCAGGTTCTTGTACATACAAATGGATGTAAAAATGTTACTTTTGATCATGAATGTAGAGATACGAATATGTATAGACGAGTTGATAGGGAAAGGAAGAAATTGGAATGTTTAAATTTTGTCAGGGATTATGGGTATATAGTTCCATGTTGGCAAAGGAAAAAGATTGTTGAGGGGTAGAAGTTAAAATATAAAGAAGTAGGTACTGCTGATTATGTTTGTACTAACAAGAAGGTACAAAGTGGGGAATATGTGTTGAGGAATAAGTGGAAACCAAAATTTAGGATGAGTTGGCAAGAAAGGAGGCCTAGAGAAGATGATTTAAGTTGAAACCAAAGCATGGATTAAGCAAAATAAGTGTAGCAATGAAGGGACATCAGTCCAATAATATGAGAAGTAAAGTGTGGGTTGTGAAGTACGTAGCAACAAAAGATTGTGTTGTTTCAAGGCATAATGATAAGGGGACAATGTTTGAGAATAGAAGATGTGAAGAAGAGGTCAAGCCCAATGAGCAAAGGGCCAAGATGAAACTAGCAGAGTATAGAAAAGGAAAAGGTGATGCAATTGAAGAGGATGGAACAATTACAAGAGCAGATTGGCTGGAGGTTACAATAAATACAGGCACAAAGGAAGGTAAGCAAATTAATTCAGATGTCTATAAGGAAGATGCTTTTGGTATTGAGAATTTTAAAGAAGAAGATGAGAGGGATGTTGAACTCAATAGTGAATATGAAATGGGTGAATGTGAGGTTGAGTTTTGGAAGCTTGCAGATAGAAAATGTATGAGAAGAGGTAGATACAAGAATAAAATGGAAAAAAAAACAAAGGAAAAACAAGAAAATCAGAATGCATAAGGAATGGGATGAAAATCTTGAACATTAAACAATAGCGGATAGAAAAAACATGGCATGATGACAGAGTCCAAGGAGGTACAATTGACAATGAAAAGATAGATGTTGGAGTAGTAGTAGCTAAGAGTGAGGAAGGTAAAGAAATACTAGATGAAGAAGTTGAAGAAATGAAATGCGAAGAGAGTACAACAAATTGTGACAGTGGAGAAGATCTATGGGATCAATATTTGGCAATAGAAAAAGAATGGGTGGAGAAGATTGTGGATAAAGAAAAGAAGATAGATGGGACAACAAAGACTCCTACAATAAAGCTTTCAACAGTTGATGAAGAAGTTGATACAACCATATAGGAAAAGGTAAATTTGTTAACATTCCATGAAGAAATTGTTTTGAATTCAGTTGTTCTATTGTATGATGGGAAATTTGGGCAAGAGTATGGAGTAATGTAGAAATTTTTGAATAAATATGTGGAGTGTTATGATGATAAAATGATACAAGCACAGTATGAGATAGTAAGTTTAGATTTGCATAAGGATATGAATGATGTTGTTGTTGTGGAAAGGGTGGAAGAGATTGAAGACATGGGAAATTTTAATTTCCAGATAGTCATTTGTCTTGATGATGGGATAAGCAATCGTTGTAGAAGGATGGAAAGTACAGGTTGTATGTTAATGAGTGTGAAGAAAGATAGTGAGCAACAATGTTGGAGGAATAGGATGATCATTCCAGAATGATGTTGGAAGAAGAGAAAGAAAAGAAGAGTGAGCAAGAATGATTGGTCGATAACAGAGGCAAATGATTTTCAAAACCTCATGTGCAAGAGCACATGTTTATTTTTGTTTCCTAGGGAGTCTGATGCTGGAGCATCACCTCTCCATTTAGTTTTGGTTTAATTTGTCAATGATTTTTTTTTGTTAAGTTGATTCTATCATTAAACTGCCAATAGAAAACTACTAAGACTAGTTAGCAAAAGGGAAGTTATTCAGTTATTATTACCCAAAAATAGGAAGGAGTTGCAAACTACCATGAGGACATTGGAATCTAACACAAAAACAACGAGGGAAGAAAAGAACAAAGATAGATTAGAGAAGGTTTTTGATATATAATGGAGGTTGACGCATCAGACACGGGGGATGGAGAGTAGAGTCTAAGAGGACAAAGAGAGGACTCAATCATCTATTAGGGTCATGAGATATAGGAACATCGATTCCAAGATGATAAGGGAATGTATGGAGAATGAAACAGATTAGCTAATTGGATCGTTGGATTTTTGAATTAGAAACGTTGAGTTCATAAAAGATGAAGGAGAGGATGGTTTGATGGGAAAGCTAGTGGAACCTGAGAAACATTGAATGAGAGAGAATTTAAGAATCTGCAGAAGTAGGGAAATGAGAATCAAAGCATAAAGAAGGTATATGAACAGGGAAGTCTCAGGCTGGGAGTGGGAATCCCTAGAAATTATATTATGTAAGGATATTAGAGTCTTGGATTATGTTAACAGGAGATTTATGTATCCATAGCTGAATTTTCAAAGTATAAATAAAATATTCTTATTGTCATAATTCTTGTAGTCCCTTTACTATCCTTCAAATGTTAAAGTTGTTGTTCTCAGATTATGTTTCATTTATTTGCTTGAGTGTCATTGGAGGATTCCTATCACTGAATTATCTTCATTTAGAGTTCATGTCTCTAAGAATAGTTTTATTTGGGTTTTGTCTCATTAAGAATAACCTAGGAAGTTCCTGTCTCTTAAGATGTTATGTCATAGAATTGTTTACATAGCTATCTGAACTTAGGTATCAATTTTTTAAAATGTAAAAAAAATGGTTGTCTTTGTTGTATGAAACTTGTTATATGGTAGAAAATAAATTTGAATTTTACCTTGTATCTTATATTCAAAATGTACAATTATACTAAAGAGTATAATAAAAAAGTGTGTGGGATATGCTCAAGTGGCTGGGCCACTTGGTTATCATGATGGATACTAAGGTTCGAATCCCTTCAAAGGCATGTTACCATTCAATGGTGTGTTGCATGTATACTGTTGTTTAACTAAAAAACTATTTGTAGAGTGCTGGAATGACACCAAAATTGAATCAAATGTAGAATGCAAGGGAAAAAATGTTGGTTGTCCATCGTAATTACTTCCTTTCAAGTGTTGAGAAAATAATTGACACCCATACTTCCCTAGATACAATGTATTGATGATGAAATCAATGGGTCATTATTTTCATTTTGCAAAGAACAACTTTGTCAGAAATACAATGATTGAGCTAAAACATTATAAAAGATGAAAACTTGCAAATTGTTTGGTGTATAAGTTACAAAAACAACATCCTCTAATTTCACAATACAATTCAAAATGATAATTATTAGTTGAAATGAGTAGTTGGTTCAATTCTTAAAATTATGGGAAAAATTATTATAAGTGGCATAAATTTTTGAGTTTTTTAATGAAAAAGCTCATTCAAAGAAATTTAACCTATAGGTGGGAAGTAGTGGGAGCTAGTTTCCACCTATCACTCTTCTTTAAAAAACAAAAAGAACAAAAAAATAACCTTGAAAACATTAGAAATATTTGACCATTATATGCTAAAATTAACGACTAAATAAGAATGGTTGAATTACATTCCCTGTGCTTTTCACTTTTAGTGCAATTTGAATGTCAATGTTTGCTTTCTTTTTGTGTATAGCTAATCATGGAATGCCATTGAGACACATGTATTAGATGATAATATATGTTCATTATTTGGTCAATTTTCTCAAATTATGAGGTTGAGTTCTCTTGAACTATAAATATCATTGGTTATTTAATTCCCCTAACTATTTGCCTCTATATGCTATAAAATAAAATTTAGGCTTAAATTAAGAAGTTTGGATCCTATCGATGCATGTGACTTTGGTTAAAAAGGTAACTGAAGTGACCACAAACATCCTAGGTTGAAAAGGATAGAGTTGATAGCCTTATTCCAAAAAGGTACCTGATTTTTTCTGAGTATTGACATAATTTTTGTGTAAAACTCAATGCTTTTATTAGATTGATTATGTATTTCTTTACATTTAGAATCAAAAAATAAAAGAACCTTGAATCTATCTTAAAATTTACTTAGACATTTTCTAGATCTAATTTCTTTTTGTTAGGTAAAGTTAAATGTTTTTCCTATCAGAGTGGTAGGCTTAACTCCACCCTTTAATTGAGGACCTTAAAAGCCTTACTCTATTAGATCTATTGCAAGTAGTTGCCTAAATTATTAGTAATATTATTAGGCTTGGTTAGATGGATATGTAGATAGTGTATATGTATCAAGTAGCTTTAATGATAGTATTGAAATAGATAATTAATTTTTATCAAGGTTTATTTATGGAAATGAATTGAAAAAATGTATGTTATTTGTTAGGTATGGAGCTCTAAATTTTGTTAAGTGCTCTTTTATAATAAAGAAAAATGCATTACATCCTTAACATATTGATAACATTATTGTCTCTTGTTATAATGGATTTGATACTTAATATATTTTCTAGAAAATTTGAAATTGAAAAGGGATTTTAATGTCCAATATCATTTATAGAACTTTTGATGAATGGTTTTGATACTGATAGTAATATTTCTAGAGCCCTTCTCATGAAATTTTTTATATGCAACTGAATTAACTATCTTAAATTGCAATGTAATAGGTATTGACCAACCTTGCAATGTAACATGCAATGAATTAAATTTTAATAGGTATTGAACAACTTTGTAATGCTATTTGATGTCCTTTTTTTCTCTAAGGTATTATTTTATTTTTTATAGGAAAAATAATTGTAATGCAATAATATTAATAAGTTGGTCTTCATATTATTTTAAAATTATTAAGGATAACTCATTTATTATTATTTTAAGTATATAGAGGGCCACTTAAAAGGTAAAACTATACTCATTTGAAACTCTTGGGAGTATTTTTATTATTTCTCTAGGAGTGGGAGTTACACTCTTAATCAGGAGAGAACCATTCAAGATAAATATATTATGGATATTAAATGTTGGTAGTGAATGAGAAAAAAAATAAAGAAACAAATTATTTAATAAAGAGCGGAAAACAATGAAGAAGTGATCCAAATATGATTTTATCAATGTCTTTCAATTTTAGAGCACTTGTATTTGTAATTGAATTCAAGGAGGAAACCCCCTTGTGGTTGTGGATCTAAGGATGAAAACCCTTGCGGTCTCGGGATTTAGGAATGGAGACTCTCAAATTCTTAGAGGTGATTCTAGCCTAGGAATTGCACAGAGCTTCATCGATATTTTGATAATTTTAGTTTCAATGATTTTGAAATTTTTCTAGTTTGCATAGTTGTGTGTGGTTTGCAGATTTGCCAATATATATTTTTTGTGTACATTCATCTTGGATTGGAATTTAGCTTGTTTTACTTTTGCGTTTGTGTGAGTTTATCACAATTGTGGGATTTTATGTGAGATTTTGATTTGGAAAATATCTAGAGTAATTGATGAATAAATTTATTTATCTGTAAAATCTAATTGTACTTAAGAATTTAAATATTCTTTCTTGTGAAAATCAAGTTGTTGATATTTTCTAATTATAATACTGTGATATTAATCCAATTGTACCTCTTGATGGAAAAAGGTATTTTATAACATCTCTATTTCTATTTGGGAGGTTTATAATTGCAAGTTGGCCAAATCATCTCTTGTGTGGTATATTTGAATCGATTCTCTTTAATGGAGGAATCTTGGAATAGAGGTTAATTTGGTATTTGTTAACTGCTAGGTAGTGGTTTCAATATTATTTCAGGTTAATGAAGGAGCTAAGGTCAAGAATAAACATCTTTGAACATCCATAGTAATTGGATTGTAGCCTCCAAAATTAAAGAGTGTAATTCTAGAAACTACATCATCTAAAGAAAAGCATTTGGGTTAAGGGAGCTACCACAAAACTAAAATTTTTTCCACAATTGTAATTTTTAGAGGAATCATTGACATTTGATTTAATTTCAAATTGTGAAGTGACTGAGAACTGGTAGACAAGCTACTAGTTATAGTGTATCATGTCAATCTACCACCCCAAGTCCAATTAGGGACATTAAAATTGGTGCAATCTATATTGGGTTTGAATTTCCTAGAAGGATTGTTACATCTAAGAATAACCTTACTTCTTTCTATATTTTAATCACTATGACCAATAACTTCTAGGTAGCATAAAAATCTAATAATTATTATTAGAGAGGGTTGATAAGCTAATAGGTTGCCATTGCACAAATTAGAGGAACATCTCCCATTTGCCAAGTCACACTTTGATTACTGTCCCAATTAGAGTTTAGGCATTTGAATTCCATTCAAGTTTAAACCCATTCATAGGGGTAGGAAATTTAATGCTAATATTTTGGTATGTAACTATCTATAATCAATTTGGAGATTCTCAATAGTTAAAAACATATTTTCAGGTAGTCATTTTGTGTGGATTTTGCCAAAAGTCTATTCTAATAGTAACAATGACATTTTAACAAATAATTTTTATGCATTAAGTTGAAAAATTTAAAAAAATTTGGATAGAGACATTATAGTGGCATCAAAGCTGGTGTTTTTACCAACTTGTGTAGGGAACTCACCATTTGAGCATATTGCTTCATCCAGCCCAACAATAAGGAGTTTAGATACCATCAAAGAGAAGAAAAGAAAGTTATGAAGAAAATAAAAAAGGATTTGAACATTAAAGTATGGAGAGTATGATAGGTTTGAACTAGATAAAATAGTTGAATATGGTAGAGAGAGAAAGGAGAACTAATGTGGATGATGATCCTATAGATAGGAGAGAAAGAAATTTTGATTTGATGTTGGAAATGTTGGCACAGTTGCTTCAAAAGATGGGAAACAACATGAACATGTCCATGGTGAACCAAGCTCTTCGAGGGTCAACAATAACAACAACAATGACTAGAGAACCATTATTGGTTCTACTACTAGGCCCTTCCAACCTACCTTCCTAGGTATGGAGGAAGAAGTCTTAGTGGTGAAATCTCATATTTATAGGGAGGATCATCTCACTACTAGATATGCTAAGTACAAATCTCTTCTAAGAGAGATTCAAGAGACAATGTCTCTTATAAACTTCATTAATTTGAAGAGAACAAAAAATGAACCTAGATCTAATCCTAGACCTCAAGCAAGGTAGAAAGATCATTAGTATGTTTTGGGGGAAGATGACACTTCCTAGTTTTAATGGAATCAACAAGTGCACAGCTTGTGCCTAGATAGAGAAGTTGGATACATTTTTATCACTCAAACTTATGGCTGAAGATGAAGCTATCAATTTTGCGAATCTTTAATTTGAGGGCATAGATCATAAATGGTGGTACCATGGGTTAGTCATCCAGGGTCATTGTTTCATCAACACTTATGATGAATTCAATAGGAGGTTGATTGAGTGAGAGGTTTGATAGAAAAGATCTTGAGATCTATTTCAGAGAGTTGGCTTAGCTTAGGTAGGATGGAAATGTGGAGAAATATGTAGTTGAATTTCAAAATTTGTTAGTGATGGTTCTAGATATTTCTAAGAGAAAGCTCATTGTTTTTTATGGAAGGTTTATTTGAACCTCTCAAAGGTTTGGTGAAGGATTTCAATCCTTTATCCTTATAAGAGGCCATCAAGAAAGATTTATATTTGAATACTTCAATCCCCAAGTATAAAATGTATCCTAAGACTCCATCATGTGACCAATCGAAGGAAGTTTTAGAGATGGGAGAAACTCACACATAAGAACATGCCACCAAAGACAAGGAAAAAAGATAAGACCAAGAATGAACTTAGGAAGAAGAATCTGTGTTTCACTTGTAGAGAACCTTGGGACCCTAGTCATAGATGTATGGGAAAGGGAAAAATTCATTGTATTGAGGTAGTTTCAAATGATAAGGAACTTGAACTTAAGCCTCATTCACATTCTAAAGAAGAAGACACCAATGGATAAACACTTGCTTCTCTCTCCAAAGTGCCAATGCATTATCCTTTCAAACTTTATGTAACTTTAGGTGTATGTAGAACTTTTGTGCTCCTTGATAGAGGAGCCACTTGTAAATTCATTAACAAAGGCTTGGTGGCTAAGAGAAGACTTCAAATTGAAGAATTTCAATGTTTTGATGTCACAGTAGTTGATAGGTTCATAATTCCTTGCAAAAAGAGAATTAGATACCTCAACATTCTTATAGGAGATATAAGGAATCTAGTTATTTTTATGTAGTTGGTTTGGAAGATATTGACATAGTTTTGGGTATTTAGTGGTTATGCTCTCTTGGGAAAATTACTCAAAACTTTCAGACTTTAGAGTTTTCAATTCTTTCTAAAGGAAGAGAGATGACTCTTAAGGGACTTCCAAATAGGAAAATTTATTTGATCATGATAAAGATAATTGAAGCATCCACTTTCAAATGTTCACTCATATCCATACAGATTCTTTGCATAAATTTTTCAACTCACATTAGAGTGGCACAACTGAAAAAAGGATGAAGACAAGTAGATATTTTGGGGAGCTTATAGAAGTTTTGTAGAAGAATGTTGCACATCCAATGAGGCAATTTAAGGAGGTAAAAATCTAAAGATGTTTTATTAGCCATGTAGATCGAGAAAATGGACACACAAACATCCAATATTGATTTGGGATCATGGTATTGTAGAGGTATGTAGACATGTTGGAGTATTGAGTTTGCATTTCTTGAGGACAAGCAATCTTGGGAAGAGAGGATTGTGATATCCCTTTTTTCCTCTGAGGTATTATTTTATTTTTTTGAAGGAAAAATAGCTGTAATAAAACAATATTAATAAGTTGGTCCTCATATTATTTTAAAGTTGTTAAGGACAATTTATTTCTTATTATTTTAAATAGATAGTGGGCCACTTTAAAGGGGCAATTGTGGCCATTTGAAACTCTTGGGGATATTTTAATTATATCACTAGGAGTGGGAGTTAGACTCTTAATTAGGAGAGAATCATTCATGCTAAATAAATTTTAGATGTTAAATGTTAGTAGTGTATGGGAAAAGAAAGAAAGAAACAAATCTATTAAAGAGGGGAAAAAGATGAATAAGTGATCCATATGTGATTTTATCAATTTCTCTCAATTTTACAGAACTTGTGTTCAAAATTCAATCCAAGGATGAAACCCCTAAGGTTGTAGATCCAAGAATGAAAACCCTTGTGGTCTTGGGATTTAGGAATCTTTATTCCCTACATACATGCCCCATCTTTCTTTTAGAAAATAGGGACCCCCCATTTTGATTTTCTTTTATTTCTTGGATTTCTTTTGATTTTGAGTGATTTTGAATTTTTGACCCCTTTTGGGTCATTTGATTTTGCCTTTTCTTTAGTTTAAGCCCTTTTTTACTTTTGTTTTAGGGACTTTTTTAAGTTCCAAGGTTTCCCAAAATCCTGAGATCTTAAGTCCTGAGTAATTTCTCAACCTGCTTCTAGTCCTAGAAGTTCAGACTTACAGAATTTTTTTCGGACCTTGGAACTTTGTTCCATGTTCCTATCAGGTTCCAATTTCCATGTGGACCCTTCTTTATACTTCATTAATTTTTCATCGGACTTTCAAAGTTCTAGGGAACTTGAAATTCCTAGACTTGGTTTTGAAGTCCATGTTCCTTCCAATTTTTTGCTTCATGCCTTGTTTTTAGCATTAATGGTGCACAAATTGGTTTAATATGTTCATATAAAACAAAATTTCACATTTTCCTTTGCATCTTGTTTTCAAAATCTTGCATTTTTTAGCTCAATGCATCCCCTAGAGCTTATTACAACCCTATATATATTGGATTTTCCATCAAATTATGTTATTTGTGAATGGATTTTTGTGCTCAAGATTTTGAAGCACCACAGTACCAATTCTTCTGCATCTATTTCTTCCACTTCACACTTTCCACGTAGATTTTGATAATTTATTTTTATTTTCTTGACTCATTTGTTGTTTGGTTGTTGATTTTCATTTATTTTCTTGAATTTAATTTCCTTTGTATGTTTGTGATTGTTCCGCATTGTTTGGGTTTTGTGTTAAATCAAGAACTTAGGGTTTTCTTTTTTGTTTTAGGTTTAGTGGTTAAATTAGGGATTTTTAGGTTAGATTTGAATTTAAATTTTAAATTTCTCTTAGGTCTAGGTGGTCCATCCTTAAATTTTTCCTTTAGAACCTTTTTTTAAGTCTTGAGTTTGCCTCAAAACCATTAAAATTAATCCCATGTTCTTCATTTCATCTAGATCATAGATCCTTGTTTTGCAGTGTTTTTGTTGAGATGTTGGATAGTCAAGTCATGCAAGTCAATGACTAGAATCTAGGTATGATGTGTATGAGGAAAACTATTGAAGAGTTGTAGGCTTGGCCTAACATAGTGTAGTTGAGCTATTTGGATGTTTGTTCCTATGGATGTGTTGTTAGAGGATGGTTACTTTCATGTTATAAATTGTTAGGATTTATAGATAAGGGGTTGTGTCATCTTGTTATTCTCAACTTAATTGAGAAGATCAATAATGATGAAGAATTAAAATTCACTTGCGTAATAGTAGATTTTTGGATGTGCTCTAGGTTAGAGGTGATTGTAAACTTCCATGACATGTCTCTGATTATTTTCTATATGGTGCTTCTTTCCATCTACCTTATGTTCTGATCATTTTGGAGGCTCTCTTTTAGAGTGGCCTTTGTGAGTTCACTCTAGCTCTATTTCACCTATAGAGAAAATTTGCTTGATGAAAAAAGAAGTCCACAATTTTTGCGACTAACAAAATCTAGTGAGATGATAGAAAAACCAGTGAAATCATTGCAAATTTGATGGATAATATCTTTTTGATTGTAGTCCTTTCAATCTCTACCATCCATCTATATAATTCATCTATTGCTCCTCACTAAGTGCTCTAATAAATTAACTATTGAATATATATTTATTATGTGTATATACTAGTGGATTGACTTAGACTAGATAGATCTCTTATTTCCATCTAAAAAGATAATTTTAAAACAGAAATAAATGTAAGCTCAAGATGTTATTTGGTCTCATCCAAGGCATAACTATATCAAAACATAATATGCCTTCTATTTATTTTATTTTATTGAAATATTGTGGAAATAGCTTTAATAAACACAATATTTATGGCCTAATAGATCATCTATTTGTGCTAATAAAATATTTATTTTAACAAACAATTGTATACACTATTCGTGAAATACTAGAACTATGTGATTGGAATTAGAGATTAAGTACTTTGAATTGTAAAGTACGAGTTCTTATTAAGATGACAAGATTGAAATTTTCTATTGAGTTATTACTTGGCCATGGGTTGTGATAATTGAATCATTGACATTTATGGAAGGGTAATAATTTGTTGGTAAAACACACCATTATTTATTTGAGTAGTAGGAATAATAGAATAACAAAATATCATTTCTTGTACAGATCATGAAGGGGCAAAAACTTTTTTCTTTGTCATGAACTTTCATCAGAGGTTATGTCCAACTTGCAATGATTCTAAATCCTAGTAAACATGTTAGTTTACACTGAGTAGCTATGTGAAGATCTATTACTTTTATAGGAGTTTATATTTCATGAGTTGGAAACATTGTGGGAGCTAGAAAATCAAATCAAATATGCCAACTAATTTGATCAAATACTTTGTTTTATCCTATTTTATGATTGGATCATTGAAATAACAATCAACGTCAAATGGGCATAAGCAATATTTACCGTAAAATTAAAAGGAACACTTGATTGAGAGGGAACAATGTATTTTTTTAACAAAGGTAGTAAAATGTTTTTTTTTTTATTAAAGCCAGTAAAAAAAAAATTATTTTATTTTTATCAAAGATAGTAAAAAAAAATTATTTTAATTTTTTTTATCAAAGAACTAGTAAATTTTATTAGTAAGATAATTTTTTTGATTATAGTAAAATTTTGTTAGAGATATAATTTCTCCATAATCAAATGCTTAAAATTACATCAGAAATGATATAAAATGTATACAATTTGTTAAATACATTATGAGTTTGGAGTGTTTATTGTTTAAGGGTCTCGAGTGTGCACACCAGTTCTCCATAAAATCAATGGATAGGTTTATTTATCTAGTCTTCCCCCTTTTACAATACAAATTCATCTAACTTATAACACTCTTGAAGATTGTTACAGTTTTCAGAAAATGACTCCTTGATTTCCAATTTTGTGATCCTTTATCATACCAAATGATAATTAGTTCTTGCCTATCATTACAAAATGCCCTTTTGTGTTTTGGGTAACCTTTCATTTAAAGAACAACTCAAAAGTCACTTATCCTCTACAGTTACATTTTAACACTGCCAAGCTTAATAATTTTATTTACATTGCCAAGGTTTTAAGTTAATGTTACTAGGTTTAATAACAATTTATAAACAACCAAATTATCCCTTACAATAATATGCAATTTATATATCAAAGGTCATTCAATTCCCTAAAATGTATAATTAAATATATTGGGTATTGTACATGTTTATCAAGAGTGTCTTCTAAACAATAATTTTGATTATTAAAGGATTATTTCACCAAATCGGAAGAGATGTTTCAACATTAAGTAGTTAAATCAACATAGAAGGTTATCAACATAAAATCTTCTAGCATGATTACATCACTAAATTATGGTTTCATCAAAGATAAGAAGATCAATAGTAAATGAAAGTAGATCAATATGCTAAACCACTAATAGTCAACTTTGATTTCAAAACTAAGTCATAGATAAAATTATCATCTTAAAAGGTGATTACAACTCTAAATCAGTGAAGAACCATCAATAAGGATAAGTTGTTCTATATAATTCCATTACTAAATCTCCAAAAATAAATAATTTAACTAAATCAAAGGACCTCAAAGAGTTTAAAGATCATCATGATCTCTTTATTGAAAATAAAATCATTAACATTGAAAAGGTGATCATATTGTGACTTTCATAGATGAGAAAAAAGTAACAAAGATCAACATGATCTCAACACTGAATCATAGAAGATTGAGTCAATATTATATAAGGTTATCAACTTTAAAGGAAAAGATGGTCAACACTAAACTATAAAAAAAGTTTCTGCACATGGTTAAGTTTAGATTTAAATGCATAATGGCACAAAACTATATAGCTTCAAACACTCAAGGTGCTCTACTAGTTATAGCATAATGAAAATAATGCTTCAATAAACAATTTAATACTTTCAAGTCATAGAGTGTCAAAATCTCAAAATGTAGTTGCATACACTTCAATTGATAGGAAAGGTCAAAGAAAATTTCCAAGATGAAAGAATGACCCAAATAATTCCTACTCATCTTAAACACATGAGAAATTATTTATTAAAATGCATAATTGACATAAGGTAAATACACATAATGCATCACTTGTACATAGTAAAAGTACTATAATAACATAAAGAACATCATTTATACAAGGTATAAGTACGGCCTCAAAGTGCATTACTCGAAGTAAAGCATTAATTTACATAAAGTATGAATACAATCACTTCACAAGTGCATCACTCACACAAAATATGAAAAGTGCATCATTCACACAAAATAAAATTACAATCATTACACAAGTTTATCACTTGGACAAATATGAAAAGTACATCATTCACACAAAATATTAAATGTGCATCACTTGCACAAAGGCAATAATTTGCCTAAAATGTGAATATAATCATTTACGCATGTGTATAACTCGCACAAAACATGAAAAGTGCATCACTCGCACAAAGGCAATAATATAAACACTTATACAAGTGCATAAAGGCAATGTTTATGAATAGAATTTAGGACTCAGGTGCTCTATTCAAACACAAACATTAAGATTTTTCTACCTAGTCCACTAGACAAAAGGAGATGACTCAACCAATCAAATCCTTATCCTAGGTCATCAATGAAGACCCTTGAGATAACTTAATTTATCTTCCATAAGGTTTCAAAGTTCAAGTTCATGTCTTGGATTGAAAAATGAATTGGTATCACATCAAAATTAGATTTCTTGAACTTGCTTTTCTTTAATCTCTTTAATGTTGATATTTGGGTACATAGCTATTTCACCAACCATCCATCTTTATGTCATTTTGATCTACCCAAGTTTTTAACATCATCATTTTATCCTTATTCCTTTTTATTTTTCTTCCCAACTGTAATCCATTTTTCTTTTATGTCATCAGAGATGTAACATCCACATTCTAAAAACATAGTAAATCAGATAATTTACCATAAGTAATTTAATAAGGTAAAAATGAGATAGAGAATTTTTTTTTCTTTTATTCAACATATAATCAAGTAACTACAATTACAAGATTTGTCATTACAAAATACAATAAAACACATTGTCTTTTTCAAGTATAATGTTTACAAAAGAAAATCAATTACAAATATTTGCATTAGATAATGTTTTACATAGTCTCAATAAACACAAGTCTCAGAGATATAATGCATCTAGAAATTTGACATCTTTATCACAAGCCTTGGCATGTCTTCTGGTATCTTTCTAGCGATTTACCTCCATCCACAGACCACTGGTCTCCCACACATCTTCCACATAGGAAGTGGCCCTACCCTTCATGAGGAATATAGACCAAAGGTGACAAGTGGTAATTTGCCTTTCCGAGTACATAGTGTTGTATCCTACACAACTCTATCAATCATATAACCCTAGATACCTTCTAGCTAAGTATGATTTTTGATAGGTTGTGTAATCTAGATACAGTGAACCAATAATGCATGCAGAGACATATGCATTACTATGGCCATAGTTTTAATATAAATTTGCATTCATAATGAATGTTATTGTATGTTCAACCAACCCAACTCAACTTGGATACTATCATATTCCTACAGTTGACTTGGTCGATTATGTATAACTATATAGTCTCGACAATATCAATGTTCTAGTCTTCACAACTTTGACTTGTTTTTAATCACCATCATATTCCATAGTTCTCATGGATTTACTTTTATACAAGAATATCCCTTTGCATCCTTGCATTACCTAGGTTCTTTGACTTATCGACACTTATTTAAACTTAAGTCAATTTGTAAACAATCTAATAGGTTATCAAACTAAGGATAAACTTTATTGATAAGGACACATCATCCTTTCGACAAGTACATAAAATGAACATTATTATTTATGGTACTTGACTTTATTTGTCGACCCATATATAAACAACTAAGCTAAGTTGTAACCCAAAATGTATATTTAATAACTTAACCCTACTAGGTTAATCTAGGGTTTGTTTTTCCCTTCTCATGCCAATGGAAAATCAAACAATGAATTATATTGAGAATAGAGTTAAAGTAAATAATTCTCCTTTAGTCTTAAAGGTCACTTCAAACTTCCAAAAACATCTAACCATAATACTAAACAATGCAACTTCCAGTTTAAACTTCTCCCAAGTTCAGTTGGACCCTAATTGGTTGACAGTCCAACCCATTTGATATCCATTAGAATTCTTGTTTCAAGTTCTTCTCCTTTTTCGTACAGAACTGTATAGAGTCAAATATAAAGGAGTGTTTTCTTTTAAATAGATGAAGGGACTCCCACTCTCTTTGAACATCCCTAGAGCAAAGGATTCTCCTAAAATATTAATATCCATTTGAAAAATAAAGTTTTCTAAGAGAAAAAGAATACTATTTTTGAGACATCTTTAACTCTTTAAATTCTTCTCCAGTCAAGTAAGAATACACATTCGTAGTAAGAGTACTTGCCTCTTCATTATCACTCTATTTGGAGATCATGAAGGCTTAGTATAAAATTTCCCTATAGGGTCAAGTTTAGGTTTTTGGTCTAACCTATTCCATCATAATGGAATAACAACCTATATTCTCATAACATAATCACAAAAGATTAATCCTAGGTATTAATCCATCTTACGGGGTCAATTTTAGTTTCCACAACTCTAGGACTGGGAAATAAATTATTTTCCAAATTTTATTAATACAAAGATATCTTACAATCCTTTAAGACAAGGATATATCTCTTAAGAATATTTACTACAATCTTCTAGTTTCATAGAGTCTAGACTGTTGACTTTATTTTGATGTCAATGATACAAGGACAAGTTTGTAGTAATAATAATATCATCATATCTTAACGAACAAAGATATTTCTCACATTAGGAAAATATATACCAATCCCAAAGTAAACTCAATAATATGAGTGAGTATTTTTGCTTGACTCCAACTATAGTTTGCTTCTACAGGTCAACAATTCCCACAGTCAGATATCACTGAGCACACGAAGTGCCTTGATCATAAAATAGTATGTGATAACTAATTCATAGGAATTGTTATAAATAGTAAACCTATACTCTCATATATCAAAATTATTTTTACTATACCAAAGGAAGTTGGTAATATGATAGAGAGGAAAGATAATTGTTATTAAAATGATTGACTAAAGTCTTGAAAAATACTAGATACAGATGAATGATCATGCTTGTATTGTCTTAGAAGTGTTACAAATCAACTTCTAAAGAAATCTTATAAATGTACAAATGTCTACACCTTTTCCCATATTATACACACAATAAAGACTTATCCATCTATCTAAAGACTGAAGTTGCAATATTTTTGAAGTAAAAAAAAGTCTTGTGATGCAGTAAGAGTCATTATCTTACTACAGCAACATGTTAAACTCTAAGATTTGATCTTGTTAACCTTTATGGGTATCAACCTTACAAAACTAATGTAGCACTTTCTATGTTCTAAAAGATAACAAAACGTTGAATCATCATAGTAAAATGATAAAGAAGTTATACGAGAGGAAAGGAACCTGCACTAACAAGTTATGGAAGACCCTACGTTGGACAAAGTTTGAGTGTTTTGAGCTATTCTTACTAGTAGTTGAATCCTTCTGCCCAAAGTTAAACACTTTCAAATGTCCTCATTCTTTCTGAGATTTCACTCCCAAGCTTTTCTCCTAATCATGTATTCTTTGATTTTTCTTTTACCTCCTATCTCGATTATTCTTTTTCCCGTCCACCACTATACTGAGGTAACTTTGTGATATAAAAATATATCCTTTCGACTTAGCCATGTCTGAAAGATAATAAAGAACCATTAAGCAAAGTTAAAATGACTTCCCTAAATTTTGTGGAAAACCTCCACTAAAAATTCCATATAGGAATCAATCTAGTTGATATGTAAAAATCATGGTATGTCATACCACTCACTCATAATAAATCCACTAACAATGATAATGGAGAAGTAAGGATACAATAATATCATCTTCCTCAAAACTACGACTCCTCTAACATCAATTCATTCATAAGCTCCTACAAAATACTCGCCACGACTCTATTTGTGAGTCATCCTTTCCCATGTCTATTTGTTATTAAATCTCCACTAAAAATTGGTTAAAACAAATTCCTTTTCATTCAATGTAACTCCACTAAAGAGGACTTAGGTGGCTTGAGCATGCCGACACCAAGAGAACACATCTCAGGGTTTTCGTTAAACCATAACTAAGTGTTAGTTAAAACAACTTCTTTTAGAATGTGAGGGATCCATAATACTGTTTAGTTATCTCTTGAGTAATTAAAAATACTACTCAAAGTTGTTAAAAACCCCTCTAACAAAATAATAAACATAATAATAAAAATAATAATCCTTGACCATATTTAAGCTTTGATCAAAACATGTTAATAATAATAAGTTGAAAGGCTTACAAGTAATGTGATAGGGTCGAGCTTGTCTCCCCTCACAGACTCATTAAATCACATCGACTTGACATGAAAAGATCATCATTTAACTTAAATGTTGACAATTAAAACATTATATGACTTAAGGATACTAACACAACCATTTTATGACAATGACAACGTAGTACTTATGTTAGACGTAAATATTCACTAATCAAACTCAAATTACATCGTTAATGTTATTAACGACTAAGATGACTTAATATGACATAGAAGATTTGTAAATATTATCGACTACCTGTCGATTAGGTTCAGAAGCAAACTGACAAGACAAGACTTACCTCTTACGACACATTGGTTCACATTTTTGTTAAACACTTATACTCATTTGGCAAATAAACTACTTGTAACCCAAAGTTTGTATCTCTCTCCTTGAAAGATACTCTCTCTTTTCTTCGAGAGTCATCTGAGAACCTGTAATCTTGTATCAAACTTGTTACCAAATAAATTATGATTAGTGCATCATTATTCAAATAATAAATCAAATCTCATATTTCAAACATTAAATTGACAATAACATAATCATTTCCATGATTTCAAAAATGACATTCAATATAATCCATGTCTTCCCTTGATATTAATCTTAAACATCAGTATAGATTTACTTATGCCCAAGTAAAAGTAAAAAGTAATAACTAGACAAAATTAGGGATGTAACATATCCTTCCCCTAAAGATTCATCATCCTCGATGATATAAAGTATCAAAATGTAACAAGAAAGAAAATTCATTGTTTAACAGCTATAAGCATAAAATAAATGAGGAAATTTCTACTAGAATTCATGATAATCCCCCCCATGTAAAACTATTATATGCATACTGGTCCCACTAGACCTTACACTACATAACCTCTACGTTACACAAGCATTGCTTGTGAACTTCAAGAATTTAAGAAGCTTGATCATAACCTTTCCTAGGTTCTGTACTGGTAAAACTTTCATAGAATATAATATTCTTATATTACATAAATATATATTTTCATATATAAATCACAAAAATCATTATGCCTCCTAGAAATAATTGGTAATAGATTGATTCTTGAAATCAATAGAATTTATAACCTTGAATATTTAGAAGAGTCCTTTATACTTAGGAACTAGTTTGGAATACATTCCATACTTTATGAAACTTTTTCAAGGGTTTAACCCTCAAAAGAATTTTTCTTCTCTAACCGAGAATTGTCTTGGTGTACGCTTAACATCAACATAACTTTTCTATTCATTATCAATTTCCACTGATCTTTTCTTATTAGCTAAATATTTTCATCCATTTTTTATATCATTTCCAGACTAATGCTAATCCTATCTTCTAGCTTATGTAGCTTATAGGAGTTCGACATCTTTTCTGTCCAATGTTTCAATTTAAGCCATCTTAATAACAAAAAGTTTAAAAATTTCACAAGTGATAAGTAGTCTCCCTACTTATATTGTTGATCCATGCAATATGTTTGAAACAAATCTTCCAAAACCTAATTACCTCTCTTAGTTTAACCATTTGTTCTCAAGATGATAAATTGTACTCTTATTAATTTTTAGTCCTTAGCATAGAGAACAAGTTTTCCAAAACCTTGACATTACACATGCATTTCTATCTGAGATAACCTTCTTAGGAAAGCCATGCAATCTAAACACATCTTGCACAAAATTGCAAGCTAACATAGGTGCTCCATCAATCAAATTCCTTGGTATAAAATGTGCTACCTTTGTGAGTTTATCAACCACAACTAAAAGGCATCATGTCTATTCCTAGACATAGGAAGATATTGAACAAAATCCATACTAATAACTTTCCATTTCCACTCTGGCATATCATGTGGGTACAACAATCCTACAGGTGTTGATGTTCTACTTTTTTACTCTTTGGCATTCCAAACAACTTGCTACAAATCTCACAGCATCGTTCTTCATTCTTTTCTTGAAATAAGAGGTTTAACATCCACTAGAAGTTTGGTTACTCTAGGATGTCCGGAGTATGGTGCGGTAGGAACTTCTTATCCATACTAGATTCCTTAATTCATCAGAATTGGAAACACATATTCTTCCTATGAAACTCCATAGTCTGTCAGTCTTAGAATGAAATCTATCATACCTTGAATCTTTAAGATTTTCCATAAGAGCTTACTTAACTTGCTCATCATGTATAGGTACACCCCTTAATCCTTCTCCTGAGGCATCAGTTTTTCCCTCAAACTGTCTTTCAGGTAGGAATTCACAAAATTGATGATGTTGTAATTTCTCTTAACCATTGCAGAATCACTTACACATAATGATAATGTTCTCCTTCATTCTTAAAATAAATAAGTATATCATCAGAAAGATTAGAACAAACTTATCTATACAATCTCTAAGCATACTATTCATGGGATTCATGAATATGACAGAGGTAATTTGTAAGTCCAAAAGGTAACACTGCAAACTCATAGTGCCCATTTCTTGTCCAAAAAGTTGTTTTATGGGTAACCTCATCCTTCAATCTTGACTAAAGATATATTGATCGCTAATCAATCTTTGAAAACATTGCAGCCCCATCACCTAATCAAAGAGGTCATCAATGCGTGGTGAAATATATTTATTCTTTATCATTGCTTTAATGAGCATACAACTCTAAAAACACAATTACAGAGTTATGTCCTTCTTGACAAAGATAACTAGTGCACCCCATGGTAAAATAACGAATCTAATCAAACCTTTAGCCAATAATTCATGTAATGGGGCTTTGATTCCATTAATTCTATAATTGTCATATGGTATGGTACTTTTCTAGGTAACTTATCCAAAACTCTAGGAGGAATAAGATTTTTAGTTGTTCCAATCACTTGTTCCATCAAGCTTTGGTGGAATAAATTTCTTCCTATCTACAAAAATTTCTAAGGCAAGCCTATCCTTTGCTTCCTTTTAGGGTCTATGGTTACGGAATTTCATTACTCATAGTATATTCTTGGTGATTTTCCTTTCTCATCCCCTAAGAAATCTCATTTTCCCCCTTCAAGGTTTCCTTTATCTCTTAATTCTTTTCCAGTATACCAGGTTTCTCCTTGGTTTCTACAAACATGGTTAGGATTGCTCTAATTTTTCCAAGAGATTAACTGATGGTTTATTCCCTTCTAGACTCTCACCCTTGTTTGGTTCTTCTATGATACATGTCATTTTTCTCATGCCAGATAAATAAGTTATCTAATAGTTTTCTAAATCTAAAGCGACTCAAAACATTAAACATATTTAACTCATAACAATCAATAGATTGATACAAAACATTCTCATCTTTATTATATTTTATTTAGGAGTAACCACATCATTATTTATATAGTTGCTATGACAAGACTACATGTCACTGTCGATTTAATGATCTTCCAATTTAAACAGACTTAGAGGATGGATGTACACACAAGTACTCCTCCAATACCTCTTTCCTAAAATAGGTATATCACATCAACCTTCAAGTGACATGTCATGATTGGCTACTATTTACTAGGTTTTTACTACACAAGTAGAAATAGCAAAATTCTTAGCCAATTCAAAACATTTTCTTTCTAGTCGAATACACTTAAGCGCATCAGAAAAAGTCTCTAAATCCTCTAGCCATGCACCTTTAAAGTAAATAATATGCTTTTTAAGTTCAACCTCCTCGATAGGTTTCTTCTTAACCACTAATTCAGGCAAAAGATGGGGAATAGACTTCCTAGCAATTTTCTTGGTTCTTCTCCATGCCATTCTGGCACAACAAAATTCAAACATTAGCTAACCACATAATGTTGACCACATGTTAGCATAGTGGACTCATAAGCCCTAGTGTCGAGCCTGGTATCTTTGATACCATATACAACATCCATGTTCTAAAAACATAGTAAATCAAAAAATTTACCATAAGTAATTTAACAAGGTAAAAATGAGATTGAGAATTTTTTTTTCTTTTATTCAACATATAATCAAGTAACTACAATTACAAGATTTCTCATTACAAAATAAAATAAACCATATTATCTTTCTCAAGTACAATATTTACAAAAGAAAATCCATTACAAATATCTACATTAGATAATGTTTTACATAGTCTCAATAAACACAAGTCTTAGAGATATACTGCATCCAGAAATCTGACATCTTTATCACAAGCCTTGGCATGTCTTCTGCTAGAGAGAGAGAGTATCTTTCTAGTGATTTACCTCTATCCATAGACCAGCTATCTCCCACACATCTTCCACATAGGAGGTGGCTCTACCTTTCATGAGGAATATAGACCAAAGGTGACCAGTGGTAATTTTCCTTTCTGAGTACATAGTGTTGTATTCTACACAACTCTATCAATCATACAACCCTAGATACCCTCTAGCTAAGTATAATTTCTGATAGGTTGTGCAATCTAGATATAGTGAACCAATAATGCATGCAAAGACATATGCATTACTATGGCCATAGTTTCAATATAAATTAATATTTGCAATGAAAGTTGTCATATGTTCAGCCACCCCAACTTGACTTGAAAACTATCATATTCCTACAGTTGACTTGGTTGATTATGTATAAATATATAGTCCTGACAACATCAATGTTCTGGTTTTCACGACTTTGACTAGTTTCTAATCACTATCATATTCCATAGTTCTAATAGATTTACTTTTATACAAGAATATCCCTTTGCATCCTTGCATTACCTAGGTTCTTTGACTTATCAATTATTTAAACTTAAGTCAATTTGTAAACAATCTAATAGGTTATCAAACTATAGGTAAACTTTATTGAGAAGGACACATCATCCTTTCAACAAGTACATAAAATGAACATTATTATTTAGGGTACCTGACTTTCTTTGTCGACCAATATATAAACAACTAAAACAAGTTGTAACCCAAAAGGTATATTTAATAACTTAATCCTACTAGGTCAATCTAGGGTTTGTTTTTCCTTTCTCATGCCAATGGAAAATCAAACAATCAATTCTATTAAGAATAGAGTTAAAGTAAATGATTCTCCTTTAGTCTTAAAGGTCGCTTCAGACTTCCAAACATGTCTAACCACAATCCTAAATGATTCAACTTCTAGTTTAAGCTTATCCTAAGTTCATTTGGACCCTAATTGGTTGACAGTCTAATCCCATTTGATATCCATTAGAGTTCTTGTTTAAAGTTCTTCTCCTTTTTCATACAGAACTATATAGAGTCAAATATAAAGGAGTGTTTTCTTTTAAATAGATGAAGGGACTCCCACTCTCTTTGAACATCCCTAGAGAAAAGGATTCTCCTAAAATATTAATATCCATTTGAAAACTAAAGTTTTCTAAGAGCAAAAGAATACTATTTTTGAGACATCTTTAAGTCTTGCAATTCTTCTCCAGTCAAGTAAGAATAAGCATTCATAGTAAGAGTACTTGCCTCTTCATTATCAATCTATTTGGAGATCATGAAGGCTTAGTATAAAATTTCCTTATAGGGTCAAGTTTAGGTTTTTGTTCTAACCTATTCCATCATAATGGAATAACAACCTATATTCTCATAATATAGTCACAAAAGATTAATCCTAGGTATTAATCCATCTTACAGGGTCAATTTTAGTTTCCACAACTCTAGGACTAGGAAATAAATTATTTTCCAAAGTTTATTAATACAAAGAGATCTTACAATCCTTTAAGAAAAGGATATATTCTTAAGAATATTTACTACAACCTTCTAGTTTCATAGAGTCTAGATTGTTGACTTTATTTTGATATCAATGATACAAGGACAAGTATGTAGTAATAATACTATCATCATATCTTAATGGACAAAGATGTTTCTCACATCAGGAAAATATATACCAATCCCAAAGTAAACTCAATAATACGAGTGAGTATTTTTGCTCGACTCTAACTATAGTTTGCTTCTACAGGTTGAGAATCCGCACAGTAAGATATCATTGAGCACACGAAGTGCCTTGATCATAAAATAGTATGTGATAACTAATTCATAGGAATTGTTATAAATAGTAAACCTATACTCTCATATACCAAAATGATTTGTACTATACCAAAGGAAGTCGATAATATGATAGAGAGGAAAGATAATCGTTATTAAAACGATTGACTAGAGTCTTTGAAAAATACTACATACAGATGAATTATCATGCTTGTATTGTCTTAGAAGTGTTACAAATCAACTTCTAAAGAAATCTTATAAATGTACAAATGTCTACACCTTTTCCCATATTACAGATACAATAAAGACTTATCCATCTATCTAAAGACCAAAATTGTAATATTTTCCAAGCAAAACAAAGGCTTGAGACATAGTAAGAGTCATTATCTAACTACAACAACATGTTAAACTCTAAGATTTGATCTTGTTATTCTTTATGGGCATCAGCCTTACAAAACTAATGTAGCACTTTCTATGTTCTAAAAGATAACAAAACATTGAACCATCATAGTAAAATGATAAAGAAACTATATGAGAGGAAAGGAACCTGAACTGACAAGTTATGGAAGACCCTACATTGGACCAAGTTTGAGTGTTCTAAACTATTCTTGCCAGTAGTCGAATCCTTCTACCCAAAGTTAAATGCTTTCAAATGTCCTTATTCTTTCTGAGATTTCGCTCCCAAGCTTTTCTCCTAATTGTGTATTCTCTATTTTTTTTTTGATCTCCTATCTCTCCTATTCTTTTTCCCATCCACCTCTATACTAAGGTAACTTCGTGATATAAAAATATATCCTCTCGACTCAACCATGTCTGATAGATAATAAAAAACCATTAAGCAAAGTTGTAATAACTTCCCTGAATTTTGTGGAAAACCCCCACTAAATATTTCGTATAGGAATCAATCTAGATGATAACAAAAAATTGTGGTATGTCATACCACTCACTCATAATAAATCCACTAACAATGATAATGGAGCAATAATGATACAATAATATCATATTCCTCAAAACTACGACACCTCTGACATAAAATCGTTCATAAGCTCCTACAAAATAGTCTCCATGACTCTATTTGTGAGTCATCCTTGCTCAAATCTATTTGTTATTAAATCTCCACTAAAAATTGGTAAAAACAAATTCCTTTTCATTCAATGTAACTCCACTAAAGAGAACTTAGGTGGCTCGAGCATGCTGACACCAAGAGAACACATCTCGGGGTTTTCTTTAAACCATACCTAAGTGTTAGTTAAAGCAACTTCATTTAGAATGTGAATGCTCCATAATACCATTTAGTTATCTCTTGAGTAATTAAAACTACTACTCAAAGTTGTTAAAAACCCCTCTAACAAAATAATAATAATAATAATAATAATCCTTGACCATATTTAAGCTTTGATCAAAACATGTTAATAATAATAAGTTGAAAGTTTTACGAGTAATGTGATAGGGTCAAGCTTGTCACCCCTTCACAAACTCTCATTAAATCACGTCGACTTGACTTGAAAAGATCATCATTTGACTTAAATGTCGACAATTACAACTTTATATGACTCAAGAATACTAACGTAACGATTTTATGACAATGACAATGTAGTACATATGTTAAATGTAAATAGTCACTAATCAAACTCAAATGACATCATTAACATTATTAACAACTAAGACAACTTAATATGACTTATAAGATTTGTAAATATTATCGATTACCTGTCGATTAGGTTCAGAAGCATACTGACAAGACAAGACTTACCTCTTACGACACATTGGTTCACATTTTTGTTAAACACTTATACTCATTTGGCAAATAAACCACTCGTAACCTGAGGTCTATATCTCTCTCCTTGAAAAATACTCTCTCTCTCTCTCTCTCTCTCTCTCTCTCTCTCTTCTTTGAGAGTCATTTGAGAACTTGTAATCCTGTATCAAACTTGTTACCAAAGAAATTATGATCAGTGCATCATTATTCAAATAATAAATCAAATCTCATAATTCAAATATTAAATTGAAAATAACATAATCATTTCCATGATTTTATAAATGATATTCAATATAATCCATGTCTTCCCTTGATATTAATCTTAAACATCAGTATAGATTTACTTATGTCCAAGTAAAAGTAAAAAGTAATAACTAGACAAAATTAGGGATGTAATAAGAGAGATTTCTCAACTTAAAACATTTCTCTATTGAAGCTTCTAGATCATCCCCTATGGTTTTTCATCAAACCTAGAAAGTGGAAATCCATAATTTGGCTACAGATTTATTTCTCCTCATGATTTTACTCTCTGGGACCCTCTTATCTTCCATCTTTGCTTAATTATGAAAAGAGAACACAACTAAAGTGAAGAAAAAATAAAGCCCTAAAACACTCTAATCAATCAAACGTCTCTACTTCTACTTGGTTCCAAACTGAACCATCTAAGAAACAACAAGATTCCAACTTATCTAGGGAATCTTTGACCCAAAACTAGGGTCTTCAAAACACTCGATGCACCTATACTATCAGGCCATTAGAAAGGTTTACATACTTATAATTCAACCTTAAGCATAAAATAATAATATTCTAATAAATTAATGTAAAAAAAGGGAATGAATTAAAAACTTTCCCATGAAAAATACAACTCAAGAAATAAATAGATTTCATCAATCTATAAAATTAAAGAACAATACAATAGCTAATCAAATAGCTTACAAATAGGACCAAGTGCTTTACAACATCTAGCCATATAGGCTCATAACAAAAGGATGTTACACCATATAATGTCTTCGATACCATTCCATATCTTTGACATTGAACCTAGTGGAGAGAGAAAATCATCAAGGAGATTTACCACCCAGTCACAAGGCTCACACCACCCCAATCTTACTACTAAATGGATAAGTCCGACCCTTCACGAGGGGTCTAGCAAATTGAAGCTGACATGCATGAAGGAATCTAGTGTAGCATGATATACCTCATTTCTAGCATGTATAAAATACATATGTACTTATGTCATGATATGACAAAGAGAGAAACATAAATCAATAGTAACTAATACAAAACTAATTAACAAGATTTGGCCAAGGCATATTTTTAAGTCGTAGTAAATAGATAGGTTACGAATAGGAACCTACCCTTCTCTGTATCTTGATATTCATCACCCTTCCATGCTCTTTCTTTAACTCAACTTACAAAAGTAAAAGACGCATCATACAATAGCGTACATAACCTTACAAAATCAAATGATGAATATTCACATATAGAATGAAGACAAATCTCTAGCAGTCAACTACAGAGTGATAAATCTAATGATCTTTCATCTAAGATGTTATTCACATAATTTAGTCACCTTCCCATTCATAGAATTTAGGTTCACAATTTCACTTCTTACTATGAGGATTCAAAAGTTAAAGGTCTAACTACCTCAACATTTGCAAGAATTCAATGAACATAAACAGGAGGAATCAAGTTCAACAAGCTTACAAGTTACCACATTTAATATAAATATTCATTTTACTTTCACATGTATTACATAAATCAATCACTAATGATCTATACCACTTAAATGTATTCTCATCCCCCTAATCGTTATCCATGTACATGTACTAGTGAGAAGGAATAAACACATCTATGCTGAATTTAACTATGACCATATGACATACCTATTCCTGAATAAACCAAATTTTCCCATCTTCAGCTTATCATGTTTTCAAATGAAAAGGTATTAAAATAAATTAAGTTACCATATTGAAATTGAAGTAATGGCCCTAAAACAATAATTCAATAAGGTTAGGTCTACTAGCTTAACGCTAGGTTCCTAATATTATTGTAACATAGATAGGTAATGCATACCTAGTCAAGGTATAGATATGATACTTTTGAACGTGTCCTAAAAGCTAGTCAAATAACTTAGAGTTATGATCCTAATCAGTATGTATCATAAGTAAATAAGAAAGAAATAAAATCATTAAATCAACTTCTAATAACATGAGGAATAATTCATTTCAATTGAAAAAGAACCCATATAAGGTACTAACAAGATGTTATTTAAGTAACTTAAACTATCATCTAGATCAATCAATCTAACCACTTTCTTAAATTACTATACAATCACCAATATGGATAAGACCATCACCTATCAAGGTTACAAAAACTCAAGCTCAAGAATTATATGCATTAATACCATGCTTTCTCTTCCACTCAATGTAAAGAACTCATGAATCCATTCTATAAATGCATCCGATAATAAAATAAAAATTAGGGTAGATAAGCATCAATTCACTCACTCAATGATCTTTTTGATCAAATGAGGGGTACAACCATGTTTTCTAAGATCAATCTTAAGTCTGGATATCACCAATTGAGGTTGAAGGATGAGGACATTTATAAGACAACCTTTAGTATAAGGTATGGACATTATGAATCCACCGTCCTACCTTTTGGATTGACAAATGCACTAGTGGCATTTATGAATCTTATGAATAGTGTGTTCAAGGACTGTCTAGATAAGTGTGTCTTAGTGTTTCTTGATGACATTCTAATCTATTCTAAAAGTGAGGAAGAGCATTTGTAGATATTAAGAATTGTTCTCCAAAGGTTGAGAGAACATAAACTGTATGACAAGCTCTCCAAATGTACTTTCTTTCGAAAGGAAGTACAATACTTTGGACACATAATTTCAGCTAATGGGATAGTTGTGGACCCAACTAAGATTAAGGCTATTTTGGAATGGCCAATACTGAGAAATGTTCATGAGGTCCAAAGTTTTATAAGCCTTGCTGGTTATTATAGAAAGTTCATGGGAAACTTCTCTAAAATTACATATCCTATAAGTTCCTTGCAGAGAAAGAAGAAGAGATTTGAGTGGTCAGATAAGTGGCAGGAGGCCTTTTATCTACTGAAGGAAAACTTGACTTCAACACCAATTTTCAAAGTACCTAACCTAAAGGTTAATTTGTAGTCATTATCAATGCCTCAAGAGAAGGCTTAGGTGGTGTACTAGTCTAGGATGGACATGTCATTGTGTATGAATCACGTAAACTGAAAAACTATGAACAAAATTATGCCCCACATGATTTAAAACCTGTAGCAGTAATTCATGTAGTTCAAATGTGGAGACACCATTTAGTTGGGAAACCTTTTGACCTGAAAACAGATCATCAAGGACTCAAATATGTGTTCACTCAACCACATCTTAATGCTCGGCAAAGAAGATGGTTGAAATTATCTTGGATTATGATTTCAAGATTAAATATATTCAAGGAAAGAAAAATAAGGTGGCAGATGCTTTGAGTAGGAGAAGACACATCTCCTCCATGATTTCCATACATTCGGATTTTAGGAATCAGGTGTTACAAAAATCTAAGGGAGATGAGTTTTATGAGAAGGTAAAACAAACCCTTGAAGAAAACCCCCAAAATCCAAGATATAAAGGATTCAACCTTGAACCTAATGAGTTATTTAGGTTTAAAGGAAGGATGAATGTACGTAACTCAGAAGAGTTAATGAATATGGTATGGAAATAGGTTCATTCAACACCATATTCTAGGCATCCTGGAGTAATGTTGTGTGGTTACACAACACGCCCCATTTTGCATTATCAAAACAGGGACCCAACTTTTGGCTTGTGTTGCCTGCTTTCTGGCGGTTTGGTAAAAATGAGTCAGGTGCATCATCATCATGATATAGGATGAGGTTGGTCATCATCATGAGGTCAATTTGTCAAAGTTCATATTTTGTTTCTATGACCTCATATTTAGAAAGAGCTTGAAATTCCATGCAGGTTTGCCTTTTACATCACCTAAAAATTCGTCCATATGAGGGAGTTATGCACAGTCAAAGTTTTGGTCAAACCTGATATTCGCAAGAGGATCATCATATTTTATAAACTCAGTTTTCCTGTATGAAGAACATCATCATCATATTTGAAATGCCCCCTCGATAATATCCTGAGGTTCAAATATCCGGATGTCAACTTTAAGTCATAGTAAGTTTTCCCCGTCGAGCGGTCTTTTGTATCGCGAAAGGTCATCATCATGATCTTGATCTATCACCCGATAAAAATCATGCAGTCCCAATATCCGGGTGTCAATCTTAGGTGATAGAGTGTTTTACCCGTCAAATGACCTTATGCGCATCGTGAGCATCATGTTTTGAGTGGAACCCGTTTTTTCAAATTATACGAGCATCATGATATTTTAACATCACCTAATATTATAATATCATGCTGATATTATAATATCATGCTGATATTATAATATCACCCTGCTTAGAAAATCCGCCGTCTGCATAATTTGCATGCGCATATCATGATGATCACCCTATCTTTTATAGGAGGGTGATATTCCATTCCTCAGTCATGTTGTCAAGATCATCATGATCTTGTTTATATAACCTGATATTTCGTAATGTCCTCCTGCCGAGAAATATGACCTTATGCAAATATCCTGATGACGTCATCCTAACCTGATAAACGAAGAAGCAAATATCAGGATGACATCAGCATCACATTTCTCCTTCGGCAGGATATTTTTGTAAGCATGATTCGGTTCGCGAATATGATGATGACGCCTATTCTAAAGTTTAACAAAGGCCCCAGATATCCTGATGATCATCATCATCCTGATCTTTCGAGAGGGTTGCCTTGGCCGCAAAGGGGTCATATTTCATTCACCACCTGATCATCTTCCTTAGGTGACCCGATATTACATTTATCCCCTGATCTTAACTAAGCATGACGGTGACGTCATCTTTTGCATTTTAATGAAGCCCGAATATGATGATGACGTCACTGTGATATTCCATTCCTCAGCAGCAGGATCATATTCCAAATCCTCCTATTTTCCTTCGACATGATGATGACGATGACGTCTTTCTTTCCCCAATATGCAGAAGCGAAACATCCTGATGTGCTTTTCATCAGAGCATTCGGAAGGGAGGAGCATCATATTTCATGATATCCTGCAGCTAGATAGAAGACATAGAGTTGGACATCATCATCATGATTTTTGGCGTCGGTATAACTGTTGCCATTGGCCAGGTCTAATTTTGTCACCCCGATCATATGTGGTCACACCGATGTGAATATGATGATGACCCGAAACATACAAACAGAGCATGCAAAGCCGGATTTAAAATAATTTGTTAAAAGCGATCGATTCCTCGTATATTTTGCGATGTATATGCATGATCATATTTGAACCTGATGCACATGAAAATGGGCGGGAAAATGAAGCGATGGAAATTTGAAGACCCGATTGCATTTTCCAGTCAACGATGGTTGACCCGATTGTGTTTTGATGCTGTTTATGCATTTAGTGCATAATTTTCACAGATTTGGAGCTCGATTTGTCTGTAGCTACACATTTTGAGGCATGTTTAATAAAATGTTTTACTTCCTGCTGTTTATCCGCATGATGATGAACTTAATGTTTGTCTGTTTACTTGCAGGAAGTCATGATGCTGTTAGAGCTGTTGCTGAGCATTGTATGGTTGCACATGGAGGCAACATGAACCAGAAATGAGGAGGATATTGTCAAATATGTTGTTTGCCAGCTGGAGACTGAATCAAGTTGAAGATGCTGGAATATTTTGTGCCATCTGTACATTTGCCAACTGGCGAAGCATGTGCTTTTCATCTGGACCGTTGATTGTTATGAGAGGATCCTGATCCTTGGATCATTGTAACGGTTTTCTGGCATTTGTTCTATATAAGGGCCAGGATATAGAATATAGAAAAAAAAAGAATACACAGACAGATCTGGCATTAAGGCCAATTACTATAGAACCAATTAGGAGATCAGATTACTGAGACTAATGAGGATAGAATTGTTGAAATGTCAAGGTTCTTTCTTCAGATCACTGTAAATGTACCTGTTCTTGAGCATACTGAATGGATATGAAGTTTCAGATTACATCCTGATTGTAAATTTTACGTAATCTTCATGTTGATTTCTGGATATGTACTGGTGAATGCTGTGTTCAACTGGAAGCGCTTTCATTTCATTACATGTTGTTGTCAACTTTTCCTTTGAAGATTTGCACTGGATCATGCGGATTTGTGGAATGTCCTGGTGAAGTATGATTTCTAGTTTCCTTCTTTTCATTGCATGTATGGGAGATTGTATGTGGATCAGTGATCTAAGTCAGGTAGTTTTGGGAATCTCATTCTTTAACCCTTTTCCTTTTTTCAATTTCATAAATTCATCACCATAACTGCAAATCATGACAAATAACAAGCAGAAATAGAGAAATATGCTGAAATCCCGTAGGTAACTGAAAATCATTAGTATATTTGAATTAAATGCATGTAGTATTGAAAATATCATGCAAAGAATTGCAAATAATGGTAGAAATCATGCAAATATCAGCCTATAGGCACATTATTTGACTAAATTCACAATGCAGAGGTAGAATTATTGGAGATTTATGCAGAGCAGACATACAGAGTAGGATATTGGAGGAATAATGATGAACTTTGCAGAAATATGTAAGGCCCCTGAATGGAAAACAGAAACACACATCAACCACTGAGTAACATCAGTAGATTAAGACCTAATCAACGGAGACTTGGGATCATGAATTCTCTAAATTCATCGTATCTTTCAAGATGAGTAAAGGTTGTTGTGTAACTTTTATTCTATGTTTATGAATGACTAACAATCATGATCAACATAAATTGGCGCTAGAAGGAGGGCTGAGCTGTTTCTCAACAAATAAATTCTTTTCAGTTGAAGTGATATCCTCTGTTTATTAGCAGCTTGCCCGCTTTCAATCTTGCAAACATATATGCAGGCCCCTCGCTTTTAACGCAACATAAATTTCAACATAGAAGGAGGGCCTGAGCTGTGAATTTTTGGATTTCTACAAATATTGCATAAATATTTCAGCATTTCAGTTAAATGTTTGCAAATATCTCTTATCTAAGATGTTTTGGTTGCACCTTTGCCAAGATCTAGCTCAAAACATCAAAGATTAGTTTGATTTTCTGAACTTTCAAGTTTTCTTCTGAGATATGATAGATCTCATTAAAATTTCAAAATACTAAAAAATTGAAAAATAGAGTCTCATTTTGATGGATGTATATGAAGGCAATTGTCAAATTAACATTCCTTTATTTCAGGAAACTCTGAATAGGCAGCTTTACCCTCACAGTTTGTCTAACTTTGGTTTATCTACCTGTTGCAGGATACACCAGACTGCAGAACACAGTGAAATTAATTGTTTAACATTCCTTACAAGGTTGGATTTATATTTGAAAGGATTAATATTCTTTCTGGATGTGTTCAGGGTTGAAATTTGCCAGGAAAATGAAGAAATCTGGCAGGAAAATAAAGAAATTCTGGAACAACAAGCAGATGCAGCACCAGAAGTTATTAATTGTCCAGACACTGAAGTAGACCGATCTGAAGATTTTGAATTATACTTGTCTAGAAATATACAGTGTAGTCAATTATTAGGTTTACCCATTGACGATGTCTTGATTGAAAGCTGGTGCAGATTACATGATGAAGAGCATTCAGAGAGAGATTGCTACCCTTGCTTGGTCATGTTGAAAAAGACTCTAGAAAATATAGTAGCTGAATCAGTTCCAGAAGGTAATGAAGAGGAAACATCTTTCCTGGATTCATTCTATGGTGAGATTGATAGGAGTTCTCTACTACCTAATACAAGTAAGGATCAGTCAGTATGCAGGTATGAATCTTGTGAAAATTTTAGAGAAGAAATCACTCATCAGGATAATATTTTTGATTCTGATCCTAATACTTTTGATAAAGAAGATGAAACGTCTTTCCTGGAGTCATTCTATGGTAAAGAGAAGTGTAAACAGATAGTAGAACAATTTAAATGCACTCTTGCTGCTGATGAAGTTCCTATGATAGTAACTCAGGAAGTCATAGAGAAGAAAATAAATGCTGATTTATTACCTAACTTCTTTGAATTAAATGATCAAATGCAAGAATGTTGCAGGTTAATGGAACCAGACACTTTACTAGATAAAAGATGTGAATTATTTAATGAACAATTCCTGAAAGAGGAAGATGTAGAAGACTTTGGAGTTGTTGTGCATAATCAGACATCACTCCAGAAATATTTTGAGAATGAAATAGGGGAGTGTCCTTATCAAGTGAAAGTTGTTTCTCTTTTACAGTCAAATGATTTAGAAATGATAAATTTTTGTATATCAGGTTATGATAATAAAGATACTTATTTAGATGCTGATGTGCAGGAAATTGAAGAAAATGTTGAGAAGTTTCCTGAACTGGAGGATAAACTGAACATCCAGAATGAAGGGATAAAGCTGGATAAAGATGAAGAATTAATACATCAAGAGTCATACATCCTTCAATTTGAAGAGAGACCAGGCACTGAGCCAAGCAGTGAAAATATAATGACAAATGGAGGACCAACTGCCAATGAAGAAGCATGTCCAACAGAGCCAGAAATACACCAAGTTGTATTTCTCCTTTCCACAGTGAATGATGTTGAATACTATTTTGATTATGGAAATTCAGGAGATAGGACATGCACATGGATTAATCATGAACATGATGAGCTGCCTCAGTTGCTGATCATCAAGAGTTGTTCTATTGAATACAGTGAATTCAGAATATCAGAATATTTTTCAGAATATAAAGATAGATTTGCTAGGTTGAGAACCATAACTAATACCCTGATGCTCCTGCACAATCAAAAGAAGTATGCAAATACAGGTGTATTTGGGTCGTTTGCTAGTTTTTGTTTGCCTAGTAGTAGTTTGTATATAATTTTGTAGGTTAGTTGTTTGTACAGTCTACTTGTTTTGCTTTCTTGTTCTATTTCTGTTGTTTCCTTTTTGTAGGTTAGTTGTTTGTATAGTGTTTCTTCTGTTTTGTGTTGTTTTGGTTGAGTTTTGTTTTGGTAAGTCAAGATGATGCACTTCATCACCTAAGAAAATAACTAAATTGTTAGGATTCAAGTGATGAGATCAGATTTAGAAATAAATTGTAATTCATTCTGATAAATACTCATGATCAAGTTTTATAATATCTTTTCATCAGGTGCCTTTTCTTGTCCAAAGTGAATCAAACACAATGAAACACCTAACAGCCTTGGGCTTGTTGAAGATATGACTATAGGTGTTAAGTGAAAAATCTAAAGGGACTCCCTTGCTACCAATACAATCTCCAACCTAAAGCTGCAAGTGACCATACCTTGTACAAATGAGCTGACATGATGATATCAGATATATAAATAAAAAAAATATATAAACAATAAACTTAGGCCATCTAAGTAACTCTACCGGGGCTATAGATGCCTGCTGGCAGTGGGGCTCTACTTAGGGAGATTGTATAGATAACCTTGCCGAGGCTATGGACGCTTGCTGGCAGCAAGGCTCTATCCAGGTTGGCTATGAGGGATGATCTCCAACTATGTAGTTTAACACTAGTTACTTATATTTTCAACTTGCTTTCAAGATGAGGATAATTAATCATATGCACACACATGATCCTTTGTTAGCACTGTTACCTTGATGAAACTTTATCATTCAAAGATCATGATGATTTTACTTAGAAAGAATTAGAATACTATAGATGAATATGATCATATCACTTGAATTATTTGAATTTTGTTGTTTTCATTGGTGGCAAGTTGTTGTGTGGTTACACAACACGCCCCATTTTGCATTATCAAAACAGGGACCCAACTTTTGGCTTGTGTTGCCTGCTTTCTGGCGGTTTGGTAAAAATGAGTCAGGTGCATCATCATCATGATATAGGATGAGGTTGGTCATCATCATGAGGTCAGTTTGTCAAAGTTCATATTTTGTTTCTATGACCTCATATTTAGAAAGAGCTTGAAATTCCATGCAGGTTTGCCTTTTACATCACCTGAAAATTCATCCATATGAGGGAGTTATGCACAGTCAAAGTTTTGGTCAAACCTGATATTCGCAAGAGGATCATCATATTTTATAAACTCAGTTTTGCTGTATGAAGAACATCATCATCATATTTGAAACGCCCCCCCGATAATATCCTAAGGTTCAAATATCCGGACGTCAACTTTAAGTCATAGTAAGTTTTCCCCGTCGAGCGGTCTTTTGTATCGCGAAAGGTCATCATCATGATCTTGATCTATCACCCGATAAAAATCATGCAGTCCCAATATCCGGGCGTCAATCTTAGGTGATAGAGTGTTTTACCCATCAAATGACCTTATGCGCATCGTGAGTATCATGTTTTGAGTGGAACCCATTTTTTCAAATTATACGAGCATCATGATATTTTAACATCACCTAATATTATAATATCATGCTGATATTATAATATCACCCTGCTTAGAAAATCCGCCGTCTGCATAATTTGCATGCGCATATCATGATGATCACCCTATCTTTTATAGGAGGGTGATATTCCATTCCTCAGTCATGTTGTCAAGATCATCATGATCTTGTTTATATAACCTGATATTTCGTAATGTCCTCCTGCCGAGAAATATGACCTTATGCAAATATCCTGATGACGTCATCCTAACCTGATAAACGAAGAAGCAAATATCAGGATGACATCAGCATCACATTTCTCCTTCGGCAGGATATTTTTGTAAGCATGATTCGGTTCGTGAATATGATGATGACGTCCTATTCTAAAGTTTAACAAAGGCCCCGGATATCCTGATGATCATCATCATCCTGATCTTTCGAGAGGGTTGCCTTGGCCGCAAAGGGGTCATATTTCATTCACCACCTGATCATCTTCCTTAGGTGACCCGATATTACATTTATCCCCTAATCTTAACTAAGCATGACGGTGACATCATCTTTTGCATTTTAATGAAGCCCAAATATGACGATGACGTCACCGTGATATTCCATTCCTCAGCAGTAGGATCATATTCCAAATCCTCCTATTTTCCTTCGACATGATGATGACGATGATGTGTTTCTTTCCCCAATATGCAGAAGCAAAACATCCTGATGTGCTTTTCATCAGAGCATTCGGAAGGGAGGAGCATCATATTTCATGATATCCTGCAGCTAGATAGAAGACATAGAGTTGGACATCATCATCATGATTTTTGGCGTCGGTATAACTGTTGCCATCGGCCAGGTCTAATTTTGTCACCCCGATCATATGTGGTCACACCGATGCGAATATGATGATGACCCGAAACATACAAACAGAGCATGCAAAGCCGGATTTGAAATAATTTGTTAAAAGCGATCGATTCCTCGTATATTTTGCGATGTATATGCATGATCATATTTGAACCCGATGCACATGAAAATGGGCGGGAAAATGAAGCGATGGAAATTTGAAGACCCGATTGCATTTTCCAGTCAACGATGGTTGACCCGATTGTGTTTTGATGCTGTTTATGCATTTAGTGCATAATTTTCACAGATTTGGAGCTCGATTTGTCTGTAGCTGCACATTTTGAGGCATGTTTAATAAAATGTTTTACTTCCTGCTGTTTATCCGCATGATGATGAACTTAATGTTTGTCTGTTTACTTGCAGGAAGTCATGATGCTGTTAGAGCTGTTGCTGAGCATTGTATGGTTGCACATGGAGGCAACATGAACCAGAAATGAGGAGGATATTGTCAAATATGTTGTTTGCCAGTTGGAGACCGAATCAAGTTGAAGATGCTGGAATATTCTGTGCCAGCTGTACATTTGCCAACTGGCGAAGCATGTGCTTTTCATCTGGACCGTTGATTGTTATGAGAGGATCCTGATCCTTGGATCATTGTAACGGTTTTCTGGCATTTGTTCTATATAAGGGCCAGAATATAGAATATAGAAAAAAAAAAGAATACACAGACAGATCTGGCATGAAGGCCAATTACTGTAGAACCAATTAGGAGATCGGATTACTGAGACTAATGAGGATAGAATTGTTGAAATGTCAAGGTTCTTTCTTCAGATCACTGTAAATGTACCTATTCTTGAGCATACTGAATGGATATGAAGTTTCAAATTACATCCTGATTGTAAATTTTACGTAATCTTCATGTTGATTTCTGGATATGTACTGGTGAATGCTGTGTTCAACTGGAAGCGCTTTCATTTCATTACATGTTGTCAACTTTTCCTTTGAAGATTTGCACTGGATCATGCGGATTTGTGGAATGTCCTGGTGAAGTATGATTTCTAGTTTCCTTCTTTTCATTGCATGTATGGGAGCTTGTATGTGGATCAATGATCTAAGTCAGGTAGTTTTGGGAATCTCATTCTTTAACCCTTTTCCTTTTTTCAATTTCATAAATTCATCACCATAACTGCAAATCATGACAAATAACAAGCAGAAACAGAGAAATATGCTGAAATCCCATAGGTAACTGAAAATCATTAGCATATTTGAATTAAATGCATGTAGTATTGAAAATATCATGCAAAGAATTGCAAATAATGGTAGAAATCATGCAAATATCAGCCTGTAGGCACATTATTTGACTAAATTCACAGTGCAGAGGTAGAATTATTGGAGATTTATGCAGAGCAGACATACAGAGCAGGATATTTGGAGGAATAATGATGAACTTTGCAGAAATACATAAGGCCCCTGAATGGAAAACAGCAACACACATCAACCACTGAGTAACGTCAGTAGATTAAGACCTAATCAACGGAGACTTGGGATCATGAATTCTCTGAATTCATTGTATCTTTCAAGATGAGTAAAGGTTGTTGTGTAACTTTTATTCTATGTTTATGAATGACTAACAATCATGATCAACAAGTAACAAAGTTACTTGTTGGTGTGAAACCCCTATATTTCTTGAAAGGAATGAAGAGGGATGCTACAAATTTTGTAGCTATGTGTATGGAATTCTAGAGAGTGAAGGTAGAAAACCATCACCTGGCAAGACTCTTGTATCCTCATGAAATTCCTGAGTGGAAATGGCAAATTATAAGCATGGACATTGTGCAAGGGCTTCCTATGTCAAGGAATAGGCATAATGCTATCTTGGTTGTGGTGGATAGACTCACCAAAGCTTCTCATTTTGTACCTAGGAACTTGACGGATGGGGCACCCATCATGGCTCAAAAATTTGTTCAAGAGATTTTCAAACTACATTGCATTCTTGAGAAAATCATCTCAAATAGGGATGCACAAATGACATCGAGGTTTTGGCAAACCTTAATCTCTTCACTTGGAACCCAGTTGAATATAAGCTCTACTTATCATCCTAAAATGGATGGATAAACTGAGAGGGTGAACCAAGTGCTAGAGGATTTATTAAGAATGTATTGCATGGATCAACAATACAAGTGGGAGGATTATCTTCCTCTAGTGCAATTTGACTACAATAATTCCTATCACTCAGCTATTAAGATGGATCCATTTGAGACATTATATGGACAGAAGTGCACCTGGGACAAGCTGGAAGATAGGGTCAGCCTTGGTCCAGAAATGTTGTCAGAGATGGAAGAGCAAGTCCATATGATTAAAAGAAGGCTAGTGGAAGCCAATGATAGGCAAAAGAGTTATGCAGATGCTAAGTGCATTGAAAGGCATTTCAATGCGGGAGAGAAAGTTCTCCTAAGGGTGAAACCTTAGAAGAGTTCTATTAAATTTGGAAAGATGTCCAAATTGGCACCAAGATACATGGGTCCTTTCGAAGTTCTCAAAGAAGTCAACCAAGTAGCATATAGAATTGCTGTACTACCAATCCTTGCCATGATGCATAATGTGTTTCATGTTTCATATTTAAAAAAGTTTAATATTGTTGATAATCAAATTCCCATGCTTGATTAGAATGTTATATGGGTGAAGGACCCAGGGATGGTGGCGATTGAGCCCATCAAGGTGCTTGAAATGCTTAGGCTACACTTACATAATGAAGAGATAACATAGTGCAAGGTCCAGTGGAACCAATATGCAGAGGAAAATGTCACCTAGGAAAACTATGATGAATTTCATGCTAGATTTTCTCATCATTTCTAAAAAACTTATTTATTATGCTTTTGAAAGATTTTCTTATTATGTTGATTAAATTTTAAGACAATTAATCATCAGGGATGATGATTCACATGGAGGGAGATATGTAACATCCCCAACTTATAATTAGACCTAATCTTAACCTTTCATGGTAATTAGGAGGATTAATCATAGTTAACTAATTTGATATTGTGGCAGTATTTGATTTAATCTTTGATTATGAAGTTAATGATTGATGATAGTTAGTTATGAAACTATTTGTTCATATGAATATTAAATTAATTTGAATTGTGAAATAGATGATGATGCATTGATCATTATTTTATGGTCCTGAGTGTGAATAGGAAAATGTAATGCCCTTCGAAGAAGGAAGGAGAGTATCATCCTAGATGAAGAATTAGATGTCAGTAAATGGGGTTAATATCCAGCTAATCATTAGACATTATGTCCTTACAACTTGTCTAAGTTGGCGTAAGTTTCATTTCTTTTTGGACAATTGATTTTTCTTTTGAGTCATCTTGTCGATTTAGTCATTTCAACAAAGTTGCATCGACTCAACCTAGTTACTTTCTTATTGCTTTGAATATTCCCAAATTGGGGTTACACATCTATTATTCTTGGTCTCTTATGCTTTGGGTTCTTAGAGAAGAAGGGAAAGTGGTGCTCAATCCCTAAATCGTATGATCGACCCTGTATCCATGAAGGAGCTGATGTTAGAAAATGACATCTTGATGAATACAAATATTTATGTACATCTAGTAGCTGTGTGAAAATAATATTATGCTATGATCATTTAATCTAATATCAAATTTTCTTGTTATGCTATTATGTTTATTAATTTGCTATAGTTGATATCACCCATGATAGTGGAGTGATATTTTGGATATTTTAAACTAATGGGAGCTTGGAGCTCACCAAAAGGTTGGTTGATATCATGTATCTATTGACGAGTCCCTATGAACCTAGAGGTTGGCTAAGTGGGAAAGACCACCCACCGTGCTATGGTGAGGGTGGTAGTTTCCACCAAGATCGACATGCCAAGAAGAGAAAAGATAAAATGCTTTGTTTATCATTTTTGGTGAGACTATCTTCAGGGGTTGGAGACGTTCATGTGTTCTATCTATGTGGGGAGTGAGATATAGAGAAAGAAAGAACAGTGAACCAAACTGGAAAGATTGCATTGAAAGACTTCATTTAGGTAGAATGAAAGTTGTAAAAACATTATCTTTTATTTGTTTGCATTCTGGTTTTGTAAGTATTATATGTGTTGAGTTGTTCACAGTATGTTTATTGTATTGAACTTCATTCATATTTTATTGCAGAGGCTCGAGGCTGATAAGGCTGAGCCTATATAACCATTGAGACACTCTATACATTGTGCCTCAAGGTAGTTATGGCCAAGCTTTAACCCTTGAACTTGCTTTGACTTTAGCTCAAGACCACTAAGGCCAAGCTTTATTTCATTGTAATCTTTATAATCTTTACTATGATTGTAGCTCGAGGTCACCAAGACTGAGCTTTAATTCATTGTAATATATGTTGTGCCTGGAGTTCAAGGTTGTTAAGGACAAGCTTTAATTCCTCATATCTTTTTTGAAATTGTAGCTCGAGGCCATTAAGTCCGAACACATATCCATGGTAACTTTTATATGATGGTTATCGACGTGGCTTAAATAGCAATAGTGCCACAACTATATAATGTGTCGAGAAAGAAATGCTCATGGCATGAGAAGTGCAGAACTATTGAATTAAGTAAATACTCAATGTTTCAGCTTGCATGTGGCCAAAGTGGCCACCACGAACTGTGGTGATGGTCGATACAATCTTAGTTTTAAATTGTGCTTAAATAGCACTCAAAATAGAATCTTGTTTCACCTTACATAGAACCTGACTCTGGTTGAAATTTTTATTAAAGTAACCTAGACTGTACTTGTCTACTCCTTGAGTAAGGAGGTGGTGTGTTATTCAAAAGATCATTGTATTATTATTATGGTAGCTTGCATGCTAACCAAATCATTAGCGAGGAAACCCTTCTTACTATTGGTAACATGGAAGAATGAGAAGCATGATTAACTAATATTTATAGGGATATTATCACGAGTTTTAAACCCTTACCAAACTTATGATTGAACTCTATGGAAAGAGCGATTATCATTAACAACTCATATGGGGAAATTAAGTTATCTTTTATTATGAAACCATTATAACTAGTTAAGGTTGTAAATGCCTACAGTACTATGATTGAAATCTTAACCTATTTGGTGACTCGCATTGAGTGTCTAAACCATGGGAGACCTAGATTGGTGAATCAGGTTGACTTTAATATAATTTGTAAATGGGACAAAGTGACGAGGAGTCACAAGTCCCTCTTTTTGAAAGTAATGCATTAAGTCATTATAATTATTATGAAGGGAGCCGATAGTCCTGGTATGGACTTTGAATCGAATTGATCCCACATGCATTGGACCTAGAGAGAGAGGTCAAATGAAACTTTTGTAGGACGAGACAACTTCCAAGTCGAATTAGGGTGGTGGACATATGACAATGTTCATTGCATAATGTACATGTATGTAAATCTTTGGACAAAGTAATGCATCTATCTCTACATGCATTGTCGGTCCACAGAGTTCCAAATGGCATAGTGTGTCTAGCAGAGTCATACATAGTTATAGTGGATCTATAGTTGTATGACCGAGAGTCACTATGAAGGACATAACACCAGACACTCAGATGGCTAACCCAATGGTTCCTAAAATCTATCCCTTCTACGAAGGGTAGGACCACTTCCAGTTAGGAAGTTGAGTAGGGGACCACAGGTCCGTGGTTGGTAGAAAAGTACTGGGATGATGCTCTCCTTCCCAAGCATGAGATGAGTCAAGGATTATGAAGACATATGTCTTATGTTCTAGATACAGTGTTTTTCATTTTATGACTTAATAGTCAATTGTAATGTATAATGTATATATGATGCCTTGAGCATAATTTGTAGATACATGGTGAAAGTTATTCACTTGGATATGTAAATGATTATAAAAAATATAAGCTTTGTTTTATTCTGTTTAGAATAACATGCTTAGTTGATGAAATGATAATGAATCATTATTGTTTGTTTTGAAATGGATAATCATGTTGTTATCTAATATCTTAATTATTATGAATGTTTATGTTATTTTTTGGGCATTATAGATTGACATGTTACAAAATGCTAGCAATGTCAAATACATGGAGATCTAGTGCATGCACTTGCCCAACAACTTCAACCACTTACATCACCATTACCTTTATCTTAGTGGGAACTCGACCTCGTGGGAAAAATCCATCCCACCTCCAACAATGGCTATAAAATCATCATTACTACAAATGAATACTTCACCAAATGGATTAAGGCCATTCCCATGACCTACATCACTAGCAAGTAGATAGCTAAGTTTATCCTCAATTAAATCATATGTTAGTATGGTGTCCCTCAGTCTATTATCCTAGTTAATGGTTATCATTTCAAGAACCAAGATGTCTGAGCTATGTGAGAAATTCCACATCCAACACCACATCGCCACTCCATACTATCCCCAAGGCAACGGTCAAGCTAAGGTGTCCAATAAGACTATCATCAAGATCATCAAAAAGACCGTCAATGATGCTAGCCATGACTAGAATATCCAACTCAACCCAGCCTTGTGGGCTTACTGAATAATTATTTGCATACCCACTAGAGGCACACCATATTCTCTTGTCTTCAGTTCTGAAGATATCCTACCCATTGAGTTCGACTTACCCTCGTTGAAAATATCTATGTAACAATTCATTGATGATGAAGAATATCAAGTATCCAGATTGCATGAGCTAGAGTTGCTAGATGATAGAAGATAGAATGCATTGGTTCGCTTGCAAGCACATCAAAATCATCTTCATTGTAGCTACAACAAGAAAATCAAGACTTGACATTTCAACATTGGAGACTTGGTCTTAAAGTAGAATCCTAAGAATCAGTTAAACTGAGAGAAGCTAGGAAAATTTTAGCCTAACTAGTTGGGTCCTTAAATTATCACTGCAACATATGGATCTAGAACATATCAACTTGCCACTCTTGAAGGTGAAGCACTACAAGAGTCGATCAATGGCATGCACCTTCGCAAGTACTATACCTAAAAAAGTAAAAAAAATAAAAAAATCAAAGAAATAAAAAAATCAAGAAAATCAAAAAATTGTCTAATGGTGAAAACTACTTCAGTGACGCTTTGGATGACAAAGAAAATAAAGTAAAGAGAAATAATCCATCCAATAGTGAAAACCACTTAGGTGGCACTTTGGATAAGTACTATGGTGAAAACCTGGCAAACATGCACCATGTGTAGTCAGTTTTTGCTCCATCTTCTAGCATAATTCTATCTAATCTCTCACTTTACCCTTCGCGATCCATGTACACCCTCCATCCATAATAAAGAGCTAGTACCCTTCTATGCATAATCCACATCATAATCTACAATAAGACTTTGTTATCCTTCTCATGGCCTGAGAATAGTTGACATTTAGCATCTATTACTTTCTGCATCCATCCATCCTAATGTATTACATCCCATCCCTTCCTAATAACCTTGTCCTAAAACTGTCTAGGGGCAAATCCTTGACCTAGGTCATGTGGGATCCTAGGCTTGGTATTGGAGGACACCTTTAAAAACATTCAAAAATCCAAAAAAGTCAAAACTTTAAAAAATCCAAAAAAGTCAAAACATTAAAAAATCCAAAAAAGTCAAAACATTCAAAAATCTAGAAAAATCAAATACCCTCAAAAACACAAAAAAATCAAATAGCCAATCAAAAATCAAATGATTAAATAGTGTTAGTCAACCCTGTCAAACTATGTTGCCTTTGCGACTTCACACAAGCAAGTCCATCTTTGATGAGCCCCTGAGGCATCAATCCCCTAGGTCCTAGGTCACACAAAGAGTCCACATGGTCGAACTATGTTGTCTATGCACTTTACATAGGCAAGGCTATCTTCAATGAGCCCCCAAGACATTAGGTTACATTTTTCACATCTCATTATAAGTTGTCCCTTGCTAAGGTTGACACTTTGATTAGACACAAACAACTTACCTTCCACAAGAGAACTAAGCTTAACCAATCTCGAAATAACAGACAAACTATTCAATCAAGTCTTCAAGCATAACGGATCAATTGCCTAATCATGATCATTAATCACTATCACATACTTTTAAATCAGCTAGATCACTTGTCTTATATAGAATATGGAATCATCAAAACCAAACTTGATGTCTTATACAAGATGCTTCATTTCTTGAAACTAGACACTATCATCAATTGATCAATAAATCAATCATCACACATCAATTATATCAATAGTCTTAGACAGATTGTTGCATTCTCAAAACCAAACCAGATGTCTTATAAGAGGTGTCTCATATCTAAAATTAGACTCAACCCTATCTTTTGCCTTATATAGGTGGTTGCATTATCGAAATTAGACTCGATATTTAATATGACATGTTTCCTTCCCTGAAACTAGGCGCTATCATTCGATCATATAAACAAACACTCATTACTTGGCAAGAAGATCTAAATGGTTCTTGACTTTGTGGGTCTAGTATGTATTATCTTTCCATTTGATTGATCTTTGGTCATTTTACTATGTGCCTTGAGGAAGTCCACAAGTGATGAGAGCAGCGATGATGGATCATGACCTTTTTCTCTTTGATTTCTATTTGTGGTTTGTCTTGGCAATTTGACTGAGGCAACTATGTTTCTTATGTGTGTTATTGGGATTCCATTTAGCATGATCAAAATATCCTATACAAGTGAAAGGTCATCTAATGCTTCTTTGTGCTAAGACTAGAATGCTTCAGGGTTATTTTCTCGCATATTCTGACAAGGTTTTATGGTTGCTAGTCTGAGTCATGGTATTCCTTGTCTGTCATGTGATTGTTTTGCAAGGGATCACATCTTGCACCTTGGCTTATGTCATGCCATGGTGTTTGTAATCTATTGTCATAAGAAATCTCGATGATGATAATCATGCAATGAAATTAGAAGCTCAAAATCTATCAAGCAAAATCTTGTTCCATTTCCCTTGTCCAAATCATTCTCCCTTTCTACTATCACCATCTCTCTCACATTTTGATTTCTTCTATCCATCCTTGCAGTCATCTTGATGGAATACTATGACAAACAAAAATAAATACATTAGATTCAACATTCTGCATACATTAACATGTTAGAACATCATAAAGGTATCATCATATACATATTAGGTCATCCATATTGCATAAGAAAATACAAAATCATAGATAGCATCACATCACATAGGATCATCATCTACATAAGCATCATATAAGCATGTCATAAACATATAGCACCACCTAATAATATAATGAGCATCCATAGCATATACTATCTGCATCCATAACATATATGATGTACATCATAACATATATAAGCATAAAATGCATATCATATAGAAAGCATTGCATAACCATAGAACCCATATAGAACATAGCATGAATCCATAATGCATAGCATAAATCCATCACATCATATAGATCCATCACATAATATGCATAACACATCATGTAGTCATCAAAAAATAATGCATCTCTTATATATATCAAACAAGTGTCATAGTACAATATCAAAATGACTGTAAAAAATCAAGCTCACATGCTAAGTCAAAAAAACATAATGTCTACAAAAATAGGCCTAGCCAATGCTATCTCAGCCTCCAAAAGGTGGTTGTCCTAAAGGAGGTGCTCTATGCTCTAAACCTAATGCTCTATGCCCCAACCATGATCACCTATCATAAGGAGCTGACCTCCTAGAATGAGACACCCCACCACTGCCATGTGACCTCCTCGAATGTGTCCTTCTATGGATTTGACTCTAGAAGATGGGTGTCCTCTAATCCCTAGGCACACCACTCTCATATAAACCCTTGTAGTATCCACCATCCTAGCCTACCTAATACAGTGCATGAGCTAAGTTTGTCATGGGCCTGCCAGTGGTAGCCATGAAGTCAATGATCTAATAATAGAAAGTTCACACTATACTATGAGTTTTGCTATTTGCCCCTATGTATCCTACAGTTGCCCCTATAATCCCTACACCTGAGCCTATAATTCCTGGATATGTGCCTAGGAATCATCTCCTTGTCCTTGGCATCCTCCTCCTCTCCCAAAATCACCTCCTTAATATTAATGTCTTGTAAAGCCTCCTATTAGGCACTCTCCTTAGCATTCATCTCCTCATCTCCCCCTCTATCCTCACCTCCTCCATAGCCACATCATCCTCTGCATCCTCAACCCAAATCTCCTCCATGTCTACCTCCATCTATTCAAATGTTGCATACTCCTCTCGAGTCAGCGATAGCCACAGACCCCTACATCTATCATCTCTCCCTCTCCTCTATCACCTCTCCCTCTATCTCTTCATCCTCCTTGGCCATCATCTCCATCATCATCATCATCATCATCATCATCATATCATCATCATCATCATCATCATCATCATCATCATCATCATCATCATCATCATCATCATCATCATCATCATCATCATCATTACCACCATCCCCACCATGACCTCCATACCTCTTGTGGCCTCTACTTCACAATCTACCCCGTACCCCTCTCCCCAACCTCTCCATAGGTGTTGGCTCATCTGGATGTAAAAATGGCATGGGCCTATGCTAAGCCCACCATGAATCATACTTGGACATGGTACCTGCATCCACAACATTAGTTGTTTCTCCCCACTGCATAGGCTATAATCCTGCTATCTCCTGCATGACCACTTGGATACTGATCATGGGTTCCCAATCATGTACCTCCTAGGATGACTAAGCAAACTCTGTAATCCTGATAGGCTCACCCTACCTCCAAACTGCCTCAAAACCTACTCTTGTAAATGTCGCTCAATGATATCCTAGGTTTGTACTGTATGACCAATCAAATATTAGGTCTGCCGACAATATGGTAGGTGATCTCTATCCTTGTCCCATGGCCTATAATGTCTATAGGGCCTCCATACTAAAAAATCCATGTGATCAATCCCATGATGCCATAAGCCAATTTCATTTATGTATGCCTGAAAAATAGCTCCTCCATATATATAAACATATAGCAACTCCTCAGCTAGATCTCTGTCCATCAGATGCCTAAACACTTGTATGTGCTCCAATGCCCAAACTATTAGAAGAGTGATCCCACAACTAATTTACTAACCATCCCTATATGCCACATCATGTAACTGAAAGTAGAGCATCTCTAGAAAGTAGGGACCCCAAGCATAGATTGTAGCTTGCTCCATCATCACCTTGAGCATCTCTCCCCATCCAATAGGGAAGCCATGGCCACGCCAATTTGGAATCACAATGCCGCCAATAATCATGCACAGTACCACAATCAGCCTATCATACCGATCAACCAAGGTGTCGCATCAAATCTCATAATCCTTGAAACCTATCTCCACAAGACTATTGGTCTTGAAACATCACTTGATGGTTGTCAATCCTTGATCTGGGTCATATATAACATGCTCCTCATGAATAAGAAGCTGAAGAATACACCAAACATCTTCAAGGGTCACAGTGACCTCTCTAACCGACAAATGAAACAAACTCATCTCTAAGTGCCACCTCTTAGCCAATGTTGTCAATAGTCCCCAGTTCGTCCTCACTATGGGCATGAAGGCCACATGGTTTAACCCAAGGGCATGCAGTGTGTCTTTCTCCTCCCAGCTCAGGTAGTCCCACAATGTGTAATAGGTCGGTCAGCTCTCTCATGTGTAAGTCAATAGAAATCTAACCTGCACTCACAAAGCATCATCCCATGTTAGTTAAAGCACATAAACAAGCCTATCAGCCTCATATTTTGTTAGAAATTTTATCAAACCCTAAGCTGAAACTGCCAAAGAGTCAGTTGTGTTGTACTGTCATTCAACTGCGTCACACATTCACACTTGCATCGTATAACTCAAATGCATTGCATTTTCATAAATGCATTGCAAGATCCTTCAATTACGTCACAAAAGATAGATGCATCGTAGTTTCACTCACATGTGTCGCCCTTTGCAATTGTGAGTAGGCTAAAATGCTTGCATCGCAAAAACCCTCAGATGCATCGCAAGAAATCAATTACATTCTAGGATTTCAATTGCATTGTAGGATTTCACACCTATGTCGCTCATGATGTTAGTTGCGGTGTAGAATTCTACATCGCATCTATTTCTCTTCTTTGAGCCCTAAAATCTACCAAAGATTGACAAAATCACAAGGAAAGTTTTGGGTACTCACCACCGCGCTTGATCTTGTTGGCTATCCGTATGTCTTAACTTGGTATCCTCGGTGGTGGGTTGGATTTGGTGACATCTCTACAAACTCCTCTGCAATAGACTCCTAGCTTAGAGCTCTAAGATCTCCAAAATCTCTAAAGGTAATGTGCACAAATGACCTATTTTCACTCCCTAGGGCTTATTTATAAACATTTTTGACATAAGTGGGCCCCTTCTCTTCAAATTCTATTATGTCAGCTCCTATTTTCATGTGTAAATCACCCCACAGGCCTAAAGTTTCATCGATAATGTAGTTTCACCAACCAAAATAACTATTCAGAAAATTTCCCAAATTTTTCAGTATTTTCAAAAATTAGTCAAATTTCCCGAGGGGGCATTATGTTATCCTGCTTTGTCTAGGGCACGCTGGCGCAAGTCCAGAGCATAATTTTTTGAATTTCTCTTTGACACAATGTCCAGATTGACAATGTATCAAAGAGGGACAAAATTTAGACACTTAAAATATCCTAAGCCTGCAAACACCATTTTTATGCCAATTACTCCCTAATGTTGCATTCCTCTATTAATTAAATAATCTTTAATTATTTAATTAATTCAATTCACCTATTTTCTAATGTATAATTAAATAAATTTTATTTATTTAATTATCTATTTTTCCTCTACTTTCTTTTATAATTAAATAATGATTTTTAATAATTTTAATTACTCATTATCTATTTCCTCCATCACTCAATTAATTTAAATAAATAAAATATTTATTTAAATTAACCCTTACCTTTAAATTTATTTAATTAATTTTACCAGTCATTCATCCTTCAAATTAATTAAATAAATTACAAATTTATTTAATTAAGTCCCACCACATCCTTTATCTAAATAAAATAATCCTAGTTTTGTCTCTTGTGAAGTGGAAATCCTACTCAATTTCAACAGTCCATATTACTCAAGTCAACTTTCAATCCTCACCCTTCATTTGAATCAAAGTCTTGTATAAAAGAAATCCTCCAACTTCATTTCAACCTAACAATAGTCATTATCTTCAAGATTTTGTTGCTTATCACATTGAGATTCTCATGAATCTTGCATGTCTGTAAATCTGAGAGCAAATTTTGAGCAAAGTCAAGGAGAGCCAAGCTTAGGATAGGGATTTATATATAGTTGTTGTTTTCTTATAATTTCTATGTTGATTTTGTACTCCATTGTTGGAATAGGGCTTCTTAGCTTGAATTTGTATATTTTGTTAGTTGCTATGAATGATTCAGGCTTGTTTCCTGATTTTCCCTGATCTACAGAATGAATGTTGAATGAATTGATTTTTTCCAATTCTTTCCTAAATCTACCAAGAGAGGGAAGGAATCACAAAAATGCATGCAAAAGATTTGTTGTATGCCTCAGAGAATTTTTATAGAACAAAATGATCACCAAAGGTCAGTAGCAACACTTAGAAATGGCTTCCTGTTAGCAAGCAGATGTGGGATTCTACTACATCATACGGACATCTGCATAGAGCACTTAGGTCCAAGAAAAACTAACCCCTGGTCACATAGGACACCTTAGGATCAAGTGAGTAATCAAGCATCATAATGAATGTTAAGAAAAAAGAATTGAAGGAGCCTAAAATCACACAAACCTTAGCCTAAATACAGAAAGAAGGTGCAAACTCTACGATGGTTGCAAAATATAGCATGAAATTTCAAGAGTATGTAATTTTCTACAGTACAATCACTATAGCGAGTTAGGAAATTTATTTTCTATCTATGAAGTAGCTTGTCTAGGAGAAACTTAAGAAATTGGTATGAGAAAGCTCAATGTAATCAAATTTAAGTAAAAGTTGTTATGTTTGACATACATGCATTTGAAGGTTTTTTAGAAAGTAGCTATAGTTTATTACATTTCATTTCACAAAAGTAACATGCATGCTTCACATCCTTATCCTATTCTTCATTTAAATACCTACAATAATTGAAAATTGAATGTAAAGAGTAGGGTTAGGAATGCATTTCCTATGTCTTTTTGTTCTATTTGTATTCTTTATTAATCTCTTAGCTCATAAGCTTTACCAAAATTAGAGATTTGAATATATTTATTGTTAGTTTCTAATCAAAATAGACTTTAGTTTGACATGTGAAAATAAAAGTAAAACAAAATCTAAAAAATAAGAGTGCCCTTCATATTGATGTCTTTCTTTCAATTAAATAATAATAATTAATTTAAGGAGATACAAAAAGAGTTATGCATTACAAGAATATATGTCTAAATAATACTTGTTCTTGTTTAAAAAATTAATAACAAATAAAATATGAAACAAGGAATTATAAAAAAGTGTGTTCCCTAGATATCAGTGTTAATAATACATGTTTGGAAACTTAAGAAGAAATATTTATTCTACCTCAAGTTATATATTATGGAAAAATATTACTCATTAAAAATAATATAAAGTTCAAATATTTAAAAATTTGTTCAAGAGATTTTTAGACTACATGGCATTCCTGAGAAAATCATCTCAAATAGGGATGCATCAATGACATCTAGGTTTTGGCAAACCTTATTCTCTTCACTTGGAACCCGGTTGAATATAAGCTCTACTTATCGTCCTAAAATGGATGGACAAACTGAGAGGGTGAACCAAGTGCTAGAGGATTTATTAAGAATGTATTGCATGGATCAATAATACAAGTGGGAGGATTATCTTCCTCCGGTGTAATTTTCCTACAATAATTCCTATCACTCAGCTATTAAGATGGCTCCATTTGAGGCATTATATGGATGGAAGTGTAGCTGGGACAAGTTGGAAGATAGGGTTAGCCTTGGTCCAGAAATGTTGTCAGAGATAGAAGAGCAAGTCCATATGATTAAAAGAAGGCTAGTGGAAGCCAATGAGAGGCAAAAGAGTTATGTAGATACTAAGCACATTGAAAGGCATTTCACAGTGGGAGAAATAGTTCTCCTAAGGGTAAAACCTCATAAGAGTTCTATTAAATTTGGAAAGATGTCCAAACTAGCACCAAGATACATGGGTCCTTTTGAAGTTCTCATAGAAGTCAACCCAGTAGCATACAAAATTGTTGTACTGCCAGTCCTTGTCGTGATACATAATATGTTTCATGTTTCATATTTGAAAAAGTTTAATATTGTTGATAATCAAATTCCTATGCTTGATTGGAATGCTATATAGGTGAAGGACCCAGGGGTGGTGGTGATTGAGCCCATCAAGGTGCTTGAAATGCATAATCTACACTTACGTAACAAAGAGATAACATAATGTAAGGTCTAGTGGGACCAATATGCAGAGGAAAATGTCACCTAGGAAAACTATGATGAATTTCATGCTAGATTTTTTCATCATTTCTAAAAAACTTATTTATTATGTTCTTGAAAGATTTTCTTATTATGTTGATTAAATTTTAAGACAATTAATGATTGGGGATGATGATTCACATGGGGGGAGATATGTAACATCCCCAACTTATAATTAGACCAAATCTTAACCTTACATGGTAATTAGGAAGATTAATCATAGTTAATTTATTTGCTATTGTGGAAGTATTTGATTTAATCTTTGATTATGAAGTTAATGATTGATGATAGTTAGTTATGAAACTATTTGTTCATATGAATATTAAATTAATTTGAACTATGAAATAGATGATGATGCAATAATCATTATTTTATGGTCCTGAGTGTGAATAGGAAAATGCAACGCCCTTCGAAGAAGGAAGGAGAGTATCATCCTGGACAATTTATTTTTCTTTTGAGTCATCTTGTCGATTTAGTCATTTCAACAAAGTTGCATTGACTCAACCTAGTGACTTTCTTGGAATGTCAATACGATTAGAGAGATAGTCTTGCCATGCATCAGAGTATTTTCTTATTTCTTTGAATATTCCCAAATCGGGATTGCACATCTATTATTCTTGGTCTGTTATGCTTTGGGTTCTTAGCGAAGAAGGGAGAGTGGTGCTCAATCCCTAAATCGCATGATTGACCCTGTATCCATGAAGGAGATGATGTCAAAAAATGACATCTTGATTAAAACAATTATTTACATACATCTAGTAGCTGTGTGAAAATAATATTATGCTATGATCATTTAGTCTAATATCAAATTTTCTTGTTATAGTATTATGTTTATTAATTTGCTATAGTTGATATCACCCATGATAGTGGAGTGATATTTTGGATATTTGAAACTCATGGGAGCTTGGAGCTCACCAAAAGGTTGGTTGATATCATGTATCTACCGACGAGTCCCTATGAAACTGGAGGTTGGCTAAGTGGGAAAGACCACCCACTTCGCTATGGTGAGGCTGGTAGTTTCCACCAAGATCGACATGCCAAGAAGAGAAAAGATAACAAGTTTTGTTTATCATTTTTGGGGAGACTATTTTTAGGGGTTGGAGAGGTTCATGTGCTCTCTCTACGCAGGGAATGAGATATAGAGAAAGAGTGAATAGTGAACCAAATTGGAAAGATTACATTGAAAGACTTCATTCAGGTAGAATGTAAGTTGTAAAAACACTATCTTTTATTTGTTTGCATTCTAGTTTTGTAAGTATTATATGTGTTGAGTCCTTCACAGTATGTTTATTGTATTGAGCTTCATTCATACTTTATTGCAGAGGCTTGAGGCCGATAAGGTTGAGCCTGTATAACCATTGAAACACTCTATACACTGTGACTCAAGGTCATTATGGCTAAGATTTAAACCTTGAACTTTCTTTGACTTTAGCTCAAGGCCACTAAGGCCGAGCTTTATTTCATTGTAATCTTTATAATCTTTATTATGACTATAGCTCGAGGTCACCAAGACCGAGCTTTAATTCATTGTAATCTATTTTGTGCCTGGAGCTTGAGGCTACTAAGGCCAACATTTAATTCCTCATATCTTTTTTGAAATTGTAGCTCAAGGCCATTAAGGCCGAGCACATATCCATGGTAACTTTTATATGATGGTTATTAACGTGGCTTAAATAGTAATAGTGCCACAACTATATACTATGTCGAGAAAGAAATGCTCATGGCACAAGAAGTGTAGAACTATTGAGTTAAGTACATACTCAATGTTTCATCCTTCATGTGGCCAAAGTGGCCACCATGAACTGTGGTGATGGTCGATATGATCTTAGTTTTAAACTATGCTTAAATAGCACTCAAAACAGAATCTTGTTTCACCTTACATAGAACCTGAATATGGTTTAAAAGTTTATTAAAATAACCTAGACTGTACTTGTCTACCCCTCGAGTAAGGAGGTGGTGTGTTATTCAAAAGATCATTGTATTATTTGTATGGTAGCTTGCATGCTAACCAAATCATTAGCGAGGAATCCCTTCTTACTATTGGTAACATGGAATAATGGGAAGCATGATTAACTAAGATTTATATGGATATTATCACAAGTTTTAAACCCTTACCAAACTTATGATTGAACTCTATGGAAAGAGAAATTATCATTAACAACTCATATGGGGAAATTAAGTTATCTTTTACTATGAAACCATTATAACTAGTTAAGGTTGTAAATGCCTACAATACTATGATTGAAATCTTAACCTATTTGGTAACTCGCATTGAGTATGTAAACAATGGGAGACCTAGATTGGTGAATCAGGTTGACATTAATATAATTTTTAAATGGGGCAAAGTGACGAGGAGTCACAAGTTCCTCTTTTTGAAAGTAATGCATTAAGTCATTAAAATTCTTATGAAGGGAGCTGATAGTCTTAGTATGGACTTTGAATCGAATTGATCCCACATGCATTAGACCTAGAGAGAGAGGTCAAATGAAACTTCTATAGGACAAGACAACTTCCAAGTCGAATTAGGGTGGTGGACATACGACAACATTCATTGCATAATGTACATGTATGTAAATCTTTGGCAAAAGTAATGCATCTGTCTCTACATGCATTGTCGGTCCACAGAGTTCCAGATGGCATAGTGTCTCCAGCAGAGTCATACATAGTTAGAGTGGATCGAGAGTTGTATAACTGAGAGTCATTATGAAGGACATAACACCAGACACTCAGATGGCTAACCCAATGGTTCCTAATATCTATCCCTTCTGTGAAGGGTAGGACCACTTCCAGTTAGGAAGTTGAGAAGGGGACCATAGGTCTGTGGTTGGTGGAAAAGCACTAGGATGATGCTCTCCTTCCCAAGCATGAGATGCGTCAAGGCTTATGAAGACATATGTCTTATGTTCCAGATACAGTGCTTTTCATTTTATGACTTAATAGTCAATTGTAATGTATAATTTGATATATGATGCCTTAATCATAATTTGTAGATACATAGTGAAAGTTATTCACTTGGATATGTAAATGATTATAAAAAATGTAAGCTTTGTTTTATTCTGTTTAGAATAACATGCTTAGTTGATGAAAGGATAGTGAATCATTATTGTTTATTTTGAAATGGATAATCATGTTGTTATCTAATATCTTAATTAATATGAATGTTTATGTTAATTTTTAGGCATTATGGATTGACATGTTACAAAATGCTAGAAATGTCAAATACATGGAGATCTTGTGCATGCACTTGCCCAAGAACTTCAACCACTTACATCACCATTACCTTTATCTCAGTGGGAACTCAACCTCGTGGGAAAAATCCATCCCACCTCCACCAATGGCCATAAATTCATCATTACTACAAACGACTACTTCACCAAATGGATTAAGGCCATTCCCATGACCTACATCACTGGCAAGTAGATAGCTAAGTTTATCCTCAATTAAATCATATGTTAGTATGGTGTCCCTCAGTCTATTATCCCAGATAATTATTATCCTTTCAAGAACTAAGATATCTATGAGCTATGTGGGAAATTCCACATCCAACACCACATCACCACTCCATACTATCCCCAAGTCAATGGTCAAGCTAAGGTGTCCAATAAGACCATCATCAAGATCATCAAAAAGACTGTCAATGATGCTGACCATGACTAGAATATCCAACTCAACCCAGCCTTGTGGGCTTACTAAATAAGTATCTGCATACCCACTATAGGCACACCATATTCTCTTATCTTTAGTTCTGAAGATATCCTATCCATTGAGTTTGACTTATCTTCATTGACAATATCTATGCAACAATTCATTGATGATGAAGAATATCAAGTATCCAGATTGCATGAGCTAGAGTTGCTAGATGATAGAAGATATAATGCATTGGTTCACTTACAAACACATTAAAATCATCTTCATTGTAGCTAGAACAAGAAAATCAAGACTTGACATTTCAACATTGGAGACTTGGTCTTAAAGGAGAATCCTAAGAATCAGTTAGACCAAGAGAAGCTAGGTAAAGTTTAGCCTAACTAGTTGGGTCCTTAAATTATCACTACAGCATATGGATCTAGCACATATCAACTTGCCACTCTTGAAGGTGAACCACTACAAGAGCTGATCAATGGCATGCACCTTCACAAGTACTATACCTAAAAACGTCAAAAAAATCAAAAAATCAAAAAAATCAAGAAAATCAAAAAACTGTCCAATGGTGAAAACTACTTCAGTGGTGCTTTGGATGACAAAGAAAATATAGTAAAGAGAAATAATCCATCCAATAGTGAAAACAACTTAGGTGGCACTTTGGATAAGTACTATGGTGAAAACCTAGCAAACATGCACCATGTGTAGTTAGTTTTTAGTCCATCTTCTAGCATAATTCTATCTAATCTTTCACTTTACCCTTCACGATCCATGTACACCCTCCATCCATAATAAAGATCCAATACCCTTCTATGCATAATCCACAATAAGACTTTGTTGTCCTTCTCATGGCTTGATAATAGTTGACATTTAGCGTCTATTACTTTCTGCATCCATCTGTCCTAATGTATTACATCCCATCCCTTCCTAATAACCTTGTCCTAAAACTGATTGGGGCAAATCCTTAACCTAGGTCATGTGGGATCCTAGGCTTGGTATTGGAGGACACCTTTCAAAACATTCAAAAATCTAAAAAAGTAAAAACATTCAAAAATCCAAAAAAATCAAATACCCTCAAAAACACAAAAAAATTAAATAGCTAATCAAATATCAAAGCATTAAATAGTGTCAGCCGACCCTATCGAACTATGTTGCCTTTGCGACTTCACGCAAGCAAGGCCATCTTTAATGAGCCCCTGTGGTAGCAATCCCCTAGGTCCTAGGTCACAAAAAGAGTCCAGATGGTCGAACTATGTTGTCTATACACTTTACGTAGGCAAGGCCATCTTCGATGAGCCCTCAAGACATTAGGTCAGTCTCTTAGGGCTTGTTGAGTCAAGTCTTCATTTTTCACATCTCATTATAAGTTGTCCGTTACTAAGGTTGACACTTTGATCAGACACAAACAAATTACCTTCCACAAGAGAACTAAGCTTAACCAATCTTAAAACAATAGACAAACTATTAAATCAAGTCTTCAAACATAACATATCAATTACCTAATCATGACCATTTATCACTATCACATACTTTTAAATCAGCCACATCACTTGTCATATACAGAATATGGAATTGTCAAACCCAGACTCCATGTCTTATACAACATGCTTCATTTCTTAAAACTAGACACTATCATCAATCAATGAATCAATCAATCATCACACATCAATCATATCAATAGTCTTAGACAGATTGTTGCATTTTCGAGACCAAACTAGATGTCTTATATGAGGTGTCTCATATCTAAAATCAGACTCAACCCTATCATTTGCCTTATACAGGTGGTTGCATTGTCGAAATCAGACTCGATGTTTTATATGACATGTTTCCTTCGTTGAAACTAGGTGCTATCATTCAATCATATCAAGAAACAATCATTACATGGCAAGAAGATCTAAATGGTTCTTGACTCTGTTGGTCTAGTATGTATTATATTTTCATTTGATTGATCTTTGGTCATTTTACTATGCGCCTAGAGGAAGTCCACAAGTGATGAGAGGAGCAATGATGGATCATGACCTTTTTCTCTTTGATTTCTGTTTGTGGTTTGTCTTGGCAATTTGATTGAGGCAACTATGTTCCCTATGTGTGTTATTGGGATTCCATTTGGCATGATCAAAATATCTTGTGCAAGTGAAAGGTCATCTAATGCTTCTTTGTGCTAGGACTAGCATGCTTCATGGTTATTTTCTCACATATTTCGACAAGGTTTTATGGTTACTAGTCTAATTCATGGTATTCCTTGTCTGTCATGTGACTGTTTTGCAAGGGATCACATCTTGCACCTTGGCTTATGTCATGCCATGGTGTTTTTAATCTATTGTCATAATAAGTCTCTATGATGATAATCATTCAATGAAATTAGAAGCTCAAAATCTATCAAGAAAAATCTTGTTCCATTTCCCTTGTCCAAATTATTCTCCCTTTCTACTATCACCATCTCTCTCACATCTTGATTTCTTCTATCCATCCCTGCAGTCATCTTGATGGCGTACTATGACAAACAAAAATAAATGCATTAGATTCAACATTCTGCATACATAAACATGTTAGAACACCATAATGATATCATCATATATCACATCACATCACATCACATAAGAAAATACAAAAACATAGATAACATCACATCACATCACATAGGATCATCATCTGCATAAGCATCATATAAGCATGCCATAAACATATAGCACCACCTAATAATATAATGAGCATCCATAACATATACTATGTGCATCCATAACATATATGATGTACATCAAAACATATATAAGCATAAAATGCATATCATATAGAAAGCATTGCATAACCATAGAACCCATATAGAACATAACATGAATCCATAATGCATAACATAAATCCATCACATCATATAGATCCATCACATAATACGGATAACACATCATGTAGTCATAAAAAAATTATTAATCTCTTATATATATCAAAAAAGTGTCATAGTACAATATCAAAATGACTGTAAAAAATTGAGCTCACATGAAAAAAACATAATGTCTACAAAAATAAGCCTAGCCCATGCTATCTCAGCCTCCAAAAGGTGCCTATCCTAAAGGAGGTGCTCTATGCTCTAAACCTAATGCTCTATGCCCCAACCATGATTGCCTATCATAAGGAGCTAACCTCCTAGAATGAGACACCCCACCACTGCCATGCGACCTCCTCAAATGTGTCCTTCTATGGATCTGACTCTGGAAGATGGGTGTCCTCTAATTCCTAGGCACACCACTCTCATATACACCCTTGTAGTATCCACCATCCTAGCCTGCCCGATACAATGCATGAGCTAAGTCTATTGTGGGCCTGCCAATGGTAGCCATGAAGTCAATGATTTATTTCTTAGCCCTCTGTGCTCTAATAATAGCAAGGTCACACTCTGCTATGAGTTGTACTATTGCCCCTATGCACCCTGTAGTTGCCCCTGTAATCCCTACACCTGAGCCTATAATTCCTGGATCTGTGCCTAGGAATCATCCCCTTGTCCTTGGCATCCTCCTCCTCTCCCAAAATCACTTCCCTAATAGAGATGTCTTGTAAAGCCTCCTCTCAGGCTCTCTCCTTAGCATTCATCTCCTCATCTCCCCCTCTACCCTAACCTCCTCCATAGCCACATCCTCCTCTGCATCCTCCACCCAAATCTCCTCCATCTCTACCTCCATCTATTCAACTAATGTATCCTCCTCCTCTCGTGTCAACAATAGCCACATACCCCTACATTTGTCATAAGCTAATTTTGTTGATCTATGTCTAAACAATAGCTCCTCCATATATATAAACATATGGCAACTCCTCAGCTAGATCTCTGTCCATGGGATGCCTGAACACTTGTATGTGCTCCAATGCCCAAACTGTTAGAAGAGTGATCCCACAACTGATTGACTGACCATCCCTATATGCCACATCATATAACTAAAAGTAGAGCATCGCTAGAAAGTAGGGACCCCAAGCATAGATTGTAGCCTGCTCCATCATCCCCTCAAGCATCTCTACCCATCCAATATGGAAGCCATGGCCATGCCAATTAGGAATCACAATGCCACCAATAATCATGCACAGTACCACAATTAGCCTGTCATACCAATCAACCAAGGTGTCGCATCATATCTCATAATCCTTGAAACCTAGCTCCACAAGACTGTTGGTCTTGAAACATCACCTAATGGCCGCCAATCCTTGATTTGGGTCATATATAACATGCTCCCCATGAATAAGAAGCTATAGAATATGCCAGACATCCTCAAGAGTCATAATGGCCTCTCCAATTGACAAATGAAACAAACTCATCTCTAAGTGCCACCTCTTAGCCAATGTTGTCAATAGTCCCTAGTTCGCCATCATTATGGGCATGAAGGCCACATGGTATAACCCCAGGGCATGCAACGTGTCTTTCTCCTCCTAGCTCATGTAGTCCTGCAATGTGTAATAGGCCGGTTGGCTCTCTCACGTGTAAATCAATAGAAATCTAACCTACACTCACAAAGCATCATGCCATGTTAGTCAAAGCACATAAAAAAGCCTATCAGCCTCAGATTTTGTTAGAAATTTTATCAAAACCTAAGCTAAAACTGCCAAAGAGTCAGTAATGTCGCACTATCATTCAAGTGCGTCACACATTCACACTTGCATCACACAACTCCTCAAATGCATTGCATTTTCATAAATGCATTGCAATATCATTCAATTACGTCACAAAAAGATAGATGCATTGTAGTTTCACTCACATGTGTCGCCCTTTGCAATTGTGAGTAGGCTAAAGTGCTTGCATCACAGAAACCCTCAGATGCATCACAAGAAATCAATTACATTGCAGGATTTCAATTGCATTGTAGGATTTCACACCTGTGTCACTCACGTTGTTAGTTGTGGTGTAGAATTCTACATCACATCTATTTCTCTTCTTTGAGCCCTAAAATCTACCAAAGATTGACAAAATCACAAGGAAAGTTTTGGGTACTCACCACCATGCTTGAGCCTACTGGTTGTCCATATGTCCTAACTCAGTATCCTTGGTGGTGGTGGGTTTGAATTGGTGACATCTCTGCAAACTCCTCTACAATAGACTCCTAGCTTAAAGCACTAAGATCTCCAAAATCTCTAAAGCCAATGTGCACAAATGACCTATTTTCACTCCCTAAGGCTTATTTATAAACCTTTTTGAACTAAGTGGGCCCCTTCTCTTCAAATTCGGTCATGGTAGCTCCTGTTTTCATGTACAAATCACCCCACAGGCCTACAGTTTCATCGACAATGTAGTTTCACAGACCAAAATAACTTTTCAGAAAATTTCCCAAATTTTTTAGAATTTTTCAAAAATTTGTCAAATTTCCTTAGGGGGTATCATGTTATCCCACCTTGTGTAGGGCACACTGGTGCAAGTCTAGAGCATAATTTTTTGAATTATTCTTTGACACAACGTCCAGATTGACATTGTATCAAAGAGGGACAAAATGTAGACACTTAAAAATATCCTAAGCCTGCAAACACCATTTTCATTCCAATTACTCCCTAATGTCGCATTCCTCTATTAATTAAATAATATTTAATTAATTCATTTCACCTATTTTCTAATCTATAATTAAATAAATTTTATTTATTTAATTATCTATTTTTCCTCTACTTTCTTCAATAATTAAATAATTATTTTTAATTATTTAATTACTCTTTATCTATTTCCTCCATCACTTAATTAATTTAAATAAATAAAATATTTATTTAAATTAGCCCTTACCTTTTATTTATATAAATTACATTTATTTAATTAATTTTACCAATCATTCCTCCTGCAAATTAATTAAACAAATTACAAATTTATTTAATTAAGTCCCACCTCATCCTTTATCTAAATAAAATAATCCTAGTTTTGTCTCCTTGTGAAGTGGAAATCCTATTCAATCTCAATAGTCCACATTGCTCAAGTCAACTTTCAATCCTCACCCTTCATTTGAATCAAAGTCTTGTATAAAAGATAACCTCCAACTTCATTTCAACCTAACAAAAGTCATTATCTTCAAGATTTTGTTGCATATCACACTGAGCTTCTCATGAATCTTGCATGTCTATAAATCTAAGAGGAAATTTTGAGCAAAGCCAATGAGAGCCAAGCTTAGGATAGGGATTTAGATATAGTTGTTGTTTTCTTATAATTTCTATGTTTATTTTGTACTACATTGTTGGAATAGGGCTTTTCAGCTTGAATTTATATATATTTTAGTTCCTATGAATGATTCAGGCTCGTTTCCTAATTTTCCCTGATCTACAGAATAAATGTTGAATGAATTGTTTTTTTTCCAATTCTTTCCTAAATCTACGAAGAGAGGGAAGGAATCACAAAAATACATGTAAAAGATTTGTTCTATGCCTTAGAGAATTTTTATAGAACAAAATGATCACCAAAGGTCAGTAAACACTTAAAAATGGCTACCTGTTAGCAGGCAGATGTGGGACGCTACTGCATCATGCAGACATCTGCGTAGAGCACTTAGGTCCAAGCAAAACCAACCCCTACTCACATAGGACACCTTAGGATCAAGTGAGTAATCAAGCATCATAATGAATGTTAAGAAAAAAGTATGGAAGGAGCCTAAAATCACACTAACCTTAGCCTAAATGCAGAAAGAAGGTGCAAACTCTACGGTGGTTGCAAAATATAGCATGAAATTTCAAGAGTATATAATTTTCTACAATACAATCACTATAGCAAGTTAGGAAATGTATTTTCTATCTATGAAGTAGCTTGTCTAGGAGAAACTTAATAAATTGGTATGAGAAAGCTCAATGTAATCAAATTTAAGTAAACGTTGTTATGTTTGACATACATGCATTTGAAGGTTTTTTAGTAAGTAGCTATAGTTTATTACATTTGATTTCACAAAAGTAACATGCATGCTTCACATCCTCATGCTATTCTTTATTTAAATACCTACTATAATTGAAAATTGAATGTAAATAGTAGGGTTAGGAATGCATTTCCTATGTCTTTTTGTTCTATTTGTATTCTTTATTAATCTCTTAGCTCGTAAGCTTTACAAAAATTAGAGATTTGAATATATTTATTTTTAGTTTCTAATCAAAATAGGTTTACAACAATAGACTTTAGTTTGACATGTGAAAATAAAAGTAAAACAAAATCTAAAAAATAAGAGTGCCCTTGATATTGATGTCTTTCTTTCAATTAAATAATAATAACTAATTTAAGGAGATACAAAAAGAGTTATGCATTACAAGAATATGTGTCTAAATAATACTTGTTCTGGTTTAAAAAATTAATAACAAATAAAATATGAAACAAGGAATTATAAAAAAGTGTGTTCCCCAAATATTAGTGTTAATAATACATGTTTAGAAACTTAAGAAGAAATATTTATTCTACCTCAAGTTATATATTATGGAAAATATTACTCATTAAAAATAATATAAAGTTCAAATATTTAAAATAGGAGATAAATTGTTTTTGAATTTTTTTAAAACATAGAAGTAAAATATTCAAAAGAAATATCAAAATCATTAGTTTTTATTATTTTTAAATTATAAATGGCTTGCTTTCTATAATTCAAAGAAAATGGAAAAAAAATTAAAATGTTGATTTCCACAACCCACTTAACTCAAAAAGTGAGATATAACTTTATCTTGTTACCCTTACATGACATCACATATATTTTATTGGCATGCTCACATATTACACACTTCTACATATCTTAATCTTACATGATGGCACTTGGCACATGACCTTTAATTTCCTTTCATTAATTATCCTTAAATTAGTAGCAAAATTGGAATAATCCATTTGTCTCCAATTACATGATCTTTCATGATCACATATTTGAATTAGATTAGCACCAACATAATGATATATATCTCCATTGTACCGTTTTCACATCTACATAGATTGAATCTACATTGAATTGTATGGGGGCAAAATTTTTCTCTATCTCATTCATAAGTTTGCATGGTTTCATGCTTCTATATGTCATGAGAAAACTTATTCACATCTTCATGATTTCCTTATACATCATGAATCCATTCTCTAAGCTACACATAGTTTTATGTTTGTATGTGTCATGGGGGCTAACCCAATCACAACCCTATGATTCTATTCAAACTTATTTATTTAGGCAACTTCATTCTTGTATCCATCATGGGACCAACTTAGTTACACCTTCATGATTGCCTGAGAAATCAAGATTCCATTTACACCACTCTTTTCAACCTTGGTATAATTTTTTTACAGATTTATGGCATATCGATGGTGATTTTGTTTATGTGAACTAATTTTGTTTGTAGGTACAACTAATGACCTTGTGTGTATAAGTATGGATATTGTCATTCAAGTACATAAATAATTATGAAGCATCATTCATAAATTATATCTTGGACTTGTTTCCTAATTCATTTTCTACATATTTTACTTGGAATTGCTAATAGCAAACCACTCAATAATTTTCAATTATTTAATAATAGATGACCAAAAAATACTTAATAATATTTATTATTCATTATATCATGAATAATACATTTTTATGAATCTTATTTTGACAAGATTAGAATATTGGAAAGAAGGAAAAACTAAAAAGCTCTTATTTACATACTGTAGATGAAGCATCATAGCGTTTTATATTGCTACCAGCAGCCACGATCGAGCCAGACAAGAAAAACATGCACATGCTAAGAAATATTTTCTTCAATCTCTTTATTTTAGAGTGGGAGAAAGAGGGAAAGAGTAAACACACGTCACTTCTATTAAGGAAGATTTTAAGTGATCCCTAGGCAGATGAATATTTGAGCTCATTGACATAATCCTTGCCAATCAATCCTTTACTGAGAAACTGCTCCACATATGTTTGGTAGGATGATGCCGCATACAACGGAGGATTCTGTTCGTTTATCAATTCTTTGAAGGGTGAGATGGTTACATCGCGAGGCGGCGAACAGAACATGGGCCATGACATCCTTGCACGGTTTTTCTGAACAAAACTCTTATGCTCAATGCTCTTGTATTTTCCATTGCTCAGTATCTGCTTTACAATTGGGATCCATGTCAAAAACAACAGCACAATATTAAAGAGACGTTAACCTAATAAGAGAAAAGTTAACCTAATCATTAAGATAGTCTGTAGAAATATCAAGAGGGAAGACGAGAGTTGACCTCGATTTGATCACCAATATTGACAACAAGAGCGCCCGGGATGCAGGGAACATCAACCCATGCATCGTCCTTGCGAACTTGCAGGCCTGGGGTTTGATCGTGAAGGAGAATTGTGAGGGCATCTCCATCAGAGTGAGGTGAGATGCCACACACCTGTTCTGGCTGAGGGCAGGGTGGGTAGTAGTTTATGTTGAGATAAATCTCCTTCCTCTCTCCGCCCAACGCCTCGTCAAGAGCATTTTCATTAGCCAATCCGAGGCCGCTACAGAGCGACTGCATCAGCACTTCGCACAATTTGCAAATCTCTCTGCTGTATTCATCTATCGCTGCCCTGCAACACAAGGCGGATCAGAACAATCCTGTACACAGACATGGATATAAACAACGATTCAAGTGACAACACACAGTAAAGTACGTGTAATCCGAAGGCTGTTTAGCCCACTTGCTCATGACTCTCTGCGAAACAGGCCACACAAGATTATAATAGTAATCTTTCCAGTCTAATTTCCCATCCGCAGAAGACCCAATTTTGCTGCCATAGCCAGATTGATTTTCTCCACCTTCACTTTTATACACTTCCTTTTCTTCCATAGGAAGCTCAAAGAAGGCCTTGCCCACAGCTTGTACACGAGCAATAAGAGACTCCGGAATTCCATGATTAACAATCTGGAAAAATCCCCACTTCTCTGCTGCGCTTGAAATTTCTGCTACGGTGTTTTTGTTGAGATCTTGGACGGTCAAGCCGTGCAAGTCAATGACTGGAATCTGCGCGTGATGTGTATGAGGAGAACTGTTGAAGAGCTCCAGGCTTGGCCTAACATATTGTAGTGGAACTGTTTGGATTCCTCTCTCTGCTAAGCTCTGCACTCTGGTTATGGCAGACTGCTGCTCCATGGCTACAACAAATAGACCTCGGATTTTCAGAGGATTTCAATGTTTGTACAACACGCCCCAGTCCCTACTTAAACAAGATTCTCATTCGCATAAAATAATATCTTTGTTAAATTTTCTGAACATAGATGAGACACATGTTATTAAAAAATATCTACATTGAAGTTTAAGTGTTGACCAGGTCACATGCAATACTAAATTCACTCCTTTTCATAAAAGAGTGGGTAAATTGATGGATTATAATGGCAATCTCTTTTTTTGAATGAATATTCCTAACAAAGTACAATATACATAAAAAAAAATTGGGTGGATAACAAATCACACCCCAAAGTCTAAATGGACCCTAGTCTAGAGCCTAAGTTTGAGAGTCGACCTTGCTTGTCGACTAATTTTTTTATGATAGTTATCTATTCAATGGTGCCTTTAAAATACTATGACATACCTTAGTATAAGTAAACTAGCATACCTATATTTAAAAAATATATCTAAAGCACACCTAGATCTATATCCTTCTCTGGGGCCTAATGTTAGGATTAGTGATTAAAAATAGGTGCCTCCCACTCTCAGCATACTTTAGATATATTTTTTAAATATAGGTATGCTAGTAGCATCCCAAATCGCAAGCCTAATTCTAACTATATTATATAATTATAAGAATTATTATAATTATATAATATAATATTATAATATAGATTAGATATATTATTATAATATATTATATAATAATTTATAATTATAATTATAATATATATAATAATTAAAATTCTATATTATATTAGATAATAATAATTATTATTATTATATTTTTTTAAAGCTTTGAATAAAGGTTAGATTTAGAATTATGGTTTTGTTTAGGGATTGGGTTAGGATTAGGCATATAAATTAGGGTTAGAATTAGGGTTAGGGTGAGAATTAGGTTATGCTTAAAATTAGGGTTAGAACTAGGGTTACAATTACATTTAGGATTAGAGTTAGGGGTTAAATTTAGGGTTAGGGTTAGTGTTCAAGTTAGAATTAGGGTTACGATTAGTATTAGAGTTAGGGCCAAAATTAGGGTTAGAGTTATGATTAGAAATAGGGTTAGGGTTACAATCAGGGTTAGGGTTAGGATTACGGTTAGGAATAGAATTAGGGTTATTGTTAGGGTTAGAGTTATGGTTAGATTTGGAATTAGGGTTAGCATTAGTGTTAGGATTAAGGTTAAGGTTAGGGTTACAAATATAACTAGCATTCAAATTAGGGTTGGGATTATGGTTAGCATTAGGATTAGTGTTAGTATTAGAGTTACTGCGAGAATTATGGTTAGAATTATGTTAAGTAGGGTTAAATTTAGAATTACAGATAGACTGAGGGTTTTGATTACAATTAGGGTTTGGATCATGGTTAGTATTAGGCTTAGGGTTAGAATTAGGGTTATGCTTAAAATTACGGTTAGAATAAAGTTTTAATCTAGTTAGGTGTTAGTGTAGGAATATTAGCACTATTACTCATTTTAATTAAGTAATTATGTGTATATTCCCCACATGGCTTTAAGCCACCTTAGGTGGTTAGGTGTCTACTTGGAGAGTCCAATACAACTCTCCAAGCCACTTGTTGACACTCTTGCCACTACTCTTTGAGTGTTTGAGTCGACTCTTGAAGTGACTCAAACTCTCAACACTATATGTACACCTCTTGTTCATTATTTATCTATTGCAATTTCCAATTGCTTTCACTCCATGTTGTAATCAGGTAATACTTAGTTGTTTCTAGCTTCTAATATGGTATCAGAGTGGAAGACTTACTTTAATCTTCCAATCATGATAATTGAAAGGAGTAAGGGGTTGTATAGGGACAATAGACTCCATGATGCTTAGACTTAGATAGTTATGTTGTAGAAATACAGAAAGAAAGAGCTAAAGAAATGCAAGTGAAGATGTGAAAGGAAACACAACCCACACAAAAAGCACTTCTCTAGGAAGTGTGAAATATGAACACACAAGACCCCCCCTTAATTATGTGTTCTCCCCCTCCCCCCCAAATTTGGCACTTTATAGAAGGAGTGCTTTAGGTCACCCAAAAAGAGCATAAAAAGGCACTTTATAATTTCAGTGTGATTTTATGCTAGTTGGATCTGTGATGAAAAACATGCACTTTTCAAAAAAGAAGCACTTGATTCCGAGTTGATTTGAAAATGTTATTGAAGTTGCAAGATTGGTGCAATTACTAAAAAAAAAAACCTTCTTTGAGCAAAAAAAATTTCAGATTTGAGACAATAAAGTTTGCATGCAAAGTTTTTGAGTGAAAAAAAATGGAGGAAAAACAAGCCCCCTTAGGCTATGTGCGACCAAGTGTTAAAACCCCATGTTACTAGGGGCTAAACTTTTCAAATGGTCTCCCCTCCCCCTAGTTGACATCAAACCCCCCCCACCCCCCACCCCCCCGAATGTCTTATGTCAGCTGAATAGTGCTTCAATTCATGCTATATACATTGACGGTCGTCGCTCTTCTTTGCTATTGCAAACGGGCCGAAACAGGGGTGTGTAGGGACCAATGGGTTGACTAGCAGAGAGTAGATGCCTTTTGAGGCATTGCTACCAGAGAGAAGATTCCTTTAGAGGTGTCACTGGAAGAGAGAGAGAGAGCATCGTTGAAGGTGTCACTGGTAGACTGAGCACCGTTGAAGGCGTCATAAAATGGCACTGTGAAGGCCCTTCTCTAGCTATTACAATCCTGCAAACAATGATATGTAGAAGTCTTCACAGCCCTTGTGAGGGCTTTCAAACTCTTCAACCCGAGAAAAACAAATAACACAATTAATAACTAGAAAACCAAACAACGAAATCAAAAAATCACCTCATAGAATGAAACATGATTCCTGTCGAATGGGGGCGACTTGCACATCAGAGAAACCATGGCTCGAAACTAATCCACAATGCTCTGATACCATGTAGAAAACCAAGATCATGGAATAAAATAACAAGCACACGAATTGCAATGGAATCGACCAGTTTGTATTATCAAATGAGGTGACTATAAATAGAGAGAAGTGTAGGTACCCAAATCTCCGTGAAAAGAGGATAGGAGTCCTCTACATGGAGTTTTGGTGAGTAACCTCCCACAAACATAGCGTGAGGTGATGATGCAAGTCAACACCTCTCAGAACGTCTCATCTACTTTGACTAGTTCAAAAGAACATGTGTCAATACGCCTAAGTATGATTAATTACAAATGTGTATTCCTATAGATTAAAGGTATACACCAACATCAGGGTTATGGTTATGTTTATAAATCTAGTTACATTTAATGTTTTATTCATGTACCAAAATATGGTTATGGTTAGGTTTAGGTTTTGGTTTAGAGTTGGGATTTGAATGAAGATAAGGTTTAGAATTAGGGTTTTGTTTACGGATTGAGTTAGGATTAGGCATATAAATAGGGTTAGATATAGTGTTAGTCTTATAAAACAACGCTAAGTGTAATCTTACAGCTATGGTTAGAATTAGGGTTAGATTTAGAATTAGGGTTTGGGTTAGGGTCAGAACCAAGGTTAGATTAGAATTAGGGTTAGATTAAGGGTTATGACTAAAATTTGGATTTTGGTCAGAATTACAGTTATGCTTAAAATTAGGGTTAGAATTAGGGTTATTATTGCAATTAGAGTTTTGATCATGGTTAGAATTAGGGTTAGGGTTAGAATTAGGGTAATGCTTAAAATTACGGGTAGATTAAGGTTTTAATCTATTTAGAGTTATGGTTATGTTTATAAATCTCCTTACTTTTAATGTTTTATTCATGTACCAAATTATGGTTAGGGTTAGGGTTCCACATGTACAATTAGGGTTATTTACATTTAGTGGTCTATATTGAGTACTCATTATTCCATGTTTAAATTTAATTGCTTATTTCAATTTTAAGGGTTCAACATTGAGATTCAGTGGTCTATATTGAGTAATCATCATTTGATGATCATATTTATCTTTTTATTCATGTTTTAAATTATGGTTATGGTAAGGAATAGAATTAGGGTTAGGGTTATGATTACGATTAGAGGTACAAGGGTAGGATATTTATGTTTAGTGAAATCTATACTAAGTGTAAATTTAGGATCATGGTTGAATTAGGGTTAGGGTAAGAATTAGGGTTATGCTTAAAATTATGGTTAGAATAAGGTTTTAATCTAATTAGGGTTATGGTTATGTTTATAAATCTTGTTATGTTTAATGTTTTTATTCATGTACAAAATTATGGTTAGGGTTAGTGTTCCATGTACGATTAGGGTTATAGTTATGATTTAAAATAGTGTTAAGGTTAGCATATTTATCTTTAAAGAAAGATATGATGTGTAATGTTAGCACAACTTGTGAGAATTAGGTTTCGAGTTAGGGTTCGAATGAAGCTTAAATTTAGAATTAGGGTTTTCTTAAGGGATTGGGTTAGGATTAAGCTTATAAATAGGGTTAGATATAGGGTTAGGCTTATAAATCAATGCTAAGTGTAATCTTATGGTTATGATTAGAATTAGGGTTAGATTTAGGGTTATGATTACAATTAGGGTGTGGGTTAGGGTCAGAAACAAGGTTATATTAGAATTAGGGTTTTTAGGGATACCGTTACAATGAGGTTTATAAATAGGGTTAGATTTAGAATTAGGTTTAGCTTGAGGGTAATGATTACAATAATGATTACAATTAGGGTTTCAGTCAAAATTAAGGTTATGCTTAAAATTAGGGTTAGGGTTAGCATATGTATCTTTAGAGAAATCAATGGTAATTGTCATTTTGTGGTTACTTATCTAGTTAATGGGCTCCAAATTGTCACATGAAACTCATATTGTAACTTGTAACTCATTATAATTGTAAATTATCTCTATACAAATTTTTAAAAAATTAATTGTAATATTTTTTGTTATACATTTTCCTAATTTTAACCCTAATTCAAATTATAGCCCTAATTCAAATTTTAGACTTAATCCTAACCCTAGTTCTATCCCTAACACTAATTCTAACTCCAACCTTTTAGTTATATATTTTCCCTAATTATAACCCTAATTTAAACCATAACACTAACCCTAATCCTAAATGTAACCATAATTGTAATCCTGACTCAAATTAAAACAATAATGACAAATCATAAAGGATTCATTTTTTAAATTATAAAATTGGTATATGTAATTGTAGAATCAATAGTTATTTTAATCATTCTAATAAATAAAATAATCATTTGGTATGTTGACCTTGCAGAGCATCCATGTCCATGTCTGAATTTTAGTAACTAAAAAACAAAACTTAAATGGACAAGAGTGTATTCTTTATCACTTTTAAATTTATTGGTTCTGAAAAATATCATTTTTTTATTTATATTTTTTCCAACTTCATTAAATATAGAACATTGTAGTGCTTGGATTCGTATTAATTATTGTAATAATTATGTGTTGTGGAATTAATGTAAATACATTTTATTATTTTAGAATTAAGATATTTTTATTTTACTTTTTAATTATTTCGTTAGTGAAGCAAAATTTCTTTTTTTTATTATTAGTTTAATGAAGTTAATTTCTTAGAATATGCATAAATCAACACATAACAAGTAAAATTAACAGACCATAGTAACACAAAAGAGAGAACCAACTATATATTCATATTTACAAATAGGATTACAAATATACAAGATACATCACTTTTCTTTTGAAATGTTTAATACACCTGATAGAATTTTAAAATAATGCATTCCATACTCTACTTTACTTTATATGCTCTGTTCTATTCTATTTTATTCTATATGCTCAACTTTTTTTAATGCTCTATTTTTCTCTCAATGCTATGCTCTGGTTTACTTTATATACTCTACTTTGTATGTTTTGGTCTTCTATCTAAGCTCTACTCTATATACCTTTGGTTGCTCTTTATGCCCAGCTCTGTATGCTCTAGTATGATCTCTATGCTCTACTTATGTATGCCATGGTCTGCTCTGTATGCCCCAGTCTGCTCTTTATGTCCTTCTCTGTATTCTCTAGTATGCTCTCTATTCTCTACTCTATATGCCCTGGTCTGCTCTGTATGCCTTGGTCTGCTCCATATGACCTGGTCTACTCTTTATGCTCTGGTCTACTTTGTATGCTTTGGTATGCTCTCTATGCTTTACCCTATATGCCCTAGTTTGTTCTGTGTGCCCTACTCTACACTTTATGCCCTACTCTATGTGATTTGGTATGCTCTGAATTCTGTGGTCTACTTTGTATGGCCTAGTCTATATCATTTATCTTCTAATAAATTTAATCTTTGTTCTTCAACTTTTCTCTTGCCAAGTTTTTTCCATTTTTCATCTTTTCATAATGTTCATATGTAAATGGAGGAATTATTTTGAGTCCTTCTAATGACTATACATGAGATATAGCCACAAATGTCAATCTTGTTCTTTCTTTTTGTCCTATGTCAATTATAACTTTTGAAAGAGTCAAAACTTGTGATTTGTGTATTATCAATGCCCAAGACAATCTTAAGGGTATTTAGATAGTGCAGCCCCTTTCTATTGGTGTTGTTGGTGCTTGCATAAGCATTTAGGTTTCAGGTATTTAAACATGCACATACCCTCCCAAAAAATCCAAAAAAGTTCTAAGTCTTTGGGCCTCCTCATCATATTTCACATATAACTTGATATTCTGGAGGAGAGGGTCATCATCATATTTCCATGTATCAGCCTGATTTCTTATGTGGGGGTCATATTTTATACCAACCTGATCTTTTTCCCGTGGGGTGATATTTTGAATATTAGTCATCTTATAGATGATCACCTTGCTGCTGTGAAGTTTCAATATGACCCGATATCCCAGGGGGGTCATGTTTTAAATATCAGGTCATGTTACGAGGATCACCCCCGTGTTGTTTTATCACCCCGATGTTGCGGAGGTTAGATATTTGTGGGGGGTGATATGTGCATGTCTACCGGCTTCATCATATTCTCAAGGAGGGGGTGATATTCTGAACATTAGTCATATTCAAAGATCAGCCCCGATGTTACAACGAAGCTATAGTGCACCCTGATATTTCTATGGAGGAGTGATATTTTGAATATTAGGTCATCTTACGAATATCACCCATGCCCCAATATGATGGTGACGTCATCAAGGTTTGAGGGGGTCATATTTCCAACATTGGTCATCTTACGAGGATCCCCCTAATATTACAATATGACAATGACGTCATCTGGATATGAAGAAGTGTACGGTATGAGCAAGATGAGGAGGATCTTCCTTCGATGCATTAGGTTGTGCAGGTGAGCATCAAGATGATTTTGAGTATCAGGTGATTTTCTTATCGGGGTGATATTTCTGATAAGGGTGATATTTCGCATCAAGGCGATGCGAAATATCAGGGTGATATTTTGCAAGAGGATTATCATGTAGGAGGCAATATTAGTGTGGATGAGGAGATATCATGAAGAGGTCTAAACTAGAGAGAAGATGTAAGCACTGCTATCTATACTCTTAATCGAGTACAAATCAAAGGCAATACTAGTAAGAGCCCTTATGAACTCTACTTTGGCATCACTCCCACTGTGAAGTATTTCAGAGTCTTTGGTAGAAAATGTTATATTAAAAGAGATGAAGACCTTGGAAAATTTGATGCTAGAAGTGATGATGGAATATTCTTGGGTTATTCTACTCAAAGAAAAGCATACCGATGTTATAACATGAGATTGAGATAGATTATAGAAAGTACAAATGTGAAGGTTGATGAAGGTATTGAAAAACCATCAAGGTTTTATGAATATGATGAAGATGATCAGAATGATGTTTTGGTCTAAGAAGTCCAAGCCCCTTCTAAAATTTAGATCCAAACTAATCCAGAGAATTAGGAAGAAGAGACAAGTTTGAATGAACCTATGCAAGAAATAGAAGTGCAAGAAAGTCCCAAAATTCCAAGGTATGTAAGACTGAAATCAATCTAAAGATCAGATCATAGGTGATAAAAGCAAAGGTGTTCAAACAAGAAGAAAGATTGCTCAAGACTCAGAAAAGTATTGTCTGATTTCAAAGATTGAACCAAAGTCAGTGAGTGAAGCATGTAATGATGAAAGCTGGACTAAAGAAATAGAGGAAGAGCTGATGCAAATTGAGAAAAATCACACTTGAGATCTTGTTCCTAGACCTAGAAACAAGAATGTGATTGGAACCAAATGGGTCTTCTGGAATAAACTGAATGAAGATGGTGAAGTAGTTAGAAACAAAGCCAGATTGGTCTGCAAGGGTTATTCTCAAGTAGAAGGAGTTGATTTTGAAGAAACTTTTGGTCCAGTGGCAAGAATTGAAGCAATCAGATTATTTCTTATCTCTTCTACCTTCAAGGAATTCAAAGTATATCAGATGGATGTAAAGTTTGCCTTCCTGAATGGTGACTTGGAAGAAGTTTACATTGAGCAACTGGATGGATTTCAATTGTCTAATCATGGTGATATGGTCAACAAGTTTAAGAAAGCACTGTATGGACTTAAACAAGCCCCAAGAGCCTGGTATGAAAGACTGGATAAGCATCTTTTGAAGATTGGTTTCAATAAAGGTGCTACTAACAGTAACTTGTACTTCAAAATTGATCATGAAAATATCTTAATTGTTGAAGTGTTTGTTGATGATATCATTTTTGGAGGAACAGATAGTATGTGCAAAACTTTTGCAAATCAAATGAAAAATGAATTTTAGATGTCCATGTTTGGGGAAATGAATTTCTTCTTGGGTCTCCAAATCATTCAAATGAAGAAAGGAATGTTCATTTCACAGACCAAATATGTGAAAGAATTGTTGAAAAAATTTGGGATGGAAGACTCAAAACTAATGAGTACTCCCATGGCAACCAGATGTAAATTGAGCAAAGATAATGAATCTCCTAAGGCTAATTAAATAAATTACAGGTCAATGATTGGAGGACTACTGTATCTTACTCAAACTAGACCTGACATTATGAATGTTGTTGGTCTTGTTGCTAGATTCCAAGCTGATCCTAGAGAATCTCATGTCATGGCAATCAAGAAGATTTTTAGATATCTAAAAGGGATTGTTGAGTATGGCTTGTGGTATCCTAGAGATCATGATTTCTCTCTTCATGCATATACAAATGCAGATTGGGCAAGAGATGTGGATGACCGGAAGAGTACCAGTGGTGGAGCATTCTTTTTAGGGAAAAGATTGGTTTCTTGGCTGAGCAAGAAATAAGAGGCAATATCTCTGGCCACTGCAGAAGTAGAATATATTGCAGCAACAAAAAGTTGCACTCAAGTATTGTGGATGAAGCAAATGCTAATAGACATCAGAGTGGAGCATGAAGAACCTATCACAATCTTTTATGATAATTCAAGTGCAATAAATATATCAAAAATATGGTGTTGCATTCAAAGACAAAACATATATCCATCAAGTTTCATTTTCTGAGAAAGCAGGTGAACAAGAATGAAGTCAGATTGGAGTTTGTGCCCTCTAAGGATCAGATTGCAGATATTTTTACTAAACCTCTACCTAAGGACTCTTTTGAGTTTCTCAGGGAGAAGGTAGGGGTTATTACCCCTCCAGTTCTGAATTAAGGTGCACTGATGTGCATCAGTCTGGTGGATCTCATAGTCATATCTTGTGGTCTAGATTGATGATGGGAAGTTGCTACTCAGGGGGAGCAGTTGGTATGATTCTGAGTGATGCAAGTATGTGCCCTTTGCCATTGATTTCAAAGGGGGAGAGAAGACATGTGAAAAACAAAAAGTGGTTGCTAATCAAAGGGGGAGTAGTAAAGGAAGAGAAGACATGTGAATGGTTGTTCTTGATAGGGGGAGTTATGTCAGTGAGGAGAAGTTCTTGTCTTCATGGTTAAAACAATTTTTCACATCATATGTTGCCATCAATGACAAAGGGGGAGATTGTTGCAAGTATGGGCCTAACCGGTGTTGTCATTGATGTCAACATATTCCTGTTGCATTGATGATAAGGATTGGATGAGTTGTATGCTAAGGATATTGAGAAAATTAGTCCTATTAGGAACAGAGAAGAACAGTGAAAATAGTAAGGTAAAGATCCCAGCTAAGATGAAGATCAAAGGTTGCACATCAAAGGGTTTGTAGATTTGTGTCTTAAGATGATCCAATAAAAGATTTGAGAGATCCGCATGAAGATCTGAAGAAGTTATGGCCACTTGAGTAAAACCAGTTCTGACAGATGTTCAAAGGTGACAGAGTGACACAGATAGGTCCGGTGAGATCTGAAAATGCAACATCTTGTTCTGCAGATTTGGTGGAGTGTTTAGGAAGTCAATGTGAATTGACAACTCAATTGGTTCGTAGTCTAGAGGTCCGCAAGCATCTATTCCAATATGACAGTGATGACAGACTGTGTTCTTGAGGTTCCAGATGAAGGAGAGGATGATTTTAGTAAGCAAAAGTAGTGTGGATGTTCTTGGTGATTTAGGCAAGCTTGTAGAGGTCTTTGGATTGTGTCCAGTTTGTGTTGGTGGTCCTCATTGAAGATTAAACTTGTAATTGAATAATTACTTCCAGATGATGATGTTCTTCCTAAGTCTGGCTGACTAGATGAGTTACACATCCTGCAGATGATCTTGAAGATGTTCTATGAAGCATGGCATGTTCCTAAAAGAAGATTAAAGTCCTAGATTTGTGTGATGGTAGTGTGATGATCGACATGAAATCTTTTGTAATTACTCAAGTTGTATTTTCTCTATAAAGTGTACCGATTTGGATGATTATCCCTAAGTTGATGTCTTGTATAAATAAGAAGTTGTGAAGTCATTTCAAATGTATCATGTCAGAGATGAGAGTGTGGTAGAGAGTAGAGAAGCAAAAGGTAGAGTAGAAGTATTGGGCTTAAATGGAACTGACTCAAGCATGGTGAAGATGCTATTCTTTAGTTCAAGTTTGTAATATTTATCATTCTGTAGACAGTGTGTCTCCTGTAGGCAGTGGGCCTCTTGTGAGCAGTGTGCTTGGGTAGTGAGCCCTAATTGGCATGTGCCATTTGTTCTTCTTATTCTTTTAACAAGGAATACAATCTTGGGTTAGTCACCCTGTGGTTTTTCCCTTAACTGGGTTTTCCACGTTAAAATCTTGGTGTCATATGTGTTAATGTGTTTTTTCTCTTAAATTGTTGCAGTATGTTTCCATGATTGATTTATTATTATGCTGCTGAATTACAAAGAGGATTTAAGTGATTAATAGGAAGAAAGTTTTGGGACAACTAATTCAACCCCCTCTTAGTTGTCTGTCTTGAATCTAACAGGAAGGCCCAATGGCTGACCCCTAATGGGTGATAATTTTTCTGAGGTATTTCGCCATTTCGCAAAACCTTTTGGGTGGGCCTGCGGAAGGCTTGTGGAACTATAAAAAGCTACCACGTGGCATAAGGCAAAATGGTGAAGGCCTGAAGGCTAAATCTGACAGGGCCAATATTATGCTAAAATCTTGTGGGCATTGGCAAATGAGCATTTCTCTTTCCTTCTTCCTTTTTGAAGGTAGAAGGACAAAGCCCCTAAGTTTGAAAGTCTAATTTGTTAGAGCCCAACTTCCTGGCCTTCCTTGCTCTTTCAAATGTGCCAGCTACTTCTAGGAATTCCATAAATGCATAGTTACAGATATTAGGGTAGTGGCTGGAACAACATTTGCAATCAATGCGTAGGTACCCAAATTTAATGTGAGGATGCCGTGTTTCAATATCCATATTTTTTTGCAGGTCATCTCAAGGACACAAAATTAATTTATAGGGTATGGGCACCAAGAATTTATGCTAATTCTTCTGAAAGAGGCCATGCATCACATTCAATGAGGCATGGGCTTGCTTGTTGACTGGTTTTCTAATGCCCAGAAACTGATTGCTTTATATACATGAAATGAAGACATTCTCAGGGTTGGTCACTAAGCCAATTGTCTGGTTTGGGACTGTCCAAGGATTTTCTTTTGCATCAACACATAATTAGTCTAATCTGTTAGTGAAGGGATATGTTCAGTATAGAGTAGGAAGGTTATGTAAAGAAGATTTGAATGCAATGGTATGTCTCCATGGGAGTTTGTAATGATTTTGGTAAATATGTAATTGTATTTATGTATTTTTCTTTGTCACATTTGCTGGAATGATTGTAACAGATGTTTGGAAATGTGTGACAACATCCAAGTTAATACAAGGCTTTGTATTTATCATTCTTGTGTCGTATGTGAATCATTACAATTCTATTTTGGATTGTTAAGTATGTCCATTACAAGAAGATCTATTTGAAGTTATATATTTGAAAATATGTCTAGTTCTATTGATCCTTTACTATGTATTTCCTTTCCTCCTTGCATTCTATGACTCTGTTGCCTAATAGAACAGGTACTAGTCCATACTAGAGAGGGACCAATCACTTTTTAAAATCAAACAAATCATTCACCTGTGGTTTAAGGTAAAAAACTATCTTTCCTGTGCATGTACATTCACACAGTTGAATTGGCTATATAAGGGTTTTGTGACAACCAATCGTTCTTGACTTAATGACAACTTTTGGAGTCAAGAAAATGAGTTGGGTTAGGCTATTCATTTATTCTTAGTTGTTCATCTTGTTTGAACTTAATACCTATTCAAGTATACCCCTTTGGAATATCCCTCCATAGTCTAAGCTAAGCTCGAAGTGCAGAGGGGTCTACCACTCCTGTTAGTTTGCTAAAATCCCCCTTAACTTGTTGATAAACCTCTTCCTATCACCCTGATGATAATCCCTGGCCTAGGTGATTTAAGAATGTTTTAGAGTTTTAGGTTACAGTCATTTTGGGTCCCAACAGATTGGTGTCATTGCTGGGGATAAAGTTACTTTAGTCGTTGTTAGGTTTTAGGCAGCTTGTACATTTTTCAGACCTTGTAACAATCATTGCCAACATGTTTTCTATTGTTGTGGGTAAGTTGGCTACTTTTTCAACTTACACCAATAGATTGGCACTGATGTAGTGTTGGGTTATGAAGATTTGAAGACTCTGTTGGTGTGAGCAACCCAAAATCAATTCCAAGCCTTGAAGATTGTCACACTTTAAGGGATTTCCTCACTCAGTGAGGTGGCAACTCTACTGTCAAAAGAAAACAAAGTGTTGTTATTGTATGCATGGTTCAAGGAGATTATAGTTGGTTAAGATACAAGTTTTTCTTTCTACCTTGACGATGGCTTCTTTCTCAATAAAGGAGTGTGTTATTTGCTCTCTTTTTTCCTACACATGTGGTCTGTAGTTGGTCATGACCGACTGGTATGAACATGGATACCTAAGGGAGGATTCTTCCTGTGCATCTTCTTATGTTGTAGACCCTAGGAACTATATGGCTTTTGACCATTCGGATAATGCATTTTTTTATTATAGCCCTACCAGCTCTACAGCCCCTGAATTTTTTAAACCCTTGCATAACAGAAATGAGTCAACCAGGCTATAGTATGAAATTGAGAAAGGAAAATAGTTGCTTGAGTCTTTGATGCAGCAAGAAAAAGAATTATAGATCCAAATCAGGTTGCATCAATCTAGGCCACAGTCGAATCCTCCTCATGTTGTTCCTAGTTACTCTTTTCCTAGGTCTCCTCCTATTGCAAATGAAAATACATATAGACACCTGGACCTCTCATGGGTCAGTTATGAGCAGCAAACCATGCCCATGAAGATTTATAATTAGATGCCTTTATTTGATGGGTGTGAAGTTTATAATGGGAAGGCGCACATTAAGGCATTTTCAGATTTTATGGACAAGTTCCAGTTTGAAGATGAGGATATGTGGATGAGATTCTTTCTTAGATCTCTATGTGGAGTAGCATGGAAGTGGCTTGCTAGTTTCCCTAACCAACATTTTACTTCCTAGAATAAACTGGTGGATGCATTTGAAGACTTTACAAAGAGTTTAGACCTTGTTCTTCTTGTCCAAGAACTAGAAGATATTAGAAGACAAGAAGGAGAGTCTAGCATGGAGCTCAGCCACAAATTTATTGTGCCCTTGTCCCATATCCCAATAAATTTCAGACCTGGTCCTCCTATTTGCATTGATATGTATCTGTGAGTTTATGATGTTTCCTTAAGATCTGGTCTTATATAGGAGGAATTCAGTCTAGTGGGTTTGCAATAGGCGTACTTATTCATTGATTATGTTGCCAAAGTTAAGCAGGGTATGATTGCAAAATATCTATCCCCAAATACAAAGGTAGATGATAATGAACAACCTGTTGTAGACAGCAAGGATGTGGATGTTTCATGTGATCTAGACACAATATCAAGTGATGATTATGTGTACAGAAGGGTTGAAGAAGGTGATGGTGCAATATATGACAATAGTTCAGATGAAAATAGTAGTGATTGCACCTACATTTAATTGGATCAGTCATTAGTGGATGATGAAAATGAGAAAATCAATGATGATCTCTAATTTAGTGAAGACACATATGACCCTACTGCTTGTTGTAGTATTGTAGACTGCCTAAAAGGTATATATGCAAGTGAAACACCGAATCATTTAGTTCATGTAGTTGATTATGTAGAGCATACATATATTGATGAAGAAAGGAATGATGAAGAGATGAGCATAAGGGATAATACCCCATATGAAGAGAATGCAAGTTCATCAAATGGCATAACTCATGATTATCATTGGTGCATGGATAATCCTCTATTTGAGGATGACTTAGGGTTCAGTGGGCTTGATGAGCTGTTATCCTTGAAATTGGAAAATCAAATGCCATATTGTCAATATGATTTTGTTCCTTGTGGACACCAAGTGGACAAAGAAGTCTGTATACACAATGATGAAGAGCTCATGCTCAATCAGTTCTTAAGCTGATTATGTTGAGTGTGTGTAAATGATGTTGAGAGTGAGCTAGAGGTTGGTCTCCTTTTTTGTGTATCACCCTCTTTTATCCCTAATGATGACATTGAAACAGTTGGTTCTTATTTACATGAGACAGATGTAGAAGTGGGTGCACTTGGTGAAAACTGATTAGAGATAGATGGTTGCATAGCTATAGAGTTTAAGTATGATGAGCTTGCCCTAGATTTTGAAGAGGGTGATCATGTGGACTCATATGAGAACCTATATTTTTGGTGTGAGGTATGTTCTCTTCCTCATGCAGATTGTCATTCACATCATCCACAAGGAAATAATGAAGAGGTGAATATGGAAGAAGGAGTGTGTCAGCATTTTGTTTGCAATAGCAAGTATGGCACAACAAAGTGTGTCAAGGAGTGCAAAATAGAGAGGCAACTTGAAGATTGTGAGTCTTCACTTAAAGTGCCTCAAATTTTAGATATATATGCTAATGGTGCAGATTTAAAATTGACTCATGCCTTTGCTTCAGTCATGGAGGAATACATTAGTATCTATAGTGTAGCTGGGTCACAAAAATTAGAATAGTCATGTGGCATAGCCCAGCCTGAAACCACAACTAGGATGGATACATTTTAGCTTGATATTTTTCCTCATGCTGATATTTATGTAGACCCATAAATGCATCACGCTAACATGGAATTTGAAGGTTGAGTACTCCTATAAGAGTCATCATGATGATGAGTCATATTATCTATGCTTACCTTTCCTAGGTGAAATATTTTTCCATCTTCAACATGGTGATATGAATGTCTATATTTTGTATGTACATGCATGCAAAATATTTTTATTTCTGATGTTGGGTGATCAATGTAGCAAAGGATTGAGGGAGATCATCTCCTTCAATAGGCTTGTCTTTGATAGAGGCAAGTAGCTTCACCAATTTTTTTGTAGGGGTGGCCTGCAGTGTCCTAAAATTTTGGTACAATCTTTTTTACTCTGTGTTGTTGTAAATAAATTTGGTGTGTGTCCCTTCATGTGTTTTGTGTGTTGGTTTGCCTAGATATATTCTAGATCCTTGTTGTGACATTGCTTGTCATACGTCCCCAACCAGAACTAGTGTTGGAGCCTAAAATTACCAGTTCCAAAATGCCCCATTTTACCCCAAAATCCATTTTTATTTCATTTGAATCCCACTTTATACCTCCATTGTTAAACCTATAGTTTATAACCAATCAGAGATATATTCCATAGGTTTTCCTGTATTTTCCTTTTGAAAATGCATGGTAGAAAACCAAAAAATGACTAAGTCCAAGAAAACTCTAAGTGTTTCCTTGCATTTTCACCTCTGTCAGAGTTTCAGAGGTCAAAGTTTCGACCTTTTGTCTTCTTTAGTGTTGCAGTTGGAAGGTGGAGGACCTCAAGGCCGAAGGCTGATGAGCTCTTTTTCTTCTAAGTGTTTTGGAGGTTAGACCTCAGACCTTTGGCCTTTGGTCTTCTTCATGGCAAGTGTCAGGGAAAAGCCCAAGGTCTGAAGTCCGACAGGTCTTCTTGTTCAAAAACTTTCCAAGTATGAGATGGATGGTGGAGTTTAGAGGTTGGCTCTTCTTCCTTCCTTTGAGGAGGGTAGAAGGCGGAAGGCCTGATAGGCAACCCCTGATGGGTGATAATTTTTCTAAGGCATTCCACCATTCTGTGGAACCTTTTGGGTGGGCCCGCGGTAGGCTTGTAGAACTGTGGAAAGCTGCCACGTCGCGTAAGGAAAATGGTCAAGGCCTAATGGCTGAAGTCTAACAGGGCTAGTATTATGCTAAAATGTTGCAAGCATCGGTAGGTAGGCATGTCTCTTTCCTTCCTTCTTCCTTTTGGAAGGTAGAAGGAAAAAGCCCTGAAGTTTGAAGTCTGAAAGTTTGATTTGTCATAGCCCAACTTCCTAGCCTTCCTTCCTCTTTCAAACATGCCAGCTACTTCTAGGAATGCCATAAATGCATATTTGTGGATGTCAAGGTAGTGGCTAGAATAGTGTTTGCAATCAATGCACAGGTACCCAAAATTAATGGGAGGATGCAATGTTTCAATATCCATATTTTTTGTAGGTCCTCTCATGGACATAAAATCAATTTACAGTGTATGGGTACCCAAATTTTTTGTTGATTCTTTTGACAGAGGCCATGCATCACATTTAATGATGCGTGGGTTTGCTTGTTGACTATTTTTCCAATGCCCAGGAATTGATTGCTATATATACGTGAAATGAAGACATTCTCAAGATTGGTCGCTGAGCCAATTGTTTGGTCTTAGAGCGCCCAAGGATTTTCTTTGGCATCAACACATGATTTTTATAGTCTATTAGAGAAGGGGTATGTTCAATATAGAGTACCAAGGTTATGTAAATCAGATTTGAATGTAATGGTATGTCTTCACGGAAGTTTGTAATGATTTTGGTAAAAATATAATTGTAGTTATGTCTTTTTGTTGCCACATTTGCTGGTATATGATTGTAATAGATGCTTGGAAATGTGTGACAACATCAAAGTTAATACAAGGCTTTGTATTTGCCATTCTTCTATTGCATGTGAATCATTAAAGTTCTTTTTTGGATTGTTAAGTATGTCCTTTATAGGAAGATCTATTTGAAGTCATATATGTGAATATATGTCTAGTTCTATTGATCCTTTAATGTGTATTTCCTTTCCTCCTTGCATTCCATGACTCTGTTACCCAATGGAATAGGCACTGGTCCATATTGGAGAGGGACCAATTGCTCTTTAAAATTAAGAAAATCATTCACCAGTGGTTTAGGGTAAAAAAACATCTTTCTTGTGCATGTACAATATCATATAGTTGAGTGAGCTATATAGGGATTTTGTGACAGCTAGTTGTCCTTGACTTAGTGACAACTTTTGGAGTCAAGAAGATGAGTTGGGTTTGGCTATTCATTTATTTTTAGTTGTTCATCTGGTTTGTACTTAATACCTATTTAGGTATACCCCTTTGGAATATCCCTCCAGAGTCTAAGCTGAGCTCAAAGTGCAGAGAAGTTTACCCACTCTTGTTAGTTGGCCAAAATCCCCATAACTTGTTGATAAGCCTCTTCCTATCACCCTAAGGACAATCCCTTGCCTAGGTGATTTAGGAATGTTTAAGAGTTTTAGGTTGTAGTCAGTTTGGGTCCCAAAAGTGCTTATGAATTTTAATGCTTGATTTGTGTAATGTTCACCTTGATATTCATTAGACCATGGTGCCTATCTATCAATATCTCTTTTTCCCAACATATCTATTTCAAAAAATTCCATAATATGAGTATGATGTAGCCTCAATATGATTTCTCATTCATGTTTTTTTGTGTTTCCCTGAAGAGCTTGATTATCTTCAATTTTGGAATCGCTACTATTTTCAACATCTTCTACAGTAGTTCTTCTTTCTACATGGCAGGGTTTATAATTGAATGACTCCCAATTTGATATTATTGCATCATTATGAAGACCAATATCTCTTTATATATGATGAAATGCATTATAAAATAACAAGTCAAACTAACAAAATAAACCCATTTATTTGATTGATGAGTTGTATGCTGAGGATATTGAGAAAATTAGTCCTATCAGGAACAAAGAAGAATAGTGAAAATAGTAAGGTAAAGATCCCAGCTAAGATGAAGATCAAAGGTTGCACATCAAAAGGTTTCTAGATATGTGTCTTAAGATGATATAGTAAAGATTTGAGAGATCCGCATGAAGATTTGAAGAAGTTATGGCCACTTGAGCAAAACCAGTTCTGGCATATGTTCAAAGGTGACAGAGTGACATAGATAGGTCCGGTGAGATCCAAAAATGCAATATCTTATTCTACAGATTTGGTGAAGTGTTTAGGAAGTCAATGTGAATTGACAACTCAATTGGTTCATGGTCTGAAGGTCTGTAAGTGTCTATTCCAATATGACAGTGATGATAGACTATGTTCTTGAGGTTCCGGATGAAGGAGAGGATGATTTCAATAAGCAGAAGTAGTGTGGATGTTCTTGGTGATTCAGGCAAGCTTGTAGAGGTCTTTGGATTGTGTCCAATTTGTGTTGGTGGTCCTCATTGAAGATTAAGCTTGTAATTGAATAATTACTTTCAGATGATGATGTTCTTCCTAAGTCTGGCCAACTGGATGAGTTACACGTCCTGCAGATGATCTTGAAGATGTTCTGTGAAGCATGGTGTGTTCCTAAAAGAATATTGAAGTCCCAGATCTATGTGGACGGCAGTATTATGATCCACATGAAGTATTTTGTAATTACTCAAGTTGTATTTTGTCTGTAAAGTGTGTCAACTTGGATGATTATCCCTAAGTCAATGTCTTGTATAAATAAGAAGTTGTGAAGTCATTTCAAATGTATCTTGTCAGAGATGAGAGTTTGGTAGAGAGAAGAGAAGCAAAAGGCAGAGTAGAAGTATTGGGCTTAAATGGAACTGACTCAAGCATGGTGAAGATGCTATTCTTTAGTTCAAGTATGTAATATTTATCATTCTGTAGACAGTGTGTCTCCTGTAGGCAGTGGGCCTCTTGTGAGTAGTGTGCTTGGGCAGTGAGCCCTAATTGGCATGTGCCATTTGTTCTTCTTATTCTTTTAACAAGGAATACAATCTTGGGTTAGTCACCCCATGGTTTTTCCCTTAACTGGGTTTTCCACGTTAAAATGTTGGTGTCATATGTGTTAATGTGTTTCTGCTCTTGAATTGTTGCATTATGTTTCCATGATTGATTTATTATTATGCTACTGAATTACAAAGAGGATTTAAGTGATTAATAGGAAGAAAGTTTTGGGACAACTGATTCACCCCCCCTCTCAGTTGTCTATCTTGAATCTAACAGGAAGGCCCAATGGCTGACCCCTGACGGGTGATAATTTTTCTGAGGCATTTCATCATTCTGCAAAATCGTTTGGGTGGGCCTGCGGAAGGCTTACAGAACTACAGAAAGCTGTCACGTGATGTAAGGCAAAATGGTGAAGGCTTGAAGGCTAAAATCTGACGGGGCCAATATTATGCTAAAATCTTGTGGGCATTGGCAGACAAGCATTTCTCTTTCCTTCCTTCTTCCTTTTGGAAGGTAGAAGGACAAAGCCCCTAAGTCTGAAAGTCTGATTTGTTGGAGCCCAACTTCCTGGCCTTTCTTGCTCTTTCAAATGTGCCAGCTACTTCTAGGAATGCCATAAATGCATAGTTACAGATGTCAGCGTAGTGGCTGGAACAACATTTGCAATCAATGTGCAGGTACCCAAATTTAATGGGAGGATGTAGTGTTTCAATATCCATATTTTTTTGTAGGTCATCTCAAGGACACAAAATAAATGTACAGGTTATGGGCGCCAAGAATTTCTACCGATTCTTCTGAAAGAGGCCATGCATCACATTCAATGAGGCATGGGTTTGCTTGTTGAATGGTTTTCTAATGTCTGGGAACTGATTGCTTTATATACATAAAATGAAGACATTCTCAGGGTTGGTCGCTAAGCCAATTGTCTAGTTTGGGACTGTCCAAGGATTTTCTTTGGCATCAACACATAATTAGTCTTATATGTTAGTGAAGGGATATGTTCAGTATAGAGTAGGAAGGTTATGTAAAGAAGATTTGAATGTAATGGTATGTCTCCATGGGAGTTTGTAATGATTTTGGTAAATATGTAATTGTATTTATGTATTTTCCTTTGCCACATTTGCTGGCATGATTGTAACAGATGTTTGGAAATGTGTGACAATATCCAAGTTAATACAAGGCTTTGTATTTATCATTCTTGTGTCGTATGTGAATCATTACAATTTTATTTTGGATTGTTAAGTATGTCCATTACAAGAAGATCAATTTGAAGTTATATATTTGAATATATGTCTAGTTCTATTGATCCTTTACTATGTATTTCCTTTCCTCCTTGCATTCTATGACTCTGTTGCCCAATAGAATAGGTACTAGTCCATACTAGAGAGGGACCAATCACTTTTTAAAATCAAACAAATCATTCACCTGTGGTTTAAGGTAAAAAACTATCTTTCCTGTTCATGTACATTCGCACAGTTGAATCGGCTATATAGGCGTTTTGTGACAACCAGTCATTCCTGACTTAATGATAGCTTTTGGAGTCAAGAAGATGAGTTGGGTTAGGCTATTCATTTATTTTTAGTTTTCATCTAGTTTGAACTTAATACCTATTCAAGTATACCCCTTTGGAATATCTCTCCATAGTCTAAGCTAAGCTCGAAGTGCAGAGGAGTCTACCACTCCTGTTAGCTTGCTAAAATCCCCCTTAACTTGTTGAGAAACCTCTTCATATCACCCTGACAATAATCCCTAGCCTAGGTGATTTAAGAATGTTTGAATTTTAGGTTACAGTCATTTTGGGTCCCAACAGATTGGCGTCATTGTTGGGGATAAAGTTACTTTAGCCATTGTTAGGTTTTAGGTAGCTTGTGCATTTTTGAGACCCTGTAACAATCATTCCCAACATGTTTTCTGTTGTTGTGGGTAAGTTGGCTACTTTTTCAACTTACACCAATAGATTGGCACCGATGTAGTGTTGGGTTATGAAGATTTGAAGACTCTGCTGGTGTGAGCAACCCAAAATCAATTCCAAGCCTTGAAGATTGTCACACTTCAAGGGATTTCCTCGCTCAGTGAGGTGGCGACTCGACTGTCAAAAGAAAACAAAGTGTTGTTGTTGCACGCATGCTTCAAGGATATTACAGTTGGTTAAGGTACAAGTTTTTCTTTCTACCTTGACCATGACTTCTTTCTCAATAAAGGAGTGTGTTATTTGCTCTATTTTTTCCTACACATGTGGTTTGTAGTTGGTCATTACCGACTGGTATGACATGGATACCTGAGGGAGGATTCTTCCTGTGCATCTTCTTATGTTGCAGACCCTAGGAACTATATGGCTTTGGACCATCCAGATAATGCATTTTTTTATTATAGCCCTACTAGCTCAACAGACCCAGACTTTTTTAAACCCTTTCATAATAGAAATGAGTCTACTAGGCTATAGTATGAAATTGAGAAAGGAAAACAGTTGCTTGAGTCTTTGATGCAGCAAGAAAAAGAATTACAGATCCAAATCAGGCTGCATCAATCCAGGCCGCAGTCGAATCCTCCTCCTATTGTTCCCAGTTGCTCTTTTCCTAGGTCTCCTCCTATTGCAAATGAAAATACATATAGACAATTGGACCTCTCATGGGTCAGTTATGAGCAGCAATCCATGCCCATGAAGATTTAAAATTAGATGTCTTTATTTGATGGGTGTGAAGTTTATAATGGGAAGGCACACATTGAGGCATTTTTAGATTTTATGGACAAGTTCCAACTTGAAGATGAGGATATGTGGATGAGATTCTTTCTTAGATCTCTATGTGGAGTAGCACGAAAGTGGCTTGCTAGTTTCCCTAACCAACATTTTGCTTCCTAGGATAAACTGGTGGATGCATTTGAAGACTTTACAAAGAGTCTAGACCTTGTTCTTGTCCAAGAACTAGAAGATATTAGAAGACAAGAAGGAGAGTCTAGCATGGAGCTCAGCCACAAATTTACAATGGCCTTGTCCCATATCCCAATAAATTTCAGACCTGGTCCTCCTATTTGCATTGATATGTATCTACGAGCTTCTGATGTTTCCTTAAGATCTAGTCTTATATAGGAGGAATTCAATCTAGTGGGTTTGCAATAGGCATACTTGTTCATTGATTATGTTGACAAAGTTAAGAAGGATATGATTGCAAAATATCTATCCCCAAATACAAAGGTAGATGATAATGAACAACTTGTAGATAGCAAGGATGTGGATGTTTCATGTGATCTAGACATAATATCAAGTGATGATTCTGTATGCATAAGGGTTGAAGAAGGTGATGGTGCAATATATGACAATAGTTCATATGAAAATAGTGGTGACTGCACCTACATTTAATTGGATCAGTCATTAGTGGATGATGAAAATGAGAAAATCAATGATGATCTCTAATTTAGTGAAGACACATATGACCCTACTGCTTGTTGTAGTATTGTAGACCACCTGAAAGGTATATATGCAAGTGAAACACCGAATCATTCAGTTCATGTAGTTGATTATGCAGAGCATACATATATTGATGAAGAAAGTAATGATGAAGAGATGAGCATAAGGGATAATACCCCATATGAAGAGAATGCAAGTCCGTCAAATGGCATAACTCATGATTATCATTGGTGCATGGATAATCCTCTATTTGAGGATGACTTAGGGTTCAGTGGGCTTGATGAGCTATCATCCTTGAAATTGGAAAATCAAATGCCATATTGTCAATATGATTTTGTTCCTTATGGACACCAAGTGGACAAAGAAGTCTATGTACACAATGATGAAGAGCTCATGCTCAGTCAGTTCTTAAGCTGATTATGTTTAATGTGTGCATGTAAATGATGTTGAGAGTGAGCTAGAGGTTGGTCTCCTTTTTTATGTATCACCCTCTTTTATCCCTAATGATGACATTGAAATAGTTGGTTCTTATTTGCATGAGATAGATGTAGAAGTGGGTGCACTTGGTGAAAACTGATTAGAGATAGATGGTTGTGCTGCTATGGAGTTTAAGTATGATGAGCTTACCTTAGATTTTGAAGAGGGTGATCATGTGGACGCATATGAGAACCTATATTTGTGGTGTGAGGTATGTTCTCTTCCTCATGCAAATTGTCATTCACATCATCCACAAGCAAATAATGAAGAGATGAATATGGAAGAAGGAGTGTGTTAGCATTTTGTTTGCAATAGCAAGTATGGCACAACAAAGTGTGTCAAGGAGTACAAAACAGAGAGGCAACTTGAAGATTGTGAGTCTTCACTTGAAGTGCCTCAAATTTTAGATATATATGCTAATGGTGTAGATTTAAAATTGACTCATGCCTTTTCTTCAGTCATGGAGGAATACATTAGTATCTGTAGTGTAGGTAGGTCACAAAAATTAGAATAGTCATGTGGCATAGCCCAGCATGAAACCACAACTAGGCTGGATACATTTTAGCTTGATATTTTTCCTGATGCTGATATTTATGCAGACTCAAAAATGCATCATGCTAACATGGAATTTGAAGGTGAGTACTCCTATAGGAGTCATCATGATGATGAGTCATATTATCTATGGTTACCTTTCCTAGGTGAATTTTTTTTCCATCTTCAACATGGTGATATGAATGTCTATATTTTGTATGTACATGCATGCAAAATATTTTTATTGCTGATGTTGGGTGATCAGTGTAGCAAAGAATTGAGGGAGATCATCCCCTTCAATAGGCTTGTGTTTGATAGAGGCAAGTAGCTTCACCAGTTTTTCTGCAGGGGTGGCCTATAGTGTCCTAAAATTTTGGTACAATCTTTTTTACTCTGTGTTGGTTTACCTAGATATATTCTAGATCCTTGCTGTGACATTGCTTGTCATACATCCCCAACCAGAGCTAGTGTTGGAGCCTAAAATTACTAGTTCCAAAATGCCCCATTTTACCCCAAAATCCATTTGTATTTCATCTGAATCCCACTTTATACCGACATTGTTGAACCTATAGTTTATAACCAATCAGAGATATATTCCATAGGTTTTCCTATATTTTCCTTTTGAAATGCATGGTAGGAAACCCAAAAAATGACTAAGTCCAAGAAAACTCTAAGTGTTTCCTTGTATTTTCACCTCTGTTAGAGTTTCAGAGGTCGAAGTTTCAACCTTTTGTCTTCTTTAGTGTTGTAGTTGGAAGGTGGAGGACCTCAAGGCCGAAGTCCGATGAGATCTTTTTCTTCTAAGTGTTTTGGAGGTTAGACCTCAGACCTTTGGCCTTTGGTCTTCTTCATGTCAAATGTTAGGAAAAAGCCCGGGGTCTAAAGTCTGACAAGGCTTCTTGTTCAAAAACTTTCCAAGTATGAGGGGGATGGTGGAGTTTAGAGGTTGGCTCTTCTTTATTCCTTTGATGAGGGTACAAGGCGGAAGGCCTGATAGCCAACCCCTGATGGGTGATAATTTTTCTAATGCATTCCACCATTCTGTTGAACCTTTTGGGTGGGCTCGTGGCAGGCTTACAGAATTGTGGAAAGCTGCCATGTCATGTAAGGAAAATGGTCAAGGCCTAATGGCTAAAGTCTAACGAGGCTAGTATTATGCTAAAATGTTGTGAGAATCGGTGGGTAGGCATGTCTCTTTCCTTCCTTCTTCCTTTTGGAAGGTAGAAGGACAAAGCCCTGAAGTCTGAAGTCTGAAAGTTTGATTTGTCAGAGCCCAACTTCCTGGCCTTCCTTCCTCTTTCAAACGTGCCAGCTACTTCTAGGAATGCCATAAATGCATATTTGTGGATGTTAGGGTAGTGGATAGAATAGTGTTTGCAATCACTGCACAGGTACCCAAAATTAATGGGAGGATGCAATGTTTCAATATCCATATTTTTTGTAGGTCCTCTCATGGACATAAAATCAATTTATAGGGTATTGGCACCCAAAATTTTTGTTGATTCTTTTGACAGAGGCCATGCATCACATTTAATGAGGTGTGGGTTTTCTTGTTGACTAGTTTTCCAATGCCCAGGAATTGATTGCTATATATACATGAAATGAAGACATTCTCAGGATTGGTCACTGAACCAATTGTCTAGTATTAGAACACCCAAGGATTTTCTTTGGCATCAACACATGATTTTTCTAGTCTGCTAGTGAAGGGGTATGTTCAATATAGAGTATGAAGGTTATGTAAATCAGATTTGAATGTAATGTTATGTCTTCACGGAAGTTTGTAATGATTTTGGTAAAAATATAATTGTAGTTATGTATTTTCTTTGCCACATTTGCTGGTATATGATTGTAATAGATGTTTAGAAATGTGTGACAACATCAAAGTTAATGCAAGGCTTTGTATTTGCCATTCTTCTATTGCATGTGAATCATTAAAGTTCTCTTTTGGATTGTTAAGTATGTCCATTATAGGAAGATCTATTTGAAGTCATATATGTGAATATATGTCAAGTTCTATTGATCCTTTAATGTGTATTTCCTTTCCTCCTTGCATTCTATGACTCTGTTACCCAATGGAATAGGCACCAATCCATATTGGAGAGGGACCAATTGCTCTTTAAAATTAAGAAAATCATTCACCTGTGGTTTAGAGTAAAGAAATATCTTTCCTATGCATGTACAATATCATACAGTTGAGTCAGCTATATAGGGGTTTTGTGACAGCTAGTTGTCCTTGACTTAGTGACAACTTTTGGAGTCAAGAAGATGAGTTGGGTTTGGTTGTTCATTTATTTTTAGTTGTTCATTTGGTTTGAACTTAATACCTATTTAAGTATACCCCTATGGAATATCCCTCCAGAGTCTAAGCTGAGCTCAAAGTGCAGAGAAGTTTACCCACTCTTGTTAGTTGGCCAAAATCGCCCATAACTTGCTGATAAGCCTCTTCCTATCACCCTAAGGACAATCCCTTGCCTAGGTGATTTAGGAATGTTTAAGATTTTTAGGTTTTAGTTAGTTTGGGTCCCCAAAGTGCTTATGAATTTTATTGCTTGATTTGTGTAATGTTCACCTTGATATTCATTAGACCATGGTGCCTATCTATCAATATCTCTTCTTCCCAACATATCTATTTCAAAAAATTCCATAATATGAGTATGATGTAGCCTTGATATGATTTCTCATTCATGTTTTTTTGTGTTTCCCGGAAGAGCTTGAATATCTTCAATTTTAGAATCGCTATGATTTTCAACATCTTCTATAGTAGTTCTTCTTTCTACATGCCAGGGTTTATAATTGAATGACTCCCAATTTAATAGTATTGCATCATTATGAAGACCAATATCTCTTTATATATGATGAAATGCCTTATAAAATAACAACTCAAACTAACAAAAATCAACCCATTTATTTGATTGACATCAAGGGATGGATACAAACCTTGGAATCACTCTCACAATAGATGTCATTCCCCTTGCCTCCCATTTGTTGTCTCTTCTCTACTTTGGATATATATATATATATCCATGATCTAGCTGCTTCAATAAGAGAAACAAATTCAATGCAAAAGGCCTATTCTTATATCCATCAATGAAAGATTGTGTATGTTCTTCAGAGTCATCTTCATCAATTGTAGCTATAGGTTTGAATACCTCACACGAGACATTTAAATTGACTAATTTTCTACTGATCTCTATTACTGGAAGTTCTAATAGCATGTGACATATTTCTTGTGCCCCAATGTCTCTTTCTATAATTGTTTCAGTAAGAACCCTTCTGTATTCTTTTGATGCTAAATCATCATGGTTTTCAATGTTTGCATGCCGCATCAATATTTGATGATAAGTTTCTGAACTTTTTTCTACTTTAGCTGCATACTTGGCAATGTACTTGATTACAACATGTTTGGAAAGAACATGTTCCAAATCTATATTTGGTCTCCATAATTGTAATATGTAGAAGTTGTGTGTATTTACTCTGTCATCATTACTTGCAGGTTCAAATTTTTTTCACTTGTCTCTAAGTCTTCATATAACTTTGATCTATCAAGGTTTAATGGCCATGGAGCATTATATCTATAATTAATGATAACATTTTTTATTTCTCTGTACTCATATTATATTGAATTTGTAAATAATAATTCATCCTCTTTGCTTGTGTAGACATGCACCCTCTCTACACATTGTATGTTGTTCTACACAATTTAAAATCTCTTCATAGTCATGTTCCAAACGTACTTGTGTATGTTGCCTTGCATTTCAAAGACATGAATCTTGGACAAAATTTTGAAATACCTATGATTTAAAAATGTATGAATTTATTAGTTACAATGAAACATGATTATTTTATATAATATAAAAAAAATTGTTTACAATGGATTGATAACATACCTTTATGTTTCGTTGATGTGGATATTCTCTAGGATTCCATGCATGAATAATAGAATGAAAATATTTTTCTGCTTTTTTTCATTTCTACTCATTTTTCCAATAAAAATTATCTATATTTGGTGCTCCATCTATCCATATGAATCCATGCACATGCGGTGGACCTCTACATTGCCATCCATATCTAGACTAGTAATCTTTTACTTTCATTCCTTTTTCTAGAATTTGTTTTCTAAAAAGTTATATGTTGCAGGTGCAGGTAGTGTGCCACTATATGAGCATAGTCAATAACAATCTAGTTTCTCCATTTTTAGGCTTCTGGTGCATCTATTGGTGGTGTTCTAGGAATCAGTGCATGCAAATTAGGTTAGTACATATTTGTTGTACTCAAAGTGAAGAATCTTGTTGGAAAACCAATTTGATGAAGCATGTCAGTTAACTCTACATGACATTTTGCCCAATATGACCTTGTACCCCTTAAGGTTCTTCCAAACCTCATCAAATGATCAACTAGATATGAGTGGGGCACATTTTTCATATGTTCACGTAGCTTGTTGATGGTGATTGGAATATCTTGAAGATTTCTTTCGACAAACATTGAAGATGAATTTTGTGCATGTTGTCTCATGATCCTATTCATCACATAATATCTAAATCATGGGTGTCGACCAAATTGGTGATCCCTATATCAAAATAGATGTTTGACAAATTCATGTAGATGTACTCATCTCATTCGTGGTTCTAGCCAATCATAGCTACCATCAGGAAATAATGTTGGAAATGTCGTATCATGTAAGCTTAATGTCATATACTCATTGATAGGAGAGGAACCAATTGTTCGCCAATCGATCAATGTTCATCAATTTGCATTACAGTTATTCACCCATGCATGGATTAATTCCATCTCTCTTTAGATGTTAGGTGTTCTAGAAGCCATTGATGTTGTGTGATCAATGATATTTCCTTCATCCATCTCCATTAATGGACCTACCAATATAACTTCATCAACCTTTAAGTGAATTTTATTATTAGACATCATGTGTCTAAATTTTTTGAGGCTCCTTACAACAGCAAAAACATGTTTTTCCACAAAAGAGTACTTTACCTCATACTCGTGCAACACTTGGCTGAAAAATGTAATTGGCTACTCTAATCCTTCATCGTTTTGCTGACATAACATTGCAGAAATAGTGTCAGCTCCTCCAAAAGCATATAAAATGAAATCCTTCTCATAATTAGGATTGATAAGGGTAGGGGCAGCATCGAGGGCTTCCTTTATCTGCTCAAAGCTTCCTTTGCCCTCCTTAGTCCAGCTAAATGGCACATTCTTTTTCAACATGGTAGTAAGAGGTTGTAACAAAGCTGCAATATTTGGAATAAACCTCCTAACAAATATATATTTTCCAAGAAAGCTTTGCAAGCCTTTCTTATGTGCAGGCATCAGTAAATCTAGAATAGCTAAAACTCTCTCAGGGTCAATAGTAATACCTTCTTTCAAAATAATATGACCGAGGAGTCTTCCTTCATGAACTGAGAATATACACTTTTTGGCATTCAATGAAACTCTAAACTCGCTGCACCTCTGAAAAATTTGCTTCAAGTGGTCAAAATGATCATTAGAATCTTTAGAAAAAATAGTTATATCATCTAGATAGACTAGGACTATTTTGTTCATAAGACCATGGAAGACCATATCCATTGCCCTTTGAAAGGTTGCCCCTGCACTAGACAAACCAAATGGCATGTTCTGATAGGACATGGTACCCCACTTAGTTGTGAATGTAGTTTTGTATTGGTCCTCTTCTTTGACTAGAATTTGATTATATCTAGAGTATCCATCTAACAAAGAGTACCTATCAGAACCTGAAACAACTTACAGTATTTGTTCCATGGAAGGAAGAGGGTAATGGTCTTTCAATGAGGCCTGATTTAAATTACATAAATTGACACAAAGTCAGATTTCACCTTTCTTTTTCCTAACTTGGACTAAGTTGGAAACCCAGGAGGTATACTTTACAGGGAAAATGATACTACTTTCAAACAGTTTATTTAGCTTAGCCTTCATTAAGTGTTCAAGTTTGGGATAGAGGGGTCTTTGCTTTTACCTAACATGCTTGGCATTAGGCTCTAACTCAATGGTGTGCTAGGCCAAAACTTGATCAAAACCTCTCAAGTCCTTATACTCAAATGATAAAACATCAGAAAAATCTTAACAGATATGAATAAAAGACTATTGTTCTTCTTTAGTACATACCTTTCCAAGTTTCAACAGTTTGTCCTTGCAAACTTCTATGGTTTGATAATGTTCTTGCTTCACTGTCATGCTGCACTTGTCTTTTCTAAACTAATCATCAGTGTTAAACATTGATTCTAAGGTGACTAATCCCTTGGAAAACTTGTTGGTCCTCAATTGAACAATCTGATCTTCAAATTACTATTGATATTTATGTTGATTATCTGCTACAAATTTAGCCTCTACACTTAAAAAACTCAAGATTTGTTTGTCACTATTAAACACTTGTCATGAAACATTATTGTTAGGTACAAGAGGCCTGACAACTATCTTAACATATGGTTGTACCTCAACATTCTGAATCTGATCAGGAATCTCAAATTGGGATCCCAAGGCTGCTAACCTATCTCCATACTTATTTTGATCCCTAGGAATTGAAATTAGATTAAAGGCATAAAAATATTCAATTGAATCCAACACTCTATACTTGTATTTTTTGAGCAGATCATTTTTAGCAACATTCAGATTCCTAACCTAGTTAGCGATCAACTTAGAATCCCCATAAACTTGAACAGATTTGATACCTTTTTTTTGAACCCATTCTAAGCCATAGATCAGGGCCTCATACCCAACCACATTATTTGTACAGCTAAAGGTAAACCTTAAGGAAACATAGTATTTGTCTCCTTGAGGTGAAATTAACATATTACCTCCACCGACACCCATCATGGTTCTTGATCGATCAAAGTATAGCTTTCAAAGTTGATCTTCTTGTTGTTCTAACTGATTTTGATCCTTAATCAAATTAGGAACCACTACATCTGGTTCCTGTATCATATAGATGCCTAGTCCTACCTCATCCATGTGACAAAAAGGGTCACTTTCATGATCTTTATCTGTCCAATCATCTAAATTTATGTCTTCTATAGGTGCATTAGGATCTAGACTCACGGGTTCATCTTGCTGCCCACAAGTGATGTAGAGATTAGTATTTATTAGGCTGGTAACATAGGGCTCAATATGGTCTTTTGTAAGTGGTTCAGACTATATTATTACTTTTGTACCATATCTCGTTCTAAAGAACAAGTGAATCTAGTCAAATGAAAGAAACCCACCCAATTTAGCTTTGAACTCCCTAGAAAAGTAGATTGCAAAACTAGGTGGAAGGTCAATGATGTAAATGTCTTGATGAATGGTAAAATTAGGACAAGCATGCAATGTGACTAGTAGATTTTTTATTATCCTCACAATACTAAGTGCTGATCCATCTAATTGAACTACTCCTTTTGCAAGGGACTCTTAAACCAATCCTAATAAGTCAGGTACACTTTTGGGCATAACTAAACTACTTGCCTCTGAATCTACCATATAGTTATGAACCAATTTATCACCAATAATGAGACTTAGATAGAAAGGGGGTGGTTTTACCTCATCTGCTTGCTATCCACTATTAACTTCTAAACTATTAGCAAGTACAACATTGGCCTTCTCATGATTTGAATGCTTAGAAAGTGATAGTTTAGCCAATTCCTCTTACAACAAATTCTTTTGGCTTGGGATGCATAAAGCATCCATAACTGACATGCTCACTGTCGCTTTCTTAAGATGATCAACTATCTTAAAAGAAATACGGGTTACGTTATGTTGTCCTCTTGCTGCAACTACATCAATCTGTCCTTGTGATGACTGCTGTGATATTTTCAGCTGTTCTTTCACCGGTACTGTTTGGTCCCTTTGCATAATTTACACTTTCTGCTGTGCTACAGGGGCAGTTTGTGATGGATAGACTTGGGTTTTATCCCTTACAACCTATTGTTGTACTACAATAGCTTACTGCTTTACATCTGCAACCCTCAATTTTGACCTTGTGTTGGTTGAAACAGGTGTACTTTGCTGATTCTAACCTTGGAAATATTTTATACCATAAAAATTAGACTCTTCCCAATTCATTAAGACTACATCAGCCTTATTCTGCTAAGCTGAAACTTTGCCATTAACCCGCTCTGAGCTTGCATAGTTGTTTTGAACCACGAGTGTCTAATTTCTCACTCTATTCATGTAGGTAGCTTGATTATGTGGTTGGTGACATGGATAACACTAGTCACTGTCCTGGACTAGATTATTCCATGTGGGAACAAGATCTTTTGAAGTACTAGCAGTATTTGGATTGTAATCTTGAAAAGGTTGAGGGTTATAGTTCTTTCTTTACCACTGAGGATCAACCTGAAAGGGTTGCCTATATTGCTGATTGGGTATTTTGTTGATTAGGTTGATATTGATTTTGGTAGGGCAAACATTTTTCCATATTTACTAGCTTATTTGCAATTGTCCTTAAAGTATTTTTTCAATTATGGGGTACTTTGGGTTTGAACTAGGACAACATTCTATTGGGCTGTTTGGTATCCTATTGCTGGAACAGGTGGGACAACAACTAGAGGAGGCACTACCATAGGCATAGATGACTAGATTTTAGAGAAAATGGGTAAAGGGGGCCTAGGGACTATCTCCCCTACCTGAATAAGGTAGTTTTCTACTTTAACAACAGTCTCAAAAGAATTTGGAAGGGTGGTCCCTCCCATAGACTGTATCATTATGAAAATTTCACTATTCAAAGCTTTGAAATAAAATAGAAAAGCATGCCTTGGAAAAGGTTTTACCATTGTGGGAATCCTATCCCAGGTTCTCTAAAATCAGTAGTGCAAATCAGCCATGTGTTTGTGTGGTGCCCTTTTGATGGTGCTCATTTGCTTCAGTAGTGAGAGATGATCAGACTTGTCCTTGAAGTGTTTGTGTATTCCATCTCCCAGTGAAATAAGGCAAACATTTAAGGGCTGCCATTGGAATATCATCTCTTTGGGCAAGCTATAATGGGTTGCCTCCATTGAAAGAAACAAATGCATACTGCATAGCCATTATAGGTATCTAGACTATCAGCACTGGACTTCTACTTCTTTTGACCGAGCTTGTAGATTTGAATCAAGAAGGTGTTGACTTTGATCTTGTTGATGACTGAGTTATTTTGCTTGCTGATCTACCTCTCCTTTTAGGTGTAGATAGCTATAAGTAGTCAAATGGGTCTGGATTAGACCTGGTTTTCATAAGCTGCAAGCACTAATCTACATACCAAACAAGAGGGAATGAGTCACCAGGTATATTGAAATCCTTTAAAGGCTAGTAAAATTGCTGCATATACTAGAACAACAGCTATGAGGGTATAAATCTCTCTAAATTTACTTCCAAGGTCCCACTGGGCATGCCAAAAACTATTGTCAATTCAAGTATGCATCCTTATTAAGGTTTGCCAAAACATAACTACTTATTGAAACATGGAATCATTCTTAGATGTGGGTCTCCTTTCATGAGAACGAATCTCTAGAGTGAGCCGGTTCTCTTATAATTCCTAAACTACTGACTTGAAGGGAAAAAGGATAGAAGGATGTAATTAAAATGCAAACTAATTCTGGAATTAAATTGAATAAAATTATCACTCACAAACAGATCCTGTAACCTGAATCCTCACAATTTCACTAATAATTTATTCCTTAAGTAATTTGCAACAAGGTTTGGATCAAACACAAACTGCAACCAAGAAAAAACTAAGTTTTAATAGCATTGGGACATAATAAAGGATAGAAAAAGTCACAATATAACATCAAATCAAGACTACAAAAATATGTGAAAAATAAAGATTTGCTATTAAAATTGGAAGGAGTACAATGCATAAAAAATAAAATTTGTGAGCCAACTGTATGTATACAACACTGCCTATGAACAAGAGAGAAGAAACTGATGCTAACTGACTGAGAAAAAACTAAGTTTTTCTCCTCTAAATGTCTCCAAATGATCTTCCCTGAAGAAAGCTGAAAAAGCTCCTAAAAATAGACCCTAAGTCCATTTTTGAGCTACTCATGAAAGCTAAAAATAAAACATTGAATCTGTCACCAATCTATGAAAGAAAGCTGCAAAATTGCCCTCTCATGTGGTCCCACCATAAAATTGCTTTTCTCTACTCATGAAAGCTCCAAAATTTGTCCTATATGACTCTAAATAAAATAAATCAAAATGGAATATTCGATCTATTTTATTAGCCTATAAATTGTCTAAAAATAGTTAAACTTTAAAAGCAATTCATAATTCCATTGCATTAAAGTTAACTTTACAATGATATGGCAATTCTAATCAATATCCTATTTGATATGATTTTTTGCAAAAATAAAATGATATCTGGTTTATAATTTCACCAAGATATTTACAAGATATCACAAAATGATTTTCTATAAAAATCATAAGAAGATGAAATATTACACATGTTTGTAAAAAATAAATTAAAGCCTTAAAGGCTTGACACCATGGGCTCCATGTGTCAATATTCTACCATCTCATCTCTATCCATATACCTCGAAAAATGCCAACTCACTGTCCATATAGTGCCACCATGTCGTATTTGACCCCTTTGACCATGTCATCACTTTGTATACTCTTCACATCTCCAAAGGTTATTGTTTGGTTTTATGCATAAACTGAAATATGTGAAGGAAAAAGAATTAATTCATAAGTGGGAGGTCAAAGACAGTCAACCACATGCATTGTCAAATGATACTTAGACTCCAATGTGAGTCGACCACATATGAGACCAAGACCTTGCAAAGATTCTAAAGGCACAAGCCTTGTTTACTCATGATAATTTCCACCTTTGACTTCATAAAATAAGCCATATTCCTTAGCTGTCGACCACTTCTCCTTATGATTACTAGGCACCATTGAACACAAGGTGTTGACCCTGATCTCATTTGGATAAAATGATTATATTGTTTGCATGGTCAAAATATGAAAAGGACATTGAAACAAAAACAAATGCAACCCTAAAACTTTGGTCTTTTTCATTTTGTTGTTGTTGAGTTTGGCTCTATAACTATGGCCACTGACTTCAGGTTTCATTCTCTATGTATTTTGCTCCATCTCTATTCTTCAGTGGTTGCAAACATTACACCTCTTTAGCCAAAACAAAAGGCTGCACTTGGTAAGTCCAGATTTGAAGTTTAAAATGCATTTGATTGTGTTTTAATGGCTTCTTCTTTATTAGAATGGCTATGGCCATGCTACTCTTTCTTTAGTTTTCTCTACTTTGATATATATTTGTTTGGCTTTTCTATGTTGAACTTTGTGAAAATGGCAAAAAATGACAAAAAATCAAGCTAGGCCGTGGCCATAGTCTTCTCCTTTGCTACACCATATAGTGAGTCCTCAATATCACTGCTTCCACTATGGCTTCTTTCATTTCTGTCTATGCATACTGTGATGAGGGTTTCTTTTTTGTTTGTTGGGTGTCTTAAATACCTTCATATATGGCATGGTCGTGGCATGTAACACATTCTATAGATGGCTCTTTGTCTTTTGATGCCAAAAATTTGAAGTTTCCTTGTGTTTGAAGTGAGGGTTTCATTTTATATTACATAGAACTTCCTTTACTTTGGCGGCCATGTTTACAACACTTCACTCCCACCTTGCTCGACTGTGTATTGCAAAAAGAAAGAAGACTTTCTTAAATTTGACAAGGGTTTCAAGTTTTTACTGTGTAAATAGTCATTTCACCTATGGCCTTGTTTGGACAGCTTTACATTACCATTCTTTCTCTCCAACACTGCAAAATATGTTGGGGTTCTAGAACTCGAGATGGGTATTTGAAAAAATGAATGTAAATAGCATTATATGCAACGACCTGGTTATGAATGTATCTCTACACTTTTATCTCATTGTATGAACCCAGATTTTTAAATTGAAACAATGATTTTTATCTTTTGAGCACAAAGTTGCTTCCTGTAGCATACACTGGCATATGATATTTCTTCTTTCTCATGCTGTTACTGTTGAGTGATAATCACTGTCATTGTTTTAAGAAAAGTGAGGATTGCATACAATATCTTCTACTCTTGTAGCTCTATTTGCTCTTTCATGGACTTTGCATATGAAGTGTATACTGTTAGCTCTGAACTTAGAACTTTTCTTCTTTTGTAGCATACATGTCTTCATTTCTATAGCTTCACTTGTCCATTCAATGGATTGTAGCAATTAAATACTTCAAACATGATTGATGACCATGGCTGTGTCATGACATGGTGGCATTGTAACAAATCAAGAAAACACTTACTTGCTCTATATATACTGTAGTACATGATAACTTTTGTTGTCCCTCTTTACTATAACTTCATCATATCAAATGCATTATGTAAGATGTCCTCTACAACATGATAATGATACTCTATTACAACATATCTAATGAAGTGCTCTTTTTGATTCTTTTGAAGTTTGTCAAAGATAAAATGAGCCACTTGACCTGGCTGTCTTGTATTATTCTGCTATAGATCTACAATATTGTCCTGTGTCTATCATAGATATGCATTGAATGTAAGATGTGATACACACAATTCTGATACTCAACTTATCAGTACCAAAATGTGAAGCATAATTGGATAAATTTCATCATTTAAAAGGTAGCTTATGTAATTTAAATATGAGTTTGATTTTGCCACTCCACTTAAATGAGAAAGTATATTGTTTGGTACTTACCTGTCCTTGCAATTTGCTTACTAGTTTATAATGGATACTCCAATTGGATTATTGATCATGGATGAGTAAGCAATATTCAAATAGTCAATACTTGTGAACACTTATTCTTTTATCAGTCTGATGACTACAAATGCATTGTGTACTCCTGATTATTATCATGGTTGAGAATGCCATTTTCATAACAGTTGGAGTAGTACATAAGCTGTTATGTGCATTGAATTTTGTCCTCTATCAGTTTAGGTCATGTTCTTGGTTGCATTTCATACTTTGAAGTGAAATCATGGCCATGTCTTGAAATGGGACTGATGCATATGATTGTCTTGCTAGTCCTTCAGCTTGTCATGTGAATGTCATCAATGGTTTTCTTCTTCCTATTCATTGCTTATGAGATCAAGGGGCAACAACATGTTGGGCTCAACTCTTGTGGGAGCCCTTTTAATACCACATGTTGAAAGTCTTCAATTAGCTTCATGATGTTTCCTATAACTACACATGAAACAAATAGATTAGAATAAAACAATGATGCTCTTATGTTTGCTTCTCTTCAGTTCCTTCTACATATGGATATAAAATAATAGATTAATGCATTATAACTAAAGTATTATGCCTCTCCTAATTGATGAAGGATTTTCATAACCAGAGCTTCTAACAGGACCTTTCCCACAATTTTTTCAGGTACATGCTAAGGTCGGCAGGAGGACTAGAGGCTACTATGAAGATCAACCAAAACAAGGCAATGATGGCTGTCTTTCCCTCTTCTTCATTAGATGCATAGTATTTTATTTGTATTTGCATGAGTTCAGCTATAACCCATGGCTTGTTTGGGACATCTGATATGTCTTAGTTTCCTTCAATTCAATGTTTATTCCTTTATGTATTCAAACTTGTAAATGAATAACCATTGTGGTGAATGAATACTTATCGAGCATTTTACTGCTCTACAATGCAATGAATGATTTGAAACTTTTCTTTCTATATCTAAACAACTGAACTGCATTTGTCATAATAACTATGCAACTAGGACATAATAGAAATAAATCAAATCTCATATCAAAAATGATAAATGATAAATCTACTCAGCCAATTTTTGAGTTGTGGTCAAAAAATGGTAATAATAACCATGGCTCTTTTCTATTACCATTTCCCTTCTACAACTTTGTCCATCTAAAATCTTCTTTACTATTTCCTGAGCTTTAGATTCCAAAAGAGGTGGTACAATTGGTGTTGTTGTGCTACTATCTAGTCAGACCTGCTTAACTTCTTTATTTTGTGTAGATGAGGATGATTTTTCAGTGCACAGATTGAATTTCCACTGTGTTTGGAAAAGTAAAAATGAAAATTCCAGCAAATAGGAGGATGATGAGAATCTAGAAAAATTGAATGTTGAAAACCAAACTAAAAAAATATTTAAAAAAAACTATTTATTTATTTTTAATACAGTTTTCCACATTGTCTCTAGAGAGACAATATGTCTTTAATCCTAACTATTGTCTCTAAAGAGACAAAAGTGAAATTGTCTATAAAGAGACAAAAATACTTTTGTTTCATATTGTCTTTACAAAGACAAATACGCCTTCTGGTTTGCGAGATTTTAAAACTTCAATTTTTCAGCGGGTAATTTAAGGAAATGATTAAATCATGGTTTCTATAAGGTGTGGAGAAGAATAATTTGGTAGGGGATCTCGTGGTGTTATTATGAATGATGTGGCAAGATTTTGGGAGAAAATATTATCTCTATCAAAAGTTACACTAGTTTTACTTCTCCATTGCATGTGCCAGCTTGACGAGCAAATGATATAAATATTGAAGAAGGTATAGACATCCATCAAAGTATAGACATCCATCAAAGTATGATTGAAAGTGGATTTTTGTCAAATATTGAAGTCGTAGCCATACTAGTAAATAGTTAAGCAAAACACAAAAGTCAGACAAGGCACAAATTGAGTAAAGTGCCTCAAGGAAGACATCTCATAGCTTGCAACGATGGCTGGATATGTAGGATGGGGATGTAATGAAGATATTTTAGAAACTTTCAACCAAAAATTAGATGTCATAACCTTTTCTAGTGTCTTACGCCAAAATAGGATACTTTAAAACAAGGTATGAGCATTCATAAATGCATAATAGGATGATATTTCTAACAAATATCATAACCTAAAATGCTTGGCCAGGCATGTTTGTAAAATAGGGAGACACACTCAAAAATGTGGATGATTTGATAAAATGCCTCAAATTGTCTTATGGATTTCAATGACTACAACATTGTACAAAGAATGGATTTGTTGAAAATACTTATGCACTTGGAAGATGTAAAAACTCCTAAAACTTTTGCCAACATCCTCCCAGCTTGTGTTGGTTACCCTAAAGAAACCCTAAAATTCATCATTAAAATGCCAGTTAATCTGTGGAGAATGTGTTTTCTTGGTGACTGTGGATCACATATGAATATAGGTTAAGGAGTAGTTACTACATGCTACTTTTTAATATGGATTCTAAAAATGCTGCAATAAGAGTATACTCTTCTTTCAAAAGTCTATGTAGAATTGAATAGGCAGATGTGGTGAAAATATTGATAGAAAGTCAATGAATGTAATTGGATTGAAGATTATAAAATGATACATGCTTTTTGTATGGGAGATAGATCATATCCATAAACAATGGAAATTTAGAAATAGGTAGTCTCAATCATGAGAGGTCATATAATTTCTAATGGCTCTCCATTTCTAGATTACATTGTTCATAGTTTAAATGCTCCTAGTGATCGAAAATGTACACATTCATTTTAGATATGAAAGTGGCTTTCAAAACATCAATGGATGGCGATGTTATTTTATGATTGTAATCGAGGTGCATACTTGATCTTTGGAAGGAGGGAGATGGTCTTCCTTAGAAGGTTGTAGGAAAAAGAAAATTGAGTAATCATGGAGATAGCCATCATGGAGGTGATCAACCAATGAGGAGTAGGGCAGCATCTAGATTGTCTAAGACATATTTTGTCTCATTTGCAATTGTGTCTAGAATGGAGTCAAAATGAACACATCTTGTTGCTATTGGTTTCTAGAGGGTCATCAAATGTATCTCTTCACATCTTCAAATATTGGGAGTAGTGGTCCTGTTGAGGAAGATATGGGCATTCCAGTGGATACAAAGCTATCGTGTAATTAGTTGAGGGTTATCATGAATACTATCATTGTGCCACAGGATTAGTCGGCTTGGAATTGTCTCAATACTTTTATGTTACTAATTGCCTTAAGTACATGTATTTAGAAGAATTATCAAGATCCAACAAGCTTTGACTTTCAAAATGAAGCGAAAGGAGATGGAGAGTAACTTAGGCAAATCCACAACTTGAAAGTTGCAAGTCCTAGTTACCTTAAATTTGTGAAAGTGACATAAGTCACTCTTTGTAATGTAAAGTTAGAAAATGAACTTTATTTCCAGAAAAGTGATGTAAAATATAACCAAAAAAAAGTTCATTTTATTATTGTATTTCAAAAGGGTAGTTATAAAGTAGTTAGGAGGTGGTTAGAAGGTAGTTACTAGGGAGAATCCTATAAATACAAGGCTATTGCATATGTAAAAGAGGGTACTTTTCAGGAGAATTTTAGAAAGGAGAACTTTCTAGAGACTTTTGAGCTCATGCTTTGTACAAAGGAGTGTTTGAAGTATAATTTCAAAATGATAATGAAGAAAATATTTGGATCGTGCATTTCAAATGTCCTTCTAAGTTATTAGTACTAATTATTCATATGTCGAGTTGGTGATCTCTTTTGTCTTCATGGAAATCATTAGTCTTCTTTTGAAGAAAATATAAACCATGCAATTGATGTAATGAAACACAATCATATCTTGGTATCTTGATTTGAATATTCTAGATAAACTTGTCTCTTCATACATTGAGATTTGTCATGTTCTTTTCATCATCATTGCATATTAAAACTTATTGTTGTACAATTCATTATATAGTTTTAGGAATATAGTTTCTAACTTATGTGGTGAAATCCCCTCGTAATTTTTTTGGAGTTCATGAAATCTAAACCAATATTCATATATCTACTATTAGGGTTTTAGTAAATCATCTTTATTGTTAGTTTTCTATTTACTCCATTTTATACTTTCATGTTAAAAGCACACAAAAACTACAAATACCCCCATCATACGAGGGAGCTACCCCTCTCAAATGTAGAGGAAAGTTGTTAATCCAATGAAAACTTCTCCAATTGTTGGGAAATTTGTTACTACATGTTGGGTGAGTCACTTTGAAATTTGCAGTGAAAAATCTGTTTACCAACACACTTGTCCCTAAAAGGAAGTTCCACTTATCCACTCCTAGATCCTCACAACACACCTTTCTTTTTGACTCAACACTTGCTCAATTTTTGTCACTTTATTCAGGATAAAAATAAAGGTTTTTGTTATCAATCAAGTATGCACCCTGCTAAGTTCACAAAAACTTAGCTACCTATTGAAACATGAAAACCCTCCTAGATTGTGGGTGATATATTTTAAGAGGGAATCTCCAGACCGAGCTGGGTCTCCTTGTAATTTTCCTAATCCAAAGACTTGCAGGGAAAAGGGATAGAAGGATATAGTGAAAGAAATGAATTCTAATTTAATCTTAAAAATTGAATCTCCTAACTGATCTTACTCACAAATAGATTATTGAACTCTAAACCTCACAACACTCAGATCATTTAACTCATAAATATTTCACATGGAGGTCTAGTAGACAAAACATGCAACCTGAATTAAACAAAGATTTTGCAAAAATACCACAAGCTAAGACAAAGAAAAGGACAAACATTCATCACAATGTAACATTAGATTAACTTGCAAATAATTAGAAAAAATGTAAAGGAAAGCTGCTACTCAATAACTGGAGGAATAATGAGTACAATGAAAATCTGTACAACACTCAATGTGAGAGGAAGACTATAGTATCTCTACACTCTGATCTCTAAAATTCTAACTAAATTCTAAACTGAAAATTGGAACCCTGAAAAGAAAGGAAAAACTGAGATATATGATGTGAAAGATCTCCTCCTGAAAGCTAGAATAAAGCTCCTAAAAATAGACTCCAAGTCCATTTTTGAGCTACTCAGAAAAGCATAAATGAATGCTCTAAAAAATAGTCCAAACTGCCAAATCATGATGCCAAAGGATCTCCCGATGTGTCCCCACCACAAAGTTGCTTTCTTCTGCTCATGAAATCCCCAAATTTTGTCCTATATGACTCAAAATAAAACAAATCAAGAAGAATATCTAATTTGTTTTATTATCCTCTAAACTACCTAAAAATATTTAAGTTTTAAAAGCAATGTATCAATGATTGCTTTAAAACTAACTTTACAATGTTATGTCAATTTGATCTATATCCCTATTTGATTTGATTTTTTGCAAAAAATAAATAATATCTAGCTCATAATTTTGCCAAATATTTTACAAGGCATTACAATTGATTTTCTATAAAAATCACAAAAATATGAGCATATCACTGTACACTCCACAAAATAAATCAAACCCTTGAAGGCTTAATACCATGGCTCTAAACCCATAAATGCATTGTCCATGTGTCAATACCCTGCCACCTCATCTTTATCTCCATGCCTTGTAAAATGCCACCTCACTGCTTCTACAAGCACCATCATGTCAAAATCTACCCTTCTCATAATGCCATCACCTTGCATGCATATCTTGTCTTCCTATGTTCTTTACATTTTGACTCTTGACCTTAAGGAAAGGCATAAGGTATAAAAGATCCCTTTTCCCTTTGTAGATCACCATGCATAATGAAGAAGAATCTTTTCGATGCTTTCACCTATTTGCATGTGATGACAAGGCATATACTTGACCATGCATTTGACTAGAAGGTATCTAGACTACCATAAGTCGACCACATAGGAAATAAGGTTTCGAAAAAGTTTTAAAAGGCATAAGCCTTATCTGCTCATTATATTGACCACTTTTTGTCTTAGAAAAACAAAGGGAACATGTGATATGTTGTCGGCCTTTCCATTTCATTATCACTAGAAACCATCAGTTGTCAAGTGTCGACCACGATGCATTTGGATAAGGCAATGATGTTTTGTATTTGCAAAGTCAAAAAATGAAAATGAAGAATGACTCCATTGAACAAAACAAAGAAGTAAACCCTAAAAGCTATCACATTTCATTTTGCATTCTTTGTTGTTCTGCTCTGCAACTTCATGATGACCAACTTGGGGTTTGAGTTTTCTAGTTTTCTCCTCCATTTACTTGGCTTCAGTGGTTGAAACCTAGCATCTTATGTGTTGAAACCAAGCCTGGAACAAGGTAAACATGGCATACAATTTTTTTGACTGGAATTTTACTATCTCTATAGCTGATGTTTCCTTTAATGGCTATGGCCATGATGACTCTTTTCTTCTTTGCAAACTTTGACATCTCCCTTTGGATCTATCTGTCTTTGTATACTTGCAACTATGACAAAATCTTAGAGAAGCCTCATATGAGGCTGTGGCTCAGCTGCTTCTCCTACTGCAAATACTTAAGGTGGGTCTCTCTTTTGTTTTTATTTCTATGGCATTTCTGTGTATGACTTCCTTCACACTAAAATAGAAAAAGAAAGAGTTCTCTAAAAAAAATGAAATGGGTATTTCATTTTCTTTAAAAAAATGTTAACTATAATGTTATAGCCGTGACTGTATATACCTATTCACTTGTAAATACACATCTTTGAGGGTTTAAAAAACAAAAACAACTAGGGTTTTATCATTTTGTGTATTGAAAGCTCCAATGACTTCGGCCATGCTACACTCTACTCTCATAGTGTTTGTTTACCAATATGGCATAAAATGAAACAAGGGTCTGAAAATTGAGAAGAATATCTCATTTTACATTTATTGAACTCTTCCTTGACATGGATATGGCATTGCATCTACTTTGTAACTCTTCTCGTGATTGTATGTAAAAAATGAAATGAGGGTTTCAAATTTTAAAACAAAGCTTTCATTTCGTTGGCATAAAATGAAACATCTCCTTCATGGCTATCCTTTACCTCTTTTGTAGACACAAAAAATGAAACAAGCTGATAGGTTTCCGTGTATGAGACAAGGGTTTCATTATATGCAGTTGGGTATTACATTTTAAGTATAAAAATGCTTTCTCTATTACAACCATACATATTTCTCTCTATCCTAAACATTACTTACTATGGCTCTCTCAAGATGTCATCTTGTCATGATTCTAATACATTGTGCTCCATTTCTTTATCACTGTCATAATCAGAAAATGCATTCTATCTTCCTATAACTCTACATTTTGTTCTCTATATGGCTGCCACTTGTGTATTTGTTCTTCATCCTAATGCATTTGAGATCTCTCATTTTGTATGGCAATCACTTCCTCCTCTAGAATTTATTCATCTCATCTCTATATCATTATTGGTTGTCCATGAACTCTATATTTGTATGGTTCTACAATCGTGGCAAATTTAGTTAGCATTTATTTCACATGTCATTATGAATGACAATGACTTCTTCCTTCTATATAATGACAAACGATACATTAAATAGTTTGGATGTCATTACTTTGTAACAAGATGTTTATTTGATCTACAACATATGATATCCTATTGATATTTATAAACACTTGCACACTCTTGTCATTGTAGTGGCTCATACTTATGATGTCTTAAACAAAACATGATAACATTAGTGAATGATAACATCATGGCATTATTCCCTCATCATGCAAATATGCAACTTGATTATTGTTCATGACTTGATGTGATAAGATAACAATTGATCTACAATGCTCTCTTGACTAGTTGTTCCAACTCACTATTTCAAATGACCTATTTTTGATGGAGGAATGAATAGATGTCTCTCTCATTTGTGAACAAACTTTATTGACAAAGTACCTATGTATTAGAATTGAATGTTGCACTTCTATAGATTCAACATGCACAACTGTACTTGGTTATTCTTGTCATTATTATAGTCACTTGGAATCATTAGGACTATCTCATGAATGAGATACTATCCAATGTAGACTATGTAGTTTTTCTTGTCCCATTGCCTTTCTTTTGTAGCACTATTTGCTAGAACTTGTTTGTTTCTCCATGATGCAACTATTCTCATACACTAAAAGAAATAGCTCCTTTTATCAATCATGAAAAGAAATAAGAGCTGATGCTATTTCAATTTTCTTGTTTACCTGATTTAGTCAATGTAATGCAATTTACATTCTATCCCACCATTGTGGCATGGTAATAGGTTGATCCATATATACGCTTATGGTACTATTTATTCAAATCATGCATACAAATACCTGTGAATGTCATTTTTCCAATGTCAATTGAAATAATGATGACATATGCCATGTGCATTAAATGCAGTCCTTTTTTATGGTTCAGTTCATTTTCATGGTTGCATTTCATTCCTTGAACCGTAATCATGACTATCTCCTGAAACAGAACTGATGCATATGATTGTTTTTATTATTCCTTCAGTTTGTCAAGTGTGAATGTGAATAATGATTCTTTCTTTTCTATTCATCCCTTCTGAGATTAAGGGGAAGCAACATGCTAGGCTCAACCCTTGTGGGAACCCACTTGACACCACATTTGAATGTCTTCAATCAGCTACATGACTTATCCTATACCTATACATGAAACAAATATATTAGAATAAAACAATGATGCTCCATGGTTGTTTCCTTTTCAATTCCTTCTGTGTATGGATGATATTCATTTGATCAATGCACTATACTCAAAGTATTATGCCTCTTTGGATGGATAAAGGATTTTCATAACCAGAGCTTCTAATGGGACCCTTCCCACATTTTTGCAGGTACATGTAAAGATCAGGAGCAGGACAAGAGACTACTTCAAAGATCAACAAAACAAGGCAATGATGGCTGTCATTTCTTTTTCATTCATTAGATGCATAGTATTTTATTTATATCTCCATATGTTCAGCTACAACCCATAGCTTGTGTGGGACATCTGATATGTTATCATTTCATTCAATGCAATGCTTATTCCTTTATGTATTTCAACTTGTAAATGAATAATCATTGTGATGAATAAAATACTTCTCTCTTGATTTTATATAATGCAATGAATGATTTGAAATCTTTCCTCCTTTCTTGAATAACTAAATTGCATTTAACACTAAAACATAATAACTATGCAACTAACACATAACAAAACTCAGCCAATTTTGAGCTGTGGTAAAAAATTGTAACAGTTTTGGTGACTTCTGCTATATGCTTGCCTACTAAGCATTCGACCAGTTGCCTTGAACATCCATTGGGCATTGAGTCATACTTTGTACTTCTCAAACTTAGAAAACATTGCAATTTAGCTCGCCAATAGTAACAACAATAGAAAAACTAAAAAACAAACTAAACTGAAAGCAAACTAACAGGCCCTGGTGGCCAAAAAATTGTGCAACAACACTTAGGGAAACAAAACTAACTGGAAGGAATGTGCACCACACTTATTAACTGAAGAACACTACTCTAACCCTACTCTAACAAGTCAAAGTGACTAATCAAACAAAACCGTTCACTGATTGGGTGAAATAACTACCTTTTCTCTGTAATCTGTAATACTCCATAAAATTGTGAATCATCCCAAAGAGGTGGAAAATAAAAAAATAGCCAACAAATTGCTACAACACCTCTCTAATCAAGATCATGTAATTACTCACCCATCTAACTTGTTTATTAAACTAATCAAATGAACAAGTGAACTAATAGTGTTCAACTAGGCACCTTACTTGACGATCCAGATCAGTACCACTAAGAGGCTGTTCTTCTTTGTTTGCTACCAAACTAGCTAGATACCTAATAGGACATCCTCCAAAAGGTTTGGGACTAGAAACAATAGCATTAACTGCACTTTGCATAATAGCCTGCCATGTGGCTTCTTCCTCTTCAGTCAATGGATCACCCTCCTTAGTCAAAATAGTTAATAGCTCATCTAAACCATCAAAACTTGGAAGATCCTTAGAAAGAGCTATATTAGGTTCAAAAAATTCATTATAACATGAGGATATACAATCTGAGACAAAATCCTCTTTAGTTAATGAAGGCAATAATGAACTAACCTCTTTATCAATTTGTACTTGTAATTCATCTATGCCATAGAAAGGCAGTCCTTCCCAGTTAAGAGTATGTTGTTTATTGGTTTGATCCATAACAAGTGGCTCATCTGGGAGTACAATCACATCCTCTTTTTTCTATTCAAGGTAACCATCTTCAACCAATGTTGTCATGACATCTAAATGTGAGCAAACAATCTCAATTTCTGCCTAAAATAAATCATCTTCAAGCTCTTGATTAGCTAAATCAGGACTATGTTCACAAGTCTGTCCTTGGGTCAGCAAGTTATCTTTGACTAATAGACTTGATTGCTCACCAAGGTAGGCTACTCTAGTCTTGTTCATGACAACTTCTTCATTATAGTATAATGGGAGCTCTGAGAACAAACAAGATGCTTCATCATTCAAAAGGATTTGATTTGATTCAACCTTGTGTTCAGCCTGGTAGATAGGGTCTTCATGTGATACAAGCATGCTAGATTTGGAGATAGAGCTTCCCTTTTGCTTTCCAAACTAAACTAAGGTCTCAATCACATTATTGTCCTTTCGAAACAACAATGCATGACTTCCTGCAATTTCTTCTAACTGTCCCAAATCATCTAATAAGTGAGATCCCTGCTTGCTATCCTTATCATCTCCAACATAAGTGAGTAGCTAATCAAACAAGAAAACTAAATCACATCCTTCTTCTGATCTATTCTGTACTTCTACAGATTGGACATGCACAACTATACTTGATTATTGTTGTCATTATGATAGTCACTTGGAATCATTAGGACTATCTCATAAATGAGATACTATCCAATGCGAACTGTGTAGTTTCTGTTGTCCCATTGCCTTTCTTTTGTAGCACTGTTTACTAGAACTTGTTTGTTTCTCCATGATGCAACTGTTCTCATACTTTAAAAGCAATAGCTCCTTGTATCAATCATGAAAAGAAATAAGAGCCTATGTTGTTCTAATTTTGTTGTTTACTTGATTTAGTCAATGTAATGTAATTTGCATTCTATTCCACCATTGTGGCATGGTAATAGGCTGATCCATATATGCACTTATGATACTATTTATTCAAGTCATGCATACAAATGATACCTATTTTATGATTTTATACTATCATCAAACAATCATATCTAGTTGCCTCATATTATTCACTGGCAACTTTTGACATTCAACTGATGCTATGTACCTTGAAGTTCTCATTTTTCTTTGATGTATAAAGATACTATGAAAGATATACAAATGAAATACCTGTGAATGTCATTTTTCCAATGTCAACTAAAGTAATGATGATAGCTGCCATGTGCATTAAATGCAGTCCCTTTTTATAGTTCATTTCATTTTCATGGTTGTATTTCATTCCTTGAGCTGTAATCATGACTATGTCCTTGAACAAAATGGATGCATATGATTTCTTTTATTATTCCTTCAGTTTGTCATGTGAATGTGAATAATGATTCTTTCTTTTCTATTCATCCCTTTTGAGATTAAGGGGAAGCAGCATGCTGGGCTCAACTCTTGTGGGAGCCCACTTGACACCACACGATGATTGTCTTCAATCAACTACATGACTTACCCTATACCTGCACATAAAACAAACAAATTAGAATAATACAATGATGTTCCATGGTTGTTTCCTTTTTATATCCTTCTGCATATGGATGGTATTCATTTGATCAATGCACTATAATCAAACTATTATGCCTCTTTTGATGGATAAAGGATTTTCATAACCAGAGCTTCTAATAGGACCCTTCCCACATTTTTGCAGGTACATGTCGAGATCATGTGCAGGATAGGAGGCTACTTCGAAGATCAAAAAAATAAGGCAATGATGGCTATGTCTTTCCTTTTTCATTCATTACATGCATAGTATTTTATTTATATCTGCATATGTTCAGGTATAACCCATGGCTTGTGTGGGACATCTGATATGTCATCATTTATTTCAATGCAATGCTTATTCCTTTATGTATTTCAACTTGTAAATGAATAATCATTGTGATGAATAAAATACTTATCTCTCTTGACTGTATGTAATGTAATGAATGATCTGAAATGTTTCCTCATTTCTTGAACAATTGAACTGCATTTAACATTGAAACATAATAACTATGCAACTAACACATAATAGAAGTTAGCCAATTTTGAGCTATGGTAAAAAATGGTAATAGCTTTCAAAAAAAAATTTGTCAGTTTCCCCCTCCAACATGTGCCTAGACCAATCTTAGGTCCCAATGGTTTAGTTTTAAGACATAGGTACTTTTTAAAATTGTTTTACACCCTTATAAGAGACCGAAGGGAAATTTAATTAATTTAGGTTACCCAATACATAACAATGCATGATACAACACAAAGAACATCAATGACATATGATGACACATAATATAGCACAAGGGAAAAACACAACACAAAAAACAATACAAAGGACCTATGTCTCTCCACATAGACTTAGTTGGCTCTACTAGTTTCACAAAATAGGGTCCCCTTGTATTTTCCCCATTTCCATTGGCCAGTAAGTACTTGCACACTCATTCCAATGTCAATGGTTATCACAAGTATCATAGTCGAAGCATTAATAAATAACATCAATATATGCATCAATATTAGCTCCCATATAACTAAGTGTATCCATAACAAGTCTACATTACAAAAGTAACAATAATATATTTAATAGTCAAGAAGTATTTCATAAGGTAAAATTAAAATTCTCACATAATACTGAAATCATAGAATCCCATCATGAAATAACTCACTACACAAGATATCAAATATGAAATACCAACTAACATATGGTCAAAACATGTCCATAACCGTATCAATAGCTTAACATGTCACAAGACTGTAAATTCCATACATGTATAGATAACCATCATGCATCAAAATGTATATACCAAAGCCAAGATCTAGACAAGTGCTAGTAAGGAGAATACAATATCTAAACATGATAATAAAATAGACAAGAGTAGTAGCATATCTCACCTTCCGATGAACAAAATGGTCTGACAATGATAGACCTCAAATTACTTATGTGATTTGACATAGTGAATTTATCTTCCATTTTGAACCTAAATAGTTGAAGTTTTAGGGAAAACTTTGTATTAACTGCTTTTGCTCCAAACATTTTATTTGGATTATCCCAAATTTATGTTGATGATTTGTCTAAATCTATATGATGTAATTTAGAGTTAGAAAGAGAAAGACCAATAATAGCCTTGGCTTTATCATCTCTGTTATTCCAATCCAATAACTTATTTGCATATGTAGGTGGTTTTTCCTTCCCATTTACTGATCCCCATAAATTTTTATTCATTAGTTGCATTTGAATTTGAATTTTCCAAGTATGAAAATTAAATCCAGAATATTTGTCTAAAGGAAGGGTTAAAGCAAGAAGTTGAGTATACATTTCGTGGAAGTTTTCCACAAATGAAAAATGCCTCTTGAAATGGGTACTCGTTTAAAAAAAATGGGTACCCATTAAGGATCGGGCTCCCGAAGCAAAACGGCTACCCGTTTTCAAAAAAATAAAAAAGATTAGCCATAGGCATGCAAACAAAAAAAATATTTTGAAAATGGTTACCCATTTTCAAAAATCTTTTTTTTACATGTCTATGGTTAATTTTTATATTATTTAGAAATGGGTACCCATTATTTTTAAAATGGGTACCTGCTATTTTTAAAATGGGCAGCCATTTATAATGGGCACCCATTATGAATGAGCACCCATTTATAATGGGTACCTGTTTCAAAAATTTTAAAATTTTAAACCCACCAATTTGCATTGGTTTTAGGATTGGAAACCCGAGCCTTAGCTTTGGACCTGCAACTAGGAGACCATGAAAATAGCAAGAGAAAAAACTAGTTTCACCACTATGGCTGATGAACTTTTCTTTCAGAATATATTAATGAAATTAAAACCAATTATAGATCTCAAAGTCTAGTTTTTAAATATGTAATTTTTTTTACTATTGAACATAATTTGTTATTTATTATTTATTTCCAAATAAACAAACTCATAAACTCTAAATAACATAGGTTACTTTTTTTTTTAATAACTTTTGATTTTGAAAGTTTCTTGAAAAAATGATTATGTCTAACCAAACTAAACATCATTCTCTACATGATGAAAAAATGGGTACCCATTATTTTTAAAACGGGTACCTGCTATTTTTAAAATGGGCAGCCGTTTATAGTGGGCACCTGTTATGAATGAGCACCCATTTATAATGGGTACCTGTTTCAAAAATTTTAAAATTTCAAACCCACCAATTTGTATTGGTTTTAGGATTGGAAACCCGAGCCTTAGCTTTGGACCTGCAACTAGGAGAACATGAAAATAGAAAGAGAAAAAACTAGTTTCACCATTATGGCTAATGAACTTTTCTTTTAGAATATATTAATGAAATTAAAATCCATTATAGATCTCAAAGTCTAGTTTTCAAATATGTAATTTTTTTTACTATTGAACATAATTTGTTATTTATTATTTATTTCCAAACAAACAAACTCATAAACTTTAAATAACATAGGTTACTTTTTTTTTAATAACTTTTGATTTTGAAAGTTTCTTGAAAAAAGGATTATGTCTAACCAAACTAGACATCATTCTCTACATGATGAAAAAAAAATTAGTGAATTGATTGGTTTAGCTCAAATATGTTGGTCATACATGAGGGGTTTTAAAAACACTAATTAGGGCCATTAGAAATTTATAAAAAAAATATCTATCAAAAAATTACAAAAAAATATCTTGACTAAAATTCAACATCCTAAGGGGGATGTCAATTTTTTGCTCTACATGTCGAGCTAGGGCATTTGTGCCCTAGCTTGATCCTCTGGTTTTTTCTTGGCCATGTGAAGTTTGGGGAGCGCATGCATTTTTGGGAGGTCTGGGGTTGTGATTTTTTTCAGTGCAAAGTTTTTTCATCTACATCTGTGTCTTTTCTCCCTGAGTGTGTTAGGGTTTTTTGCCTAGTTGGTTTGGGTCTGCAGTTCAAAGGTAATGCTGGGTGGTGGGTTGGTTAAACCCTAGCGGTGGTTCTTTTTTCTCGGGGGCCTCCATGCCCGCCTTGGGTCTTGTTTAGTTTCAATGCCAATCAAGGAGTCTTCAGGGGCTAGTCCCAAGATGAATTTTCGCTCAGCAGCGGTTGGTACGAATTCTCCTTCGCATGCTTCAAAGGTTTTTAATAATAACTTGTTCACACCAGATCTGGGGTTGGTTGGTTTAGGTTTGTCTAGTGGTACATAGATTATGAAGATCAATGGATGTCTTGAACATTGTGAGGAGAGGCCAAAATTGGTTATCCCGCTGGAGATGATTGCGGAAGATATTGACTATTATTTGAAACATGCATTGCTATACAAGTTTATAGGAATGCGTGTTTCATTACAATTTCTTGAATCGCGGGCCCAACGGACTTGCATGCCAAAAGGAGAAATGGAGGTTATACTTTTAGCAAATAACTATTCCATGGTTTCATTCAATTGCTTGGCGAATCGCAACAAGGCCTTTTAAGGAGGCCCCTATTTTCATAATCAGATTGGGTTATTTATTAAACCTTGGCATGCGGGATTCATTCTTGCTGAAGAACTTCTGAACTGGGTTCTAGAATGGGTTCAACTTCTGAGGTTTCCTATGGAATGTTGACGGGATGATGTTTTGCACTTGCTGGCTTCGATGCTAGGAAAACCAGTTGGTGCTTCATAGCAGACTCAAGTTAAAAAGGTGAAGAATTTTGCTCATATCTGTGTTGAGATTGATTTAAGTAAACCTTTGCCAGATTCGATAGATATGTGTGTGGGTCCTTGCTGTTGGGTGCAGCAATTGGACTATGAGACTCTTCCTTTTCAATGTCATCTCTGTCATGAATATGGACATTTGCAGAGGAGATGCCCAAAGGCTAGGCCTATGAATTCCTAGCCTTCTCAACCTCCCCACAATCCCCCTAGGGTTGAAAAGGGGAAGGAACCCATTCCTTGTGATGTGGATGGGGCTGATGGTTTTATTCCTATCAAGGCTCGAAACAGGAATTGTGGTCAAAAGAGGACTTTGAAGGAAAGGTAGGATGAAGATTCTTTCAATAGATTTTATGTTTTAGATGATCTCATCTAGCAAGAAGTGAATCCGGGCTTGGTGAATCTTGATCAGGGTGCTTTGGGTACAAGACAGGAGGGCCTTCTTTCTAAAGCTACTCAGGTTTTACAGGATAATAGGGCTTTGCAAATGAACACAGATGTTCAAATGGAAGTCCAGGTGGAATCAGTTCCTATTATAGTAGGGAAGAAGGGTGGTGAGGATGGATCTCCTCTTGTTTCGAATGTAGGTACTGAGGGGGTGAAGAATAATAAGTCTTCTTCTTCTCATTTGGGTCTTCATCAAAAGGATCCAAAAAAAGGGGCTAGGGAGAAGTCTTCCAAGCTTGGTAGAAAAAAGGATTTGGAAAAGATTAAATTAATAGGGGAAACTTTGGTAGAGTCAGGGTCTGTTAAGACTCGAGATTCTCATTTTTCAAGCCCCTTGAAATGACTGTTCTATCTTGGAATGTAAGGGGCTTGAACAATGGCCCTTGACAAAAAGTTGTTCATGATTTGGTTAGAAGTCAATCTCCTGATGTTCTTTTCCTACAGGAGACTAAGTTATCAGTGGAGTGTATGTTTGGTTTAGTGCCCAAGTTGTGGGGGAGTGGAGAGTGCCAGTGTATTGGTGCTCAAGGGTCTATTGGGGGAGTGGCTTGTTTATGGAATCCTCAGAAGATCTACCCTCTTTGGTGGCTATCCTTTCAGTCTTCTATCTCTATGATTGCGTCTTGTTTTAAGACGAGGGAGTCTGTTCTCTTCTCCAATATCTATGTGCCTACTGAACTTCAGGGTAAGCAACTTTTGCAGTCCCATATCTGGTTTGTCCGAAGCATGGTTCCTTTCCATCTGTGGATTATGGCTGGAAACTTCAATGCTATTTCTGAGTTAGCTGAGAAGCAGGGTGGTATTACGAGGCTTGAGCTTTCTGCATTTCTACTTCAGGATAACATCTTAGCTTTAAATATTGTGGATATCAAGCCCATTAATGGCTAGTTTACATGGAACAATCAAAGGATTGGGAATAACTGCATTGCGGAATGACTTTACTTCTTTTTGGTTTCTTTCTACTAGGTTAGTGGGTTGTGGTCTTCTAGCTCTAAAATTTTGGATTGGAGGGGCTCAGATCATTGGCTTATCATGCTGGATATTTCTTAATCTCATGTGCCTTAGTCTCCTTCTTTCAAGTTCTAGCTTATGTGGTTGCATGACTCCTCTCTCCATAACCATGTTGCTAAATGGTGGAGGTATGGTAGACCTGCTTATGGTACAGCAATGTATACTTTTTCTAAGTTACTTTAATTTACCAAGTATCAGCTTAAACGTTGGAATTGGCAATGCTTTGGAAACATTTTCCATGCTAAGACTGCTGTCCAAGCTGAGTTGGATGGTATTATGAGGTTGATCAGGGAGGATGGAGTGACTGAGGACCTACTGCAGGAGGAGACTAGGGCTCTGAAAGCACTAGAAGAGTGTGAACTTCGAGAGGAAGTTTTTTGGAAACAAAAGGTTTAGATTGAGTGGCTTTAGGAAGGGGATAAAAATACTATTTTTTTCTTCAACTCGGTGAAAGCCAGGAGACATGGCAATTATATTTCTGCTCTGGTGAATGACAGGGGTGAAACTCTTTCTTCTTTTCATGAAATCACATGTGAAGCTTTGCAATATTTTGCTTCATTATTCAGGAAGGACTTGCAGGGGGGTTCTGATGAGGAATCTCAGGTCCTTTCTTGTATCCCTTCTTTGGTATCTAGCGAGATGAATGAGCATCTTATGAGTGATATTTTGATTGAGGAGCTAGAGGGGATTGAGTTTCAAATGAAGAGGGGGAAAGCTCCTGGCCCTGATGGTTTCTTGATTGAGTTCTTTAAAGAATTCTAGGAGATTATCAAGTTGGACTTGTTGGCAGTTGTTTAGGAGTCTCATAAGAATAAACAAATGTTACAGGCTTTGAATTCTTCCTTCCTTATTCAAATCCCAAAGTGTGATGGGGTGGATAGGTTAAGTCAATTTCGTCCTATCTCTCTTTGCAATGTGATTTATAAAATTATCTCTAAATTGATTGCTGATAGGTTGAAAAAATGGCTTAAAGTGCTAATCTCTAAGGAACAGAGTGGTTTTGTGGCGGGATGGCAAATTCTAGAAGGGTTGTTATCGTAACTGAAACCATTCACTCTATGGCCAGTTCCAAAGACAAGGCAATGTTCATCAAGCTTGTTATGGCTAAGGCTTATGACAAGGTTAGATGGTCCTTCCTTTGGAAGGTTCTTAGTGCTTTTGGTTTGGGGATGAGTGGATTTATTGTGTTATGAGTTGTGTTACTTCAGTCTCCTTCTCTGTGTTAATAAATGGTGAGCACTCTAAGCTTTTTGGTGCCTCTCAGGGTTTGCGGTAGGGTGACCCCCTCTCTCCTTACTTGTTTCTTCTTCTTGTTGAAGGTCTGGGATGTTTGCTAAGAAGGAATGTGGAGTTAGGTTTCATTCATGGGTGGGGGTGGGGAGGTGGTTTACCTCCTCAGTCTCACTTGCAGTTTGTTGATGACACTACTTCGATGGGTATGGCTACAATTAGGGAAGCTTCAAATTTGCACAAGGTGTTGGATGTTTATCTTGTTGCTTTGGGCCAATTAATTAATGAAGATAAGTCTTCCATCTTTTTGTTCAATACTCCGAGTTCTATTCAAAGGAGACTTGCTCATATCTTGAGATTTCAGACTAGGGTTCTCCCTTTGACATATCTTGGTATTCCCATCTCTGTTGGAAGACTACCCAGGGATTCTTGGCACAATATTCTAGGTAAATTTCATGTGAAAGTTAATCATTGGACCCATCATTGGTTTCCTTTGCGGGTCATGTTCAGTTGCTCAAGTCTATGGTGCAAGCCCTCCCCATTTATAGATGTATGATTCAGGTGGCCCCTTTGAGTTTTGTTAGGGAATTGGATTCCTTACCAAGACATTTTTTATGGGATAGTAGCTTATTGTCCTCTAAATGGAGCCTTGTCAGATGGGACATTGTTTGTAGCCCAAAGTAGTTTGGTGGCCTTGGGTTAAGGCAGTCATCATTGTTAGGGATGACGCTAGCTTCTAAATTATATTGGTGGTGGTGTGTGGAACAAGATAGGATCTCGGCCAGGATATTAACACAGAAATACTTCCTGGGGATTCCTCAAATTGATATTCCTCGTTATCCCCTTGTGGGGAAAGGCTCGGTGATTTGGAGTATGCTCAAGAACGGGGTTGCTTTGGTCAAGGATGGCTTATTTTGGATTTGTAAAAGAGGGACAAAAGCTCATTTTTGGTCTAATTCTTGGGATGGTTTTCCTCCTATTGTTTCTCAGTTTTCTAATTTGGTGACTCTATGCTAAAGGTTCTGTGAGGCAGGTTGGTCAAGGATGAGTGACTTCAAGTCCTTTTCTTCTCATGGGCAGTTGGTGGTGGTGAGATGGAAGAATCATGATGAGTGGCCTGTTGTTGGTATGGAGGAGGAGTGTGTTGAGCTTCATAGCATCCTTTCTCATAGATGTTGTAGCTCCCTCTAGGAAGGGGATGTTCTTTCTTGGTTTCCTAATCCTAAGGGTGTCTATACTATTGCTTCTGGATATCAAGTGTTGTTATCTCACCGACTGGATGGGGTGGAGGTTCACTGGTGGAAGAAAGTGTGGAATAAGCTTTATTGGCCAAAGTGTAACTGCTTTATTTGGACTTTGGCTTGGAATAGATGCTTGACATGGGATAATATTCAGAAGTGGGGTTTTCAGGGTCCTTCTATGTGTGTTTTGTGTGGATGTGGAGAGGACTCCTCTCACTTGTTCTTCCATTGTCCCTTGACTTTGCAGCTTTGGCATTTTTGGTGGGAAGTTTGGAAAAGCCCCTGTGTTCATGCTTCCTCCCTGATGGATTTTTGGAGTAGTCTGGGTAGACCTCCTTCTATGGCCTCTTTCTTGCAAGATGTGTGGTATGTTGGGCCTTCCTTCATACTCTGGTAGATTTGGTTGGAATGAAATCAAAGAATATTTTGAGGTGAGAAGCTATTGATTCAACAAGTTTGGCACAGAATTATTGGTATAATTCAGAAGATGGTGGAAGCTAAGTATGATGTGGTGTTCCCTTTGGAGAAAGGGGATGCTGCGCTGGTGGATAGATTGGGTATTCAGGGGTTGTCTTCATCTTCTGCTTGTGTTAGGAGAGGAAGGCGGGTGAATAAGAAAGTGTAAAGGGTGGGGAGTTGGCTACCCCTTTGGCTAGCATTTTAAAGCTCAATACTAATGGTTCTTCAAGGGGCAATCCTGGGGCTGCTCAGATTGGTGGGGCTGGCAAGGATTTTTCAGGATCGATGATTTTTTGCTTTTCTATCATGAAAGAGTGCAGACTATCAACCTTATGGAAGGTTTGGCAATCCTCTACGCTTTGGAGAGGGCTTATTCTTTGGGATGGTGCAAGGTTATCTGTGAGTCTGATTCATAGGTTTTGATTAATTTGATGAATAAATAGAAGGTATCTTATGTTAGTTAGTAGTTGGCTATGATGGTGCAGCAGATTCTGCAGATAAGTTCTTTGATGGAGATGGTGTCTTTTGTCCATATTCCAAGGGAGTGGAATAGGGTAGCAGATTGTTTGGTTAAGTGGGCCTCTGAGTATTTAGATGGCTAGAAGATTGATGAGTGGGAGTAGGTTCCTCATGAGCTTTGACATGACTTGGAGAGGATTCTTACCGAAGATGGGAATGGTATTGGTGAAGAATGATGTTGTTTCATGCTTTGTATAGCTATTTCTTATGGTTTCCCAAGGCCTTGCCCCTTTGATGTTTTGTAATGTTCTTTTCTGAATTTCAATAAAGTTTTTACCCATTTAAAAAAAAAATTCAACATCCTTAGAATCTTTCCATAAAAGGAATTAGAAAAATACATTAATTTAGGTTAAATTATGTTGGTCATAAACATACATGCTTTTGCAAAAAAATAGGGGACTTTTAAAAATCCACGTTTTGTACATCCAATAGAAAACCAACTTGCATCATCTGGGTATTAGAAAAAAATACATATTTGAAAACTAGATACAAAATCCTACATTTCTTATTTTTATGTCATCTTAATATTTTATGTACAAGTGCTTCAAATTGTCACTCCAAGTACGACAAAATTTAAAAAATAGGAACAACACTTCCACTTTTTGGCCAAAAGGTGAACTCATCTTCTTGCACTTACCTGAATCTCCATCTCAAAAAAATACTCAGAAAAGAAACAATATGACCAAATTCAAAAAAAACTTCATAAAATTTCATTGACCATTTCTCCTATCCAAAGCATCATAAATATATGAACCTACTTGATCTTCATATTTCTCACACAAACAATGTATACACCTTTTTGATGCCATATGATGATTACAAATCACATATGTAATATTTCCTTTGCAAGTTCCATTCCACTCCCACGTTTCTTGGTACACTCCTATATTGGGTGCACTCTTTTTGCTCAGGCTTCCTTTCAAATGTTAACAATAATACACCTAATAATGTGTACTCTGGATGCATTCCTCACACCTCTACAAATACAAGGTTTTAAGGTTGTGACTTATATGCTAGAGGATATTGTTGAAAATCTTCTGGCAGATCAAGTGTCTCCAAGACCATGGCATGCTCCAATTCCCTTAGAATATTCTCTACACTACTCTCCCATTAAATGAATGCAACAGATTGAATCACCTTCCTCACATTACACAAGATTAGATAACTACTCTGATACCAAATGATAACATAAATGCTTGATTGTTTATTTGATGAAGTTTTACGAGACTATTTATACAAAGGAGAAATGTAGGTGGAGGAGAAATGTAGTTGTGATAACAATAATTGCATAACTAGTAACTAAAACTGCATGACTAGCTAACCACATAACCGGATAATATATTAAACAATGTAATATTAAATGAAATGTTATGCTAACACCCTTCTCTCTCTATATATCTCTCTTCCATTACCTCTCTCTCTCTCTTAATCTCTCTCCCTCTCTCTCCATCTCTATCTTCCCTTCTTTGATCCTGTATCTTTCTGTACATTGATGGATAAAGTAGATGCTATAAAAAGGAAGAGTGAAATGCCAATCTTCACAAAACATTGCAAGGCATTGTGGAAAGTCGATTTTCCCAAAGCATATTTAATCCTAAGATATGTTGCACTATACATTTGAGCTTGATATTGAGATGATTTTGTGATGTTAGCTCAATGAAGTCTCTTTTTTTAATAAAATGAAGTGGTCATATTCTTTAGTAAGCTAAATTCTAGTCTATTGATGTCTTGACATATATGTATTGGAAAAAAACATTATCTATTTAGAACAAGGTATGGACATCAATCAAAACATTTGAATAGTCTTGAATTTATTTTAATGGTATTAAAATAGAATAGAAATAGGGCATGTGGACTATTTGAAAAAATGTCACCTAGTATAATTTTTAAACCAAACATTCTCACCAATAAATTGACTACCACTTAATTATTTTGAATTTTCCTCTTTGATTTCTTTATTTTTTATTACTATTTATTTTATCTTTCCTTGCTAGGAGACATGAGAAGGAACTTTCTAATTATTGTAAACGTCACATTTTGTTTTACTTTGTTGTCTCATTATTAAAATTTGTGCATCATATCTTACACATCTCTCTTTCTCTCTCCCACCCACTTCTTCCCTCTCTCTTACTCTATCTTCCTCTTTCTCTGTTTATCTTTCTCTTCCTCTTTCACTCATTCTCTTCCTTTCTCTCTATCCCTATTTCTATCTCTTCTATCTCTTTTACACTTATTTTATTTACACATCACTATAATTCCTTTTTAAATATTCCCAAATTTATGATTCTAAAAACATTAATATCGAAGAGTAGTGGAAGTTCAATTGCCATGTCTTTAAGTGAATGATGATTCTCTTGTATCCCTATGGCCTATGTCATTATCTAAAATTGAAAGAGATTTATGGTATTTAATATATCCCATGAACCAGAACTTGAGATTGTCCACAATCACCACTTGAATATACTTTTTTGTTGGATTATCTCTGTTGGTCAAGGGATCCACAACCTTCACCATAGGTATTTCCACCAACATACAACACAAGCAACTAGTCCACCTCATCTTTCATAAATTGTGGGATTCTGCTACTCAATCCTAGCATTTCATTTGATACATGTAAATAGTGAATGCTTTCAAACATGCAAGTGGTATTCATCCATAGGCATTAATAGCTATAAAATGTTGATACAAAAGTTCTTTCATTTCACATGTATAGACAAAGGTAAAGCGTATAAGGAATGAGCATGATAATTTGAATCATCTTGCATCACTCTAAACAATTATCAGTTGTTGATCTCTCAAAATAGGTCATGTCATCTTTGGATCATTGGCATGAAATGAGCGATTGAAATTCACTCTCTTTTCTTGATCATTGGATCACTGGCATGAAAAGTACCATTTCATGAGACTCTAATGGAGCTATCCAAAGCAAAACTCCAATTTGGAATTCTCATTACATGTATCATCTTTTGATTGTTGGCATAAAATGACTGATCAAAATGTAGTCTCTCTCTCTCTCTCTCTCTCTCTCTCTCTCTCTCTCTCTCTCTCTCTCTCTCTCTCCATCTATCTTTCTTTCCCTCTCCCTCTTTACCTTTCTATATCTCTATCTCTCTTTCTGTCGTGCTTTATAGCTCTATCTCTCTCCATCTCTTTGTCTTCCTCTCTATCTATCCACATCTCTCCCTTTCTTTCTTCCTCTATTTCTCCTCTCTCATTATCTCTTCTGATCTATCTTCTTTCTTCTTTATTGCCATCTCTCTTTATCTCTCTTTCTCTATCTCTCTCTCTCTCACTCTCCCTCTTTATCTCTCTTGCTCTACCATTCTATCTCTCTCTATCTCTGTCACTCACCATCTATATCTTCCCTTCTTTCTTCCTCTACTTCTCCTCTCTCTCTCTCTTGATTTCTCTATTTATCTCTCTATCTCTCTCTCTCCCCTTTTCTTTCTCTATGTCCTAGATGTAAAATAATGAGTGTCAATGCTTTGGCATAATGGCCATGTAGGTTTTTGAGTAGTATTCCTATCTATGATAAGGGTACCCAATAACATTCACCAATGTCAATGAGTTGTGAAATGTCATATACTTCCAATTCCACGAACACTCTTATGAAATTTAGTGCATGGTGTAGGTTACTCTTTATTATGTATTTAAATCATTTAATCCCCACTGATTTTCTAATTTAAGTTGTTTAAACTTTCTCTTGGCTCAATCTAGGAGTTCCTTTTCAAACCTTGGCAAGTAGTGGGAGGCCACTCTTTCTTTACTCTATACCTCTATGATAAGTGCCCAACATACCCAAAAATACAATTTTGTCGTGGCAAAGAAATCAATTCAAATAATCATAACACATGGTCCAATCATGTACAACCTATTGGCACCTAAAAAACAATTTTCAAAATGCCCTTTCTATCCCAAAATATCTAAAATTCATGTGTAAAATTCCATAGCAAATGTCACCTTTGGATAGAGAATTCCATTCTGAGCAACTTTGCCTTTTGAACCATCTCAAAATTCCTTAATATGAAAAAGTTATCCTTTGTTAATGTTTGGTCAAAAAATGGTCATGTCTTGTTCCCTTTTGTCCCTTAGAAATTTTTTCATATTTTGCCTTATTTTTAGCAAATCGGCAAAATCCTTAATCTACGAACTTGCTCACAAGTTCCTTTTTTTTGTTAGCTTGAACTGACAATGAGGTTTGTTGATAACTATATAGTGTAGGCTAGTAGCAAAGAGACAAAAGTGAGAAGAAGTCTTTTATCAGCGAAGTACAAAAGTTCTGGAATCTGAAGGTTCACTTATGGCAAAGTTTGCCGATAGTGAAGAAGTTGAGGAAGCTGCCATGATGTAATTTCAAAACACTAGTAGAATTTGGCAAATAAATGACTACGTGATTAAAACTTTTAGTCACGACAACTAAAAATGACTAAATTCTACTAATTTTTTGCAATGCAACTATAAATGACTAAATAAATGACTAATTAATTTGATCATTAGGTAAAAAACACAACTAAATAATTAGTCACACAAATAAAAATGACTAAGTAATTAGTCACACAAATAAAAATGACTAAATAATTAGTCACAAAAATAAAAATTAGACAATATGATATTAAAGTGGGCAATTCAAAAAAATATTTCCAATTAGAAAGACATGGAAATTTAGAGAGGGAATTTTTTTTGGTGAAAAATAATTCAAACAAACGATACCCCTATATCATCATGTGATAGAGAAGAGTTTTCGAAATATGGTGAGGTAGAGTTATGCTTTAAAAAGGGTTTTGCAGTTGGAATCAAAGGTCAAGGGTTGCAATGGACGCAACGATGGATCTGATGCAAAGATTGCCACCTACGCAATCACAAAACATGCTTAATAACTTGTTGGCTCTCCTTCCCAAGCACTCCGCTAAGTTCATCTCATGCATCGATCAGTCCCTCCAGGTAACCCCCATTGTCTGCTTTTATTTGCCCTCTCATTTTACCCCATCTACCCAATACAGTTTTGGCTAAATTTAATGATTTATTGTGTATTTGTTTATTGCAAATTTGTTATGATCTGGCATGAATTTTTTTATTTTTCTGGGAAGTTCTTTTGAAAATAAATAATGTTCATGTCTATAGATTGCCAACGGTATGGACTTCAACATTTATTAATATATATAGTGTCTCAAGGATATGGTTTGTGTATCCATGTTGAATCGTAGTAAATTACAGTCACATAATTTGATACACTATGAGAATACCACTTATATGCATAGAATGTTGTAAAGAATTATAAAAGCCCTCAAACCATAAAAAAATTAAATAAAGTAAATAAAGTAAATAATCCATTTAAATACAACATCACAAGAAACGAAAGTAAAAAGATGTAATTAATCCACTTAATTACAATATAAAAGATAAAAATGTGTAACTAATCCGCTTATTTACAATATCACAAGTAAAAAGATAATCTCATCAATAAAAGTCATTAAATAGATTACAAAAGTCACGTGCTCAATCTAGGTGAAAGCACTATAAATAATATACAAACTCCTTTTGTAATCATGCCATAATATGTATTCAATTACAAGTTGCAATAATCATGTACAAAAAGAATAAATAAATCAACACACTCATCAATCACCATGAACCAAGTGGTTCTCCTATGAGCCAAGAGATGGGAACATGGCCTAGGTACTTTTCCACCCAACCATAAAGTAATTACACTTCCTTGGATCCCTTTATGAAACAAAGGAAACCCAACCCTACACAAAATGTCTAGCTACCTAGAACAACTAGCAAGTGGGAACTCCCGATGCAACCTGATGTCTTAATGTGCAATTCTAAATAATGAAAATGAAGATTGTCTCACAACAAGATGTGGGAGAGATATATATAAATAAGTTTGCTAGACAAAATAATTATCTTTTTCAATGATAGCTCAATTAAATCTAATCCTTTAAAATAGTAACCTAGTTCAATTCCTGAAAAGAGGAAAAGCCATCTCTAATAATCCACATTCAACATCCTTGCCCAGAAAGTAACCCAATAACATCCCTAGACAAAAATCTAATTTTCCCCAAGAAACAAGTAAATAAATAAATAGAATAAAACAATCAATGTTCAACTACAATTAAATTCAAAGATCCCTTTTCCAAAAAATGTCAATCAAGGAAACACACACTTTCCAAGCAAAAATGCATCATTTGTTCATACAATTGCATCTAAAGGTTGTCAAACTAGTTTTATTTCCTAATTCATTTCTAATTCATATTCCATAATATATAAAGTTTTCTAATAATTCAAATTAAGTATATCGATTCTTTTCAAGAAGTATTAATAAGACAATGATGTTTACATCTCATTTACTCCGTCATAATAACATATAAGGAAAATATAATTTTTAATTATAATCTATTCATTAAAATTAATCAAATAGACTTATAAATATATTATCTATAATATTATTAAATTCTCTAATCTTATTGTTAAAATAATTTGTAGAAAACTAAGATTATCTACTTCCTATCCATTGCTAAGAATGGTTTCCACCTCAAATAATCATGGTTTTCACCACAAATAATTATAGGTAATAACCAAAATATCAAACAATCTCTGTTCTGAAATTAGCTTAACTATTTTAAAGAGTTTATAAGAATGTATATGAACTTTAAAATGCAGGCTACAAGAAGTACAAAACAGGTTGCTACAGGAATAGCAGAACAGTTTGCTATAGGAACAACAATAAAATAAGTAAAAGAAAGCTATAGGTAAAGAATTCAGGTTTACAAAGACATGATAAAGAATGGATTAACACTGACTAAAAACATAAATATAGATCTGCATCAAGGAGTTATTTTCTACCATCTAAGTTTGTAAGAATTGTTCTCCATAACAAGGCTGATTCATTTCTAATAGTAAAGTATAGAGAAAGACATGAGTCTACTGAGTATAAAATATAGTTTAGACTAGTGGCCAAAGGATAATGGTATGTTTTTAATTTTGTTTATAAGTCTAATCATTTGGCAAGTCATGGTAAAAGAAGGCTGGCGACAGGGACAACAAAACCACAAAGATGGTCAATAATGAATAGACCATCCAAGGAAAAGAAGAAAAGATAGGTTTATATGCACAATACAGAGATAAATATGATGTCGACAGAGGTAAATATAACACAAGTCATTCTTTATGCAGACCAACGCCTTAAAAAACAAGGCAGATTCCAAATTGACATGAGGAAAGAAAAAATGCAAACCATAAAAGAATAGTATATAGGCTAGATTGCTATGTATTTATTAGCCATAATCAATCATATTTTATTGCAATTAAATAAGGAAAAATACCTAGGTTTTGTTTGCTGAAGAAGAGATCGATTCTGCTTGATGTCACTAGTTTTTGTTCTTCCTGTTGCTAGTTTTTGTTCTTCTTGTCACTGGTTTCTGTACTTCTTGTCACTGCTAAAAAAAAATAATAGTAACATTTCTTTTCTTCTACTGCCAAAAACGTGCTGTTTTCTCCTCCTTTTCTCTACCTAGCCTTTTTCTTTTTATCTCCAATTTGTCCTCTTATTTTTGGTGTTTTATTTAGGTTTTCTTTTGCTTTTTAATAACTGAAATCTTCTTCCAAGTTTGCAAGAAATTTGGCCTTTGAAAAGCCTCCAAAATTAAAATAAAATAAACTTATTTATTTCTTGTGGTTGCATGACAAAAATATTATTCTTTTAACTCTTTTATTAGAATTCTAAATATAATATTCATAATAATAAAGCAATTTATCTAATTTAAAATAAGTAATAACCATTTCTTTTAATTCCTATATTTAAATTTCTAAATATAATAGTTATTATTAATATAATTTATTTATCTTCATAATAGCCTAATCACATAAATCAAACAAGAAGTATTTAAAATAATATAAAATAATATGTATATAGATATATCTATTGCAATTTAAATTTAATTGTTTTAAGTTTATTCTAGATTTTGTCTTCCAAACTGTTGCAAGTATGGGCCTAACCAGTGTTGTCATTGATGTCAACATACTCCTGTTGCATTAATTATAAGGATTGGATGAGCTGTGTGCTGAGGATATTGAGAAAATTAGTCTCAATCAAGAATAGTGAAGATCAGTGATGACATTAAGGTAAAAGTCCAAGATAGGATGAGTATCAAAGGATACAGTTTAAAGGATTTGTAGATATATGTCTTAAGGTGGTCCAATAGAGATTTCAGAGGTTCGCATGAAGATCTAATGAAATTGTGGCCACTCAAGTAAAACCAGTTCCGGTAGATGTTCAGTGATGACAGATTGATACAGACAGGTCCGGTGAGATCCAGAATTGTATTTTCCTATTCTATAGGTTTGAGGGAGTGTTGAGGAATTCTTTGTGGAGTGTCAACTAGATTGGTGCATGGTTTGAAGGTCCGCAAGTATCTATTCCTTTGTGACAATAATGATAGACTATGTTCTTGAGGTTCCGGATGAAGGAGAGAAGGATCTCAGTAAGCAAATGAAGTGTGGATGTTCTTGGTGATTCAGGCAAGCTTGTGGTGATCCTTGGATCGTGTCTAGTTCATGTTGGTGGTCTGCATTGAAGTTGGAGTTCGCATTTGAAGAACAACTTTTGGATGATGGTGTTCTTCTTGAGACAAGCCAACTGGATAAGTTACACATCTTACGGATGTTCTTATTGATGTTTGCCGACTTAGATGATCATTCCTAAGTTGATGTCTTGTATAAATAAGGGATTGCAAAGTCATTTCAAAGTTGTCCTTGTGGAGATGAGTATGTGGTAGCGAGGAGGAGAGCAAAAGGTAGAGCAGAAGTATTGGGCTTAAATGGAATTGATTCAAGCATGGTGAAGATGCTATTCTCCAGTTCATGTATGTGACACTTATTTCTTTGTAGACAGTGTGTCTCTTGTAGGCAGTGAGCCTCTTGTGAGTAGTGTGCTCAAGAAGTGAGCCCTAATTGGCATGTGCCATTTGTTCTTTCTATTCTTCTAACAGAGGATACTTTCTTGGGTTAATCATCTCGTGGTTTTTTCCTTAACCGGGTTTTCCACATCAAAATCTTGCTGTCTCATGTGTGGATGTGTTTCTGCTCTTGATTTTCTGCATTGTGTTTCTAGATTAATTTATTATTATACTACTGAGTTGCTAAGTGGAATTAAGTGTGTAATTGAAGGAAGTTTTGTACAACTAATTCACCACCCCTCTCAGTTGTGTGCCCTAAGTCTAACACAAACATCTATATTTAAATAATTAGGAAACTATTTATTATTAAATAATATAAATACATCAATTAAATATATATATATATTCACCATTTAAATATAATTACATCATAAAATACACCATTTAAAATATAATTTGAAAAGACATTAATTTTTATAATCAAATCACGTATTCAAAAGAATTTTCTTAACAATTAAAAGAACAATAATTTTCTAAATATCAAACCATCAATCACAATTATTATTGACATAATAATGCATACAAAACCATTCAAAAATGCAATCTGAGACTACATGAGTGTGTGAGTGCATCAGGGTTAACCATCGCAAACAGTTCTTGCCAAGTGGCTAGAACACCTCTACCCCAACCATGTTCTCGTCTTCAACAAGTACTTTTATTCATTCACACTCAACTCAATGTCAATAAGTTAGTGCCTCAAAACATAGCTAAAGAAAAACATTATAATCATATCGATAATATTTAATATTTAAATCAACTTTCAAATTTACACAAATATAACTTTATGATAATTACCTTCACACACGTGGAAGTTACTTAAAGTAAAATAATCATTGTAAATGTTCATTAATCTAGAATAATTTTATAGTCCATAAAAATGAGATGTGACAAGAATCTTATTTGTAGTAAGCATTGACTCTGGTGCTGCTCAAATTCATTGTGGACTTGATCCCAACCTCGCCTGTTGGGGTATGCCTTAATCAATTTTAGTACTTTATTATGTTGGATTTGAACCAAGGCCTCCCTTGCGAAAGCATGATGATTTATTTTTACCACTTGAACTCATTCCATTTAACAAAATTTAGAATGTATTTATGTGCATATTTATTTATTGAAAATGTGTTTTTTTAAATCTAAATAATTATGTTTCTATAGGGGTAAATCCCAGGGCATGGGTACCTCTAAATTTAGAGGCTTTCCTTAGCTCACTTACAATTACTCTAGAGTATCCCATCACAATCCCATGAACCCTTGATCTCTATGTTAGCCACAATGTAGAGCAATAGATTGCAATGCTAGAAACAAAACTTAAAAGGCATAGGCCATAGTCCCACATATATAACAACATATTGTTGTCAAATCAGACATATTTAGTGCAAATATGTTATAGTCGCCTTAATTCTTGCTTTGTGGGGAAAATACTTTTTGAAAGAAACAAGAGAGTCAAATTATGTTAATGTGCATGGATAGCCAAAGGCCCAAAATTTAAAGTACCTAATTCCTCAAGAATATGCCCATTACTCACTGCAACCTTGAACTGACTAGAAAATTATAGAAGCGTCTAATTACAAAACATAGATAGATAAGAAGTGGCTTTTTGATAAAATGTGTCAGCAATGATTTTCAGCTATTAGATAAAATATGAATCATCATTGTCATTAAGATTAGAAATATAATTGATGCTATTTACAATAATGCACACTCAGAAATTCTAGGCTTGGAATCCTAAAGGGTAGAATACATTAATCATTAAAAATAGCCTTGAATTGGGTAAAAATTTAAACAAGTCCAAACTTCAAAGTTTATGTCATTATTAATGTCATAAAAAGCATTGTATGATAAGTACTACTATTTCAATTAGTAATACAATGATAAGGGTTATGTTATGTTAATTTGGATAATCCTTCACTGGTTTTCAAACAAAAGAGAAACAAGGATATTGTTGCATAGATCGCATATGCAACACTTGTTGGAGATGTTACAATGGCAGCTGCTTACTCTCATGAGCTGCCTCGATATGGCCTAGAATTCAGCCTCACAAACTATGCTGTAGGTACATTCAAATAACCCTATTTGTTAGTCATATTTGTTGATTGACATTGGTGTGTTAGCTAAAACAAAAACATTTTAACTCTTTTGTTGTATAATATTTTCAATGTTAACGATAACGTTTCCTATTCTATAATTAAGGTCTACATCAAGTAGCACCATTGTTGTATAATATTGTATTATATATTAGTTCATGAACTTGAAATAGGCATTGGGTGATTGAAGGATTATATTTTGTTTGTAGTTCAAGTGCATATGCCTTATTAGTTCATAGAAAGCTTATACACAATTTTAACATTCAATACTAGCTTTTTGTACAATTCTTTGTGCTAAACATATCTCCCTCTCAATCTATTGCAAATTTACAACAAAGTATAAAGTTATCCTATAATGCTAAATATTAACTGAGTACACATTGAGTTTTTTGGTGAGGTATACATTTTTATTTTCAGTGGCATTTTACATTGCTTTACACAATGCATTAATTAGAGTACAGGTGTAAACATGCTTGAATAAGTGGTTTTTGTGGGGTTGAGACAAGGACTGATAAATGTATTTACATGTGTGATTATGTAAGCTAGGTATACTTTTTTTAAGTTTTCTCCACAACTTTTAATCAAATCATAATGATAGACTCATTTAAGTTCCATCTTATAAACATTTGTTCTCACCGCTCATTCACAACAGGTGCACTAAAATATACAAATTATCTTTGGACCTTGATATCTAATTTACAGGAATATGCAATTTATATTTGAACCTTAACATCTAATGCACTCAAACATGTAATTTATATTTAGTTCCTAGTTTCCTTGGGTGTACTTTTTTCTAGTCTACTCCACAAATTTTACTTAGTCACAGTGATGCTCATTTTTCCGTCTTATAAACATCTATTTGCACATGCTCATTCACATCTAATGCACTGGAATGTACAAATTACCTTTTGATGTTCACATCTAGTGATCTAGACTATTCAAACTTTCGTGAACCTTAACATTGAATGCATTGGAATGTGTAAGTTATCCTCCTATCCTTGCTTGCTGGAAGTTTTATGCCCATTTGGCTTGTATTGCTTTACATAATTTATTTACTATTGGATTTGTTTTTCTAAATCTTTCGTTGCTACTTCTTGTTGATGTTGTAGTAAGCACTTAAACAATCTATTCTTGTTGTTTGTTATAGTGGATATTTATGCATCTCTCATTTTCTTTTGCAGCATACTGTACTGGTCTCTTGTTAGCCCGTTGGGTGCTGAAGTAGTTGGAGATGGATGATGAATATGTTGGAAATGAGGAGGTGATGCACGAGTTATTTGATGCATTTTCTTATTAAATTTAAAATTGCAAGTCTGATAACAACATATGTAAAACACCTGACTTCAAAATAAGAGATTCTATATTGGGTGTCGTCATTGTATATGAATCTATATAATTGTAATGGTGAAAATTGGATACCTTTTCCTCTCCGCACACACACACAGATATACATATACATATGTACATATGTATATCTACATATGTATTTCTACATATGTATATGTACATATGTAGATAAACATATGTACATATGTACATATATATATATACATATGTACATATATATATACATATGTACATATATATATATACATATGTACATATATATATGCACATATGTACATATATATATGTACATATGTACATATATATATACATACATATATGTACATATATATATACATATACATATATACATATACATATATATATATATATACATATCTATATCTATACATATATATATGTATATATATCTATATATAGATATATATACATGTATATATGTATATATATATCTATATATATAGATATATATATACATATATATATATACATATGTATATATATATACATATGTATATATATATATGTATATATATACATATGTATATATATATGTATATATATATATATATACATATGTATATATACATGTTTATATATACATATATATACATATATATATATATATGTATATATATATATGTATATATATATATATATATATATATATATATATATGCCTAAAAATAGTTCATGTGACTTGTCTATGCTTCCACATTATGCATACATGTCTATCATGGCAGTTACAACTGCATCTGATAGAATTCCTTTGTCCTTCATGCTTTGATGGATGTCCATACCCTGTTTTAGAGCTCCCATTTTGGCACAAGCAGGGAGAATGTTGGAAAAGGTTGTGGAATTTGGCTTTGAGCCTACCAATTGCATTTTCTTGAAAGCTTCTAGAGCCTTCTGATTAAACCATTTTTTATGCATGTATATATACATATGTATAATAATAAATACCTATAGGTTTCAATACATAAATTTAAGTTGTAAATCTTTGGGAAAAAGGTTTTATGACTTAAACTTCTCAAAAATCAAAAGCAGGAACCAAGCGGTGGCTATTCAAGAAGTTTTTCCCAAAATGGATTGAAATCCTCATAAATTTGTGTATATATATAATATATATATATAGACATAGAGAGAGACATGTTTGTGTATATATGTGTGTATGTATATATATGTCTATATTTACATACATACATATATATACACACACACACACAGATATATATATATATATATATACATATACATATATATACATAGATATATACATACATATACATATATACATATACATATACATATACATACATACACACACACATATATAGCATTCATATGCATACATACATGTATATAGACACGTACATACACACATAAATATCTATATATAGATACATACATACATATATGATATATATGAATCTATATAATTGTAATGCCTAAAAATGGTTCATATGACTTGTCTATGCTTCCACATTATGCAAACATGTCTACCACAACACTTGTAATTGCATCTGATAAAATTCCTATCCTTCATGCTTTGGTGAATGTCCATACCCTGTTTTACAACTCCCATTTTGGCACAGGCAAGGAGGATGTTGGAAAAGGTCGTGGCATTTGGCTTTGAGCCTACCAATTGCATTTTCTTGAAAGTTTCTAGAGCCTTTTCAAATATATATATATACAGGTTTCAGTCCATAGATTTAAGTTTTTGATTAGTTCAGCTGAAAAAGAGAGTCTAGATCCCTATAACAAAATAGCCCCTAGAGAAATAGGCCTTCAAGGAGCAAGACATAGTAGATTAACAAATCATAAATAACAGTCCAAAAAATAACTAACCAAAAACTACGAAATAACGAAATAGGGAAAAACACCAGAAACAGAGAACTAAGGGTTGTCAGTCACCCCAAACTTAGCAAGGAAATCCACCATCTCCTTGTAGTCACCCAAGCTATCAATTCCCACTTGTTTAACCTTATCATCCATGTCCTTAACTGTAACAAAGATGGAGGCAGCCCAGTGCAGTGCCTTGGCTGCAAACTCAGCCATCACCTTCCACTTTTTTTGCATTGTATCCATCCTCTTTTGGGGGCTCTGAATATCCTCCATGTTCTTTTCACACCCAGCATAGCTCCCCTTTTTTCCTTGATCCATAGATTCCTTCCCAACTATTATGCTAGCAGTAGCCCTCATGGTATCCTCCTGACCCTTAGATTCATTCATCAAGGCAAAGTGACTAGTGCCCTCAACTTCATGCACTAATTCTATGGGGGTTTCATCTCCACATTCCTCCGCTGTCTCTTCCACAAACTTAGAATCATTGGAAACCTCCACACCTTAAGTATTCACCAGCGGTTTCCTAACAATCTATTTGGAGTAGCGAATGCTTAGAGGACTAGTCTCTCCACCTTCATTGGTATCCTTCGGTTCCAACTGAGTATCCACTTCTACATCTTCATGGGAGCTTCCACAGCATAAACCCTCTTACCTTCCTTGTGTTTTTTCTTTAGTGTAGTCTCCGTTTCCTTAACCTCCACCCTATTTCTTTTGGCATTCTTCCTTTCAACCACCAGGGTGGTGTGCTTCTATTTCTTGTTTTTAACAGTAACAGGGGTTTCAACAGGGTTCTCCTCCACTACACGGGAGCCACCCTTAATCTTAGGGGTCCCAATGCAAGTTTTGATTTTGCCATAACCCCCATGGGAAGTACCTGGTTGTGGGTCCTCTAGAATCTTGATTTGGATTTTCTTGGGTGGACACAAAGCCAGATGGAAGTGATACAACCTCAAAATAAGACCTTGGTGAATAAGAATAAGAGGGTAGTTGGTATTCTTTGTTAGTTTCAAGATAGACAACTGAAAGGGTGGGGTGAATCAGTTGTCTCAAACTTTCCTTTTATTAACCACTTAAATCCTTTTGTCATTCAGTAGCATAATAATAAATCAATCATGGAAAAACAATGCAATAATTCAAGATCAGAAACATACTAACACAAATGACACCAAGATTTTAATGTGGAAAACTTGGTTAAGGGAAAAACCATGGGTTGACTAACCCAAGATTGTATTCTCTATTAAAAGAATAAGAAGAATAAATGGCACATGCCAATTAGGGCTCACTGTCTAAGCACACTGCTCACAAGAGGCCCACTGCCTACAAGAGAGACACACTATCTACAGAATGATAAATATTACATACTTGAACTGAAGAATAGCATCTTCACCATGCTTGAGTTAGTTCCATTTAAGCCCAAAACTTTTTCTCTTCCTTTCACTCTTCTCCTCTCTACCACACTCTCATCTCTGCTTATTCTTCTTTGAAATGACTTCACAAGACTTATTTATACAAGACATTGACTTTGGGATAATCATCAAAGTCGGTATACTTTACAGAACAAATACACAAATACAACTTGACTTATTACAAAAGACTTCATGCAAATCACCACACTATCGGCCACATAGATCTGTGACTTCAAACTTCTTTGAGGAACATGCCATACATCACAGAATGACTTCAAGATCATCCACAAGATGTGTAAATCATCCGGTTAGCCAAGTTTAGGAAGAACATCATCATTCGGAAGTAATTCTTCAATTACAAGCTCAATCTTCAATGTGGACCAATAATATGAACTGGACACAATCCAAAGACCCCCACAAGCTTGTTTGAATCACTAAGAACATCTACACTACTACTTACTAAAATCATTCTCTCCTTCATCTGGAACCTCAAGAACAGAGTCTGTCATCATTGTCATATTGGAATAGATGCTTGCGGACCTCTAGACTATGAACCAATTGAGTTGTCAATTCACATTGACTTCCTAAACACTCTGCCAAACCCGCAGACAAGATATTGCATATCCAGATCTTACCAGACCTATTTTGTGTCAATCTATCACCTCTGAACACCTGTTAGAACTGGTTTTACTCAAGTGGCCATAACTTCTTCAAATATTCATGCGGACCTCTCAAATCTTGACTAGATCATCTTTAGACACATATCTATAAACCCTTTGATGCGTATCCTCTAATATTCATCTTAGCTGGCATCTTTACTTTATAGAGCTTCACTGTCTTCATTGTTCTTTTTCTATTTCTGATAGGACTAATTTTGTCAATATCCTCAGCATACAACTCATCCAATCCTTGACATCAATGCAATAGGAGTATGTTGACATCAATGACAATACCGGTTACGACCATACTTGCAAAAATCTCCTCCTTTGTCATTGATGGCAACATATGATGTGAAAAAATATTTTATCTATCAAGAAAAGTACTCCTCACTAACTGATCTATCAACAACAACCATTCACATGTCTTCTCTTCCTTTACTGCTCCCCCTTTGATAAGTAACCACTTTTTTGTTTTTCACATGTCCTCTCTCCCCCTCTGACATCAATGGAAAAGGGCACATACTTGCATCACTTAGAATCATACAGACTGCTCCCCCTGAGTAGCAGCTCCCCATGATCAATCCAGACCACAAGATATTACTGTGAGATCCACAGGAATGATGCACATTAGTGCACCTTAATTCAAAATGGGAGGAGTAATAACCCCTAACTTCTCCCTGAGATACTCAAAAGAGTCCTCAGGTAGAGGTTTAGTAAAAATATCTACAATTTGATCCTTAGAGGGCACAAACTGTAATCTAACTTCATTCTTGTTCACCTGCTCTCTCAAAAAGTGAAACTTGATGGATATATGTTTTGTCTTTGAGTGCAACACTAGATTTTTTCATATATTTATCGCACTTGAATTATCACAGAAGATTGTGATAGGTTCCTCATACTCCACTCTGATGTCTCTTAGCATTTGCTTCATCCACAATACTTGAGTGCAACTACCTGCTGCTACAATATATTTTGCTTCTGCAGTGGACAAAGATATTGCCTCTTGTTTCTTGCTCAGCCAAGAAACCAATCTTTTCCCTAAAAAGAATGCTCCACCACTGGTACTCTTCCGGTCATCCACATCTCCTGCCCAATCCGCATCTGTATATGCATGAAGAGAGAAATCATGATCTCTAGGATACCATAAACCATACTCAATTGTTCCTTTTAGATATCTAAGAATCCTCTTGATTGCCATACATGAGATTCTCTAGGATCATCTTGGAATCTAGCAAGAAGACCAACAACATTCATAATGTCGAGTCTAGTTTGAGTAAGATACAATAGTCCTCCAATCATTAACCTGTACTTTTTCTAATCAGCCTTAGGAGAGTCATCATCTTTGTTCAATTTACATCTAGTTGCCATGGGAGTGTTCATTGGTTTTGTGTTTTCCATCCCAAATTTATTTAACAATTCTTTCACATATTTGGTCTGTGAAATGAAGATTCCTTTCTTTGTTTGAGTGATTTGCAGACCCAAGAAGAAATTCATTTCCCCAAACATGGACATCTCAAATTCACTTTTCATTTGATTTGCAAAAGTTTTGTACTTACTATCTCTTCCTCAAAAAATGATATCATTAATAAATACTTCAACAATATTTTCACGATCAATTTTGAAGTACAAGTTATTGTCAGCAGTACCTTTGTTGAAACCAATCTTCACAAGATGTTTATCCAGTCTTTCATACCAGGCTCTTGGGGCATGTTTGAGTCCATACAGTGCTTTCTTCAACTTGTAGACCATATCACCATGATCAGATAATTGAAATCCATCTGGTTGCTAAATGTATACTTCTTCCATGTCACCATTCAATAAGGCAGACTTGACATCCATCTGATATACTTTAAAGTCCTTGAAGATAGCAAAGGCAAGAAATAATCTGACTACTTCAATTCTTGATACCGGGGCAAAAGTTTCTTCAAAATCAACTCCTTCTACTTAAGAATAACCTTTGCAAACCAACCTAGCTTTGTTTCTGACTACTTCACCATCTTCATTCAGTTTATTCCGAAAGACCCATTTGGTTCTAATCACATTTTTGTTTCTAGGTATGGGAATAAGATCCCAAGTGTGATTTTTCTCAATTTGCATCAGCTCTTCCTTAATTTCTTTAGTCCAGCCTTCATCATTGCATGCTTCACTCACTATTTTTGGTTCAATCTTTGAAATCAGACAATACTTTTCTGAGTCTTGAGCAATCTTTCTTCTTGTTTGAACACCTTTTCTTTTATCACCTATGATCTGGTCTTTAGAGTGATTCGGTCTTACATACCTGGGATTTTTGGGAATTTCTTACACTTATACTTCTTGAACAGGTTCATTCAAACTTATCTCTTCTTCTTGATTCTCTGGATCAGTTTGGATCTAAATATCAGAAGGGGCTTGGACTTCTTGGACCAAAACATCATTCTGATCATCTTCTTCATATTCATAAAACCTTGAGGGTTTTTCAATACCTTTATCAACCTTCACATTTGTATTTTCTATAATCTTTCTCAATCTCTTGTTATAACACCTGTATGCTTTGCTTTGAGTAGAATAACCCAAGAATATTCCTTCATCACTTCTAGCATCAAATTTGCCAAGGTCTTCATCTCTTTTAATGTAACATTTGCTACCAAAGACTCTAAAATACTTCACAGTGGGAGTGATGCCAAACCAGAGTTCATAAGGGGTTTTACCAGTATTCCTTCTAATTTGTACTCGATTAAGAGTATAGACAGCAGTTCTTACAACTTCTCTCCAGTAGATCTGAGGAACATTTGCTTCCATCATCATGGTTCTAGATGCTTTCTAGGTGGTTTGGTTCTTTCTCTCCACTACTCTCCAGATGTGAATTCTCCACCTCTATCAGACCTGAGACATTTTATGTTTAATCTGGTTTCATTCTCTACCATAGCCTTGAATATTTTGAATTTCTCAAGAGCCTCAAATTTTTCTTTCAGAAAAGTCACCCACATCATCTGGGAGTAGTCATCAATTAATAACATGAAGTATCTATCACCTTGCAAACTCCTGATTCTTACTAGTCCACATAGATCAGTATGCACTAAGTCCAACAATCCAGTAGAAGATTGTTCCTTAGTTTTGAATGTGACTCTGCTCTGCTTTCCTAACTAACATTCTTTGCACAAACTATTAGTAGGTTTCACCAGTCTTGGAAGATCTCTTACAACCTGAGTGTTTCTTATCTTGATGATATTATCAAAATTCACATGACACATTCTTCTATGCCATAACCAACTTTGATCAATTTGAATAAATAAACAACTTTTTCAAGTACCAACCAATTGGAAGATGTTACCTTTTGTTTGAGTACCGGATGCAATCTCTATTCCAGAACTTTCAAAGATCTTGTATTTTCTATTTTTGAATCAGAGATCATAGCCTTTGTCCACCAACTATCCAACACTGAGAAGATTGTGTTTTAGGCCTCCAACATACAATACATTACTGGTTTTGTTCTTTCCATCAAAAGAAATAGTTCCTCTACCTCTAATTCTACCAGCAGAATTATCACCAAATTTTACAACTCCTCCTTCATATCTTTCCAAATCTATGAACTTATTTTTGTCACCTGTCATATGGTGGGAGCATCCACTGTTAATGACCCAATCATCCTTTTCTTCAACTTGGGCAGCCAGAGCTCTTTCTATTATTTTATGATTAACAGATTCAAAGGGCATTAGATCTTCTTCCTTGATGGCAATAAACACCCAGCCACTTCCAAATTTGTTTCCTGTCTCTGATTCATCATCTGTTACTCCATCATCATCATTTTATTGAACATAGTAACATTTATTTTGGAATCTTGATCTATTTGGATTTGCCCTTGAAAATCTTTCTAGACACCTTGAGGCAAAATGACCAATCTTGTTGCAGTTGAAACATTTGAAATGCAATTTTCCTTCATACTTACCAGATCCTCTTGGCAGTCTTTTTGCAATAAGAGCTTCAAGCTTAGAAACTTCTGCTTCATCTTCTTCCAGATCTTTTCTTGCTTTTTCATACCATGAAAGTTTCTTTGAGGAGTTCTCTCCTGGATCAAACTTTTGTTTGCCTTTTACAGAGGGACTAGATTTGAATGCAGAATCAGTCTTGGGGGGCATCTCCAAACTTGGCTAATTCAAATGCAGCTAATTTTCTAATCAATTGATCTCTCGTGATATTTGAAAAAGATCTAAATTCTTCAATAGCAGCAACCCTATGTTTGTAAGAAATACATAGGGATCTGAGAAATTTGGCAACAATCTCATCTTCATCCAAGATTCCACCAACACACCTAATGCCACAAACAAGCTCATTTACTTTTGGCATAAATGTAGTGATATTCTCATCTTCAAGTTTTCAAATTTTCCTTTTAGACTATGTAGCTTCGCACATTTAACATATTTGTCTCCTTGATGCAGAAGTTGTAGTTTTTCCCAAATCTCATATGTAGTTTTTAGATCTATAACATTCGTCAGCTCTAAATCAAATAAGGCACTTAATAGAGCTTCTTTAGCCCTAAGATTGTCTTCAGCATCTTTCATTTCATCTACAGTTGTCAGACCATTCTTTGAAGGAACATACTTCTTTGAAGCCATGATCCAATATTGCATTCACATACATTGCAAGTGACATTCCATGCAGCTCTTCCAAAGAGTGTAATTGGTTCCATCAAACCTCAGACTATCCTTCTTGTATGAAGATATCCTGGATCTCCTCAAGCAGTTAAGCCCTTTTAGAGGAACTTAGCTCTAATACCAATTGTTAGTTTCAAGATACACAACTTAAAGGGGGGGTGAATCAGTTGTCTCAAAACATTCCTTTTATTAACCACTTAAATCCTTTTGTCATTCAGTAGCATAATAATAAATCAATCATGGAAACATAATGCAATAATTCAAGATTAGAAAGATATTAACACAAATGACACCAAGATTTTAACGTGGAAAACCCGGTTAAGGGAAAAGCTACGGGGTGACTAACCCAAGATTGTATTTTCTGTTAAAAGAATAAGAAGAACAAATGGTATATGCCAATTAGGGCTCACTACCCGAGCACACTACTCACAAGAGGATCACTGCCTACAGGAGACACACTGTCTAAAGAATGATAAATATTACATACTTGAACTAAAGAATAGCATATTTACCATGCTTGAGTCATTTCCATTTAAGCCCAACACTTCTTCTCTACCTTTCACTCTTCTCCTCTCTACCACACTCTCATTTCTACTTATTCTTCTTTGAAATGACTTCACAAGACTTATTTATACAAGACATTGACTTTGGGATAATCATCAAAGTTAGCATACTTTAAAGAGAAAATACACAAATACAACTTGACTTATTACAAAAGACTTCATGCTAATCACCACATTGTCGGCCACACAGATTTGGGACTTCAATCTTCTTTGAGGAACATGCCATGCATCGCAAAATGGCTTCAAGATCATCCACAAGATGTGTAAATCATCCGGTTGACCAAGTTTATGAAGAACATCATCATCTGGAAGTAATTCTTCAATTATGAGATGAATCTTCAATGCAGACCACCAACACGAACTGGACACAATCCAAAGACCCCCACAAGCTTGCTTGAATCACCAAGAACATCCCCACTACTTTTGCTTACTAAAATCACTCTCTCCTTCATCTAGAACCTGAAGAACACAGTCTTTCATCACTATCATATTGGAATAGATGCTTTTGGACTTTGAGACCATAAACCAATTGAGTTGTCAATTCACATTGACTTCCTAAACACTCCACCAAACTCGCAAAACAAGATATTGCATTTCTAGATTTTACCGAACCTATTTTGTGTCACTCTGTCACCTCTGAAAAATTGTCAGAACCGGTTTTACTCAAGTGGCCATAACTTCTTCAAATCTTCATGCAGACCTCTCAAATCTTGACTGGACCATCTTTAAACACATATCTACAAACCCTTTGATGTGCATCCTCTGATCTTCATCTTAGCTAGGATCTTCACTTTATAGAGCTTCACTGCCTTCACTGTTCTTCTCTATTTTTGATAGGACTAATTTTCTCAATATCCTCTGCATGCAACTCATCCAATCCTTGATATCAATGCAACATGATTATGTTGACATCAATGACAACACCAATTAGGCCCATACTTGCAACATTCTTAGCTCTGAGCTCCCTAACAGACGTTATAGAATTGTCCAACGAGGAGAGAAAAAAGAAAGGAAAGCTAATCTCAACCTTATTCTTGAAATGATTGAATAGAGCAAAGTGGTATTGATAGTATACCTGAAATTTTCCCTCCAGCATGAAGAATTTCATTATCATCAGACAAATTTGACCCCATGGCTCCAGTATCTTGTCCCTCTCAAATCCTCCATGAAGTTTCACAGGTGCCTTGTCCTCGCGGAAGAACAGATTCATATGCTTGGGGTCAGAGACTCTGCTTCTCCTTGAATGCTTTTTGCCTTTAGTCAGTAACTCTGTGGCTTGCCCAATCACCTCTTCTAAAACATGGAAGCCAATTTTCCCAATTCTCACCTCTCTGGTTTCCTCATCCCAAGTTTTCACAAACTGTCATGATAGGTTTTCATCATGTCTCGCCATACCTTCGAGAAAGGTCACCACCTCTCCTTCCTAAATAATATGCCAAACAAGAGGATCTTGTTTGAATTCCTCTACAGAGTTGGGTTAAATTTTTACAATATCCCCTCCCATCTCCCCAAATTGAGCATAGCGGAAGCTACTAGGTTGGATCCATTCAAAATGGTAATGTCTACAAGTGGTAGTCTTGAAATTAGCAATGAGACCATTAAAATGGTAATTTTTCTATGTAAAGGTAATGATGCTAGTGTAATTATTGTTGCGATTCACCACAAATTTGCCACCTAGATACATCTCATCGGGGGGAGAATTTAGCCACCGCCTTGTGTGAAGAAAAGTGACGCCAACCGCAAGCTTAACCCAACCATAAATAACCATGAAGATATCCATCCCATCCGTCCTACGTCTTCGTTCCACATATCCACGCATTGTCCTTATTTGGCTGTAGGATCCAATACCAAGATCTCCACCAATTTCAATGTCCTTACACCTTGCCTTATGCCAACCTATCTTTCCCATCAATCTCCTTATCGTACAATCAACAATGTCATTCCCAAAATCCACATGGACCCCTCTCCTCTGGCTCTTGATGATAAGATACCATCGACTAGGCTACAACCTAGCCACCTCACTTTCAAGAAAGACCAATGTCCTCCTGCCAAGATTTATTTGAAAATTTGAATTATTAGTCCTGCCTCTTCTGAGGCTATCACTATTGTTCAGCCAATTGGAGAAGAAAGCTCTGACCCCCCATCAACCTGGTAACAGATGTTGGCCACCATCACTACCACTTATACTTTGTTTCCATTTCCATCTTGCACAATGAGGTTGAGGATCTCTTGAGATAAACTAAGGGTGTTTCTCTAACACCACCACCCATTCTTGCCATTGCCCGCATTAGCCAGGGCATCAACCACAACATTACCCTCTCTGTAAATATGGATAATCCTATACTCCTCAAAGACATTAAGGAGGATCCTTATGTCCCCCATGATGTCCTCTAGATTCCACCCACTTTGAGATAAGCCAAGAGTGGCATTGACAACAAGCTGAGAGTCACCTTTAATGTGCAGTCTTTGTATGTTCATTGAGACATCAAGCTTAATTCCCTAGAGCATAGCCATAGCTTCCGCTTCATTATTGCTCTTAATACCAATCCCTCCAGAGTAAGTAGCACTAACAATCCCATCATTGGCTCTTATGTGAGGCCTACCTTTTCATTTCCTTATATTTGTCTACTTTATTTTACTATTGGTGATACTTACTAGACTTGTGGGACTATTGATTCCAAAGTTTAGGACTATTAGACTTTATGCTTTATGTGGATTTATTATGTTTAGTAGGATTACAATGTGATTTGACCTTGATATTGATTCACTCATGAGGTTAGATATGTGATTTACATTATGATGTTATTGGATACTATGCATGTGATTTTAGTTAGGAATTTGTTATGTAATTATATCTGTGATGGATGTTTGAAATGTAGAATTTAGAATTCAATTATAATGTGATTTCCTTGATGCTTATATGAACATGTGATGCTGTATGTGCCTGTTTCACTTTGCTTCAGCTATCATATACATGTTGGATTAACATTTCATTAGAGTGTGCAGGTGTTTCTAATGAAGCCACAGAAATTTAGAGATCATCCCACACACTGTTGTTTTCCCTTGTGAAGCCGATCTAGTTCCAAGAGGAACCAAGATCGACTATGTTTGCATAATGAATTTTTGTAATGTTGTTGCATGGTGTCAATTGGGTTAGGTCTACCCTTCTTTTATTTGATTTCTATTGGTGTTATAAGTTGTAGTGTCATTTGAATTTCATTTTTTGAGTTATAATTTTTGTGACCCCTTTTATGTGTTTTGCTCAACCTTTGGTGCTCAAAATGGGTTAAACTTGACCCTGGGTTGTACCCCTAGGGTCTAGGAGTCATTTGGGCTTGTGTAACCTTATGTAAACTTCCATTTGGTCACTTTAACTTCACCCTGAAGTAAAGTGACGAAAATGGAAGCTTGGGAGGGGGAGGATGAGTGGGTCAAACACTAGATATATGTGGAAAACCCAAGAAGGGAAAAACCATGGTGAGGATTAAATCAAAATATATGAAGCTTGCAATTATAACTTTGTTTTAGGGCTACAACCCAAGGAAGCTACTACTCCCTACTGACTTTGTTTTAGGGCTACAATAGAACGAAGCTACTACTCCCTAAAGAAATTTTTTAGGGTCACTCCCAAGGAGGATACAACTTCCTATTGACTTTTTTTAGGGCTACAACCCAAGGAAGAAACTACTCCCTAAACTAAGAACAAACTCAGAAAAGATTACAACATTGCAATCCTTCTACTGTCTAAAAACTAACATTGAAGCTCACACCTTTGATAATTGCAATTTTACCTCTTCACTCTTCTTTTGATGGTTAGATCAATTAGGCACAATATTTACTTCCCTCCTATCACCAAAATGTGTTCAAGATGAATTAGGACAAACCTTATTGCTTCTGCTCTTTTTTCTTCAGTCACACATCATAACGCATATCATATTCATATTCTACTCCTCACACATTCATATTCACAATCATACCTCACCTAGATCAACTAGGTTTACAATATATAAATGATATTACATTGATTACATTACAAGTCGGCCAATACAATAAGAATATTACAATTTACAAGTCAGCCAAAGATCGCACAACATGAAACATGCATAGGGCGATCCCTAACATGAACTACACGCCACTCCAGAAAGAGATGCATGCCTTGCGGATCCCAACACATACTTAGCCTAGTCCTAAACATCCTTCACAGCAACATCCTTCAAGGAATAACATCTGCACTCTCCACAAAAATGAATTAGGTTTCCCTTAAGAAAGAAACCATGAAGCTTATAGCACATCGGTCTTCACAATATTGGTGGTACTCATGAATAATTAAACATTATATTTTGTTCTTCTAGATGAATCAACAGGACCTACACAATATCTCCAAACACTCCTTGAACTTTTCACACCAAAAACTTTGTGGTGCACATCATTAACATTCCTTAGTAGACCTCAACAATAATGGCTCTTCACAATCTGACTTGAAAACTTTGTGAGGTACTGGAAACATGAAACATCTTCATGAAATTATTATAGATGAGTTGGCCTGACCTATACAACATCTTCAAACACTGCTCAACAAGACAACTATTTTGTGTTGCACACCTTCAATCATGTGACCTAGGAATAGTCAGGCATCCAAAACTATCTGTAGCTCACTATCACTTGACAATTGAACTTGTGGACCTCCAAATCATCTTAAACTCATATGGATGCACTAATGTACTACTCTAAACATATCCTCAAAACTACATAGCCATATCTATCATGATGAAGGAATGCGGAGTATTCCAAAAATCCTTCATCAGTACTTCATTCTGCCAGAGCACAGACCGGAACCTTGTTACTTATAACTTTCACTGCGGAAGAGAAAATGATTTGAAACTTTGGATTTAACACCTTTATAGAATACTGAACTTAAATCTGAACCACATGACCATATCTTCAAATCTAGAGGAATACAGAGCATTTTACTAGGCAATCTTCCAGGCAATTGCCTATAGCAGAAACCTTCACCAACTTCCAGAGGCCAAAATCTTCTTATATCAACACATACTTCCTTAGGAACAATAGGAAGGATCATACAACATGCTATATTTCATCCACAATATCTTCTCATCCTTAGCATAGGTTCTAATTCCCATATTAATATATAATCATTCATCTTAATACTTCTAATTCCCATGTTAATATATTATCATGAAATCATCTCTGCTGACCACAAACATGCTCAATACAACTTTACTTACCATTAATCAAGGCATGACATCCAAGCATGAACATCAACAACCAACCATGAACGTATTATATCATCATCATAAGCATCCAAGCATTGTGTCCAAACTAGGTGTTATCATCAACCACACAACCACATCAGTGATAACCATACCGAGTACATCAATGACAACCACACAACCATATGTGCAACAAAATTTGTTTAAAAAACTTGTATAAAAGTGATTTTGACAATTCCCTTTATAACTTTCCTTCAAAATCTTGGATTTTCAAGTTTAGTGTATGTACTAACACTTCTTCCAACCCATCTAATAGATTTGACATCAATTTTTTCTATTGGCAAATGGATTCCATGACTAGGTTTTAAAGTGTCACAATGCTGGCCACTCTTGTCTTCCTTCATTCCTTTCTCTTTGAAATTTTGAGGCAGGTTTTGATTCAATTCTTGTTGTTTTATTCATTGTTTTCTTGTTTTACCTTTGTTAAATTGATTTATTTTCCTAAGTTTATTTTTTTCTTTGGTGTGATTATTGTCCATTCTCCTTTGTCTGGGTTCCATTTTGAATTAGGTTTTTAGGTTTTTTATTCATTTTCTAGGTTTAATGGTTAAATTAGGTCTTTTAGGTTAGATTTTGGTTTAAATTTTAGTTTCCTATTAGGTCTAGGTGGTCTAGCCTTAGGATTTTCTCCCAAAACCTTGTTTGGGTTCTAGATCTTCCTTAACATCATTAAAATGGATCCCAAGTTCTTCTATCCCTTCAAGTAATCAATACTTACCTTATGAAAAAGTAGAAATTCAATGCTTTGTGTTTTCAAGGGTTGCATGCACCTCAAAACTTTATTCAAAAGTTCTTGGTCCTCCTAATTTCTTGATCTTTGCCATTGTTGTCTTTTATCCTATCAGATCTCAAAAACCTATTGGAACTCAAAGAATCTAGGTTTCGACAAGGATCACAAACTTTGGTCCAAAAATCTCATGGTTCCCTAGATTCTCATTTTCCTTCTTACAGATAAATATCCCTCATATTTTTGGGACCCCATGACACTTTTGTACTGTCCCAACGTTTGAAATCCTTATGTATTTTTGATCCCTACTAGGAAATAAAACCCTCCAAAATTTTATGTTTACTTGGAACTCGAGCACTTGGTTCCAAATCCTTATGTCCTCTCAAAACACGATGACCTAACAAAGAAAAAAAACACATAATTTCACAAATTTAATGGATTTTATTGTTATAAATGGACTAATATAATGTTTACTTGGTTATGTAGGAACTCTAAATGCCTAAGAAAGTAAACAAACTACTTTGGACCATGAAATATGAATGTCACTTGGGGGATCCTAAGGCATCAATGTTCACTTCTGACTTGTAGAACATCATAGACAAACTTAGGACATGTGAGCCTAGAGTAGTTCAATGAGGATGTAATTAGAGATAATCCTACTCCAAGGGAAATGATTCTAGAAGGGTTTATGTTGGTTAATGTAACATGGTTTCCCATTGCAGTGCAATGTCCTAAATTTATATTAGCCTGTGCCCAAAACTACCACCTACTGGACAAGAGGTGGTATGACTTAGAGGGCAACATAGTATTAGATGTCACTCCTACAATGATCAGAATGGCCTTTTCTCTACCATATATTGTACAAATGGGGATGCTAATAGAGGAACAATCTCAAACAAATTTTAGGATCATCATGTTAATAATTCTAAGCATTTGAATAGGCATTGGCTTCAGAAAGAAATAAAACTAGTTGTTAAGATTCCAAAGAATCTAACTAGGTCAGATTTCTAGTTTGAAGTTGGAGATTGTTGGCAAGAGACACTGTGTGGCTTCATGAATGTTGTCATTGATGGCAACAAAGTCCATCCCACACATCCGTAGGATATGGTATGTCAATACCGGAAGTCAGATTGAAGAATATTTTGGTTCGGTGACCAAGAACAGAGCATGCAGCAAGGTCTGACAATCAAGTCCAAATATCTCAAAGGAGTACCATGACTGATACATTCCAGAGATTGAGCCTTCGGTGATGAAAGAGTAAAGAGATATGAACATCTAAATGTTGGGCTCCTATTTGGCAGAGTAGACTAAGGAAGAACTGACCGGCAGAGCATCAGACCTTAATTTAGATGAGAAATTGATGGTGATCAAGTTTCTTGAGGGATCATTCATGGTTTTCTAATATGATTGATGAATTCTATAAGTATCTCTTTGATACACATCACTTAGTATGCAAGGATTCAGCCGATAGATCAGAGTTTGGGAAAATATTGAGTATTCCAGATGCTGACTAGAAACATGTTGAAATCCTTGGTGCGGATATATATATCAGAAGGATTTAGATGTGAAGGTGTGTGTGGTGTATTATATTGTGTGAAGAAAAGTAGAGAGTAGTGTGGAAGTAGCTATACAGGTCCGATATGTAACAGGACAACAACAATAAAGAAGAGGAAGAATGAAGTGTAGTAGATTAGTGTATTGAGCCTAACCGGAACTAAACTTTAGCATATGTCGATACCTCTCATTAGTTCAATCACATGGATACTTTCTTTATACTTTGTAGACAATGAGTCTCTTGTAGGTAGTGAGACTCTTGTGAGCAGTGTGCCCTAATTAGCAAGTGCCATTTGTACTTCTATTCTTTTAACAGAGAATACAATCTTGGGTTAGTCACCTCGTGGTTTTTCCCTTAATAGGGTTTTTCACATCAAAATCATTGTGTTATGTGTATTGATTTTGTTTCTGCTTTCATGGTTATGTATGCTTATGTGATTTGATGCTACACTAGTTGTTAAAGAAGAACAGAAAGTTAAAATAATTAAGATAACTGATTCACCCCCCCTCTCAGTTATTAACAATTGGTATCAGAGTTAAGTTCCTCCAAACAGAGCCTAACAACTTTAGGAAGATCTAGAAATCTCAATGGATATGTATGGTATGAGGGAACAACTTCAGTTTGCCTTAGATGATCTTGAGCAGTCTCGCACTGAAGTCAATAATTTGAAAGAAAGACTCAAACAAGCTGATGATTTCATAAATGAACTAAAAGAGAAATTGAGTATCTCTATGAAGAAGAGAAAGGAACTACTTCAACAATTAGCAAGTCAAAGTGAAGCCAATAATGCTGATGAAGATCTGAATGAGAAGAACAAGTTATGTGAGAAACTATCAAAAGAGGTCATTATGGTAAGACATGAAATGGAATCAGGGGTTATGAAATTCACACAAGAAACTAAAGAGAGAAGAAAAATTGAAGATGATCTAAGACAATCTCTCAAGGAGAAGTCAGAAGACTGCCACAAAATGGATAGAATAATTAGGCATCTAGAATCTAATCTTGAAGAAGGTAGAGATAATGAAGAACAACTTGAGAATTAGATTGACACTCTTAAAAGGGATCTTCAAACAGTAAATGAATACAAAGAGAAATTCAAGATAAGATCTGCTCAACTTGAAGTTCTTCTTGAAAGACAAAAGAGGGTAGATGACAAGCAAGGCTTGGGGTATGAGAAAAGTGAAAGCTTTGGATCTAGTCAGAAGAACTCTAGATTAGGAAATCCAAGGAACAAGCCTAGAAGACCTCTGGTAAGGCAACCAAATGCTCAAAGATATCCATCTTTCAATGGATATTGCCACAATTGCAATAACTCTGGTCATAAAGCAAATCAATGCAGAAGAAAAATAAATTAGACTAATTCATCCTTCTCTGGATAGTGTTTTAACTGCAAGAGGTATGGTCACAAATCTCATGAGTGTAGAAATATGCAAATAAACAATTCATTCAATGGTAGATGCTTTGCATGCAATAGAATGGGACATATGGCTAATCAATGTAGATCAAGAGGATACTAGTCAAATATGTAAAGAAATGTTGTTTGCTACAATTGCAATAGATTTGGTCATATTGCCAAATTCTGCAAAAATAAGAATTAGGACAAAAAGGGTCTGGTGCATCATAATCAAAACCAAGACAAAGGAAAGGGAAAAGTGAATGCAGAAGAAATTCAAAGGGAGATGAATAAAATTTGGGTAAAGAGAAGTATAGAAAATGTTGAGGATGGATCCGCACCAGAAACTGGTGCTGATATTCCTTCCGAAAACTAAATAAATGAGCTCTGGCTCAGGGGGAGTCTCAAAAGAAAATAATTTCCCCCAGCCAGTCAATTGGTGCCTAAAATTGGCACATGGAAAGTTGCAGATTGAAAGGGCTCTCAGAGAAACATCTAAATAACCCTTGGTAAAGATATGAAAGATCTGCAAGAAGTTTGAAAAGGTTAATCATCCAAAATTAATCTAGTTTGATAGTCATCTGGCAAAAGAAGGACTTTCTTAGTTAGACCCGATATAATTCAAAATTGAAATATTTGAATTTGTAGTTAGATGGAATGATTGGAGAAAGGGAGATACTTTGTAAGTTATCATTCTAGGTGCATCTCAGTGATCTAGAAAGATCTCTCTCAAAAACAAGGAAAACAAGGCAACTGGAATAACCTATGTTGTGCATTTATTGCAAAATAGAATTAGGGTTTATGCAGAAATAAAAGGGTTCTTTTCTTCATAATTTATGCATTTACATTCAAGAAAAAGAGAAAAGGAGCTCTACAACAAAATTGTCTCAAGCCTCTCAAAGATCAACCACAGAAGTCGATTCTTCCAGCAATCTGATCCGGCTCAGATTGTGAACCCTAGAAGCATAAAAGGTATTTTTTGCTCTTGAAAGCCTCTCTCTGAATATTTTGAAAGATGGCTACTCCAAATGTTGTGAAGATCACTGATAGGCCGCGTCCTAAATTCAAGAAACATCCCTACAAATCCGTAGAAGTTGATCCCCTAAGTGCCTTTTCAAGCATTCCGCATGGGGTTTTACATGTAGAAGATGTTAGGGCATATATTCATGTAAACATTGAGGAATTTGGGGAATCCAAGCTAATGGATACTTATCACAATCAGTTAATAGATGATTCTTTTGAGCTCAAACCTCAGTACAAGGCTATCTAGGACAAGCATTTTGGACATTGCATCTATTTCCCCTGTTTTGTAGAAGATGAATGGGTTAGGTATGTTCTGAGTAGAATGCATGACAACTTTATGTGGTTGGTGAGGTCATTCAAGATAACCAAGGATACCATTAGGGTAGTTACCAGATTGCACTCATCTAGTGGGTTACCTGCTCTCAAATCTGTCAATAAGTAGACAGTGAGTGAGGCAACAGGATTAAAATTTGACAAGAGAGCAATGACAATTGAAGATATCACTGATCTGAATATCAAGTTTACATCCATGATAATTGGATAGAAGATATATCACTCCAGCAGGGAGAATTCTATATCTGAAACTGTAATCTATGCTGCTTATCAGATGTTAAGGGAGAATGCAGATTATGATCTTTATGAGTTTCTTCTAAGCCAACTGTTGGAAAACCTACAAAAGATCAAGAAGGACAAGAACTCATTCAAGTATGCTCAGCTAATACTATGTTTGTTCTTTTACTTTATGAATGAGCTTCCCAGATCTAGTTGTTGGATATGGCAAAATGACAGACCAGTAGCCATACAAATCAAAGATTATTTGCATGGAATTGGTGATGCCAAGGCACATAATACAACACTCTAGGGCTACTTCAAGAACTTGAAGAGTATGATGCAAGCCAGGGAGAGAATCCCCCAATCTCTAGTTGAAAAGTATAAGGATATAGTATGCTTTATGGCAGAAACTGATCAATGCCTAATGGAGGCAATGGAGCCAAGGATAGTCTAGATCATGCCAATGGGGTATGAAGTTGATGAGAAAATTCTAGAGCTACATATTCAACACCTGCTGAGTCAGTCCAAGGACCTTGAGGTAGAAAGGTTTGGAAGCTTTGAAGAGTTGAGTGTAAAGATTCATGTAGAGCTAAGACAACTGGAGATGAAAAGAAAAGTGAGAAACAAAGTAGAGGATGTTGCCAAAAGGTATGACATTTCAAAAGAAGCACTTGATGCAAATAGAGAAAAACTAGAAAAGGTAGAGAAAGAGAAACAAGATGCAGAAAAAGAAAGTGATCCATTGTAAGCCCCTTCCCGGACCAGATCCTCCAAGAGTTCTACACCTGCCACCTCTAAGAGCCAAAAGGCATCAAAACTGGAAGCCTAGTCATCTGAAAAGGGAGAGAAGAGAACAAAGAAAAAGGCAACAAGATCCTACACAAGTTAGAAGGATGATGAAGAAACTAAAATTGATGAGGAAGATAAGAAAATGAAGAAGAAGAAGAAGAAGAAAACATCCGGTGAACCCTCTACCAGTCAAGGCAAGGAAGAAAAGATAGAAGAATTTGTTGAAAAGCCTACTCTCTGCATTGATGATATCATCAAATCAATCACTGTGGATGGGAACTTGAAACCAATGACTGAATTTTATGATGATTATAGTGAAGCTGATCAGAAGATCCTACAAGAAACTATAGTCAGGTATCTAAACATCTATAACAAAGCATTCATTGAAATTATATCTCTGATTCCCAAAAGTTTAGAAAAAGAGCTTGAAATGAGAAAGAACAATGCCATGGCAAAAGACTTAGAAATCCGAGAGCAGATTGCTATCCAACTCTATCCTTCCATCACTCCTCAACAAAAGAACATGATCTTCAAGGATTGCAAGGATGAGTTCTAGAGCAAAGCCAGAATGAATAAGCTTATGCTTGTTGTGATGTTCACAACACGCCCCATTTTGCTCCTTAGCAAAACGAGGACCCCTGCTGATGTCTTGCTTTTTGCTTCTGCTTGTGTTTTTTCTGCTTCCTGGCGGTCTGGTAAAAATAAAGGTCAGGTGCATCATCATCATGATATTGCATAAGGTAGGTCATCATCATGAGGTCTGTTTGTCAAAGTTCATATTTTGTTTCTGTGACCTCATATTTTGAAAGAGCTTGAAATTTCATGAAGGTTTGCCTTTTACTTTACTTGAAAATTCGTCCATATGTGAAAGTTATGCACGGTCAAAGTCTTGGTCAAACCTGATATTCGCAGGAGGATCATCTTTTTTATATCCTAAGTCATGTTGATAGGATCATCATGATCTTGGTCTATCACCCGATGAAAATCATGCAGTCGCAACATCCGGACGTCAATCTTAGGTGGTAGTGCTTTTTACCCGTCAAATGGCCTTGTGCGCATCATCAGCATCATGATTTCCTTAAGAGCGTCATATTTTACAAACTTGGTTTTGCTGTATAAACATCATCATCATCATATTTGAACCCCCCCGATAATATCCTGAGGTTCAAAATATCATGATGATATCGGCTTTAAGTCAAGGTAAGTTCCCCCCCGTCGAGTGGCCTTTGTATCGCAAGCATCATCATGATATCCTTGCATCGCCTGATCTTAAAAATATCATGCTGATGGTATCAGATCACCCTGACTTAACAAAATCCGCCTTCGGCATATTTGCATGCGCACGTTCAAAACCTATTGGAGGATCATCATCATGATATTTGCTGAACATTCGAAACATGATGACGACGACTTCATATCCTCCTGGTCTCCTTTCGCAGAATCATGATCATCATCCTGATCTTTCACACGAAGGTCATATTTGCTGAATTTCGCTAAGTAATGAAGGCATCATCATGATAATTTCGAAGGAGGATCATCATCTTCATATCCTCCTGATATCCGTTTGCCGAAACATCATGATGATCAGCCTATCTATTAAGAAGGGTTCGATATTGCATTTCTTAAACAGCATCATCATATTTTGTAATATCCCCCTAGCCGAAATATCATGATGACCAACTTATCCTTGTGCTTCGAAGACAAAATATCATGATGACGTCATCATGATAAATCGATGAGAAGTAAATATCCTGATGATCATCATCATCATATTTTACAATATCACCCTAGCGCGAATATGATGATGACGTCATCATCATCATTTTTATCCTGTCCTGTTAACAACATCATCATCATCATATTTTTATCCTGATCATGCTCATGATCATCATATTTTCCCTTCGGCAGGATTTTTCTCAAACATGATCCGGTTGGCGAAATATCGGGATGACGTCATGTTTCAAGTTTAGCGAAGGCTCCAGATACCATGATGACATCATCCCGATCTGAATAACGAAGAGGTAAATATCCTGATCATCATCATCATCATTTTCTTTCTTTCAGCGGGATATATTTTCCAAGACCCGATCCGGTTCCCGAATATCATGATGATGAGGTATATCGACTAACCTGTTTTTTGACGCACCGACAGGGATGATCATGCCGATGGGCGGGAAATGAAGCGATGGAGTTTTAAAGTGTTTTTTTGGCGCCTCTGGCATTTTCCCGGTCAGCGATGATTGAACCATCAATTTTGAGCAGCTTGGGCGCATTTTTCACGCGTTTTGAGCGGATTTTGGATCTGATTTCCGCGATCTTGCGCAGTCACCTATATTTAAACGCTTATTTTGATTTTCATGCTGTTTTGTCATAAATGGAATACTTATTGCTTGTCTTGTCTTGCAGGCTTGCAGTTGAGGAAGCAGCTGGAAAGTCAACATGGAGGCAGAAGATCTGATCTCAGGAGTAAGAAGATGGAGATGAAATGCAAAAAGTCAAAGCCATTCAAGTGAAGAGGAAGGTCGCAGCTGGAGATATTATTCCAAAAGACAGACAGAAGTTATTGCCCAGCTGCTGGAACTTCTCAGAAGGGGCAATATTTCGCCCAGATTTGACCACTGTTCTGAGATATTTTTGAGAACTGGTTCACCTGCATTTATTGCTGTAACTAGAGGTTTGAACCAGGGGTTCAGTTAGGTTTTTTTCTGTAGTGAGGACAATCAGGATGCTATATATTGTGCCTCTCTACACTGTAATACTTTACAACAGGGGCTACACACAGGGATTTTAGGATTTTGCCAGAATTGTAGAGTCTTTCTGGGCATAGTTTAGAGTAGAAGAAGGAGGTCACCTGTTTGTCTGCAGTAAGGTGCGCGTGGAATGTCTGGCTGCCTTACTGTATCTGTAAAGCTTGTAAGTTCTCTGTAGTATGATCAATGAAACTAAGAGTCATTCTTACATTGTAAATCATGTATGGCTATTCGTTTCTAATACAATAGAATCTGGAGTTCTGCATCTATCTTCTGAGTGTTCTCCTGCTCTTCTTTGTGTTTTGAAATATCTTCTTTGAGAGCTTGCAATTTTAAATGTATGTTTGTGAAAATGCTCAGAACTTACATTTAGGGTTTTTACTGTGGATTTGATCAAACTACTGTGGTATTTACATAGTGCATAACAGAAACACTTAGATCCTTCGGTAGATTAAATGAGGTATAGATTAGATCTTTCTAACTTTTCCCAACCCATCTGAAATATTTAGCTAAAAACGTAGAAATCTAAAGGAAAGTGTCTCAAATTTGAAGAAGCATGCATAACAGAGCTATAAGTAGATAGTTTTCATAAATAGATAAAGAAGAAAGCTGCAAAAAATCCAAGAAAACCCTCTGAAACTTGCAGCCCGGTATCACTTGTATGCAAATGAACAGAATATTTGTTGAAATCTATGACCTCTTTGCATATTCTTAGTCCAGTAAACCACAAAACAAACCTAAACTACGTAAGGCCCCTTGAACATTACAGCTTCACATTGACCAACTGAACTTGACCAACCGAACCATTGTAGACTTGGGATTAGTTGAATCACCAAATGATTCCTTCTTGTCTTTCAAGTATAGTTACAGTTCATGTCATGTGAATTTTGACTTATTGTTATGATTGCATCAAAACAGTCATCAACAGTTTTCTGGCGCTAGAAGGAGGGCCTGCCTGAGTTAGGTTTCATTTCAAACTGGCTAACGACAGTAACAGAGTGACTAGGTCTAGGTCCAGTTCAGGAGATATCTTTGTGCAACTACCTGATACAAGGCGAAGTAAAAGCCCTTTAATCTGGAATCCAAAGATATCGCAAGCAGGAAGTTCATCTGGAACACCTCCTGGGTCACCTTTTAACATCTGTAGTATTATAAGTCCTGATAGATCACTGTTCAGATCTTTAAATCTTGGTTCAGGCACTTCTGGAGGTCTCAATCCTCCTCTAAATCCTAATCCACCAATCAATCCAGGTATTTCTGCAAGTTCAAGTCAAGCTCAAACACCTGCAATGGCTTATTTCGATGTCAATTCTCCCATATTCTTCAATGATTATCATGACATGCCAAAAAATCCAGAAAAGATATGTCCCAAATACCAGTTGCATCAAGACCCAGAAGATCACATTAGAATATTTAAGGAAGCATGTTTTAGGGCTATGTTAGAGCACGAGGATGTTGTGTGTAGGTTGTTTCCTTACACCTTTAATGAGCAGGCCTCTAGCTGGTATGTAAACTTACCCAATAGTTACATTTCTTCCTGGGCACTTATGGAAGAAGCATTTCTGTCAAGATTTAGAGGACCCATTGACCCTTGTGCTTTGTATCATAAGTTGGCTGCTATAAAATGAGGTGAGGGAGAGTTAATTGATAATTTCAATGACAGATTCCAAAAGGCCTATTCTAGGCTAGCAGCCCCTTATACCATAGCTGATGCTCCCTTGTTGGCTATGTACTATGCTGCTTTGGATCCTTTAACTGCCATGTTTGTCAAAAGGAAACCTGACATAGATTCAGTATCCAAAGCCTATAAAGAGGCAGCCTCAGTGAACCAAGAAATGAGACATACAGCCTACAGTCCATTTGGAGGAAATTTTGGGGTGCAGTATCAGGCACACCCATGGAATGGAGTCCCTGTACAGCATGCTCCACTAATAAATCCGGTTCCTTCTTACACACCTGTGTATAATCCTACTCCAATCCAGGCTATAACTCCTTACACGGCTAGTACTTCCAATAACAGTCAAAATAATGGTCAGCCTTTCTTCCAACTTCCTAGGGATGTAACTGTGGCAAAAGAACAAGATGATAGGGAAGACATCAAAGAAATTACTGCACATCTGAAGAGATTAACAACCGAAGTGACACAGCTAAGAAATGAGAATCTCTATGGCAGAAGCAACCAAAACTACAATCCACCTCAAGGTCACAACCAAGGCCAAAATCAGAATTATAGTCTCAACCAGAACCAGCAGTACAATCAGAACCAAAACTACAATCAGCATCAAGGCCCCAGTTAGGGGCAACCAATGCAAAATAGGGGGCCAGTGATAGATAATAGGACCTGGGGCAATAATAACAAGAACCAGAATCAACCTAGGCCACCCAAGACATGGAACACTGGGCCCAACAACGGTACTCTGGCTTCTCCTTTCGAGAATACGGATAATCATGGTGCAAAACAAATAACTAACATACAAATGGCCAATACAGCACCAAAAAATTGGTGCAGATTTCACAATACTAATGCCCATGCTGAGCATGACTGTCCACAGTTCCACTTGGCAGCTAGTATCTTCAACGTAGATGTACAGCCTCCTACCTCAGAATTTCTCATTCCTAAGGGTAATGAGGTAGTACCCTCATAATATGACACAGCATTAGTCTTAGAAACGTTTACCTTTGCAACTGCAGAAGAGAGGGAGGATGAATTGCTAGAGGATGAACCATACTATTGTGAAAGTCTTTATCCCGAATCAGCCTTTGTGTTAAATGCTTTTCAGTTTCCTTTTGAATCTGAAAACGAGATATTAAATGAAACAGAGGAGGTGCAGGCCTTTCAACAGACAAATAAAAGCCACACCTACCATTTGAGGAACAACCCTAGGCCGAGAGGACCTTTCACCACTTCCACTCCTCCGAATAACATCAATACACCCCCAGATCAGAATGCTAGCAACAATCCTGCCATACTTAAAGCTAATCAGCACACAAATAACGGAACAACAGTGCAAAAGGATCAAACAAGTAAGACAGAAGCAGTAGAGACAACAAGACTAATGAATTACTTGTCAGAGGAAATAAAGAAAATGAAGGTCAGCATACCTCTAAATGAATTATTGAAGACCCCAGGGATCAGAAATGCTTTTTTAAAATCCCTGGATACATCCATAACAAACATGGTGTCTGCTGATATAACTGTTCCTAGTAGTGATTCACCACCTAAGGAGAAAGGTAAGAAAGTTGAGCAGCCTTCCAACACCAATGTAGTAATACATGCGGATAAGAGGGATACGCAACCTTTCTTGTTAACTGTTAGGTTGTGTGGGAAGAATATACACAATTGCATGGTAGATTCTGGTGCTTCAGCCAACGTAATGCCCTTAGGAATATGTAAAACTCTCGGGCTGACTCCCACCAAATCTGCCAAGGTTGTCACACAATTAGATAAGACCGAGGTTAGTGTGATAGGAGAACTCATGAACATACAGGTGCAGTTAGCTTCAGACCCTAGGGTGAGCCAAATCATTGACATCCAAGTAGTGGATATACCCGTAAATTATGGAATGTTGCTGAGTAGGGATTGGTCCAAGACATTAAACAGGTATATGGCTACTGACTTTTCACACATGTGGTTACCATGGAGAGGCATCCCAAACCAGATCAGAATAGGGGCAGAGCCCAGAATGAAACATATGATAACAGAGTATAATCGAACCAATGAAATATTATATGCTGCTGTTGAACCAGGTGTCTATAGAGTTACCAACAATGGGATGCAGATTGAAGAGATCATGATGTTAAACATTAGGAAGAAGTATGTCAGCAATAGAACAGCACTATTCATTGAGTCTGACGGAAATTCTTCAGATGAGGAAAACAATGCAATAGGCAAATTTGGTCATGCCATTAGACAAGAGGTGGAAGAGTGCGTTACACACAATCTCCCAGTCCAATGTAAGTTATATAAAAATAGGTGTAGAGTCCATGATAGGCAGCATTCTGAGGAGAATTGTGAAATATGCAAAGACATCATTGAATATGAATACAAGAAGTGCATAGGGAAGGTAGAGTCATAAGAGAAAAATGAGCATCCTGATCTAACACAGAGATATGTTCAGGATAATATAAGTGCCTTGATCCCAGATTTAGGAAAAGAAATAGAAGATGAGGGTAGTTATCTTTCTGAGTTGCAAACTACAAGCACACATATGCAAGATAACCAAGCGGAAAAACCCATGAATCAACAAGACAACACCCCACAGGCAATAAAAGAGACAAAGTATGCCAAGGTAAAAAATAAAAAAAGCAAGGATGGCATGTGGACGTTAAAATGTGATGGGTCCAAATCAAAACAGGGTGCAGGTGCAGGTGTTGAACTCATCAATCCTCAAGGTAAATCTCATTTGGCAGCATATAGATTACAATTTTCCTGCACTAACAATATTGCTGAATATGAGGCCCTAATTTTAGGACTTGTCATGGCCATCAGAAAAGGGGTAAAAGCCATCAGAGTGTTTTCAGACTCTGAATTAGTAGTCAGACAAGTGAGGAAACTATATGCCTGCAATTATAAGAAGATGATCAGTTACAGACATAGAGTTTGGGGTTTAATGGATTCATTTGATGCTTTTAACATAGAGCATATTCCTAGAGAGCTGAACCATAGGCCAGATGCATTAGCAGTTGCTGCTAGTACATTAGAACCATTGACACTGTCAGGATTAAGACGATTTGCTGTTGAGCTAGTTAACGTGCCCAGTATACCAGACAACGTTACACACTTTCAGGTATTTGGAGAGGATCAGCAAATTATTGATTTTCTGACTTGTAATGAGGCATTTGAGGCCCAAATTATTGATGAACAAGAAAGGCCTGAAGTAACATGGGACGAAGAAGATATGATCAACTTAAAGAGCAACTTCTTGCCAAAAGGAGTAATTGAATTAGAACACATCTTTGACTTCGACGGAATAATAAGACAGAAAGACTTACCCAAAACAGAAGGGGGTAAGTGTGATTTACATAACTTAGGGACTGAGCTAAATCCACAAAATGTACTAATTGGGAAAGCTTGCTCTGAGAAAATCAGAAAAGAGGTTCTGGATGTTCTGCAAAAATATAAACATGTCATAGCATGGGCTTATGAAGACTTGAAAACATTTGATGAGTCCATCATAACTCACGTCATACCTTTAAGAAAAGAATTCAAACCATTTAGGCAGAAACAGAGGCCTGTAAACGCCATTCTAGAGCCTTTAATCTTTGAGGAAGTGAAAAAACTACTGTCCGCTGGAATAATTTTTCCAGTCCGACATTCTGTCTGGGTAGCTAACTTAGTGCCAGTAAGGAAGAAAAATGGAGACATCAGGTTGTGCGTAGACTTTAGAAACTTAAACAAGGCATCTGAAAAGGATAATTATCCTTTGCCCCCAATAGATGAAGTACTGCAAGCAGTAAATGGCGCAAGGATGATGTCCTTTTTAGATGGTTTTTCAGGTTATAACCAGGTTTTAATTGATAGAGAGGATAGACTAAAAACCACCTTCACTTGCAAATGGGGAAATTATGCGTATAGAAGAATGCCTTTTGGTCTGATTAATGCAGGTGCCACTTTTCAGAGGGCCATGGACGTTGCTTTTCATGGATTATCAGGTAAATGCATTGTTGTGTATATGGATGATTTAACTGTGTATTCCAAGGATGCATCCACCCACGCTGAGGACCTCAGAAAAGTACTGCAGCGATGTGAAAGGTATGGGATTTCCCTTAATCCTAAGAAATGTATATTTGGCGTAACTGAAGGTAAATTATTAGGCCATGTCATTTCTGAAAATGGAATTTCAATTGATCCGGATAGAATAGAATCCATAAAAAATTTGCAAATACCAAACAGTAGGAAAGAATTGAAATCATTTTTTGGTAAAATTAACTTTGTTCGGAAGTTTATAACAGGTTTTGCAGAGATTGTGCAGCCGTTGAATGCCATGTTAAAGAAAGATGCACATATGGAATGGACGCCCGTAGCCAAAGCCGCATTTGAAGATATCAAGGAAGCAATTTCTAATGCCCCTGTATTGGCAAGTCCAGACTACACATGCCCGTTTTACATCTACTCCTTTGCATCTTCTCATTCTGTCGCTGCTGCCCTGACACAGAAAAGTGAAAATGATGACGAGAGGCCCATAGCATTTATGAGTGCGCCTCTGAAGGATGCACAGCTGAGATATCTGGATATCGAAAGACAGGCATTTGCATTGGTGAAGGCTGTGAAAAAATTCAGACACTACATCCTGCGCAGCCAGATTAAAGCCATAGTACCAGACGCAGCAGTAAAGATGCTGCTGATGCAGAACGAGCCTGGAGAAAAAAGAGCCAAATGGATCACCACGCTGCAAGAATTCGACATGGAGATCATTCCCGCAAAGCTGGTCAGAGGGCAGGCGCTGGTGCAGACAATAGCAAACACGGATCCAAATCTGATAAAATAGCAGTATGTATTGAATTCCCAAGACGCATCAGGCTGGTACGATGATTTAAGCACCTTCCTGATAGCTGGAAGGTACCCAGGCAAGATGAAGGCTTCTCAGAGGAGAGCCTTGAAGATTAAGGCACAGCATTATATGGTGCAAGGAGGTCTTCTATTCAGGAAGAACCATGATGGAATTTATTTGAGATGCATAAACAGAGCTGAAGCTGATAAAGTGTTGACAGAACTACATGACAAATACGGAACCGGCCATGGTTCCCATTTAGCTACAGCACACAAAATACTGAGAGCGGGCTATTACTGGCCCACTATATTCAAAGATACTAAGGGTCATATCAGAAGCTGCCACACCTGTCAGACTGCAGCAGACAGAGGAAGAAATCTGGCCAATCCACTGCAGCCTGTGATCGAGTCCAGACCATTTGCACAATGGGGCTTGGATTTTATCGGAGTCATCAATCCCCCATCTTCTGCAGGACACAAGTTTATACTGACGGTGACGGACTATTGTACAAGGTGGACTGAGGCCACCTGCTGCAAGTTTTCCACAACTGAGGTAGTTATCAAGTTCCTTGAAGAAAACATCATCACCAGGTTTGGAACGCCCTATTCATTGGTATGTGATAACGGCCCTGCTTTTTCTTCTTTAAAATTTTCTAAATGGGCATTTGAATATGGGATCATTCTAAGGTTTTCTTCAAATTATTACCCTCAAGGTAATGGACTGGCTGAATCAACAAACAAAATCTTATTAGACATCATCAAGAGGTTAATTGCCAAAAGTCCTAGAGAGTGGAATACCCTATTAAGATATGCATTATGGGTAGACAGGACCAAGTTCAAAACAGCTCTAGGTAGCACACCTTACCACCTAGTTTATGGGACTGATCCCATACTTCCGGTCAATCTGAGAATACCAACCTGGAAGTTTGCCAATGAATATCTGGGCTTTGATAACCATAGGGAAGCCAGAATAGTGCAAATGTTGCAACTAGAGGAGAAAAGAGGTCAAGCCCTCGAGAAGTTTGCCAAACACCAAGCAGTTGTTAAGAGGTGGTTTGACAAAAGGGCAAGAGTCAAAACATTTAGGATATCAGACTTAGTGTTGTGCTGGGACAAAGCACATGAAAAGAAAGGAAGCCATGGAAAATTCGATAAATTATGGCTGGGTCCATTACAAGTCTCAGAAATAATAGGAGATAACACCTTTAGACTTAAGACCTTGACTAGGGAAGATGTGCCATTACCAGTTAATGGCCAGCATTTGAAACACTACTTCCAGGCTTGAAGGTCAGGATGAGGCAGTCCTTTCTTTCTTAATGTAAAATGCTGTAGATAATGTACAGTCCTTCTTTTGCTGTTTTCCTTTTGGGTTGGCTGTTTGTATAGCCTGTTCTCTGCTTGTTTTTGCTTTTTGTTTCTGTCTGTTTGTACAGTTTTGTACAGTTTTGTTGCTGTCCTGTTAACAACCTCATCATCATGATCTTGTTTGTACAGCCTGTTTGCTTGGTCTGTTTGTTGTCTCCTCAGCAGGGATCTTTATTTTACTGTAGAGTATTAAGGAGCAGAACTAGCAACCATTCAAAACAGTATATAATTTAGGATATTCAGGTTAACCATTTGCAATTTACACATAACCTGTCACTGTCATGAATGTAGAGAGTTGTTCATCTTCTGAAGTTTTGTATTCAATAAATGTGATTGAGAATTCGAAGCAGGTTTCTCACGATGACACACCTAAAATCCTTGGGTTTGTTGAACCTACCAGTGTAGATATTAGGTGAAAAATCAGAGGTCACCCTTGCTACCATTACAATTCTCAGCTTAATTTCAGCAAGTGTCCACTCCTTGCATCATCATGAAGTTACAATTACTATATCTTGTGAAATCTTTCCAAATTAGAAAACAAAAAAAATAAATGAATAAATGAATAAAGCGGATTATACTGAAAATCCAGATTAAGCCATCTAAGTAACTCTACCGGGGCTATGGACGCTCGCTGGCAGTGGGGCTCTACTTAGGAGAATTGTAACGATAACCTTGCCGGGGCTATAGACGCTCGCTGGCAGCAAGGCTCTATCCGGTCGGCTATGAGGGAATATCCTCACCTACGTAGGCTAATGTCAGTCACCGGTTTGTTCAACCGATCTTCAAGATGAGGATAATTAATCACATGCACACAACTAAACTGAAAATGGAAATTCATGCATCTTTATTGAACACTTTGAGTCTCAAGCTGAATAGTAATTTGCAGGAAAGGTAGTTGGAAGTTATGAGTTCATTTCACCTAGTTTCCTTGAACACTCTGAATTTAATTGTTTTGTTTTGGTTGCTAGTTGTTGTGATGTTCACAACACGCCCCATTTTGCTCCTTAGCAAAACGAGGACCCCTGCTGATGTCTTGCTTTTTGCTTCTGCTTGTGTTTTTTCTGCTTCCTGGCGGTCTGGTAAAAATAAAGGTCAGGTGCATCATCATCATGATATTGCATAAGGTAGGTCATCATCATGAGGTCTGTTTGTCAAAGTTCATATTTTGTTTCTGTGACCTCATATTTTGAAAGAGCTTGAAATTTCATGAAGGTTTGCCTTTTACTTTACTTGAAAATTCGTCCATGTGTGAAAGTTATGCACGGTCAAAGTCTTGGTCAAACCTGATATTCGCAGGAGGATCATCTTTTTTATATCCTAAGTCATGTTGACAGGATCATCATGATCTTGGTCTATCACCCGATGAAAATCATGCAGTCGCAACATCCGGACGTCAATCTTAGGTGGTAGTGCTTTTTACCCGTCAAATGGCCTTGTGCGCATCATCAGCATCATGATTTCCTTAAGAGCGTCATATTTTACAAACTCAGTTTTGCTGTATAAACATCATCATCATCATATTTGAACCCCCCCCCGATAATATCCTGAGGTTCGAAATATCATGATGATATCGGCTTTAAGTCAAGGTAAGTTCCCCCCCGTCGAGTGGCCTTTGTATCGCGAGCATCATCATGATATCCTTGCATCGCCTGATCTTAAAAATATCATGCTGATGGTATCAGATCACCCTGACTTAACAAAATCTGCCTTCGGCATATTTGCATGCGCACGTTCAAAACCTATTGGAGGATCATCATCATGATATTTGCTGAACATTCGAAACATGATGACGACGACTTCATATCCTCCTGGTCTCCTTTCGCAGAATCATGATCATCATCCTGATCTTTCACACGAAGGTCATATTTGCTGAATTTCGCTAAGTAATGAAGGCATCATCATGATAATTTCGAAGGAGGATCATCATCTTCATATCCTCCTGATATCCGTTTGCCGAAACATCATGATGATTAGCCTATCTATTAAGAAGGGTTCGATATTGCATTTCTTAAACAGCATCATCATATTTTGTAATATCCCCCTAGCCGAAATATCATGATGACCAACTTATCCTTGTGCTTCGAAGACAAAATATCATGATGACGTCATCATGATAAATCGATGAGAAGTAAATATCCTGATGATCATCATCATCATATTTTACAATATCACCCTAGCGCGAATATGATGATGACGTCATCATCATCATTTTTATCCTGTCCTGTTAACAACATCATCATCATCATATTTTTATCCTGATCATGCTCATGATCATCATATTTTCCCTTCGGCAGGATTTTTCTCAAACATGATCCGGTTGGCGAAATATCGGGATGACGTCATGTTTCAAGTTTAGCAAAGGCTCCGGATACCATGATGACGTCATCCCGATCTGAATAACGAAGAGGTAAATATCCTGATCATCATCATCATCATTTTCTTTCTTTCAGCGGGATATATTTTCCAAGACCCGATCCGGTTCCCGAATATCATGATGATGAGGTATATCGACTAACCTGTTTTTTGACGCACCGACAGGGATGATCATGCCGATGGGCGGGAAATGAAGCGGTGGAGTTTTAAAGTGTTTTTTTTGGCGCCTCTGGCATTTTCCCGGTCAGCGATGATTGAACCATCAATTTTGAGCAGCTTGGGCGCATTTTTCACGCGTTTTGAGCGGATTTTGGATCTGATTTCCGCGATCTTGCGCAGTCACCTGTATTTAAACGCTTATTTTGATTTTCATGCTGTTTTGTCATAAATGGAATACTTATTGCTTGTCTTGTCTTGCAGGCTTGCAGTTGAGGAAGCAGCTGGAAAGTCAACATGGAGGCAGAAGATCTGATCTCAGGAGCAAGAAGATGGAGATGAAATGCAAAAAGTCAAAGCCATTCAAGTGAAGAGGAAGGTCGCAGCTGGAGATATTATTCCAAAAGACAGACAGAAGTTATTGCCCAGCTGCTGGAACTTCTCAGAAGGGGCAATATTTCGCCCAGATTTGACCACTGTTCTGAGATATTTTTGAGAACTGGTTCACCTGCATTTATTGCTGTAACTAGAGGTTTGAACCAGGGGTTCAGTTAGGTTTTTTGCTGTAGTGAGGACAATCAGGATGCTATATATTGTGCCTCTCTACACTGTAATACTTTACAACAGGGGCTACACACAGGGATTTTAGGATTTTGCCAGAATTGTAGAGTCTTTCTGGGCATAGTTTAGAGTAGAAGAAGGAGGTCACCTGTTTGTCTGCAGTAAGGTGTGCGTGGAATGTCTGGCTGCCTTACTGTATCTGTAAAGCTTGTAAGTTCTCTGTAGTATGATCAATGAAACTAAGAGTCATTCTTACATTGTAAATCATGTATGGCTATTCGTTTCTAATACAATAGAATCTGGAGTTCCGCATCTATCTTCTGAATGTTCTCCTGCTCTTCTTTGTGTTTTGAAATATCTTCTTTGAGAGCTTGCAATTTTAAATGTATGTTTGTGAAAATGCTCAGAACTTACATTTAGGGTTTTTACTGTGGATTTGATCAAACTACTGTGGTATTTACATAGTGCATAACAGAAACACTTAGATCCTTCGGTAGATTAAATGAGGTATAGATTAGATCTTTCTAACTTTTCCCAACCCATCTGAAATATTTAGCTAAAAACGTAGAAATCTAAAGGAAAGTGTCTCAAATTTGAAGAAGCATGCATAACAGAGCTATAAGTAGACAGTTTTCATAAATAGATAAAGAAGAAAGCTGCAAAAAATCCAAGAAAACCCTCTGAAACTTGCAGCCCGGTATCACTTGTATGCAAATGAACAGAATATTTGTTGAAATCTATGACCTCTTTGCATATTCTTAGTCCAGTAAACCACAAAACAAACCTAAACTACGTAAGGCCCCTTGAACATTACAGCTTCACATTGACCAACTGAACTTGACCAACCGAACCATTGTAGACTTGGGATTAGTTGAATCACCAAATGATTCCTTCTTGTCTTTCAAGTATAGTTACAGTTCATGTCATGTGAATTTTGACTTATTGTTATGATTGCATCAAAACAGTCATCAACAATGCTCAGAGAGACTGATCAGGTGGCTAAAGAAATAGTAGATATCCTCCGAAATGCTTTTAAAAGATTCAATCTTCCTATTATAGAGGACTTAGGTGATGAACCCTCTACCATGGATGACAAAGGAGAATCTATTGAGACAGTTGCAGAAGAGACAAAGGAGACAAGTAAAGAGAAAGCTAAGGACTTAGATTCCTCTGTTTTGGAAGAGGAAGTTCATGAAGAAGTAGACACCTCTCTTCCAGATCCCCCTGCAGACTCTGGAATTGAAAGAAAAGAAAGAAAAGAAGAGAGCATCAATCAAGGAGAAGAAGTGAAGGGAAGAGAAGAAGGTCAAACAAAAAAGACCACAAGTGACAGTGTTGAGGCTGCAGAAGGGAAGAAAACTCTGTCTCTAGCAAGAGACACCACAGAAGCAGTCAAAGACTTCTTGACAAAAGAAATGATGGAATTAGATGAGCTGGAGCTACTTCAAGGGCCATTCAATTTTGATTCCCTCTCTTCGGTCTAGATAACGAAGGTAGCATCTTTTGCTCAAGCCAAAGCAAAAGAAAAGCTTCTAAAGTATCACATGGAAGACTGTGAGCTAATAGAGATTACATCTGGTGTGCTAGAGAAAATCATGCCATCCTTCCAAAAGGATCCTTCGGCCTCCACATCGGGTAATCTAAAGCCTCTTGTAAATTTTGTTAATACACATTTTGACTCTTTAGAGAAAGCGACAGAAGAGAAAGTCTGGAAAGAATTTTTGGGTAAGAGATTCTCTGAAGTACAAGGGCTATTAACAAATGATAGGAGAACTATGGATATTGGGATAAAGAGCTTAGAAAATGCTCTTAAAGATGGAAGAGAAATATATAAATTTTGTTTATCCTTGTCTAAAGTGACAAAGGATATTGAGAAGAAAGTGAAAGAGCAAGAGGATAAACTGTCAAGTGTATCTCAAAATTTTGATCCTCTCACCACATCCATAGTAAACCAGGAATGTCAGACTATTTCCATTCTAAATGAACTAAAGAAACTTGAAAATGAAAGGAAGAATATAATAAGTAGGATGGGTGAACTTAGAGGGATAATTATCCCTAAATTAGAGGCCATGCATGAGGCCAGCCCTAATTGATTCTCAGACCATAGCATCTCAGCAAAGTACAGACTTGGGTAAGTCAAGAGGAGTACCATGACTAATACATTCCAGAGATTGAGCCTCTGGTGATGAAAGAGTAAAGAGATATGAGCATCTAAGTGTTGGGCTCCTGTTTGGCAGAGTAGACTAAGGAAGAACTGACCGGCAGAGCATCAGATGTTAATCCATAAAAGAAATTGATGGTGATCAAGTTTCTTGAGGGATCATTCATGGTTAGCCAACATGATTGATGACTTCTATAAGTATCTCTTTGATATGCATCACTTAGTATGCAAGGATTCAGCCGACAGATCAAAGTTTGGGAAAATATTGAGTATTTCAGATGCCGACTAGAAAAATGTTGAAATCCTTGGTGCAGATATATATATCAGATGGATTTAGATGTGAAGGCGTGTGTGGTGTATTATATTGTGCGAAGAAAAGTAGAGAGTAGTGTGGAAGCAGCTATATAGGTCTGATATGTAATAGGACAATAGCAACAAAGAAGAGGAAGAATGAAGTGCAGTAGATTAGTGTATTGATCCTAACCGGAACTAAACTTCAGCATATGTGGATGCCTCTCATTAGTTCAATCACCTGGATAATTTCTTTATACTTTGTAGACAGTGAGTCTCTTGTAGGTAGTGAGCCTCTTGTGAGCAATGTGCTCAGGCAGTGAGCCCTAATTGGCAAGTGCCATTTGTACTTCTATTCTTTTAATAGAGAATACAATCTTAGGTTAGTCACCCCATGGTTTTTCCCTTAACAAGGTTTTCTACGTCAAAATCATTATGTTATGTGTATTGATTTTGTTTTTAGTTTCATGGTTATGTATGCTTATGTGATTTGATGCTGTGCTAGTTGTTAAAGAAGAATAGAAAGTTAAAGTAATTAAGATAACTGATTCACCCCCCCTCTCAATTATCAATAGAGATATGATCACTCTACTAAATAGAGCCTTAGGAAAAGATGATAGTAGGCCATACCATTCATGGATGTTCCAATACATCAATATCATACTCAAGAATTATAACTTTCTTGACTACGGGTAGATTATATCTGACAAATTGCACGTGCCACTTACCACATATATCAATAATAAGAAGTTCTATATGACTCCTTACATAGTTTATCTATTGGCAAGGCAAGCTTAGTTTCCTAGATTTAGCACAAAGGGAGTTAGAGGTGAGGCGATGGGACAAAACAAGATTTGGGCCTTCTCAACTAGAACTCAAAGAAGCTCAAAAACACTTTAAGAGAGTTAATGATGCTTTTCATTATGTTATTATTAAAAAATTTACAAGAGACATTGGTGTAAGAATGTTAGTTCAAGCGATGGACCTAGTAATAGTATGGGGACAATGTTTATCCAATTGCAAAGGTCCACATATATCAAAATATTAGGATTTGACAAAGCACCTTATGCACTACCAAGATACTGCAATGATAAGGTAATCTTGATGGAATTTTCTGGGTAGATGCTTGAGGTTCATTTTAAACTACCAGGAAAACACAAAGCAAGTGTATAGTAGCCATTTACCTTGGGATTTTATTCATGCTCTTCTATCAATTGGTGCAGGAGCACCCGCACATGATCAGGATATAGGTCCGCATGATGACATACATGATCAGGATATAGGATAATTATCAGCATGATGACAGGATAGTCTATTTTTAGTATGTTTGACTTTATCATGTAATAAGGTCCATTGGACCGATGCTATGTATTAGTTCAGTCTAGGAGTATGTGTAGGCAGTTAGAGATCGGGATAAGGTTATCTGAGCTGTCCTCTCTCCCAGCCGCTTGGAAGCTCCCAGCCGCTGGGAAGTGAAGTTGGTAGTACTCGAAGGATTTGTTATATATACCTTCGATCTGTTAGGGTTTAGCATATTGATAGTTCATATTGAGTTTGATAGGTGTTATGTTCAGGAGAGTAGTACTGGTGATATGCTGTACTGGTGATCAGTCCAGATATTGTGAAGCAGAATTGTAAAAGCAGGACATTTGGATCTAAATTGAATAAGATCTCATCTTTTGCATTATCTGGTTGTATCAGTTGTATCTGTGTTGATTTCCTTTCTGTTTGCAAGTTAATGGGCACTTTCAATCCTTCCACCGGTTGATCCTGCAAATCGGTGGAATGGTCCTGTATCATAGCGTAGGTTGCATTTGTGTTTTCTGTTTATGCATTGCATTGTTCAGGAGATCAGTTAGGAGCATGCTGTGAATCAGCCTAGCATCCTCATGTGCTAGGTAAAGGAAGATAAGTTGTTAGACTTTGGTTTGAAGGTGATCCGGCCCGGTCGTCACATTGTCTCTGTGAAATTATGTGGTTCTGAGTGTTTACATGCAGTGGATGGATATACAAGAGTCTGCATGTGCGTTTCCAGTCAGAACGAGCCGCATCATCATCTGCGAATCCATCGCCATCAGGATCGGGTCATGAAGTTGGTGAAGTTTGCATGTTGCAAGTGCATCAGGATGTTTTGAGTTGGATATATACTCAGTGTATATATCGCAGTCAGGATCATCTCTCGGGGAAGCTCATCATCCGCATATCGCTAACGGATGCGGGTGTGAAAGTTCAGTTTTTGCCTAAGTGTTGAAGAGTTCATCAGGATATTGGGTGACATCATCGTCATCAGGATATGACGTCATCGTCATCAGGATATTGAGATATCCCTCAATGCGAGTTTATCCTATTATCGCTAAGTGGTTAAGTATCGGCGTAGTCAGGAAGTTGTATTAACATCATCAGGAGGTTTCGAGAGAACCGGATGAATAATATCATGATGCTGTTGCTTGTATCGTCGGGGAGTGGAGCATCAAAGGGAAGGTGTTAAGTTGTCGTCATCAGGATATTTGGAACAACCGGATATTTGGATATCCTGCTGACGAAGGTGATATTGAATATCATGATGATGCCGCTAGTATTTGGCACCCGATGAACAGTGCAACCGGAGGATGTTTGCGCCCGTTGATTATCATGATGATGATGATAGGCGACATGCGGAGGAGGTGAACAGTAGTCGACAGGAGGAGGTTTGCGATCATCTGAAATATGATGATGCTGTTGAAACATGATGGTGCTGTTGGTGTTTTTAGGAAATATGATGATGATGCTGAGCTGATAGTCATTTTTATCATGCTGTTTGTATAGTTGGCTCTTTCTTCCTGTTAGTAAGCCTCCGTTGTGTTTCACTCTGCATCATAGTGGTATCAGAGCAAAGGTTAGGATCATCTGGAAAAGATAAGCAGGATGTCAGACGAAGAAGGAACATCTGAGTTTCCAACAAGGATGACCAACGCTGAGTTGGCAGTTCTGGTGAAGAAACAGATTGCAGAAAGTAAGGCCGTGAAGGCTCAGAATCAGGAGTTGAAAGATGAGTTAGCAAAGTTGAGGAGTAGAGTAGGTTCTGGTAGAGAAGATGATAGGGAAGAAGAAGATATCCCTAATTGGAGCGAGGAGGTCGTTCCTGCAGACCAGAGACCACTGCTGAACGCCCTCAAGGCCATGGAGAGGAGAACCATGGATGTGAAGCTGGATTTGCCAGTGTTTACAGGTAAGATGGACCCTGATTCAGTAATGGAATGGATAGACTGTCTGAACAATTTCTTTGTAACAGAGGAGATACCAGAACAGCAGAGAGTGAAGATAGCACAGTCAAAGATGAAAGAAGCTGCCTTGACATGGTGGAACTTTGTTCAGGATGATAGAGTACAGGAAGGAAAACGTAGAGTTGCCACATGGAAGAAAATGATGGAATTGGTGAAGGAAGCGTATATTCCATTGGATTACAGTATCCAGTTACACAAGAGGAAGCAGAACCTGAAGCAGAAGGAGCTAGATGTCAGCTCATATACAGAAGAGTTCATGAAACTCTGTATGAAGACAAAAGTGAAAGAAAGTGAAGAAGAGAAGGTAGCCAGATACCTTAATGGATTGAGGTTTAATATTCAGGAAGATCTCAGTCTGCATAATCCAGATACAGTGCAGAAAAGCTTTCAGTTGGCATTGAAAGTGGAAGAAAAGTTGAAGAGAAAACAGGAGCAAAACAATAGAGGAAGAGGAAGACAACAAAGAGGTGGAAGAGGTCCTTTCAGAGGCAGAGGACATGGACAGGGATATCAAGGAGAATCCAGTCAAGACAATAGTAAGGGCAACAATGGTCAGAATCAGAGAGAGAATTACAGTCAGCAAGGAAACTTCAGAGGTAGAAGACCTTACAGAGGAAGATCCCAGGGCAGAGGATCCATCAGATGCTACAACTGTAACAAAGAAGGCCATATAGCCAGCAGATGTCCAGACAAGGCCACAAGCTCAGCAGGAGAAAGGAGGACAAATCTGGTCAAAGAACCTGATAGTCAAAGTAGGACAAGCTCTAATGATTTTCAGAGTGTGAATGGTCCTGAGAATTATGGATATCCAGAAAGTGGAGAGTCTCTGATGATGAGAAGAACAGTAACTACCATGAAGGTACCTGATAAAGAAGCCCCTCAAAGGAAGTCCCTTTTCAGAACCATTTGCAAAGCAGGAGGTAAGGCATGTAAGGTTTTGATTGATTCTGGTTCTACTGAGAACTTTGTGTCTGAAGAAATGGTGATAAAGTTGAAGCTTAGGAGATTGCCTCACCCATCTCCATATAAAGTCTCACGGCTTACTCAAGGTCAGCAGACAACTGTAGAAGAGCAGGCTTGGGTAGAATTCCAGATTGGTGGATATAAGGATAAGTTGTTGTTTGATATCACTAAGATGGATGCTTGCAACCTTTTGTTTGGTAGACCATGGCAGTATGATCTGAAGGCACAGCATGATGGTGTTAAAAACACCTATAAAATCACTAAAGATGGTACAGATATAACGTTATTCCCATTGAAGGAGAAAGAGGAGAAGTCTAAAGGAAAAGAGGTGAAGGTCATGCTGATGGAAGGCAAACAGTTCATGAAAGAAGTAGCAGCAGAAGGTGCAGTTGCATATGCCCTGATCCCCTGTATGAGTGTGTAGAAAGAACAACAGCAGGTAGGCAAGAAAGAGAAGAAGCCAAGGTTGATAGACCCAGCTGTCCAAGAGTTATTGGATAAATACAAAGGTGTCATCTCAGAGGGAATGCCAAGATCCCTACCACCTGTCAGAGATATCAGTCATTGCATAGACTTGATTCCAGGGTCTACACTTCCAAATAAAGCAGCTTATAAGCTTACCCCAGAACAGAATGCAGAAGTAGCCAGACAGATTGAAGAATTGATGAATTCAGGTCTGATTGGGAAGAGTCTAAGTCCATGTGTAGTACCAGCTATACTAGCACCAAAGAAGGAAGGCACTTGGAGGCTTTGCACAGATTCCAGAGCCATCAACAAGATCACAATCAGGTATAGGTTTCCAATCCCCAGAATTGAGGATTTACTTGATTGTTTGGGAAGTGCTAAGTACTTTACCAAAATAGATTTGAAGAGTGGATACCATCAGATCAGGATCAGACCAGGTGATGAGTGGAAGACAGCATTCAAAACAAATGAAGGGTTATATGAATGGAAGGTTATGCCTTTTGGTTTGTCTAATGCCCCTAGTACTTTCATGAGGCTGATGAATGAGGTTCTGAAGGAATTCATTGGTAAGTTTGTCATAGTCTATTTAGATGACATTCTGATTTTCAGTAACACCAGAGAAGAACATCTCAGACATATAGATCTGGTTCTCAAGAGGCTACATGAAGAGAAGCTGATGATAAACTTGGACAAGTGTCTGTTCATGAAAAAGGAGATCACCTATTTAGGTTTTGTCATTTCACAAGGAAAGCTGTAGATGGATAAGGAAAAGGTGAGTGCCATATTGAATTGGCCAACTCCACAGACCATGAATGATGTCAGAAGTTTCCATGGGTTAGCAACCTTCTACAGAAAGTTTATAAGAGGGTTCAGTCATATTTGTGCACCCATGCTGGATACCATTAAAGGAGGACAGAAGTGCAGGTTTGTTTGGACTCAAGGAGCAGATGATTCCTTTGGGGCATTGAAGAGGAAGGTGGCACAGCAACCAGTCCTTGCACTTCCAGATTTTAACAAGATCTTTCAGGTAGAGTGTGATGCCAGTCACATGGCCATTGGAGCAGTACTCAGCCAAGAGGGTAGACCAATTGCATTTTTCAGTGAGAAGCTAAATGATGCTAAGAAAAGGTATTCATCATATGATCTGGAAATGTATGCTTTAGTTCAGTCCCTAAAGAAATGGAGGCATTACCTGATGCCAAAGGAGTTCATAGTCTTCACAGATAACCAGGCTTTGAGTTTCATCAACAGTCAGGAAAAGCTGAACCACAGACATATGAAGTGGGTAGAAACACTACAGGCTTTCACTTTCACATTGAAGCATAAGAAAGGGGTTAAGAACAAAGTTGCAGATGCTTTGAGCAGAAGAGTTCTCACAGTCAATCAGATTCAGTTAGGGAGTGTTGGTATTGATTCACTCAAGACCATGTATGAGTCTAATGCAGATTTTGGAGAGATATATCAGGTCTGTACTTCTTTTGGGGAGAAATACCATGCTGAGTTCTCTGAATTCCTGATCCAAGATGGATTGTTGTTCAAGGGTGGACAGTTGTGTATCCCAAGGTGTTCTATGAGGCTAAATATAATCAAGGAGAAACATTGTGGAGCCATGGCAGGTCATTTTGGGCTAGATAAGACTCTTGATCTGGTCAGGAGGCATTATTTCTGGCCTAAGTTGCAGTCAGATGTCAGGAAATTTGTAGAAACCTGTGTGATATGTCAGAAGGCTAAAGGCAGGTCAACTAATGCAGGGTTATATCAGCCCTTACCCATTCCTTCCAGACCATGGGAAAGCATCAGTATGGATTTTGTTTTGGGTTTACCAAGGACCAGAAGAGGATTTGACAGTGTTTTTGTTGTAGTGGATAGATTCAGTAAAATGGCACATTTCTTGCCATGCAAAACCACTGCTGATGCCTCATATATTGCAGATTTATTCTTCAGGGAGATTGTCAGAATTCATGGGTTGCCTTTGAGCATAGTTTCAGACAGGGATGTGAAGTTTGTGGGTCACTTCTGGAGAACCCTTTGGAGGAAGCTGGGAACCAATTTGTCTTTTTCCTCTGCATATCATCCTCAAACGGATGGACAGACTGAGGTAGTGAACCGTTCTTTGGGGAATCTACTTAGATGCTTGACAAAACAGCATGGAGAGAAGTGGGACAATATTCTGTCTCAAGCTGAGTTTTCATACAATGATATTGTCAACAGGAGCACAAGAAAATCGCCTTTTCAGGTAGTTTATGGAATGCATCCCAGAGGTATTTTGGAGCTAAGAGATCTACCTATAGCAGATCCTGTTAGTGCAGACGGAGAAGCTTTTGCTGAAGCCATCAAAGAGGTGCATGATCAGGTTAAGACCCAAATCCAGCAAACCACATTGAAATATAAGGAATATGTTGATAAGAAGAAGAAGGATGTTCAATTTGCTGTTGGAGATTTGGTTTGGGTTCACTTGAAGAAAGACAGGCTTCCTAAGGGGAAGTATACTAAGCTCATGCAAAAGAAAGTTGGACCATGTCAGATTTTGCAAAAGCATGGACAGAATGCTTATGAGATCCAACTCCCACCTGATCTTGGTTTGTCTCCTATCTTCAATGTATGTGACTTAACTCCATACAAGGCTAATCCAGATGCAGATCAGGATATCCTACAGGATACAGTTGCTGAAGACATTCCTCCACATGATCCCCCTCAGTTACAGAAAGTTTTGGATACCAGAGTGGTCAAACAGACCAGGAACAAAAAGTACTTGGAGTACCTCGTCGTTTGGAAGGGACAGCCGAACTCTGAAGCAGTATGGATGACTGCAGAGCAGATACAGAACCATGGTGCCGACCTTGATACTCACATCTCAAGTGGACTTGAGATTTCTTCTTTTGGGGAGTATGGTGCAGGAGCACCCGCACATGATCAGGATATAGGTCCGCATGATGACATACATGATCAGGATATAGGATAATTATCAGCATGATGACAGGATAGTCTATTTTTAGTATGTTTGACTTTATCATGTAATAAGGTCCATTGGACCGATGCTATGTATTAGTTCAGTCTAGGAGTATGTGTAGGCAGTTAGAGATCGGGATAAGGTTATCTGAGCTGTCCTCTCTCCCAGCCGCTTGGAAGCTCCCAGCCGCTGGGAAGTGAAGTTGGTAGTACTCGAAGGATTTGTTATATATACCTTCGATCTGTTAGGGTTTAGCATATTGATAGTTCATATTGAGTTTGATAGGTGTTATGTTCAGGAGAGTAGTACTGGTGATATGCTGTACTGGTGATCAGTCCAGATATTGTGAAGCAGAATTGTAAAAGTAGGACATTTGGATCTAAATTGAATAAGATCTCATCTTTTGCATTATCTGGTTGTATCAGTTGTATCTGTGTTGATTTCCTTTCTGTTTGCAAGTTAATGGGCACTTTCAATCCTTCCACCGGTTGATCCTGCAAATCGGTGGAATGGTCCTGTATCATAGCTTAGGTTGCATTTGTGTTTTCTGTTTATGCATTGCATTGTTCAGGAGATCAGTTAGGAGCATGCTGTGAATCAGCCTAGCATCCTCATGTGCTAGGTAAAGGAAGATAAGTTGTTAGACTTTGGTTTGAAGGTGATCCGGCCCGGTCGTCACATTGTCTCTGTGAAATTATGTGGTTCTGAGTGTTTACATGCAGTGGATGGATATACAGGAGTCTGCATGTGCGTTTCCAGTCGGAACGAGCCGCATCATCATCTGCGAATCCATCGCCATCAGGATCGGGTCATGAAGTTGGTGAAGTTTGCATGTTGCAAGTGCATCAGGATGTTTTGAGTTGGATATATACTCAGTGTATATATCGCAGTCAGGATCATCTCTCGGGGAAGCTCATCATCCGCATATCACTAACGGATGCGGGTGTGAAAGTTTAGTTTTTGCCTAAGTGTTGAAGAGTTCATCAGGATATTGGGTGACGTCATCGTCATCAGGATATGACGTCATCGTCATCAGGATATTGAGATATCCCTCAATGCGAGTTTATCCTGTTATCGCTAAGTGGTTAAGTATCGGCGTAGTCAGGAAGTTGTATTAACATCATCAGGAGGTTTTGAGAGAACCGGATGAATAATATCATGATGCTGTTGCTTGTATCGTCGGGGAGTGGAGCATCGAAGGGAAGGTGTTAAGTTGTCGTCATCAGGATATTTGGAACAACCGGATATTTGGATATCCTGCTGACGAAGGTGATATTGAATATCATGATGATGCCGCTAGTATTTGGCACCTGATGAACAGTGCAACCGGAGGATGTTTGCGCCCGTTGATTATCATGATGATGATGATAGGCGACAGGCGGAGGAGGTGAACAGTAGTCGACAGGAGGAGGTTTGCGATCATCTGAAATATGATGATGCTGTTGAAACATGATGATGCTGTTGGTGTTTTTAGGAAATATGATGATGATGCTGAGCTGATAGTCATTTTTATCATGCTGTTTGTATAGTTGGCTCTTTCTTCCTGTTAGTAAGCCTCCGTTGTGTTTCACTCTGCATCATCAATGTTGTAAGGGTAGCTAATGAGTAACTAGAGGCATCAAACCTGAATGTTTATTTTTGAAGAAAAGCATTTGATCCTTCTAGTAGGAATAATAAATTGCTAAGAACCACAGTTAATGATCATGAACCCTCTTTAGAGGGTTTTTAAGCTAACTGTAAGGATGACATTGAAGTGAGAAAGAATTATTATTGTAGGTTAACTACCTGCCAAATGGAGGCCTTCAAAGCCATTGAAGATATTCCTAAAGAGTTATTAGATGATGGTGATGTCTTGAATCCAACCTATGACTTGAAAATGGTTGATAATGATCCTTCACCAGCTATAAATTAGTCTTTGAGAAAACTTGTCCATTGAGTCCCTTTTCCAGAAAGTTTTGGATTTTAGTCATTCTTAGTTGGATGCAAGAATTGCTCAAATGGGTAGGAACAAGGGAAATTGAAAGAAAGACAAAAGACCAAGAACTGAAGAACTAGCTTCCTTTGGAACTAGAGTATATAAGAAAGGTAAAAAGGATCCTAGAATAAATAGAATGAGAGGATCCATCAATATTGTCACTCATGGAAAAATAGTAAAAAAGGTTAATAAAGCCTATCATAGAGAAAATATTACCTATGATGCTATAGAGGCAAGGGTAGTAGCTGTTTTAGGATTGAAACCTATCAAAAAATTTCTTCCAACTAGAGTTACATTAGGCCAATTTCTTTTTCAAGGGGAAGAACAAGATCGACAATTTGTTGAAGAGCCTATAAAAGAGACAACCAAGCCATCAATGAGGACTACAACAGTGGTACTATAGGAAGAAAAGATTGAAAAGATAGTGGATGAAGAAGTCCAAAGCATGCATCCTCCAGCAACTACCCCTATCATTTATATATTTGAGGATTCTCTAGAGAAATATGTCACTTTTCCTCAAGAGCAAGATCAAGAAGGAGAAATATTAGAGAAAGAAGAGGCTAGGGAACCTCAAGGAAATATTCAGAGTTTACATGAGCAGCTAGTTGAGAATTTCATTCTTGAGGAAGATGTTGATCATATGGAGATAGATAATGATACCTCTATGGAACATGAGAATACCCAATAAGAAATTATAGTGGAGGAAGTGCATGAGAATGAAGAAGTGGAGAAATATCAACCTCACCTCAGCCCATCATAGACTATATCTATGGAACAACCATAGCATCATGGACAAATGGAAATTGAAGACAGGGAAGAGGAACTCTTAACTCTAGGTGAGCAAGAAGAGTTGATCAAAAAAATGAAAAGGAAACAAGTCCTATTGATTCACCTTTTATGGATGTTTCTATAGAGAAGGAAGTAAATAAAGAAATTCATGGACAAGAGGCTTATCATTAAGAGGAATTTTTAGATCAAGAATCTTTTGATAAGAAGAGTGGAATAAAAAGAAAGAATTAGAACAAGGAGAGGATCAATCTTTATATGAGTACCCCACTATCTCTACATGGCTCAAGATACACTTGGAGAAAAGAGAAAAAAAAAGTGGTGAAGGCACTAAGTCTACAACCCATGACAATCTAGGTGGAGAAGGGGGAATCCCCAAACAAATCAAGAACCCTTTCCACCATTAGAACAAATAAACTTTAAGAAAGAGTTGAAGAAATAGCTACACCCTTGGTGGACAAGGATGACATAGATTTATCTATCTCTGACTATCAAATATTCAAGGTAAATTTAGGAAAGCAGACTAGGGTAAAAGAAATTACTTCATTAGGGTTTGTAGTTGATATAGTGGTCTCTCAAATGCACAAGGACAAACAAAATAAGAAAGAATTAAATCTACAAGTGGAGAAAATGAGGACATTTACCAAAGAGATCCTCACCCCCCATTTCACAAAAAAAGGCAACATCTTTAGACAAACCAGTTTTGATGACAAATCAAGACATTGATTCTTTGCAAAAAATAAAATAAGGTTAAATGCTATTGACCAGTGGATGTCTGAGTTCTTGGAGGAGGCTAATAAGGTCTTAGACCATGGTTATGTGTATTGTGAATGGGCATATCAATTGGAAAAATAGTTTGATTCTTTCATGAGAAACTTTAGAAATGAAGAAGACAAGAACAAAATCTCAAGATTCTAAAGGAGTTAAGTAAATTGAGTCCATGAGAGTTAAAGGTTGAAGACATTTTGCAGGATGAAGAACCAAGATTTGTGAGTAATGAATTAATATACTTAACTTCAAGATTGATATAATGATAAAGTATAAACTGAAGATTATGAAGGTTCAAAGAGACATGTATCAAGATCTAGGGAATTTTTAGGATTTTGTAAAGGATGTTCTAGGTCCCAAATTATACTTGGAAGATAAGCATAGATTGGATACATTAGTAGTGGTAAAAGAGGCTATAAGGAAGAAAATAGAAGAAGAATTAAATGGTGCCTCATATTTTGATAAGGGTACCCTAGACAAATGCATAGAGACCAAATATAATTTCAAGATGATTGAAAGTGGCATTCAATTTTTAAAAACTCAATTAGATTTTGCTTGAAAGAGTTTTGAGGAAAGTAAATTAAAATTGGAATGGTTAGATGGACCTGATGAAGACTATTTGTGTAAATGAATAGTACATTTTGAAAGTTACAAATAGAGACAAGGCACCAAGGGGTCTTCTGTTTTGGAAATTTCAAACCTATTTTTATTTTTGACATGGATAATATTCAAATCTTATTTAATTTATTCTTTCAGCTGTTGTAAAAGGGGTTCCACTAAAATTATAAATTGGTCACTAAGTTTGAATGAGGTGTACATTTGAATGTCTTAGATATGAAATTTACATGGTTTTATGTCTATATTTGAAAAAGAATGTTCCATTTCTATAGCTCACATGAAGAATATCATAAATAGGATATTGCATGTCTATTTTGAAGATAATTAAATGTCATTTCTAAAATCAAATTTTCAAAGTCCTTAGACTCTATAAAAGGGTTGGCACTTATCTTTTAAGGGTCTAGAGAATTAGATGAAGTAGAGATTTTTTTAGCTTTTTAGTTACATTTACATTTTGGTGTATCATTCAATAGTTAGAAGGGGATTATCTAAAGAATAGGACCAAATTCTAGTGTAGCACTTTGTTGGGGTTGTACTTGCTTTCCAAGAAATAAATAAAATGGTTCTACTTTCTTCAAATTCATTTTGTTAAATGTGGTGTAGTGCTAGAACTTTTCTTAATTCATTGATTTCTTGGTCCAAAAGTACTATGTTTTATTGAAAAATCTTAAGTAGTTGAATTGTGGAATTGATATATAAAATATGCATCTGAAATATAGTGGTTGAATATATTACTTCCTCTTTTCAATTAAATTTCCTCAGAATCTTGCATTGTGATGTGATAGATAGAATTGTAAAATTGATCTTAGCATTGCAGTTAACTGATTTCTCAAGTTATCATTGGTTAAAGATTGATCTAATAGCACTCATCACATTTATTACATAAACCCTTTTAATATTTTATCCTTCTTATATATTAATAGAGTAAAATCAACCTAGATATAATTTAGATTAGTTTAGTTAAAAGAGCCCCTTCAAAAAATAGACCATTGACCACTCTATTTGCTCAGCAAAGTTGTGACCCAACTTTAAAGACATTGGAGATAGTTTATTCAAAGATTAATTGTCCTTTTCAAGAGACGTAGGGTGATCATCACTCTACCTATGTTTCTTTTGTCAATTTGGCTATCAACACTTGGTAAACAATTGATAGCTTGCATCAAAAAATCATCATCAGTAAGATTCGATTCTATAATCCTTTTAGCAAGTGGTTTCCTATCAAATATACCATGATTGATTTTTAAAATATCAACATTAGCTCTAGTCAATGTAGGCTCAAGAAGATCTACAAGAATGTGTTCATCAACATTAGAAGAGTCAATATGGATAACACCATCACTGTTATGAGTAGATAAATTTTTATCATCAATAATAGACTAAACTCTGGAAAATAAGATTTTGTCAACAAATAAACCTTGGATCTCCATTTAGACTAATCTATCCAACCAAAATACATATGCCTCATAAAATTTTGAGGTGGATCTTGTAGATAACAATGTTTAATAGAATGAGTATGTTGACTGTTGAAATTAAGGAACACTAATAGGGGGGTGAATCAGTGTTCTACGATACTTAATATTATGTTCCTTTATTAATTTACTACATACATCCAAAAGAAAGAAGCATGAACATAAGAGAAGAAACAATAAGATCATAACACATGAACACCAAGATTTTTATGTGGAAACCCAGTTAATGGAAAACCATAGTGGGGGTTAACCCACAAGAATTTATACTCTGTTAAAAGTATTACAAAATGGGAAGGCACATGCCTTCAGGCATATTGTCCAGAGCTCACTGCTCAAAGGAGACTCACTACCTACAAAATTTGATTACCATTGTTCACTGAAATGTTTGAACTGAAGAATAGCATCTAACTATGCAAAATAATAGTTCCAGTTAAGCTCAGTACACTGACTTTACACACTTCATCTTCCTCTACCCTGCTTTACTATTCTGCCATGAGTTGAAGCTTAGATCTTCTTGCTTCCCACTTGCTACTACTATACTTCGCACTTATCCATTCATATTTGTACATTCACACCCCAAAATGATCAAATCCATCAATCATATATATCTGCTACATGAAATTACATCAACTATAGTCAGCCTTAAGAAAACTTGGAAACTATTTCAAGAACACTGTTCTGTTAGCTGAATCCATGCACAAACATCAATGCAGACCAAAATGCTAAACCTTGTCATATACCCTGTTCCTGTCTATCTAGACTTAGACAAATTTGCAATCTAACTTTTGGTATGAATAGATGATACAATGCAGATGTGTAAGATGGATTTAGTTTCCATCAATGACAACATTTGACATGCCTAGCAATGTCTCTTCCCAACAATCTCCCCCTTTGGCATTGATGGCAATACTTAGTGAAAAATGACTAAGTGTTAGAACAACTCCCCCTTACTATGTGCACTTGTGATTTCCAATGCTCCCCCTTTGATGAATTCCTCATTTTTCACTGCTTTTCCTCTCCCCTTTGACATCAATGGCAAAGGCTAGGATCTGCATATCAAAATTCATGCAAAAATTTCATGTACATGGGTCAAAACTCTAAGTATATACTTCTGCATATGAACACACAGTCCTTAAGCCGTGTTTATCAGCACAAAGATATCACCAAATTTTTTTTTCAACCATGACAATTCACTTTCCTAGTTCTTCTTTATGCTGCCCAAAATAGATATATGCCCACTAAACAAAAATGCCTAGGATTCTACCTTTTGAAGATCAGTAGGATCACAAGTAGCAACAACAGCTTGGGATTCTGCAAGTATATCATACATAGTCTCTAACTTAGGGGAAATCAGTCTCTGGAGCTCATCCATACTACCCAAAACTTTAGCCTTTTCCTTCTCCAAATTACTCAATTCATTCCCTAAACTCATTACTTGGCATTCTTTAGTTATTATAGACTCAGTTGAAAGACTATAGAACTAAGAAATGTTAGACAATTTGAGCTCTAAATCCTTAATCTTTTTCTCAATATCTTCAACAACTTTAGATGGATTTAGACAAAACTTATAAAACTCTGCACCTTCAAAGAGGGCATTTTGAATACTCTTTACACTAGTGTCAAGCATCTATCTATCATAGCTAATTATTTTCCTTATTTCAGCAAATCTCTTCTCATTATATTCATTTTTGACTTTAACTTCTACTGATTTCTCAAAATTTTCAAAATGAGTACTTACAGAGTTTATCAGACTCTTTAACTGACCGGAGGGGGATACTGATGAGTATTTGTGAAATGTAGGCATGTTTTTCTCAAAAATCCTAGATGCAAGACCAAGCAACTCACTATCTTCAATATGGGATTTCAAGATTTCCTCTTTGGCCTTAGCTTGTGTAATAGAGGCCAACTTCATCTTCTGTACTAGTGACAAAGTATCAAAATTGATTGGTCCTTGTATTATATCTTGATCTTCTGCAACTTGTTTGTCTTTCTCCAAAATTTCTTTCACTGCTTCTGCAGTGTCTCTTGCCCAAAATGATGTTTCAGATTTATGTTCTTCAGGGCGTCCATCTTCTCCCCTTTTGGAGTCAACCACATTGTCTTTCTCAACATTTTCATTCTTTTTCTCTACTTCTATCTTCTCTACATCATCATCAGAGGCATCCTTGCTTTTATCTATATCAGAAATATCTTTTGCATTCTCTTCAGGAGGATTTTGTGTATCCTCAGCAACAACATTATCATCATTTTTATCAAATTCCTCAACATCTAGAATGGAGGAATCAATTTCATCATTAGTTTCTTCTTCAATAGTGGTAAGATTATCCCTTTTCAATGCATTCAGAAGAATCTCTTGAGTATCTTCAACTATCCTATCAATCTCTCCCAGCATAAGCATATTCATTCTGATCTTACTCCTGAAGTCCTCTTTCACTTCTTTGAATATTAGGTTCTTTTGATCCAGAGTAATTTAAGGACACAATTTTATTAGCACATGCTTACGGAGCTCAAAATCTTTAGCTTTTGCATTCTCTTATCTTATTTCTAGAATTTTTGCAAGGATTTCTAGAATTTTAAAAGTTATTTCAAATAAAGTCTTACTATAGATATTCAGGTATTTGACTATTGCTTCCTCCAAAACACTCTTATCAACATCATTGTAATGATCATAAAATTCAGTCATTGGTTTCAAGTTTCCATCTATAGTTATTGACTTAATGATGTCATCCACAGAAAGAGTAGGCTTTTCAACATAAGCCTCTATCTTATGCCTTTTGCTAGACTTTTTCCATTCGGAGGGCTTCTCCTTAGACACTTTAGTAACTTTCATGCCTAAGGCCTTCAACTCCTTAACCTAATCATCTAAGTCAGATTCTTCTTCATCCACTTTCTCCACACTAACATATGTTCTTTTTCCCTTTACCTTTGTCCTTTTTCCTTCCTTACCAGTAGGTTTTTCTGTAGTAGGAGAAGGTGATGCACCAGAGGTTGAGCTAGAACTCCTAGTAGTCCTTAACTTAGAAGGGGTTTCTACTGGAACACTTCCCTGTTCCCTATTCTGCTTCTCCTTCTCAGCTTTCTCTGTCCTTTCCTTATATTGTCTCATAGCTTCCTTGCTAAGGCCTAAATTTTCAGCCAACTACTCAACTTCTTTCCTCATAGTCCTTTTGATTTCAGGAGTCTTGAATTCAAGATGTAATTTTAGTGAAATCTCTCCTTAGTTGGATCCCTAGGCTAGCTCAATAGATGTTGTATATACAGCTCCAATACTTATCCATCCACTTCATACCCCATCGGCATGATCCACACAACTCTAGTCTCCACTGCTTCCATTTTGCACTAATCGATAGTAACCATAAAACAAATGGTGTCCTAGTATTTCTCAACCACAACCCTAGGTGTTCTCTCCCTAGCCTGCATCATACTCTAGAAATTTTTTAGGAATCCCCAAAGTGTAGTTTTTTGTGCATCATAATTACCTAGACAACTCAAATGATTTCTAATATGGAGTGCTACCAGTTGGTTGTTGGACCAATATATATTCGTATTCCTAGGGAGCTCACTCAAGAAATAAAAGAAAAGACATATGATTAGTGTACCATATTTAAATGAGTACTACTTGTCCTTCTTTATCTTGCTTAGGTTCTCCATAAGCTCGTTCAGCAATAGTTCATAGAGATCATAGTCTGCACCTTCTTTTACCATCTGATATGTAGTATAAATAGCTATTCTGGACACTGAATTTTCTTTGTTGGAGAAGTATATTTTGCACCCTATCACCATTTATGCGAATTTGACCCCATGATCCTCTATATTGTTTATAGTCATGGCTCTCTTGTCAAATTTTGATCTGGTTTCCTCTGTGACTTCCTCATTCTTCACAGCCTTCAAGTGAGGTAGAGTATTGGTTGAATTCAATCTTGTAACTACCCTTATTGCATCTTTTGTGATTTTAAACAAATGATTTAGCCATAAAAACTCATCATGGATATGGCTCAAAACATACTAGACCCACTCACCCTCTGCGAAACATGGAAACTAAACAAATTGTATGAACTTCTTATCTTTTAGGGCTTTGTACTCTGGTTTCAGCTCAAAATCTTCATCTTTTAAGTGATTCATGAAAAGATCAGCAAATCTTGAGTCACCATGCTCCTCTAGAGGCACGTGAATGTAAGCCCTAATATCCTCTATGTGAAGAACTCCATATGGAACTCCAGAAAAAGCTCCCATCGGATTGACTTCAGTGGACTTGAAAGGGTGCTTCTTAAACCTTGCCCTAGGTCACTCAATGATGTCCACAACTAGAGATGTAGCCATTTCAAAAAATTACAAGTTCATAGCTTCGTAGGAAAATACCTTTTTCTTCACGGAATTAGGGTTAGCTGTCGAATTCGTTCTTCGCACTTCAAATCTCTAAAATTATAGCTTAGGCACTCTTCTCTTGTTCTTTTTGAATGTAAAGTGATTCAAGTGTTTGAATGAATGACATTTTATCCTCTGAAAAACCTAATTCTTCATTGTAATAAATTCTTTGCCCTAATTCATCTGGTTACTCTATTTCTGAATACAGTCAATATTTAATTGATCTGTAGTCAATCGCATTAGCTTCTTTTCTTTAAGAATTTGCTTTAACACTTCTACAATAGACTTCTTTATCTTCATTCATCATGCCAAATTTAGGCACCCACTTACTGGTCCAAGGAATTAGATATTCAATGTAGCTCCCCCTGAGCTAGAGCTCCTGATTCAATTCTCAGAGGAATTATCAGCACCAGATTCTGGTGTTGACCCATCATTGTCATTCATTACACTTTTCTTCACCCATGTTTTGTTCATTTCATTCTGGATCTCATTCACATCTACTTTGCTCTTGCCTTTGTCCAAATTCTGCTCTATTTTTCCTTTACCTACCTATAAGTTCTCCTTTTTGTTTTTGTAAAATTTAGCAATATGTCCAGATTTGTTGCAGTTGAAACACACAATCTTATTTTTCTGACAATTACGTGTTGGAGCAGGTTTAGATACACATTGCATTGCAATATGCCCAAACTTATTGCAAGTAAAACATCTTCCATTGAACACTTGTTTATTCTTAGGAGGATTCCTTGATCCACTTCTACATTCCTCATCCTTATGACCTATCTTTTTGCAATTAAAGCATTGACCAGAGAAAAATGATGCATTTTGACTCACTTTACTTCTACATTGATTAGATCTATGACCATACTTATTGCATTTGAAACAATTGACATTGAAAGATGGATACCTTTGAGAATTAGGTTGTCTTACTAGAGGTCTTCTAGGATTCCTTCTTTGATTTCTTTCTTCAGGATTTCTTTGACCGGATCCAGAGCTTTCACCTTTCTCAAATCCCAGACCATGCTTATCATCTGCCTTCTTTTGACTATCAAGCAACACCTCACGTTTAGCTGAGCTTATCTTGAATTTCTCTTTATATTCATTTGCAACTTCTAGGTCATGTTTGAGAATGACAATTTGTCTTTCAAGTTGATCTTCAATATCCCTAGTTTCTTGTAGATCAGATTCTAGATGACCAATTATTCTATCCAATCTGCAACATTCTTCTATTCTTTCATTCAGAGATTGATTCAGTTTTTCCTCAGTCTTCTTCCTTTCCTCAATTTCCTTGGTTAGTATCATCACCCTAGATTCCATTTCATGTATTAGGACAACAGTTTCTTTTGCTAGCTTCTCACATTGCTTTGTCTTCTCCTTCAAGGACTCATCCATGTCATTGTCTTCATTCTGATTTGCTAGCTGATGAAGTAGCTCCTTCCTCTTTTCATTAGATTTTCTTAGTTGTCCTTTTAAGGTCTCAATGAAATATTTAACATCTTTAAGGTTCTCTTGCAGATCTCTGATTTCTTCTCTGGACAGATCAAGATTTTCTAAGGCTACTTGAAGTTGGTTATTGATACCATCAGAATGCTTGAATGAACCCATCGAAAACACCTTCCCAGATCTTCCTCAAGCTGTTAAACTTCTTCTAAGGAACTTGGCTCTGATACCAATTGTTGAAATTAACAAACACTGAAAGGGGGGTGAATCAGTGTTCTATAGAACTTAATATTATGTCCCTTTATTAATTTATGACATACATCCAAAAGAAAGAAGCATGAACATAAGAGAAGAAACAATAAGATCATAACACATGAACACTAGGATTTTTATGTGGAAACCCAGTTAAGGGAAAAACCATGGTGGGGGTTAACCCACAAGAATTTATACTCTATTAAAAGTATTACAAAATGGGAAGGTACATGGCTTCAGGCACACTACCCAGAGCTCACTGATCAAAGGAGGCTCACTGCCTACAAAATTTGATTACAAGAGGTCACTGAAATGTTTGAACTGAAGAATAGCATCTAACTATGTAAAAAAATAGTTTCGGTTAAGCTTAGTACACCGACTTTACACACTTCATCTTCCTCTACCGTGGTTTACTATTCTTCCATAATTTGTAGCTTAGATCTCCTTGCTTCACACTTTCTACTACTATACTTCACACTTATCCCTTCATATTTGCACATTCACACCCCAAAATTGTTGAATCCATCGATCATATATATCCGCTCCATGAAATTACATCAACTGTAGTCGGCCTTAAGAAAACTTGGAAACTATTTCAAGAACACTGTTCTGTCGGCTGAATCCATGTACAAACAGCAATGCTGACCAAAATGATGAACCTTATCATATGCCCTGTTCCTATCTCTCCAGACTTAGACAAATTTGCAATCTGACTTCCAGTATGAACAGATGATACAATGCGGATGTGTAAGATGGATTTAGTTGCCATCAATGACAACATCTGACATGCCTAGCAGTGTCTCTTGCCAACATTGACCACATGATGTACAAGTGTGTAGATCATAGAAATTATTAGAAAGATGACCTCGATGTCCATAATGGGAACAAAATTGCACATTATTAGACTTAGTACATATTGATTTTTGTTGTTTTGACAAATCAATTTTTTTACTTCAAAAGAAAGATCAATGAGTGGTGATTCAACAAGAATTTTATTCATAAGTTCTCTTGATACAGATTTGATAGGTTTGGTGTGAGATCCGAGATTTTATTGGAATAATGACAGTATTGGTCAATCCATGAAAGACATACAATCAAACTCTCCTGCAAGAGTTAGAAAAACAAGAGTATGCAATACAAATGAGATTGAATGCAATGACTAGATTGGATATAAATTAACTCACAAAGGATATACATATATATAGAGCAAAGGATAGGCAACTTATACCAAGAATAGTGGCATGTAACTCCACTAAATAAAACTAGTGGCATGCAAGCTCCATGCAAATCTAGGAAAAAAAGCACACCTAAGCAAGCTTAACTCTAAATAGGAGTAATCTATGCAAAGTACATGCACATATACAAACTATACACTAACACATCCCTTAAGCATAGATTAGGTGGGTAAAAAGAAAAAATTGGGTCTTGACAACTAGGCCTGATCAAGTACCCAAGTACAATGCAATCTCTCATCAAGTGGAAAAAGTGAGAAAACCTAGTGAGAAAAGAATTTCCCCCTAAAATGAGATAAAATAAAATGAAGAGGACTAGAAGGCCCCCCCAAATATGATAACTTTGCACCAAACCTACAACCATGTCTCTCTGAATGAAATGATGTAGATAGGATCCCCCATAGGAGAGATAAAGAGACTATGTAGGCCCCCACAATGAAGTAGCCCTTGTACCAAAAGAGGATGCCTATGTATGAATGTTCAAAATGATCCATTTGTGGCAAATGGTATTTCTCCCCTTAGGAAGAAACAACTTCAATGGTGAATGTTGAACTAACTTCAACTCAAAGAAGCATGGTGAGGTGGGAAGTCTCATGACGTACCTATCTTAGAACACTACTCGAATGTCTTCATGTTGATATTGAAATAAGTCACAACCCTATTAGGAGTCCTAGGCCTAACTAAAATATGTGACCTCTCAAATATCATGTGAAAACTAATGAAGAGCAAGATCCAAAGAAGTGACATCTGGATGTGGAATTTTAATGCATGTCATGTTGCTACAATGAAAATCACATGAGATGCCCTCCTACAAAGAATCTCTAGAAGCCCTCAATGAAGCCTCTCTAAACTCTATAGTAGCAAAATAATTGCCATCAAAGAGAAATACCAAATCCTCCAAAGTGTCATCTAGATCTAAAATGTGAGACTCTACAAACAAGCAAAGATGTCTGGTAGAAATGTGTCCTAATGAAGTGAATTAAGAAAATGACCCTACTATAAAGAATCACTAGAAGCTCTCTAAGAAGAAACTCTAAACTATTAAGAAGAGGGATAGAAAGCATGTGCCCTACTTTGATAATCTAACTATGTATGTCTACCATGCTTTGAGGAAGTTTGTTCCAAAAATTAGAAATGGAAAAATGAAATGTTGAAGGGAAATGTGGAAGTGTACAAGACATGACACAAGAACACCCCCCTTGATTCAATTTGAGACCCCCCTAAATTTTGACACTTTATAATTTTAGTGCCTAGACATGTCCAATTTGGGACAAAAAAGGCACTTTGCAATGATAGTGTGAAAACATTCCCAATGAATCAAGCTCAAAAAAATTATCACTTCCACAAAAAAAACCACTCAATTTTGAGTTTCTAATCAAAAGAACTACATCAATTTTACTATTTGCCTAATAAAAAAATGCACTCAATTTTTTTGTAAAAATGCTTTGAAAGAGAAAAACCTATAGTAGTTGGAGGCTCAAGTTAAGTCCCCAAGATTGGATGTGACCACCCCATATTACATTGTTGGAATTTTCAAGCCATAAACTTAGATGCAACATTTAGCTTCTATGACATAAGAGAAGATGTGGCATGTTTTTATCTTGATTTTGAATGTGATATAAATCTTTGTTTTTCACTAGCTTGTTGTTGGAAGTGCTAGAAGAAAGCACATCCTACTTAACATCTTTCTTCTATGTCTCTCCTAATTGATATTGTAAACTAATAATTTATTGCCACAACATCTTGTATTGATTGCAAAACTATATAAACAAAGGCTTGTATTAATGCCATCATTTAAATGTTGTCTTTGCTTCTTGTTGGTTACTAACATTAATTTGCAAGGATAACATGCCATTGGTGTATAATGTGGGAATGAATAAAAGAATTACACAAATTTTTGAGTCAGGTTCCATAGATAATACTTAGAAACAAAAACAAATTTATGAGAACTTACAATTTCATAAACACCTTATAACTTCATATACACTTATTTTACCTTATATCATTAAACACCTTTTACAAAGGTGTTAACAACTTATATCCACCAGTTACAATGTTAGCAAGGGGAACAGTGTAGTGGGGTGAGCCTCTTAACAAAAACAACTTAAAATAAAATACCATAACTCTTAGTAAATAAAATAAGCCTTAAGTAATAATAGCTCCACATATATTTAAAAAACTAAAACTATAAATTACTTCTTTAATAGTTCTAAAGTGAAATAACACAAAATAAATAAAATAAAATAAAGTAACTTTTAATAAAAAAAACAAGTGCCACATAGTGGCCAGTGCCTACCTTGTAGTGTTGTTATTATAGTATTTGTTTAGTTGTATTTTTTTTTATGGTCTAGAATATAAGAAGAACAATCAGTTCTTCTTACAGGGATATACAGACTCAGATTATGCAGGATCTGTAGATGACAGGAAGTCAACCTCAGGTTATGTTTTTCATCTCAGATCTAGGCCAATTTCGTGGGTTAGTAAGAAGCAAACTCTTGTTTCTCTTTCATCCACTGAGGCTGAATATTGTGCGGCATGAGGAGCTATGTGCGAAGCGATTTGGTTATGTCGCATTCTGGCAGATATGGACATACGTGAAGAGAAGTCACTAGTTCTCTATTGCGACAATCAGGGTGTGTTAAAACTTGTGAAGAATCTAGTTTTCCATGAGCACACTAAGCATATTGAGGTCGAGTGTCATTACATTTGGGACCAAGTTTTGAACCACCACATCCAGCTCCAGTACTGCCCTACAGAATCGTAGATAGAAGATATGTTCACCAAATCCCATGGTAGGATCAAATTTGAACTTTTTAGAGGGTACATTTGTAAAAGCAATGTAATAAGGGGGGTAATGTTAGCATAATACATATTACATTGTTTACTATTCTACGTACCTACATTTCATAGTTACGTTAGTTACTGTAGTTATCCTATAACTACCAACTACTATGTCCACCATGCATAGTATTTATACTCATGTTGTATCTATTTCTATCATTGAATACATTTTATTTTGCTTTCTTATCATTACAACTACCATTATAGTGGACTAAGAAAATTATCTTGGTTATTTGACTTATCTGTCGAACCAACTTGGTTAGATTATTTACATAGGATTGCGGAATTAATATTCATGTTTCAAGTTGTAGTCAATTTAAAAATATGCTGATGTGAGATGAGCTAAAGGGGAGCATGAACGTAAACGAAAAGAAGGAACCACCGAATACATATCCAGACAATGAAGAACAAAACAATGTGATAGAATTTGCACTGGTAAGGAGAAAGCCAATGATGGAAAGTGCCACGCCTATGGTTGCTTCTGTCATTTTGACCGATGTTGATCTCAAATAATTTAGTTTCTCATAATACTACACATATAAATTTGTTATAAGTGGAGAAAATCATAGCTATAATAATATATCTTCTAAACTTGAAGGATGGAGATGATCAAAATAGTTATTGGTTGTAGTTCTCTATGTAAATGTTAAGAAGTATGATCTTTTCTTTATCTTTTATGCAATCCACAATGCTTCGACTATTTACAAGATCTTCATGCAAGCATTCAGTTTTACCTATTTAAGAAAAGTTATCATGATGGTATCTTGAAAAATCGTCAGTAGCTGATAGGGCAGTTTGTTGGCTAAGCATACTAGAAGTCTTGTGGATATTGTCAATGGATTGATATTTCTTATTAAATCATGAAATTGCTCACAAGACTCACACAATATTTGATTAGAAATAGAAAGTTATTTTATAAATACAAGTTTATGGATTATAAATTCTATTTGTATTTATATTTTTACATCTTTGGATTTGGGTTTTCTTCTTTTTGACCAGAGGAGATACCTACATCTTAGGTCAACCCAAAAATGGGATTTTACAACATTAAAAGAAATCATTTCCATTTGTTTTTAGAATCTTGCAGCTTTGGATTTAGACTTTCTTATACTATATTTTATGTTTGGCCATGCAGCATATTTCTACATATTCTCTACTTGCATGTTATGATCAGGTGTAATTTTAGCAACATTTGTGAATGATTCTATTTGCATGTTAGGCTCAGGTGTAATTTTAGCAAACATTTGTGAGTCATTTTGTTTGCATGTTAGGCTCAGGTGTAATTTTAGCAAACATTTGTGAATGATTTTATAGTAAGATTTAATCTCTGTATTGCATGTTATGATTAGGTGTAATTATAGCAACATTTGTGCATGGTTTTATAGTAAGATTTACTCTTTGTATTTGCATGTTACTATCATGTGTAATTTTAGCAACATTTGTGGATGATTTTATTTGCATGTTATGATCATGTGTAAATTTGACAACATTTGTGAATGATTTTACAGTAAGTTTCACTCTCTGTATTTGCATGTTGTGATCAGGTGTAATTTTAGCAACATTTGTGAATGTTTTTATAGTAAGTTTTACTCTGTTACCCAAAATCAAAGTAATGATTATTTTTAAAAGGGGCAATCTGAGAAAATTTTGAGGTATTTTCATTCACCCCTAATTTCATGAATTATTTTTTGAAGTTTACTTTTAACTAGTTAATATGAAGGGATTTCAAAAACAAAGAAAAGTAGTACGATTTATTGAGCTTGGTCAAGGTTTAATTTACGAGGAAGAAAGACATTTTTATATTTATATAGAGAGAGAAAATTCTTGTGTATATTGTGCACTAGTGAGTCATAAATCAATCTGTATTGAGCAAAAATTTAGGGCTAAAAGTACAAGAGTGAGAGGAAAAATTAATTGTCATACCTTTTCTTTCTACTCTTTGTTAGGATCGAACAATGGTCTGCCGCTATTGTTTCATATTTTAGCCCCTCTAAATAAGTTCTAAAGGGGTGGAGGAATGTCGGAAGAGTGTGGCTTTACTCTAATTTGTTTTGAAGGTAATTAGCTTAGGGGCCTTTCTTATATGGATTTTCTCAGTTTAAATAATTAATTATTAATTTTATTTTCTTTTGTTCTCTCTGTGTATTATGTGTGTCATATGTTTTTATGGGAGTGGTATTCATATGTGAATATGAGTGTATGCCAATTTGCATTGCATTGAAGCAAAGAGTCCTTGTTGATGATTGTGTATGAGCCTAATGGATATAATAGAATATGCACTGGCATGCTAATCTAATTTCAACAAAATGAAACTAATGAAATAACAACTTAATTTTCTTCAGTTGATTATATTTTTAGATTTTTTAATGATTTGTTTTAAATTTCAGATGTGAGTGATGAAGTCTAGGCTATTGCTCTGGAGATGTGTAAGTTTTCATTCAGAGGTCAAGAAGTGGAAATGTTAATGTGTGTGATTGAGAATTGACCTTGAATCTCAAAATGGCTATGTGTAACTACCATTATAGTAGACTAAGAAATTTGTCCTGATTATTTGACTTGTTTGTGGAACCAACATGGTTAGGTTGTTTACATAGGATTGCAGAATTAATATTCATGTGATACATGGCATATAGATGAACAAAATACTAATTATGACCTCTTTCTAGACTTCAATAAAGAGAGAGTTTTGTGCATATATAGAAGTAGCTCATATATTGATGAGTGCTACTAAAGGTTATCACTCTTCAAACGTATGCTTTGAAAATAATTTTTTTGTCATTTATTTGTGCTACACATTTTGGGGTTTCATTCATTTTTTTTTAAATGTTGTATCTTTTTTCAAAGTATGACATCCCTTAATTTCTTTTTAGAATTCAAGTTAATGCTCCTAAATTTAAAATGTAGTTGCAAGAACTATGATTTTGACTGATTCTATGAAGCAAATGCTGTTGAAATGTTCAGCAAAGCTCATTGGATTATATTCCTTTTGTCCACTTTTAAATAATTAAAATATTTTTTATTAATAATAAAATAGATTGTCAACAAAATATTCAAAAATAAATATAGATATATTTTGTATTTTATAAAAACAGTGAGATCAAATAAAAATAGCTTTCAAAGAAATTGCTCCACAAAAAGGCACTAAGAAAGTAGGACCATTACAAATACTTAGTAAAATGTAAGCAAGAGAAGTTCATTGGATTTTATTCCTTTTATCCATTTTTAAATGATTAATTGTTAGAGTAAATGCATAGTTACTTAAGTTTACTTAGGCTTGCATTATAGTTTAATAGTGCATTTAATTAATTAGGGTAGTTGTGTTTCCTGTATCGGGAAGTTTCATGCCTGTCACCTATTTTTCATGGCTTTAAAAAGCCTATACCATATGTAGATTATTCATCTCATTCTCAATGCATTTTCTCTTCGGTGAAATAGCTTCTCTCTTGTGAAGGTTATTTTTGCAGTTGGTTATCCTGGGTGTGTTGCTCTCACATGGTATCAGAGCCAACCATTCTTCCCTCCTTCCCTCTGAGAGTTTTCATCGGAGTGTTTGGGATCATTTTTTCCAGCATTTGAAATTTTTAAATTTCAAAGTTGCCTATTTTCTATTTTTCAATGAACCTCTTGGTGTTAAATTTCCTGACCGTGGCATTTGTTCCACTTGCTGTGGTGTGGCGGTGTGAGTAGATAAGCCATCAAAGTTTTTTTTGTGAGGCCTTGGAGTCATTTTTGTGACGCTGTGATTGAAGTTTTTTTTACAGACCCCTATGCATTTTTTGAAGGTGGCATTCAACCTTCCAAGCTGGCGAATGAGCCTCTATGCAGGCTGATTGAGATTTGGAAACCTAAGTGGTAGCAAATTCTAATTTATCCTGGAGGCATGAATTTTGTGTGATTCTTTTGCCTTGGAGAGGCATTGGAACTGATTCGTTGTGGAAGTCACGTTTTCTTCATCTAGGTCGATTCATTCTGTGGTTGAGGCACTGCAAGAATTTAAGGAGGCTACAATTTCTTCATTTTCTTGCTGAGCCTTCTTTCTTCCTACCACGATTTGCAGTTTGGAGGTAGCAGTGTTTCTCTTGTAGATTGATTCAACCTTAGGCTGCATTTGAATTACCTTTGGAGGACTTGATTTCAAACTAGAGGCCACGATTGGCTGAGTGAAGGCCATTATTTGAAGATTGTAGGCGCAAATTTCCTTTTGAGAGTGCTTGGAATATTTGCACACTGCCCACCCCATGATCATAGTCCCACCAAGGCATGAAAGGGAGCTTGGAACGCATCCCATACTGCAATAATTCTAGAACACTTGGGGTGCAAGTCTTTTCTCCAAGCATTTCCAATCTAAAACGTGCAGGCTCGTTGTCGCCATACAATATATCTGGTGAATCTAAAGTGAGGTGCATATTCAATCCAAAGTGCTTGGAGTGTATGTACACCATTCCACAGAAGTAGCTTTAGTATTTTGGCCAATTTCCATCTCTGCAAAGCATTTTGGAAATATTTTGGCTAAATTCTTTAATATCTTAAAAGTTTGCCATCAAATATTTGCTAGGGTTTTGGAGGTGGGCCCGTCCGTGCATGACTTTGGAGTGCCATTTGAGACAATTTGTCCCACATTTGCCCTGCGAAGGAGAATTTTGTAGTTTATATAACCTGCCCTTCCATCATGCTTATGAAGTATTCATAGAGGCTTGGTGTCCCTGCAAGGCTTGTGGGCATTATGGTTTGCATGCTTGGCGTGGTGATCTAGATTTGAAAGATTGATTGATTGGCACTATTGCCATCATATTTTGCAACATCTTTGTTGCATATTTTTCTCACTTGTAGAAGGTGGTCACATGGATGACCTAGAGCTTAATCTAGCTCCCTCATTTTTGCATTGAGCCCCCATAGGTGACTTTTCTTCCATGGAACATATCTTGGGCATCCGGAGTCAGATTTTTGCATTCTGCATATCATTGGAAAGATGACTTTGCCAAGATCACAGTGGTATAGGTAAATATTCCTAATTTTACTGATTTGAAGGCTTCATTTGTAGTATTTTGGAGTTTCTAATTTTGTTGAAGGTTAATGTCTGTAATTTTGGAGATTTGTCATAGTTCATTATGGGGTTTTCAGTTCATCCTGTTGTGATTATGTTGAAAAGGAGAAATTATAAACAATGGAGAGATGGTATGATAAAACATCTTAGATGGATTCATTTGTTGCCACATTTATATAATCTAGTTCCCCTTCCTAGTAATGATAGTAAGAAATTTGCATGGAATTGAAAAAGGGCTCATGTCCTAGGAGTTATTGCAATGCATATTGATGATGCCACCTTGAATGCTATTGATCATTTTGAGTGTCCTCATATTCTTTGGACTAAAATTTGGGAAATACATGGAGATCCTGATACTCAGTTATTTCCAGATGATCCTGTTTCAGATTGTCATGTGCCTCTTCATTTTTCAGACAAGATACCCTATGATCATGCTACTATATAGGAGTTTGAAGTTTTGGAAAACTTTGAATCTTTAGATGAGGATGACGAGGGTTCTTCAGATGCTCCTCCTTCTCCATCAGGGATAGTTGATGTACCTTCACCTTCAGTGATTCATGGTGCAGAGTCATTGATTGAGGCTCCTATCATTCCTATTCAATAGGACCATTCATCTTTTGGTGGTGATTTATTGAGCACATCCAGTGATTCATCACAACTAGTATCTCATTGTCTTCCTGATTGGGATTCGTATTTGTTGGACATTGGTTCTTTGTTCGTAGAATCTCATATTTCTGACTTGGAAGACACATTTAAGGGTATATCCCTCCTATTTGATGATTGTTGTGGTACAACTATTGTCACTCTATCTTTGTCTTTGGAGAATGTTACAGATCAGTTTCTAGTGGTACCTTGTTTGTCACCTTCTATTGTGATTAGGCATGTTCCTGATTGGTTTGTGGCATCTTTTTACAAGGGCTTGGTGACACATGATCAGATTTTAGAGACATAATCATACATTTTCATGTTTCTTTCTTTCAATCCCTCTCTGTAGTGGGAAGCATACCTGCGTTTGTACTTGGTTTTGTTTCTTCCAAAAGGAAGACAAGTGGTTTGTCGACATTGGATCATGTTCTATCTTCAGGCACTTACCATTTTTGCAAGCAATTACACATTGTGGGGGGACTACATAGTCTCTCTCTTTCCCTCTTATGAGGGGGCTATTGATTGTATATACATGATGTATGTAGTCCTTGGGGGGTGTGATTGAGTCGTCCATCCATGCATCATTTTTTGTTTTCTTTCTCTCTTTTGGAGAGGGGTTTTTTCCCATAGGGTTTTTGTCCTTTTCTTCTTTTGTGAGAGATTTCTTTTTTGCATTGTAAATGGTTATCTAACATGGTTGTGTAGTTGGGACCCAAATTGCATCTTCATTCTCCCGAAGTTACACTTAAGGGGGGGTATTAGAGTAAATGCATAGTTACTTAAGTTTACTTAGGCTTGCATTATAGTTTAATAGTGCATCTAATTAATTAGGGTAGTTGTGTTTCCCATATTGGGAAGTTTCATACCTGTCACCTATTTTTCATAGCTTTAAAAAGCCTGTACCATATGTAGATTATTCTTCTGCAGTTAGTTATCATGGGTGTGTTGTTCTCACATGGTATCAGAGCCAACCATTGTCAACAAAATATTCAAAAATAAATATAGAGATATTTTGTATTTTATAAAAATAGTGAGACCAAATAAAAATAGCTTTCAAAGAAATTTCTCCACAAAAAGGCAAATAAAAAGTAGGACCATTAGAAATACTTAGTAGAATGTAAGCAGGAGGAGCTCATTTGATTGTATTCCTTTTATCCATTTTTAAATGATTAATTAAATATTTTTTATTAATAAGAAAATGGATTCTCAAGAAAATATTCAAAGATAAATATAGAGTTATAGATAGTTAATTATTATTATTTTATTTATTTTGTATTATCACCATTAAAGAGAAAATAATCTAAATCTAACTAGAAATATTAGCATATAATAAATTTAGGGTTAGGGTTATGTGCACAAGAAAAACATGATAATGTAAATGAACTTGGATTGTAAATAATCATTACAGGGAGCTCATTAGATTTTATTCCTTTTATCCATTTTTAAATCATTAATTAAATGTTTTTTTGTTAATAATAAAATAGATTCTCAACAAAATATTCAAAAATAAATATAGAGAGTTATAGATAGTTAATTATTATTTTATTTATTTCGTATCATTAAATTAAATAAAATCAGGGTGATAATGAGCACATAATCAAGTTTATAGTGAAATAGAATGCAAGGTTAATAATAAAAAAAAAAGATAACTATCCATTGTTTTGTAGATCATCATGATAATGGATAATAAAATTATTATTTCAAAAAAACTATGTTAAGTATGTACAAGGAAATAAATTACACCTTATATTTATTTATTTATTTAGAATTAGTTAGGATTAGGGGAAAAGACCCAATAGGTGAGATAGTTCCAATGGTTGAGATAGTATATGTTCATTTAAGGCCCAATATTTTTTAAGTTTAGTACTAGTAGTTGTGACTTTAAGGTTGTTAGTGTTACTATAAGTACTAATAATTGAATGAAATGTGCCCTTTAGATTTAAAAAGAACCCAATTGTGTGATGCCCCATCAGCCCACCAATAAAACATGACTTAATGCACACCTATTGGTCCACCCTTTTTTTGAGGAACTATTTGACACCTCAACAAAAAGCATGCTGATGTGGCATCATATTTAATGATGTGGCACTAAAACCTTAGTTATAAGAAGAGGTGTTGCCAAGTAAGCTACTGTAAAAATTTTGTCATGAAGTTAGGGTGAACCACTACTAGGTCCTCTCCCCTATGTGCACAAGAAAAACATGATAATGTAAATGAACTTGGATTGTGAAGGAAATATATCTACCAACATATATATATATATATTTCTACGCTAGAAATATCTTAAATTTTTTTATTATTCCAAAATATCTTTAATTTTTTTAAAACAATTTACCTCACATAGCTAGACTAGACACCTCAAGAAAGATATCTCTTGGCATAGTTTAGATATATTTTTTAAATATAGATATACTAGTTTATAAAGCATGAAAATAATATAAAGTGGGGTGAGAAAAAGTAGGAAAAAAAATTAAGGTTGTTGTGAGCAAAATGATAGTATTTTTGTGTTACAGTTAGAAGTTAGGGTTATTTTTTTTATTTACCTTGGTTCACCATTTAGGTAGAGGGAAAAATAATGAAAACAATATATAGAAAAAGATAAATAAAGAATATAAATAAATAAATAAATAAAATTTGATATTACTTGGTCATAATTACCTTGATTCACAATGTCCATTTCTGTAGAGGGGAAAAACAATGAAAAGAATAGAGAATGAGGTGAAAAAAAAGTAAGAAACTCATTTAGGGTTGTCATGTGTGCATGTATATATTTGGTAAATAAAAAAATTCTAAAGTAAAATAAGCTACCATGCCTATCTTTAAAAAATCTTATCTAAAACGCACTGAGAGCTATCATTTCCGTTTTTTTAAAAAACTATATATACATATATTACAAAATGGGTTTCTAAAGACCCCAAGATATGCCAAGGAAGACCAGAACTGGATATCTCCAAGTCAAAAAACTCTTAAACTAGTTAGATATGAGTTTTACAAACATTGAACATAAACTAGTCTAGATAGGCTGCTCATTAATATTGATATCTTGATGGACAACTTCTTGATCTTCATTGACCTATTTGTTTACTAACGTTGTGATTAAAGTGAGAATAGACACCTTGAGAACAATATCTCTTCATATCTTTTTACTTTAACTTTTTTGACAGTACCTTATTACACTAAAACCTTTTCCAAAAGTGTACACAACTTATACCTCCTATTACAAAAGCGATTCCCCATCAATCTTGAATACAGAAGTTTTTTCTATCAATTGTCCAGCGGGAGGCTGTCAAATAACGTAAGGCGATAAGCAACAGACACAAGCAGGCGCGCCTATTTTGTTGACAAAACTCTCCACGGCTTCGCGTGTGTTGACAAAATTCTCGTCCCCTACAGCAAGCTCTGTGCACTCCAAACGCCGTCTCATTCAGATGGTACTAGATTTTTTAAGATGCTTATCTTATTTTCATTCTTTGTTTTCTAAATGTTCTGATATCATTGTAGGCCCGGCTATGAAATTGGAAATAAGATGAGAGAAGGAATTCATATTCTTTATTTAGATTTTTTAAGATGTTCATCTTGTATTTTCATTCTTTGTTTTTCTTACATGCTTTGACCATTACATGTTTTGATCACTGTAAGCTTAGGAAGAAATGAGAAATAAGACAAAAGAAGGAATTCATATTTCTATGCGCTCCAAACGCCGTCTCATTCAGATGGTACTAGATTTTTTAAGATGCTTATCTTATTTTCATTCTTTGTTTTCTAAATGTTCTGATATCATTGTAGGCCCGGTTATGAAATTGGAAATAAGATGAGAGAAGGAATTCATATTCTTTATTTAGATTTTTTAAGATGTTCATCTTCTTGTATTTTCATTCTTTGTTTTCTTACATGCTTTGACCATTACATGCTTTGATCACTGTAGGCTTAGGAAGAAATGAGAAATAAGACAAAAGAAGGAAATTCATATTTCTTATCTATATTTTTTTAAAGATGTTCATCCTCCTGCTTTTTCTTTCTTTTTTTTTTCTTACTTGCTTTGATTGCTGTGACATTGAAATGGGAAATAAGACAAAGGAAAAAATATCCAATAATTATTATTGTATTTATAAGAAGATTTAGATTTTTATTTATTGAGAGTGAAGAACAATTTAATTAGGACACCAGAAAAATTACCAAAACTCAAAATTAAATAGGTCAACCTAATAACACATAAACATTATATTTACAATTATTTGATGGGTCAAATGCTTGTATTGATAGAATAAACAATATTGGTGTATTTGTTCTTTCCTACTACTTTGGTTGCCTCACACTTGCCTTCTTAAATGTGTAAACTTAATTAACCAATAGGTTTATTATTGTTAGAATTGTTGAATTTTTTTTCCTTGAAAATTGTGGAATAAGCTATTCTAATCAAGTTTTTTTAAAATTTTCCAAGTTTTACGCTAGGCTATGCGTTACCTATACAAAGCTCTTCTCATTTCATAGCTGGCCAAACATTCAAATTATTATTTTAAATTTTAAATTTATATGGTTCATAATTAAAAAATTTATACAAGTCACAATTAAATATTAAAACTTAATTTGAAATCAGTATTAAATTTAATAATACTCTTTTAGGTTATCAAGAATGTAGACATATATTTATAAATGTGAATGCCTTACACATTTGTAATAATCTGCGTCTTACATGTTTGGAAATCTTATGTTACAGGGATATTACATGTGTCTAGACCAAATAAAAGAATTACATGTGTTTTTAACATTGCCGTTACATATGCCATTGCTTGCCACCTATTCTTTGTTTCACCATTTAACACAGTAGTAATGGCTGGATACCTGTTTATAAATAACTAAGTTTTGCCACCTGTTAACTTTGTTTACTACCTACAAACTTTCATTAAATGAAACTTGTATACTTCTAGGTAAATACTTCTCAAGTTTTTTCTATACATGTAACGTAGAATCTCAATTGTTAGATGCCTAAAATATATTTCTCATGCCCAGTTATAGTTCCAAATCTAATCAATTTTCTTTGGAGTCTATGTCTATGGCTTATGGGATATCTAAACGATAATAGTGACATCCAAGGGTTCTTCATTATTTTACCCATATATACCATACCTCTTCAAATCCTTTTATTTTGGTGGAAAACAAAGATTTAAGCTAAGAAATGTTCTAATAAAGTCTAATGTCATCTGAAAGCATTGGTCTTATTCAAAAGCTAATGACCTTATCTTTGATCAAAGTTGGAGCCATTGAACGAAAAGTGTTAGATAATATTTATTATCAGTTCGCAACATTCAAGAAATCTGTAACACTTAGATGTTTATTAACGGACTTTCTTTTCTTTAGGTGAATGAGGATTTTAGAGTTTAGAAATGTATAATTTTTGGGTGTATTTGATTTAATGAGAAAGAGAATTTTAAAAGTTTAAGGAATGAAATTTCTTTGGATTTTTTAATGAGAAAAGAGGAGAAAAGCACTCTTAAGGTTTTAGAGACAAATATACTATTTTAGTATTTAAATTAGTTTATTTAAGCTTGTATGAGTAGAGTAGAAAATTGCAATGGTGATATATATATATCAAATTTGTTATCCAATTCGGGAGCGTGAGCCTTAGGTTGAATCTCTTCGGTTGAGAGCCAAGGACTGAGGGGTATCCATTCCACCAAATTCGCTTGATCCTGACCTCATTAGTTATGGTGTCAGGGGCCTTGCACTCAGCAAGGCTTGATCCGTGTGGGCTCAAAGGATTCTCAATAGAAATTATCTTAATACATTATTTGTTTAAGTTTTAGGGTTTAATAATTTGTCAATATTAAAGTTTTCATTTCTCGGTGATAAATTAAAAATATGTTGTGTCAAATTTTCTTTATAAACCCAAGCATTCAGACTCTTGTTCAGCTCAGACTAGTTGGGAACATCTTAAACTTATAAGACTGTTGTTCACTTGAGGAGATATCACAATAACATATTTGAGAGAGATCTAAGATATCACTACTTCCTCAAATCTCATAATGTGTGGTCATAGCTAGAAACTTGCTACAATTTTCGTCAATTAGCTAGGAAACTCATGCACAATGTCTATGGAAACTAATTAGCTAGGCTCATGCATTTTGGCACTTCATTCTGAGGAACACAATCATATTGGAGTAAGTCTTGCACCAAACTAACAAATATGATCAACTAGTTGGTATCTCCCACAATGGTCTTCACAATAAGTGTAACTAATATGAAATAGTGCATTCTCCATAAATTGTTTATGAACAAGAGCTTGGCAATAATACAATACTTGAGAAACCAATTTATGGAAAATATAATTGAAAAAGTCACACACAACATCCTTATACCTACACCACTGATTTACGATATTTCATGAAGATCATAGAGAAATTGTTGAAGACGAAATATTATTGGTACATATATGAGTGGAAACATGGATTTTCTTCTTCTTCTACCTCTACCTCAGCAACGTCCTCCTCTATAACCTCCAAATTGGCCTCTATCATCATTACTATAGTTATTTTCATATGGTGCATTTTGGTTTGTATTTTGGATAGTGTTCACATTTCTTTGATTTCTCCATGAAGGTTGGTTATAACCCTGATTATGAAGATATAATGGTCTTTCTACTAGGCCTTTTACATATGCCATGGTATTATTTTGAGCTTTGTTCTTGTGATTTACTTATTATACCATGAGTCACTTTCATTCTCATCTTCTCTTACCCTAGACAGTTGTGATGGACAATCTGGTGTTTCATGATCATTCCATTCTTTGCACAATTTGCAATAGATTGTATTGTTCATTGTAGGGAGTACTTTGATATCCACCTTCATTGCGGCGGCATGTGTTTCTCCTTTTGGTTTCAAACATTCATTTCTGATGTATCCTTCCTTTGTGAAATAAGAACACCATATATTCGACCTTTTATCTTCCTATTTTGTCAAGGTCTCCTATTTAAGTTTCAACTTCTCCAATTCCAACCTTAATCTTTCTAATTCCATGTTTTCCTTGTTTTTATCTTGTTTGCGCCATGTTTGTGCCTCAATCCAGCATGCTAATGTGACCACTTCTGCATATGTTTCAAATATTCTACCATCCAGAGATGCTCTAACATCTAGGCTTATACTGGATGTAAACCATTCAATCTTCTACTTCTTAGTCAATGGTTCTTCTAATTTGCATACTATTTCCTTAAATCTTTTGTCAAATTCATTTATAGTTTATCCATCCCTCTATACTAATTCTCTCATTTCACTTACCTCTTTATTAGGTATTTCCAGAGTTTGAAAATTCTCCAAGCATTCCTTCTTCACTTCATCCCATGTTTTTTCATGTTTGGGACATGCCTTTCTATACCATTTTAAAGCATCAATCTACAATGTCCCAATAAAGTTAAATAGTTTAGTGTCATCCTTGGTTATATCATTCCAGCTCCAAATTGATTCTAGAACAAAAACATGCTCTATGGCTTTAGTTGCATCCTTTTCAAATAGTGGTAATTTAATTATAGCATTCATTATTCATTTATTTTGATTTTCTAGACCCTCTGGTGTTTTGCAATGGTTTTCTTTGTAATTTTTCTTCTCTTTAGGCTTTGGCCTCTATATTAGAATTTTATGTGAACTCTTCCTTTATCTCTCTGTAATTGGATGTCAAATACTCTTATCCCAAAATTTCTTCAAAATCTTTCTTAATCTCTTCTTCTCTTTCTTTCTCACTGTTAACTTGATCTTTTCTTAAAAAAATTCTTGCTTTATAAGGCACCCAGGGTGACTTCTAGTTGAGGGGATGTGTCTCTTCAAATTGCCTTTTCATTCTCAGGGATACTTTTTTGTTTGTAAACAACATTATGTTTTCAATAGGTGACTTTTCACTATTTTGTCTTATATTTTTGGAACTAATCTCTTTATATAATGGATCTTCTCTAATCTTTATTATACTTTGATTAACCAAGTGGTCTAGGTAATCTACATCCAGATTTAAGGGTTGAAGGTTCCATATAAGATTTAGTAATTATTCACATTGTTTGTTAACTATAAATTGAATATTAGAAAAATTAGGTTGATATTCTAGAGTTTTATATATTTGTAGTAGGGCTAGGGTTTGGTTATGTTCTTCTCTCCACATACTTCTTAACTGGTCATATGCATCAATTATTCCTCCTATATTTTTTAGAAGTTTTATAGCCCTGTCAATATGCATTGTAATAGGCTCAGAATTCTCTATATCTCTTTGTATTAAGTTTTGCAACAACCTCTATGGCTATTTCATCCATCCTTTCTTTTCCCTTTATATTTTCCTCTATGGTAGCACCCACCTTAGCATGCTCAGTAGCACCATTATTGCCACGCTCATCCAACTTATATTATTTTCTTCTGTAATGTCTCTTTCCTATTTTCTACTTTCTTCTATTGCCTTCTCTGTCCTTTTATGGTACCTTTCTTGTCCTTCCTAGGATTTTTTTTGTCTCTCCTCACTTCTTATCTCCATTCTGGTTAGTATAATTTCACTAATTTCTCTTAATCTTTTGTTATCCTCTTTTGCCATTAGTGTTTTGATTTGGAATCATATTAATCCTTATGTATCCCATGGTTGGCTTATCTTGAAGAGTTACATCTTTTCAAGGATCTTTTTAGATCCTGCCCCTATTCCATTTCCATCCCTTAAGTGTCGTCCACCCTCTCACAAGGGTAGGAACTTAAGAGAATTCAAAATCTTCTATAGATCATAAAACATTTCTTGTCACTCTAGTTTCCTTACTTCGGGCTACTCTGCACTTTTCTCTTTTACTATTTATCCTCTCTATTCTTCACCATCCTTTTCTAGGATCCTAGAAATGGAACCAAATGTTGGCAAGAAATGAGAGGGAAACTAGTCCAGAGATATGATCCTTGGTCAAATCTTTAAAGACTAGTTTATACCCCAGTCAAACAATGAGAGAAACATACATAAACATTAAGGAAATCTATTTTGTGGTACAATATAAGTAGAGTAAAGAATTCACAAGGCACATACACTTATATCATAACCCTTATATCTCCTTTATATATATTTCAAGCATTAATTGATAAATACATGTTCATACCGGCAGGTTTGAGTCTCTACCTTATACATATCTATCTCATACTCTCTTACTGACTCTAACACTCTTACTTTACATTGCTTACATGTATCTCATATATATCTACATACAGGTGTGTCCTTTCCCAAAATACCTCTTTATGTGTTAGCTCCATCCTACACATGCCCTTTGCGGTAACCTGTGGTAGGTTTTGTTGCATGCCCTATGCTTTGACAACATCCCTCCACTCTTGATGATGAAATTCTGGTGTAGATGTTGACCTCGACAATTCTACCTTTTTGAAGGTGAATATAGTGCCTTGTTGCTCCTTTAAATTTGACACCCTGCTAGTCTATATGTGCCTTGAATCCTATTGGTCTATCTATGCCTTGAACCCTAGATCCTTAGATATGGCCGAAACACCCATGCCTCAGGATGCCTTAAATAGGGGCAACTTAGACTTGGGTTTCCACTAGAAATTGGGCTAATAGACATGCCTTCTATAAAAAAATATAGATGCCAAATTGGGCCTCACTTGCCTTTTTGAACTACCTACAAACCTAGATTGCACCTATCGAAAGATTAATCATTCCACTTTACAACCAACTCAGGTTTCTCTACAAGAAAATATACATATACACAATGTGGATTGACCTCTACTGATGAACCAACCATCTCGGTTCACCTCTGCACATAGATCTTTCACACGGGTATATAAATTCTTTGTTTCTATGCAAAATAATGTTTTCAAATTAAAGTTGCAATTTTACTAGACCACAAACAAGCCAGTGCTACTTTGATACCATGTGAGATCTGAGATCTTACTAGTAGAATGATAGCACTAGTCGAGCCATGAAAGACATGCAATCAAACACTCCTACAAGAGTTAGAAAAACTAGAGTATGTAATCCAAACAAGATTGAACACAATGACTAGATTGGATTAATTAACTCACAAAGGATGTACATATACATAGAGTAAAGGAGAGGTAACCACCATCAAGAATAGTGGCATGCAACTCCACTAAATAAAACTAATGGCATGCGAGATCAATGCAACTCTAGGAAAAAACACACCCAAGCAAGCTTAACTCCAAATAGGAGTAATCCATGTGAAGTACATGCGTAAATGTGAACTATACACTAACATTTGGAATATTTTAGCTCATAAGATTGAGCAAAACCATTATGACCAAGAACACATTTTCCCTTGTTTGTTTTTTGAGATTCACAGTCTTACAACTTTCGGTTTTGATGAAGTAACAAATTTAGACTGAAAGGGATTCTTCTTTTGTGACTTTGGTTGTTGGCATTTTTAATCCATAGACTTAGATGCAACATTTAACTTATATGACATAAGAGAAGACTGGACATGTTTTTGTTTGATTTTGAATGTGATAAAAATCTATGTTTTTCACTAGCTTATTGTTGGAAGTGCTAGAAGGTACATCCTATTTAACATCTTTCTTGTATGTCTCTCCTAATTGATCTTGTAACCTATTAATTTCTTGCCACAACATCTTGTATTGTTTGCAAAAGTACATAAACAAAGCCTTGTATTAATTCCATCATTTGCAAAACTACATAAACAAAGGCTTATATTAATTCCATCATTTAAATGTTGTGTCTGCTTTTTGTTGGTTACTAACATTAATTTCCAAGGATAACATGCCATTGGTGTATAATGTGGGAATGAATAAAAGAATTACACAAATATTTGAGTTAGGTTCCACCAATAATACTTGGAACCAATTTTTTTAATCAAAACTTACAATTTTACAAACACCTTATAACTTCATATACACTTCTTATAGACACTTATTTTAACTTATTACATTAAACACATTTTACAAACTTGTTAACAACTTATATCCACCAATTACAATGACAGCAAGGGGAAGAGTGTAATGGCGTGAGCTTGTTAACAAAAACAAAGACAAAATAAAATAACTCTTATTAAATAAAATAATTCTTAGGTAAGTAATAATAAGTCCACATATATTTTAAAAAACTAAAACTATAAAATAATTCTTAAATAGTTCTAAAGTGAAATAACACAAAGTAAGATTTTTTTTATTTTTATTTTGTTACCTTATGCATTTTTAAAAATTAGTTGGTGGAATGGTGTGACTGTGGGTGCGGAGGGGTTCTAGTTTGCCAGGCCCACGATAGGGCTTTCATGCCCTCCCTGGCATCCTAAGGCCTTTTTTCTCACTATTTCTGCTGCTGCATGTTTGTGAGGGGTGCTCGTGGAATTTTCCCATGCTTCTGGGGTTGCATTGGGGCATAGATCGGGCCCGAGGGGGCTCTACTTAAGGTCTTTTTCCTTCCTTTTGTTGTTCCTTCTTCATGCGTTGTTTTCCTTTCCTTCCCTGCTATGCTAGTTTCTAGTACATTTTTTCTCTTTGGTGGCACTTTGAGCTGAGTGGGTTGGCCTGTAATTGTTGCATCCTCTTCGACCTTGGCTGGGCTAGGGTGGGGCTAATTTTTTCCTTGCATGGCACTGCATGCATCTGGGGGCACGTCAAATAATGCCTCTTACCCTTTTAGTGATAGGCTTCAGCTAAATATGGCTAATTCTGGTGAGGGATTCTCAAAAAATGGTATTTTTATAATGCAAAAGGTGAACGATTCCCTAGAGAGATGTCAAGATTATCCAGTTTTGGTGATCCATCTGAACTCAATGGTTGAGGGTGTGGAGTATTATAGCAACCATGTGCTAATCTGTAAGTTTATGGGGTTGCAGGTGTCACTTCCATTTCTAGAATCTTGGGTTCCTAAGACATCGAACGTTCAGGCTAATATTGATATATTATTGGTGGCCAACAACTTCTTCATGGTAGATTTTTCTTGTGTGGCTGATAGGAATAGGGCTTTTGAAGGTGGGCCTTACTTCTACAATCAGGTGGGTCTCTTTATTAAACCATGGCATGCAGGATTTAATTTTGCGCAAGAGATCCCCTCTAGGGTCCCGGTTTGGGTGCGTCTCCCTCGCCTGCCTCTGGAATGTTGGAGAAGTGATATATTGCAAATGGTTGCTCTTTTGCTTGGAAAGCCTATTGGTGCTTCTCAACAAAAATTTCATTTGCTTGTGTATGTGTTGAAATTGAATTGAATAATCTGTTGCTAGACTCTGTAGAAGTTAATTGAGAGTAACATAATCTTCCCTATTAAACATACTTCTTGGGTTTCCAACTTAGTTCTAGTTAGAAAGAAGAATGGGGAGATTAGGCTTTGTGTTGATTTTTGTGATTTGAATAAAGCCCCTCTCAAGAATCGCTATCCACTCCCTTCAATGGAACAAATCTTACAAGTTGTTTCTAGTTCTTACAGATTTTCTTTATTGGATGAATATTTAGGCTATAACTAGATTTTAGTGGAGGAGGATTAGTACAAAACTGCATTTACAAGCAAGTGGGTACCTTGGCATAGAAAAAATTACCCTTCAGTTTGTCCAATGCAGGAGCAACATTCCAGAGAGCAATGGACATGGTCTTTCATGGCCTCATGAACAAAATTGTTTTAGTGTATCTAGATGACATTATAATTTTTTCAAAGGATGCCAAAGAACATTTTGGTCACTTGAGGCAGATTTTTTTAGAGATGTAGAGATTTTGGGGTTTCTCTTAACCCAAAGAAGTGCATATTCTCTGTCCATGAAGGTAAACTATTGGGACACATTGTCTCAAAACATGGTATTTCCATTGATCCGGAAAGAGTTGTTGCTATTCTTGATCTACCCCTACCGGCACATAAGAAAGGCTTATAGAGATTTCTTGGTAGTATTAACTTCGTGAGAAGGTTTATACCCAATATTGTAGCATTATTGTAGCCTCTCACAGCCATGCTTAAGAAAAATGTACCTTTCAGTTGGACTAAGGAAGGTAAGAGAAGCTTCGAGAAGATTAAAGAAGCCCTCGGAGCTGCTCCAACCCTCATTAATCCAAACTATGAAAGAGATTTCATTTTATATGCTTTTGGAGGTGTTTACGCCAATCTAGCTATGTTGTGCCAGCAAAATGACGAAGGTTTAGAGTAGCCTATGGCATTTTTTAGCCAAGTATTACATGATTATGAGGTAAAGTATTCGTTTGTTGAAAAACATGTATTTACTATTGTTAGAAGTCTTAAAACATTTAAACATATGCTCTCTAACAATAGAGATAAGGCTTAGAAAATTGATGGAGTTAGAAGAAACCAAAAAAGAAGCTTTGAGAAAGCTTGAAATCCATCAGGCTCAGATGAAGAGTTCTTTTGATAAGAGGGCAAGGCCAAGAGATTTCATCATTGGTGATTTAGTTTTCAAGTGAAATGAATTGAGAAGCAGACCTAGAAAACATTCTAAGTTTGATGCAATTTGGGAAGGACATTATGTTATCACGGAGTGCAAAGAGCACAATGCATTCCAACTTTCCAAGTTAAGTGGAGAGGTGCTGCCTATCCCAGTTAATGGGATCCACCTCAAACATTTCCTCTAAAGATAAGTTTTGTTTTTGTACCATAGTAGATTAGTGTTGCTGTTAATAAGTGCTTCATGCACATTTATTTTAGTTATTTTCTTTCCCTAAGTGCTGCTACACATGTTTTCTGGCCACCAGGACCTTTTAGTTTACTTTTAGTTTTGTTCGGTTTGGTTTTTTGCTATTGTTTGGAGTAGTTTGTAGTGCAATTTCATGGTTTTCTAAGTTTGAGAAGAGCAAAGTTTGACTCCATGCCCAATGGATGGTTAAGGCAATTGGTCTATATGCTTAGTAGGCAAGCATTTAGCAAAAATCACCAGAAATGTTACCAATCTTTCACCTACAACACAAATTGGTAGAGCTGAGATAGCTTATGTAATTTTAAGGTGAAAGATTTCAATTCATTTCTATTTTGCTTAAACCTTTGCACATATTGAAATTTACGAAAAAAAAATTTAATTGTTGTAAGTGCAATGTGTTTCATAAAGGGAAGCACTCAGTTTGCAATATAGTTCTTTACAACATGAAAGAGACTACATGAGATCAAAGAATATTGCTTTCATTCAATTATGTAATGATTAATTCATTTTACAATGTTACATACATTTTGCAAGAGAGATATACAGAATTGTACAAGATTGCATAGAATGTTGTTTGCATATTCACTAGAAAGAAAAGAGAGACCAAGTGTCCCACATAGGCTATAGGAATAGTTGAACCAACACAACCTAGGAAATACACTATACAACAGAAGATGGAAATAGAAAATAAGCATATAATGAAAAACATATCCATCATTTCCTATTGTGTTCAGTGTTGGTCTTCATTGTAGCTGCTCCATCCTTGCTCCTGATTCTGAGTGGACCTGCATTGTGATGGAAGAAGTTGTTAGAGATCAGGATATGAATTCCACTATGTACTATACCAATAGAGAATATAGTGCATTGCTTATGATGTATTGAAGCAGATAACAAACATCAGATATATGCAATAGAGCCTAAAAAATAATGTATCAAAGGAGCATTAGGCTTCATTGTTTGTATCTAACATGTTTGTTTCTTGTGTAGGTATAGGAGAAATCATGTTACTTATTCATTTCTGAAGACATCATAGCAGGTGATGCAAAGTGGGCTCCCACAAGGGTTGAGCCCAGCATGCTGCCCCTGAATCTCAAGAGGGGATTGATAATAATGCTAAAATAGAACAATATTCAGATGAAGGAGTGCCACATTAAGTGAGTGCATGAGATTCAAGCTCATTGCCCATTCATGATTACCAGTTAAAGTGTGATGAAGTGAGAACCATAAATGAGCGTTGAGCTCATCTAAGGCAGCCCAATAATGTATGAAATTGAGTAAAGGCATTGTCAACATCATGATGTTATTACATCTGTTTGTTGTCACATTATCATTTTTATGCATTCAAGGTACTCAAGGGCAGTAGTCTTGTCTCATCATGCCACCTTACATATGAGGAAACAATACAAATGAAGGCAATGACTGAGTGTAGGGTTCACTATTGCAATGTTCATAGTGGTAGGGTAGATACATCACAAAGAAAGCAACCCCTATTGTCAACTATAGAGCTATGGATAATTCAACCCTTTTGTGTTTTAGCTATCAATGTTTTGAGGTCTCAATCATGCTTCTGGTAATATTCAGTTTGCATAGAGTTGGGGCAAAAGTGACTATGTTACCATAAGATGTTGAAGAAGAGTAGCTATCATATGCATAGTAATCAAATGTATCTGTTACCAATTTTTCTTACAGCCCAAATTGGTAGAGCTGGAGTAATTTCAATTCGTTTTAGTTAAGAAAGTTTTAACATTTTTTGCTATAGGTTATTTGCATGGTCGGAGTGTTTCAGTGATATTATAGTTAAGTTGTTCAACAAAAGAAAAGAATTTCAAATCATCATTCATTTGCAAAATGATGCATAAGAGATAAGTTATTTCATTTCACTACAATGTTTATCAATTTTACAAATGAAATACATAAAAGAAATAAACATTACATTGAGTGAAAAGATGATAGATCAAATTTCCCAGACAAGCCGTGGGAATAACTGAACAAGTGCAAATATAAGAAATATACTATGCATCTAAGGATAGGAGAGAGAATCATCATAGCCATCATTGACTTTTAGTGTCTTTAGTTTCTGAGGTTGCTTTTTGTCCTTAATCCTGATCTCCAATAAGAATCTACAAAATTAGAAATTAGACCTGTTAGAGCTACAGTTATGAATTCCCTATGGCCTATCAGAAGAGGTATAATGCATTGCCTATAATGCAGTAGATCAGATATACATCATTCACGTACAGGGGACTTGAAAATGAAACAATCATTGAATTTCATTATTTTATCTAAACTGTTTGTTTCATGTGTAGGTATAGGATAAGTCATGTAGCTGTTTGAAGACAAATCAACATGTGGTGTCAAGTGGGCTCCCACAAGGGTTGAGCCCAACATGCTACCACATAAATCTCAAAGGGGATGGAATGGAATAGAGATCATTATTCATGTTGCTTAAATTGAATAACTAAATTGAAGGAATATCAAATCAATTAGGTGCATTGGTTTCGAGAACATGACACACTCATGACGACAGTTGAAGTAATGGAGTGAAACCATAAGAATGAACTAAACTCACATAAGATAGCATTCAATGCATGAGAATAGCTGTCATTATTGCTTCAATTTCCATTGAGGAACTGAAAGTCATAGGTTAGTTTTGAGCTCATTCATCTTGTCTAAAATAGAGTAGAAACATTGAAGAAATTATTTATCTATTTTTTGTTACAAGAGAACTAGAACACTCCTGTACTGATCAAGAAGTAGTATATCATGCCAACATGACAAGTATATTCCATCTATGTATATTTCATAATATTTGTATGCAGCGAAGGAATTAAAATTTATAGAGGCAATTAAAACATTTGTATGCCAAATCAATGCAAATGATGGAGGGGCTGAAATAGTTCAATTTGATATGTACGTACATCTACATTTGATATGATACATTGAATCAAGAGCCAAGAATAAATGCATGAGACAGATTTAATTGGGACATCAAGTATATGCATATCAAATGTAAAGAAAGATACAAATCATCATGGATTCTCTTTCATATAATGGGATAGCAAGAACATCAGGTATGATTCCAACATTTGTATGCTAAATAGTTGCCAATGGACTACATCATTTAGTGATGTATGACTATTTTAGTCACATGATAGCATGAGAATAGTATCAGATATATGCATGATTGAACAAGTTGAAGAGTACATATGGACAAGCATTAAGACTACAACACATGTGTATGCCATGTCATAGATTAGGTGTGATTGTTCAAATGCATGGAACGATAGGAACAACATGACACCATCAAACAATGCAATTTGGAATAGCAAAGAATTCATATTCATCTACAAGAAGAGTGAAAGGAAAAGATGCAAGTGGAATATCATGTATTCTTAACTAATACATTGCATCTATGGAAAATCAGTAAGAAATGAGCATCTTTGTCATACAGGAAAGGACAGTCAAGCTAATGCATTCATCATGTCTCTTATTTGCCATGCTATAGTAAGGTAAAAGTGCTATCTTTCAATATGGCATGCCAAGTATGCATTTGATATAATATGGGAGACTACAACATCAAATCATATGCAATGTTATAGAGTAACCATGTCAAATAATACACATGATAAATAGAAGAGTATGATTGCATAGTCAGATCAAAAGAGAAAATTTCAAAAGGGAACAACAATGTCAAGAAATAATCTCAAGAAGTGCCAGAGGAGAAGCCACAGCCAACACAATACCTATCAGAGCCCGTTGATACAGATGATAACAAATGAAAATTAGAATGTATGATACGATTAAGATCCATTTAGGGTTTTGGCTTCAAAATGTAGAAGGAAGGGCTTTGAATCTTCTTTAAGTAAATGATCAAGTATGTCATATATGACCAAGGCCTCTAGTAGAGAAATGACAAAAGTAAAAGAGAAAACCAAATATATAGAGTCGCGGCTAGAGTAGGGCAAACTCATGTAAAGTTTCAAGCTACAGGAGCATAAAATGGAGAAGTAACCAGTATAGTTGTGAATAAGGAAAACATTTCTACCTCAACCCATTTCAGTTTTCAAAGAAGAACAAAATACAGATAGAGAAGACAAAGATGATTTTCAGCCTGAGCAATTATAATATTCAGGAAACAAAGTAAAATGTGCTTAGACAAATGACATCAGAAAATACATGGCCACAACTTTCAAAATGCATAGAGGATACTAGGAAGTTCATCAATAGGAACATAAAAGATAAAATTTATCACTTTATAACCTTCTAGGCTCATATCGAGTTTAGTTTAGATGAGGTCACAAAGAAAAAAATGATAAAACCTAGTACCCATACCATAGAGGCTACAACCTATCATGAGGAAGGAGCTCTACTGTTATGAGAGCTTATACCCATTTAGGTTTTTGAAGAAAAATAGTAGTTGCAGTACAATAGAGTGTTTGAAACCCAAAGGGGGTTTGTTCAATGTTTGAAAATGATGGAGGATTAGTTATATATGGCCGCGACCTATTCAAACTCAATGGTTTTTTTTGCTACCTCTAACAAATAAAATGATACATTCATGTTTTCCTAATATCATACAAGAAATGAGGACAAAACAGTAATCGAAAGGTAAAATCTTACCTTGCTGTTGACAAAAGATGCATGCCATAGGGATCATGGTTTTGCCCTCGTAAAAGTCTCATACTAGCTCAAATTGAGCTCTCCAAAGGTGGCTTGAATTCAGAAGGAGAAGATCAATAAGGAATAAAAAAAGTAAAATACATTAGAGACAGTCATATATCAGTGGGTTTTTGGCCAAAAGATCATTGTTTTGTATAAAAACTAACTCAGAACAGTAATCAAAAGCATTTACCTATATATTCTAGCAAGAGATCATCACAAATGGTGTAGGAATCAGTGGAAAATAGTGAAGTTTAAAGCCATCAAACCCTCATCCACGGTCGCGGTTGGGCAGAGTTCTCCCATCTCTCAAAGTGTGAAAGTGAAAATGAGGCCGAGAAAAGAGGGCAAGATTCTTTTACCTTAGGGTTTGTAGATGCCCTATTTCTTTGTGGCATTTTTATCACATTTAAATTCATTTTGTTGCCCAAATAATACCCTTCATGGTATCATGTCCACCCTAGTGACTAAGTCTTAGGACTTAGAGAGGAGTCATAAGCTTTAGGTCTCATTACATATGCTATGCCAAGGTTTGATACCTTGAAAACCCAATGGCCCCTTTGCCTTTTGGAGGTGAGATCTTTGAATATTCATTGCCTAGGTGTGGTTCCTTAAAGGCTTTTAGTCCTTTTTCAAGGTACATCTATAGGTCCATATGCCTTAGGCGATTTTTCTTTTGTAGAGATAGACAGAGATAAGCCCTCAAAAGCTTTTATTTTTTTCAAAATTATATAATATGCCTTCAAATATTTTTATGATTTTTTATAGAAAAAGCAAAAGCCATGTAATGTAATATGCAACATATGACCTTGTCATTTTTGTAAAAATCAAATCTAGGCAAGATAGGAGAATGAAACTTCAAATATTTTAAGGCAAATATTTAAAGCTATATTCCTATAAATTGCTTTCAAATATTTGTCATTTAATGTAGTTTAAGCAGAACCAAAATAGACAGAATCTTTCTTTTCTAGATTTGCTTTCTTCTTGGCGAAATTGGTTAGATGAGGACAAAATAGAGTTTTTCTAAGCAAATAAAGCATGTTTTAAAGAAGATTTTGGTGGGGGCCACTTGATAGGTGTTTTTGGCAGTTTGTTTCTTCAGTTTAGAGGCAGTTTGGTGGGCTTTTTATCATCTTTTCTGAGGAGCTCAAAAATGGATTGGAATGGCTATTTTTATGAGCTTTTTTAGCTTTTTCTTTTCAGAGAGATCATTCTATAGGATATATGGAAGATAGTTAGCTCTTTCTTATCAGTTCTGATTAACAATTTGTTTCTCCTTGGCTCATTCACAGAGAGATTGTAGACACCTTGTACTCCTTTCAGTTTTAATAGAGTAGTAGAGTTCTCCTTTCCATTTTTCTGATCCATTCTTGCAATTAATGATTGGATATTTGATTATGATTTAGTTTTAGGATCCTTCTCCTATGTCTCATTATTGTAGGTTTGAGGGTGAAAGCTTCATGTGATACAGGTTGTATGTCGTGTCTAAACTAGTTAGTTAAATTGAAGCTCTGATGAGACTTCCATCTATCCTTCATGCAAACTTCTACCCTCTCATATCTTCATACAAATCACTTATGTATTACATTAAATCTAGTGGAATTGTGAGGATTAAAGGCTCTTGTAAGGAAGATTCTGAGTCAAGTTAGTGAACATATAGAGTTCCGGTGCATCACCTGTTAGAGGTTAAGGATTTCATTTGCAGTTATCTTGCTATCTCTTTTCCTAGAAAGAAATTTAGATTAGGTGAAGTAACCAGGGGAACCAGCTCACTCTGGAGATTCACTCTCAACATAGATTACCCACAATCTGAGAGTGTTTTCATGTTGCAATAAGATAGCTAAGTTTATCTTTGCTAAGGGTGCAATCCTAATTGCCAACAGTTTTTGGTACGCCCGATGGGACTCTGAAAAAGTGTTTTCAGAGAAGTTTTCAATTCTTAAAGTTGTTGTTCTAGTATATGCAGTAATGTTCTAGCCTTTGGAGGCTTTTACAAGTATACTTGGTGACTCAATTTTCTAGTCTTGCATGCAAAACTAGTGCATTCAGCTTGTGAAAACAAGATCAGGATAAATTGGACTGTTTCAGTCCAATAGCATGTTCATCTATCACTAATATTTGGTGTGTGTATCAATGATCTCATCCTTTGGAGGTAGAAAATTAAACACATCTGGCAACTCCGAATCAAGATCTATAGGTTTCGGTATGATCAAGTGCTGGTATGCTCTAAAAATCATCTATTCATTCCATTTTCCATCTTTCATATGAGTATAAATGTCAACTTTTCACAGACAACAAGTATACTCACCCCCATACTATGAAAACACCACTTACCCATCTCCATGTTAGCCATATTAGACCAATTATGCTATTGTTTCTAATCCCATGGCTTTTCAAAACCAACATGCACAATATAATTACCTCCCACCCACCCCTGCTCAGCCCCCTTACTAGCTAAAATAGTCTAAAATTAAGGAGCTTAAAGACATTGTGTCAGACCTCAACAAGCAGATGGAGGATATTAGAAGGCAATGTGAGTATAATCAACACCGGGAGGAACTGTATTATCAAGCCTATCTTCATGAGCAAGAGTTGGAGGCATAAAGAACACAATTTGAGCTAGAGATCACAAGCATAAAGAGTTATCAGTATCAACAAGGAGCAGGATTTCAAGGAAGGCAATATGAAGACTCTAATTTGTAGCTGCAAGAGTTGAATCACAAAGCTTATCTTCAATAGCTAGAGTAGACACCCTGTAAAACCTTTGGTTCTGATCAAGAGACACAAAGGAGATAGTTTGAAGAGAATCTTAAGAGAGAGGCAGCTACACAAACAAAGCTTTTTCTTGCTCGAGCCCAGGCAGCCCTTTCTGTTCCAGAATAGCCTACTCAAGAAGAGGTACGTAGGTATAAATTTCCAAGTTTTAGGCAAAATGAAACTCTTAATGTCCCTAAAGTTGAGATTATGAGTTTTAGGCAAAATGATGTCCTTGATCCCTCAAGCTAGCCTCTTAAGCCTAAAATACCCAGTTTCAGTTCAGCCCCCATCCCTTGCAAGTTGAAGAAAATAACCATGTTCAGCCTAGTACAGTTATAGACCAGCCACTTGGAGAATCCTTTCCCCCCCAAGAAAATAGTTTTGAATGCAAATAGACTCCCCAAAAAATCAAAATCTAAAGTTTCAGAGGTTCTAATTTTGTTGAGGAGCCTGTTAGCATTCGAGACCAGTCCGTTAACCAACAGAAGGAAGCTATGAAGGTAAATTTACTACATACACCTATGGAGAAATATTGGTTAGAGTAGTGGAAGATCAAACTAGAAAAGACTCCTGATGAACCTTCTGATATTTTCATTAATGATCCTCCTTGTTTTGTAAAAGATGATAAATATTTTTCAAAAAGTCATGTAGTAGAAGAGGCTAATTCATGTGGAAAGGTTACTATTGTTTGTGTAGAGAAAGTTGATTCAAATATGACCCTCAATCCTCTGCATTTTGATTCATTTAAAAAAAAATTGATGTTGTTCATAAGATGCATGAAAGCAGGGTACAGAAGTCACAAGGTGAAGGCCTTCAATTGTAAAGATAGAATGCCCAAGTTTCATCAGAGAAAACACCACATGTGGAGGATTAATCTATTTCTTTGTACAATCAATTACCTGATTGTGTTCAGTCAGATGAAGAAAACATGCTTGTCCCAAAGACAATAGTTTTAGAACCACAAGAAGATCAACAATGCAAGGAGTTACTGATTGAAGCCAAGCAATCTGATAATGGGGCCTTGGACCAAGGAGAAGGAAATACAGAGGAGCCTGATTTGGATCTTAGTAAGCTTAGTGAAGGCTATCATGAGGTAAAGAACATCCTTTTTCACTCAAAAAATCAAGAAAATTTGTTTTGGAGTAGTCTTAAGATTCTTGTTACAAACATAGATAATATGCAAAAAGAGGGTGTTGAACCTCAATTTTTAGTTAACATGTTTGATGATCTTCCTGACTTCATGCAAGAAAGTGAAAATGACATGTCCATGCTAGTCTCTAATCACCACAATGATGAACATCATTTAGGTAAGGTATTGACCCAAGATCAGCTATATGAAAGCAACCCTGCCTTATGTGATCAAGAGTTTGAGGATGATCCATTTCAAGAAGAAATTGAGCTTTTCTGCTCACACTTAGAGGCTATGCCACCATCTTTAGAGGAGGGTTATCTAGAATAGCACAAGCAAGAGGTGAAAGTGGTTGTGTCCCCAAATGAGTTATTGATAAAGGAGCAACGTCGATTGTAGTAGGATTTGAACTAGTTAAAGGAGTCACCCTCCCATTTCATAGAGCAACTTGAAGCTGTTGTGCAAATTGATGGCTTGTTACAAGAGGTTAGTTCATTATTCAACTTCATTATTGAAGAAAAACCTATTTTGGAGTGTATCCCCTTGAGAAATCTTGAATATTTTGAGCCTAGTATAGCTCTTGCTAAGAATCTTCCAAGTTTTGCTAGTTTTGATGAGCTATTAGCTACTCTAATAGAGGAGGATGACCCATTAACAGAAGAGGAGGAAGCCACATGGTAGGCTATCATGCAAGGTACAAATCATGATGTTATTTCCATTCCAAAATCTTTGAAAGGATGCCCCATTAGAGATTTGGCCAATGAAGTGACCAACAGCTTTCAGAGTATTTTCAGTGCCCCTAAGAATGAGATTATAGTCAAGGAGCAGCAGATCCAACATGTCCATTCATGGCCAATCAAAGGTATGTGCGAACAAAATCAAGAGATTCAAACGTTTGATTGTACTCTACAGGTTGCAGTACAACAGTTTATAAGGTGTGTTTTTGTGTTTTTCTCCTTATTACCAGTTTATAAGCATGAGAAGCATCCTCAATTGGTTAGGAAAGGTAGTTATTTCACCCAATCAGTGAATGGTTTTATTTAACCAGCTTCTTTGGCTGGTTAGAGTAGGTTAGAGCTAGTATTTTCAGTTAATAAGTGCTCATGGCACATTTCCTTTTAGTTTTTTTTTTTCCAAGGTGTGGTTGCACAAGTTTTTCTAGCCACCAAGGCCTTCTAGTTTGTTTTCAGTATGGTTTATTCTTGTTTCTTATTGTTGTTTGGAATAGTTGACATGCTGAGTTTCAATATTTTCTAAGTTTGAGATGAGCAGAGTATGACTCTATGCCCAATGGATATTTTAAGGCAATTGGTCTTAATGCTTAGCATGCAAGCATGTAGCAGAAGTCACCAGAAATGTTACCAATTTTTCTTACAACTCAAATTGGTAGAGTTGGAGTACTTTTAGTTCATTTTAGTTAATAAAGTTTTAACATTTTTTGCTATACATTATTTGCATGGTTGGAGTGTTTTAGTGATATTATAGTTTAGTTTTTCAACAAAAGAAAAGAATTTTAGATCATCATTCATTTGCAGAAGGATGCATAAGAGATAAGTTATTTCATTTCACTACAATGTTTATCCATTTTACAAATGAAATACATAAAAGAAATAAACATTGCATTGAGTGAAAAGATGACAGATCAAATGTCCCCCAGAAGCCGTGGGAAGAGTTAAACAAGTGCAAATATAAGAAATATACTATGCATCTAAGGATAGGAGAGAGAAGTATCATAGCCATCATTGCCTTTTAGTGTCTTCACTTTTGGAGGTTTCTTTCTATCCTTAATCCTGATCTCCAATAAGAATCTACAAAATTGGAAAAAAGACCTATTAGAGCTCTGGTTATGAGTTCCCTATGGCCTATCAGAAGATGCATAATACATTGGCTATAATGCACTAGATCATATATACATCATTCACATATAGAGGAACTAAAAATGAAACAATCATTGAACTTCATTGTTTTATCTAATCTATTTGTTTCATGTGCAGGTATATAGGATAAGTCATGTAGCTATTTGAAGACAAATCAACATGTGGTGTCAAGTGCGCTCCCACAAGGGTTGAGCCTAGCATGCTGCCCCCTGAATCTCAAAGGGGATGGAATGGAATAGAGGTCATTATTCATATTGCTTAAATTGAATAACTGAACTAAAGGAATATCAAATGAATTAGGTGCATTGGTTTCAAGAACAGGACACACTCATGACTGTAGTTCAAGTAATGAAGTGAAACCATAAGAATGAACTGAACTCATATAAGACAACATTCAATGCATAAGAATAGCTTTCATTATTGCTTCAATTTTGATTGAGGAACCGAAAGTCATAGGTTAGATTTGAGCTCATTCATGTTGTCTAAAATAGAGTAGAAACATTGAATAAATTATTCATCTGTTTGTTGTTACAAGAGAACTAGAACACTCCTATGCTGATCAAGAAGTAGTATATCATTTCAACATGACAGGTATATTCCATCTATGTATCTTTCATAATATTTGTATGCAGCCAAGGAATTAAAATTTATAGGTGCAATTACAACATTTGTATGTCAAATCAATGCAAATGATTGAGGGGCTGAAATAGTTCAATTTGATATGTACATACATCTACATTTTGATATGATACATTCAATCAAGAGCCAAGAATCAATGCCATCAGACAGATTTAATTGGGACATTAGGTATATGCATATCAAATGTAAACAAAGATACAAATCATGACATATTCTCTTTCATATAATGGGATATCCGGAACATCAGGTACGATTCCAACATTTGTATGCTAAATAGTTGCCAATGGACTACATCATTCAATGATGTATGATAGTTTTAGTCACATGATAGCATGAGAATAGTATCAGATATATGCATGATTGAACAAGTTGAAGAGTACAGATGGACAAGCATCAAGACTACAACACATGTGTATGCCATGTCATAGATTAGGTGTGATTGTTCAAATGCATGGAACAATAGGAACAACATGACACCATCAAACAATGCAATTTGGAATAGCAAAGAATTCATATTCATCTACATGAAGAGTGAAAGGAAAAGATGCAAGTGGAACAGCATGTATTCTTAACTAATACATTGCATCTATGGAAAATCAGTAAGAAATGAGCATCTTTGTCATACAGGAAAGGACAGTCAAGCTAATGCATTCATCATGTATCTCATTTGCCATGCTATAGTAAAGTAAAAGTGCCATCTTTCAATATGGTAGCCAAGTATGCATTTGATATAATATGAGAGACTACAACATCAAATCATATGCCATGTTGTAGAGTAGCCATGTCAAATAATACACATGAGAAATAGAAGAGTATGATTGCATATTCAGATCAAAAGAGCAAATTTTAAAAGGGAATAGCAGTGTCAAGAAATAATCTCAAGAAGTACCAGAGGAGAAGCCACGGCCAGCATGATACCTATCAGAGCCCATTGATATAGATGATAACAAATGAAAATTACAATCTATGATACACTTAAGACCCATTTAGGGTTTTGGCTTCAAAATACAGAAGGAAGGGCTTCAAATCTTCTTTAAATAAATGTTCAAGTACGTCATATATGGTCGGGGCCTCTATTAGAGAAATGATAGATGTAAAAGAGAAAACCAAATATATAGAGTCATGGTCAGAGCAGGGCGAACTCATTTAAAGTTTCAAGGTACAGGAGCATAAAATAGAGAAGTAACCAGTATAGCCATGAACAAGGAAAACATTTCTACCTCAGATCATTTCAGTTTTCAAAGAAGAGTAAAATACAGATAGAGAAGACAAAGAAGATTTTCAGCCCAAGCAATTATAATATTCAAGAAACAAAGTAAAATATGCTTAGACAAATGACATCAGAAAATACACGGCCATAGCTTTCAAAATGCATAGAGGATACTAGGAAGTTCATCAATAGGTACATAAAAGATAAAGTCTATAACTTTATGACCTTCTAGGCTCATATTGAGTTTAGTTTAGATGAGGTCACAAAGACAAAAATGATAAAACCCAGTACCCATACCATAGAGGCTGTGACCTATCATGAGGAAGGAGCTTTGCTCTTACGACAACTTATACCCATATGGGTTTTTGAATCAAAATAGTAGTTGCAGTACAATAGAGAGTTTCAAACCCAAAGGGGGTTTGTTCTATGTTTGAAAATGATGGAGGATCAGTCATATATGGCCACAGCCTGTTAAAACTCAGTGGTTTTTTTCCTACCTCTAACAAATGAAATGCTACATTCATGATTTCTTGAACTCATACAAGAAATGAGGAGGACAACATAGTAATCAAAAGATAAAATCTTACCTTGTAGTTGATAAAAGATGCATGCCACAGGGATCGTGGTTTTGCCCTCGTAAAAGTATCATACTAGCTCGAATTAAAATCTCTCCAATGGTGGCTCAAATGTAGAAGGAGAAGATCAATAAGGAATAAACAAAGTGAAATGCATCCGAGACAGTGATATATCTATGGGTTTTGGGCCAAAAGATCATTGTTTTGTATAAAAACTAACTTAGAATAGTAATCAAAAGCATTTACCTGTATATTCTAGCAAGAGATCATCAGAAATGGCATAGGATTCAGTGGAAACTAGTGAAGTTTAAAGCCATCAAACCCTCATCCATGGCCACGGCTGGGCAGAGCTCTCCCATCTCTCAAACTGTGAAAGTGAAAATGAGGTCAAGTGAAAATGAGGTCAAGAAAAGAGGGCAAGATTCTTTTGCCTTAGGGTTTGCAGATGCCCTATTTCTTCATGGAATTTTTATCAGAATTAAATTCATTTTGTTGCCCAAATAATACCCTTCATGGTATCATGTCCACCCTAGTGACTAAATCTTGGGACTTAGAGAGGTGTCATAAGCCTTAGGTCTCATTACATATGCTATGCCAAGGTTTGATTCCTTGAAAACCCAATGTCGCCTTTGCCTTTTGGAGGTGAGGTCTTTGAATATTCATTGCCTACGTGTGGTGCCTTAAAGGCTTTTAGTCCTTTTTCAAGACACATCTGTAGGTCCATATGCCTTAGGTGATTTTTCTTTTGCAGAGATAGATAGAGATAAGACCTCAAGGGCTTTTATTTTTTGCAAAATTATATAATATGCCTTCAAATATTTTTATGATTTTTTATAGAAAAATCAAAAGCCATGTAATGTAATATGCTTGGCAAAATGCCACATATGACCTTGTCATTTTTGTAAAAATCAAATCTAGGCAAGATAGGAGGATAAAACTACAAATATTGTAAGGCAAATGTTTAAAGCTATATTTCTATAAATTGCTTTCAAATATTTGTCATTTAATGCAGTTTAAGCAGGACCAAAATAGATAGAATCTTGTTTTTCCATATTTGCTTTCTTCTGTGTGAAATTACTGAGATGAGGACAAAATAGAGTTTTTCTGAGTAGATAAAGCAGGGTTTAAAGAAGATTTTGCTGGAGGCCACTTGACAGGTGTTTTTGGTAGTTTGTTTCTTAAGTTTAGAGGTAGTTTGGTGGGCTTTTTGTCATCTTTTCTGAGGAGCTTGAAAATGGATTGGCATGGCTATTTTTAGGAGCTTTTTCATCTTTTCCTTTGGGAGAGATCATTCTATAGGATATATGGTAGATAGTTAGCTCTTTCTCATCAATTCTAATTAACAGTTTCTTTCTCCTTGGCTCATTCATAGAGAGATTGTAAACACCTTGTACTCCATTCAGTTTTAATAGAGCAGTAGGGTTCTCCTTTCCATTTTTCTGATCCATTCTTGTAATTAATGATTGGATATTCTATTGTGATTCAGTTGTAGGATCCTTCTCCTATGTCTCACTATTGCAGGTTTGAGGGTGAAAGCTTCATGTGATGCAAGTTGTATGTCATGTCTAAACAGGTTAGTTAAATTGAAGTTGCGATGAGATTTTCATCTGTCCTTGATACAAACTTCTAACCTCTCATACCTTCATACAAATCACTTATGTATTAAATTAAATCTAGTGCAATTGTGAGGATTAAAGGCTCTTGTAAGGCAGATTGTGAGTCAAGTTAGTGAACATATAGAGTTCTGGTGCATCACCTGTTAGAAGTTTAGGATTTCATTTGAAATTATCTTTCTATCCCTTTTCCCAAAAAGCCATTTAGATTAGGTGAAGTAACTAGGGGAACCAACCTACTCTGGATATTCACTCTCAACATAGATTACCGACAATATGAGAGTGTTTCGACATTGCAAAAGGATAGCTAAGTTTATCTTTGCTAAGGGTGCGATCCTGATTACCAACAGTATCATTTAGGTCCTCATCAAAGAAACAATTGGATAGCAATACAACAGGTATTAATCATTTGTTGTTAATGAAGTGTGAAGTTATTATTCAATGCATAAAACAACCATAAAAACACAAAATTAGTCATGATCTATCAATCATAATGTATCTTATCATCTGCAATACAGTATAAGTGCCATGATAACTTTTTGGTATGAAAAGAGGATCATAAGCTTGTTAATATTTTTTTGTTCACACTTAAAAATTAGTTGGACCTAAGTGTAGTTGTTCAGAAGGAATAATAGAAAACTTCAAAGTTATGCATTCATTGAATAGTTGATGCCTTGACAAAGCAGAGGATGATATCCAGTTGTTAGGATAACCCATCAATCCAATTAGGACTGATAAGTTATCATGAAAAGAAAATTGATTGTCCAGAAATCAAAGATTCAAGAGATATAGTTGTTCTACACTATTTGATCTTTTACGATTTATAAGTTAAATTGATTATTCAGTTAATCAATTTCGAATGAAAGAAAGAAAGATATTTGTATTGCACTATTACTTCATCTCATGTTTTGAACATACATTCAGGTATCTGTTACTTTATCTCATGCATTGATTGAAAAGGAAATACATATACATCATATGCATCAGAGAAACTAAATCATCATGTTTAAAAGAAGTGTTCAAATGTGTCCCACACAAGCCATGGGAGTAACTAGATAGAGAAATTGCAGACATGCAAGCTATGTATTTGTTTGATAAAAGAAAAGAGAAAAGAACACATGATAAATCTAAACATCCATCATTGCCTGATGATGGAGGTTGTTGTTGAAGATGGCCTTCAAGTCTTCGGTCTTCATTCTTCACTCCAAGCCATCATCAAGTTGAAACCTGCAAACTTTTGAGGTCAGCCCTGTTATTGCTCTGGATGTTTAAAGTTATCACATGCTTTTATCAAACAGAGACATCTACTTATCACATCATGCATTCAGATGAAAAATCAAATCAAATATATGACACAAATTAGGAAGAAATCATGAAGGAAATCAATCAATGCTATCAGGTACTTTTTTATACTAACTTGTTTGTTCACTGTGCAGGTATAGGACAAATTTTGTTGCTGATTTGAAGACAAATAAACATGTGGATTAAATGTGGCTCCCACAAGGGTTTGAGTCCAGCATGTTTCTTTTCATTTTTTGAAAAGAGTATCAGAAAGGATAGGATGCATCATTTTGAGCTATATCATGCATCATCTAATCAACTTGCAGAAAGGATATGTCCTCGTGGCATTATTACAGTTGATTAGAGAAAACCAAATTTACATGACTGAATGCAAAAAATTAGATTACAGTCATCTAGGCTATAGGAACCATCTAAGGTACAATATCATTATGATGCATGTATTTATTTCATCATAGCTAATAAAGAGCAACTAACAGAGTGCATTTCATAGTTCAAGGATATGATACAAGTTTTCATATTAATGTGCCTGATAAAGAGATGAAAGACAATACAGAGAAAGATACAAGTTATGCCTTTAAAGAGACAAATCAAAATAGCAAGGCATTATTAGCTCTAGGCTAATATATAGCAGTGTGAAAATGCAGTCATGAATATATCATTTTCTTGGACCAATAGCTAAGCAGTCATCAATGCCTTGAAGATTCAAAACCATCAGGATACATGGTTATACAGTGAAACAATTCAAACTGGAACATATAGGACTTAGTTTTCAAAGATGAGGCAACACTCTACACTAGGTATTTCTCATATTACCTCATATTCTCAAAGATGTTTAGAGTTTAACAGTTATATCACATTCAAGTTGCAAGTGTGTCATAGAGACAGTCAAACAAGATGCTAGATGGAACAACAGATGAGAGAACATCCAAGACAAGAGATATAGTGCATACTGAGAATGTGGCAGTCACATGCTAAAGGCAAAGATGCAAATGATAGATGCATAGATCATGCTCTCTGAAGGAACTCATCAAGTGATAAAGACCATCACTTAGTATCAAAGATCTTAAAAGAAGAAAAAAATAGGAGCAACATTCATTTATCATCATCGTCATGAAAGTCAAGTATAAATCCAAAAGCAAGAGAGTGTCATGTCTAGAAAAGAAGGATCCAAATACAGTATGCACAATAGAGTACTAAGAATTCCACAACCCAAAGATAACAAGGTGGTTTCCATACACCTCATCATTGTTTGACCAAACAAACCTTATCTCATACACATTGGAGCTACAGTGATGCCATTCTATAGTCAAGAAGGTGCCATGCCTTAAGGAAAGATACATTGCAAGAGCAAGGATAAAGTGCAATCATCTTCACTATGAACAGTCAAGACAGTGACCAATGAAGTAGCTTATATAAACAAGAGTCAGTTAGGATATATCATAAGTTGCCATACCCATCTACAGAAGTGCATCAATGATGAAGGAGGAGCATCAGAAGAAGAATAAGACTTATGTCAAGTGCTACAATGATGATTGACAAAAGAACATGAAATTCACAAGGTAAATAGTCCTCTTTCTTCTATGACATTTGTTCTATCATGATATAGTCATAGTAATCAGTTACCATGGTCAAAGATAAAGAGAAATGCTTGATATATGTGTTACTGTGAGACCCAAATGATAAGATAAGTAGTCATTATGCACAAAGGTAGATACAGATGTATTTAAAAAATGTATAACAGCCAAGGAGAGATATGAACATGTGAAGGATGCTACAGGCATACCTTTAAAATGCACTGGGATAACTATAGGTGCAAAGAGAGATAAGAACATGATATCTACCATAAAGTATAAATCCATATGCAATAAAGATAGTACCCAGTCAAAGATGATGCCACATGACAAAGGTTCATCATACTATAGCTTGCAAGTTGAAGAGTACAAGTTTATCATATGCAAATAAGTCAAAGAAACCATTTATGTTACAGCCTTCCAGAAATGATAAAGACAGGTGCAGGTGGAAATAAATGAATAACTTGTTATCATACAGAATATCAAGAAACTTGCTATTATACCTAGTAGCTATAGTAGGACAGTCAAGTAAAATGTATCATCATTAAATGCCATGAAAGTCACAAAGAGAAGGAGGAGAATGTGTTGTGCGAGGCTACACTTATTAATTCTTCAACTCTTAATACTTTTGCCTACAGTGAGACCATAGCCAAGGAATTGCTATATAGAAAGAGAGACTATTATGATAAAGAGTAAACCCATCTGATAAAAGATCAAACCCTAATGTCATTTTTGCAAACATAGTCAAGAGGATTCAAATAAAGGAGAGTGGCCATAACAGGTTGAAGCCATGAAAGTGCAAAATGAGCAAACCCTTGACAAAGGGCTCAAACCCTTGTTTCTTCTCTTCAAGTACAGTCAAAGGAGGAAAAGATAATAGTGAAGAGCATGATCATCGCAGTGTGAATGATTTTTGTGCAAGAGGGGTTAAAACCCTAGCTTCCAAACTGAACAAACCCTCGACATTCTACATTTTTTGCTGCTTGTATTTAGATAGAGCATGACCATAATAGGTAGAGGCCTTAAAAATGAAAAAAGTTGTTAAAAGTCCTCATTTTGAAAACTCAAACCCTCAGGTTTTTTCAATCTACAGACAAGTCAAAGCCAAAAGGAGATATATACAATTATGGCCGATAGTGATAAGCCATTTTTTTATCAAAAAATGCAATACCCATGACCACATACAATCTTTTCATTCTTCAAAGTGTAAACACCAAAGATAAATGAAGTTATAGAGGTGAAGAATGACAAGTATTTACCTCTTTTTCTGACACGTAGAGAAGATCTTCCCACGGCCTTACAGTAGCATCAGGATCTCAAGAATAGGTTACAGTTACAATGAAAAGAAGATGTAGAAACAAGAAAGAAGGTATTAAGGAATTCATTACATATGAAGAGACATGAATGAAGAAGGAGGCCGCAGCCATAAAAGAAAAAAGACACAGATCAAATATAAATGCCTTATATGAAACTCAGGCAGTGTTACCTTTATTATGAACGATGTAGAGTTGCAAGATGCAACCAAGGATGCCTTTGAAGGGAGAAAGACAAAAGCCATGATGAAAGAATTCAAACCCTAGGTCGGCAGAGCAAAGTTGCAAAGCTTCGAAGAAGGAAGTCAAAATGAATAATGAACAACTTTTAGGGATGGACTCTTTGTTTTGTTCAAAGGATTCTTTTCTCTCAAAGTTTTTTTTTGACATACAAAAAGAAATAATTACCTTATCCAAAGGAGTGCCATGGTCAAGACCTTTTTCTTGAAGATCCTAGCCATCATAGCATGGAGTAGCTGACAACAGTGCTTTAGACTTGATTTTTATGAAGTTAAGAGGGTCGATATGATGAGAGAGAAAGGCTTCAGGCCTTATAAACTTCTTAAAGATTCCTTGGTGCTCATGTTATGCATAGACAAAGTTTCACATGCTAATGTTCCTTGTCTTATTCAAAACATCAAAAGGTTGAATACTTCCTAATTATGCATGGTGGCTAAAAAATCCAAGAATGTGTAATTTTGGGCATGGCATGCATGAGGCTATGTATGGAGTTTTCCAAGGTAAGAATTATGCATGATGGCAGTATATGATGGTGTAGATATAATGGAGTATTTTGATGCATGGGGTTTTATGCATAATGGAGTATTTTTCCTTGATATTAAAGTTGCATATGGAGATATAAGGTGGTTTATAAAATGGAATGATATATATGTGCACTAAGGAATCAAAAGGATGTTTATACATATTGTTTTGTGCATGGCGTATCATGATGCATGGAGTGACTCAATTTTATTTAATTTTTTTTGCAGAGGAAGATAAATATTTTCTCATTGATCTTGGAGTGATAAGGGTAAAAAAAATTGCCTTAAATGTATTTGCTGTTAGTGTAGTTTTTTTTTTTTCCTTATTATAAGGTTTTTCCTACACATTTATTTAAGCTTGCTTAGGTTAATAAAGCATGTCTTATTATGTGAGAGGTTGCAAGGTGTCACCTTCCTACATGTGAGCATCCATTAGCTATCTTGGGAAGATACTTTGCTATCTTTAGTCCGATAGATGGTTGCTCCTCATTGGTCGGTGTTACCACCTCCTCCCTCTCTCTAGTCTATATAAGCATGCTACCTAGCTTATATTTTCATTTGATATTGGAGATAGTTATATGATACTATTTTGTCATTCAAGCATTTCATATCAAGCTCATGGTATCATTGTTATTGTTTTTGCATTTACAAATTATGTTTCTAACTCTTTCAATTGATTCTAGGTTATAATCTGTTTTATGGATTTTAACATGGCATCAGAGCAAGTTTTGTAAGGTTAGATTCTTTGTAGAGATCTTGTAAAATCTTGAATGCTCTTCTCTTGTGTTTTTTGAATGATCTAGAGAATCAGAAAGGATTTATGAAGATCCAGTAAATCTTGATTTGCTCAAATCTGTCAATCGGCTTGCATATTTGGTGTTTTAATCAGTATTGCAGGTTGCAGCATGCCTTTGCTTGACTTAGGTAGCCGATTCTACCTTTGTATGCCATTTTTTGGTTGATGGGGTCTTTTTTGCAGCTAAAGGCATTTGTTTTACACAAGATCTACATCTTCTGTACATCAACAAGAAAAACGCCTTCTGGGTTTTGTTCGTAGTGTAGAAAAACTATCTAGGTATCTTTTACTTTTTGCATGTAGACTGTATATTTTGCAGAAACAAACTTGAAAAGCTATAGTAGACCCCCTCTCCATTGACAGTTACAGATTTGAATACAGTTTTCAAACGCTCCATTCTTGCTCATACGAACTCTGTTTTTCATGAATTTTTTTTATCTTGGCTATTTTTTCATGTTCTATGCACTAGTGCAGTTGTTGTTTTATTTTAGTGCAGAGATGTTTTAGAAATTACAGATTCTCAGTCAGGACACTACGCAGTCCTTGTTTTGGGAACTCCTAAGAGGCATAACTTTTGCATAAAACGTTGGTTCAAGGTGATTCTTTTTTTGAAAGTGGATGTTTTTTCATGTAGTTTGCAGTGGTACTATTTATTTTACTAGGTATTGACCCTAAGTATTTGTTTCAGCATATGCTCTTTTTAAGGATCTGTAATAGCATTGAGATCAAGTCCACTCAGTATTTCTTTCTAGTGGAAATTGTAAATGCACTAAATATAAAGTGCCAAATCAAATTTTCTTGGGGGGGTTCTTTGATTGAGTGGAAAAGGGGGGGTGTCTTGTGTATTCTTGCATCTTTTCTTTCCTCACAACAACAACAACAACAATCTAATTCTGCACTAAGATGGATCAATTAACAGTGCTTGTTCTAACACCCTACAACTACTATGAGTGGAAGTCCAAGATGACTATCCAACTTAAGAAGTTAGGACTATATAGAGTAACAATGGGTCTAGAAACTAAACCAACCTTAATTGCAGAAAGGCCTAAATTTTATAACAGGCTAGATGAAGCTTTTGAAACTCTATGCATGTTTGTATCTCCTGATCTTCTTTTTCATGTTGAATCTGCTACAACACCAAATGATGTATGGACTACTTTAGAAAATCTCTTTGGTAAACAAAATGAATTAAGGGGACATCAATTAGAGAATGAGCTAATAGGGTTAAATCCATGTAATTTTGATACAATACAAGACTTCTTCACAAAGATAAAGGCCATTAGATTATAGTTGAAGCAATGTGGGATTGAAAAGAAAGACCCTCAATTAATCTTAATTATTCTTTCTAAGCTTGGTCCTAACTACTTAGTGTTTGTTTCTACATTTTATGCCACCAAAAGTGCTCTTGGGACTACCTACAAAATATCTTCTTTAGATGAATTTGCTGCTAAACTCACTAAAGAAAAGGATAAAATAGTTCACATCGGCACTATTAAGCCTTCTAAGTCTCATGCCTTAGCTGCAAATTAGGGCACTAAAGATCAGAAAGGCAATGGAAAGCAAAATAAGAAACAAAAGGATCAAGGAGAGAAGAAACAAGGTCCAAAACAAGCTGCAAATAATGTAGCTCCTGAGTCTTCCTCTAAAGACAACATGTCTAAAAAGGAGAAGACAAAGTGTGCCTTTTGTAAGAAACCTGGTCACAATGAGCATAAGTGTTTGAAAAAGCAAATAGCTCATCTCACTTATCTTCTTGAGAAGAATAATATCAAAGTGCCAGATTCAGCTAAGGAAGATTGTTCATAATCTTCAAAGGACACGAAAAATAGTAAGGGGAAGGGCAAGGCCCTTGTTGCAGTTGCTACACTACCAAATAGCTGGGTAATTGACTCAGGTGCTTCTCACCACATGGAAAATACAAAGGAAAGTTTCTCATCCTTGGAGTCATGTTCTATGCCTGATATTCTTATGGGTAATGATACACCAGAGGAAGTTCTTGGGAGAGGGTATGTTGACGTTGGTGATGGGACATTCCATGATGTTCTTTGTGTGCCTTCTTTGTCAACTAATCTCCTATTTGTCTACCAGATCACCAATACAGGGTCTAGCAAGAGAGTTAAATTTACACCTGACTCAGTGGTTATCAGTGATCTGCACAGTGGGTCTACAGTTGCTATAGGAAAAGTTGATAACCATTCTTGGCTCTATCACTTTTCTCATTTTGTTCCTGATTCTCCTTCACTTACATTGCTCACTCACTCAAATGAGGTGAGCCATTTGTGGCATCAACGGTTTGGCCACTTGAACTATCGCTACTTGCAGTAGCTCAGTCAACATGACATGGTTAGAGGGTTGCCTTCTATTCAATTCTCTGATGGAGTTTGTCAAGGATGCATTCTTGGCAAGCATCCTGAAGAAAAATTTGACAAAGGCAAAGTACAGAGAGCCACATAGCTCTTGGAGTTAGCACACAGTGATTTGGCTAGTCCATTTCAACATCCTTCATTCAGTAGAGCTAGATATGTATTGACCTTCATTGATAATCTTTCTTGATACACCTTTGTATACTTTCTCAAACAAAAGTTTGAAGTCTTTGAGTCTTTTCAGGACTTTAAAGCCTTTGTAGAGAAACAATCTAGGAAGGTTGTCAAGATTCTGTGCACCGATAATGGTGGGGAATATGTCAACCAAAGGTTTGAGCAGTTTTGTGCCTCAGAGGGCATTGATCTTCAGCACACAGTTCCCTATAGTCCACAGCAAAATAGAGTTGCAGAACAAAAGAATTGGTCATTGAAGGAAATGGCCAATTGCATGATTCACTCCAAATCATTGGCACCTCAGTATTGGGTAGAGGCCATCAACTGTGCGTGTTATATCCAAAACTGGGTTCCTCACCGAGCTGTGAAGGGGGTAACTCCTTTTCAAGCTTGGACTGGTCAAAAACCCACAGTCAAGCACTTCTAAGTATTTGGGTCTCCTGCATGGGCCCACATTCCAACAGAGAAATGCAAAGCTATGGATTCGCAGAGTAGGCCTTGCATACTTTTTGGCTATCCAGATGGTGTCAAAGGCTATAGGCTACTCCACCCTACCACACATGAGCTCTTTATTGAGAGGAGTGTTCAGTTTGAGGAGGATACTTCTTCTACCACTTCTCCATCTTTCATTCCCATGGAGACACTATGACTTCATGATGATAGTTCTTCTGAGGACCTTAATCCTCCTAAGGAGTCTTCTTCCTCCACTTCAGATGGCAATGATGAGGGTTCATCTTCCTCCTCTCTTAGTCATCATTCAGAGGATGCTGATTCTCCTCCAAATTCTCCTGCCACTGGGCCTCTTTGGGCTTGTCAGACTTTGGAGTCAGCAGGTGATTGGGTTGGTGATCCTTTAGATGTGAGAAGAACAAGGTCATAGTTCGAGCAGGCTCCCCATCTCTTCTTTGCTTTAGCTTCTGATCCACAATCCTTTAGGGAAGCTTATGGTGTCCCTGAGTGGGATGCTGCTATGCAGGAAGAGTTTAGTTCCTTGGAAAGGAACCATACATGGGATTTAGTCCCACTTCCTAAGGGAAGAAAACTTGTTCGATGCAAGTGGGTCTATCAAACAAAATTTGCTGCAGATGGGTAGGTCGATAAACATAAGGCTCGCTTGGTCGCAAAAGGATTCTCCCAAGTTCCTAGGATTGACTACTCTGAGACTTTTGCACCGGTTGCCAAGATGAATTCAATCTGACTTGTCCTTGCCATTGCTGCAACCTATCGCTGGAAAGTTCATCAGATGGATGTGAAGAGTGCTTTTCTTCACGATGACCTTTAGGAGGAGATATATATGGAGCAGCCATAGGGGTTTGTCCAGGATCCTTCACTTGTCTGCCGACTTCAGAAGTCTCTCTATGGCCTTAAACAAGCCCCTCGAGCTTGGTATGCCAAGATGGACTTCTTTCTTCTATCAGTTGGGATCAATTGGTGCCATTCGAATCTGAACATCTACATTTTACAGTAGGATGATACTCTCACTTTCCTTGTTCTCTATGTTGATGACTTACTGATTACAGGGAGTTCCTCATCCACCATCCAGGCAGTGAAAACTACCCTTCATGATCATTTTCTGAGGTCTAACTTGGGTCTTCTTCACTATTTCTTGGGCATTGAGATTACACAGTCTTCGGCTGGTATCTTTGTTTCTCAGCCCAAGTATGCTCTTGATATGCTCTCCAGACTTTGTATGGCTGACTGCAAGCCTGCACCAACTCCCTTTCTGTCAGGAGTCAAACTTGAGGCTTCTTGTTCTTCACCTTTGGTAGATGCTACCTTGTATCACCAATTGGTTGGGAGTCTCATATACTTGACTCACACGAGGCCTGATATTTCATATGTCATGGGATTGGTCTCCAGGTTCATACAGGAGCCACATGAGCTGCATTGGAAAGCAGCTAAGTAGATTCTTCACTATGTAGAGGGCACTCATAGTTATGGGATTCATTATGCAGCAGGTGTGGATATTGACTTGGTGGGATACACAGATTCAGATTGGGCAGGTGATTCTCAGGATTGTAAGTCTACTTCAGGGTATTGCTTCTCTGTTGGTTCTGGTCTGACTTCTTAGTCAAGCAAGAAGTAGTCTGCTATTGCTCTTTCATCTATAGAGGCTGAGTATCGAGGAGAAGTTAATGCTACTACTGAAGCCATTTAGCTTCAACACATTCTCACTGAGTTTGGTATTTCCTTCAGGAAGCCTACGGTCATCTTTTGTGACAACCAGAGTGCTATTCAGATCTCTTACAATCCGGTCCATCATCAGTGGACCAAACACATTGAGATTCACATGCACTACATTCAGGAGCTGATTCATGAGTAGGTTCTTGATCTTCAGTATTGTCCGACATCAAATCAGACAGCTAACATCATCACCAAACCCTTCACTGAGAGCAAGTTCATTCATTTGCGAGCTTTGCTTGGGGTGTGGCAGGTGTCCTCCTTTTAGGGGGCTTCTTAGCTCCTTCTTTCTCTCTTTATTCAGGGGGTGTACTTTCTTTTGTGGGGGGGGCTACTTATCTTTTGGGGGGGAATTCATTGTACATGGGTACCTCATCAGGCTTGATTTGCTGGGACCCATCTCTTTACCCACCTAAGCTACGCTAAAGGCGGGGTGTTAGTGTAGGTTTTTCCTACACATTTATTTAAGCTTGCTTAGGTTAATAAAGCATGTCTTATTATGTGAGTGGTTGCAAGGTGTCACCTTCCTACATGTGAGCATCCATTAGCTATCTTGGGAAGATACTTTGCTATCTCTAGTCTGATAGATGGTTGCTCCTCATTAATCGGTGTTGCCACCTCCTCCCTCTCTCTAGTCTATATAAGCATGCTACCTGGCTTGTATTTTCATTCAATATTGGAGATAGTTATCTGATGCTATTTTGCCATTCAAGCATTTCACATCAATCTCATGGTACCAGTTACTAAAAATAACCAACTAAAAACAAACTCAATCCATAAATAGAAAATGAATCATTCCATTAACATGGATATCCATAAAGGTATAGTATATTGCAAGCTTATGAAAATAGAAAGGTGCATCCACCAGCAAAATAAGGAAAGTAATCACTACATCTTTTGCAGTTTTATTCCAAGTACATCAATAATACATCAATGAGAAGTATAATTACATACATTGGCTATACAAGCCATACAAATGATCATTATAATGATATATTCATTTCTAATTTACATAAGAGGTTAATAAACATGAATCCATCTTCAACCACCATGACTCACTCGTCTTCCACAAGCTGAAGATCAAGAGCATGGTTAAGGTGCTTTTTCCACCCAACCATGAAGCACTACACTTCCCTGAGTTTCTTCCTAACTCGAAGTATCCTCGAGCCTACACAAGGCCCCTAGTAACCTAGAATAGATGGGTAGGAGGGAAACTCTTGATTCATGCCTGATGCCAATATGCACTCTACACTAGAATGAACATATGTCTTGCAAACAGGATGTGGCAGAGATAAATAATAATAATGACTAGGCATTTAACATCCATCTATTTCAATTGTACAAACAGCTTTGGCCAAAGCAATACATAACTGGTAAAACTTGAAAAAGAAGTCTACCATCTCTGTGAGTCACCATTCGACATCCTGTCCCAGAAGTGAGCAAAAATAAATTACTTGGATTACTAACATAATTACAGTTGCACACTTATTTGACTAAGATTATTACAAGAGAAAATCTTATCTAGTTGGTTCTATCAAACCACGTTCCTTTGTGTAGAGTGATGAGTGAAGAATCTAGATTTAATTTAATGAATATTATAATGATCATTTACAAAGGTGATCAATAAGGGAAAATGCAATAAGAATACATCCAATTCTTATGCCTAGTTGCTTAATATTCTAACTCTGGAAGTTGGTCTTTAAGGTCTAATCTATCTGAATTATGTTTGGTAGTCTAAAAAATTATCAGGCTAATTACATCGTATGCAATGTATTACATGTTTACTTATTTTACCCACTTACCCATGCATTTATATACATAAAGAGAGAGAGAAACCAAAAAAACTAAAGAAACATAAGTTAGCCAATGATATAATTTATCTATTTTCACCACCTATTTCTAACTTCTTACTGTCACAATTAAGTGGTTTTCTGACTTTACTACCGCTTCAATAATACATTATTCTCTTATGGGAATACATTTAACATTTACAATAGGGATAAGCATATAACTAGTTTCAAAATAAAACAAATCCATACTCAACTCTACTTTCTAAGTTTGATACATTTGAAATAGTATAACACTTATTATTCGTTTATCCACTATTATCCCTTACATAATAATATTTATTATTTATTCACCTACCAGACTTTTGAGTAATGTCTTCAAAAAAGAAATGAATAGAGGAAACTAAATATCCACAGTGAAGGTTATCGCTATTGCCGTTGCTCATAAGTAGGGTGTCAGGAGCTATACAAATATAGAAGAATCATGTTGAAAACAAAGACATCCAAAATTATCATTATGGTACTACAAGGCCATAAGTGTTGGCAACAAGAATGTATATCTATTTCAAGGTTTGTCATCCCTAAAATATAATGATCGTAGGACAAGAAAAAGGCAATTCCGAGCCACGGTTTCCATGACTGGAAGAAGGCATGGAGAAAATTTTCCAAGCTAATGGCATACACAATCTATTCGCAAGATATGACTTGTTTTAAGGTTTAATTTAGGTGGTGGATAGAAGATAGTTTTATGTTGAAGAAGTTGACCTACAATTGTTTTGGTAAGTAGTAGTAATACATGCGATGCTAACTATAGGAGATGCCGATTCTAATTGTTTTAGTAAGGGATAATAATACCTGTGATAAGAAATATAGAGAAGGAAAAAGTGTAGCGATTATGGCCAGGGTCGATCATATTGATCAGTTCATTTCAACATAGGAAAAGGGGTAATTCGGAGATAAGAGAAACCAGTTCACATAAGACCAAATTAAAAAAGAACAAGGATATCAAAACGCTCCAGAAAAAGATACATCAATGAAGGCAGGTCATCCAAGCATTAAAGTCACTGGCATTAAAGGAAAACACAATAGTGGTCATTGATAGAGGCCACATATTCTGTACCCCATTGAACAAGGAGTAGAAAGGCCAATGATTACAGTGCTAAAAGAACTTAAGGAAACACCCAAACGACACCAATATAGTGAGTCGAGCCCTGTCCAAAGCTAGGGATTTGTAGCAAGACTGCTAGACCAAACTAAGTGTATAGTTACTATATTAATACTCAGTTCATCTACTTTGAATAAGGGCCGACAATATTCCTTGCATGAAGGTTGATTGGTTTAGAAAAGAGATCACATGATTTTATTCAAAACGAAATAAGGTAAGGTTGAATTTTTAGCAAAGAGACTGATTGCAGATTTTATTGAAACAAAACCAGTCTAATGATTTCAACAACAAAACTTATAAAAGAGCAAGGATAGATCCTTCCAGAGAAAAACATGATTGAGCAAGGATTTTACCCGGTATCCTACAGTTAGCTGGTCAAGTCCTATTCGGTGCTTCCTTTTAATTAGTGCTCTTCTCTTTCATTCTCTATTTTCCTTCTCTACGCCATACTACAGGAGTTCTTCCGTAGGCTGCTCCTCTTTCATTAATGTTTTCCTCTTTTTTCTTCCTGGATTTTTTCTTTTATTTTTATTTCTTTCTATTTTTCATTCTCTTCCTAATTTGGTTTTCTTGCTTTCTAACTATATTTTTCTTTTCTATTCTTTTTTGGTTTTCTTTTTCTATTACTTGCTTTCTTTTTCTATTGTATTGCTTTTATTCTATCCTTTCAAATTTGTCATTATCTATTAAGGATAAAAGAATTTATTTTTTGAAATGTATAAATATCACAACTATAACATATATATTTTATCATTTCTAATTTACCACAAAAAAAAAGTAATTTATTTTAAAAGGAAAAATCATTTTCTTTCACATATAATTGAATAAAAGAAAATATAACTTTTGAATCTATTTTATTTTAATCAAGGAGCAATTAAATTTAATGAACCAATGATTTAACTACGTGTCTAATGAAGCATAAAGAAAATATTTTCTAACATGAATGATAATGTAAACTCCATCAACATAGAGGACATTTAGGAAACTCTAAAAATGCAAATGAAATGCAACTATGTGCTTGTGTGTGCACATCAAGTCTCTCCATCCCATCCCTGCCAGGTGGCTAAGTCACCTCTACCTTAACCATACTTTTGCCTTTGATAAACTTGCAACATTGAGCTCAATTCTCCATTAATAGGTTAGTATCCCAAAATCAATAGCTGAAGATTTGCATAACATTCATTTCATCATTTTCAATAGAAATAACATTCACTTAATCCACAAACAATTATCCATAATCATAAATAAACATATAATTGTCCTAATTAAAGATAATGTTCAGAAGGTCTGGCAGTTGAGACATGACATCCTTCCCCACTCGGAAGAGACATCATCTCAATGTCTTATTATACAAATATCAAACATAAATGTTTCACACAACTTAATATCAATGTATTAACCAAGTAATAATTATGCAAAATTAAAAGAGTTTATGCTAATTTTTCAAATGAGATAAAGCTTTATCAATATCATCAACATTCTCCCAAGTGGCATTATCCATGAAATATTGGTCCCACTAGACCTTATACTATACCACATCCCAATTTCACAACTTGATGTTGCATCTCTCCAAAATTTGAGTGGGCTCCACTAGCACCACCCCTGGATCTTGAACCTGCAATGCACGCCATTCAAGAATATGTGAAGCATCTAGATGATACGGCTTAAGTAAAGATACATGGAAGACATTATGGATTTGGGCTAGAGTAGGCAGTAGAGAAGGCCTATATGCAACTGGGTTAATTACTTCCAAAACATCAAATCGTCCTACATATCTGGGGGCAAGCTTGGAAGCCTTGCCAAATGAAATGAAACCTTTTTGGGGTCGAACTCTCAAGAAGACCTCGTCCCCTACTAAGAACTATCAAAATGTTCTATTCTTATCTAAATAACCTTTTTGGTGATCTAAAGCTTGTTTCAGTTTCTCTTTAATCAACTTCATCTGATCCTCCATTTCTTTCAACATTTTAGGTCTAATTACTATCATGTCTTCCACCTTATCCCAACTGATAGGTGTATGACACTTACACCCATATAGAGCCTCAAAAGGTTCCATTCCTAAGGAGGCGTGATATGAATTATTATATGCAAACTCCACTAAGGGAAGGTATTGTTCCCACTTATACTATTGGTACATACAATACATCCTTAGGAGATCCTCCACCACCTGATTCACCCTCTCCATCTAACCATCAGTCTGAGGATAATAGGATGAACTGAAGTTCAATTTAGTCCCCAATGATGCATTCAATGTCATCCAGAATCTAGAAGTCATGCGAGTGTTGCGATCAGAGATGATCATCTTCGGCACTCACAGAAATGGAAGATTTCTTGAACAATCTTTTTGGCTAGGATCAAAGATCCATCCTTGAGATTCCCTGGAATAAAGTGAGCCACTTTTGTCAACTTATCTATGAAAACCAAGATGACATCATGTCGATTCATGGTCATGGGCATCCCTTGTATTAAGTCCATACTGATTACCTACCATTTATACTCTGGCACGTTGTGTAGGTATAAAATCCCTACTAGATGCACATGCTCAGCCTTAACTTGCTAGCATTCTAAACATTGGGCTACAAATTCTGTAACATCCTTCTTGATTCATGGCCAAAATTACAAGGGTCTTAATCCTTCTATCATTTTTGTCACTCCGAGGTGCCCTGAGTATTGTACATCATGAAATTCCTCTAGGACTAGCTTCCTCAACTCCCCTGAGTAAGGAACATACATCTGTCCTTGATACCTTAAGAGTCCATCTATCTCAATCATATATTCATCAAACCCATGATCAGAGGGATCCTGCCCTGAGGCTTGTTTCACTCTAAAATAATGTTCATCTTCTGGTAGAGCCTAAATCACTTATTGCCTAAAATTTGATCTTATAGTGAGCATAGCTGCAAGATGTCTCCTCCTACTAAGGGCATCTTCTACTCTATTTTCTTTCCGCATAATATATTCGATCCCAAAATCATACTCACTTAAAAACTCCAACCATCTTCTCTATCAAGCATTAAGATTGGGTTGAGTGAAGATATACTTAAGCCCATGGTCCATTTTCAACTCGAAGGGCTTTCCTAGAAGGTAATGTCTCCACATTTGAAGGGCATGCACTATGGTAGCCAACTCCAAATCATGTGGTGCATAGTTAAATTCATGTTGTTTCAATTTCCTGGATTCATACGCCACCACTTGTCCATCCTGCATAAGTACTCCTCTTACACCCTCTCCTAAAGCATCAGTTATCATAGTGAAGTACCCATTTGGATCTGGTACAATCAAGATAGGTGCTGTTGTGAGCTTCTTCTTCAAAAGCTGAAATACCTGTTCACACTAGTCACTCCACTCAAATTTCTTTCCCTTCTTTTGGAGTGAAGTGATGGGTGTTGCTATCATACAGAACCCCTTTAAAAACTTTTTGTAATATTTGGCAAGTCCCATAAAACTATGGACTTCTATTACATTTTGTAGTGCTAGCCACTCCATAATTTCCTTGATCTTTTTTGGATCTATGGTTATCCCTTCCACTAAAATGATGCACTTAGATAGCTTCCCAAAAATCTTACGTTCCCTCAAGCATTGTAAAAATATACTATGGTGCTTATCATGCTCTTCTACTAACTTGGAATAGATCAGGATGTCATCCAAAAATACTAACACAAAATCATCCAAACAGTCTCAGAATACTCTATTCATTAGGTTCATGAATGCCGCTGGGGCATTGGTTAATCTAAATAGTACCACAGTAAATTCATAGTGTTCATATTGAGTCTTGAATGATGTCTTAGATATATCCTCATCCTTTATCCTTAATTGATGGTATCCCAACTTTAGAGCTATCTTTGAGAACACCTTGGCTCCCTTCATTTAATCAAATAGTTCATCTATCCTTGGGAGTGGGTATTTATTCTTTATGGTAGGCTTGTTGAGCATCATGTAATCCACTCACAACCACAAGGTTCAATCTTTCTTATTTATAAAAATAACCGGTGCTCTCCATGGAGACACACTGGGTCATATGAACCCTTGATTTATCAACTCTTGTAACTATGCCTTCAATTCATATAACTTAGTGGTAATCATTCTATAAGGTGCTTTTGACTGAGGCTCAGGTCCAGGCAGCAAATCTATCAAGAAGTTGAATTCCCTTTTTGGTGGTAACTCAGTTAGCTCATTTTGGAACACATCTTGAAACTCTTTTAGAATAGGATAATCACTAACTGATGGCTCCGAGTTATCAAGGTCTGTAACCTTAACTGTATAGATGATACACCCTTTCTTGTTAGCTTTCTTCAACTGCATGGCTAAGATTTGCCTAAGTTCAAGTGGTCTTCTCAAGCCATGTATCTCTACTCAATTCCCCTAATCATCTAGACATTTCACAATTTTCCATCCATAATCCACTATTGACTTATGCTCAGTGAGCCAATTAATCCCCAAAATTACATCATAAGACCCTAAGGGTGCCACATAAAGGATGACTTCGGTTTGGAAACTGGGAAGGTCTAATTCATTGCAAGCAAGACATAGCTCTACCTTCTTGTCTACTCGATTTCCATACTAGACAAGTTCCATGAGTTAACCCTATAATTGGGTTTAATAGATAACTTAGAAATTAGATTAGGATCTATGAAACATTTTGTTTCTCTAGTATCAATTAATATAGAAACAGGACAACCGAAGAGCTTACTAGTACATTGGATCAGTGTTGCTTGGAAATCTGCTTGGTAATTGTCAACCGCCACATTAATCTGGTGTTGGTTCTTGTCCTTCTAGTTATTTTCTCATCATTGACACACACTAGCATAATTCTCTCCACCACAAGTGTAACATCCTCCACGGGGTGCTCTAGGTTTATATGATGTGTCTCTTCTATTACTGTTATAATTGTTGTTGTAGTTGGCCCTTTTGTTGTTGTTATTTTGATTCCCGTCATTGCGGTCCTGAGATTTATTTCCCCTTTTTAGATTCTTGATTTACCGATTGTTATTGTTGCGTTGATTATTGTTATTTTAATTACTTTTATTCTGATTGCTATTATTCTCCTACAACTTCTTGTTTCCATACTTCGCATCCCTGCTCTTGTGGTAGTTAGAAACCTATTGTAACTTTTGCTCCTATTTGATTTCTTTCTTGAAGACTTCATCCATAGTTGAGGGGTTGTGATTGTCCACATCTACCCTAATCTAAGGCCTTAACCCCATGATAAATTTTTAGATTCGAAACCTCTCATGTAACTGGTACTATAGTACATATTTGAGTAGATGGGAGAATCTTTCCTAATATTGTGTCACCGTCATCCCTCCCTGAGTAAGATTCTGAAACTCAGTCATCTTTTTGTCGAAGTACAACTAGGGTAACCATCTCTTCCTAAAAATTTGCAAGAAGTACTCCCATGTTATTTCCCCAGGTAATAATTGTTTTTCAGCTTTCTCATTGTCCCAGCAAGTGGTTGCTTCACCGGTGAGCTGATATGACCCCCAAATTGCTTTGTTCTCATTCGACAAGTTGTGAAGGGAAAAATATTTCTCCATTTCTATGATCTAAGCCTCTTCCCCATCTCCAATTGTTTTTCCATCAAACTTACGTGGGGTGACCTTCTTAAGGTCCTTGCCTAACTCATCAGCTACTCTATCATGATTATTTGCATTTCCTTCATTTTCAGGGTTTCTCACTTCACTTCTGTGGTTCCCATTCCCATTCTAGTTTTGCCCTTCTTGGCTTGTTCAGATTTCTTACTCCATATTGTCCATCCTAGCCCCATGTTGAGTCCGCATGATGAGGATTTGGTCCAATCTCTCATTTTGGTCACCATGGGACCCTCCACTTCAATTAGTGTGCCTTGTATCCATCGTGATCAATATGCACACATTCACATTTTTAGCGTAAATAGGTGAAGGTCCAAATGTTTAACCTGGATGCTCTGATACCAAATGTAAAGTCAACAAATACTACTTACTAAAAATAAGGTCAACTAAAAGCAAACTCAATCCATAAATAGAAAGTGAATCATTCCATTAATGGGGATATCCATAAAGGTACAGTATCTTACAAGTTTTTATAAATAGAAAGGTGCATCCACTAGCAAAATAAGGAAAGTAATCATTACATCTTTTACAGTTTTAGTCCGAGTACATTAATAATACATCAATGAGAAGTATAATTAAATATAATGGCTATACAAGCCATACAAATGCTCATTACAATGATATATTCATTTCTAAATTACATAAGAGGATAATAAACATGAATCCATCTTTAGCCGCCATGACTCATTAGTCATCTGCAGGCCGAAGATCAAGAGCATGGTTAAGGTGCTTTTTCCACCCAACCATGCAGCACTACACTTCCCTGGGTTTCTTCCTAACTCGAAGAATCTCTAACCTTGCACAAGGTGCCTAGCAACTTGGAAAAGATGGGAAGGAGGGAAACTCTCAATGCATGGCTGATACCTATATGTACTCTACACTAGAATGAAGATGTCTGGCAAACAGGATGTTACAGAGATAAATAATAATAATGACTAGGTATTTAACATACATCTATTTCAATGGTACAAACAACTTTGGCCAAAGCAATAAACATAACTAGTAAAACTTGAAAAAGAAGTCTACCATCTATGTGAGTCCACATTCGGCATCCTATCTCGAAAGTGAGCAAAAATAAACTACTTGGATTACTAACATAATTACAATTGCACATTTATTTGACTAAGATTATTACAAGAGAAAATCTTATCTAGTTGGTTCTATCAAATCACATTCCTTTGTGTAGAGTGATGACTGAAGAATCTAGATTTAATTTAATGAATATTATAATGATTGTTTACAAAGGTGATGAATAAGGGAAAATGCAAGTAGAATACATTTGATTCTTATGCCTACCTGCTTAATATTCTAACTCTAGAAGTTGTTCTTTAAGGTCTAATCTATCTGAATTATGTTCGGTAGTCTAAAAAGTTATCAGGCTAATTACATCATATGCAACTTATTACATGTTTACTTATTTTACCCACTTACCCCTACATTTATATACATAAAGAGAGAGAGAGAGAGAGAGAGAGAGATAGAGAGAGAGAGAGAGAGAGAGAGAAACAAAAAAAATAAAGAAACATAAGTTAGCCAATGATATAATTGATCAATTTCCACCACCTATTTCCAACTTCTTACTATCATAATTATGTGGTTTTCTGACTTTTCTTCTACTTCAATAATACATTATTCTCTTATGGGAATACATTTAACATTTACAATAGGGATATACATATAACTAGTTTCAAAACAAAACAAATCCATACTCAACTCTACTTTATGAGTTTGATCCATTTGAAATAGTATAATACTTATTATTCATTTATCCACTATTATCCCTTACATAATAATATTTATTATTTAATCACCTACTAGACGTCTGAGTAACATCTTAAAAAAAAAGAACAGAGGAAACTGAATATCCACAACAAAGGTTATCACTACCACCATTGCTCATAAGTAGGGCATCAAGAACTATACAAAGCTAGAAGAATCACGTTGAAAATAAAGACATCCAAAATTTTCATTATGGTATTACAAGGCCATAAGTGGTGGCAACTGGAATGTCTATTTGTTTGAAAGATTTCTTATCCCTAAAATATAATGATCGCATGGCAAGAAAAAGGTAATTCTGAGCTGTAGTCTCCATGACCGGAAGGTGTGGACAAACTTTTCCAAGCTAATTCCATACACAGTCTATTCAGAAGACATGACTTGTTTTAAGGTTTAATTCAAGTGGTGGCTAGAAGATAGTTTTATGTTGAAGAAGCCAACCTATGATTGTTTTGGTAAGTAGTAGTAAAACATGCGATACTTACTATAGGAGCAACCGATTCCAATTTTATTAAGGGATAATAATACCTGCGATACCAAATAGAGACAAGGAAAAAGTTTATCAATTATGGCCAGGGTTGATCATATTGATCAGGTCATTTCAACGTAGGAAAAGGGGCGATTCAAGGATAAGAGCAACTAGTTCGCATAAGACCAAAATAACAAAGAACAAGGATATCAAAACACTTTAGAAAAAAACATCAATGAAGGTAGCTCACCCAAGCATTAAAGTCACTAGCATTAAAGGAAAACATAATAACGGTCATTGATAGAGGCCGCATATTCTACACCCTGTCAAACAAGGAGTGGAAAAGCCAATGATTCCAGCACTAAAAGAACTTAAGGAAAAACCCAAATGATGCCAATATAGTGAGTCGACCCCTATCCAAAGCTAGGGATTTGTAGTAGGGCTGATAGACCAAACTAAGTGCATAGTTACTATATTAATACTCAATTCATCTACTTCAAATAAGGGTTGATAGTATTCCTTGCATGAAGGTTGATTGGTTTAGAAAAGAGATCACATGATTTTATTCAAAAAGAAATAAGGTAAGGTTGATTTTTTAGCAAAGAGACTGATTGCATATTTTATTAAAATGGAACCAATCTAATGATTTCAACAACAAAACTTATAAAAGAGCAAGGATGGATCGTTCTACAGAAAAACATGGTTGAGCAAGGATTTTACTCGGTATCTTGCACTCAACTGGTTGAGTCCTATTCGGTGCTTCCTTCTAATCAGTGCTCTTCTCTTTCCTTTTGTATTTTCCTTCTCTGTATTGTACTGCATGAGTTCTTCGGCAGGTTGCTCCTCTTTTATTATTGTTTTCATCTTTTTTCTTCCTAGATTTTTGCTTTTATTTTGATTTCTTTCTATTTTTCATTTTCTTCCTAATTTGGTTTTCTTACTTTCTAACAGTGTTTTTCCTTTCTATTCTTTTTTTTTTGTTTTCTTTTTCTATTTCTTGTTTTCTTTTTCTATTTTATTGCTTTTATTCTATCCTTTCAAATTTGTCATTATCTATTAAGGATAAAAGAATTTATTTTTTGAAATGTATAAATATCACAACTAAAACATATATATTTTATCATTTCTAATTTACCACAAAAAAAAAATAAGTAATTTATTTTAAATGGAAAAATCATTTTCTTTCACATATAATTTAATAAAAGAAAATATAACTTTTGAATCTATTTTATTTTAATCAAGGAGAAATTAAATTTAATGAACCAATGATTTAACTATATGTCTAATGAAGCATAAAGAAAATATTTTCTAACATGAATGTTAATGTAAATTCCCTCAACATAGAGGCCATTCAAAAAATGCTAAAAATGCAAATGAAATGCAACTAGGTGCTTGTGTCTACACATTGATTCTCTCCATACCATCCCTGCTAGGTGGCTAAGTCACCTCTACCTTAACCATACTCTTGTCTTTGACACACCTGCAACATTGAACTCAATTCTCCATTAATAGGTTAGTATCCCAAAATCAATAGCCGAAGCTTTGCATAACATTGATTTCATCATTTTCAATAGAAATAACATTCACTTAATCCACAAACAATTATCCATAACCATAAATAAACATATAATAGTTCTAATTATAGCTAATGTTCAGAAGGTCTGGCAGTTGAGACATGACAAGGACCTTTCTCTTGAGCTGGAAGATCTTGTTATGGAGGATATGAGATGTTTCTTTGGAGTTTATTGATGGCTCTATTTTGTGATTTTGACCCTTGGTGGGTCTATTATACTCTTTTGTTGTGTAATTATTTACTAGTTCAGTGAAGTTTTTACCCCTTTTATTAAATAGAAAAATTGACACAAAGTAAATTAAATAAAATAAAGTAACTTTTAATAAATAAAATAAGTCTTAAGTAAATAATAATAGCTCTTAAATTTTATTATTTTATTAATTATAATTATATTTATGTTGAAGGCATTCCCTTTGGCATGCGAAGACTTGCAATGGCAGATCGATGATTTCCATTAGCGTAGAGACATGCAAGACGATTGAAGTGTCTTAACCAATGTATTTCACCGGTAGCCGTTTTCCATTGTTCATCCACCATTTTTTCATTTTCCATCGCCATCTAGTTTTTTGTTCATCGCATTTTCCAAGAGCAAGGGCACCAACATTCTTTCCGTCCACGTATAAACCTAGTTTTATTTCTTATGGCTCATATTTCTTTGACTTATTTATGCACATGCTTACATCCTTCACGATATCAAGAGATATATAATAATTTAAGTATATTTAATAGTCATTTAATTTCAATATTTATTATTTATTTAGTTCTATATTTATATTTATTTAATATTGTATATATAATATATCTTTAATATTATAGTTAATTAAATGTTTTTGATATAATAAGGTGGCAAAAAGAAGGAGTCAAACCCTTACAAAATAACCCAAAAAAGGAACAAAAAAGGCTCATGAACAAAAGGAGCCACTAACAACAACTATAGCATTGACAACCGATTAATAACAAATAGCAAATAGTAGCAGTCTGACAGCAGAAAGAAATAGAAAGCAAAGAGACAATGCTAGGATTGAAATATCCTCCCAGTCTTTTGATAGGAAGTCATAAATTTTGTCAAACTCTTTAGTCTTATCTTCATCTGTGCCATGTGCAGGGGTATCTTGCTCCTATAAAAGAGTCAAATTTACCATAGCCAAGTGGTAAAGCATTCTGTTTATGAAGCATCTGAGGGAGAGAAGCTTCTCCTCAAGGGATTCCACACAGTTTCTTAGAGCAGACATTTCATCCTATTGATTGGCATCTTCCTCCATATCATCTTCCTCAACCTTCTCAATAATCATCCCCTCCCCATCATGAGTATGATCTCCAAGCACAGAATCCCCACAACCAGAGTCCTCAACTTGCATATCCTTTTCCTCCATCCCTTCAGTCTCCTCTGAGATCTCCTACAATTCGATGTCTTCACCTTCAGATAGCTCCCCCTCCTGGGTATATGTATCCGAGTCACTTTCAAACTATTATATCAATTTAGCCTGAGGGGCTGGTTTGCCTGCAATTCTGCCAGATCTTCTAACACCCGAAGTGTTACCCTTAGTCTTAGCACTAGCCATTTTAGTTTTGGCCTTTTTTGGTCGTCCTTCACTATCACTTTTTTTATTCTTAAGGGCCCTCATATCCCCCCCTGAGTTAGTGATCTCCATAGTAGACTCCACTTCCTTAAGATTTTGTTTCTTCATTTTCACACTACCTTTAGAAGTAGGAGTATGAAAATCCTTTGCAATAGTCTCTTCCAGGGATTTAGAAAAGGAAACACCCTTTAGTTTTTGGGTGGTAGGGGTAGAATCACTAGGTTTCTCAGAAGTGGTATCATCCATGGAGGGGTTATCCACAGGGGTTTCATCAATGGTGGGTTGAATGGGTTTCGGCGGTTCCAAGGCAAGATGGAATCTATAAATGCGATGGATAAGGCCTTGGTGAAGGGGGATAGGCCGCTTTGAGGGCTTCTTAGCATAATTAGCTTTCACATGGTGAACAAAGTGTTCCAATGAAGATAATAGATAGAAAGGAAAGATAATAAGAGCATTTCTCCTAAAGTGGTTAAGAAGGGGAAGGTGGTAGTTGTAAAACTTGGTATTACGACCCTCCAAGGTGAAATACTTCATCAACAGGAAGCACATTACATCACATGGCTCTGGTAACTTGGTACAATCAAACCCTCCTTGATATGGGACCAACTCCCCCCCCTCGCCTAGAAACAACTTCTAATTTTAGTGATCCACAACCGTATCCTTCCTCTTCAATTTGGTGCCTTTAGTAGAAAGGCCAATAGCCATTGCAATGACCTCCTTAGAAATCTCAAACCTAATCTTTCCAATTTTGACTCTTCAGTTATCCCATGAAAGGGCACACTAAATAGAAACATTTTTGTCATGGCCATTAAGGCATTCTAGGAAAGGGATAATGCCTCCTTCCTTACAGTGACACAGCACTAAGATGTTATCCCTGAATTCACTGCAAGTGTTGGGTTCTGTTAGGATTCTAACCCCCCATGGTCAATTTTCCTTCAAAGACACATAGCAGAAGAGAGATGAACTTCACAATTTGATAGTCACAACAGCTTTCTCTCTCTCTCTTCAATGTGCCTCTTTGGATAAATATCTTCACTGGCCTTAGGAATAATAATGGTGAAATAATTGATAAAATTGCTTGGCATCCTAAGGTTATCATTAGTAGTATACACCACCACATTCCCCAATATCTGCATGTCCTTCCCATGATTCAAAATCTCCCATTTAAAACTCATGTCAACATCAATCGGCCACCTCATCTTTCCATGGGAGATCAACTGTGCCAAAATGGCATCTATAAGAAGGGTACATTGTCTCATCATTGCGATGTCCTTAATTTGCCACCTCAACTTGCAATGGGAGATCAGTAGTGCTAAGTTGGCATTCACAATAAGAGTGTATTGAGTCATCATTAAGAAGTCATATCTTTTTGAATTAACTCCCCGATAGCCCAGGGGATATTATGGCATTGGAGCCAACACTGCCAATTTTCAAACTGCTGACCATGATTGGTAAGGCCATCAGTGACTCCACTCCCCTCCCTATAAATGTGGGATAAATCAACCATAGGAATACCCTTAATAAGGGTTTGGATATCAGTGGTGATGTCCTTAAGATGCCACCCACACATAGAAACCTTGGTAACAACATCAATTATGAGCTTTGAATCTCCCTCTATATGCAAAATCTGAATACCCAAGGTGACTGCTAGTTTAACAACCTAATCCACCTGCATAGGTAGCAACAAGCTCCCCTCTATCATTCCTGATAATCCCACCACCACTAGCCTTACCATTAGATTTTGAAGCCCCATCAAAATTTAATTTGAGCCAACTAGACTTTGGGGGGGTCAACCTAGTATTTAACCTCTGAAGTTGCATTGAGTTATCAAAGGCATGGATTTTATTATGTATCCCCTAATTAGCTGCCATACTTTCCTCATGCTAGGTGAGAGGTTTGTCAGTAGTCTTAACATGAGAATTGGTCACAGTTCCAATAAGGGTCTTAAAGAATAGTAGACTTGAGAATGATCTTTGGCAGCCTCCCTAAAAATTTTGTTATTCCTTTCCTTCCACAGAGTCCAACCAATAAAGGGAAGGGTTCGGTTCCAAAGCTCCACTAACCAGGGTTGAGAGAATGGAGGGATCCCATTAGCAATGACTTCCCTAATATCCTTATTACAAACCCATTGCAGCCCAAAGTTTAGAAGCACTCTACTCCAAATTTCTCTAGCAAAGTCACAATGCAGAATCATACAAGGAATAGTTTCCTCTTCCTTAAGGCACATGGAACATCTATTGACCAGATAGAAACCCTTTCTTTGAAGATTGTCTTGGGTTAAAATTCTATTATGGACCACTGTCCACCAAAAAAATTAACTTTTGGGATAAGTTTATGGTTCCATACTATCCTCCAAAGCTCATCTTTGTGGTCTTCCTTAATCAATAGATGGTAAGTAGATTTGACTGAGAAGAGACCATTTTTATCTACAGTCCAAAGTAACTCATTTGGTCTTGGAAAAAGGGGAATCTGGGTTCCCAAAAACATCTATTGTATATCATTCATTCAAAGGAGAAGATCAGGTCAATTGTTACAGTACTCAAGCAAGTTTTTCCATTTTTTGATTCCATATCCTTGTTTGATATAATGACAAACTTTAGCACCAAAAAATTGTTTAGCAATACCAGCAACTGCCTCATTGCCCTCTTGAGTGGAAAGAGTTATGTCAGCCAACCAAGGATCCTCCCAAAAGTTTATGAGGTTACTATCCCCAAGTCTCCACTTTAACCCCTTCTTTATTAAGCTCCTGGATTTGAATATTTTTATTCCATATCACTAACCCTTGTGGGAGACCTTCCTGATAAAGAAATTTATAGTTATCAACACCCTATAAATATTTAGCTTTCATAATTTCCCTCTAATATTCAGACCACCATGAGTATTAGGGAGGTAGACCTTCTCCCATTTGACCAGGGACATTCTCTTCTTTTCTTCCACTCATGTCCACAAGAAAGTTAATTAAACGTTTGATATATAGATTTTATATTATATATTTGTTAAATTTAATCATATATTTATTATATATATGAAATCAATAATATAGTTAATGCCATTATATTAAATAATATATATTAAATTATATTTATATTTAGCAATTTATATTATATAGAATAATAAATAAAATTATAATATATATTTTATATAAAATAAATATAAAATCACATAACAAATATTATTTTTATAACGAGCTTACGACTTTTTCAAGAGTAAACATTGTAAGTATTTCTTCTGTCAATAGTGTGTATCATGTCTTTCCTCGTCCCCCCCTCTCTCAATCCATGAAAGGTCACTTAAATTGTTAGATTTCATACAAATTATTTTAAATAATATTATAAAATATAATAAATTTAAATATAATACAAATATTATATATTAATTATATAAAAAATATATAAGTATTAAATATATAATATATCTAATATAAATATATGATTTAATAATATAATAAAATTTAAAAAATATATTTAATAATTTTTATTATATACAATATAATAATAAATAATAAGTTGTATCTATAGAATAAATATATTCAACTTAAATATACAATATATTATACTAGATTCATTTTCAAATCCAATTTATCTTGTTGATTTTCTTATATTTAAATATGAGAATGATTTTATATTACATTATCTTATCTCTCTCATAATGGTATTGATTTTTTTATGCCACGAGCTACTCAAGACCCCAATCTTCCTTTGAGAAGGGATGTTTGTCTGAACCCTACTATGGCTACTCAATCCAATTGAAATGAAATATTTATGATGCTCATGATGAGAACCACTTTGATCATCAACAAGATTATGACTATGATGCTCATGTTGCCAAACAAGATCTTACTCTTACTAGCTAGCTATTTTTTTATGGACTTACTAATGATGCATCTCTTCATCAATTTGTCACCCTTCTGCACTAAACTTTATTAAATGCACCTTTTGGCATATATATTATACTTGGTGTTGGATCTTTGTTAGTCTCTTCTAATAGTTTTCATCCCATCCTTCCTCTTCTTTTGAGCCTCATCATACCACTACTATAAGTTCCATAGCTACTACTACTCCTAATGTCACTCCTAGCTTTACCCCTACCGTTTCCATACCTACCTCAAGTGATCCCATCCCCCTAATGTGCCACCTACATGTATCATCCTTATATTCACATACCTACTAGTGTCATAGCTCCTACCCGTGTGTCTCACACCATCCATCATTCCCAACCTATGTCTAACATTAACCCTCCTTCCTAACCTATGTCTTAAATTATCCCTCCTCATCCCATTTTCAAAAGGACTTAATGAAAAGCTTGCCACTACTTTTCTAAAGCACTTCCATATCAACATGGGCTTGAAAGAAACTATGAAAGATTTAACCAAGTGTTCCTAACAAAACAATGTGTGAAATAATGATTATGCTATACAGTTTAAGTCTTTATGTGGTAATTTAAACCATCAATTTCTATACCTAACTCAATTGATCCCATCCCCCTGATGTACCACCTATATATCATCATTATATTCACATACCTACTAATGTCATATCTTCTACCCATGTGTCTCACACCATCCATCATTCCCAACCTATGTCTTATATTAGCCCTCCTTGTACCATTTTCACCTCATCTCATAATGTGGTTCCTCCCTCCATGTCTATGTTTGTTACCTATTTCCACACATCCTCAACTATTTCATGCATACCTAATACTATCATTAACCCTACTCTAACTTGGATAAAATGTCACAAGATATGGGTACTCTAAAGAAGCAAGTGAATGACAACAAAATGGATACTATTATATACAAGATTCACCTACATCACACACCACTTGCTTATGAGGTTGTTATATAGCCTTTTTGTACAATAGATTTGTGGTGCTAAGATTTGAATTCTAAAACTGTGAGGGAGATCCTAATGTGCATTTACAAGCTTTCACAATGGTATGCTTAGATTTTGCTTATGAGGATAAGATTTTGGATAGGTCATTTCCAAGAACCTTACATGAATGTGTTATACAATGGTTTTATTCTTTTCCTTCGTGCTCTATACACTCTTTTGAAAACCATGCAACTACTTTTTAAAAGCAATTCCCCATCAATATGGGCTTGAAAGTAACTTTGAAAGACTTAACCAAGTGTTCCCAACAAAGCAATGACCCAAATAATGATTATGTTATATAATTTTAGTCTTTATGTGGTAATTTAAAGCATTAGTTTGATGATGAGAAAGTTATCTAATTTTAGTTTAGGTCTAAGTATCAACATGCTACTAAAGTGTTAACACATAGGATACAACATTAGTGGAGTTTCTCAATCTATTGTAAGCTTATTTTGAAGGAATATATTAAAGTTTACTTTTGGTGGTGGGTTTATTTATCAAAAGGGTTTTCCCAAGTATATATGTCATCTTATCTTCTCTATTTCCTTCACTTATTATTCTATGTTTAATCAAGGTTACATATGTTTTAGATCAACAAATTTTATTACAGAGATAAGGTCTATGCAGTTCAAATATGCCATGGTTCAATAATGACTATGTGGCATTGTAATGAATTAATGAAAATGGAACCAATTGATATCTTAAATGTGAGCATCACTTATAACCTTTATACACCTAAGACAATGTAGTTGCCTTAATGAAAGTTTGTAATTTTTCCTAAACCATTTTGGAAGGATGTTTTGCATCCACATAAAAATAAAGTAGTGACATCTCATGCATGATGTAATTAATTAATTCACTTCACTGATCTTCTAATTGACATATTAGAATTTTTCAACATTTACATGAATTAGATATTGTAATTTCAATTTTTGGGTCAATAGGGGAGCCAAATTAATCAAAATCATATGCTAGAACAATATCCTTAAAAATCTCATGCAAATTGTCATAAAATCAATAATAAAAAATGCAAGGTATGCACTTTTCACCTTTACAATAATGAAACTATTGACCTATTTTCCTTTGTCTAGAGTCACATAGACCAACTTAAAAATGTTGTTGAAATTCCTTAAAATCTAGCTCTGAAATCCTAAAATCCTTCAAATTCCAATGTTCTACCTTGTAAAAGTTCATCAAAAGAATCCTTGCAAAAAGCCCAGAAAATTTGAAGCTTTTGCCTTAATTTTTACCCCTCTTTTGGCTTTTATCAAAAAAATTTCAATTTCCCAAACTAGCAAAAAATGACTAAGGCACAAAGACTCCTTCTCCCTTTATTGGAAAAATTGAGGTTTTATGAACTTTCCAAAAGTTCACTTTTTCTCAAAGTTCCCTGACTAGCCAATTCACTGACAAAGGATGGAGAAAGTTTTCAAAAGTTGGCTAAGTAAAGGGAAGTTTTCCCCTTTAATGGAAAAGTTCATATTTCATGAACTTTTCTCAAGTTCACTTTTCTACCAGTTCACCGACTTGACATTTTTTCGATAAAGTGATAAAGGGGTTGGCTTCTTCGAAATGCAACTAACGCAACAATGAAGCAATGCCTTTATTGACAATTTCTCAATCACACGAACTCCTCATAAGTTTAAAATTCATAAAGTTCACTGATTCGGTGGTTTGCCAATAAAGCAGTAGGAAGGCAGGCTTCTTCGAAGATTGTCTAAGAGTAAGGAGGGCTAAAGGAAGCCTTCTATCAATGAAGTTCATAAAAGTTGAACTTTTCATAAAGTTCAGAGCTGCTTTAGTTTGCCGATAGAACATTTTTCTGATAAGGTAAAACAAAAAAGGCAAGGTTCACCCAAAGCTAAAAGGGCCAACAAAGGAACTTTTGGCTAAGGCATTGAAGGTTCAAAATTCCTTAGGATCACTAACAAGGCACTTTGCTGATAAAGGTGAAAAAGGAGAAAAGGTCCAAAGTTCAAAAATTTGTTAGATCACCAACAACAAAGGGCCGATTTGCAAAAGACCACTTTTGCTGATAAGGCAAAATAGAAATAATAAAATTGGCTTAGTAGAGGAAGCCTTATTAGAAAGTTGGCAGAGGGTTGAACTTCTTGATAGTTCAAAATTACAATAGCTCACTGATATCAACTTTTTCTGATAAGGAGGATGCAAACGGTAAAGTGCTTGAGGAGGTCAATTTTGCCGACGAAGAACAATGGGCTAACAAAGCAAGTTTTGTCGACAAGGGAAAAAGTGACCAAAGAACAAAAGAGTGAATAGGGTACTTTTTTTGACAAAGACAAAAGAAAGAAAAGTTTAGCAAGGAGCAAAATTGCCAACGAAGGGAGCAACCAAAGGATGGTTTGGAACAGTAAAGTAAACTTTTGCCGATAAGGGTAAAAGTGATAAAGGAAGAAAAGTTTGACAAAATGATATTTTACTGATAAAGGCAAGTTGTAAACCAAGTTCAGAAATGATGATTTTTGTTGATAAGGGAAAAATAGAGAACAAAGGGTGATGCAAGAATAGTTTAGAAAGATGATGTTTTGCTGATAAGGAAAACTTGTCTAGAAATGAAAAGACTGGCCACAGTTCAAGAAATGGAAAAGTTGCCAACTGAAGAAAGAAAAGATGCATAGAAAAGACATAATGGTTTGTAAAAGATAGATTTTGCCGACAGGGCAAAATTCAGGCCAGTTTTTCTTGAAAATTTAGAAATCAAAGAAAGAAGAAAAAATTGTGATGAATTGTAAACTTCAAATATTTATATTTAAATATTTGAAGTGTTCTAAAAGCTCTGTAAAAATGGATTTTGGAGGGAAACTTCATTTAAATTTCCTCATCTTCCATTAATGTAGATATGATCTACTCAACTACTCCATTTTAGATATTTTGCATTTATGATTGCAGGTGATCAATCAGCTGGTGCATTGAAGGCAAAATATCTTTTAGCTACTCCATGATCCAAGATATTTTCTTCATTGAATTCTAGCAAACAGACATTCCCTTTGGTAGGGATATTTTCTAACAAGCCTGTGGGGTGAATTTATTGTGAAATGACTGAGGTCAATGTAAAAAAAATGCTATATATGCATATTTGTAGGATGTAATGAGGGTTGGATATAGAGACATTTTTTGTACTCCAAATAGAACCCTCCTCTACTATAGCCTTGCCTTTCGATGAAATACACACTGTGTTTTTACCTTTTCTGTTGTTTTACCTCTGTGTAATTCAGAACTGATTGTCTATGAATGTTTATTTCCTCTCAATCTTGTTCATATCTTTACCTCTGATAACAATTTTTTATATTTGAGTAAATGATCAAATATATTTCCTTATTTTGTGCATTTCCAGTTCTATGAGAGCTTTTATATTTAAACCCGGTGCATCACACTTTTAATTTATAGTTTTATCCCTCTTCCTCTTTTCTTCAATGGTGGATAGATTAGGTTTAGTCTTAGGAATAGCTAAATCCTTGATTCAGCGGAGGAACCAGCCTCTCTCTAGAGATTTGACCTCCTTGCAGGGTCCCACACCTAGAGGTCATCTCAATGTTTCACTAGATTCTTGAAGACCATTAAACCTCTCCAACACAGGGTGCAAATCCAAGTGACAATAGAAACTAAATTACAAGTGCCATAACTATCAATTTTTTACTATTGTAATGGTGAAATTTGCATACCTGTGCCATTTCCCATTTAGGTTTGTGCCTATTTTGAGGAAAAAATTTGATATGTGTACATAATATTGACAAATGGAAGAATCTCATGTAAAGTTGGGATCATTCCCCTAGCCTTTACTATCCCTATACACACATTCTCCAACTTAGTTCCTAATCCTTGTACACGCATATTCTAATATATCCATCTTATTCATATATTTATTAATATAAATATCTAAAATTTATTAACATTAGATAGTAGAGGACATTTGGGAATCTGGGAGAGTTGAAAATAGAGGCTAGATGTGGTATGTTGACATAAACTTGTAAGAGTACAGTCCAACAATGGTGAGTTGTCGGGTGGAGACAGGAAATTGCTAAATGATATATAAAAAATTCAATGTTGTAATTAATAGTAAATAATAAAAACAAAATGGGCACTAATAAGCCTAATAAACAAATTGGGAGACAAAAACCGTAGAGGCTATCGTAGGATCTCTATCATAGAAAGACAAAGAAATGATAATTCAGAATTGTATTTTATAAAATGCTTGTAATAACACCATTCATTGATAAGATGATGAAAAATATTTATTAACTCAATTTTAAATAATTGCCCATTTTAAAACATAGATATAAGACATGCAATTTGTTTTAAAAATTCCTTTTTCTCTATAAGAAATAAATCCAATACCTTTTTATTAAAATATTATAATATATCATTTTATTTTAAATCACTTATATAATTTTATATTCCATATTTATTTTTTATCTCTATCTTTTTCTCCTACTGTATCTCTCTTTCTATATTCCTCTCTCTGTCAATATCCCTCCCTCTATTTTTCACTCTCTAGACCTCATTATTGCTCTTATAAATCTTATGTTAAAATGGATTATAGTTAGATTTCTAATTAATTTTTAAACTATGTATCTATTTTTTTTTTAATTTTTTTAATTTAGAGTTAGTTTTTATTTGGGAAATTTGCTACATATAATCAAAATAACAATGTCCATAATTTTCCCCGTTTATGGGTACCCTAGGGTTGAGCCTTTAGTAAATGTGAGGAAAGATGTAAAATGGAGACCACCGGATGAAGGCTAGGTGAAAGTAAACTTTGATGGGGCTGCAAAAGGAAATCTGGGACCATTAGGAGTAGGGTGCATAATGTGCGATCATAGAGGCACAATGCTGGCAGAGGAGGCTAGACAACTTCCATTTGGAACTAATAATGAAGCATATGCACAAGTGGCTTGATTGGGAGTCGATTTGTGTAGGAGGAAGGGCCATAGCATATTACACTTAGAGGAGGATTCCCTAATCATTGTCAATGCTATAAGAAAGAAAGAAACTCCTAATTGGAAAATTCAAGGGGTAATAAGGCAAATTTGGGAAGGCATTAATTCCCTAGAGAGGATTTCAAAGTTTCCCATGTGTATAGGGAAGGGAATATAGAGGTTGATAGGCTATCCAAACAAGCCATCCATAAAGAATTTGAATCTGCATTGGGAGATTAGGCAGATTGATTAAATCCCTCACACACTTGTAGGATGGAGTAAGTAGTTTTAAAAGCCAATGGAGTTAATGCTTGGCAAAGGCATCATGGCAAGGAGAAAATGCGGAAAGGAACCCATAAATCAAGCAAGAAATCTCAGGATAGGCACAAAAGAAGATGGAAACGATGATATTGTTGGAGGCAAGGTGTCTGACCAAAGGCTTAGACTAGTCTTCAATATCAATGACGACACTAGTAAAAGGATTACTGGGCTCCCATTTCTTGTTGGAAAACAATAAGTTCTAGGTCAACAACAACATAATAGTGATGGCAATGGCATGGCTTCATTAGGCTCGTGAGGAGCATTGGACGGTAAAATGGTTGATGTAGAAGATGGTGAAAGTAGAGTGATGAGTAGGGATGGAGTCAGTATTGGAATGGGTGGTGTCGGGGCTAGGTCTAAACCCAAATAATGGGGTCTAGCTAGCTTTAACAGCTCACTACAATGGCCCATGGATTCCTTTTTTGGTGTGGAGTGTGGGTGAAGACAAAGAGGTGAGGATGTTGGAAGTAAGCGGATTTGTAACCATGTTGAAGGAGTTATATGGATTTAACAAGAGGGTTGTGGAATCACCTTTTGTGTTACCAATGGCACCGATGATGGTAGTAGTGGAAGAAGAAGCCAATAGAATTGAAGGGATGGAATTAGTGGTAGTGGAAGACTAAAGTTGGACAACGAGTTAGTGTTATGGCTATATGCCAATTTTGTTGTGCCTAGTTTTTGACTAAATGTTTCTCAGTCTTTTTTTGTAAGTGGTTTCAGGTATGGCCCCCTTAGTGCCATTTTGATGTATCCAAAAAAAAATAATGTCCATAATTTTCAATTTGTGGTAGCCTCTTCAATTTGAGCCAGAACTTGGCTATCAAAAATAAGGAATTTATAATCTATTGAAGAATGAAGGTTTCATTCATCTTGCAAGTTACACTTTAATGCATTGCATGCCTTACATAATTCACAATCCATGAAAATTCATAGAAAATAGAGGAATGCTTCCCCTCTTGTCCGTCCCTTGTGTTCCTATTGTTACTTGTTAGACTATTATAGGGGCTTCCACCATTTATCAAATCAAAACCTCTAATTGAATTAATCATTTCATCAAGTGTTTCCTTTTTCAAATTCTACACATCTTCCACCTTGAAATTGATTTACCCTTTTGACGTGTTTTTCCACCCAACTTTTCAAGATAAACTTGTTTTCTCTATAAATGTTTTTAACTAAATTATAATTGAGTGCTATACCCAAATGATGCAAAGCAACTTCTGCACCCCCAGCTGTAGCAAAAAAACAAAGGATATTAATCCCCTTTAGATAGATAGGCTTCAAAACAAAAAGATGGTATCCTTTAATGAACAAATCAAAGTGATACATTCTTCCTCTTCTTCCATTTTTACATTCACTAATTATAAAGTTATTGTAAGTGGATGGACAACTAGTACATGCAATATGAAGGACATGATCTTAGCCAACAATATATTTGGAAAACAATATAGAATATATTAGATTTTAATACTTTTATTATAATATTTATTCTAAAATTGAGTATTTCAATTATATTTATATATCTATATATATTTGGGAATTATGCATGACACATAAATTAAGAGTAAACATATTTCTAATATAATATATAATATATTAACTTTACTCTCTCTCTCTCTCTATTTAATCCTTGCAAAATTAAAGTAGGGTTAGAATGAATATATTTCCATATCTCTATCTCTCTCCATTCAATTCCTTATTTCTTCCCATATGTCTCCTCCTCTCTCCCTCTCTCTTGATTCTTGATTAATTTCTCTCTCTCTCTAGATCATGAATCTAGATCTATGTCCTTCACATTGCATGTATTGGTTGTTCATCCACTTATAATAACATTATAAATTAGTGAATGTTCTAGCTCTTCCTATCTCCATTTTTTAGATATGGTATAATTGAGGGGTATACCCAAATGATGCAAAGTAACTTTTGCACCCCCAATTATAGAGGATAAAAAGATGGTATCCTCTCTCTCTCTCTCTCTAGCTCTCTAATTCTCTTTATCTCTCTTTATCTTTATCTCCCTTCCCCCTCTCTATCACACACTTCCTCTCTCTATAACAATCTACCCTCTCTCTCCCTCTCCATATTTCTCTATATCTCTCTATATATATCTCTCTTTCTATCTTTCTGCATCTCTCTTTCTATCTTTTTGTCCCTCTCTATCTCCCTATTTTGGTTGAGTGGAGTTGTGATGATTCTAGATCATGTCCCTCAAAATCCATGTATTGGTTGTTCATCCACTTACAATAACTTTATAAATTAGTGAATGTTCTAGCTCTTCCTATCTCCATTTTTTATAGATACAAAATAGTAATTGGGTGGTATACCCAAATGATGCAAAGTAACTTCTACACCCCTAGTTCTAGAGAAAAAAGAAAGGATATTGATCCCCTTTAGATAAATAGGCTTCAAAAGAAAAACATTGTATCCTATGATGAACAATTTGACATCAATGGAAGTCTCTAATTTTAAATTAGTCTCTAATTCTCTCTTGATTCACCCCTCTCTATCTCTCTCACTTTTATCTCTTCCTCCCTCTCTCCTTTATCTGTCTCTCTCATGCACCATATCTCTTTCTCTTTCTCTCTTCTTCTCTTTGTATCAACCAATCTCTCTCTCTCTAAAGATATTGGGGGATTTTCCTACCAAGGAGTCTTCTTCTTGGTCAAAACCATTTAACCAATTTAATAGTGAAAACAAAATTAGAGACATGTGGTAAACAATCTTCCAATATATGCTTAGTTGCTTGATAATATTTTGATGCTTGGATTATCCTCTCTAAATGATGATGCAATGATAAAGTATCATATGTGGGGGTTTGGTGATGATTCAAATGGATCAAGGTTTGCTACATATTTCACATTTAAATTGAAAAATAATGATTAATAGGAAAGGAGTTGGTATAAGCCCAAGATGAATTTTGAATTTAAAAGTTAGGAAGTTGAATCTACATCAACCACACTTGCATATTTGACTTAGCATAATAAATGGATAAACTACAAATCAAGTCTAGATAAAAAAATGTCCCTCTCTATCTAATTCTCTCTATATCTTTTGGTCCCTCTCTATCCTTCTTTATTCCCCCCTCTCTCTATCTTTTAATCCCTCTCCATTTTTCTTTATTCCCCCTATCTCTCTCTCCATGTCTCTTTATTTATCCATATATCTATCTCTTTCTCTCCATCTTTCTCTCCCTATCTATATATATGTTTCTCTATCTCCCCTTCTCTCTTTCTCTCTTCCTTTAGATCTATTTCCTCTTTACTATGTCTCTTCCTTTATCTCTCCCTCTTCATCTCTCTATATATCTTCTCTCTTTCTCTCCATCTTTATCTCTCTATCTCTTTGTCTCCCTCTCTATCTGTCCATTTATCTCTATCCCTCTTCACTTCTATCTTCATCTCTTTATCCCTTTGTCTCTATCCCCCCTTCTTTCTTACCATCTTTTTTTAATCTCTCTCTCTCTCTTGATCTCTCTATTTCTTTTTTTGTCTTTCTCTCTCTATCTCTCTATCTTTATATATATCTCTATCTCCCCTTCTTACTCTCTTCTTTTCTCTATATCCTCTCTCCATCTTTCCTTCTATATCTCTCTCTTCTCATCTGTCTTTCTTTATCTCTCCTTTATCTCTTTATATCTCTATCTCCCTTTCTCTTCATCTTTATCACTCTATCTCTTTGGCTCCCTCTCTATCTATTCATTTTTCTTTATCTCTCTCTAGCTCTCTATCTACCTCTCTTTCTTTATCTCATTGTCTCTCTCTATCTCCCCCCTCTCTTTCTCTCACGCGACTCATGGAAGATCAATGATTGTATTTTTTGTGTTACAATTAGAAGTTATGGTTATTTTTTTATTTACCTTGGTTCACCATTATGTAGAGGGAAAAACAATGAAAAGAATATATAGAAAAATATAAATAAAGATTATAAATAAATACATAAAATTTGATATTACTCGTTCATATTTACCTTGATTCACCACGTCCATTTAGGTAGAGGGGAAAAACAATGAAAAGAATATAGAATGAGGTGGGAAAAAGGTAAGAAACTGATTTAAGGTTGTCATGTGTACATGTATATATCTGATAAATAAAATAATTCTAAAGTAAAATAAACTACCGTATCTATCTTTAAAAAATCTATGTAAAAGACATTGAAAACTATCATTGTGATTAAAGTGAGAATAGACACCTTGAGAACAATATCTCTTAATATCTTTTACACTAACTTCTTTAATAGTACTTTATTACACTAAAATATTTTCCAAAAGTGTTCACAACTTACACCCTCCAATTACAAAAGTAATTCCCATCAATCTTCACTCCAGAAGTTTTTTCTATCAATTGTCCAGCGTGAGGCTATCAAATAACGTAAGGTGATAAGCAGCAAACACAAGCAGGCATGCCTATTTTGTTGACAAAACTCTCCAAGGGTTCGCGTGTGTTGACAAAACTCTCGAAACTCTGTGCACTTCAAATGTCATCTCATTCAGATGGTACTAGATTTTTTAAGATGTTCATCTTATTGTCTTTTCATTCTTTGTTTTCTAAACATTCTGATATCATTGTAGGCCCTGCTATGAAATTGGAAATAAGATAAAACAAGGAATTCATATTATGTTCATCTCTTTGTTTTTCTTGCATGCTTTGATCATAGTAAGCCTAGGAAGAAATGAGAAATAATTTAAAGAAGGAAATTCATATTCCTTTATCTAGATTTTTTTAAGATGTTCATCCTCGACTTTTCCTTTATTTTTCTTACATGCTCTCGCAATGAAATGGGAAATAAGACCAAAAAAATTAAAAATTGAAAAAAAAAATCCAATAAAAGTTCATTTTCATTATTATTGTATTGATATGAAGATTTAGATTCTAACCTAGATAACACATAATATTATATTTACAATTATTTAATGGGTCATATGTTTGTATTGATAGAGTGTATGTTGTTATTTCCTACCGACTTTGGTTGCTTCACTCTGTCTTCTTAAATGTGTAAACTTAATTAACAATGAATTTTTTTCCTTGAAAATTGCACAATAAGTTGATAACCTATTCTAATCACTTTTTCTTTTTTCTTTTTTAATTTCCAAGTGTTAGAGCTAGGCTATGGGGTACCTACGCAAAGTTTTTCTCATTTCATAGCTGGCCAAAATTTCAAGTTATTATTTTAAATTAAAATTTATATAGTTTATAATTAAAACATGTATACAAGCCAGCATTAAATATTAAAACTTAATTTGAAATCAGTATTGAATTTAATAATACTCTTTTAGGTTATGAAGAATGTAGACATATATTTATAAATGTGAATGCCTTAAACATTTCTAATAACATGCATTACATGTTTGGAAATATTATGTTGCAGGGATATTACATGTGTTTAGGCCAAATAGAAGAATCACGTGTTTTTAACATTGTGTTACATATGCCATTGCTTGCCACCTATTCTTTGTTTCACTATTTTGTTGACGTAAAGTGTAGATAAATAAATAACAAATTAAACACAATGCAAAATAGAACACAGAACAACAACACTGAATTTATGAGGTTCACCAAATTGTTACATCCACGAGAAGCAGGGGAAATATTCTTTGTATTATCTCTATTTTCTGTACACAGTACATCTCAAATAGTGTATATGTTTGATACTTATTACATTATCCAATGAAGGATTAGAAGTCTTCAAAAGAAAACCAAGAGTCATGAGTATTGGTTGGAGAAGGCAAAGTCCATGGTGACTGTAATGAAACAACTTGCACAATATCTGAATATAATAGTAAATATGCTGAAAATACTTGATAATAATATGCCACTTCGAGGGGGCAACCTCCTAATCCACTTCGAGGGGGATACCTCCAATAGTCTTCAATGAGAACACAATACTCAATCTGATGATCTAATAAGACTCACTACCCCTATATATACCTATTTATGCCTAGGATATCACCCAGGCTGACTTAGATAGCCCTATAGAAGCCTTAGGCCGACCTAAACAACTAAATAACAATATAATAATGATAATATGACTTAATTAAGAGTTAAGATAGCCACAAGCCGACCATTCATAACCATATACACTATAGAAGTAAGGGCATAACATGCCCCCCACCTTTACAAAAGCGTTGTCCTCAACGCTAATCAATTCTGGTAGTTTCTTCATATAATCTTCATCATCCCATGTGGCAACTTCAACTAGAATATATGTCCTTGATGTCCTCAACTTGTTCATGTGTGTCTGGAAAATTAACTTCAGCTCCAAGATGTGTCTTCCCTTTGCATCTAGCTCTTGATGGTGATGAATGTGTTCTTCCTTTACTTGAACCTTTTGATGTGCCATAGACGAAGAGGTGAGGAATAGTACATGGTACCCTTGCATTGGTTGAATAGCTTGATCAGGAACTTCTTCTTCTTTCACTTCTTCTTCATCATCTTTTTCTTTTTCTTTTGTTTCTTCTTCTTCTTCTTCTTCTTCTTCTTCTTCTTCTTCTTCTTCTTCTTCTTCTTCTTCTTCTTCTTCTTCTTCTTCTTCTTCCGCTTCTTCTATTTCTTCTTCCGCTGCTTCTGCCGCTTCTTCCACTTCTTCTGCTTCTTCTTTCGCTTCTTCTGCTGCGTCTTCCGCTTCTTCTTCTGCTTCTTCTGCTTCTTTTGCTTCTTCCACTTCTTCTGCTTCTTCCACTTCTTCTTCCACTTCTTCCTCTTCTTTCGCTTCTTCCTCTTCTTCTGCTTCTTCTTCTGCTTCTTCTTCCACTTCTTCCGCTGCTTCTTCCACTTCTTCTTCTGCTTCTTCTGCTTCTTCTGCTTCTTCTTCTGCTTCTTCCTCTTCTTTCGCTTCTTCTTCCACTTCTTCTTCTTCTTCTTCTTCTTCTTCTGGTTCTTCTTCTTCTTCTTCTTCTTCTTCGGGTTCTTCTTTTTCTTCTTCTTTTGGTTCTTCTTCTTTTTCTTCTTCTTCTAGTTCTTCTTCTTCTTTGTCTACTGCTACTGTTTCTTCTTCTTCTTCTTTGTTGCTTGAGACCTCCTTTCTTGGTTCCTTCATTAAGGCACTTAACATGCTTCGTATATATGATATATCTTCTCTTAGGTCACACATATCCCTCTTGTATTTACTTATTTCCTCATCCTTATCAGAGGATTTCCCTAGTGTGACAGCATTCTTTTTGCCTCTTGTTGCAAGGCTCGTCATGATGGAAACAAATATTTTTGATATAAATCACACAAATGAAATGTAAATTTTCTGAAATTTTTATTGTAACTTACTAAGGCCAAGATACCACTTACCCAGAAAAAAATCCAAAAACTTAGCAAATTTACTGCCTTGAGAGCGAATTTGTTGGAAACCCTAATTTTGCAATAACTCGCTTATTTTTGCTTCAATTCCTCTGAAATAGGGACTATATCTTCTTTAATATGGTCTTCAAAAACCCTTTAAAAATCTTTAAAAAATTCGCTAAAATCTGAAAGTTATGCTCTTCCCAAAATCGCCTCCAATGTTGAGAAAAAATCTTGCCTCTACGGTGCCAAGATCATGCTCTGATACCACTTGTAATGAAACAACTTGCACAATATCTGAATATAATAGTAAATATGCTGAAAATACTTGATAATAATATGCCACTTCGAGGGGGCAACCTCCTAATCCACTTTGAGGGGGATACCTCCAATAGTCTTCAATGAGAACACAATACTCAATCTGATGATCTAATAAGACTCACTACCCCTATATATACCTATTTATGCCTAGGATATCACCCAGGCTGACTTAGATAGCCCTATAGAAGCCTTAGGCCGACCTAAACAACTAAATAACAATATAATAATGATAATATGACTTAATTAAGAGTTAAGATAGCCACAAGCCGACTATTCATAACCATATACACTATAGAAGTAAGGGCATAACAGTGACTGTTGGACTTCACATTCCAACAATCTCCCACTTGAAGTCCAATTGCTGCTGCAAGAAGGCTGCTCAGAGATGTTCCCCTACTTCAGGCTTATTATCACATCTTGACAATGCCAAGAGAAGCCCTGCAAAACTCAAGCTTCTCCCTTGAAACTATCTTTGTCAACACATCACTGGCTAGATTGACCTTTGTATGGATCTTTTCAACTTTTAGTTTGTCCTCTTCAAAAGAACTCCAGATGAAATGATACTTTAGTGCAATGTCTTGGTTCTATTATGAAATGTTGCATTCTTAGCCATGTGAATAGCAGTGTTGCTATCACAAAAGAGAGTGAAAGCATGTTGTTTGCATCCCAATTCACCCAACAACTACTGCAACCATATCATTTCCTTAGTACCTTCAGTGAGAGCAATGTATTTGGCTTCGGTAGTAGAGAGTACACCCACTTGTTACAACCTAGAAACCCAGTTGATCGCTGCCCCAACAAAAGTAAAAACATAACCAGTAGTTGATCTCCATTTATCCAAATCACTAGCCATATCAGAATCAACGAAACCTTGCAACTGTGTGTCTTTCCCTCCAAAGCACAAAACATGATTTGAAGTGCCTTTCAAATACCGTAGAATCCACTTGACTGCTTGCTAATGAGTTTTACCCAGATTGCTCAGAAATCTGCTCACTACTCCCACTGCATGAGTTATGTTGCGTCTAGTGCATACCATGGCATACACGAGGCTTCCAATAATGGATGAGTATGGAATTCCTTTCATATATTATTGGTCTTCTTGTGTCTTGAGAGACATTCTAGAGGACAAACAAAAATGATTAGCAAGTGGGGTGCTTACAACTTTTGCACCAATCATATTGAACATGTCCAAAACCTTATTAGTTTATTTTTCTTGTGACAATCTGATCTCCCTTTTACGTCTATCACAGATTATAGTCATACCAAGAATTCTCTTTGCTACCCCTAAATCTTTCATTACAAACTTGTGAGCTAATTGTTGCTTCAAATCATGAACAAAAATCATGCTAGTGCCGGTTGCTATCATATCATCAACATATAGTAGCAATAAAATAAACTCACCATTGTCCAACACTTTGTAGTAGACACACATATCAGATTCACATCTAGTGAAGTGTTGTTCAACCATGAAGGAGTCAAACTTGAGGTACCACTACCTTGGGGCTTTTTTAAGGCCATACAAACTTCTCCTCAATCTACAATACAAATTTTCTTGTCCTCCTTTCACAAATCCTTCAGGTTGCTGCATATATAATTCCTCATCTATGTCACCATGTAGAAATGTAGTATTACAATCAAGTTGTTCTAACTCAAGGTCATACACCATTGCCAAACCCAAAACTACTTGAATGGAGGTCATCTTCACAACTGGTGAAAAAAATTCATTAAAGTCTATCCCCATTTGCTAGTCATACCCCTTCACCACCAATCTAGCTTGATATGATTTCTTGCTTCGCTCTTCTTCTTTTAATTTTTATACCCATTAATATTCAATGCTCTTCGATTGGATGGAAGACTCACCAAGTCCCATGTGTGATTAGCTAATAGTGAATCCATTTCTTCCCTCATTGTATCCATCCAATTCGTACTATTAAAGTCTTTGCAGGCATCTTTGAAAGTGGTTGGCTCTGCTTGATTAGAGATTAGAAATTGCTAGATGAAGTCATCAAATTTTGCAGGAGGTTTTCACTCTCTAGTTGACCTCCTTAATTGAGGAACTTTATTATGCAAGTTACCCTGTTCCTGCACATTTCCCTATTCACCATTTTCTTGTTCAGCATTTCCCAAAGACCAAGTAGGAACTTCAAAGGATTACATTGAATTTTTCAAAGACTGCGTTGAAAGATATAAAAGAGGCATCTGATTTATAGTTTGCACAGGTCATACATGTGAGGAAGAGTCTTGTGGCAGATTTTGAATTGACTTCCTCAAGATGTTATGAGGCTGCATGATATCATATCAAGGTTGTGGCATATCTAAAGGAAGTTGTGTGATAAAATTTGAAGGTTGTGATGGATGAAATAAGGACTACTGTGTGGGAAAAGAAATTTCCAAAGGCTCCGTAGAGGTCAAAAGAGGCTGCGTAGCTTTGTAGGTACCAGACTTGGAGTGTATGGGCTATAGGAAGGAGAGGTAGCACTTACAAATGATTGCAAATTTGTATTTGAAATTTGTACCAAGCTTGGAATGCTTCAAATCTCATTTCCCTATATTCCTGTGAGTGATGGTAGATTTATAGGCAGTGTGGAGGAAGAATTCTAAGGCAGAGAATGTGAATGTAGATCACTGCCACTTCTAATATCATCAATTGACACATATTATTTTTCTTGTGTCCACTGTGCTTGAAGACATGGAAACACTTTTTCATTGAATATCACATCACGACTACACACTATGTGTTTGGCAATCAGATCCCATAGTTGATAGCCATACTGCTCTTCTCCATAGCCAAAGAAAATACATTTTTTTGATTTGGCATCAATTTTTGTTCTCTTCTCCTTGGGAATGTGAGCAAAATCCTCATAGCCAAAGATGTGTAAATGATTGTAAGAAATCCTTCTTCCCAACCATTTCTCCTCTAGAATGTCAAGATCCAATCAAGAGAAAGGGCCTCGATTGATCAAGTGCACCGCTATATTCGCTGCCTCTACCCAAAATTCCTTGTCCAAACATGCATTAGAGAGCATACTTCAAGATCTCTCCAAGATTGTTCGATTCAACCTCTCAGCTGCACTATTTTCTTAAGGAGTTAATGGAACAATCTTAATATGATGGATGCCATTATCTACACAAAAATTATCAAACTCCAAAGAGAAAAAAATCTCCTCCATTATCCATTTTCAAGCACTTTATTTTATTTCCAGTTTGATTCTCAACAATGGCTTTGAAAATTTTAAATTTGCTAAATACTTCTGATTTCCTATTTAGCATATAAACCCAAACTTTGCAAGTGCAATCATCAAGAAAAGTAACAAAGTAATTTGCCCCTCCAATAGAGGTTACCTCCATAGGACCAAACACGTCTGAGTGCATGAACTCCAAGGGCCTTGTCTTCTTGTCATGTCTAGTTTTAGAAAAGCTGATCTACCTTTGTTTTCCATAGATACAATGCTCACACAACTCTAAATCAAAAGATTGTAAACCTGTAAGTTGATCCCTTTTGAGAAAAATTTCAAGTCCTTGCTTGCTCATATGCCCTAGCCTCTTGTGCCAAAGTTTTGTTCCACTGTCCACAACCACCATCGCAACTCCCACTTCAGCATGACACTCTAGCACATACAAAGTGCCCAATTTTCTACCTCTTTCAATTACTGTGGCTTCTTTGGTCACCTTCCAAGTATTATAAGAAAAGGTGATGCTACATTCTTGAGCATCAAGTTGTCCCTCTAAAATCAAATTCCTCTTAACATTAGAAACATGTATCACATCCCACAACAACCACTTATTTCCATTCTTTAATCTCAACATCACGTCACATTTGCCAGCGATATCACATGGTTCATTTGCACCAAGGTAGACTCTCTCAAGTTTACCTTCTTGATAATTTTGAAAAACTTCCCGGCATGAGGTTGCATGAAAAGAAGCACTGGAGTCCAACACCCATGAATCAGCTATAGTTTCACTTGTTGCCAAGACTAAAGTCCCCCCATCCTCTACATATATAGTGTTAACCTCATTGTCTTTTAACTAATGTTGTGCCTTCTTATATGACCAACAATTCTTCTTGATGTGTCTTTCTTTTCCACAAAACAAACAACCTTGATTTCTTCCTCTAGACTTAGATCTCTTTGAAGATTTTGATCTTCTTCTATTATTTATACCTCTTTCTTGAGATCTCCCTCTATTACCAAATGCCAAAGCATCTCCTGAGGAGTTACCTTGATTCTTCCTCCTCATGTCTTCGCTAAGAAGATTGGCAAGAATATCATCAAATTTTAGTTTGTTTTTACTGGACACTAAATTGCTAATTGCCATCACTACTCCTTCCCAGTTGTTTGGTAGAGAGAACAATAATAAGATGAATTTGATTTCATCATCCATCTTTATGTCCATGGAAATCAATTGGTTGATTAATGTATTGAATTCATTCAAGTGATTTGTCATGTTGCCTCCTTCCTTCATCTTTAAATTATACAATTTCTTCATGAGAAAAACCTTGTTTGAAGCTAAAACCATCTCATACATATTAGACAATTTGTCCACAATCCTTTCATAGTATTTTTTGATGCAACATTAAATAACACATTGCTGGATAGAGAAAGGATAATTGTTGCTCTTACCTTCTTGTCTATTCTCTCCCACTCCTCATCATCCATCTTAGTTGGCTTCTTGGATTTTCCTTCTAGCGTGATTGATAGATCTCTTTGAATCAACAATGATTCCATTTGTATTTTCTATATTGCAAAATTATATCTCGAGAATTTTTCAATTCTCCATTTATCCGCTTCTTCCATCTTTTCGAAACTTCTTCACAAATTCCCAATCAGCTCCTTCACCGAGCTCTGATACCAATTGTTGATGGAAAGTGTAGATAAATAAAAAACAAATTAAACACATAATGCAAAACATAACACATAACAAGAACACATAATTTATGTGGTTCACCAAATGGTTACATCCACGGGAAGCAAGGGAAATCTCCTTTGTATTATCTTGGTTTTTGGTACACAGTACATCTCAAACAACAACATATATGTTTGATACTTATTACATTATCCAAAGAAGGATTAGAAGTCTCCAAAAGAAAACCAAGAGTCATGAGTATTGGCTAGAGAAGGCAAAGTCTACAGTGACTGTTGGACTTCACATTCCAACACATTTAACATATTAGTAATGGATGGCTACCTATTTATAAATAACTAAGTTTGACCACCTGTTAACTCTGTTTACTACCTACAAATTTATAGTATAAGAAACTTGTATACTTCTAGGTAAATACTTCTTCTCAAGGTTTTTCTATACATTTAATGTAGAATCTCTATTGTTAGATACCTAAAATATATTTCTCATGGCTAGTTATAACTCCAAATCTAATCATTTTTTTTTGGAGTTGATGTCTATGGCTTATGGGATATCTAAATGATAATAGTGACATCCAATGATTTTTCTTCATTTCCACCCATATATACCATGCCTCTTCAAATCCTTTTATTATCATGGAAAACAAATATTTAAGCTAATAAATTATCTAATAAAGTCTAGAGTCATCTGAAACCATTGGTCTTATTCAAAAGCGAATGACCTTGTCTTTGATCAAAGTTGGAGCCATTGAACAAAAAGTTTTAGATGATATTTATCATCACTTTGCAACATTCAAGAAATCTATTACACTTATATGTTTATTAACATACTTTCTTTTCTTTAGGTGAATGAGGATTTTAGAGTCTAGAAATATATAATTTTTGGGTGTATTTGATTTAATGAGAGATAATTTTAAAAGTTTAAGGAATGAAATTTCTTTAAATTTAAGTTTGTATGAGTAGAGTAGAAAATTGTAATGGTGACATACATACATACATACATACATATAGCATGATCCTGGCCTCATCCCTTATGGTGTCAAGGGTCTTTCACTCAACAAGACTTGATCTGTGGTCAAATTTTCTTTATAAACCCAAGCATTCAGACTCTTGTTCAACTCAAACTAGTTGAAAACATTTTAAATTTAAACTCTTGTTCACTTGATGATATATCATGATAACGTATTTGAGAGAGATCTAAGATATCACTACTTCCTCAAATCTCATAATGTGTGGTCATAGCCAAAAACTTGCTACAATTTTCGTCAATTAGCTAGGAAACTCATGCACAATGTCCATGACAATCAATTAGCTAGGCTCATGCATTTTGGTATTTCTTTCTGAGGAACAAAATCATATTGCAGTAAGTCTTGCACCAAACTAATAAATATGATCAACTAGTTGGGATCTCCCACATTGTTCTTCACAGTAAGTGTAACTAATATGAAATGGCCCATCCTCCATAAATTATGTATGAACAAGAGCTTGGCACTAATACAATACTTGAGAAACCAATTTATGGAAAATATAATTCAAAACTCACACACAACATCCTTATACCTACACCACTTATTTATGATATTCCATGAAGATCATAGAGAAATTGTTGAACACAAAATATGTTTGGTACATATATGAGTGAAAACACTCATTTTCTACTCATGTACATGGTTTCTTGTGATTGGAAGATGCACTAGATATGGACACACTTGATTGGAACATTGGCATTAAACTAAAGAGATCTATAAAATTCTTTGATAAATACATTAGCGTGAAATCTTGATAATCCATCCTGAAGAAGCCATGTAACATATCAATCCCCTTCACACGATCCATGTTTGCTAAATACTACAAAGATATTTTTTTCTAACACCATGAGAAACTTTGAGGAGCTAGTGAATTGTGTATGAAGGCACACCAATGTAGTGAGGGAGGTTGTTTATGCAAAATGGGGTAGAATATTGAATGTTGTACAAATCTCCATGGACTGAAGACATAGACTCTAACTTAACATGTGTTGTAGATGGTAAAAAATATTATGAACCAACAAAACATGGCATGATATGTTAAACATCCACAACCTTGAGATGCTTACAATATGGTGAGCCATCAAGTATATTGCCAAGTATGCCTCAAAAGATAAGATGAAATAAAAAAGTTATGTTGAAATATTAACAAGAATATGAAATGTAAAGATATAGATTTGATAACATAGCACAAATTGATAAGAAATATTTTTGTAAAATGTGATATAGGAACACAAGAAACATGACATATGTTACAAAAATTACCTCTTGTCACTTGCAACTAAAGATTTGTATCACTAAATGTTGGTAGTGTTGGCACCAGAAAAAACCAATTTCCAAACTTGCATTATTTCAATCTAAATCCATCAAAAAATCCTAATTTGTGCCTTTGTTGTCTAACCCATCATTTATATTTGGTCAAAGACTATTTTAGTGGGTGCCCTTCATATTTTTTGTCTAAGTGTTTCATCTCAGAAAAATATTTGAAAATGCTTAGGTGTTTCCTTGTCAACAGGTTCAAAAGTTTGCAAACCTATTGATATGTCGATTTCCCTTCATTATGTTTTGTAGTGTCTTTGTCGGTGATTCGACCGGTTCACAAACCACCAAACTCACTGAACATTGTTCCTCAGTTCATGGTTTCATTGATCGACTGATGAAGAAAAGAGAGAAATGAAGCCTTCATCGATGAAGTGGGTAGTTCATGAACCAAAAGGTTTGCCAATGGCCCAAGTCACTGACAAAGGGAAAGATCACTAAAAAGGAATAGACAAACAAAGATGAAGTGGATGGTTTGCCCTAGGTGAGGTTCACTAATAGAAAAATCATTGATAAAGAAGAAGAAAAGGTAGGAGGAAGAAATGATACTTTTTAGTGGAGGTGGAAGTTTGCGAACCATCAAGTTCACCGATTTTCAAGTTTGCCAATCAGGTGTGCCATTGACAAGGAAGGACAAAGTGCCAAGAAAGGATAGAAAGGAAAGGGCTCGAGCACAGTTCCAAAGTTCATGACAAAAGAGATGCACTAAAAGGTAAAATGAAAATCGAATGTGATAATCAAATATGAAACTCAAAGAAGAAAATAAAGCGTGTGATAAATGTAATATTTTAATGTATTTTAAAGTGTTGTAAAATCTTTACATGCACTTTTCAAATGGGCATTATATTTTAAAATGCCTACCTACTCTCAGGCCACCATGAATACAAAATTGAAGATGATGTACAAGTTGGTGACAAGGTAGGTGGGATTGATTGTAGGGAATAATGGTGGTTGGTTGGGTATATTTTTCTTGCCCAGGTTCAACAATGAAAATAGAATGCCATATATATACATGAATTAGAGATGTTTTAGTGGTTGGTCTTTGAGCCATCTTGGATCTAGAAAACACCTTAGGAGGATTTAGGGCATCAAACCATGTCAGTCAGGTTTGTAAATGAAGGAATACACCCAACAATTCATAGGAATGTTCTTCAACAAATATCTTCATACAAAAGTATGTCTCCATGGGAAATTATGATGATTCAGGGGTATATATGAACCCAATTATGTATTTTCTCATACCACACTTACTGGTATGTTGTAAGAAAGTTAAGATTAATGTGTGACAGCATTCTAAAGCAATATAAAAGATTTGTATTGGTCTCCATTTTTTTGCATTTAGATTGTTGCAGTTTTGCTCAGGATTACTAAGTATGTCTTTTGTACGATTTATATATTTTGGATTTGTATGTGAATACACTTCATGATTCTATTGATGACTGCTATGTATCTTCTTCCTCCTTGCTATTCATAACTTTGTTGCCCATTAGAGTAGGCACTAGTCTAATTTATTGATGGATCAATCACTCCTATTTAATCAAACCCTCATATTGTTAGTTGTAGTTGTGGGAGTAGATTTAGTTTAGTTCATACATTGCTTTTGATTCAATGTAAGAACTTGGGATAAATCTAAAGTGATGTAAAACTATTTTAATCTTTTGTAGTCATGATCATGTATGTTTGCATCTTGCCATTATGTAGATTGTCAAATGGATTCATCTTATGGGAATATAAATGTTGTCATCTATGGGCACATGTGCAAGATGTTTGATCAGCTTAGTTAGAGGCCTATGCAGCTAGTTTGTCTTGACCTAGTGACAACTTTAGGGGTCAAGTGTACATTGGGTATGGCTGTAAATGTTCATTTGTGTTTTATTTCACACCTTCAAGAATATCCCTCTTGGGTCTAGCTGAGCCCGAAGTGTAGAGGAGTCTACCCACTTCTGTAAGTTGGCCAAAATTGCCCTTTACCTATTGATAAACCTCTTTCAATCATCTTGATAACTCCCTTTGCCTAGGTGATTATGAGATATTTTAGGGTTTTGGGTTGTAGCTATTTTGGGACCCAACATTCTGGTGCCACTACCAAAGACAAATTGAAAGGTTGAGAAATTTGAAGGCCTGTCTAATAGTAAGTCTATAATTTGCATTTGTTATGGAGCAAAAATTTGACACATGCATTTTTACCTCCTACTTTAGCTCCTAGGTCCTGTGTTAACACTTTACAAGAAAAATATCCATCCCGATGAGAAATCCTCTTAAAACCATGTCAAATGGAAACTAGTGGCCCGTTTTATTCTTAGGTCTCAACCAAAAAGGCACCTTGGGACTTGGGTGCTTGTGCCCAAGTCTACCCTAATTGGTCAGGGTAAAATTTAAACAATGTCAGCATAAGACTTTTAAATGGGTCCTTCCTTGTCAGCTCTTTCAATTAATGTGTGAATGTTTAACAAGAAAACATATATAAGCAAGTGTTTGAATTAATTTTAAGTTAAGTGGATTATAGAAAGGTTATGATATTGAGTAAATAGAATTCATGAAATTCATTATGTTATTATTGCAGATTTGTGGTAGTATTGTGTTTGTTGCAGATTTGGAATCATCATCAACATCCTTATGGGTTGAAGAATCTTCATCCTCCTAAGGACTCCACCTTCAAGGTGACATCATCATTATGTTTGAATCATTTCATTATCATTTGGATTATCTTTAGTCTTTGTCCTGCAAGGTCACACTCTCTCTATCAACGGTGTTGGGAAACTTGAATGCTATCATGGGATTTGACTGAGGCAAATCACTAAACACCACAATCCTGAACCGCTCTTCTTCTTGTGTACAGGTTACAGGTGTAGGAATTATAGAATTGAAGGTATAGGGAGGCTATTCAAGGGATAAAGTTTCAAGATCTGAAAACAAAGTGTAAAAATTCATTTGTAACAAACTTGGGCCCTAACACCATTGTCAACCACCTAAATCAAACACTAGATTCAGCATCAGGACATCATTTACGACATTTTTCTAGTTCTGAGTTTCTAGATATCATGTCTTTCTGGACTCGAGCACTAGCACATGAGTCTTCCAACATTTTAGCTTCTATGGAATAGGTTTTGACATCTCACTGATCATTTTGGTACTTTCAGATCCTGGATTTCCATTGCTATTTGTCTATTATAAGCAGATTATCTCAATTCTAGTGTTTGATAAAAGGCTTGGTTGGATCACATCCTTCCTTAGCAAACAAGTGCAAATCATTGCATTATTTTCATTGCATATCATTGGAAACATTTGATTTTATGATTTTTACATCAGATCTTAGTCAAATTACAACAATTAATTAGCTCATGATATCACATCTTGCATTGGCATATCTAATTTGTTAGGGTTTTGTTGAAAACTTGCATTTTCATATTACCTAGTTTTTGCAAAAGCTAGGGTTGGTAGTCCAAATCTTATTTCAGATTTTGCTACTCTCATGAAACACTCATTCAAATCTAATTTTGAATTATAGTGTTTCTTCATTGGGCAACTTTGCATTTAAAATTTCAAATTTTGCAATTACACAGTGTGTATTTCAACATTAAGGGTTTTAAATACTCTTGACATTTCTTGGAGCAAACTTTTCGATCATTCATATTGCCTTGTTGTGTAGCACTATTTACGTCATACTTACTTTGTTTATAGTGTAATTAATGTATTTTTTTTTTCAAAAACCTGATTTCCTCAAACTAGTTTTGGATGTGCAATGAGTTATCATACTTTCATCATGGATGCTTCTTGTTATTCCTCTTTGGAAGCCTTGTTTGCATACATCATGGATATTGATAACTTCTCAAAATTTCCCCATTAGCATCCTAATGTCTTAATTCAAATAGAAAACATATATGACACTGATACTTCTATGTTTTCTACATATGAAATTCTTTGTTATATATCTAATTTCAAATTATGGTTTTACAACTCTCATGGGTAACTTCAATATTAGATGATCTCACTAAATTCAGGAATAATAATAAATATGATGCATCATTTAGTAGTGATGACGTTGATATGTTAGATGAAGCCCTAGATGAATTTATCTCTATTTCACATTCTGCTACGACTTCTATTGCTAAGGTTCAAGACAAGGCCTTGAATCTAGTCTCTAATACAAGTTAGTGTAGGATCATGGGGGTCCAAACTAGGCCCTTAAGTGGCAATGAAAATTCAGAAAAATAGACTTAGGCAACTTGACATACAAATTTTAATAGGTTATTAACATAATTTAGAAAATATGTAATAATAGAATTTGTAGCAAGTTGAATGTAGTTTCTAGGCTACTAGTCCTTATATTGGGAAAAAAAGTAAATCTATTTTGCAAAATTTTGAAATTTCAATGCAATAGTACTAAATTTTTAGGAAAAAGATAAAAAGTAGGTGTATATCTGACTAGCCTAAGTACAAGAAAAAAGTAATATTTTTTTTTCTGAAACTTTCAATATAAGTAGAGGACACATGCCTGGATGTGCCACAATTTTATTGTAATTTTTTGTAAGTAAATAATTAGTTATGATTTTTTATTAGAAAATTTCAAAATTATTAAAACGTGTTTGTCTAACCACCATAACATGGTCAAAAATTTATGAAATTCAATTTTTTTATCCTATAGTATGTGAAGCATAGAATGTGACGCATCTTTTAGATTCAAAAAATGTGAAATAGATTGAAAATTAAAGAAGTTTTTCAATCAACCTATCAATCGGGACTTTAGTCCTAATGTATGTAGAAAATCAATAATAATTATCTAATAAATTAAAAATAAGGCATATCTTATATTGGTGGAAAGCTAACAAATTTTTCAATAAACCCTTTTCATTTAATCAAATTCGGATAAAAAAAATCATCAGCCACAAGGGCAAAATTTTGGTCATCACATCACCACTTTTTGGACCCCCATGATCTTGCACAGAACCATACATGTTATGGTAACTTAGTTTTACCTTATGACCTCTCTCCCAAAGTTGTTTTGACTTGTAAGGACATTTTGGTGCAAGAGGATGAAATCATTGACACATCCCTTAACTTCACCCTACCCTATCTTCATTCCAATGCTCTCCCTATGAAAAATGAAGCATTAGTGAATGAAGAGCCCCCTCTAAGGAAGAACACTCCATGGATAGATAATGAGCATTCATCTAGCAATATTAAAAATTCTATCCCTACCATAGTGCATGAAGTCTCTATGGATCATCCTATCGATCTTCCTCCTTTAGTTGAATATTCAAGTACCTTGGATATTACTAAGGTAATGAAGACTCTTGATCTTCCTCCTTTAGTTTAATGTCCAAGTACCTTGGATATCACTAAGGAAGAGAAGATCCTCTATCTCCTTGCTTTGGTTGAATTTCCAAGTCCCTTGGATATCACTAGGGATGTGAAGGCCATGGATAGTTCTCCTTTGGTTGCATGTTTGAACCCTTTGGAAATCACTAAAGATATAATCACCAACAATTCTCCTAACAACACTTTACCTTCCCTTAGTTCCTATGCTTCTGTTGACCTATTTTTCCTCTAGCAGGAGTCAAAATATTTCAAGCAAGATTAGTCAGTATGCATATCCCCATGAACGCCATATTTATGATCCTGAGGTCTTAACCCAATTTCAAAGTCTGAATCTTGCCTAAGGAAGCTTACCATGTGTAAGACCTTGAAAAAATAGGCAAGTTTACTTTTTACATCACCCTAATATTTGTTGTGTGGTTACACAACACGCCCCATTTTGACTTGGCAAAACAGGGACCCAACTTTTGGCTTGGCTTGTGTTGTCTACTTTCTAGCAGTTTGGTAAAAGTAAGTCATGCGCATCATCATGAAGAGTCAGGATGAGGTAAGTCATCATTATGAGGTCAGTTTGTCAAAATTTGAATTTCATTTATATGACCTCGTATTTAGAAAGAGCATTAAATTCCATGCAGGTTTGCCTTTTACATCACCCTGATATTCATCAGGATGTGAGAGTTATGAACAGTCAAAGTTTTGGTCAAACCTGATATTCGCAAGAGGAGGATCATATTTTTATAACCTCAGTCATGTTGTAGAAGATCATCCTGATCTTGGTATATCACCCGATAAAATCCTGCAGTTCAAATATCTGGACGTCAATTTTAAGTGATAGCACCCTTTACCCGTCAATAACCTTATGCATTTCACGAGGATCATGTTTGTTAATGTAACCCGATATTCTGAAATATCCTCCTGCCACGAAATATCACCCTAAGCCAATATCCTGATGATGTCATCCAAGTCTGATAAATGAAGAAATAAACATGTTGATGACATCATCATCACATTTACCTCTCGACAGGATATTTTCTAAACATGATCATGTTTGCATAACATGACGATGACATCATGTTGCTTTTCTGATACAAAGGATGAATATCAGGATGACATCATCCTGATATTCTGAAAGAGGGACACGTAAGTGTGTCCCGTCATCATCATATTTGAAACATCACCTGATACATCGAAATATCCTCCTGATGTACTCAACATAACCAGAAGGTGCTTTTGTCACCTGGATCTTGTCGCGATAACTATTCCAATTTGAGGGGGGAGGATAACATTGAAACTCGACCCGATATTTGTGAATATCATCCTACTTTCATGATATCCTATCATATGGATATCCCCCCGCTCCCGTTGCTGCCATTAGCATTAAATATGCGCAGACATGGTAGGTGGTTCCCGCCGAGCATTAAACCAAACGGAACACCTGGCGAACTCCTGACTTTCCGTGCAGGAAATCAATGAATAAAATCTAACTTGTCAGGATTTGCCCTAAATTTACCCTAATCACAAGGTTAAAAGGTAAAACCAATGCCATTTTCACTGTTACCTTGTGAAGAATTTACTTTTACAGAGTACAGCTTCCATATCCTCCTGCAGGCGATACTACGATGAGTGAAGTTTGCAGATAGCTAAAGGTGCATGATCACCACTAAGAATTAAAGGGCACTTTCAGAATTCCATTGGTATATAAAGAAATCAGCATAACCAGGTAAGTAAATTAAACCCTCATCGTGTTGTCTTTTTGTAACAGTCAGGTGATGTTGTGAGTTCTGGTTATGCACCACCCATGATGGGCTTAGGATGAATGAACGTTATATTTAGAATGAATATTAAAGATCAATTGTTATATGCATGCATGTGTGTACCCATTGTGAGATAGGATTTTGTTGATTGCAGGTACTCATGGCTGACAAGAGATTGATTAGGTGTCAGGAAGAATTCAATAGGCCTATGTTCTCATCCCAGAGGGGCGTCCTATTCAAGTATGGCACCATTACAGATACCCATCCGGGGGATACTAATCTGGAGGCCTGGTCAGCTAAACTAAATGACAGGAAAAACAGAAGTCCTGTGCTGGATGCAGTTTTTGTATCCGGGATGTGGAATGCCGCCGGTTTCCCTTACTCCATGGAGTCTCTGGAGCTAGTCATCGAATGCGCTAAGAATTATAATCCAAAGACCAGGCAGGTAATGAAGCATGGGAGGGTATATGCAGACCTGTCCATCAAAGGTCTTTCCAGAACATTTGGGCTGCCATTGGGCAAAAAGGTCAAGAGTGTTGACCTGAAGAAATTAGAAAAAGAGTACGAGAGTAACAAAAAACAAGCCAAGAAGAACATGTACCACTGGAGGGCTGAGAACAACATGTATGCGGCAGCTGCCAAACTTCCTGTGCACTTGTTTAAGTATGATTTCACTGATGAATATCAATATATGATTGCCTTGCTGAACAGAGTAATAGGCCAGCCTGATGCTGGTAGGTTTAAGGATTGGATGTATGGTATAATAATGATGTACATATACTCTGAAATCAAGCCATTGTGGGGCCAATTAATAGGTGATGCTCTGCATGAGCAGCTAATGAACCTAGGAGGTTCAAATTATGCTTTCTACATGACATCTTATATTGTCTATTCCTGTGCATACCAAGGCACATTTGATGCAATAATTACTGATGGCAAGCTTACAGGAATAAATGTCGTGCATATCTGGGATCATCATCCCCAGCTGCAAAGAGCTAACTACCTCCAAGACTACAAACTGGTCAATGATGCATTTTCCATGCATCTGGTGAGGACCATGGAGGAGGACATGGAGGCTCAAGAAGTTATCTACAAGCATGGAGCCTGGTACATATAGTTTGCCACCTTCTCTTACATAAGGATTGAGGGTTTTGAAGGACCTCCCCTCATGTTGCCCAAGTATCCCACTGATGCAATGGTACTGATGGAGTTCATCAGGCAGGGCTCCACAATGATAAAGGCATATAAGGATGCTACGAAGCTGCCACCAATTTTGTTTCCAGTCAGCATTGGCTGCTATATGTGCCTAGATTCTGAACACATAAAGAAGGTGATGGTCACCTTAAGTAAAATGGGCCTGCAGCCTTTTCCATTAATTAGACCATATGATCCTTACAGTAAAATGTAGAAAATACTAGGAAAGCCTATTCATCAGAGGCACCTAGAGGACTTCTGGGCCGACTGTGAGGATGAAGCAGAAGCAAGAAGATGAAGGTATCAGAGGTTAACTCTGAACCAAATAAAAACCTTTGATTGCATCCCCATCCCCCAACAATTGAAGAAGGATGATGGCAGGATAATTGCAGATGAGTATGAGCAAAAGAAGATATACAATGATACCATCTCTGCACCTGACCTCACCATACAGGAGGATATATCCTTGGACCCCTTCATTGCCAGGACTATACAACTAACCCAAGCTTGGGTTGATGAGCAGGTAGAGGCACTAAAGAAGAAAGGTGTTGCCATTACGGTGGACAACAAGAAGAAGGGGCAGGATATTCCCGGGGATGAATACGATGACTTCCTGAATGAAAAGAGGAAGACTAAGGGAGATAGACTCCCTCCACCACAACAATAGAGCAAAAGACCCCCAAGGGGCAAGAAGGTGGATAAAGAACCCAAGGGGGTTATCATTGAGAGGGCAGTATTTGTAGCTGAGGAGGCAGCAGCATCAGGATCTGGATCAGAATCAGCATCCCCTCCAAGAAAAGGAAAATCCAAGAAGAGTCAGACAGCAGAGGCTGAAATCACTGAGACCCTAGAGGAAGGTCAATCCTCAAGAAAACCAGGAGAGGAGGATATCCTCATGGAGGAAGAGCTTGAAGAGGAGGAGGCTCCATTGATAATAAAGAGAAAAAGGAGAGCTCCACAGGTGTTGGTGTCTACCCCACCTAAGAAACAAAGAACCTCTATGAGAGGTGAAATAAGACAACCCCCAACATTGTTACAAGGGGTAGGTAGTGAAGTACCTAGGGAACTTCAGCATAATGTTCCACTTCCTACCATTGTCAAGTTCAAAACTAAACTTGCCGAGGAGCAAATGAAAGAAACTTCACAGACACAAGTAGAGCATGTCTCGCTAGACGAGACAATAAATCCATCTGATGATGAAGTTGTGCAAAAGGTAGCTACACAAAAGATGGAAACACTTGCTTCTGGGACGAGCATGACCCCTCACAAGGCTCCACCAGTTCAAACAATACTGGAAGAAATGAAGCAAGTGGAGACAGAGCAGGTGGCTCAAGAAATAGGGCTGGAAACATTAATTGCAGAAGTGACAAATCCTGTAATGGTAGACCTCACAGAGAAACAGGATGCAAGTCCTGAACATCCAGCAGGATCACCTGACAAAGGGTACCCAGCAGAAAAAATAGAGATGGCAGAATCAGAAGGCCACACTCTAGAATTAGGCCAACAAAGCCCACAGGATACATCAGCAGGACCTACCATAGTAGAGGTTCAGGAAACTAAGGCTGATGAAAAGGATATATCTGAGGATCCTGTTGCCAAAACCCAGGAGGCTGACAGTACAGGTGCGGAACAAATGATGGCTTGGAACAAATGCCGGCACCTCAGGTAGAATCCATAGTATCCAGTACAGTGGATACGCAACAAGGGGAAGAGTCGAAATTAGATGAAGTAATGACAGAGACAGATCATGATCATCATGATCAACATACAGATGCACCACAAGACTCCCCACCCTGGGAAGATGCTCCTTTGGAGAAAGAAGTTCCTCAGCAGGAGGATGTGCCGCAGAATCAACAACAAAGTGAGCATCTGGAAGAAGAAATGAGAAAATCACCATCTCCAACACATGTGCTGACAGAAATGAGAGATACGGGTGAACATCATGATGATGCTGAGAAACATGATCAGGTGCCTCTGTGGCTAGAGAAGGAGGTAATTGAAGAAGAAGATTTTGAAATCCAAGAATTTGATGTGTCCACCTTGTTCTCTGGGGACATAATGAAACCCAAGAGGAAGGCCAGAATGACTTCGGCCATCAAGAGAGATCCAACGACTAGAAGAAGGACTGCACAAATTGCAGTACCTACTATGGAGAAAGAAAAAGGTAAAATCACCCTGGATGAATTTCAAATTAGCACAGTGGATCTCGGTTTTTCCAATGAGGACCAAGAAGGTCAGGAGGGCAAGGACATTATCGATTCTTTGATTCAAAAGGTGAAAAAGGAAAAGGAGAAAAATAAGCAACACAAAGTGCACATTGCTCAGTTGCATGCCTACATAGGGAGGTTGATTAATCCTGATGAATACCTCAACTGAACACGCAGTCCCATTGACTGCTATTTCTCAGGAGGAGGTAAATAAGTTAGACCTCATGAAGCATGAGGCCTCTGTAATAAGAAAATGGATGTCATCCACATTGGATGATGCAGAGGAAATAGTAAAGGCCTCTTTGAAGAGGTGGAGCGCTCTCAGTGATTCCAGGACCAAGGTAGATAAATTGCAAATACAAACAGGGAAAAGGTCCTACCAGCTGGAAAAGGTACTGACCCTCCTGGGAGAAATAAAGAGGATAAATCCTCAACTACTTATCAGTAAGCAGGTGCTGAACAATCATACTGCATTATTGATAGACAACTGGTATAAAGATATCCAGTTTGAATGTGGGGTGCTAAGAAGATGCAATAATAAGCTGAGAGAGATCAGCATGAAGTTGCACGATTTAATGGCTGTTGAGGCAGAGATATTAGAAACATTGGAAGGGAAAGTAGAAGGAAAAATAGAAAATCAAGATGAAGAATCTGCCCTCAAAGCTTTGCACAGCAACTTCCAAGTAGAGGCAGATGGTCCACTTGTCCACTTGATAGAAGAGGTAATAAATAAAGTAATGAGAATCAAAGTCAAGATGGAGAATTACAATGAGACACTGCAGGACAAAAAAGATAAATTAGATAGCAATAGAAATAAATATGAGGCAACAAGCATGCCATCATCAAAGCAAAGACTCAAGATGGTGGAGCAATAGATCCAATTGTGCACTCATATGAGCAGATCCGGAGTAGCGTGCAGCCTCATATACAGGTTCATCATCATCAGGATAGTGAAAGTTTAGAAAGTGATGCACATGATGATGATCCACATGAATCAGATAAGGAGCATGATGAGGATACTCCATAAAGGGGAAGCTGCGTAAAATAATCTAGATAGTTGCTAGCTAGCATCTTGTGCCATTTTGTAAGGGTTGACAAAGTCAAGAAAATGATGACTGTAGATGTGCATTGGCAAATCAGGATCATAGATCTTTTGTAACAGATTCCTCACCTTATTCTATAAAAGGTGATCGAATGCCTTATTGTAAATATTCAAAACTTAATTGAAATCTATTTGCTGAAGTAGTCAGGGCTCATTTCAAAGCTATTGTATATGTACATGTCTTTTGCATACTTAATGAAAGAGAAGAGTATTTCGATTACAAATCTTCATAAATCTTGAGTAATCTGTGTTTGAATTCTGGATATGTGTTTTGATTTGTTGCATCCCTTGGAGTGCTCATCATGTTGCATGTATTGTTTTCATTCATCATCCTCTGAAGTTTGGATCAACTGTATCTAGCTGTGGAATATCCTGGTGAACATATAGTTTGATTTCTTCTCCTCATGATAGTATCAAGTATGTATGTGGATCAATAACTAAAGGTTCAACTTTAAATTGAAGTATTCCTTTCAGTTTCTTTCAATTTCAAAGCATTTCACTATCACAATTGCAAATAACTGATGATCTTAAGCAAATAACACAAAATATGTAGACATCTCGTAGGTAATCGCAAATATTTAGCATATTTGAATACAGAGCATGCACAATTGAAAATATCATGCAAAGTTTGAAATATTCCTGCATCATTTCGTCAAATAAATGTATAAAATGACTTCTCTGTAAGAATCTTTGCAGAAGTAGTGTCATGATGACGAACTTTCACGTAAGGCCCCAAAATGGAAACAGCAACTCACATTAACCTCTGAGTAACGTCAAACGATTAAGACCTAATCACCAGAGACTTGGGATCATGAATTCTCTGAATTCTTAGTATCTTTCAAGATGAATAAAGGTTAATGTGTACTTTTATTCTATGCTTGTTTATGACTAACATCATGACCAACATAAATTGGCGCTAAAAGGAGGAAGTTATGCGGGGTCATCATCTGGTCAAGCCCTGATTTTCTAATATCGGGTCATATTTCTAATATCGGGTCATATTTCTAAGATCGGGTGATATTTTGAACATCGAGTGATATTCTGAATATCACCCGATATTCCAAATATCATCCTTCCTTCCAAATATCACATTGATGTGACAATGACATCACCATCATAACTCGATATTCTGAATATCATCCTTCCTTCCAAATATCACCCTGATGTGATAATGACGTCACCATCATAACCTGATATTTTGAATATCATCCTTCCTTCCAAATATCACCCTGATGTGATGATGACGTCACCATCATAACCCTATATTCCGAATATCATCCTTCCTTCCAAATATCACACTGATGTGACGATGACATCACCATCTTAACCCGATATTCTGAATATCATCCTTCCTTCCAAATATCACCCTGATGTGAAGATGATGTCACCATCATAACCTGATATTCTGAATATCATCCTTCCTTCCAAATATCACCCTGATGTGATAATGACGTCACCATCATAACCTGATATTCTGAATATCATCCTTCCTTCCAAATATCACCCTAATGTGACGATGACATCACCATCATAACCCGATATTTTGAATATCATCTTTCCTTCCAAATATCACCCTGATGTGATGATGATGTCACCATCATAACCTTCCTTCCAAATATCATCCTTCCTTCCAAATATCACCCTGATGTGACGATGACATCACCATCATAACCTGATATTCAGAATATCATCCTTCCTTCCAAATATCACCCTGATGTGATGATGACATCACCATCATAACTTGATATTCCGAATATCATCCTTCCTTCCAAATATCACTCTGATGTGATGATGACATCACCATCATAACCCGATATTCTGAATATCATCCTTCCTTCCAAACATCACCTTGATGTGACGATGACGTCACCATCATAACCTGATATTCTGAATATCATCCTTCCTTCCAAATATCACCCTAATGTGATGATGATGATGATGTCACCATCATATCCCTCATGATGGTGATACTTTCAGGTAGTTGACCAAAGCTTTGACCACCTATATCTCCTTCGTCCCGACAAATTTCAACATGATGTAAGAAGCAAAAATGCATGTTTTTGCCTCCTCTTTCATATGGTGGGATTTTTAGAAGAATATTCTCACTTTTCAAATTTAGATCCAGATGTGCATAGCTGGATGAGTTAACTTTTCAATGACCGTTTGAGTAGACACAGATATTTCCAGCATTCATTGCAGCACAGGAGGAGGCAACTTGCATTAATGATTAGAAATATCTTGCCACCAAGTAGTTTTAGATATTTTCTCCGCCACCTGGGTGTGGAAGATCGAGGAGTAAGCTGCTCACATTAATGATTCTAAATATCTCCTCACCTGCCCCTGTTCTAGATCCTTTGGCGCCATTACTCCTAGCAGGTGGACGTCCCTTCAGGAAGATATTTTTGATTGTAGCTCTCTGAGCGAATTGGGTAACTGACTTAGGTTAGATGAAGATACTATATAAGCTGAGGCTTATGATGTAAATAGGGTTGGAGACTTTTTGGCATTAAGGCTTTTTTGTTTCCAAACAGAGCTTTCAGTTACTGTAACCTTGCCTTCTTACTGAATATATGCAAGTTATCATACCTTTTGCTGATTTTCCAGTTCTGTGTGAATCTGCATATGGTTTTCTGTGAATATCTTTGTTCCTTTCAATCATCTTGCTTCTTGCCTCTGCTAGAATCATCTATTCTATGTATACCTACTTGCTATATCTGGCTATGTTGTGCATCCTCCAGTTCTGTGAAAGTTTCTTTAGTCTGTCTGGTGTATCACCCTTATTTTCAAGATTTTATTTGATTTCCATTGCATGCTTTCTGTCTCCCTTTTCCCCTCAAAATTTAGTAGTTTTAGGTGATAACTAGACAAGGAAGCTGGCCTTCTCCAGAGGTCTGATCTCACTTAGCAAAGTCCCACACTTAGAGATCAGTCTCATGTTAATCCAGTTTGCAGAGGTTTCATAGTTGTATGCAAGGGTACAAAACTGGTTGATAACAATTCTGGCACGCCTGATGGGACCGGTATGATGAACTTATCATCAAAATACTAAGGGATTTGGCGTTTCCCCTAGTATCATCAGCCTTTGGAGGCAGTACAAACAACACCATGGCGACTCTAATGGCGAATCAGCTGGTTATAGTAATCTAATTTTCCAAGCAGCTAATGAGGTTGGTGCTACTTATTAGTTTTACTATCATTTGACAGTTTTCATAGCACCTGGTGACTCCTTTTTGGTGTCCTAACTCCCATCCTATTGTTTCAAGACCCTGTGATCTATATTCATTCCTAACTTGTTACCTAGACTTGCCTATGTTTGTGATTTACCCTTGCAATGTCTAGTTATCAACACCACAACGGTTATCCAACTCCATTACATGAAAATACAGGCTATTGGCCCCCATATCACCAATACTAGGCTCCCAATGCCTCTGAATTCACTCCAAACAACCCCTCTCCTCATTGCAGCCAGTATTACCAGCAAGAGCATTTTCAAACCACTCTTGTCCATCCTTGTTTACAGCCTGCTCATTCTTATAGCTAGCCTTGTGAAACCCTTTATGCTCAAAATCAAGCATGCAATCTCCCTAGTCAGTCCCAAAATGCTAATTTGGGTAGCATTGAAGGCTAGTTATTAAATTACAAAAGGCAAATGTTAGAAATAGATAGGGAAGCACAGTGTAACAGACAGCAAGAGGAGCTTGCATATCAAGCTTATTTGTCAGAATAAGAGGCAGAAAATAGAATGGTGCATGAAGAGAAATTCTTGAACATGCAACCTGCAGCTAAGGAGAAACACATGAAATAGTTGCTTGCTCAAGAACAAGAGCTCAAAGTAAAAAATTTCTCTCATATTTCCAGCTTCAAGCAAGTCCATCCTTCGAACCAAAGTGAATCTGTGAAAGTGGCTCAAACTTCTCTACCATGGCAGCCTTCTTGGGCCCACCATCCTGGTTATAAAATGCCCAATCCTGTGAGGGCCGATCCTCTCATGCCAATTCAAAATCAAGAGGAGGAAAAGGTTGTAGAATCCAGGCCTGTCATAATCCCAAGTTTCAGGCATCCCTCTGACTTGAAGGTTCCAAGTTGGAAAGGGCCATCTCTTCCACCCTACGAAAACCCTTCACCAAACATACGAATGGAAGCATGCCCTAGCATTCAGCTAGCAGAAGAAGAGAAAAATAGGTTTTTGTTGGGTCCATATCAAAAGTTGGAAACTCAGTCAGCCCTCACTTTTCCAAAACCATTATGTGAAGAAGAGAGTTCCAAGGTCAGAATACCAAGCTTCAAGCAAGGAGAGCCTCCTAAATGTCCTAGATTGGATATTCCAAGTTTTAGAGGGCCTCATCCACTGCAACAAGAGCAACCTAGACTCCACAAGTTTCTAGGCTTCAACGCCTTTATCCCTTCACAAGTCTCTGTTCCTGTGCAAACTCAAATTATCATTCCCTAGGAACAAATTTGTCCAAAATCCTCTTCCCTCCAAGAAATTCAAAAAGATATTCAGGCTTCTTTCCCTGATGCTATTCCAATCCTCAAGGGTGGGCAAATTGTCTACCAAGATATTTGGGAAGATGAGCCAAAAGAGGAGGTGGAAGAAGCTAAAACTAATAAGGAGCAATCTGTCCCTATACTCACAAAGATAGAATTGTTTGAACCTATTGCACCTATGAATATTGATAATGTCACTTCAAAAGTGGATGATGCTGCCCTACTTCATGAGCTACCTGATTATGTTAGAGATGAAGAGAATGAGCAGCTGGTTGTGGATATGCAACAACAAGAGAACACCAAAAATAATAACAATTTGCTACAGGATGAGGCTATTTTGCAAGATATTAGTTTGTTGGAGGAGCTTCCTTTCTGTTGTGCAGAGGAGTTTGAGGTTGATATAACACATGAAGGTTTGCAAGAAGAGGCTACCTCATTGTTTGAACTTTTGCCTTCCTTTATTGAAGAAGAAAAGCTTGATTTGGAGAGCACATCTTTGAGTAGTAATGGAATTTTTGAGCTTGGGCCAGCTATTTGTAAAGGTTTTCTAAGAGCTGATAGCCTTGATGAGCTTATGGATGCCCTAGTCAAGGAGGAGGTTTCATTGACCATAGAGGAGGCATCAACATGGCAAACTATCATGCAAGGTGATGATAATGATATCATTTCTGAGCTTTCAAATTGCCTTATCTCTTGTCCAACCTTAGCCATGAACAAGGACAGCCATATACAAAAGGCAGAAAGGTTTGAAGAATCCAGCCATGATAACATTATATCAACCTTCTTGGGCTCTTTGAAGGAAGAAGGAGAAGGCCATGAGGTCCAAAGTCAGCTATTTCACACACAAGAGCAACATGAGAGTCAAATGGAGGACACCATCATACCAATTGAGGAGCTGGGGTTTTCAAAACAACAAGAAGAGAAGAAACTAGAATAGGGATATGAAATCAACTGTGTTGATTTCCATGTCATCTCAAGGGGATGCCCAATCAGGCATCTAGCCTAGCTGGAGACACATCAAGAGAAGTCACCACTTGTCATGCTTACCTCTAAGCATGAAGTTGAGCATCAAAATGAGTGGGATCATCTCACCTTTTCACCATATATTAGCAACATCAGTAATCAGTTCAGGTGCATAGGTGAGTTTATCTCCTTTTTGGGGGAGGTCTTTTATCAATTTGTCATATGCTCATCCCTCCCTCACCTCTTTTTAATTGCCCACATGCATAAGAAACATTGTAAATTGTTAAGGAATGGCAGTTACTTTCAAGAACCAGTTAATGGCTTTGTTTAGAGTCACCTCTAGCTGGTTAGTTTAGGATTAGAGTAGGTTTCATTTCTATTTTAGCTTTCCCTTCCCTAAGTGCTTCTCCACAGGCTACATTGTCATTAGGAGAATGCAGGCCCTTTCCCCTTTTGTGTTTTGAGGCAGGTCCTAGTTTCTTAGCATATTTTAACTTGACTCCATGCCCAATGGATGCAATAAGGCCACTGATCATCTGTTTAGTAGGCAAACATCCCATAGAGGTCACCAAATTGTTGACCTATTTTTCCTCTAGCAGGAGTCAAAATATTTCAACTAGGATCAGTCAATATGCATATCCCCATGAATGCCATATTTATGATCCTGAGGTCTTAACCCAATTTCAAAGTCTGAATCTTGCCTGAGGAAGCTTACCATGTGTTAGAGCTTGAAAAACTAGGCAAGTTTGCTTTTTACATCACCCTGATATTCGCTAAAAGGAGGAAGTTATCTGGGGTCATCATATGGTCAAGCCTTAAATTTCTAATATCGGGTCATATTTCTAATATCGGGTCATATTTCTAAGATCGGGTGATATTTTAAACATTGGGTGATATTCTGAATATCATCCTTCCATCAAAATATCACACTAATGTGATGATGATGTCACCATCATAACCCAATATTTCGAATATCATCCTTCCTTCCAAATATCACCCTGATGTGACGATGATGTCACCATCATAACCCAATATTCTAATTATCATCCTTCCTTCCAAATATCACCCTGATGTGATGATGACGTCACCATCATAACCCAATATTTTGAATATCATCCTTCCTTCCAAATATCACCCTGATGTGACGATGACGTCACCATCATAACCCGATATTCCGAATATCATCCTTCCTTCCAAATATCACCTTGATGTGACGATGATGTCACCATCATAACCAGATATTCCAAATATCAGCCTTCCTTCCAAATATCACCCTGATGTGATGATGATGTCACCATCATTACCTGATATTCTGAATATCATCCTTCCTTCCAAATATCACCCTGATGTGATGATGACGTCACCATCATAACCTGATATTTCAAATATCATCCTTCCTTCCAAATATCACCCTGATGTGATGATGACATCACCATCATAACCTAATATTCTAAATATCATCCTTCCTTCCAAATATCACCCTGATGTGATGATGATGTCACCATCATAACTCGATATTCTAAATATCATCCTTCCTTCCAAATATCACCCTGATGTGACGATGATGTCACCATCATAACCCGATATTTAGAATATCATCCTTCCTTCCAGATATCACCTTGATGTGATGATGATGATGATGTCACCATCATATCCCTCATGATGGTGATACTTTCAGGTAGTTGACCAAAGCTTTGACCACTTGTATCTCCTCCATCCCGGGGAATTTCAACATGATGTAAGAAGCAAAAATGCATGTTTTTGCCTCCTCTTTCATATGGTGGGATTTTTAGAAGAATATTCTCACTTTTCAAATTCAAATCCAGATGTGCATAGCTGGATGAGTTAACTTTTCAGCGACCGTTTGAGTAGACGCAAATATTTCCCGCATTCATTGTAGCATAGGAGGAGGCAACTCGCATTAATGATCAGAAATATCTTGCCACCGCTTGGTTTTAAATATTTTCTCCGCCACTTGGGTGTCGAAGATCAAGGAGTAAGTTGCTCACATTAATGATTCTAAATATCTCCTCACCTGCCCCTGTTCTAGATCCTTTGGCGCCATTACTCCTGGCAGGTGGACGTCCCTTCAGGAAGATATTTTTGATTGTAGCTCTCTGAGTGAATTGGATAACCAACTTAGGTTAGATGATGATGCTATATAAGCTAAGGCTTATGATGTAAATAGGGTTGGAGACTTTTTGGCATTAAGGCTTTTTTGTTTCCAAACAGAGCTTTCAGTTACTGTAACCTTGCCTTCTTACTGAATATATGCAAGTTATCATACCTTGTGCTGATTTTCCAGTTTTGTGTGAATCTACATATGGTTGTCTGTGAATGTCTTTGTTCCTCTCAATCATCTTGCTTCTTACCTCTGCTAGAATCATCTAATCTATGTATACCTACTTGCTATATCTGGTTATGTTGTGCATCCTCCAGTTTTGTGAAAGTTTCTTTAGTTTTTCTGGTGTATCACCCTTGTTTTCAAGCTTCTATTTGATTTCCATTGCAAGCTTTCTCTCTCCCTTTTCCCCTCAAAATTCAATAGTTTTAGGTGATAACTAGACAAGGAAGCTGACTTTCTCTGGAGGTCTGATCTCACTTAGCAAAGTCCCACAATTAGAGATCAGTCCCATGTTACTCCAGTTTGCAGAGGTTTCACAGCTGTATGCAAGGGTGCAAAATTGGGTGATAACAGCTCCCCTTTCAAAAGATGAAGACCTGTGGATGAGGAAAGGTCTCTCGCATTCAATCCCTTATGGATGGATGTCAAGATCAATCAAAACAATTCACCCATTCCACCCACTAAGGGGATAGTGAATAAGTCTACTAATTTTAATACAATATCAACAAGTTCAATACTAAATATGATATATCCTAAGATGATAGACATGAATTGTCTGCCAGGAAATATCGCGTTGAAATAGGTAAGTATTTCTCTCTCCTTTCACCACACTCGATGTAGCACCTATTCCAGTTGCTCTCAAGGGTGGCCTCCTCCTAGATATATATTTTATTAGAAATGTGTTATTTTCCTCCTATGTTGTGTTAAATGTTGTTTAGGTCTCCTTGGATGACCCTTGATACTTTTGTAAGATCAAGGATACAAGTAGACCTCCTCTATTGTGACCATTCTTCTATTTGTTTCTCTATTCTTCTATTCCTCTCCTCTATTGTATTGTTGTTTGTTGTGCCTTGGGGACATGACGTTGTGGAGGATGTCTTGGGGGCATCTTCCCATGTTGTGAACCAAAGTCACTCTTGTCTCCTCTCTCATTTTCACTGATTCCATTCTTCAGTGACTCTACTAGATGGCAGATGATAAAAACAAACAAATACTGATAAGGACCAAGTGTCTCTTCATCAAGTAAGCAAATATGGACCTAGTCCATATATGATGGGGTTGATATATATTACTAATGCTTGACTAGTAGAATCACTCTATGTTTTGATTCGTATTGTGTAACAAACCATTGCAATACTCTAAATCTGCTTCCATGCACTTTGGATTGTTTTCTATCTCACCTTGTTGCTACACTCAGTTCTGAGATACCTGCAGTATAACTTAACGGCTATACTTGGTTCCCAACCCAATAGTGTATCCTTGGTCTATCATGTGAGATGATTTCTATATAGATTTCACAAATTCATTTGGTTATTATCTTAGAGTAAGATTTTCTAACCAAAGCTTATATTATTGATTATCTTAGCAAATGATATTGATGTGTTTGTAGGAACATTCGATGATCATGGAGCAGGTCACTTTGGGGCATGGGCTTAGTGAAAGCTCTTGTTCCCTTGTGTGTTTTCACTTTACCTTAATATGCTTGATACCAAAAAGTGGGATTAACCACTTCAAGGTGGGGGCATATATTATGGTAACTGCTTGATTATATTTTTACACTGACAAAGCATGTTTGAAATCCCTTATTGTGAGGCAAGATGGTGTATCTCTTGAGCTAGTGCACATCCTTTTAAGAAAAAGCCCTCGTTATGAGGTGGGATGGCATATCTCTTGAGATAGTGTGCATCCTTTTAAACAAAATCCCTCATCACGAGGCAGGATGGTGTATCTCTTGAGCTAGTGCACATCCTTTTATACAAATTCCTCATTGTGAGACAGGGTTGGATCTTGAGTCATTCACCCTTAAGTGTGTCTTTGGTGGTTGTGATAGCGTAGCTCAAGCATCAGCTATGTTTGGCATGTTTTAGATAGTGGAGTGTAGTGATGAGCTCCTTCCTATCGCTTGTGTTTGCTATGTATAAGATGTATATTGTGCCGATGACATACTATGTGGTGCTCATGTATTCTATGTGTCTTCCATGTGTTTTATGTGTCTTCCTTGCATGTTTTACATGATTGTGAAGTGGTCTAAAAGACATGTGGCGATGAGACCCCCCATGTTGTATGTGTTTTGTGTGCCTATACATGGTCTAAAGACATGTGGCGATGAGCCCCCCCACATTGTGTGTTTTGTTTACATTTTTTAGCATTATATATAGATATGTAATTGCTTAATCATGTCTTCTCTTTGTGTCTTCTTTGTGTCTTGCATGACTGTGGTCATGTCTTCTCCGCATATTGCATACTTTCACTATCTTCACTATGCATTACGTGCTTTCTTACTCTATTAACTATGTCTTATGTGACTGTTAAGTGTTTTCTTATGTTTGTCTAAGTCTGGGGGCTAGAAATAGTCCTTCAAGCTTAGGGTGTGTCTTCATTCTTGTGTTTGATGTGTTTTGATATGCTTCGACCATACTTTAATGCATGTGATGAATCGTGGGATCACACACACATTAAAGTGGTGGCTAAATGTTTTGGAGTAAACAGTTGACACATGCCTTTTTACCTCCTAGTTTAGCTCCTAGGTCCCCGTGTTAACACTTTACAAGAAAAATATCCATCCCAATGAGAAATCCCTAGAAACCCATGTTAAATGGAAACTAGGGGCCCATTTTATGGTTAGGTCCCCACCAAAAAGGCACCTTGGGACTTGGGCGCTCACGCCGAAGTCCACCTTTATTTGTTGAGGTAAAATTTAAAGGATGACAGCATAGGACTTTTAAATGGCTCCTTCCTTGTCGGCTATTTCAATTAATTTGTGAATGTTTAATGGGAAAGCATCTATAAGCAAGTGTTTGAATTCATTTTAAGTTAAGTCGATGATAGAAAGGTTACGATATTGAGCCAAGATCATTCAAGGCATTCATTGTGTTATTATTGCAAATTTGTGTTAGTATTGTGTTTGTTGAAGATTTGGAATCATCATCAACATGCTTATGGGTTGAATAATCTTCATCCTCCTAAGGATTTCATGTCTGAGGTGACATCATCATTGTTTTTGAATCATTTCATTATCATTTGGATTATCTTTAGCCTCTGTCATACAAGGCACACTCTCTCTAACAATGGTGTTGGGAAGCTTGAATGCTATCCTAGGATTTGACTAAGGCAAATCCCTAAACACCACAACCCCCAAACCCCTCTTCTCCTTGTGTGCAGGTTACAGGTGCTAGAATTGCATAAGTGAAGGTACAAGGACATTGTTCAAGTGATAAAGATTCATGATCCATAAATGAAGTATAGAAATTCATCTATAGGAGACTTGGGTGCTAACACCAGTGTCCACCAGGTCTAAATGAAACACTGGATTTAGCATAAGGGCATCATTTACAACATTTTTCTAGTTTTGATTTTTTAGATATCGTGACTTTCAGGACTCAGGCACTAGCACCTGAGTCTTTCAACATTTTAGCTTCTATGGAATAGGTTCTGACATCTCACTGTGACTTTCTATTGTTGTTTGTTTATTATAAGTTGATTATATCAATTCTAGGGTTTAGTGCATTAATTGGCCTAGGGTTTGATAAAGTCTTGGTTGAATCACATCTTTCCTTAGCAAACAAGAGTACAAAATCAGTAGTTGAGTCCTCTTTCATTTTGTAGTGACTTAGATTGGTTTTGTCCTTGAATGTTGTAGAGAAAGAGGGTGTGATCTAGTGTACTTACATGCTTGTATTCATCTCTTTTCCCTACTAAACAACATTTTAGTGTGTTTGGGTAAGTTTTGCATCTCATCAAGTTACACCAACATTCTGGTACCATTACCGGGGATTGAAATCTTGTTGATAAAATCTGATGGGCTTCCAACTCAAGTTTGTTGGGTTAAAATGAATTTTGAGACTCTGTGGGTGAGTTGAACCCAGAATCAGTTTATGCCTTGGAGTTTGGTCACACTTCAAGGAATTCCTCTTTGGAAGAGGTGGCAACTCTACTATCAAAGAGCAGAAGTTTGTTACTGCTACCCCCTGGTTGCTGTTGTTGATTTGAATGCTCCATCTTGTTGTACAGTAGTTGGTTAATAAAGGTGCATGGTTTTCTTCTAACTTTTGAAGTTTGTGTAGTTCCTATCATGTTGAAGGAACAAATTTGTGTACCTCTCTTTTCTTCCCTACATTGTAGGATGTTTTAGTCATGGCCAATTGGTATGAACATGGATACCCTAGGGATGTTCTTTCACAAACATCTTCACATGTATCAAACCCTAGGAACTATATTAGAGTGGATTACCATGGCCATTCTAGCAATGCATTTTCTAGTCATGGCTCTACATGTTATACAAACCCAAACTTATATATACCCATGCAAAATCAAAATGAATTAGCAATGTAGTAATGAAAAATTGATAAGAATAAATAATTTCTAGAGTCCTTATGGTAGCAAGAAGAAGAAACAAAAAATCAGATTAGGATGCTAGAGTCTAGGGTGTAGTCCAATGCTTACCTTGCTGCCCCAAAAAATCAAATTGCTTAGTCCCCTGCATCTGCCTTAGATCCAATGTATAATCAATTAAACCTCTCTTGGGCTAACTAAAAAGCATGAGGTATGCCAACCAAGGTCTACATCCAATTTCCCATGTTTGACGAGTACAACATTTGGGAAGGGGATACACATGTTGATGTATTCTCAAGATTTATGGAAATTTTTTAGTTTGAGGATGAGGATATGTACATGAAATTTTTTATTAGGTCATTACATGGAAAGGCAAAAGAATGGATCCAAAATTTTCCAAGGTAATCCTTTGCCTCCTGGAATGAACTTGTGACAAGATTTGAGAATGAATTTGCCAAAGGTCTTGACCCCATTGATCTTATCATAGAGCTGGAAAAAATTAAAAGACAAGGAGAGTCAAGTAAGAATTCTGGTCACATGTTTTCTATTGATCTTTCCCATATTCTAAATGACTTCAGACCTAACACTCTCGCTTTCATTGATATACATTTTTTCAAAGAATACGAAACTAGACTAAGTTATATGTGGGAAGATTTCAAAATAACATGCAGCATACATATTTTTCCCTAGATTCCATGGAGAAGATAAGAGATTACTACATAAAGGGTTTGTTGTCCACAAGTGTGTGTATAGATGGTAATAAACATGCTGATATGAATAGTAGAAGTGTGGATATAGGAAATGATATAGGAGCATCCCTAGTTCAAGAGCAATCTTGCATCAACCAAAAAAATTATTTGCATTTCAGTTCTATCATTTTCTAGTTCAGTTCAGGCAGTTCAATCAGAATTAGTTTCAGCTTGTGGTCTGATTTTGGCATTTCATATCTTCCAGATCTGGACTTAGCATCTATTTTCATTCATCTACATCATATCAAGAATTTAGAGCATTTGGATAAGTTACCAGAAAGTTAACACTATTAGAAGATCAACTATTTTCTCAGTACAAAGCTTTCTAACAGTTCCTGATAAGTAGCTAAAGGAGAAGGCTTGCGGATCATTCCTTGACTTGTGGATCCTAATGACACATCATTCAATGATCCTTGGTTCATGTTCAACCTTCCCTAGAGGTTGACATGTTATTCCATTCATTTGTGGGCATGTTCTATGCATTTGGGTCTGACCTATCTATGAACATGTTACAACTCTTCATTGGAGTTTGTGATCTTGCTTAGCTACCGCAAAGGAATCTATTGGACTGGATATGATATATAATGACATAATAGATCCTTAGGAAAGTAACTATTCACATAAGAAAGATCTAATAGTTAGATTTTGTGTGAAGGACCTTCAAAGCTTTATCTTGTACATGTGTGTAATTAGGCCTTTGAGCCCTAGTTGTAAGCCCACATATTGCCAGTGGATCTCTATTTTGAATTCTTTGATATACTGAATGACTCAATCTACATTTGTTCTATTTCTTTGATTTGTTTCTATTGTGTTTACTCTTGTTGCACAGTCCAGACAGTTCATTCTGTGAACCCTCCTACCGTGACTGCACCAAGTGGTATCAGAGTGAAAGTTTGATTCTTTGGAGCAAATTGGCGAAGGGGATTCCACAAGATCTTGTTGTGAGAAGATCACCGTTCTGAGGCAGGTTACCTATGCACAACCGATCGCCAATTGAGAGGCAATTGTCACTTGTAGCCTGATCACGGAATTTGAGGCAGTTTACACTTGATTCTAGGAAGATGCCACCGTGAAGAGTTCCTCTTGTTGTTACAATGGCTAATAGAATGGATGAGATGATGGATTTGATGAGAACAATGCAAATTCATTTGGATGTTATCGAAGAAGATAGGTGAAGAGGATTGACATCAAGACCTAATTTTGAAAGTGATGATGAAGAAGAATTTCAATCTGCTGAACAAACTAACGAAACCCTAGAAGGTAATGAAGAAGAAGAATTAGATTAGGTAAAGATGTTGCAAGCTATTTCAAAGATTGGAAAGAGACCTAGAGTTGATGTGCCGAATTATACTAGTAATTTGAACTCTGAAGAGTTGATTGATTGGATAAATGACATGGAAGAATATTTTGAATATGAGGAGGTTGAAGATCTAGAAAAGGTGAAATTTGCAAAGACAAAGTTGAAAGCACGTGCTTCTATATGGTAGAAAGAAGTTTATATGGAAAGAGTAAAAGAAAAGATTACAAAGTGGGACCGGATGGTGACAAAGTTGAAGAATCAGTTTATACCTACTGACTATGAGTTGAAATTGTTGAAAAGATTGCAAAAACTGAAGACAAAAGGAGAAATCTGTGAAGGAGTACACTCAAGAATTTCATAAGATGATCATAAGGATAGGAAATAGTGAAGAAAACAAGGAGAAAGTGGCTAGACATATCAATAGACTGAGATTGAACATTCAAGAAGAGCTAAGCTTGGTAAGGATAACATCTATGGAAGAAGCATATCAATTTGCCCTGAAAGTTGAAGAGAAGCTGAATAAGAGGCATGATCAAAGACAAAGAGGTAGAGCAGGTAAATTTTAGAGAGGTAGAACATTTTATGGAGGAGACAAATCATATCTGGAGTAGAACAAGTTTGATAGCCCCTTTAAGAAGGATGACAGAGATAATAATGCTTACTAGAGAGATGACAAAATTTTTTACCAGAGAGGAAACCCTAGTGCATCCTGAAACGAAGGATACAGAAGAGAAGGAAGAGGATTTGATAAAAAAACATTTAGAGGTACTTGTTTCAAGTGTGGAGGTGAAGGACATAGAGCATTTGAATGTAATTAGGGTAGTACAAGTAAGAAGATAGAAAATAGTGGAAGAGCATTCTATGTTGAAGAAGAACCTATTGGATCACCTAGTTCAGTTGGAAATCTAGAGAAAGGAGAATCATTGGTGATGACGAGAGCACTATTTCAAGTAGAGACAAATGAGGAACCACCACAGAGGAAAAGTCTGTTTCGAACTAGATGCAAATCGGGAGGTAAGTGTTGTAAATTTTTGATTGATAGTGGTAGTTTAGATAACCTAGTTTTAGAGGAGATGGTGACTAAGCTGAAGTTGGAAAGATTGAAATAGCCTAAACCTTATCAGATAGTATGGATTCAAGATGATCATAAGGTATTGTAAGTGAACAATGTTTGGTGAAATTTCATATTGGATCTTATCATGATGAAGTCTTGTGTGATATTATACCTATGGATGTTTGTCATATCTTCTTGGGTAGACCTTGGCAGTATGATAGAAAATCTATACATGATGGAAGAAAGAATACATACACTATAACAGAAAATGGAAAGAGAATTAATGTGATTCCTTTGGAGGATGATCCTAAGAGTGAATTAAGTGGGAATGCAAGAATCTGTTTGGTAGATGGAAGAAAATTTCTGGATGGTTTGAAACATAAGAATATGTGTTATGCCTTGATTCCTAAGAAGCCTGAAGTATTGAAGAAAGAAATTGAAGAAGAACAACTGGAGGAGATAAAGGAGTTGCTAATAGAGTATGAAGACATCATATCAGATAATGTACCTGAAGGATTACCACCTATAAGGAGTATCAGTCATCACATGGATCTTATACTGGGAGAAAGTTTGCCTAACAAAGTAGCACATAGAATGACACCGGCTGAGAATGAAGAACTGAATAGTCAAATACAAGAATTGCTGAGGAAAGGTTTGATCAGAGAAAGTTTGAGTCCTTGTGCAGTACCTGCAGTTTTTGCACCTAAGAAAGATGGAGAATGGAGAATGTGTACTGACTCTAGAGCAATAAACAAGATCATAGTTAAACATAGATTTCATTTACCTAGCATTGATGATATCATGGATTGTTTGACTGGAGCAAGATATTTCACAAAGATAGATTTGAAGAGTGGATACCATCAGATCAGGATCAGAGAAGGTGATGAATGGAAGACTGCTTTTAAGACAAATGAAGGATTGTATGAGTGGTTAGTGATGCCTTTTAGATTGACAAATGCATCAAGTACTTTCATGAGATTGATGAATGAAGTTCTGAAGAAATTCTTGGGTAAGTTTGTTATTGTATACTTAGATGATATTCTAATTTTTAGTAAGACAAAAGAAGAACATTTGTGGCATATTAGACAAGTTTTGCAGAGACTGGGAGAAGAGAAATTGTTGATAAACATCAAGAAGTGTAGGTTTATGAAGGAAGAACTAGTATATTTGGGATTTGTGATTTCTGTGGAAGGATTGAAGATAGACCCTAAGAAAGTAAGAGCAATTATTGAATGGCCTACACCGGAGAGCATTGGAGAGGTTAGATTATTTCATGGATTGGCTAGTTTCTACCAGAAGTTCATCAAAAATTTTAGTTTAGTTTATAACCTTATGACAGAGACAATGAGAGGTGACAGAAAAAATTTCAAGTGGACATTAGGAGTAGATAAAATTTTTAAACTATTGAAGCAGAAGGTGACAGAGCAACCTGTTTCGGCATTACCGAATTTCAATAAGGTATTTCAAGTTGACTGTGATGCAAGTGGAAGTGCAATTGGAGTAGTGTTAAGCCAAGAAGGTAGACCTGAAGCATATTTCAGTGAGAAGTTGAATGATGCAAGGAGAAGATATTCAGTTTATGATCAAGAGTTCTATGCCATAATTCAAGCCTTGAAGAAGTGGAGACATTACTTGTTGCCTAAGGAGTTTGTGTTGTATACAGATCATCAAGCTTTGCAGTATTTGAATAGTCAAGGTAAGTTGAATTAGAGACATATGAGATGGGTAGAGTTCATGCATAGTTATACTTTTGTGTTGAAGCATAGGAGTGGTAAATCAAACAAAGTTGTTGATGCCCTGAGTAGGAGAAGAAACTTGTTGATAGAGATGAGAATTGAGGTTTTGGGATTTGATGAATTGAAGAACATGAATGAGGGAGACACTAATTTTGCAGAACCTTGGAAAACATGTAAGGAATTTGTTGTGACAAAGAGGAGTAAGTGGTTAGACTATTTCATTCAAGAAGATATGTTGTTAAAAGGATGTCAATTGTGCATAGCTAGAAGTTCAATGAGAGATAATTTGTTCAAGGAGAAACAAAGTGGTGGATTGGTAGGACATTTTGGCATTAATAAGACAGTGGCTTTGGTGAGTGAAAATTACTTTTGCTTCAGATACATAAGGATGTTCAGAGATTTTTTACGGAGTTGTAGAGTTTGTCAAGTTGCAAAAGGGAAAAGTCAGAACACTAGATTGTATAAACCTTTGACAGTACCAAAGAGACCTTGGGAAGACATAAGCATGGATTTTGTAATGGGATTACCTAAGACACAAAGAGGACATGATTCAATATTTGTAGTGGTTGACAGATTTTCAAAGATGGCTCATTTCATACCTTGTAAGAAGACAACTGATGCAATACATGTAGCTGACCTAGTTTTCAAGGAGATTGTGAGATTGCATGGATTACCTAAGAGTATAATTTCAGACAGAGATACAATGTTTGTTGGATACTTTTGGAAGACACTTTGGAGGAAGATGAAGACATATTTGAAGTTTAGTTCAACTTTTCATCCACAGACTGATGGACAAATAGAGGTAGCGAACAGGCGTTTGGGGAATTTGTTGAGATGTTTGGTTAGAGAGAAAACTGGAAGTTGGGACTTGATTCTTTCACATGCAGAGTTTGCATACAATAATTTAGTAAATAGGACTACCAGAAGAACACCTTTTGAGATTGTGACTGGAGTGAATCCTAGAGGTGTAACAGAATTAAGAGACATCAGTACAAAGGAAAAGAGAAGTGCGGAAGTAGAAGAATTTGTAGATCATATGAAGACAATGCATAATCAGGTGAAGAAGCATTTGGAGGATATGAACAGTAAGTACAAAGAGAAGGCTGATGAGAAGAGAAGACATAAGGAATTTGAAGTGGGAGATGAAGTGATGGTGTACTTGAGAAAAGAAAGATTTCTAGTTAGGACATATAATAAGTTAAAGATGAAGAAGTTTGGACCTTGTAGGATAGTCAGAAAATTTGATTCAGGAAATGCATATGAAGTAGAGCTACTACAGACATTGGGTATATCACCTATTTTCAACATTTCAGACTTATATTAGTATCATGAAGTAGAGTTTAGTGATAGCATGGAAGAATAATTGAAGAAGCAGTTACCACACAAAGCATTAGAGTAGATCGAAGACATTTTGGATAGTAGAGTTGAACACAGCACTAGAGGAAGACAATATAGAGAATATCTTATGAAGTCGAAAGGTAGACCGAAAGAAGATTCATCTTGGATTTCTCAGGATGAGGTGGACTGTCTTAGTTCTCCCCTAACCCCATCAAAGTGAGGGACTCACTTTTTCAATAACCTTGGATGTCTGATGCAGGAGCATCCCTGGTTCAAGAGCAATCTTACATCAACAAAAAAAACATTTACATTTCAATTTGTTTGCATTTTAGTTCTTTCATTTTCTAGTTCAGTTCAGGCAATTCAGTTAGAAGCAGTTTTAGCTTGTGGTCTGGTTTTGGTATTTCACATCTTGGAGATCTGGACTTAGTATCTATATTTATTCATCTACATGATATCAAGAATTTATAGCATTTGGATAAGTTACCAGAAAGTTATCGCTATTAGAAGATCAATTATTTTCTCAGTACAGAGCTTTCTAATAGTTCTTGATAAGCAGCTAAAGGAGAAGGCTTGCGGATCATTCCTTAACTTCTGGATCCTAATGACACATCATTCAATGATCCTTGGTTCATGGTTGACCTTCCCCAAAGGTCCGTACATTTTTCCATTCATTTTTGGGCATGTTCTATGCATTTGGGTCCGACCTATCTATGAACACATTACAACTCTTCATTGAAGTTTGTGATCTTCCTTGGCTGACGTAGAGGAATCTATTGGACCAGATATGATATATAATGATGTAATAGATCCTTAGGAATGTATCTATTAACATAAGAAAGATCTAATAGTTAGATTTTGTGCGAAGGAGCTTCAAAGCTTTATCTTGCGCATGTGTGTAATCAGGCCTTTGAGCCCTAGTTGTAAGCCCACATATTGCCGAGAGATCTCTATTTTGAATTCTTTGATATACTGAATGACTGAATTTGCATTTGTTCTATTTCTTTGAGTTGTTTCTGTTGTGTTTACTCTTGCTACACGGTCTAGACAGTTCATTCTGTGAACCCTCCTACCATGACTGCACCAGGCAATCAGATGAATGTAGCATCAAGCTATGATGATTATGTAGTCAAGAGGGTAGAAAGTGAAGGTGGTGCATTATATAACAATGATGCATATGATAAAAGTAGTGTATGCACCAACCTTCTATTAGATAGTTCATCAATTGAAAATGATAATGATAGATCCAATAATGACTTCCAACCTACTGAGCGGTATGTGGCTCGGTGAACAATGAGGATGTTGTGTACATGGATGAACATTCAATGAGATCAGGTTGTGAGGTTGATCATGTTGAGTATGCATAGGTAAGTAAAACATGGGAAGAGAAAGAAACTTCTTTCTTGTTTGATTTGATGCCATCCTTTGTTCCCATTTATGACATGATGAAGCAGTTGATATTTTCTTGCATGAGGTTGATATAGAGGTGGCTGTACATGATGAGAATTGATCAGAGATAGATGTTAGTGTAGTAATAAATGTTTAGTTTGATGAACTTGCCCTGGATTGTGAAGACGGTGATCATGTGGATGCATATGAGAACCTATTTATGTGGTACGAGGTATGTTATCTTCCTCATGTAGAGTGTGCTTCATCTGAGCCACTGAGAAATGATAGAGAAATGAAGGAAAAGAATATGCGTAAGTAGTCTATTTGTAGTAGTGAGTATGACAAAATAGGTTGCCAGAGTGGACTTGAAATAGAGAGACAATTTGAGGAACTTAATTTTTCACTTGAGGTGTCTCATGATCTTGATTTATGTGTTGATGGTTTAGATTATAGTGTGAGTCATGCATATGATTCAAAAATTAAAAGTTGTTGTAGCACATATGAAAGTTGTGTTCAAGAGCTTGGTGGAAACGTAAATGAATATGAGTTTTTCCACTTCGATGTGGAATGTCTATCAGTTATTGGATATGTTGGAGCTACAGTAGAGGTTGAGTTCTTTGTATGGAACATTGATGTGAATGAGCAGTGTGGCATGTTTATGCTTAAACTTCAAAAGATGGCAGCCCAACTTGAAGATATACGTACACTAGAGTCTTTCCAGTTTTCTCTACAAGATGAAGTGTTTTCTCTTGTGGATCAGCAGTGCATTCAGGCACAATTCTCTTTTTCATGTGAATTGGAGGTGTTCTCCTTTTCCATCAATTTGCATCAAGAGGTCAAAAAATGTAATAATGATGTTTGTGGTGGAAGTTTGTTTTCTTCCACATCTTTTGATCCTAACCTAGGTCTTGATTTTGTACCCCTACTTTTATGAAGGTGTCTTATATGGATTTGAATAGGTCAAGCACCTATTTCTTATGGTTGCCTTGCAGTAGTGATTTCATTGACAGAATTTGCCTTAGCTCCATGAGCAGTGATTACAGGTTGGTACATGCAGATGAAAGACTTTTGTTATTATAGCTACGTGATGAAAATTGTTTTGGTTTGAGGGAGATCACCTCCTTCATTCAACTTGTCTTTGATAGAGGTAAGTAGTTTCATTTGTCTTGTGTAGGTTTGACCTACAAGTGCCTACAAATTTTAATTATAGTCAACTCTACTTTTGTACCCTCATGCCTATGACTCTATGTTGTCTTGTATATATGCCCTAATTGTAAATATGTTGTTTCCCCTATTTATTTTTTTCCTTTTGGTCGGCCAAGAGATTGTTGTTTCTCACTATGTCAAGTTTGTCACACATCCCCAACCAGAGCCAATGTTGGCACGAGAAAAAACCAATTTCCAAACTTGCATTATTTATCCCTAAATCCATAAAAAATCCTAATTTGTGCCTTTGTTGTCCAACCCATCATCTATATCTGATTAGAGACTATTTTAATGGGTTCCCTTCATATTTTTTGTCTATGTTTTTCATCTTGGAAAAATCCTTGAAAATTCCTAAGTGTTGCCTTGTCGATAGGTTTAAAAGTCTGTGAACCTACTGATATGCCAATTTCCCTTCATTATGTTTTGTAGGGTCTTTGTCAATGATTCAGCCAATTCATAAACCACCGAACTCACCAACCATGGTTCCTCGATTCATTTTTTTTTTCGATTGGTCGATAAAGAAAAGAGAGAAATGAAGCCTTTGTCAGCGAAGTCAGTGGTTCATGAACCGAAAGGTTCACCAATGGACCAAGTCGCAAACAAAGGGAAAGATCACTGAAAAGGAATACACAAACAAAAAAGAAACAAAGATGAAGTTGATGGTTCACGTCGAGTGAGGATCACCAATAGGCAAATTTCTGATAAAAAAAGAAGACAAGGTAGAAGGAAGAAATGCCAATTCGGTGGAGGTGGAAGTTTTTGAACCATCAAGTTTGCCAATTTTCAAGTTCACCGATGAGGTGTGCCACTAACAAGGAAGGCCAAAGTGCCAAGAAAGGATAGAAAGGAAAGGAGAGGATTGTTCCAAGGCTTATGATAAAAGAGATGCACTGAAAGGAAAAATGAAAATTGAATGTGATAATCAAATATGAAAGTCAAAGAAGAAAATAAAGCATGTGATAAATGTAATATTTTAATGTATTTTAAAGTGTTGTAAAATCTTTCCATGCACTTTTCAAATGGGCATTATATTTTACAATGCCCACCTACTATTAGGCCGCCATGAATACAAAATTGAATATGATGCATAGGTTGGTGGCGAGGTAGGTGGGATTACATGGAATAATGGTGGTTGGTAGGGTAGATTTTTCCTGTCCAGGTGCAACAATGCAAATAGAATGCCATACATACATGATTTAGAGATGTTTTAGTGGTTGGTCTTTGAGCCATCTTGGATTTGGAAAACACCTCAGGAGGAATTAAGGCATCAAACCATGCTAGTCAAGTCTGCAAACAAAGGAATACGCCCAGCAGTTCATAGCAAAGTTCTTCAACAAATATCTTCATGCAAAATTATGTCTCTATGGAAGATTGTGATGATTCGGGGGAATATATGAACCCAATTATGTATTTTTTGGTACCACACTTGCTGATATGTTGTAACATAGTTAATATTAATGTGCGACAACATTCTAAAGCAATATAAAGGCTTTATATTGGTCTCCATTTTGTTGCAATTGGATTGTTGTAGTTTTACTTGGGATTACTCAGTATGCCTTTTGTATGATTCATATATTTTGGATTTGTATCTGAATACACTTCATGATTCTATTGATGGTTGTTATGTATCTCCTTCCTCTTTGCTACTCATGACTCAGTTGCCCATTAGAGTAGTCACCAGTCTAATTTGTGGATGGATCAGTCACTCCTATTTAATCAAACCCTTGTCCTATTAGTTGTAGGAGTAAGAGTATTGCAGAGGAGTCTACCCACTCTTGTAAGTTGGCCAAAATCTCCCTTAACCTATTGATTAACCTCTTTCAATCATCTTGATGAGTCAACCAGCCTAGGTGATTGTGAAATGTTTTAGGGCTTTGGGTTGTAGCTATTTTGGGACCCAACAAGTAGAAAAGTACTACAACATCTAATAAGAAAGGAAGATGAATCTAGTTTAACAACTAACTGCATAAACTCCTACACACATCCTCTTCCTAACTTAGAAATAATTTCTCTAATCAAATTAGCATAGATGTTCTCATTTTGTTCTCATTGTGATAGATATCTTGTTGTTTTCTACTTTTTCATACATCTTTCTAGGGGCAAACTACTAGTGTTCTAATAGGGCACAAAAATACTAATAATTAAAACATTACCCTCATCTAGAATAATGTGCAAATGACTAGGGTAAAGGTTTCATCACTGAGTGTAGAGAAAAAGTAGGGAAGAATTCCTTTGCATATGAAGGGGGATTTTCCCATGAAGATTAAGTTTGGGAAACTAAAACCATGAAGATTACTTTCCATGTATGAGAAGAACCCTTTTGCAGATTGATTTATTGTAACATTAATCTCTTGTGGTAGGTAAAGGCAATTGTTATGAACTTAAATTTATTGAGTCAATTTCATTTCATTATATTTTGAATTAGTTAGAAATCGTGGCAAGGAAGTTATGATGGGTTCCTTTATGTTGATGTACTTTCTACCTTACTTGGCTTTCAAAAACTGTTTGAATTGATATTGAAGTAGGAACAATGGAGTCATGGACAAGTTTTATGACTTGCATAGTTCCTCAAAGGCTAATGGGATGGAATTGCCTAAATTAGAGGCATTGATATGTGTGATGCTCATTCCATGTTCTAAATGAACACTCTTTGCTATTATTGATTATTTTTATGTTATTTCTTTTTGCATTCTCTATTCAAAAACATCTAAACTTACATCAAGTGTATGGAAAAGGGTAGTATTATTGTTATGGAAATTGTTGTAATAGTCTCATATAGATCTAGATAGGGGTATGATTGGTTCGTTACAAACTAGCTCTATTTAAGCATCTAGCTTTATTTTATTTAATTAGTTCGGGATAATGACAAAGATTATAGACATATATCTAGAACTAGATGCCTACATATATCATATATGTGACTTCAAACCATGTATAAGAATGAAACTTTAGATAGTTTATTATGTTTTTTTTAAGGTTCCTTCTTTTGAGCATAATGGCAAAGTGATAAGAGAGAGTTTGGACTTGTTGGAATATCTAGATAAGAATTTTGGAAGTCCTAAAATCATTCCCACATTATATGATGTTGTTGATGTACTTATTTCATTTAATATTATGAACCATGTCACAATTTTAATAGCCATATCAAATTCATAGATGGGGTTGATTAACAACTAAGCATAACCATATATTTTACTAAAATATATGAATACATTTTTTTTTTATCATTCACCTAGACCACTTAAGTTTCTTTTACTATTATTATAATGTAATTTTATATTTCTTAAGTTAATCACCAAATCAAAAGTGCCTATGCACCTATCACTTGTTCATTCTATTGACATTACCAAGCAATAGAACCAAGGTATACATTTCAATTTTAATGTATACAAAGGAGTAGCATATCAGTACCTTCACTACCTTGGTAAGCAATTTATTTAACTTTAAATAGAAATTCTATTCAAACGCATAAATCCATTGAAATTATACAAGATATAGTTTAAAAGGAGCTATAGATGAACTACTAAAACATAGACATTTTTACAAAAATAAGGTACACATAAAGTTAGTGAAATCAAAACTTGAGGTACTAGAAGCACTTGGTAAGGAGAATATTTATTGTACATATAGATAAACTCTTGATTGAGGATATTCCATATTTGATAGATCATGACAAATTTGATTGCTAAATTGATATTTTTGCCTTCACAACTATGGTAGCGCCTACCCTTTGATTATTTGGAAAAAAACTTTGGGGAATTTTGATAATGGGCCTTTCTTCTTGGGTGAATTTAGTTTGGTAATCCATATATAGCTCTATTTCAAGGACTTCGCCTCATATCCTTTCTATGTTTATTGGTTTGATAATAGTAAGATGTTGCATGCAATTTATTTAGGTTGACATTGCATGTGCTCCATTTCTTGCAATATTTTAGATTGTGTTGCCCACATATAAGAATTATGACAACACAACTAGAAGGCCAAAACTAGTTAAATGGATTCATGCAAGTATAAATTCTACCTTATGTACTTGGGGCTATGTAAGGATGAAAGAATGGATGGCACTAGCATTTTTAAAATCCTATACTATTTACACAAAGAAAATAACAATCTATGCAATTCTCTATGTTCCAAGTATTTGTCATTCTATGTGACATGACACACTAGTGCTTGTCTATAGGAAGTGCACAAGATTGATGCCTATGCAAAATCAACATCTAAAATAAATCAATTTGTTCAAACACACAAGAGATTTGTGGTATCTCATCCGTGATGCTCAGAAGCTATCAAGATACATTATACATGTTTTTTTGAATTACTTATCTACTTAACACTTGAGAATGAAAATTAAGTTCATTAAAAACATGGTAATTATTTTCCAAACCCTTCTATAGGATAATTAAATTGATGAAAATAGAAACAAACTTGCTTAAGGAATAAAGAAAGATTGGGCTTCAAATTATTGTTATCTAGATGTCACATGCAAAAACATCTGGTGTTTTAAGTGGGTGGAGAAAGCACAAATAAGATACAATGATTTATATAAATAAAGTGTTTCATACATTTTGTAATCCTTATAAAGTTTAGATTGTGGGATAAAATAAAATAAATTATATAGTACTATTGTTGTTGGCCCAAGGTTTTACCATTGTGCTAAAAGATTCACATGTTAATGCTAGATACAAACACCAAAGATATATAGACCATGAGAGGCAGTTAATCCATGTCTTGAATTGTGAGACTGACACTGAACAACCAAGGAATGAAGGCACCAACCTTCCAACAATCCCCCCAGTGTGACCAAGGGATTGGAACCCATGACCTGGGCTCTAATACCAATTGTTGGCTGAAGGTTTTTCCATTGCATCAAAAGATCAACTTGTTAATGTCCAATACAAACACTAGAGGTATACAGACCACATGAGGTAGTTAAACCATGTTGTGAATCCTGAGGCTGGCACTAAACAACCAAGGGATGAAGGTGCCAACCTTCCAACAATTGTTACCTCGATCTTCTCCCATGTATAATTCAAACTAAAAATTATATTATAAATTTATATGTGGTCATGATGGTCTTTGTAATGAACTTTTTCCCTATCATAGTATAAATTTTCTATATCCTTTCTTGGTGAGGTATTTTGTTAAATTGTATTTTAAATTGGTAGATTTAGCTTACATCTGATAAATGTTTCATTGAATAGAAAGTTGAAATCAATGCCAAATACATATGTAGCTTTCTCTCGACTCTCTTTACCTAAAATTTAGAGGGAATTTACCTTTAAAATTTACACGATTAATGGTTTCATCCATTGTGAAAAAGCGTATTTTACAAGTAATTGTTATCCCAATTTTTTTTATCATAATGTAAATGCCATGAAAAATACATATACGGTGCATAACATCACTACTTTAAATTTAGATGGGGAAATTCAAATTTTATTTTAAATATTTTCATTAAGTATTTTAATTTATATTTTATGAATATTTTATTTACTTTATGACATCCCTACCAAAAAGTGGTAATTAATGAGCTGGCATTCACTAAAGGAGCTCAAATTTATAAATATTGTAAAGTTATAGATTCATTCCCAAGAGCTTGAAGTGTATGTACCCCATCATGTACAAGAGTTATTTGATCCATTTCAGAAAATTTTCATAAATTTTAATTTTAATTATTATTTTTTCTACTTAACAATAAGGATTGTATTTTTTCCTACAAGGAATTATAGGTATAACAATGAGAATATTAGATGTGTTGACAGTGAAATTTAGAACTTGCTTGTGGTTAGTGGGATTTTCCACCACCAAGACACTTGCCCTTTCATGATGGAAACATTCAAATTCTATAAAGAGTATTTAAATTCCAACACACCCTTTAAGATACATTCATGTTGAGATGAACTATGATACCAAATTCAAAATTTTAGACATGATATGATTTACTTATAATAAATTTTATATGGGATAGAATTTCAGCTATGATACATGATTTTTACCTCTAATTATTGTTCCATTACTTCACATAAAAATAAAATTTTATTCAATATTTCTTATCTTATAAATAATGCATTTAATAAACTACATACATTTTGTAGTATTTCTCAAGTAATTAAGCATTTGACTATGGAGAAAATATCTCTCTAACAAAATTTTACTAGAATGAAGAAAATAATCTCATTAAATAAAATTTAATAGCTTTGATAAAAAAAATTAAATTAAAATCTTTTTAACTAGATTTCATAAAAATAAAATAAAAAATTTTACTAGCTTTAATAAAAAAATTAAAAAAACATTTTACTACCTTCATTAGAAAAATGTATTGTTCCTTGTCAATCTAGTGTTTCTTTTTCTTTTATGGCAAAGATTGATTATGTCCACTTGAGGGTGATTATTATTTCAATGATCCAATCATAAAATAGGATAAAATAAAATCTTTGATTAGATTCATTGCAGTTGGCATATTTGATTTGATTTGGCTAACTCCCACAATTTTGCCAGCTCATGAAATATAAACTCCTATAAAAGCAATAGATCTTCAAGTAGCTACTTAGTTTCAACTAACATCTTCACTAAGATTTAGAATCTTTGTAGGTTAGTCATAACCTCTAATGAAAGTTCATGGCCTTCTTGAAGCATAGTTTTAACAAAGAAGAAAGTTTTTTACCCTTTAAGATCTATATGAGAAATGATATTTTGTTATTCCATTATTCCACTACTCAAATAAATAATAGTGTTATTTAGCAATAAATTATTCCAATTCCCTAAATGTCAATCATTCAATTGTCATAGCCCATGTCTAGGTAATAATTCAATAGAAATTTTCAATCTTTCCCTCTTATTAAGAACTCGTAGTTAACAATCCAAAGTACTTGATCTCCAATTCCAATCACATACTTCTAATATTTCATGAATAATGTATAATTCCTTTTGTAAAACTAAATATTTCCTTTTTGTTGAGGGTAACTCAGCTTTTTAGTCTAGTTTGAGCCCAGTGGGACATTTACAAGGGATCTCTTCCCATGGACTTATCACTAAGACCACTACTAGGGGGTCTCGGTCCCAAAGGCATTATCACCTTGTTCAAACCTGCGAGCTCATTGGTCCAGTGAAGGTACACAACCTACAAGCATGCCAGTCTAGTGAAGGCACATATCTTGTAAGCATGGCAAGCCAATGAAGGCCCATGGCCTACGAGCTCTTTGGCCTAGTGGGGGTTTGAACCATGGTGGTGATCACAACAACCAAGTGACTCACCACCACATTGTACCCTTATGGGTGTAAAAATAAATATTTTATTATCCCAAATAGATGATCTAATAGGCCATAAATGTTGTGTTTATCAGAGCTATTTCCACAATCTTTCAAAAAAATAAAACAAACAAAAGGCATACCATTTTTCAATATATAGTTATGCCTTGGATGGGGACCAAATAAGATCTTGATCTTACATTTATTTCTATTTTCAAATTAATTTTTTTAGATAGAATTAAGATCTCTATCTAGTCTTAAAGTGGTCAATCCATCGGTATGTACACATAAATAAACATATTTCAATAGTTAATTTGTTAGAACACTTAGTGAGAAGCACTAGATGAATTATATAAATGGACAATAGAGATTAATGTAATAACTACTCCAGTTACTACTAATTTTTTTTACACATAAGGTACTAACTTAATCATTCAAGCATCTAGAAGTGCCAACTGCACAGACTTACCGACTAAATCTATGGTGTTAACTCTGCACCACAATTTATATTTGCACTAGAACATGGTAAGCTCCCAAGGTTAGGGTTATCCGTAGAATGAGATGTTAGCAAGAGACACTATTAGGCATGTTAGGTGTTGTCATTAATGGCAACTGAATCTATCTTACACATCCACATTACATCATTTGATCATACTGGAAGTCAGAGTGCAGATTTATCTAAGTGTGGATAGATAGGAATAGAGCATTTGATAGGGTTCAACATCTTACTCTGCATTTCTTTACAGGTAATTATATTGTGTTGTGGATTTGAGGGAATGTTAAGGGATATGTGGGCTACCTAAATCCAAGATTTTAGCCTCTAGTGATGAAGGGATTGTAAGTTACAAGCATATGAGTATCAAGTTTTGGTTAGACAGTTCAGTCCAGTGAAGAATAGGCCAACTAGGTGTTTGATCCTTGTCCAGATGAAGAGAAGTGATTGGCTGAGTAATTTATGAGATCCAGTGGTATTGCCTGACATGTGAGGTGAGTTGAATACATAATTTTTAGTCTGCATTGATGTTTGTGCATGGCAGCCAATAGAACAGTGTTCTTGAAATAGCTTCCAAGTTTTCTTAAGGCCGACTATAGTTGATGTAATTTTAGGTAGTGGATATATATGATTGATGGATTCACGCATTTTGTGTTGTATGAGTGTGAATATGAAGGGATAAGTGCAAAGTATAGTAGTATCAAGTGTGAAGCAAGTAGATCTAAGCTCCAGATCATGGCAGAACAATAAAGCAAGGAAGAGAAAGATGAAGTGTGTAAAGTCAATGTACTGAGCTTAACCGAAACTATTATTTTGCATAGTTAGATGCTATTCTTTAGTTCAAAAAATTTAGTGAACTCTTGTAATCAATTTTATAGGTAGTGAGCCTCCATTAAGCGGTGAGCTCTGGGTAGTGTGCCCGAAGGCATGTGCCTTCCCCATTTGTAATACTTTTAACAGAGTATAAATTCTTGTGGGTTAACCCCCACTGTGGTTTTTCCCTTAACTAGATTTCCATGTAAAAATCCTGGTGTTATGTGTGTTGATTATGTTTCTACTCATGTGTTGTTGATTCATGCTTTCATGATTATATCATTAATATGATGATAAGTTGTTAAGAAGATTAAATACAGAAAAAGATAAAGTTTTGAGACAATTGATTCACCCCCCCTCTCAGTTGTCTACCCTAATTTCAACAATTGGTATCAGAGCTTGGTTCTTTGGAAAAAGTTTAACAGCTTGAGGAAGATCTAGGAAGGTGTTTTCAATGGGTTCATTCAAGCATTCTGATGGTATCAATCGACAACTTCAAGTAGCCTTAGATGATCTTGACCTGTCCAAAGCATAAATCAGAGATCTACAAGAGAACCTTAAAGATGCTAAAGATTTCATTGAGACCTTAAAAGGACAACTGAGCAAATCTAATGAAAAGAGGAAGGAGCTATTTCATTAGCTAGTAAATCAATATGAAGACAATGACATGGATGAGGCCCTGAAGGAGAAGACAAAGGAATGTGAGAAGTTAGCAAAAGTTGTCCTAAAACATGAGATGGAATATGGGGTGATGAGGCTAACCAAGGAAATTGAAGAAAGGAAGAAGACTGGGGAATAATTGAATCAATCTCTGAAAGAAAGAATAGAAGAGTGCTACAGATTGGACAGAACAATTGGTCATCTAGAATTTGATCTACAAGAAACTAGGGATAATGAGGATCAACTTGAAAGACAAATTGTCATTCTCAAACATGACCTAGAAGTTGCAAATGAATATAAAGAAAAATTCAAGATAAACTTAGCTAAATTTGAGGTGTTGCTTGATAGTCAGAAGAAGGCAGATAATAAGCATGGTCTGGGATTTGAGAAAGGTGAAATTTATTGATCCAGTCAAAGAAATCCTAAAGCAAGAAATCAAAGAAGGAATCTTAGAAGACCTCTGGTAAGACAACCTAATGCTCAAAGGTATCCATCCTTCAATGGAAATTGTTTCAAATGCAATAAGTATGGTCATAGAGCTAATCAATGTAGAAGTAAAGTGAATCAAAATGTATCATCCTTCTCTGGTCAATGCTTGAATTACAAAAGGATAGGTCATAAGGCTGAGGATTGTAGAAGTGGATCAAGGAATCCTCCTAAGGAAAAACAAGCTTTCAATGGAAGATGTTTTACTTGCAACAATTTTGGGTATATTGCAATACAATGCAGATCTAAACCTACTCCAACATGTAATTGTTAGAAAAATAAGATTATGTGCTTCAAATGCAACAAATCTAGACATATTGCTAAATTTTGCAGAAGCAAATAGGAGAACTCATAGGCAAGTAAAGGAAGAACAAAGCAGAAGATGGACAAAGGCAAGGGAAAAGTAGATGTAAATGAGATCCAGAATGAAATGAACAAAACATGGGTGAAGAAAAGTGTAGTGAATGATGGTGATGGGTCTGCACCGGAATCTGGTGCTGATAATTCCTCTAGAAATTGAAACAAAAGCTCTAGCTCAGGAGGAGCTACATTGAAAATCTAATTCCCCCTACCAATAAGTGGGTGCCTGAATTTGGCATGATGAATGAAGAAATAGAAGCCTATTGCAGATCTGTTGAAGTAAATTCCAGAAGAAAAGAAGCTAATGTGATTGATTGCAGAGCAATTAAAGATTGACTGTATGTAGAAACCATGTAACTGGATGTATTAGGGTAGAGCATTTATTACAATGAAGAATTAGGTTTTGTGGAGGTTAAAAGGTCATTCATTTAAACACTTGAATCAATTTGCATTCGAAGATAACAAGGAGAAGAGTGCTTGACCTAAAATTTTAGAGATTTGAAGTGCAAAAAATAAATTCGATAGCTAACCCTAACTCTGTAAAGAAAAAGGTATTTTTTTGCGAAGATTTGAACTTGTAATCTTTTGAAATGGATACACCTCTGGTTGTGAACATCACTGAGTGACCTAGGCCAAAGTTTAAGAAGCACCCTTTCAAGTCCACTGAAGTTGATCTATTGGGAGCATTTTCTAGAGTTCCATATGGAGTTCTTCACACAAAGGATATTAGGGCTTACATTCACGCACCTCTAGAGAAGCATGGTGACTCAAGGTTTGTTGATCTATTCATGAATCACTTAAAAGGTGATGATTTTGAGCTCAAACTGGAGTAAAAAGTCCTAAAAGACAAGAAGTTCATACAATTTGTTGAGTTTCTAAGTTTCACAGAGGACGAATGGGTCTAGTATGTCTTCAGTTGTATCCATGATGAATTTTTATGGTTGAATCATCCATTCAAGATCACAAAAGATGCAATAAAGGCAGTTACAAGATTGAATTCAACTGGTACTCTACCTCAATTGAAGGCTGTCAAGAATCAGGATGTCACAGAGGCAACTGGATCAAAATTTGATAAGAGACCTATGACTATAAATGATATAGAGGATCATGGGGTCAGATTCGCATCGATGGTAATAGGGTACAAGAAATATTTATCTAGAAGAGAAAATTTAGTGTCTAAAACAACCATCTATACTACATATCAGATGGTAAAAGAGAATACAAAGTGTGATCTCTATGAACTATTGTTGAACCAACTTATGGAGAACCTAAGCAAGATAAAGAAGGATAAGATGTACTCATTCAAATATGGTACGCTAATCATGTGTCTTTTATTTTATTTCTTGTGTGAGCTCCCTAGGAATAAGAATATATATTGGTCCAACAACCAACCGGTTGTAGTCCAGATTAGAAATCATTTAAGTTGTTTGGTTAATTATGATGCACAAAAAACTACACTTTGGGGATTCTTAAAAAATTTCCAGAGTATGATCCAGGGTAGGGATAGAATAGCTAGGACTATGGCTGAGAAATACAAGGACACCATTTATTTTATGGTTACTATTGATCAGTGTAAAATGGAAGCAGTGGAGCCTAGAGTTGTGTGGATCATGCCCATGGGGTATGAAGTGGATGGAAAGGTACTAGAGCTATATATACAACATTTGTTGAGCCAGCCTAGGGATCCAGCTGAGGAGAGATTTGGAACATATAAAGAGATTGCATTAAAATTGCATCTTGAATTCAAGGCTCCTGAAATCAAAAGGACTGTGAGGAAAGAAGTTGAGCAGTTGGCTTAAAATTTATGCCTTACCAAGGAAGTTGTGAGGCAATATAGGGAAAGGACAAAGAAAGATGAGAAGGAGAAGTAGAATAGGGAACATGGAAGTGTTCTAGCAGAAACCCCTTCTAAATCAAGGGCTACTAAGAGTTCTAGTTCAACCTCTCGTGCATCACCTTCTCCTGCTATAGAAAAACCTACCAGTAAAGAAGTAAAAAGCACAAAGGTAAAGGGCAAAAGAACATATATTAGTGTGAAGAAAGTGGATGAAGAAGAAACTGACTCAAATGATGAGGTTAGGGAGTTGAAGGCCACAGGAACCAAAGTGGCTAAAGTGTCTAAGGAGAAGCCATCTAGAAGCAAAAAGTCTAGTAAAAGGCATAAGATAGAGGCTTATGTTGAGAAACCTACTCTTTATGTGGATGACATCATTAAGTCAATCAATGTAGATGGAAACTTGAAACCAATGACTAAATTTTATGATCACTATAGTGATGTTGATAAGAGAGTTTTAGAGGAAGCAATAGTCAAATACCTGAATATCTATAGTAAGACTCTATTTGAAATAACTTCTAAAATTTTGGAAAGCCTTGCAAAAATTCTAGAAATAAGAAAGGAGAATGCAAAATCTTAAGATTTTGAGCTCCAGGAGCATGTGCTAATAAAATTGCATCCTCAAATTACTCAAAATCAAAAGAACCTGATATTCAAAGAAGTGAAAGTGGACTTTAGGAGTAAGATCAAAATAAATAAGCTCATGCTAGGAGAGATTGATAAGATAGTTGAAGATACTTAGGAGATTCTTCTGAATGCATTGAAAAGGCATAATCTTCCCACTGTTGAAGAAGAAACTGAAAATGAAATTGATTCCTCCATTCTGGATGTTGAGGAATTTGATGATAATGCTGCTACTAAGGATACACAAAATCCTTCAGAAGTGAATGTAGAAGATATTTCTGATATAGATAAAAGTAAGGATGCCTCTAATGATGCTACAAAGAAGACAGAAACAAAGAAAAAGAATGAAAATGTTTAGAAAGACAATGTGGTTGACTCTGAAATGGGAGAAGATGGAGGCTCTGAAGAGCATAAATCTGAAATTTCATATTGGGCAAGAGACACTATAGAAGCAATGAAAGAAATTTTGGAAAGAGAAACAAATTGCAGAAGATCAGGATATTATACAAGGACCAATCAATTTTGATACTTTATCACTTGTACAGAAGATAAAGTTGGCCTCTATTGTACAAGCTAAGGCTAGAGAGGAAATTTTTAAGTCCCATATAGAAGATAGCGAGTTGTTTGGCCTTGCATCTAGGATTTTAAGGAAAATCATGCCTACATTTCAGAATGACTCATCAACATCTCCCTTTGGTCAATTGAAGAATCTGATAAACTCTATAAGTACTCATTTTGAAACTTTTGAGAAGTCAACAAAAGTTAAAATCAGAAATGAATATAATGAGAAGAGATTTTTTGAAATAAGGAAAATAATTAGCTATGATAGATTAGTACTTGACACTAGTGTAAAAAGTATTCAAAATGTCCTCTCTGAAGGTGTAAAGATTTATAATTTTTGTCTAAATCAGTCTAAAGCTATTGAAGATATTGAGAAGAAGATCAAGGACTTGGAGCTCAAACTGTCTAACATTTCTCAGTCCTATAGTCTTTTAACTGAGTCTGTAGCAACCAAAGAATGCCAAGTAGTGAGTTTATGAAATGAATTGAGTAATCTGGAGAAGGAAAAGGTCAAAGTTTTGGGTAGATTGGATGAGCTTTAGGGACTAATTCCCCCTAATTTAGAAACTATGTATGATCTATTGGCAGAATCCCAAGCTGCTACTGCTACTAGTGATCCTACTGATCTTGAAAAGGTAGAATCACAAGCATTTTTGTTTAGTGGGCATAGATCCATTTTGGGCAGCATAAAGAAGAACTGGGATAGTGAATTGTCAAGGTTGAAAAACACTTTTGGTGATATCTTTTTGTTGATGAACAAGGCTCAAGGACTATGTGTTCATATGCGGAAGTATATACTTAGAGTTTTGACCCATGTACATAAATTTTTTGCATGAATTTTGCTATGCGGATCCCAGCCTTTACCATTGATGTCAAAGGGGAAGAGGAAAATTAGTGAAAAATGAGGAATTCATCTAAGAGGGAGCATTGGAAATCACAAGTGCAAATAGTGAGGGGGAGTTGTTCTAACACTTAGTCATTTTTCACTAAGTGTTTCCATCAATGCCACTAGGGGATATTGTTGGCAAGAGACACTGCTAGGCATGTCAGGTGTTGTCATTGATGGCAACTGAATCTATCTTACACATCTGCATTAGATCATTTGATCGTACCAGAAGTTAGAGTGCAGATTTATCTATGTCCAAATAGAGAAGAACATAGCATTTGACAGGGTTTAGCATCTTAGTCTGCATTTCTCCACAGGTAATCATATTATGTTGCGGATTTGAGGGAATGTTAAGAGATGTTAGGGCTACCTAAATCCAAGATTTTAGCCTCCGATGATGAAGGGATTGTAAGTTACAAGCATCTGAGTATCATGTTTTGGTTAGACAGTTCACTCTGGTGAAGAACAAGCCAACTAGGTGTTTGATCCTTGTGTAGATGAAGAGAAGTGATTGTTCAAGTAATTAATGAGATCTAGTGGTATTGGCCGACATATGAGGTGACTTGAATACATAAGTTTTTGTCCGCATTGATGTTTGTACATGGATTCACTCGACAGAATAGTGTTCTTGAAATAGCTTCCAAGTTTTCTTAAGGCTGACTGCAGTTGATGTAATTTCATGTAGCGGATATATATGATAGATGGATTCAAGAATTTTGTGATGTGTGAGTGTGAATATGAAGGGATAAGTGTGAAGTATATCAGTATCAACTACAAAGCAAGGAGATCTAAGCTCTAGATCATGGCAGAATAGTAAAGCAGGGTAGAGAAAGATGTAGTGTGTAAAGTCAATGTATTGAGCTTAATTGGAACTGTTATTTTGCATAGTTAGATGCTACTCTTCAGTTCAAACATTTTAGTGATCTCTTGTAATCAATTTTGTAGGCAGTGAGCCTCCATGGAGCAGTGAGCTCTAGGCAGTGTGCCCAAAGGCATGTGCCTTCCCCATTTGTAATACTTTTAACAGAGTATAAATTCTTGTGGATTAAGCCCCACTGTGGTTTTTCCCTTAACCAGGTTTCCACGTAAAAACCCTAGTGTTATGTGTGTTGATTATGTTTCTTCTCATGTGTTGTTGATTCACACTTTCATGGTCATATAAAAAGTATGATGATAAGTTGTTAAGAAGATTAAATATAGAAAAATATAAATTTTTGAGACAACTGATTCACCCCCCCTCTTAGTTATCTCCCCTAATTTCAACATGAGACCTAAACCATGAGAGTTCATTCATAATGGCCTTTCCTAGGCATCCCCTCCTAGGAATTAGAGGCTCCGAAGTTCATACACCATAATATAGAGAATTCATTCTCTCCTCTTTTATGAGATATTTGATCTCATATATTTAAATTACAACCATTAGTTGACCTTATGCTTCTAAATCCATCCATACATAATGGTAGGATAGAAATTCATTCCATCCAAATGTTAGTCCAATGCAAACATCAATGTACAAGTACACATAAATCCACTTAGGGACCTACTCTTAAAAATATCACATGTTCACACCTAATGAGTGGCTCAAGCATAATTCACAAATACACACTATGATTAAATCTTGCATGCATCACATAAACACAATGTGACTAGCTCATGCAAACAACATGCATACTTATTGTGATTACAAATACTTTAAGGTGATTAATGCACACATCACTCCCTAATAGTGTGACTAGCACATACATACATCACAAGCACAAATAGTTACTAACTAGGAGAAGGAAGAGATTAAAACCATCACTACAAGTAACTTCCCCTTCACTTGGATCTAATTTAACAATAAAAACAAGAGAACATACATGTTATATAAACATGGGAAACACACACAATCATTCCAATACCCCAATTCCAACACTAAACTCTAAGATGGGTAGATACTGGCATCCATCACCTGCATACCACTAGTGAAAGTTGCACTAGTACCGACATCTATGACTTGCATGCCACTGGTGAAATCCTACCTAAACCCTATGAAAATGTGTAGCTCATGGCATCTATCACCTGCATGCTATTGGTAAAATCTTGCTAACCCAATGATATAACCAAATACTTATTTAAGTAGAGCACTCTCCTTGACTCCTATCAAGCTAGAGCAATGATAAGCTTATATATAAGCATGTCATATAATGTATAATGTCAGTGATCATCATAGAAGGAGTGGAACAAACTATGTTCTAGGAGGTATTGCATACCTTCTACCTATGCTCTCATAGAACCCTTACTCCATCCATCATGTGATGCCAAGAAGTCAGCTCCTATATCAATCTCGATTCAACATTATGACATTTAAAAGTTATAAGGACAAGGATCTAAACATACTATCCTAGGGGTTTACACCTTCGGCTAGTTAATTAGGTAACACTTACCACACAAGGATCCATAACCCTATACACATGGTCTTATAGGTCTTGGGGTTTAAAAATACCAACATGCAAGTAACACATTGTACCCACAAGAGCTAGGTCACATATACATATCAAAAAACTCATAGAGCAATCTCAAAGGCTATTTACATCATTCCATTATTACTCAAAAATATAGTATTTATTCTAGAAAAAAAATCAAACCACACTAGTAATGTTATACAACATTCTACTTTTGAGTAATTAACATTTACATACATTACCTATCATAAAACTTAACATACAATTACCCACCCAAACAAATATAAAGGTAAGTTACACCATACCATGTTTGGTAATACTTACTATTACTTGTCCACATTCAACATGGGCAAGTATAAAGAATTACATCCTAACTCAACATTAATCTAGGCACATATTTAGAGTAGGCAATTCATCCACACATATCAAGAGTTGCTCACACCATCAAATCATAATGTCTTAATTAAATAAAACTATTAAATGCAAAGTTGGTAGGTTTCTCATAACACATTTATAAGCCTATCATGACTAAGTTTATCATACCCTTATTTCTTAGAAGAAATATACCTCTATAGGGTCTTAAGGATAACATATACCTTCCTACGCTTAATATTAAGCCCAGATAGAAAACTTAGTGTTAATCACAAAAAAATCCAATAATCTTAGTCCCAACGAGTCTAGAGGCATTCTCATGCATTGAAATAGAGAATGACCATGAAGAAAATAACTCTATAAGTTCATCAAGATTACAGTAGATTGTGGAAGCTAAACTCCAAAAATCTTGGAGTAGGTAAGCTTGATGATACTGGAGTGCCTTTTATCTTCTCAGGCCTATATAGATAGGACTTATTAATACGAAGGTAAGTTCATATCTTTTTTATGTAGTTTCACCATCAAGTTGAAACATACCAAAGGGAGAATGTTGATCAAGTTTAGAAAGACCTCATACCTTAGAGTCATTCCCTAAACCCCTCCCTTATGAACTTGGGGTCTAGGGGCATCCTTCACCTATGAACTACCTACATACCCACATTCAAACAGGATCAAAGTCACATGTAGCTCTCCTCACCTTAATCTCTTAGGGAACACAAACATAGATTCTTATACCTAGGGTTTACTAACCACTCAAATAACATTCCACTTAGAAGTGAAAAGATTAAATACTATAGGAGGAAAATAATAGAAAGAATTAAAAGCCTACAATATAACAAACCGTCATTTACCATAGTAGTGTGCAGGAATTAACATCCTATCAAGTTTTACTTTCCTGCTCTGCAACTGTGACTACTTTCCTGCTCCTTTTGATTTTGAATTTTTCCATGGTTGTTGAGGACCTAGGGGGTCCCCCCATCCCTCCTATCACCTCTCCTTTAGTTTGGGGTAGCCCTGGACTTTCTTCAAGAGATGGTTTTGTCCCCAAGTTTCAGGATAGTTTGCAGGACCTCTCTGGTCATGTGACTTTCGACAAGGCTTTTGATTCCTTTGGCCACGTGCCACATGACAAGGTTTCAGGTTCTAAGGCTTGGAAGAACACCCTCTAGGGGGAGGATTTGGAGGGCCCATGGGCTTTCCCTCAAATTCATGAATCCGTGGATGGGTCGGCGATTAAGTTCCTAGACATTACTATGAATGGGATTGTTTTTGCTATGGAGAATGCCTTGGTGGGAAATTTTTTTTCCTTCAGACCCAATATCAATCTACTTAGGAAGTGGGTGACTACCAAATGGAAGGTGAAGGGAAGTGTAATAGTGAGTGCTATGGTTGGAGGGATGTTTCTCTTCAAATTTACCGCTAGGGAAGACCTTTCCTCTGTCCTAGTGGGGAGTCTCTTAATGTATGGAAAGAACAACCTTTCTCTCTGCAAGTGGAAGTTGAGCTTCGATGCTGTTGCCAATCTCAATAGAACTATTCTTGTTTGGGTCAGACTCCCAGGCCTCCTATTGGGTATTGGGATGAGGAGATTTTCATATGGATAGCTAACTCATTTGGACACTTCATCACGCTTGACAGCACAACCAAGAACAAATCCAGGTTAGTGTTTGCTAGGATCTATGTTAGTGTTGATATTAACAAAGTTCTTCCTAAAAATATTACTCTAGAATCCAAGTTTGGCCAATGGGTCCAACCCAATGAAAACTCTACCATCTTTTGCCAAAATTGCAATAAGAAAGGACATCTTTTCTCCCAGTGTAAGGCCAAAAAAATTCCCTTAGAACTAGAGATTCATGCTACTGATACTGAGGAAGAGTGCCCCTTTAAGGATGAGATTTTGAACATTATCAATTCTCCTCTAAAAGGTAAGGACAATGCTGATTTGGTGGGAAAAAATAATTTCCTTACCCTGGAAGTTCTGAAGGTTTTGGGCCCTCCTAGGCTTAAAGAGCCTGAGACTAGCCTCTCCCAAAAGACCCCCGATCTCTCCAAGGTGGGGAACAACACTCTCCAATAGGATGGTGGGCTAGAAGAGGGTGACTTACACCAAGAAGAAATCCCTAGAAAGGAAGTGTAGAAGAGAAGGAGGGGATGACTACGAGGAGTCTGGAAGGCTCTTCAATTTTCAAAAGATTAGGAAGCCCAAACAAAATGGAAGGCAACAGTGGTGCCACCCAGGGGATCCCTCCCCCTAGAAGTAAAACACTCTCTCTAACTCCTGGTACAAGTTCTAGTGTCACAGACTCTGAAGGTTGGACCACTGCAAGGAGGAAAGGGAAGGGGTATATTAAGAAGGCTATTGATGTGGGGGTAGATACTAAAATGGGTAGGCCCTCACAGTGGGAAACTAGACAAAAAGTAATTAGCAAGGAAATTGCAATGAGAAGATAGAGGACCTTGGATATTGGCTCCAAGAAGGCCCCAAACAAGTGAGAATGCTCTCTTGGAACATCAGGGGGCTCAAAAACCCTCGCAAATAGTTCTTTGTCAAGAACTGCATCTATGATAACAAAGTGGACATTCTTATGCTCCAAGAAGTCAAGATGAAGGGTGATGGGTTCCAATCCATTGCTAAGAGTATTTGGCCTAATGCCAATTACTTTATCTATGATGCCTCTGGAGTCTCTAGGGGTATAGTCACTATGTGGAACAACAAGACTATCAAAGGAAGCTTTATTTAAAAGAATAAAAACTATCCTACTGTTAGAATTGAGTCTAATAGTAAACCTTGGAACCTTGTAAATATATATTCTCCTAACCAAAGGGGCCCTATAAGATATTTATGGGATAACCTTTCCTCCCTAATTGCTATGGACAACACTAGCTACTGGATGTTGGCTAGGGACTTTAACACCCCCTCTTCCCCTCAGAAAATAGTGGTGGTATTCTGGACTACACTGATAGCATGGTGAACCTGATAGATTTTCTAAACAAAGAAGGCCTTATGGATATTGACATTCAAGGACACCGATTTACTTGGTCTAACCAGAGATAGGGAAGAAACTTGATTCAAGTCAGGTTGGATAGGGTCTTAGTCTCTTCGGGATAGGATTTCATCAGTACTTCCTCTTTGGAAGCCCTTCCTAGAACTACTTCAGACCATAACCCCCTCCTAATTTCTTGGAGAGATAAAGATGTTAACGGACCATTCTCTTTTAGGTTTGAAATTATGTGGACCTAGCATCCTAAGTATAGGGACAAGTTAGCCAGTTGGTGGAATGTTTCTATCCAAGGTACCCCCATGTTCAAGCTAGCTCAAAAACTTTTCATGGTTAAGAACAAGGTTAAGGGGTGGAAAAGGCACACCTTTGGCAATATCTTTAATAATAAAAAGAGGATCTCTACTAAACTGGGAGATATTCAAAAATAGATGGAGGAAGGAGACAATTCTGAGGATACTGCTAAGGAAGAAGAAGTTTTGAGAAAGGAATGGAAAGAAATACTTTTAAAAAAGAAATCTATTGGAAGCAGAAATTGAGGGTGCAGTGGTTTCGTGAGGGGGACATGAACACTTCCTTCTTTCACCAGTCTACTATGAGGCATAGGAAAAGAAATGGTATTACTAGACTTATGGATGATAAGGGAATCTTGGTGGAGTTAGACTTTCGGGTGGGACAGGTTGTTGCTTCTTATTTCCAAAACTTCCTGGTTGCCCAGGAGTGTAGGTTCAACTAGGAGCTTATTGACATCATCCCTACTTACCTTAATGAAGAGGATAATGCTCAGCTTGGTAAATTGGTTACTAAGAAGGAGGTTTGCTCTTATCTGTTCTTTATGGGTGCTTTTAAGGCCCTGGGGCTAGATGGTTTTCCCCTTGCTTTTTTTCAAGAGTTTTGGGATATTGTGGGTAAAGATGTCACTGAGGCGGCTTGTGACTTCTTCAAGACTGGGAAGCTATTGAAGAAACTCAATCATACCTTTATTACTCTTATTCCTAAAAAATCAGACCCTATATGTATGGGAGACTTTAGACCCATTAGTCTATGTAACACCATCTATAAGATATTGTCTAAGATCTTAGCTTCCAGACTTCAACCCATTCTTAATAGACTTATCATCAGCAACCAAAAGGGGTTAGTTCTGGGTAGACATATTACTGATGTAGCCATATCTACTCATGAAATTATACACTCCTTGAAAATAAGTAAATTACCTGGAATGGCTTTTAAGCTTGACATATCAAAAACCTACAATAGAGTGGCATGGGAGTTTCTATTCAGAATTTTAGAGTAGATGGGCTTCCAAGGAAAATTTTTGTAGCTCATAAAAATATGTGTCACCTCTAGTAGGTTCTCTGTCCTAGTGAATGGCATCCCTAGGAGATTCTTTAATATTTGAAGAGGCTTAAGGTAAGGGGACCCCTTATCCCCTTACCTCTTCATTCTTATGGCTGAAGTCCTTAGTAGAAGCTTCCTTAACTTTGTAAACTCCAAGGAGATTAGAGGCATTAAACCAGCTTCAACAGCTAACCCAATGGCTATTCAACAATTTGTGGATGACACTATTCTATTTGGGTCTGCTTTGGTGGTTGAGGCTAGGAAATGGAAACAAGGTTTACAAGATTATGCTACTTCGATTGGCCAATGCATCAATGATGACAAAATCTAGGTGTACTTCTTCAACACTCCTATGGAACTTCAACAAAAGATTATGGCGATTCTTGGTTGTTCAAGTGGTGTGCTCCCTGGTACTTATTTGGGTCTCCCCTTTACAGTTAAGGATTTTTCTCCTAACTATTGGAACTCAATGCTAGAAAGGATTTAGAAGAAATTGGTAGGGTGGAAAGACAAACTACTAAGCCAAGATAGTATGTATCAACTTCTAAAGGCCTCTCTACAAGGTATTCCTATGTACTTTCTGTCCCTTTTCAAAATTCCCAAGTACATATCTGAGAAGTTTGAAATAATCCAACAGAACTTCCTATGGACTGGGGTGGAAAATAAAAAGAGACTGGCTCTGGTTGTTTGGGACAAGGTGTGTAGGATGAAGCTCTAGGGAGGCCTGGGAATAAGAAAGATCAACCTACTTAATAAAGCCCTTATTGCCAAAATTGGATGGAATCTTTTAATGGGTGAAAAGGAATGGGGTAGTATCATGAAAGCCAAGTACTATGAAAACCTGATTCCTGAGAACTATTTACATTCCCCTTGCCTCCCCAAAGGTTATGTCATCTGGAACAATGTGATAAAATGTAGATATGTGCTTCTGCAGGGCATCAAGTAGAAATTGGGAGGCGATAGAACTATAAGATTCTGGGAAGATAGCTGGTATAAAGGGGGGTCGTTAAATAGATTTTAGAATGTCCAAGGTTTGGTCAATTTGGTTGTTTCTCTCTTTGGAAGAATGGCTTGTGATTATATCCTTCCTCGTAGAGGGGGATGGAAACTGTTGTTAGAGTATTATCATGGCATGTTTGACCTCATTCAGAAAGTAGATGAGATTCAACTCTCCCTTAGAGAATGTAGAATTCCCATCTTACCACAGAAGGATAAAATGTTGTGGACCAAGGAGAGGTCTAAGATTTTTACTGTTAGATCCACATATAACCTCTTTATGCCTCAGAATGATGATAATCTATGGAGGAAGGTTTGGAATCATAATCTTATACCAAAAATTAACCATTTTTGGTGGTTGGCAGTGCAAAACAAAATCCTAACCATAGATAAATTTCAGCTTAGAGGATTCCAAATACCTAACATGTGTACTCTCTCTTTAAAGATGAAGAAACTGTCTCTCATTTCCTTCTGCACTATGATTTTTCATGGAAGGTTTGGAGTCTGGCTATGACCAATCTGGGAATTCTGTGGTGCTTGAATGAAGACCTACCTGCTCTCATAAGGTCCTGGTTCTCTCCTCTCTTCCACCCTATTTGTAAAGAAATTTTGGCTCTAATCCCTCCCATTTTGAATTGGGGCCTTTGGAAGGAGAGGAATAATAGGCTCTTTCGGGAAAATTCTAAAAACCCTAAGGAGGTTTTTTATATGATTACCAAAATCCTATATGATAACCTCTCTAATAGTACTTTGATTGCTATTGAACATCCTCCCAACAATTTGGAAGTTAGTATCATAAGGAAGTGGAGCATTTTGACAAGTATTTGCAGGATGGATGACACTAGGATAAGAGCTCATGCTAACACTAAATGGTCCCCTCAGTGGGTTGGTCCAAACTCAACTTTGATGGTGTTGCTAAAGGTAACCCTAGGTTTGTGAGTAGGGGAGGTGTTCTAAGGTCTGACAAGGGTGCTTTCTTGGGGTTTTTTACTCGGGGCTTGGCAAAAACACTAATAATGTGGCAGAGGCCTCAGCCCTCCTCTAGGGCCTCAAAATTGCTTTGGCAATAGGCATCAGTCAACTAGTGGTTGAAGGTGATTCTAAGCTCATTATTGAAGTTGTTAAAGACAAAGCCAGGGTTAGTTGGTAGATTGAAGATGTTATTCATGATATTAAAACTTTGCTTTTAAGTTTCAAAGGTAATGAAGTTGTCCATATCTATAGAAAAGGCAATAAAGTTGCGGACCTTATGGCTAACCTTGGGATTAATCTCTACCCATTCAGGTGTTGGAGAAACATCTCTATTCTTCCCTCGAATGTTAGAATTAGCAATCAAAAGGAGGCGGCTTCCTAAATATTCATGGATTTTTACACCCTTCTTTTTTCTATTGTTAGTACCTTTTTGCCATTCCCTCATTATTTGGGGTGGCATGTGAAGGATGATGTCATGGTCATGACAACTCACTTGCCCCAATTGAGCTAGACTTTAGAGTTCCAAGTGGACAGTTGCCAACACAATGACCCTCATGAGCCATCACCTTCCTAGATTTGCAGGTCTTTTCATTCCTTGTTGGTCATTCTGGTTGTGGTGAGCCCACACAAGCCATATAATGAAGAAAATTATGTCCTAAACAAGTTAGGGATTTGGAAGGACATTTATGATTATTCAGGGTGCACGGCTTGCATTTACTTTAATGAGTATCAGTTTACTTCCAGATTGTTTGAAAAAACCCTGTTTCTTGCCAAGCTTTGTTGCTGCATCCCCCATTGTTAGTTTAGTAAGTTTAGAAGGATGGGCAGTGACAAGGTGCGTACTGAGTTGATGTCTTGCAGTGAGTTTAAGGAAGACTTGCAGGTTTGGAGCATTGCCTATGAGGGGGGGTATGCCGCTCCTTAAATGCTTGACTGGTTTTGACGAGAACTTATCTATGATCCATTTTTCTATGTCATGGGATGCAAAAAGGAGGGTGAGGGTTGGTGGTGTGTAGTTTTTTGTTTTAGAGGAGTTAATTTCCAATCCCACGAGCCTACAATGTAAGGGAAATAGGTTGAAAAAGAAAACTAAGCTCCAAGACCTAGAGGGGCTGAAGCATTTCTATCGGGAAGACAAGAAACGAGTCAGATTGTAAGTTGGCTTTGAGTGGGACATCCTGGTTAACCCCTAGGACAAGGTATGTTACCTCATTATAATTTTTTTTACTCTCGAAGTTCATTATAGGTGCTTCTACCATTACCATTTCTCTTTGTTAAACCATTTTAGACATAAAATGCAGGTAAATTTCCCTTTCTACTTGCTTTCTAGCCTTGAAGCTTCTGTTAAGCTGACAGGAAAAACCCATGAGGGTAATTCGGCTATGGTTGTGGTTCCCCTAGATCAGGGTCTCATATTCCATCTGTACCAATTTCATTTGCCCCTTTGCCCTATTTAACCCCCTAAAGCTAGCCTTGTCAAAGATAATACCAATGATGATTCAGATGATAATATCCCTCTCAGTGTCAAGTTTGGCAACCCCTCCAAATTGAAAGCCCCATCTCTTGCTTCTATTGAACACACTAACCCTACTAACCCCCCCTCTAATTCTCCTATTGTTCCAGGTTCTAGCCCCCTCATCATGTTGGACACCTCTTCCCCTAGGGACCAACATTCTGGCTAGACCCCTATGTCAGTTTCTGGGGGTGGGGATGGGTCCCATGGCCAATCCCATAAATAAGTTGCTGAGGGCCTTTGTGGGTTGAGAAGTTGCCCTCCCCCCAGAGGAAATAAACACAAAGGCTTTCAAAGCCATCCTAGCTTTGCCAAAGGTGGTAAGAAGAAAGCCAAAAAAGGTGAAGTGGATTTGAGGAGTGTGGAATTAGAGACGAAGAAAGGTTTGGATATTCCATATTAGTAGAAAGAGGTGGACATTGTTGATGTCAAGGAGAAGGTTGTGGGTAGGGAAAATACTGAGAGAAGACCTAGCATTCGCAGGTCGTCTAGGTTGGTTGGTGTGAAGCCCTAGGTGTTTAAAATAGTTGATTATTCCTCTATTTCTAATCATGATGACCCTGATAATGAAATGGAAATTAGGAAGGTTAAGACTACTTTAGTGCAGGAACAAGAAGGAACAAGCCAGTTTAACTCAATGAATAATTCATTTTATGACACTGAACAAGAGGAGATTGAGATTTTGGAGACCCCTGATAAGGAGGTGGAGAGTGCTAGGGAAGTTGAGTCTAACATGAAGCTTGTGTAGGAGCTTGATGATGTTAATTCCTGGCTCTCAATCATGGAAAATAAAGTTCAAGTGCTGGTGATCACTTGTTTGAAGGTCTTCCATAGGGAAGCTAGTACCTTTTCTATTTTGCAGGATGATCATATCACTGGCGATGATGCTGTGCTCAAGAACAAAGAGGAGTTGATCAAGTTGATTAAAGATGATTGGAAAGATCTGTTGCATTAGTATTTTTGTTTTATTCTCTGGTCTTATTTCCTATTTTGATATTGTTATGAACTTTTGCTGCCAGTCAGATGTTTCTATGTTTCTTGTGGCCTTTGGCTTGTTTTGCTTCCCATGGGGTTTTTTGTTATTAGGATCTACACTCGTGTTTGCAGCTTATCAGTACCAAAAACAAACCACCATTTACCAATACCCATTTTAAAACAAGGCCATAGCTCAATGAGATTCATTTACTACCATTGCATTGCCTAACAAGGTTTCTTTTAATGATTCCCATCAATTGGTAACCCTTAATAGTAGGCAAATGAACTCAACAAGGTTCCCAATATAGCAATCCTACACTGAAAATCTGCCACCTAAAGACACCAAGATCTTAGGCTTAGGCCTCTTATCCAATATTATTGTAACTCAACATAAACATACTAGAACCCTTACAAGTTCATCTCCTTCACATAGAGGCATGGTTGATCACCTACCAACCTATAATTCACTTTGTTTACATAGTCATATTGTGACTGATATCATATAATTATTAATTCTTACAAAGTTGAAGTATTCGTAAGTTTGAATATTTGTAGTAATCTATTGGAATAATTGACTTAAATTAGTTCTTTATGTGAGGCCTAGTTAGCATTATCCTAGATATTTGACTTGTTATTATATTTTGACGTGTGTGTGTAATGGACTTGGTTGATGTTGAGATTATGAACTATGGATATTATTATTATTTTGACTATGGAAAATAAATGCTTTATATTTCTGTTAGATATTTATTTATTTGAAATAATATGTTTATTCAGTAAAATAATGGATTATGAAATATTAAAGATTTTATGTTTTCTCAAAAAAAAAATTATTGTTTTGATAAGTTAGATTATGTGATTAATGGATGTTAGAAATGATAAAGTTAAATTACTTCAGCTATAAGTTTTATTTAAAAATACTGATATTTCTATGAGATTCTTGCAGGTAGAGTGGCCCAGGTTCCTTAAAAATTTGGAGACAAAATCCATATGATCTATTATTTAATTATTATTTCATATTATTTTGTAAGGGGGGTTTTGTGTCGAAAGTATGTGTTATTTTAGTATGTTTATTCGAATTAAAGAAGTATTTGTTTTATTTTGTGAAAAGGGAATGCAAAGAGTTTGGAAAAAAGTTTTATTTTAAAAAGAGGTAAATGTGAATCATTTTCCTCATTCTTGAAAATTAGAAGTGCTATAGCTTCTTGAATGGAAGGATCTTTCTTAATTTCTTGTTGTTGTTCAATGCTTTTTGTATGGGAAAAGAAGAGGATTTAGGGGTGAGAATTATGGCTTGAGCATGGATTGTTGGCTGGAAACAGGTTGTGTTGCATCTTGGTGAAATTAAAGGTCTGATCCTAACTTGGATAGCCAAGGTATGAATGTTTTCTTGTGAAACATCAATCTTCTATTATTCTGTGATTGTTGTATGCATGTGATGTGTAGGTTAATGTTTGTATGTTTGTGGGTTGGGTGTGAAAAAGGGAATTGCCTCCAACCCAATGGAGAGATTCCCTTGTGTGGGGTTAAGGATGGTGGGGAGACTCTTTTGAGGTTTTGTGGAGTTGGTGATGGTGTTGTGGCTGGTTGTGCTGGGAGATTGGGAGAATGAATAGGAGATTGGGAGAATGAGAGTTTGAGAGAATGAATGGGAGTTGGGAGAATGATTGGTTAGCTATGATAATGGGAGTAAAAGGGAGTTATAATTATGCCCCAAGAGGAATCCCCTTTCTTCCCCTTACCGAGAATCCATTTGCAAGTTTCCTTGTGAGTGAGACCATTGTCATTAGTTTATGTTCTGATTTCTTGTTTATTTGCTTTATGTTTGAGCATTAGGTTTTGTTTCTAGCTCGAGGGTGGACTGGAATCCTCAGTCCTATGGATGGGTGGTGACCAGGACTGAGCTACTCTATTTCAATGCATGCAGGTTTATGGAGAAATTGTTGATGAATGTCTACTGCTGAAAAAATTGGGTGTATGTGTATTTCTTATTGTACTATTATCCATGTCACTGATCTATGTTGTATGCTTGAATACTCAATTTTACAAATTATAAGAAGCTTCTATTTGAGAGAAAGGGATTACAGTATTCATCATTAGCGCAAGTAATTTACTCAGTTTCCTTTCAATACTGGATGTAATATTTTGTTATATACAACATAGTTTTGATACCTATGAGAATGCATATAAATTATAAAAACTTAATTCATAGTCATAAAACCATATTGAGAATGATTTAATTCAGATTGAAAAGATGTTGTCATTTCGATTACAAGTGAAAATTAAGATTTAAAATTCAATAAAGAATAATGGATATTGTTATTATTTAGATATTATAATTGTAGATGTATCAGTAAAAAGGGGTTATTATAGATTATATAATCGTTATCATTGTCTAAAGAAAGGTTTTAAATTTTGATTATATGAGTAACACATCATATATTTCATGCTTCACTTAATGATATTATTTTCTATGTATAATGTGATGATTGCTTTGAAGGGTATTCGATTTAATGATATGATTAAGCCTATGTATTTTCTTTTAATAGAAATATGTTAAGGAGTAGCCATGGTAGCCGTGGCTACCACAACTACCCACATATGCAAAGCGGCCAGCTAAAAGCTACTACAGGCCGTCGCTGCTATGTATATTAATGTTTGGCAGACTTCACACTATTTTCAATAGATGTTACTCTTATTTTAGTTACTATTATTACATACGTTTTAAATCATATTCTTTGCAATAGTTACAAATACTCATATATATATATATATATATATATATATATATATATATATGGTCTGTTTGAATATCTTTAACACTGTGTATGAATTTTATCCTTGGTGTCACAGATTAGGTAATAATGTGTAAATGAAATTATCTCAGGTAACTATTGTATTCTTAGAATCATAATTAAGATGATGAAATTCTTTGAATAAGTTATGATGTTATTGGTGTAAATGAGATATTGTGAAAATTGCAAGTAGTTGAATTCATGTATTACACTCAAATTCATAATATAATTTAGGTGTTCCAAAAACCATTAATATTATGATATCAAAACTAGCTTAGCTATAGATTCGAGCATTGCTAACTATTTATGGATAACCTTAGTTTGATAGGTTTACTTAATACATTGTTTAATAGAAATTTCTTTTTAGTTGAAGTTAGATCTCTGTAAAATTAATAAGTATATAATTTATAATGTATTCTTTGAATCAAATTGTTGCCGGCAAGCTTCTCTCTCATTGTTGTTAATTTGTCTATAGGGAGATTATAGATTGAGTGTAAGTGTATTTTCTTTCATCATCGTATTTCTTTCATTATCTCTCTGTTTTATTAAGTTATCAATGTACTTTTATGATGTTTATTTAAGGGAGGGCATTACATAGGTATCAAAGCACCATGTTGCAACACTTGGGAGCCTTGGGGTAAAATGTATTAGTAATGTAAATCCATTTTTGGTGTGTAGCATGTTTCCTCGACAAGGACATAGTCATTCTGCACCAGATCTTCCAAGGAGCCGATCGATCATGGGCCTCAAATTCTTCAGGTCTTGCAAAACTTTGTAAATGTTATTTAGGAGAGACTTCCTTTTCCTAATAATCAAGGCCAACATCATTTAGAAGGGCAACATTCTATTCCCCGAGAGCATAGTAAAAATCCCCATCGGGGAGGTGCAGAGCATTCTGAGGAAGGAGAATTAGGGCATTATTCACCACCTCGTCGTAGCACTTGAGCAGAGAGGGAGACTTCCATTGATGTAGATATGTTGATTCAATATTTTATTAGACTTCAACCACAACACTTTTCCAATTCTACTAATGGATTAGAGGTAGAATCTTGGTTGATTAGTCTTGAGAAATGTTTTGCACTGAAAACCTATAGGAGTAATCTTAAGGCTAGATTTCAAGGTGATACCATTGGGGTCATATGATATAATTTTAGGTATGGATTGGATGAATACTCATGAGGCCAAATTAGATTGCTGACACAAGTCTGTAGAGAGTTTAGATGATATGGGCAAAAAGGTGGTAGTCTCAGGAATTAAGAGACCGACATCGCTTAAGATGACTTCAGCCATGTAGCTCAAGTGATGTATGAGAAAATGATGCCAATTCTTTTCCATTTCCATTAGTGACCAATCAAAAGACAAGCCAGATACTTCCTTAGATGATCATCCTATTCTTTGAGAGTTTGCTGATGTATTTCCTTCTCAACTTTTTGGGATGCCGCCGTGAAGGGAGATTGATTTTCATATCGACTTGGTTCTAGGAGCACAACCTATTTCCAAGTCTCCTTATAGAGTGAAAATGCAAGAACTTTAGGATCTCAAGCTACAGTTGGAAGAACTTTTAGAGAAAGGTCATATCCATCCCAGCATATCTCCTTGGGGTGCATCTATGATTTTCGTAAAGAAGAAGGATGGAACTCTTCGACTATGCATAGACTACAAACAACTAAATAAGTTCACCACAAAGAATCGTTATCCTCTGCCAAGGATAGATGACCTTTTCGACCAGATTCAGGGAGCAAAGATTTTATCTAAAATAGATCTCAAGTTTGGATATCATCAGTTAAGAATTGTTGAAGCTGACATCCATAAGATAGTGTTTCGCACAAGATATGGTCATTATGAGTTTATTATTGTTCCTTTTGGTTTGACTAATACCCCAATAGTCTTTATGAGCCTGATGAGTGGCGTCTTTTAGACTTTTCTATATCAATTCGTGGTAACCTTTCTAGATGACATTTTGATCTATTCTTGCACCATGGAGGAGCATAAGGAGAATTTGTGGCAGGTGTTGCAATGCCTAAGAGAGAATCAACTATATGCAAACATTTCTAAGTGTGAATTCTTCTAGACAAAAATCCAATATCTAGGGCATATTATTTTAGGAGATGGTATCTCAATGGATCCCTTGAAGATTTAGGCTATTTTGGAATGGCCTTCTCCCACTAACGTAGCAAAGGATAGGAGTTTAATGGGTTTAGCTGGTTACTACAGAAGGTTCGTGGAAGGTTTCTCTAGGATTGTTCATCCAATTACTTCTCTCCAAAGGCAAGGTAAAAGATTTGATTGGTCTAAATAGTGTGAAAGAGCTTTTCAAATTTTAAAGGAGAAACTCACCAGTGCACCTATTTTAGCCATTCTAGATCCTACCGGTGATTTTTTGGTTTGTACACATGTGTCGATTGAAGGTATTGGAGTTGTTCTTATGTAGGAGGGTCATGTAATCGCCTTTGAGTCTCACAAATTGAGGATTCATGAGCTCAACTACCTGACACATGATTTAGAGATGGCTGCAGTGGTTCTTGCCTTAACCGAATGGTGACATATTCTTCTTGGGCATAGGTTTGAGTTGTAATCTAACCATCATAGTTTATAGTACATCTTCACTCAGCCTAATTTGAATGTTTGGGAGTGCAGATGGATGGAATTCCTGTGTGAGTATGATTTTGAGAGATTCATTACATTAAGGGAAAGGAGAATGTTATGGCTGATGCCCTTAGCAGGCGACAACATGAATTGCTAGCTTTGACAATTAAGGTAGATCTCAGAGGATGTATTTTAGAGTTTTTACCTTAGGATAAATTATATCATGAGATTATTCAGTTCTAAGGTCCTTTGAAGGACCAGCTTGAGGGATATTCAGTTGATTTTGATGCATTGCTTCAACATCATGGGTGTATCTATGTTCCTCTTTTTGACGACCTTAGAGGATTAATTCTAGCTAAGGGTCACATAGCACCTTATGTGGCTCATCCTAGTGTTAATAAAATGCATGCAGATCTTCAGAAGTTGTACTTCTCGGTAGGGATACAGAAGGATATTGCAGATTTTGTCACTTGTTGTCTTGGGTGCCAAAGAGTAAAAGCAAAGAATCAACATCCGACTGGCCTATTGTACCCTCATGCTATTCCAGAGTTGAAATGGGATGTGATATCTCTAAATTTTAGTGTGGGTTTACCTTTGACTGCGCATCGGCATGATACGATTATAGTGACTATAGACAAGTAAACTATTGTGGTGCACTTTTCTCTAATGTTGTCTTCCTATAATGCCACTTTAGTAGCTAGAGTCTTTCTGCATGATATAGTTTGACTTCACAAAATTTTGAGGATGATTATCTTCGATAGAGAACCAATATTCACTTCATTCTTCTAGACTACTCTTCAGCAAGCTTTAGGTACTCAACTCAATTTCAGCACCACTTATTATCCAGAGACAAATGGTCAGACTAAGAGAGTGAACTAGGTTTTGGAGGATATGCTCAGGATGTATGTTATGGATCAGTAGTCTTGCTAGGAGGACTACTCGTATCTAGTAGAATTTGCTTACAATAATGGACATCATAGTTCACTTGGAATGACACCTTTTGAGGCTCTGTATGGTAGACCTTGTAGAACTCCTTTGAGTTGGGACTAGCTAGAGGATCGAGTTGCTATTGAACCTAAGCTTATTTGGGATATGGAGTAGTAGGTGATTCAGATTTGTGAGCAATTAAAGATAGTTCAGGATCGACAGAAGTAGTATGTCGTCGTTGACATCAAGAGAGTTGATCGAGAGTTCCAAGTTGGGGAGAGAGTTGTCTTGTGTGTGTGACCTCATAAGATCTCTATCCATTATGGAAAAGGCTCTAAGTTGTCACCCAAATTTGTTGGCCCTTTTGAGATCCTAGAGAGGATAGGCCCAGTTGCATATCACTTAGCCTTGCCACCCAGCCTGTCTCGTATCCATAATATTTTTCAGGTATCTCTACTTAAGAAGTATGTACCAGATTCTTCTCATATATTGGAGTGGGATGCTTTACATGTGGCATAGGATGGATAACTAACATTGGAACCAATTCACATCTTGGATCAATGAATGCTGGCCCTGCGAGGATGACAACTGGATTAGGTCAGGGTCCAATGGGACCCCTATGATGAGTCTTCTACTACATGGGAGGATACAGTCAAGATGAAATCCTTGTTTCCTTATCTTTTTGATAGCTTCCAAGAGGAAGCCTAATTCTAGAGGGGGAGAATGTGAGGCCTAGTTAGCATTATCCTAGATATTTGACTTATTATATTTTGACGTGTGTGTGTGTAATGGACTTGGTTGATGTTGAGATTATGAACTATGGATATTATTATTATTTTGAATATGGAAAATAAATGCTTTAAATTTTTGTTAGATATTTATTTATTTGAAATAATATGTTTATTTAGAAAAATAATGGATTATGAAATATTAATGATTCTATTTTTTTGCAAAAAAATAAATAAATATTATTGTTTTGATATGTGAGATTATGTGATTAATGGATGTTAGAAATGATAAAGTTAAATTGCTTCAGCTATAAGTTTTATTTAAAAATATTGATGTTTCTATGAGATTTTTGAAGGTAGAGTGGCCCAGGTTCCTTAATAAATTGGAGAGAAAATCCATATGCTCTATTATTTATTTATTATTTCATATTATTTTGTAAGGGGGGTTTTGTGTCAAAAGTATGTGTTATTTGAATTAAAGAAGTATTTGTTTTATTTTGTGAAAAAAGAATACAAAGATTTTGGAAAAAGGTTTTATTTTAAAAAGAGGTAAATGTGAATCATTTTCCTCATTCTTGAAAATTAGAAGTGTTGTAGATTCTTGAAAGGAAGGATCTTTCTTGATTTTTTGCTGCTGTTCAATGCTTTTGTATGGGAAAAGAAGATGATTTGGGGTTGATAATTATGGATTGAGCATGGATTGTTGGCTAGAAACAGGTTGTGCTCCTTCTTGGTGAAATTAGAGGGCTGATCCTAACTTGGACAATGAAGGTATGAATGTTTTCTTGTGAAAATTCAATGTGCAGTTATTATGTGATTGTTGTATGCTTGTGATGTGTAGGTTATTGTAAAAAAATTTGTGTTGTTATGTTCGTATGTTTGTAGGTTGGATGTGAAAAAGGGATTTGCCTTCAAGGCAGTGGAGAGATTTCCTCGTGTGGGGTTAAGGATGGTGGTGAGCCTCTTTTGGAGTTTTGTGGAGTTGGTGATGGTGTTGTGGTTGGTTGTGCTAAGAGATTGGGAGAATGGGAGTTTGAGAGAATGATTGGTTGGCTATGATAATGTGATTAAAATGGAGTTATAATTATGCCTCAAGAAGAATCCCCCTTCTTCCCCTTACCGAGAATCCATGTGCGGGTTTCCTTATGAGTGAGTCCATTATCATTGGTTTATGTTCTGATTTCTTGTTTATTTTCTTATGTTTGAGCATTGGGTTTTGTTTCCAACTTGGGGGTGGACTAGAATCCTCAGTCCTATGGATGGGTGGTGAGTAGGATTGGGCTGCTCTATTTCATTGCATGTAGGTTTATGGAGAAATTATTGATCAATGTCTACTACTGAGAAAATTGGGTGTATGTGTATTTCTTATTATACTATTATCCATGTCGTTGATCTATGTTGCATGATTAAATACTTAGTTGTATAGATTATAAGAAGCTTTTGTTTGAGAGAAAGGGATTATAGTATTCATCATCAACTCAAGTAATTTACTCAGTTTCCTTTCAATATTGGATGTAATATTTTGTTACATACAACATAGTTTTGATACCTATGAGAATGGATATAAATTATAAAAACTTAATTCATATTCATAAAACCATATTGAGGATGATTTAATTCAGATTGAAAAGATACTGTCATTTCAATTACAAGTGAAACTTAAGATTTAAAATTCAATAAAGAATAATGGTTAATGTTATTATTTAGTTATTATAACTGTAGATGTATCAGTAAAAATTGGTTATTACAAATTATATAATTGTTATCACTGTCTGAAGAAAGGTTTTAAATATTGATTATATGAGTAATGTATCATATATTTAATGTTTCACTTAACGATAATTATTTTTTGTATATAATGTGATTGTTGCTTTGAATGGTATTCAATTTAATGATATGATTAAGCTTGCATATTTTATTTTAATACAAATATGTTAAGGAGTAGCCATGGTAGTCGTGGCTACCATGGCTACCCACAACTTATCTGTGGGAGCCATGACTCCCACATATGCAGAGCGGTTGACTATGGACAGCTAAAAGCTGCCACAGACCATCACCACTATGTATATTAATGTTTGGCAAACTTCAAACTATTTTCAATAGATATTACTCTTATTTTAGTTACTATTATTACATGGGTTTTAAATCATATTCTTTGCAACAGTTACGAATGCTCATTAGTGTGTGTGTATATATATATATATGTTCGAATATCTTTATCTCTGTGTATGAATTTTATCCTTGGTGTGGCATATTAGATAATAATGTGTAAATGAAATTATCACAGGTAAGTGTTGTATTATCATAATCATAATTAAGACAATGAAATGCTTTGAATAAGTTATGATGTTATTGGTGTAAATGAGATATTGTGAAAACTACAAGTAGTTGAATTCATGTATTACACTCTTAAATTCAAAATATAATTTAGGTGTTCCAAAAACCATTAATATTATGATATCAAAACTAGATTAACTATAGATTCAAGCATTGCTAAATATTTATGGATAACCTTAGTTTGATAGGTTTACTTAATACATTATTTAATAGAAATTTCATTTTAGTTGAAGTTCGATCTCTGTAAAATTAATAAGTATATGATTTATAATGTATTATTTTGAGTCAGATTGTTTCCAACAAGCTTCACTCTCATTGTTGTTAATTTGTCTATAGGGAGATTATAGAGTGAGTGTAAGTATATTTTCTTTCATCATCGTATTTCTTTCATTATCTCTCTACTTTATTACGTTATTAATGTACTTTTATGATGTTTATTTAAGGGAGGGCATTACACCTTACAACCCCTTTTAGATTTCCCACCAAGTACAAAATGCTACCTTTATTAATCTCAACATATAAGTAAATTATCTATCTCCTCATTCTAACACTTATATGATCTAGGGTTGATTATGTCTATGCATTTGACTCAATCAACCCTAGATACTACTTATATCTAGGTTATCAAACGAAGGCCAAGTTCAATTATCACCCAATTCCATTCCAATACTTACTAATATTTCTAGAAGAAAATTCATACACATAAATATACATAACATCATAATCAACATAAAATATGTCCATTCATATCCAAACCTAGGATGTGTAGTAGATATCATATCTTCACAATGCAGTAGTTATGTAAAGCCTTGATATGGCCCTAAACAATGTCCTACTATATAGGAATAATTGATATAAAGTATCATAACTATATTATATTATAACATCTTTCTTGGTAGTAAGGTTTTAGGGGATACTAAATTAGGATCCATGATGATTTATCTCTTGATTCAATATCAACAACATCATCAATTTAAGTGGCCAAGGCCTTCCATTTAGTACACAATCATACCATAATCCCATACAACTATAATACCCTTCCTTTAAAATTCACATAATAGATCCCATATCAAGGTTCTTGTACTTAAGAGGTCTATAGAAATCATGCAATCATATAAAGCCTTTAACATCAAATTTGTCACCCAAAAGTATCAACTTGCAACATAAAAATATGAATAGAATGCAATTATAGTTCCCATAATGAGGTCATTATCACCTACATTATGAAGCAATCATAAGCCAAATCTTGTATTAAGCAAAGGAGGGAACAATGACACTAAAATAAATTTATTAAATCTATTCCAGTCTACAATAGCACTTGTTTGATGTATAATTACATAGTCTATTGGTATGTGGTGACTGATCATGCAAATACTGTACACTTGTAATGTATCCTTGCTGGGGTTCAGGGCCGGCAGCCCCCGGAAAAAAAAATTTCCCCTTTTTTGCATGTTTGGGGTTTGTAGTTATTTTTTGTTAACCGACAAAGGAAAAATGACTTTCTAAAACCCTAATTCTAGAAGCTTCCAAAAAGCTTGTTATAAGCGACTGGGATGTATGTTGCGGTATGGAATTCATGAGATTGTAATATGTTTTGCATTGGATAATAAAATCATTAGATGGATGAGTTTCTATGGATGTAGCCCATTTTGGGTAAACCATGTTAAAATTTTGTGTTGATCTCTTTTGTGTTATTCTTCATTGTTATATTTGAGTTATTTAATCTACATATAATTGTTAATGTTTATTGATCTGATCTACTTGAACCCTAACAATAGTCACCACTCAATGAATCACTATTACAGGAGACAACTAGTATCACTATGCCCCAAGGATAACCAGTGGTGTTTAAGAAAACAAATTATAACATGCATAACACTTCCATTATAAAGCATAAATCATCTGTGAATAATTATTATTCAGCCATTGAGTGGATAATTCAAATTTAGATACTATTTAGGAAGGTAATCATGAAGGGTACTTAGCTCTAGGGATAATGTGAACCTATTATTGATTTAGGCACTAAAATCTTCCCTCCCATTAGTGGTGTAATTTCCTTTGGTATGCATCTCACTCTTGCATCACTATTGTTATACGGAGACATAACTAGAATACTAGCCATAGCAATTGGTGCCTTGGATTTCATTATGAACTCTTAATCATCTCGCAAGACCTATTATTTCCTTGCTTTATTCCTAGTACAACATGCTTGTCATAAATAGAATCAATCAATCTACACCTAATTTCTTTCTTTTTTATCAACAGATAATTGTCCACTCAACAAACAAAAGCTTCAGACCTAGAAACTTGTAGCTACCATAAAATGACTCTGGATCTATTAAATTATGAATGAGAGTATGGATAAAACCAAAATTTGTGTTATGATAAAAGAATCTATTAACGACTTCGAGAGAGCTCATGTGATTGAGGAGGTGGCATAAAAACCTTCATGGTATGAACCATGATTTCACTGGTAGTGTGTTTATACCATTAGCCTATTGATTGAACTAATTCTATAGATGGTCATTTGGGTAGTAAGGAATTGATCTTGAGAAACAATTTGCATGCAATGATAGGACCTATAATTCACTTAGATTGCCAATGTTTTGAGAAATATTTCTTGTCCACAGGTTTCCTTCAAAGATGAGAAATTGTAGGTGGGAGAGCACACTAATGGAGGAGGGAATGGAGCCTGTAAGTTTGTCGTTAGCTACAGTAAGGTGGGTTAGGAATGAAAGGTAAGAATTTAAGGATGGAATGGATCCACTAATATTATTCATATTGTAAATAATGAGTGGTTGGAGGAAAGAGATGTTGAATATAGATTGGGACATCTTTCACTCATGTACACACTTTTATTGTTGTTGTATTTAGATAATATTGAGATGGACTAGTTGTTAGAAATGAAGGTGCAAACTGTACACAACAGAAATCTAATTCAAACCTTATTTATGCCTCTAAACAATGTAGAATCAATGGAGATTGCAACAGAAATAAAACTCACTACACAGTAATAACATGCATCAAGAACTGAACACATAAAACAATATGTAACTTGGAGAAAACCCTTTCAGGTAAAAAACTCCACCAAGAAAAGAGGCTCCAAGTTGTATTATCTTCAAATATATGAGATTACAATACATGCACTTCCTCTATTTCTCTAGTCTTCAATCCATCAATGCCTGTTACTCTCAACTTTGATAAAAACATAGTACAAATATCCTTATAAAAGGGGGTTTCCTTCTAAGGCAAGAAAACTGACATAATATCAACCACTAGATTTGTGACCTAATAATAAATGGTCTAGATTTACAATGATAAATTATAAATAAAATGTTGTTTTGGGGGTGTTGGCCCCGAACCCCTGCCGGGGAGTACAGTTTGAACCCCTCACCGGGGGGATGATCCCCCTGGACCCCTCGCAGGGGGGGAACCCCCTACGACCTACTGTTGTGGACGAGTTAGCGTCGAGGACCAGATATAAACATGTAACTCAAACAAGACCACTGCTGGTGAAACCTTTCATCCCTTATGGGTGATTTACAAACAATATTAGGAGTAATTAATTACATAGGATTTATAAGGTTGATGACACCTTAATCCTAACACTACTTTCCCAGTCTTGTTTTGGCAGGTGATGCCATTCCAATTGCAACAATTTTCCAAAACAACATCTCCCCATCCTCTTCCATTTTGTTCACATCTATCTATCCCTCTTTTCATGTAATCTTCTCCATTCTAGGTAGATCATTGTCTTTAAACTAATATTTAAATTTCATTGGACTCTCTACAATACTTCTCACTCCCCCCACCAAAGAAAGCATCTAAAAATAACACTCTTTATTTTTCCTCAATCCTCCAATTTCCTAACCCTTTAAACTATGATTCAAAGTGATTATGTGTGTCTTGTTACGGTCCCTACTACCTGAAAACATATTCAATGTGAAAAAGGGATGCCATGCCTCATAATGGCATGAAGATGACCTTCTTTTACCCATTCATATTCCATAAGTTTATCTCCTCCCATGCCCTTTTCTATTTGATGCATTCAAATCCCTCTTTGATGTGGTCGTTGGTGCATTAACCAATGACTATTTGTTTACTTTCTAATTATTATTTTGTTTTTCATCCACGTGGAAGACTCTTTCCATGAGGGTTATGATAATCAAAATTACTACAATAAAAAAAGATCTTATCCATTGAATTTACAATGATGTCATCAGTTTTTCTTTCAACTCACTAGATTTTTGTCAGTCACCGAAATTGGACTTTTTTTTTCATCAAGTAGATTTTCTCTACAAGTGAAGCAAATCCATAGTGAGCTCATGAAGAGAACTCAGAAATTGAACCTCCAAAATGCTCAAAACATAATGTAGATTGAAAGAAGCACTACATTGAAAATAGCAAGAGACATGTCATGGAAGTTTGCAATTGCCTCTAACCTAGAACACATCTAAAAATTTACTATCATGCAAGTGACTTTTAATTCTTCATCCTAGTTGATCTTCTCAATCAATTTGAGAACAATAGGATGGCTCAAACCCTTATCTAGAAATTCTAAAAAATTATAATTCTATACCATCCATCCTCTAGCAACACGTCCATAGGAACAAAGATAATTTGAATCATATCATAGTTGTTGTGTATAGAGCATTTATGATTTCTAATATGTGCTATAGAGTATCATTGGTGTTAAGGAATATAATGACAAGTCCATAAAAGATTAGATTCCAAGTGATTTGCATCATGGGATTAATTGTTACTTTTCGGTGAGTAGATGATGCCAAAACATGTCAATGTTTGTGCTTTATGGAGGTTGACAATGAATTAAACCTTAGTTAGCAATGGTCAGTAGGAAAAAAAGAGATCAAACAAAGGTTGTTGTAGACAACAACAAAATAATCAAAACATATTAAAATTCTACAAGAAACATCTAACAAATTCTATAATGTCCTCTAAAATTATCAATGTGCCCATTCAACCTATGGGTCCAATTTCTAGTAATACATATAACCACGTGTTTAATTTAATATAATACAAATGGGATAAAGATTTACTATTTGGAAGTCTATGTTTTCTCCCCAGGATTTGTCTAAAAGAGTAAATGCTATCAAATCCCTGCGGGTGGTGGCGAGGTGGTCACAACCGCTAGTTGTCTTGACTTGTTGCTCTTCCCTTCTCACTGGTCAAAAGAGATCTTGTAGCCCAACTGAGCACATGGAAGAAGGTGAAATTATGCCGATGAAATAGTAAAATATTCAACTTAGCTTCCAAATTGTAATCTTTCAGGTAGATGAGGCTTTACTACAAAACATTTATTCTACTTTAGAGGGTATGAATAATGAGGAGAAGACCCTCGACACCCATTTATGAATTGTATTTCTTGTAATGTTCAACATGTAATGCCCCCTCATTTTTGACTTGTGATAGTTGTTAGTTCTACATTACTCTGTGTTTGAACTGAGACAGTTGTTAGTTCTTCCATTGTATCTAGATAGTTCTGAGACATTTGAGTTATTAGGCCTATGGTTTATGCTTATTTTGATCGTGATAGACTATGTTTGACTGATTTAGTTCAGACATGTGGTATGAGTTTATGATGACATTATTGTTATTCTAGTTATGATGAGATAGACATGTTTAGTGATGATTTAATATTATCATGTTTTATGTATATGATTTTTAAATAGAAATGGTTATGTTTTTGTTTCAAAGTAGGGACAGTGTAGTACTACTCGGTCCAAGCACCCTACTATGTTGTGATTCTCTGACTCTGTGTGTTCAATATTTATGCAGTTGTTCATATACAACCATTGTTCTTATGTAGGTTACAGGTACTGGACCTTGACTCCACCTGACTTAGCAGGTCTAAGCAAGCCCTACACCATGGATAATGTTGATGGAGATAACATCAAGTTTATCCGCTAGGTCAATTCAACCTTATGTTTGATGGTGGTCAGGTGGTTTGTAAGTTTATTGTCAGATCATTGTTAGGTCAGCCTGTGTGTAGTCTTGTATGCGTAAATGATCTTTAATATTATAATGTTTTATTGTTAAATATTATAGTATTTTTTTGTGTCGTAAAATTGAAATATTCTTGGAGGAAGCTAATTAAATAAATTATAATGCTAAATCAAGTAATTATTCTTATGTTGTAAATATTTTTATGTGGGTCAAAGTTTCATTTTAACTCATTATTATTCATAGTTAAGTATTATATTTTTGTGGGATTAATAACAAGGCAGTAGTGGTCATTTATGATTCCAGAATGGGGAATCTCTGTGAATAGTAAAAATTTAAAAAAATTCAAGTAAGAGCATTCACGGGAGAGGACTTGGTGTGAGTGGGTATTTATGACTAAGACCTTTTTTTTGTTCAGGGAAATTGTTGGGAGGCATGATTCAAAGGGTTGTTTCGGAGGAAGGAGGAGAAGTTCTGAAAGTGGATTCAATTTTTGGAGAATGATTAGTATGGGTATGTATTATGAATTTCTATATTTTTGTCTCTATTATGCTATGAGGAATTAGATTTCTTTGTTGTCTAGTTGTTCTAGCATGGATTTGATCTATATTTCTCCCTTGTTATCTTTGTAAACTTCTTGCCACTCCTTGTATGCTCTTTTACAAGGACTTGGCAAAACTTTTAGCCTGCAAACCATCTATGCGACTCTAGACCTCTTCCTCAGATGGGTGTAAATAAAATCTTCATCTTGAAGTTCAATTTTGAGCAGGTCGGTTCTTGTTTCCTTTTCTTCGAAAACCTCTTTTACCTACTGTTATTTCCACTAAGCCTTTGTACACTTGCAAGTCAGTTTTTCTTTCCTGATGTGCATCTTGTAGGAACCATAGTCCTTCTATCATCAGTTGATTCCTAAGCACCAACATGTTTGTTCTTTACCATGGTTCAATTCAACAAATCTTTGCCTCGAATGCTCCATTTTATTTTCTTGTCAGTTGCTCCTATGTAGTAACTTACCAAATAAAAATAAGAGAACTTTGTTGCAAATCAAATTTCTTGGCTCTGGCAAAATCTTGTAAAATTTACCTTAGCTTTGTTTGTATGGTGCTGTTGCTTCCTATCTTAGATCTGTTTCCCAATTCCCCTCCAAAATATTATTAATGCTTGAGAACAAGATGATGGCTGCCATGCTTCTCCCTAAATCTTTATATCTCCTTTTCGCTGCTAGAATGTAGAAGAGTGCAAGACCTTGCAAGGGTTCGCTGAGTTAGATGTGAAACCATTTGTGTGTATCTTTGTCTTGAGTGCCGCCGCATGGCTATCTATTGGATTATCCTTCCCTCTCGTCAGTGCCTAGAACTCCACTAGATGGGTTGATATTTGCCCTTACTTGTAAAGAGTTTTCGGCATTGAAAAAAGCTTGGTGTCTCAGTTGTAGAGAAGAAACCTTATTTCTTTCATTTATCTTTCATGTCTTTCAGCCTACCATCCATCGTGCTTTGTTAGTTGCCATGTAGAAGATTTAGAATTCAGTCTAAGCCTACCAAATGCCTCTGCATCGATTAAATGAACCATGTCTCTACAAATGCTTCCTTTTAGAGCCGCTTTGTTGACAAACCAATTTTCACTCCTATCCTAGTCTTTCCTTAGGCCACAGTCCTTAAGCCTTTTGCTCATCTTGTAGTCAGCATGCATTGCATTCATTAAATTTTTCACCCAGAGGAATGTGTAGTGTTGCTAGTAATCCTCTATCTCTTAAGCGTGTATTTGTATTGCAGAATATTTGTGCCTTATGTACCATCTCGTTATAAAATGTTTTCTTTTATTCTTCTCCTAGATCAGGGCATGGTTGAGTGTGAAATCTCTTTAGCAAATTTTTCCATTCCAGTGGGTCGTGTTATGGCTAGATCATCTTTTGTTTCTATAGCGACATTCCTGTTTTATCTTCAGCATCCTTCTATAGCCAGTTGTAGTGTCTGGTCGATCGCATCTCTCCTTAGTGCTCTATCAGTCAACTTAGTAACTTCCCTATCATTATCTAGCTGAAATGTTTTAGAATGATAACAATCTTCAGTTCGTTGTAGTCTCCGCAATACCTCGTAGTTTGGACATCATCTTAATCATGTCAATAATATTACCCTTTACAAACTCATGTTAATGATAGTATGTGTTAGGAGCAGTTTGTGCCTTCTTGTTAATTAAATTATTCATTAGTTGGGCTGAATTCTAGGCTCTATGGTTAGTTTAACATTTCTAATAGGCTGTTGTTTCAAAAATAATGGCAGGGGTGAGTGTTGTCATGTTTTGGAAAGGTTTTAGAATTTAATTATATAATAGAGTTGTTGTATAGATGTTATTACTAGTATATTCACATAGGTTTGATGGTAGCGAATTATTTAGTCAATGAATTCTTTCTCACTAACTTAGGCTTAGTGATTGGAGAATAGTATGCTTTTCCTTTTGGTTAGTTAAGCTAGTATAACATTTGTAATTATAGATCATTTTTTTAGATAGGTGTAATCCTTGTTATTGTGGATAGGTAGTTGATGTTCTCAGTTAATTAATGCAATTTTTCCTTGGATTGTTAGTTATCCTAGTTTCTTTTTGGGAATAGAATAAATAGGGGTTGGAATAATTGTAATTTAGTCCTTAAAGTTGAGTAAAAAATTATTGAAATATTCCATTACAAACCATGATTAGAATAATCAAAGGTGGTGTAGTGTTGATAAAGATGCTTGTTGTTAATCAATATTAGTTATTAGAAAATGAAAGTTATTTTATATAAATGTTAGTATAGATATTTTATCATTAAGCTTATTTCATAGAAAGTAGGAATTTAAACATATTAAATTTTGTCTTGCTTAGTCAAATTAGGGGTGGTGCTTTAAATGATCAAATGGTTAAGTATTGTGGGGTAGGATAGAATTAAATCTATAATATCTTACATATGGAATCGATAGTTGGTTTATTTTTGCCTGTTTGAAGATGTTGTTAACTAGCTTTAAATCACCTCTTTTCATAATGATTGGAATTAAGTGATTATAGTCTCTTAAAATCGTCATCGTTCAGTCCAATTTATGTGCAACTAGTATTCTTCTTCAGAAGGTTTTGTGGCTTGTAAGGTTTGAAGTTCTTTCTATCGTTAATGCAATGAATTAAGGATATTTTGGTTATGAGTTGTAATATTGTATTTATTTATTTTATTGATATGATTTAATTTCGCAAACTTTAGTGATGTTTATTTTATCAACTTGTATTAAGGATGGTATTGAGTTATTTTCTTCCTCTTTATCCATTGTTGACCTCATATTAAAGTTATGGTCCTTGAAACCTAGTATCCCTATCAGGAAAGGTATTGTAGTAACCTGGTTAGGAATTCAATTACCAACTCCAGAGGCCTAACCAATTGGGTTTTAACTTGATACTTGTGTCATACTATTTCATGATGTATTGTTTGTGTTTGAGGAGGACAATGGGACTTATGTTGTGATCAAATGAATGGCATATGTATTGGATCAGAATCTATTGTAACCCTCGTCCTTGCATATTTTGGTTTATGGATGATTGGTCTGAGATTGCTAAGAGAGTGGCTTTCATGGTGGGGCCGGTACCAGATTGGCCGCCTGGGTAACCCCATGGAAGTTGTAAGCAAGTGATAATTTAATAACATATTTAGGATAGTTGGGGTAGTAATTCACATAACAAAATAAGTAAGATACCTCACCCATGCCTTGAGTGCTCTCGTAGGCTAAGGATGGTATGAGAAGGCTTGGTTGGTAAGGCTGACCTCCTTGTCTCCATGAGAGGACACGTCAGCTCCGCATGTGTCACCCTATGGGGTCGGTGCCTAGATAGAGGCTACTAGGGTAACCATAGATGGGGGTCAACTTCTAGTGAGAGATAGCCTAAGTAACCCATGCTTGCACCATGCGATGATAGTCTCCTTATGCAGTTCAGTTACTTCCTCTTTATCTTTGTTGTTACCTCTGGGGTGCAGACCTATCTTCGTGGTTGATCTTAGCTTGATGTTTTGATCGGTCTTGTTTTGGTGAGTACTGTTGTGTCTGTGCACTTTTGTTATCCTGTTGGTCTGCATGGAGTCTAGGTCTTGTGATTGTGTTCATGGATGTAACCTTGACCTAGTGGAACCTCATTGTTATCTCCTAGCTTGGTGGGGTGGACCTTAGGGTTCTACATGGTTGGGAGGCAAAGCTATCCATTGGTCTTCTTAGATGTTCAGTTCGAGATCAAAGTAGAAGTGTTCCAGTTCTAGTTTTCTCTACACCTTCAAGTTGTTGATTACATTCTTAATTGTACTATTTATAAACCGATGTAATCCGTCTTGTAACTTGGTTCGAAACTTGTAATTATTTACCTCTATTAATGTATAATGTAATATTCTTCTGTTGCATTGGGATGCAGATCACTTGTATGGTTTTAATTTTATTTGATGCATGTTCCCTAGAAGTGTTAGCTGCTCTTTTCATTTAATGTTGTTATTAGTGCAGTTATATTTAATGTGTAATGCATTTCTTTGCTTAAAAAAATATATATTTCTAGATTTTGTCCCTTCTTAGTTTAGCAGTCTAGTGTTGCATGGCAGGGCATCACATTTGGTATCAAAGCCAAGTTTAAACACTAGGTACTATGGTTATAACTGAGCCCATTATGTGACCTAGTGCTTAAACTCTGTAGATTAACTATTGTTTTCCTTTCTGTGTGTAATAAATCATCTTTTGGTATTGTAGGTAGATGCCTAGAGGTAGGGGTCAAGGTTGTGGAAGAGGTAGGGGTCATGGGAGAGGTGGTGGAAATACACTTCCTCCCAATTCTCCTCATGAGAGTGCCCATGAAGTCAGAGGTCAGAATATGGAGGGTTAGGACCAGCTTGAGGGAGCCCAATTACGACAGTTACTTGAGGAGGCTCTTGCCCGATTAGGCCCTAAACAGGAGGGTGGGTAGCCTAGAGGGGGTCAGGAGGTAGACCAGCCAGAGCCTCGAGAAAGAGAGAGATCACCCAGGCATAGAAAGTTGATAGCTGAACAGGAGGCCACACTAGCTAGCCATATGAGAGATCTTCTGAGGGCATGCCCTCCCATCTTTAATGGAGCTGGTAGACGTCTAGAGGCGGAGACTTGGTTATTGGATTTAGGGAGGTGTTTCACCATGCATCCTTATGGCAGCAACACCAAAGATAGATGTGCTATTTTGCATCTCTGAGGGTTTACTTCAACTTGGTGGTGGTTAGATGAGCAGAAGTTGCACTTGGACATTAGCACAATGTCTTGGGAGTTATTCTTAGAGATATTTAGAGCCCTTTTTCTATTTGATCATTGGAGGCAGCGTTGCACAGATGAGGTCCATGAGCTGAGGTAGATGGCCATGACAGTTGAGCAGTATTAGCATAGATTCTATGAGCTCAAGCAGGATGCAGGTATCAAAGACAACGAGTCTATGTTGGTGTAGCATTTTAACAGGGGCCTGAATGCCCAGATCAATGGAGGGGTTCAGGTATTTCAACCTAAGTCTATGGAGGTAGTAGTGGAGAAAGCCTGGACAGTGGAGGAGAATTTGTCTATCGCTCTCAGTGGACATACAGGGGTGGATATTGGTAGTGCACCTTCATTAGGTTTTGGTTCGTGTGGTGGACATACTCCGGCTTTAGGATCTCATGCACCCTCAAAGGGTGGTTGACAGCAGCACTCTCAAGCCAAACTAAAGAATTATCAGCCTCAGCAAGGTAATAGATTTCAGTCTAAGAAGGACCAGTCTTGGCAGCGTAATAAGCGCAATCACTTTGATCAGCCATCTTAGAGTATGCAGTCTAGTGCCTTTCAGGGTGGTGGTGATTTTGGTAGAGGCACCGGGTGCTTCTCTTGTGGCCAATAGGGCCATATTGCTAGATAGTTTCCTCAAAGGAGTACTTCAGGGTTTGGACATCGACTGGTGGATTCAAAGCCAATGGTTGGTGATGTAGGCAGATCACATAGAATCTTTGCAGCGATGGATAACCGACAAGCAGAGCATTAGGGCACCATGGTGGAGACTTCTGGTTTCATGCGAGGTATTGATTTTTCTATTCTTTTTTATTCTAGTGCATCTGATTCGTTCATATCTCCTTCTCTTGTGGAGCGTTGTGGCTTAGTGGCAACAAAGCAAGATGATAGGTGGCAGGTTGAGTTAGCTTTCAAGGCTAAGATAGCAGTTGAGTCTAGTTCCCAGGTGTGAGTTGGGGATTGGCTCTCTATCTACTATTGTAGACCTTCACATCCTACCCCTTGGTTCATATGATATAGTTTTGGGGATGGATTGGTTAGAGGCCCATCGGGCTGTGATTGATTGTCAGCATAAGTCTATTAGATGTGTGGATGATTCTGGTGTAGAGGTGGAGGTTGTAGGAGTTTGGAGACCTATTTCCCTACGTATGATTTCTGTTATGTAGCTTAAGAGATGCATGCATCAGGAATGTCAACTTTTTGCAGTTTCTGTTAGTGACTTGGAGATGGAGGAGAGTTAGGAGGCATCTCTCGATGATCATCCTCTATTAAGGGAGTATGTAGATGTTTTTCCTTCTGAGATTCTGGGGATACCACCTAAGTGTGACATCGACTTTAGGAGTGATCTTGTTCCCAAAGCAGAGCCCATCTCACGAGCTCCATACAGGATGACCACCTAGGAGCTTAAGGAGCTCCAACTGCAGTTGGAGGAGATGTTAGCCAAGGGATTCATTCGAACTAGTGTCTATTGTTGGGGAGCACCTGTGATCTTTGTGAAAAAGAAGGATGGATCTCTATGGCTGTGCATCAATTATCGACAGCTCAATAAGGTGATAGTGAGAAATAGATACCCCTTGCCTCAGATTGATGATTTGTGTGACCAGATTAAGCGAGATAAGGTGTTCTCTAAAATTAACCTTGAGTTAGGATATCATCAGTTGCAGATATTTGAAGCAGATATTCACAAAATGGTATTTCGTACTCGTTATGGGCATTATGAGTTCATAGTAGTACCATTCCGGTTGACGAATGCACCTTTAGTTTTCATGACCCTGATGAATGGTGTTTTTCGCATGTATCTCGACAGGTTTGTCCTTCTGTTTCTAGATGATATATTGATCTATTCGAGGACTATGGAGGAGCATGAGGAGCAATTACATCAGGTGTTGCAGTGTCTGAGAGGAAATCAACGTTATGCTAATCTGTCGAAGTGTGAATTCTTTCAGATAGAGGTGAAGTATTAGGGTCATGTCATCTCTGGAGAGGGTATTGTGGTGGATCCCTCAAATATCCAAGCTATTATGGATTGGCCTGCACCTACTAATGTTTCTGAGGTTCACAGTTTTATGGGTTTGGCAGGCTACTATCATTGTTTTGTTATGGGGTTTTTGAGGATTGCTCATCCTATTACTTCTCTTTAGAGGAAAGGGAAGAAGTTTGTTTGGTTAGAGCAGTGTCAGGTAGCTTTTCAGACCCTTAAGGAGTAGTTGACCAGTGCACCTATTTTAGTAGTTCCTGATCCTACTAGGGACTTTTTTTGTTTGTACAGATGCTTCTTTGGAGGGTTTAGGAGTAGTTCTGATGCAGGATGGTCGCGTGATTGACTATGAGTCTCACAAACTCAAGGATCATGAATTGAACTATCCCACTCATGATATGGAGTTACCCATAGTTTTTCATGCCTTAGTGAGGTGGAGACATTTTCTCTTGGGGCATCGGTTTGAGCTACATAGTGATCATTGTAGCTTGCAGTATATTTTCATGCAACCAAACTTGAATATGAGGTAGAGGTATTGGATGGAGTTCTTGTGCGAGTATGACTTTGAGGTCAAGTATATTCAGGGTAGAGAGGATGTGGTAGTAGATGCTCTTAGTCGTCGGTGACATGAGATCTCAGTGGTATCTCTCACAGTTGATTTGAGAGGTCAGATTCTTGCAGCACTTCCTACTGACAGTTGGTGCCAAGAGGTGAAATCCGAGGTTGAGTCAGGTAGACCTTTAGAGGTTAGATTCTCTAGTTACTCTCTTGAGTCAGATGGTCTTTTACGACATTTTGGTCATATCTATGTTCCTAGTTCTGAGGGTCTTCGTACCCTAGTGTTGTCATAGGTGCATCAAGCACCTTATTCTACTCATCCGGGTGTCAAGATGATGCATGTAGATCTACGGCAGCTGTACTTTTGGAATGGCATGAAGCAAGATATTGCTGATTTTGTGTCGAGGTGTCTTGAGTGTCAGAGGGTGAAGGTGAAGCATCATCACCCTGCAGGTCTTTTGTAGCCTCGTTTGATTTTAGAGTGGAAGTGGGACATCATTTTAATATACTTCATTGTTGGTTTGCTAGTATCCTCTTGTCGACACGATGCTATTATGGTCACTATGGATAGGTTGACGAAGGTAGCTCACTTCTCTCATGTCCATTCTTCTTACAATGCTAGTAAGGTGGCAAGAGTGTTCATGGAGGACATTGTTAGACTTCATGGGATTCCTCATAGGATCATCTCTGATAGGCATCCAGTGTTCACTTCCGCTCTTTGGACTTGTCTGTAGCATGCCTTGGGGACATAGCTAAACTTTAGTTCAGCTTACCATCTTGAGATTGATGGACAGACCGAGAGGGTTAATCAGGTTCTCAAGGATATGCTTAGGATGTATGTGATGGATCGGCAAATCCATTGGGAGGACTACCTGTACCTGGTGGAGTTTGCTTACAATAATGGGTATCATAGTTCTATCCGCATGTCTCCATTTCAGGCTTTGTATGATCATCCTTGTAGGACCCCTATGAGTTGGGATCATCTCGAGGATAGAGTTCTTCTCGGTCTAGATATGCTTAGAGATATGGAATAGCAGGTCAAGAGGAATAGAGAGCATCTGGTGGTAGCTTAGGATAGATAGAAGAAATATGCAGATGCTCATAGGATCGATCGATAGTTTTCAGTTGGAGATCAGGTGTTCTTGCATGTGCGACTGCGAAAGAGTCTGATCCATTACGGAAAGGGCTCTAAGCTAGCACCATGCTTTGTTGGATCTTTTGAGGTGTTGGAGAGGATTAGTCCTATTGTTTATCATCTTTCTTTGCTGCCCAGTCTTTCACGCATCCATGATGTGTTTCACATTTTTGGACTTAGACCTTACTATCTAGATATTGCTCATGTTCTTGATTAGACTGCTCTATAGGTAGAGGACAGGTAACTGGCTTTGGAGCCCGTAGGCATTCTACAACACAAGAGACTTTCTTTAAGGGGCAGCGACATGGAGCAGGTTAGGGTCTAGTGGGATCCTAATGATGAGACATATGCTACCTCAGAGGATGCTTCCACGATGAGAGAGTTATACCCTTACTTATTTGCAGGTTTCCAGGAGTAAGCCTGACTCTAGGGGGAGGATGTAATGCCCCCTCATTTTTGACTTGTGATAGTTGTTAGTTCTACATTACTCTTTGTTTGATCTAAGACATTTGTTAGTTCTTCCATTGCATCTAGATAGTTCTGAGACATTTGAGTTATTGGGCCTATGGTTTATGCTTATTTTGATCATGATAGACTATGTTCGACTGATTTAGTTCTGACATGTGGTATGAGATTATGATGACATTGTTGTTATTCTAGTTATGATGAGATGGACATGTTTAGTGATGGTTTAATATTATCATGTTTTATGCATCTGATTTTTCAATAGAAATGGTTATGGTTTTGTTTCAGAACAGGGATGGTGTAGTACTACTCGGTTCGAGCACCCTACTACACCGTGATTCTCTAACTCTATGTGTGTTCAATACTTATGCAGTTGTTCGTATACAACTTATTGTTCTTATGTAGGTTACAGGTACTGGGCCTTGACTCCACCTGACTTAGCAGGTCTGAGCGGGCCCTACACCATGGATAATGTTGATGGAGATAACATGAGGTTTATCCCCTAGGTCAATTCAACCTTCTGTTTGATGGTGGTCAGGTGGTTTGTAAGTTTATTGTCGGGTCATTGTTAGGTCAGCCTGTGTGTAGTCTTGTATGCATAAATGATCTTTAATATTATAATGTTTTATTGTTAAATGTTATAGTATTTTGTTGTGTCATAAAATTGGAATATTCTTGGAGGAAGCTAATTAAATAAATTATAATGCTAAATCAAGTAATTATTCTTATGTTGTAAATATTTTTATGTGGGTCAAAGTTTCATTTTATCTCATTATTATTCATAGTTAAGTATTGTATTTTCTGGGGATTAATAAAAAGGTGGTTAGTGGTCATTTACGATTCTAGAATGGGGAATCTCCATGAATAGTAAAACTTTAAAAAATTTTGGTAAGAGGACTCATGGGAGAGGATTTGGTGTGAGTGGGTATTTATGACTAAGACCTTTTTTTCTCTTTGGGGAAATTGTTGGCAGGCCTGATTCAGAGGGTTGTTTCGGAGGAAGGAGGAGACGTTCTGAAAGTGGATTCAATTTTGGGAGCATGATTAGTACGGGTATGTCTTGTGAATTTCTGTATTTTTGTCTCTATTATGCTCTGAGGAATTAGATTTTTTGTTGTCTAGTTGTTCTGGCATGGATTTGATCTATATTTCTCCCTCGTTATCTTTGTAAACTTCTTACTACTCCTTGTATGCTCTTTTAAAAGGACTTGGCAAAAATTTTATCCTGTAAACCATCTATGTAACTCTAGACCTCTTCCTTAGATGGGTGTAACTAAAATCTTCATCTTGAAATTCAATTTTGAGCATGTGGGTTCTTGTTTCCTTGTCTTTGAAAACCTCTTTTACCTACTATTATTTCCATTGAGCCTTTGTACACTTGCAAGTCAGTTTTTCTTTCTTGATGTGCATCTTGTAGGAACCATAGTCCTTCTGTCATCAGTTGATTCCTGAGCACCAACAGGTGTGTTCTTTACCCTGGTTCAGTTCAATAAATCTTTGCCTCGAATGCTTTGTTTTCTTTTCTTCTCAGTTGCTCCTATGTAGTAACTTACCAAACGAAAATAAGAGAACTTTGTTGCAAATCAAATTTCTTGGCTCTGGCAGAATCTTGTAAAATTTACCTTAGCCTTGTTTGTATGGTGCTGTTGCTTCCTATCTCTGATCTGTTTCCCAATTCCCCTTCAAAATATTATTAATGCTTGAGAACAAGATGATGGCTTCCGTTCTTCTCCCTAAATCTTTGCATCTTCTTTTTGCTGCCAGAATCTAGAAGAGTGCAAGACCTTGTGAGGGTATGTCGAGTCAGATGTGAAACTGTTTGTGTGTATCTTTGTCTTGAGTCCTACCACATGGTTGTCTATTAGATTATCCTTCCCTATAGTTAGTGCCTAGAACTCCACTAGATGGGTTGATATTTGCCCCTACTTGTAAAGAGTTTTTTGCATTGAAACAAGCTTGGTGTCTCAATTATAGAGAAGAAACCCTCTTTCTTTTTTTATCTTTCATGTCTTTCAACCTACCATCCATCGTGCTTTGTTAGTTGCCATGTAGAAGATTTAGAATTTGGTCTAAGCCTGCCAAATGCCTATGCATCGATGAAATGAACCATGTCTCTGAAAATGCTTCCTTTTAGAGCCGCTTTGTTGACAAACCAATTTGCACTCCTATCCTAGTCTTTCCTTAGGCCACAGTCCTTAAGCCTTTTTCTCACCTTGTAGTCGGCATGCATTGCATTCATTAAAGTTTTTGCCCAGAGGAATGTGCAGCCTTGCCAGTAATCCTCTATCTCTTAAGCGTGTATTTGTATTGTAGAATAGTTGTGCCTTATGCACCACCAGCTTATAAAATGTTTGCTTTATTCTTCTCCTAGATCAGGGCACGATTGATTGTGAAATCTCTTTAGCAATTTTTTCCATTCCAGTGGGTCATGCTATGGCTAGATCCTCTTTTGTTTCTATATCAACATTCCTATTTTATCTTTGGCATCCTTCTATAGACGGTTGTAGTGTCTGGTGAACCGCGTCTCTCCTCAGTGCTCTAGCAGTTGACTTAGTAGCTTCCCTATCCTTATCTGGCAGAAACATTTTAGAATGATAACAATCTTCAGTTCGCTGCAGTCTCTACAACATGTCGTAGTTTGGACGTCATCTTAATCATGTCGATAGTCTTACCCTTTAGAAACTCATGTTAATGATAGTATGTTTTAGGAGTAGTTCATGCCTTCTTGTTTATTAAATTATTCATTAGTTGGTCCTAATTCTAGGCTCAGTGGTTAGTTTAATATTTCTAATAGGCTCTTGTTTCAAAAATGATGGCAGGGGTGAGTGTTGTCATGTTTTGGAAAGGTTTTAGAATTTAATTATATAATGGAGTTGTTGTATAAATGTTATTACTAGTAGATTCACATAGGTTTGATGGTAGCAAATTATTTAGTCAATGAATTCTTTCTCGCTAACTTAGGCTTAGTGATTGGAGAATAGTATGTTTTTCCTTTTGGTTAGTTAAACTATTATAACATTTTTAATGATAGATCATTTTTTTAGATAGGTGTAGTCCTTGTTATTGTGGATAGGTAGTTGATGTTTTAGGTTAATTAATGTGATTGTTCCTTGCATCGTTAGTTATCCTAGTTTCTTTCTAGGAATAGAATAAATAGGGGTTGGAATCATTGTTATTTAGTCCTTAAGGTTGAGTAGAAAAGTATTGAAATATTGCATTATAAACCATGATTAGCATAATTGGAGGTCGCGCAGTGTTGATAAAGATGCTTGTTGTTAATCAATATTAGTTATTAGAAAGTGAAAGTTATTTTATATAAATGTTAGTATAGATATTTTCTCGTTATGCTTGTTTCATAGAAAGTAGGAATTTAAACATATTGAATTTTGTCTTGCTTAGTCAAACTAGGGGTGGTGCTTTAAATGATCAAATGGTTAAGTATTGTGGGGTAGGATAGAATTAAATCTTTAATATCTTACGTATGGAATCGATAGTTGGTTTATTTTTGCCTATTTGAAGATGTTGTTGACTAGATTTAAATCACCTCTTTTCATAATGATTGGAATTAAGTGATTATAGTCTCTTAAAATCATCGTCGTTCAGTCTAATTTATGTGCAACTAGTCTTCTTCTTGAGAAGGTTTTGTGGCTTGAAAGGTTTGGAGTTCTTTCTATCGTTAATGCAAGGAAGTAAGGATATTTTGGCTATGAGTTGTAATATTGTATTTATTTATTTTATTGATATGATTTAATTTCACAAACTTCAGTGAAGTTTATTTTATCAACTTGTATTAAGGATGGTATTGAGTTATTTTCTTCCTCTTTATCCCTTGTTGACCTCATATTAAAGTTATGGTTATTGAAAACTAGTTTCCCTATCGGGAAAGGTGTTGTAGAAACCTGGTTAAGATTTCAATTACCGACTCCAGAGGCCGAACCGTTTGGGTAATCAAGTTGATACTTGTGTCATATTGTTTCATGATGTATTGTTTGAGTTTGAGGAGGGCAATGGGACTTATGTTGTTGTGATCAAATGAATGGCATATGTATTGGATCAGAATCTATTGTAACCCTCATCCTTGCATATTTTGGTTTTGGGATGATTGGTCTAAGATTGCTAGGAGAGTGGCTTTCATGGTGGGCCTGGTGCTAGAGTGGTCGCCTGGGTAACCCCATGGAAGTTGTAAGCAAGTGATAACTTAATAACATGTTTAGGAGGGTTGGGGTAGTAATTCATATAACAAGATAAATAAGATACCTCACCCATGGCTTGAGTTCTCTCGTAGGCTAAGGATGGGATGAGAAGGCCTGGTTGGCAAGGCCGACCTCCTTGTCTCCATGAGAGGACATGTTGGCTCCACATGTGTCACCCTATGGGGTCGGTTCCTAGAGAGAGGCTGCCAAGGTAGCCATAGATGGGGCCTGGCTTCTAGTGAGAGATAGCCTAGGTAACCCATGCTAGGACCATGTGATGACACTCTCCTTACGTAGTCCAGTTACTTCCTCTTTATCTTTCTTGTTACCTCTGGGGTGCAGACCTACCTTCATGGTTGATCTTAGCTTGATGTTTTGATTGGTCTTGTTTTGGTGAGTACTGTTGTGTCTGTGCAGTCTTGTTATCCTGTTGGTCTGCATGGAGTTTAGATCTTGTGATTGTGTTCATGGATGTAACCTTGACCTAGTGGAACCTGATTGTTATCTCCTAGCTCGATGGGGTGGACCTCAGGGTTCCACATGGTTGGGAGGCAGAGCTATTGATTGGTCTTCTCAGATGTTCAGTTCGAGATCAGAGTAGAAGTGTTCCAGTTCCATTTTTCTCTACACCTTCAATTTATTGATTACATTCTTAATTGTACTATTTTTAAACCATTGTAATCGGTCTTGTAACTTGGTTTGAAACTTGTAATTATTTACCTCTGTTAATGTATAATGTAATATTCTTCTATTGTATTGGGATGCAAATCACTTGTATGGTTTTAATTTTATCTGATGTAGTTATGTTCCCTAGAGGTGTTAGCTATTCTTTTCATTTAATGTTATTATTAGTGCGGTTATATTTAATGTGTAATGCATTTCTTTGCTTCAAAAAAAAATCTAAATTTTGTCCCTTGTTAGTCTAGCACTCTAGGGTTGCATGGCGGGGCATCACACAACATCTAATAGACTACCCACAGAAATACTCCATTAGAGATGAAAGGATCTAGTTCTTGGATTTAGACATTCTTTTCCTTCAAGAGGTCAAAGTGTCTAGTTTTTTTCTTTCAACTACTTGCCATGTTATTTTGTCGGCCAACCATTTTTTTGTAGTAACCATGATGTTGGTCAAGGAGGGGTTGTCACCTTCCTATCTCTTACGTGGCATCAGTTATTGGTTGATCATGGATGTGACCCCACTCACCAAGCACTATGGATGCTTTTCAATGTCAACAATCATTCCTTTGAAGTTATTAATGTTTATGCCCCAAATGATGCCATAGAGATTTTTCTCTTTGGAAATGGATTGCTCATTCAATATTGGATGCCACTTGAGTTTTGTGCAGGGATTTTAATATGGTTGAGTGTGCTAATGATAAATACGGTGCCTAGCCTATGCAGTGGACAACTAGTGAGAGAGAGGGTTAATTTATTATGCTTAATAATTGAGGTCTTTTTGATCCCAATGTTGGTTGTGAACAAGTTAATTCACTATGGTACACATGGAGTAATTAATGGGTGAGCTCTGATAGAGTTTTAAAAAGGTTGGGTCGGGCTATGATTTCTTCCCAATCATTCTTGTCTTTTATAAGCTCTTATTCCTTGCTAGTTTAGCTGCTTGTGGATTGTGTCCTATCAGACCACTTCCCAATACAATTTTGCATTAATAGGTCCACGTCTATATCCAAAGTAGTGAAGATGCAATTTTTTCTCAACAACTCTTTCCTTCAGCATAAGGCCACATCAAGGCACATTCAGCATGTTTGGAATCTTGAGCCCCACTTCATGCATGGGACTGGCTAGATTACCTAGTGGAGTGATGCCATCACCCATACCTCACACTTTCTCTGCATTTATGGGAGATAGCTCACTCGTATTCACTGTCACTCTTATGACACCACCACCAAAGAGCTTCACTTCACCACCTCTGCTTTGGAGGTGCAACATTTTGATACTGTCACTCAACTCTGGGTGGCACAACTTTGTTAGTAGAAATAAATTGTTAGTGCCTACTTAGCATGGGGGGCTCAAATCAAGGATTAGCCCAACTATCTTAAAATACAGGACATTGTGTCCAAGGAAATCTTCCAAGCCTTACGGGCTCGCCACACCTCCAAATCCATTCAATAGATTTGGGAAGGATAATAGTGGTTTCATTAGCTACCTGACATCTTGCAAGATTTTGTTTGAAATTATGAATTATAAGTCTTTATAGCTCAAGCCTACACCTTGGATAGAGTGACTGCTTTGCAGCAATGTCTTGTTATTGTCCATTGCCAGGTTTCCAATGATCGATGCATTCTATGCAATCAAATTTTCACTCAAGGTGACCTCAAGGAAGCTATTTTCTCTATGGTCAATGGCAAGTCTCCTAGCCTCGATGGATTCCCATGCAAGTTTTATAAAACATTTTAGGACACTATTGACTATGACTTGTATAAAGTCTATCTTGAAGCTATGCAAATTGGCTCTTTAGGGAAGGTAATAAACAAAGGTAATATCAAATTCATACCTAAGTCTAATGATTTGGAGGAGATTTGTAACTGGCATCCTATCAAGCTGGTCAATGTCTCATACAAAATAATTGTCAAGGCTCTCACCCTAAAGCTCAGCTCCATGCTCCCCTTAATTGTGTAACATGAACAAACAAGATTCATCAAATCTTGTTACATTTTAGAAAACATTATTTTTGTCTTGGAGGGAATGGAGTGGGCTCGCCGCACTTAGCAGCCAACCCTCTTCCTCAAAATTGACTTTGCCAAAGCTTATGACCGCATCGAATGGCCATTCATTCTCGCCATGTTACAGGCACTTGGGTTTGGACAGCACTTCCTCGAGATGGTTAGGATGCTTCTTGCAGAAGCTTTGGCCTACATCACCATTATTGGGAAATAGTCTATCTTATTTAGGCTTCATAGATCTATCTGACAAGGATGTCCTCTCACTCTAGCTCTTTATGTTTTAATTGCAGAAGGATTTGGTTATCTACTTGGTCAACTAGTCTCCTAATCTCATGTAAAAGGGATTTATATCTCCAACTCTTCACAATAGCTTATCAATGGGAATTTCACCAGTGATTCCTTCCTCACTCTCTTTGAAGAGGAGAATAATGTTAAAGAGGCTCTCCAATGCTTGGACATCTTTTTCCAGGCTTTAGGTTCCAACATCCAATGGCAAAAAACAAAATGTTATTAGTAATCCTTCCTTCCCAAACCTGGTTGGCTTCTTTCCTTTGGGTGAAAATGGATTGAGCATGGAGAAATTTTTAGATTCCTGGGAATCCCTTTAGCCTTATAGGATTCCTTTGCCAACCTTTGGTAGGATTTCATTGCTAGAATTAAGAAAAAAGCTTCACTATTGGACTACCAAGCCTCTCTCTTTGGCTGGTCAATTTTAGATTTCTTCTAAAGTGCTCATTTCCATGCTTGTTTACTATTCTTTTTGTTGGGTCCCTTCCATGGCCTCCTACTCTAAGATTGAGAAAATTCTAAGAGACTTTATTTGGGCTTCTTGCAATGAGCACCAGGGCTTTCATCACGTATCCTAGGAATATTGTTGCCTTCACCACGACGCTGGGGACTTGGCATTTTTTCTAATTGGTGATATGGCATTGCTCTTTGTGCTAATTGGATCATTAGAGCCCTTGAGGTAAATGAAGCTCAGAAAATTCTTTTCCACCACTACATCAACACAAGAGTCCCTTTAGGACATCCTTCTTAGAAAGGCTTGGACATGGACACTTGGATATGGGCACGCTCCTCACCATGTGGGAACCTGTCACTATTCAAGGTACCTTTGTCATTAAGAGTATTTGGAGAGCCTAGGAAGACATCAATCCCTTGTTTTAGTGGGTGGGTGATGACTTTTGCAATGGCTTATCCATTAATCAATAGTCCATTTGGTGGTCTTCTATTCTTAGCTCTCAAGGCCAGCCTATGGTTAAACTTCCTTGGATTCATGCTCTACGCTTTTTCAAGCATAGTGTGTGAGTGATTCCTAATTTTATTCACATGGCCACCAATGATTTCTTATCCTGACCTAAATTCAAGCTTAAATTCAAACTTGCCAATTAGGACTAGGAGACTTTTTAGAGTATTATTGACTCTATTCCCCTATAAATGATTCACAAGATCAGGTTTTTTTCCTCAAACCATGGCGGAAGGATTGGAAGTGGTACCTAGATACTCCTTTTCAAATCTATAGGCCTCACAAATGACACTTGTGGGTTTCGCCACATCTGGCTATGGTTGAGTAACTCAAGCATCATCGGCAACTTCAATCTTCTCTTGGAACATGGCATTGTCGGTTCCATTGTATTTGGTCAGCCATGTTGGAACCCAAATTGGCTCATTCTTCTTGGTGCATTCTTTACTAGGTGCTCCCAATGGGGGTTTGACTTGTCCATATGGGCATTCCTAGCCCTCACTATCCATTTTTGTAGGAGTACAATCAACACTAAGAGGGTGGTGAATCAGTGTTGAATCAAAAACCAAGTTACTTATTCCTTATCAAACTTGAAAAGATAAGAATAGATAATCAACGATGATAATATGCATCATTAGATGAAGGTATCAAATACTGAATGTACAAGTATGAATAACAATACAATCACATAAATTGAAACTAGGACACAAAAGATTTTACGAGTGGAAAACCCTCTCACGGATGAAAAACCACTCGAAACTGCCTCATTGGCTTAATCAAAAACCTCACTAGTTACAAACAAGTCTCATTGACCATACAAGCCTCACTAGCTACAAAGAGGTCTCGCTGACCATACAAGCCTCACTAGCTACAATAAACAATCTCAGAATAATACAACGAATACCAAGGGTTTCTCTATTTCAATACAAACCCCTAAATTTGCATATCCCTTTGCAATCATTTTTAATTCAATCTACACTTCATTCTCATTATCTCTGCATAATCAATTCACCTGATTTAGATAATCTCTACACAATCAATTACATATTGTCTTCATACTTGACATGGTTCAATTTGTGAGTTTGTTACTTAATGCCTTCATCCTGTGTTTGATTCATTCCTGCGAAAACATCATCTCATACATCTTGGAAACAAGGTAGATAACTGAGAGGGGGGGTGAATCAGTTATCTCTAATAACTTTATTTTTCCTTTTATAATTTGTGTAACATCAAAATACATAAGCATATATAATCATGAGAGCAGAAATGAAATTAACACACATAACAAAAGGATTTTAACGTGGAAAACCCTGTTAATGAAAAAACCACGGGGTGACTAACCCAAGAATGTATTCTCTGTTAGAAGAATAAGAAGTACAAAATGGCACTTGCTAATTAGGGCTCACTGTCTGAGCACACTGCTCACAAGAGGCACACTACCTACAAGAGACTCACTGTCTACAAAGTTTATAGAAGGTAACTAGGTGTTTGAATTGATGAGAGGCATCCACATATGTTGAGGTTCAGTTTCGGTTAGGCTCAATATACTGATCTAATGTACTTCATTCTTCCTCTACTTTAGTGCTACTATTTTGTCACATACTGGACTTGTATTGCTGCTTCCACACTTATCTCTGCCTTTCCTCTCACACTATACACTTCCACTCTCACCTTCATACCTGAAATTCATCTAGTATATATATATATCTGCACCAAGGATTTCAACATCTTTCTAGTTGGCAACTGGAATACTCAAGATATTTACAAAACACTGATCTGTTGGCTGATTCCATGCTTAATATGTGATGCGTATCAAAAACATGAACATAGAATTCATCAGTCATGTTGGCCAACCATGTATGATCCCTCAAATAGATTGATCAACATCAATTACTCATCCGGATTGAAGTCTGATACTCTACCGGTCATTTCTTCCTCAATCTGCTCTGCCTGTTTGGAACCCAATACTCAAATGCTCATATCTTTTCCATGATTCATCACCAGAGGCTCAATCTCTAGAATATAGTAGTCATGATACTCCTATTGACTTGTCCAAGTCTGCAACTTATTGAGTTACACCATTTGAGAGATCCGGACTTGATTGTCAGACCTTGCTGCATGCTCTATTCTTGTTTACTAGACTAGAACACTCTTCAATCTGACTTTCAGTATAGGCATACTATGTGCTACGAATGTGTGGGATAGACTTTGTTGCCATAAATGACAACACTTATGAAGCCACATAGTGTCTCTTGCCAACAATCTCCCCCTTTGGTATTGATGGCAACACTTAGTGAAAAATGACTAAGTGTCGCATCAGACTCCCCCTTAGCTGATGCTCTATCTTATGCACTATTTTACCGAAGCTCCCCCTTAGCTGGATTCCACATTTTTCACTACTCCTCACTCCCCCTTTGACATCAATGGCAAAGGGTGGAATCTGCACACCAAAATTTTGCAAAAATCAACCTATACATAGTCGCATAAGTATATATACATGTTATACTTACATATACTTAAGTATATCCAAAAAAGTGGTCTTCGACTGTACAAATTCTGTTGCCCAACTCTGCTTCATCTTGTCCAAAATTGAGATGTGACCACTCAACAAAAATGCATAAGCTTCTGCCCTTCTTAAGTCTGTCGGATCACTGGTCCGGGCTATGGTCTGAGCATCAGTTAAGGCCTCATGCATTATGTCTAACTTAGGGATAATTATCCCTCTAAGTTCACTCATCCTACTTATTATATTCTTCTTCTCCTTTTCAAGCCTCTTTATTTCACTTATAATGGCAATAGCTTGGCACTCTTGATTCATTATGGATGTGGTGAGGGGATCAAAATTCTGAGATAAACTTGACAGTTTACCCTCTTGTTCATCCACCTTCTTTTCAATAGCTTATGTCACTTTGGACCAAGATAGACAAAATTTTGTACATTTCCCCACCATCTTTAAGAGCATTTTCAAGGCTCTTTATCCCAATATCCAGGGTCCTCCTATCATTAGCTATGAGTCCCTATACTTTAGTGAATCTCTTTCCCAAAAACTCTTTCCAGACTCTCTCTTCTACCAATTTTTCTAAAGAATCAAAATGGGTGCTAGTAGAGTTAACCATAGATTTCAAATTACTAGATGGAGAGGCTAAAGGATCCTTTTGGAAGGATGGCATGATCTTCTACAGCATCCCAGATGCAATCTCTATTAGCTCATAATCTTCCATGTGAGACTTCATAAGCTTTTCTTTTTCTTTAGCTTGGGCAAAAGATGTTATCTTCATTGTCTGGACCAAAGAAAGGGAATTAAAATTTAGTGGTCCATGAAAAATTTCCAGTTCATCTATCTCCATCAGCTCTTTGTTCAAGAATTTCTTCACTGCCTCAATAGTGTCTCTTGCCGGAGACTAAGTCTTCTTTTCTTTTGGAATCTCTAAACTGTCATTAGAGATCTTTATTTGTTCTTCTTCTTTTCCCTTTACCTCATCTTTTTGACTCACTTTTTCTTGTTTTCTTCCTTCTCCCTAAGTTCCTGAGTCTAGAATGTTTGTAGTGGGATCCAGAGGAGAGATGTTAACTTCTTGATGAACTTCCTCTTCCGAAATACAGGAATCCAAGTCTTTAGATTTCCCCTCATCTGTCTCTTTAGAATCTTCTACATTTTTCTCAGTAGATTCTTCTTTTGATATACTTAATCCTTTGACATCCATGGTAGAAGGTTCTTCGTCTATTTCCTCTATAATAGGAAGATTGAATCTTTTGAAGGCATTCTGGAGGATGTATTTTTTTTCTCTTGCTACCTGATCAGTCTCTCCAAGAATAAGTTTGTCCATTCTTAAAGATAGAGATGAATTGCAATCTATTCCCTAATCAGTCTCACCTTAAGGATCATGTTCATTTATTTTGGAGTAATGGAAGGATAGAGCTGAATTGCAATCTGTTCTTAGATCTCTAAATCCTTTGCCTTGGCTTTCTCTTTTCTAAGTTCAAGTACTTTCTCTAGACTTTTAGGAATTAATGAAATGATTTCAATGAATGCTTTATTATAGATATTCAGGTACCTGACTATAGCTTCTTCAAAAATTCTTTTGTCAGTATTACTGTAGTCATCATAAAATTCTGTGACTGGTTGCAGGTACCCATCCCCAGTGACTGCCTTGATGATATCATCAATAGAAAGAGTGGGCCTCTCAACAAATTCTTCTCCTTCTTCTTCTTTGTTTTTACCGGCAGAGGATTCTCTGGATGTTTTCTTCTTCTTCTTCTTCATTTTCTTGACTTCCTCATCAGACTCTGTTTCTTCATCAACCTTTTGGCTTATGTAAGCCCTTGTGGGTTTTGCTTTCATTCTCTTTTCTCCCTTTTCAGATGTCTTGGCTTCCGATTTTGAGTCTCTTGAGCTCTTAGAGGTGGTAGGTACAGAGCTCTTGGAGGATCTAGTGCAGGATGAGGCTTGCATCGGAACACTTTATTTTTCTGTTTCTTGTTTCTCTTTCTCAGCTCTTTCTATTTTCTCTTTGTTTGCATCAACTGCCTCTTTTGATATGCCAAATCTTTTGGCAATTTCCTCTACTTCCCTTCTCACTTTCCTTTTTATTTCTGATTGTCTCAGCTCAACATGTATCTTTACACTTAATTCTTGAAAGGTTCCAAACCTTTTTGCCTCAGGGTCCTTTGACTGGCTCAATAGGTGTTCAACATGTAGCCCCAAGATTTTCTCATCTACTTCATAGCCCATTGGCATTATCCATACTGTTCTGGGCTCAACTACCTCCATTAGGCATTAATTAGTGTCAACCATGAAGTATACTGTATCCTTATATTTTTTAACTATGATTTGAGGAATTCTTTCTCTGGCTTGCATCATACTTTGGAAGTTTTTAAAGTATCCCCAGAGTGCTGTACTTTGAACCTTGGCATCACCAAGCCCATACATATAGTCTCTGATTTGTATGGCAACCGGTCTATCATTTTTCCATACCCAACCACTTGATCCAGGTAGCTCATTCATATAGTAAAAGAATAGACAAAGTATTAAGCCACCATACTTGAATGCGTTCTTCTTATCCTTCTTGATCTTCTACAAGTTTTCTAACAGTTGGTTCAAAAGAAGATCACATAGGTCATAATCAACATTTTCCCTTAGCATCTGATATGCTGTATAAATTGCAATTCTGGACACATAATTCTCCCTACTGGAATGATAGATTTTATAACAAATTATCATAGAGGCAAATTTGATATCCGGATCTGTGATATCTTCTATTGCCATAGCTCTTTTGTCAAACTTAGATCTGGTAGATTCACTTACTATCTGGTTCTTGACAAATTTGAGTGTAGGCAACCCACCAGATGAGTGCAATCAGTTACTGCCCTAATGACATCTTTTGTTATCTTGAAGGGCTTCATTAACCACATGAAATTGTCATGTATTCTACTAAGAACATACCGGACCCATTCATCATTTGCAAAATAGGGAAAGTGAATGGAATGTCCAAAATGCTTATCTTGGGGGACCTTGTATTGGGGTTTGAGTTTAAAAGTTTCATCTATTAATTGTTTATGGTAGATATCCATCATCTTAGATTTTCCAAATTCCTCAATATTTGCGTGGATGTACACCCTAACATCTTCTACGTGCAGAACCCCATGCGGAATGCTAGAAAAAGTGCCAAGGGATCAACTTCTAAGGATTTGTAGGGGTGTTTCTTAAACTTTGGACGTGGCCTATTAGTGATCTTAACAACCATTGGAGTAGCCATCTTTGCAAAAGATTTAGAGAGACATATTCAGAAATGGAAATACCTTTTTACGCTTTTAGGGTTCACAATAACAGCCAGAATAGGTCGCTGGTTGAATTGGATTCTACGGTTGATCTTTGAGAAAGATGTAAAAACTTGATGTAGAGCTCTTCCTTTCTTCTTCTCGAATGCAAATGTGCAAATGATAAGTAAAAGAACCCTTTTATCTCTGCACAAACCCTAATTTCCTTTTGCAATAAATGCACAACTTAAGTCATCCGGTTGCCTTGTTTTGAGAGAGATCTTTTCAAATCACTGAGATGCATTTAGAATCATTTTCAGTGATAATTGACAATGTATCTTCTTTCCTCCAATCATGCCACGAATCTGTAGATCAAGATATTTCAATTTTGAATCATACTAGATCTGTCTAAGAAGATCCTGCTTAACCGGATGGTCATCAAACTAGATCAATCTTGGCTAATTAAACTCTTCAAAACTCCTTGTAGATCTTTCATATTTTTAATGAGGGTTATTTAGATATTTCTTTGAGAACCCTTTAATCCGCAACATTCCATGTGCCAAATTTAGGCACTAATTGACTGGTTGGGGGAATTTATTTTCCTTTGTGTCTCCCCCTGAGCCAGAGCTCATCTGTTTAGTTTCTAGAAGGAATATCAGCACCAGATTCTAGTGTGGATCCATTCCCAACATTTTCTATACTCTTCTTCACCCAAATCCTATTCATCTCCCTTTGAACTTTATTCGCATTCACTTTGCCTTTTCCTTTATCTTGATTTTGATTATGATGCACCAGACCCTTTTTATCCTGATTCTTACTTCTATAGAATTTGGCAATATGACTTGATCTATTACAATTGTATCAAACAACATTTCTTTGTATATTTGACCGATATCGTCTTGATCTACATTAGTTAGCCATATGTCCCAATCTATTGCATGTAAGGCATCTACCATTGAATGAATTGTTAATTTTCACATTTCTGCATTCATGAGATTTGTGACTATACCTTTTGCAGTTGAAATACTGTCTGGAGAAGGATGAATTAGTCTGATTCATTCTTCTTTTGCACTGAGTTTCTTTATGACTGAAGTTGTTGCAATTGTAGTAGTATCTATTGAAGGATGGATATCTTTGCGCATTTGGTTTCCTTACCTGAGGTCTTCTAGGCTTGTTTCTTTGATTTCCTGATCCAGAGTTCTTCTGACTAGATCTGGAGCTTTCACCTTTCTCATATCCCAAGCCACAATTGTCATCTACCCTCTTTTGGCTTTCAAGAAGAAATTCAAGTTGAGCTAAGCTTATCTTGAATTTCTCTTTGTATTCATTTTCTATTTGAAGATCTTCTTTAAGAGTGTCTATCTGATTCTCAAGTTGTTCTTAATTATCTCTAGCTTCTTGAAGATCAGATGCAAGATGCCTAATTATTCTATCCATTTTGTGGTAGTCCTATGTCTTCTCCTTGAGAGATTGTTTTAGATTATCTTCAATTTTTCTTTTCTCTTCAATTTCTTGGGTGAATCTCATAACCCCTGATTCCATTTCATGCTTTACCATAATGACTTCTTTTAATAGCTTCTCACATAGCTTGTTTTTCTCATTCAAATATTCATTAGTATCATTGGCTTCACTTTGATTTGCTAATTTTTGAAGTAGTTCCTTTCTCTTTTTCGCATAGATACTCAGTTTTTCTTTTAGCTCATTTATGAAATCATCAGCTTGTTTGAGTCTTTCTCTCATGTTATTAACTTTAGAGTGAGATTGCTCAAGATCATCTAGGGCAGACTGAAGGTGTTCCTTCATACCATATATATCCATTGAGATTCCTAGATCTTCCTCAAGCTGCTAGGCTCTGTTTAGAGGAACTTGGCTCTGATACCAATTGTTGGAAACAAGGTAGATAACTAAGAGGGGGGTGAATCAGTTATCTCTAATAACTTTACTTTTTTTTTCCTTTTATAATTTGTACAGCATCAAAATTATACATAAGCATATATAATCATGAGAGTAGAAATGAAATCAACACACATAACACAAGGATTTTAACGTGGAAAACCCTGTTAAGGGAAAAACCATGGGGTGACTAACCCAAGAATGTATTCTCTATTAGAAGGATAAGAAGTACAAAATGGCACTTGCCAATTAGGGCTCACTGCCTGAGCACACTGCTCACAAGAGGCACACTACCTACAAGAGACTCACTGTTTACAAAGTTTATAGAAGGTAACCAAGTGTTTGAACTGATGAGAGGCATCCACATATGCTAAGGTTCAATTCTAGTTAGGCTCAATATACTGATATAATGCACTTCATTCTTCCTCTGCTTTAGTGTTGTTGTTCTGTCACATACCGGACCTGTATTGCTACTTCCACACTTATCTCTACCTTTCCTCACACACTATACACTTCCACTCTCACCTTCATACCGAAATCCATCTGGTATATATATCCACACCAAGGATTTCAACATCTTTCTAGTCAGTAATCGGAATACTCAAGATATTTACAAAACACTGATCTGTCAGCTGATTCCATGCTTAATATGTGATGCGTGTCAAAAACATAGACATAGGAGTCATCAATCATGTCGGCCAACCATGTATGATCCCTCAAATAGCTTGATCAACATCAATTACTCATCCAGATTGAAGTCTGATACTCTGTCAGTTAGTTCTTCCTCAGTCTGCTCTACCTGTCTAGAACCCAACACTCAGATGCTCATATCTTTTCCATGATTCATCACCGAAGGCTCAATATCTAGAATATAGTAGTCATGATACTCCTTTTGACTTGTCCAAGTCTGCAACTTACTGAGTTACACCATCTGAGAGATCCGAACCTGATTGTTGGACCTTGTTGCATGCTCTGTTCTTATTCACTGGACCAGAACACTTTTCAATCTGATTTCTGGTATAGGCATACTATGTGCTACAGATGTGTGGGATAGACTTTGTTGCCATCAATGACAACACTCCTGAAGCCACACAGTGTCTCTTGCCAACAATACATCTCTCAAATCACATACAAAATATCATCTAATTCATCTTTATTTTCTCTTCAAAAGAATCTTCACAAAAATGTCTTCATCACTGCATATTGGTTCACACTAAATCAATTCACAAGCATCTACAATATAAATCAAATGACTTTTGATATTCCTCTCCTCTACATATTCATCTTCACCATTTCAATTAACAATTTTGCATAAAATCAATTCGCAAAAATAGAATGTCCTTTCACATTCTTCTCCTCTCTGCATAAATCATCTTCAAAAATCCATTCTCTTGCATAAAATAAGATTATATTCTTCTTCTTTGCATAACCATTCATATTCTTCTTCTATCAGATTCATTTTTCCCTTTCTCATAAAAAATTCATCTCATTTTATTGAATGTCTTCAACAATATTTTTTTCAATCTACAAAAATCATCTTCAATAAAAACTAAATTCCAATTTCCTATCAATAACAAATAATCCATTTCTTTTTCCAAACTCACTGCTCAAAAATCTTCTTCATAAGATTAAAACAAAAAATCCTTATACATTACTCTCAAAATGAATAATATCTCTAAAAAGGAATTTTCTTTCCTTAAAAATAACTTCTTCTTTATGACTTTCTTGCCATGATAGAAGAACATAAAAATAGAATTAAATATCCTACAAAATCTGCTTTGAGATCTAAAAATATCTACCTTTTTAAAATACTAAAATTAGCCTTTATAAAGCATCTTATCTGCAATTTCAAAGATATGACATCCATTTGCACTTCAATTGTTGAACACATAGTCATGGAAGGCAAGTTTAAATAAGGGCCTTTGATCTTCATTTGCGCACTCATGAAGTTTTAAACATAAACCACCGATTGAGGTTTTTGCACTCAAGCGCACATATAGAAGACCATTGCAAGTGGTAGCATTAGACTAAGAGGGCCAATTTCTGATGAACTCTAGACCCTCCAGTAGGATGCCTTAAGTGGCATAACCTACTATCACAAGTCAACTGTGTAATAAAACAAAAAGTGCATTGTAATGGTGATGGGTAGAATAGGTAATATTGTATGCTTTGTGTTAGGATTTCTTAATGTTTTAACTCTTAATTAAGAACTCTAATTAACATGATCCCTCTAAAAACACAAGAACATCTTGAGCATGTATCAGCCAAGTATCCCTCTGATGATCCCTCTATACATGAGCATGTATCTGCCAAGTAAAATGTAATGATATACAAACAAGATGACTTCAATTTTCATCACATACATGACCTTGATGTCTTGTATGAATGAAACATAAACCAACATCACTCCTCCAAAACAACACATCAACAACCTTGTCTTTGAGGCACACCAAAACTTCTCTAAACCACACTTCTGAATGACATCTGAAAGCACACCAACACATCAAAACAACTCATTGCATGAGCATCAAATCTAAACTAATTCCATGACGAAGCATGACAAACTAAATCTACATTGCTACATAAAGATGATATCTGATCTAAACTTGAGTTGAATAAAGCTCATCAACAACCATATTAAAGCATGAGGAAAACATTATACATATGAAACATGAACTTGAACTCATGAGCAACTTTCTCCTGATATAGATGCTCACTAATATAGATGCTTGACACCATATGAGCTATCACCGAACATGAGATGAGATATGAATACCTATTATCATGAAGCATGTGTGAAGCATGTAAACTCACCTAAATTCTCCTTAACCATGAAGGTCATGATGAACTATAAGTGAAGTCAAATGAGTGAAGTAGAATAAACATTAACATGAATTTAACATCCTCTTATCTTGAACAACACTAAACATCTTGCTGCTCCTATTGAGAAGGCATCCTGAAAGCCCAAGACTAATACTTGAAGCACCATAGACAATGAAATGTCTTCAACATGCATGTGTGAACCTGATCATCACCATCACCATTCATTGTCACCATCACTCCACAATGAAGACATCAATGACAAACAACTTAACACCTTTTTAACATCAATGACAATCAATCTCCATCAATCTCCCCCTTTGTCATTGATCAAAAAACTACATGATGTATTTTCTCTCTCTCCCCCTTTTTGACATCTGATGACAAAGGATGAATTAAATCCCATTATCTTGGACTGTAAATAGCAATACTCACTTAGCATTGAGACCAAATGCCTTGTTTTAAATTCTTTGACTTAAACTCAATATCCATTCATCAACTCAACATAAAGTACTTAACTTCAAATCCTAAGCCAAGTTTCATGACAAGATAAACAACTATAGCATGAAGCATTCAAACCATGCTTTCATAAACCAATGTCTAAAATAGAATCTCTACTACACCAAAGAAGATCTGCTCAAAAAATGAACAACTCGATCATGTCATCAAGACACACTTGAGATTCTGAAACACATTGTATATCCTTTAAAGCATCATCCTTCAAACATGTGAAGACTCAAAGAAAGACATCTCCTTACAATTCATCCATCATAACTTGATCAAGGTAGCTCTTGCAACACATGTGAAGCAACTCCTCCTACACCAAAACTCCATGTCAAAGAACCATTACCTATTAGATATCTCTGCCACATGCGCATGAACATCCATGAGATCAACATGAGTATACACAAACAAACAAACATGAGTATAACAACATGTCCTAACTACAGGACCTTGCATCTAATTACACTTTACTTCATGTTGAAACAACTAATGTCCCTTGTTATTGTTAGAGTTCACATCTTCACATGAACCATTCAACTTCTCAAGAGAAATTTTTAAGTGTTTTATAACCACACAAACAACTTTGTTACTGCCTTCACATACTGTTTAAGCATTAAATAAGTCACTGTCTCTTCATGATCCACAAGAGAAAACACACAAGTAAAAGTGATCCAAGTTTATATAAACACAAACGCAAATACTCCACATTGTCCATCCTATACTATTCTAATCAAACCTTAAACCACTTTTGCTAACCACTAATGGGAAATAGAAGCAGTTGAATACAAACATGATTACTTTGTACTTAACACTGATATGTCTTCATGGGGATAAAATATAAAACCTTAGACAACTCCCCCTAACTCCATGCTCCTCTTTATGTACTCATGGATGTTTCTTGTACAGGATGCACAAGATTACACTCATCCTTCTCCTAATTTTGCTTTCTTCTCCAAATCTTCTAAATGCATGTCTTCTTGGAATGTTTTCTTCTCCAAAGTAGTATAGTGTCTGATTTCTTGTGATGACTGAATGATTCCATTGATTCATTTCTACAATACAGTACTTTATGTCTAGGAGAGTTACACTTATAACATTTGATGTTGTTGTCTTGACCAAAGAAGGAATTATTTCTTCTTGACATATTATAAGAAATCTTATTCACATTCTTAACAAGATCATGTCCCTCATAAATTCTATAATTTCTTGTTCAATCGCTTGCTCTATCGCCATAAACATGACATCAATAACAATAACCATGAAATTGAGAATAATTGTACCTCATTGATTGCCTGGAAGACAAAAATCTTGTAGACCTTATTATCTTTCCTCCTTGATCTTCTAGATCAGCAACATAATAACTCAAGTCTATCTTCTTTTTAGGTGACTCTCTGACTTTAGAAGACTCTCCTTTCTCATAACCCAAGCTAGTGGTGTCCTTGTGTTGTTTTTTCTTGCTCAATATGTCATTCAAATATTCAGTCCTCTTGCCAAGTTGAATATTCTTGTGAAGTTTAGAAGAAGCCTTTTCAAAATCCTTTCTTAAAGAGACTATTTATGCCTCTAACTTCAGACATTCTATTCTTTTTACTTTAAGATCAGATTTAGTCATTTCTATTATTCTTTTGGCTTCTTCAATCTTAGTTTTTAGACTACTAATCAATTTATTAGACTCATCAACTTGACTCTTTAAGTTAACAATCTAATTTCTTGCCTCTTCAAACTCTAAGGAAACTTTTGCCAAATTTGAACATACCTTGTCTTTTGAATTCTTTTCTTGTTGAAGCTAATCTTCCAATCTCTTATTCTCTTTTCTAAGTTGCTTGATTATATCCAGGGCACACAAGAGTTCTCCTTCTAAATCAACTTAACAATCATTTTCATCAAACTCATGTCCATCTTCATCCACATAGAAGACTCCTTTTTCATCAATCTCAACAATAAAGTCATCTTTACTTTCATTAAGTTCTTGTCTTCTTACATTCACATTGAAGTCTTCCTTTTTGTCAAGACTCTTAACTGCAGGACCAATATCTTTATTACATTTTGTATCTATGTTCAAGAATGGCTCAGGTAACAACTCATTGCTAGACATAACTAAGGCTTATTTTACAATCTTTTGATCATCATCTTTCTTTTCTCTATTTGAGGCCTTATTTCTATTCTTCTTAGCCATTGTACTCCAATACCAATAACCCTTAAGTTCGTTAAACTTTTTTCTATAGTCTAGATTTGATACCAATTGTATGAGTACAATCAACATTAAGAGATGGGGGGGTGAATCGGTGTTGCATCAAAAACTAAGTTACTTATTCCTTATCAAACTTGAAAAGATAAGAATAGATAATCAACCTTGATAATATACATCATCAGACAAAGGTATCAAATACTGAATGTAGAAGTATGAATAACAATCAAATCACACAAATTGAAACTAGGACACAAAAGATTTTACGAGTGGAAACCCCTCTCAGGGATGAAAAATCGCTCAAAACTGTCACACTGGCTTAATCAAAAACCTCACTAGTTAAAAACAAGTCTCACTGACCATACAAGCCTAACTGACTACAAAGAGGTCTCATTGACCATACAAGCCTCACTGGCTACAATAAACAATCTCAGAATAATACAAAGAATATAGAGGGTTTCTTTGTTTCAATACAAACCCCTAAATTTCCATATCCCTTTGCAATCATTCTAAATTCAATCTACACTTCATTCTCATTATCTCTACTTAATCAATTCAACTGATTTAGATTATCTCTGCACAATCAATTACATATTGTCTTCATACTTGACATGGTTCAATTTGTAAGTTTGTTGCATAATGTCTTCATCCTATGTTTGATTCATTCCTACAAAAACATCATCTCATAAATCTCTCAAATCACATATAAAATATCATCTGATTCATCAGTATTTTCTCTTCAAAAGAATCTTCACAAAAATGTCTTCATCACTCCATATTGGTTCACACCAAATTAATTCACAAGCATCTGCAATATAAATGAAATGACTTTTGATATTCCTCTCCTCTACATATTCATCTTCACCATTTCAATTAACAATTTTGCATAACATCAATTCACCTACAAATTCATTATATAAAAATAGAATGTCCTTTCATATTATTCTCCTCTCTGCATAAATCATCTTCAAAAATCCATTTTCCTGCATAAAATAAGATTATATTCTTCTTCTTTGCATAAACATTCATATTTTTGTTCTATCATATTCATTTTTCCCTTTCTCATAAAAATTTCATCTCCTTTTATTGAATGTCTTGAACAATAATTTTTTCAATCTGTAAAAAACATCTTCAATAAAAAATTAATTCCAATTTCCTGTCAAGAACAAATAATCCATTTCTTTTTCCAAACTCACTGCTCAAAATTCTTCTTCATAAAGATTAGAACAAAAAATCCTTATACATTACTCTCAAAATGAATAATATATCTAAAAAAGAATTTTCCTTCCTTAAAAATAACTTCTTCTTTATGACTTTCTTGCCACGAGAGGATAACATAAAAATAGAATTAAATCTCCTACAAAATCTTCTTTGAGATCTAAAAATATCTGCCTTTTTAAAATACTAAAATTAGCCTTTATAAACCATGATAGACATCAAATTTCCACAGTCCATAATGTTTGAAGTTTAGTATTTCAGGATTAAACTATGTGCAAGTTTTTTCCTCAACGTTTCGGATCACACTCAATGATCCATCATTAGGAGAAATAGCAAGAGAAGAACAATAGAATGAGTAAATTTGCAGACTAAGACAACTAAATAGATGAGGAAGTAATGCGGGAACCAAGACAACTAGTACCAAAGAAATAATAAAAGCACTAATTTATTCTAACTATAAAAACAATAAAGCAAAATCTAAGGCCTAAAAAATGAAAAAAGGTACATAACAAGAAGCAAGATAAGAGAAACCAAGACCCCATCAAAAAAATAAAAGATTGGAACGTGGCAAAGAATAAAATAGTAAAGGAAGAATAAAAAGAAGAGACCTATAAAATGGATATATATATCTAGACCCCACCTACAAAGAGCACAATCTCTAAGTGATCGCATAAGATACCAGAGAGAAAGCCAATGAGAGCAAGGCATCAACTAAACCAACCTAAACATCCAAACGAACAGAAACTAAGAAACTCATTAAATATATACCCAAAGCTATATAAACATTCAATTACAAAAGAAAAAAAGGAGTGACACAAAACACATACACCCACACATACTCACATACCCACACATACATGTATATATATATATGTCAATATGTGTGTATAAATACAAAGAAGGAGAACTAAGACAATAAAGTAAAAAGATGAGAAAAAAACAAATTATTAAAAAGGACAAGTAAGATGTGAAAAATAAATAAATATGAATAGAAATGTATATATATAAAAATAATAAATGAGCACAATGTATGACTGCATATGCATGCAAAAATAAGAAGGGACAAGGACAGACAGCCAAAAGGAAGACATGAGAGGAAAAAATGAAAAAGGTTAAGAAAAGTAAAGAATCTAAAAGGTCTATTTGAACAAGAAGGAGAGAGAGGTTAAGAAGGACTAAAAACTAACAAGTCAACATAAACAAAGACCACAACATAAGGAATGGTGAACGAAAGAAACTAAAAATGAAAAACCACGTCAACACCTACGAAAAAAGGGGGGGAGAAAAAAAATATAGAGTAAAAGAGGAGAGTTGGGGAGGCAAGACACCGGGGAAAGGAATGTAAGAGGGGGGAGGAACCGAAAGGACGATGACTCCAAAGGGAGCAAGGGAAAGGAGTAAAGAAGGATGGAGGAAAAGACTAAAAGGTACCAAGGAGGACTGAGGAAGGGGATGAGAAAAACCAGACCGAGAAGGAACAAAGAGGGAGGGGAGAGGAAGAAGAAAGCAATGGGGAGAAACCGCTCCCACTCTCTCCCCTGATCTCTTTCCTTCCTCTATCTTCTTTTCACCCGCAATTCTCCCCGTTGCTTTCTTCTTCCTCTCCCCTCCCTCTTTGTTCCTCGGTCTGGTTTTTCTCATCCCCTTCCTTGGTCCTCTTTGGTCCCTTTCGGTCTTTTCCTCCATCCTTCTTTACTCCTTTCCCTTGTTCCCTTTGGAGTCATCATCCTTTTGGTTCCTTCCCCCCCCCCTCTTACCTTCCTTTCCCTAATGTCTTGCCTCCCCAACTCTCCTCTTTTCCTCTCCTCTATTTTTTTTTCTCCCCCTTTTTTTTGTAGGTGTTGACATGGTTTTTCATTTTTAGTTTCTTTCGTTTGTCATTCCTTATGTTGTGGTCTTTGTTTATGTTGACTTGTTAGTTTTTAGTCCTTCTTCACCTCTCTCTCCTTCTTGTTCAGATAGACCTTTTAGATTCTTTACTTTTCTTCACCTTTTTCATTTTTTCCTCTCGTGTCTTCCTTTCACCTGTCTCTCCTTGTCCCTTCTTATTTTTGCATGCATATGCAGTCATACATTGAGCTCATTTCTTATATATATATATATATATATATATATATATATATATATATATATATATATATATATATATATATATATATATATATATATATATATATATATATATATATATATATATATATATATATATATACATTTCTAGTCATATTTATTTATTTTTCACATCTTACTTGTCCTTTTTAATAATTTGTTTTTTTCTCATCTTTTTACTTTACTGTCTTAGTTCTCCTTCTTTGTATTTATACACACATATTGACATATATATACATGTATGTGTGGGTATGTGAGTATGTGTGGGTGTATGTGTTTTGTGTCACTCCTTTTTCTTTTGTAATTGAATTTTTATATAGCTTTGGGTATATATTTAATGAGTTTCTTAGTTTCTATTCATTTGGATGTTTAGGTTGGTTTAGTTGATGCCTTGCTCTCATTGGCTTTCTCTCTAGTATCTTATGCGGTCACTTAGAGATTGTGCTCTTTGTAGGCGCGGTCTAGATCTATATATCAATTTTATATGTCTCTTCTTTTTATTCTTCCTTTATTATTTTATTTCTTTGCCACATTCCAATCTTTTATTTTTTTGATGGGGTCTTGGTTTCTCTTATCTTGTTTCTTGTTATGTACCTTTTTTCATTTTTTAGGCCTTAGATTTTGCTTTATTGTTTTTCTAGTTAGAATAAAATAGTACTTTTATTATTTCTTTGGTACTAGTTGTCTTGGTTCCCGCATTACTTCCTCATCTATTTAGTTGTCTTAGTCTACAAATTTAGTCATTCTATTGTTCTTCTCTTGCTATTTCTCCTGATGATGGATCATGGAGTGTGATCCAAAACGTTGAGGAAACAACTTGCACACAATTTAATCCTGAAATACTGAACTTCAAACTTTATAAACCATCTTATCTGCAGTTTCAAAGATATCATGTCCATTTGCACTTCAGTTGTTGAACACATAGTCATGGAAGACAAGTTTAAATAAGGGCCTTTGATCTTCATTTTCGTGCTCATGAAGTTTTAAACATAAACCACCAATTGAGGTTTTGGCACTCAAGTACACATATAGAAGACTGATACAAGTGGTGGCATTAGACTAAGAGGGCCAGTTGCCCATGACCCCTAGACCCTCCAACATGTTTCCTTAAGTGGCATAACCCACTATCACAAGTCAACTGTGTAATAAAACAAAAAGTGCATTGTAATGGTGACGGGCAGAATAGGTAATAATGTATGCTTTGTGTTAGGATTTTTTAATGTTTTAACTCTTAATTAAGAACTCTAATCAACATGATCCCTCTAAAAACACAAGAACATCTTGAGCATGTATCTACCAAGTATCACCTTGATGATCCCTCTACACATGAGCATGTATCTGCCAAGTAAAATGTAATGATATACAAACAAGATGACTTCAATTTGTATCACATACATCACCTTGATGTCTTGTATGAATGAAACATAAACCAACATCACTCCTCCAAAACAAGACATCAACAACCTTGTCTTTGAGGCACACCAAAACTTCTCTAAACCACACATCTGAACCACAACTGAAAGCACACCAACACATCAAAATAACTCATTGCATGAACATCAAAACCAAACTAATTCCGTGATGAAGCATGACAAAAATAAATCTGCATTGCTCCATGAAGATGATATCTGATATGAACTTGAGTTGAATACAGCTCATCAACAACCATATTAAAGCATGAGGAAAACCTTAAACATATGAAACATGAACTTGAACTCATGAGCAACTTTCTCCTAATATAGATGCTCACTAATATAGATGCTTGACATCATATGAGCTATCACCTGACATGAGATGAAGTATGAACACCTTTTATCATGAAGCATGTGTGAAGCATGTAAACTCAACTGAATTCTCCTCAACCATGAAGATTATGTTGAACTATAAGTGAAGTAAAATGAGTGAAGAAAATAAACATTAACATGAATTTAACATCCTCTTATCTTGAACAACACTGAACATCTTGTTGCTCCTATTGAGAAGGCATCCTGAAAGCACAAGACTAATACTTGAAGTACCAAAGACAATGAAATGTCTTCAACATGCATGTGTGAACCTGATCATCACCATCATCATTCATTATCACCATCACTCCACAATGAAGACATCAATGACAAACAACTTAACACCTTTTTGACATCAATGACAATCAATCTCCATCAATCTCCCACTTTGTCATTGATGGCAAAACCACATGATGCATTTTCTCTATCTCCCCCTTTTTGACATTTGATGTCAAAGGATGAATTAACCCCCCTGTCTTGGACTCCAAATAGCAATACTCAATTAGCATTCAGTCGAAATGCCTTCTTTATGTCTATAATACAACACTTTATGTCCAAGAGAGTTACAATTATAACATTTGATGTTGTTGTCTTGACCAAAGAAGGCATTATTTATTCTTGACGTATTATAAGAAGTCTTATTCACATTCTTGACAAGATCATGTCTCTCATAAATTCTATAATTTCTTATGCAATCTCTTTCTCTATGGCCATAAACATGACAAAAAATAACAATAACCATGAAATTGAGAATAATTGTACCTCATTGAGTGCCTAGAAGATAAAGATCTTGTAGACCTTATTGTCTTTCCTCCTTAATCTTCTGGATCAGCAACATAATAAGTCAAGTCTATCTTCTTTTTAGGTGTCTCTCTAACTTTAGAAGACTCTCCTTTTTCATAACCCAAGCTAGTGGTGTCCTTGTGTTGTTCTTGCTTGCTTAATATGTCATTCAAACATTTAGTACTCTTGTCAAATTGAATATTCTTGTGAAGTTTAGAAGAAGCCTTTTCAAAATCCTTTCTTAAAGAGACTATTTCTGACTCTAACTTCAAACATTCTATTCTTTTTACTTCAAGATCAGATTTAGTCATATCTATTATTATTTTGGCTTGATAAATCTCAGTTTTTAGACTAATAATCAATTTATTAGACTCATCAACTTGACTCTTTAAGTTAACAATCTGATTTCTTGCCTGTTCAAACTCTATGGAAACTTTTGCCAAATCTGAGCATACCTTGTCTTTTGAATTCTTTTCTTGTTGAAGCTAATCTTCCAATCTCTTATTCTCTTTTCTAAGTTGCTTGATTATATCCAGGGCACACAAGAGTTCTCCTTCCAAATCAGCTTCGCCATCATTTTCATCAAACTCATGTCCATGTTCATCCACATAGAACACTCCTTTGTCATGAATCTCAATAGCAAAAGTCATCTTTACTTTCATCAAGTTCTTGTCTTCTTACATTCACATTGAAGTGTTCCTTTTTGTCAACACTCTTAACTGAATGACCAATATCTTTATTACATTTTGTATTTATATTTAGGAATGGCTTAGGTAACAACTCATTTCTAGACATAAGTGGGGCTTGTTTTACAATCTTTTGATCATCATATTTCTTTTTTCTATTTGAGGCCTTATTTCTATTCTTCTTACCCATTGTTCTCCAATACTAGGAATCCTTAAGTTGGTTTAACTTCTTGCTAGGGTCTATCTCTAATACCAATTGTAGGAGTACAATCAACACTGAGAGAGAGGTGGGGGTGAATCAGTGTTGAATCAAAAAACAAGTTACTTATTCCTTATCAAACTTGTAAAGATAAGAATAGATAATCAACCATGACAATATGCATCATCAAATGAAGGTATCAAATAATGAATGTACAAGTATGAATAAAAATCAAATCACACAAATTGAAACTAGGACACAAAACATTTTATGAGTGGAAAACCCTCTCAGGGATGAAAAACCACTCAAAACTACCTCACTGGCTTAATAAAAAAGCTCACTAGTTACAAACAGGTCTCACTAACCATACAAGCCTCACTAGCTACAAAGGGTCTCACTGACCATACAAGCCTCACTGGCTATAATAAACAATCTCAAAATAATACAAAGAATACTTGAAGGGTTTCTTTGTTTTAATACAAAGCCCTAAATTTGCATATCCCTTTGCAATCATTCTAAATTCAATCGGTACATTATTCTCATTATCTCTGCTTAATCAATTCACCTGATTTACATTATCTTTGCACAATCAATTCACCTCTACACAATCAATTACATATTGTCTTTATACTTGACATGGTTCAATCTGTAAGTTTGTTGCATAATGTCTTCATCCTGTGTTTGATTCATTCCTACAAAAACATCATCTCATACATCTCTCAAATCACATACAAAATATCATCTGATTCATCTATATTTTCTCTTCAAAAGAATCTTCACACAAATGTCTTCATCACTACAAATTGGTTCACACCAAATCAATTCACAAGCATCTGCAATATAAATGAAATGAATTTTGATATTCCTCTCTTCTACATATTCATCTTCACCATTTCAATTAACAATTCTGCATAAAATCAATTCACCTACGAATTCATTATATAAAAATAGAATGTCCTTTCACATTCTTCTCCTCTCTGCATAAATCATCTTCAAAAATCCATTCTCCTGCATAAAATAAGATTATATTCTTCTTCTTAGCATAACCATTCATATTCTTCTTCTATCAGATTCATTTTTCCCTTTTTCATAAAAAAATCATCTCCTTTTATTAAATGTCTTCAACAATATTTTTTTCAATCTGCAAAAATCATCTTCAATAAAAAATTAATTCCAATTTCCTGTCAAGAACAAATAATCCATTTCTTTTTCCAAACTCACTACTCAAAAATCTTCTTCATAAAGATTAGAACAAAAAATCCTTATACATTACTCTCAAAATGAATAATATCTCTAAAAAATAATTTTCTTTCCTTAAAAATAACTTCTTCTTTATGACTTTCTTGCCACAAGAGGAGAATATAAAAATAGAATTAAATCTCCTACAAAATCTGCTTTGTGTTCTAAAAATATATGCTTTTTTAGAATACTAAAGTTAGCCTTTATAAACTGGTGCAGGAGCACCCAATCTACAGTGGCCTCCATGAGGCATTTGACTGTTTTATGCTTAATTTTATGTTTTCAATAACGTCCTAAATGGGCATTTAATGTAATAAGGTCTGTTTGACCACTTTTGTTATTATAAGGACACTTGTGGATCTGTAGATGACAAGGTTGTTAGTTTGTTAGAGTTTGTTAGTCAGTTACATCTCCCAGTCGTTTGGAAGTGTCTCCCAGCCGTTGGGAATCCAGTCAGTACTACTCACTATGAGTAGATAAATACCGGAGATCTGATCGATTTCAGATGTGTGGAGAGTAGTAGTTGTCAACTTGAGTTGAGAGACTGTGAGATTAGATATCTGTATTCATTCCTGAAGGCAATAATAAGATCTTGTTTGTTTTGATTTCCTGGAATTCGAATTACTGTGTAATCAATTTTGCCAGTTTGCTGTCGACATGGATTTTTAATCCATTCCACCGGTTGATTACTTCATAATCAGTGGAATGGTTGTGTATATTAGTTTAGGATTTCTATTTTGTGTTTCTTCATTTTGTGTTCACAGGATCAGTTACAGCATGTTGGATTGAACCCTAGCATCAGCATGTGCTAGGTTGATAAATTGTGGACATTTGTTTATTCGTAGGAGGAAGGCTCAGTGAAGTCGTGCGTGGTTCAGAAGAGACAGAGCATAGCATCGGTGTGAAATTCACCATCGGGCAAAGGCTATTAGGTTTTGCCAATAATTTAAGTCAGCCGAAATTCTTTGGTTGAACCAATATCAATGGTTCAAAGGTTCTTTGGTTCAATGGCATTCGAGCTAAGTGATCAGTTTGTCAGCGTGAGACTTAGCATTGAGTTCTGGCAATAGATTAAGTTCTAGAAGAAAAGCCTTTGGTTAAACTGTTGGTGGAAGGTTCAACAGTTCGAAGTTCAACGGGTTCAAAGAGGTCCATCGGTGTAAGCAACGCATGGGATGAAGAAGTTAAGTGGCTGATAATAACGCTAGGAGTCAGTGATAGTTGAACCGATGGTTGAACCGGTTCAACGGTTCAGTAGTTCAAGGGTTCCGAGGGCACTAAATGTTTAGTGGGTGTGCCAGTTCAGTAAAGCCGATGGGTTCCTACGGTTCAACAGTACAACTGTGGGTTGCCGATAGTTTTTAAAGCTAGGGATAGGAAGGTATTGAACCAATAGCATTAGTTCAATGGTTTGCAGGTTCAACCATAGCAATAGTTTGCAGTTTTACACTATTTTCCACCAGTCCGCTGCCCGCTCTGCATCATAGTGGTATCAGAGCTCAATAAAAAGTCTGGGCTATTGTGCATTGATTCTGTCACTAAGAAGGCAGAAGTAGAAGGATTGAGAGGTTGACAAGATGCCTCTGAAAGGTAATGGTACTGCCAAAGAGTTGCAAGAGATGAAGGAAAAACATGCTAAAGAGATGAGGAAGATGAAGGAGCTTGCTGAAGCACTTCAAGCAAGGCTTTTAGCCTTGGAGAAGAATAAAAAGAGAGAAGTGGAAGACAGTAAATCAGAAAAAGAAGATGATGGTGAAGAATATGAAGAGGTAGATGAAGTTTTGAGTCCTGAAGATCAAAGATTTGCAAAACTATTAAGGGCAGTTCAGAGTGATAAACCTAAGGTAAAGGTTGATGTTCCAAGGTACACTAGAAGTTTAAATGAAGAAGAGTTACTTGATTGGATTGTTGCATTAGAGAATCATTTTGAATGTGATGAAGTTCCTGAGGAGTAGAAAGTAAAGATTACAAAGACCAAATTAGGAGGTCATGCTTTGGTATGGTGGGATTATGTACAATCAGAAAGGAGAAAACAAGGTAAGTCAAAGATTTCTTCATGGGATAAGATGGTAGCAAGGATCAAAGGTAAATTTTTACCTAAGGATTATGAAATTTAAATGTTTAAGAAGCTTCAATTTTTAAGGCAAAAGGAAATGGATGTGAAGGCATATACTGAGGAATTTTATAAATTGAGTATGAGGTCTGGTCATCATGAGAATGAGGTTGAAAAAGTTGCTAGATATTTGGCTGGTTTGAGATTGAACATACAGGATGAGTTAGTTTTAGCTAACCCTAGGAGTGTAGAAGATTGTTATCAAATGGCAATCAGGATTGGGGAGAAGATGAAGAGAAGAAAAGATAAGTCCATAAGAGGAAGAGGCAGCAATATAAGGGGGAAGAGGATCAGCCCCTGCAACAAGACAAGTCAATGAGGATCAAGAAGAGACTGGTAAAGGACACGAACAGTCTGATTTCAGAGGTGGATGGAAGGGCACAAGAGGCAAATTTGAAGGTGGAAGAGGTTCTAATACATTTTTAGGAAAGTTCTATAACTGTGGTGAGTTTGGTCATCCATCCTTCAAATGTCCAGAAAGGCAAGGGTTATCATCAAGAGATGATAGGAAGAATGACAAGAGGGTTCAATTGGTGCAAGAAGAGATGGTAGATGAAAGTGTACAAAACTCAAACAATTATAAAAATGTGAAGGTTCCTAATGAGTATGGATATCCAGAGTAGGGAGAAGCATTGATGCTAAGGAGAACCATTCTGAAGACATCTAAGGACATGGTACAAAGGAGACCTCTTTTTAGGACTAATTGCAAAAGCAAAGGAAAAATATGCAAGGTAGTAATATATTCTGGTTCTACAGATAATATGGTATCTCAGGAAATGGTGGATAAACTGAAACTGGAAAGGATTCCACATCCAAATCCTTACAAAGCATGTTGGGTAAGTGATAGTCAATCACTTTTGGTATATGAGCAGGCATATGTTGATTTTCATATTGGAGAATATCAGGATAGGGTTTTATGTGACATATTGCCCATGGAATGTTGTCACCTACTTTTGGGTAGGCCATGGCAATTTCATAGGAGAGCATTGTATGATGGATATGCTAACACATACACCATCAAGAAGGATGGGAGAATCATTGTGTTGATACCATTGTAGGAGGATGCTGTAGCACATAAGGCAGCCAAAACCATTTCAATGGGAAAGAAAGAGTTTGTGGAGATGCCTACAGCAGAAGGCATAAAGGTAGTTGATGATATCTCAAGAAATGGGATTGTTGGAGATCACAGTTTGAAGAAGATTTCAGTTCTGACTGATAGAGATCAGGTGGATCAACATAAGATCAAAGAGCAAGTTTGTCCATAGCCACAAGCTAATGGGAAAGACAAGGATGCAATCATAGTAGGGACTATTATTTGTCCCCTAAGAGTTGAAAGGCAAATACATTCTAACATTACAGTAAACAAGGGTCCCAAAGCAAGTGTTTAGATGGAGATGACAACAAGAAAAAATGGTATGAGTAGAACCTACAATGCTAGGCATGAGTATTTGATTCCATGGTAGTAGGTTGTAGTCCATAAATCATGGAACAGATATGGGACAGCTGAGTGTGCAGCTGGAGCACAACATAGGTTGAACTCATGGGGCATGAGTTATTTTTGTGGTGGGGTGTATGGTGCAGGAGCACCCAATCTACAGTGGCCTCCATGAGGCATTTAACTATTTTATGCTTAATTTTATGTTTTCAATAAGGTCTGTTTGACCACTTTTGTTATTATAAGAACACTTGTTGATCTGTAGATGACAAGGTTGTTAGTTTGTTAGAGTCTATTAGTCAGTTACATCTCCCAGCCATTTGGAAGTGTCTCCCAGCCACTGGGAATCCAATCAGTACTACTCACTATGAGTAGATAAATACCTGAGATCTGATCAATTTTAGATGTATGGAGAGCAATAGTTGTCAAGTTGAGTTGAGAGACTGTGAGATTGGATATCTGTATTCATTCCTGAAGGCAATAATAAGATCTTGTTTGTTTTGATTTCCTAGAATTTGAATTACTGTGTAATCAATTTTGTCAGTTTGCTGTTGATATGGATTTTTAATCCATTCCACCGGTTGATTACTTCGTAATCAGTGGAATGGCTATGTATATTAGTTTAGGATTTCTATTTTGTGTTTCTTCATTTTGTGTTCATAGGATCAGTTATAGCATGTTGGATTGAACCCTAGCATTGGCATGTGCTAGGTTGATAAATTGTGGATGTTTGTTTATTCGTAGGAGGAAGGCTCAGTGAAGTCGTGCGTGGTTCAGCAAAGACAGAGCATAGCGTCAGTGTGAAATTCACCATCAGGCAAAGGCTATTGTGTTTTGCTGATAATTTAAGTCGGCCAAAATCCTTCAGTTGAACCAATATCAATGGTTCAAAGGTTCTTTGGTTCAATGGCATTCGAGCTAAGTGATCAGTTTGTCGGCGTGAGACTTAGCATCAAGTTCTGGCAATAGATTAAGTCCAGAAGAAAAGCCTTTGGTTGAACCATTGGTGGAAGGTTGAATGGTTCGAAGTTCAACGGGTTCAAAGAGGTCCGTTGATGTAAGCAGCGCATGGGCTGAAGAAGTTAAGTGGATGATAATAATGCTAGGAGTCAGTGATAGTTGAACCGATGGTTGAATCGGTTCAATAGTTCAACAGTTCAGCGGTTCAAGGGTTCTGAGGGCAATAAATGTTTAGTGGGTGTGCCAATTCAGTAAAGCTGATGGGTTTCTGTGGTTCAACAATACAACTATGGGTTGCTGACAGTCTTTAAAGATAGTGATAGGAAGGTATTGAACCAATAGCATTAGTTCAATGGTTCGTAAGTTTAACCACAACAATAGTTTGCAATTTTACACTGTTTTCCACCAATCCGTTGCCCGCTCTGCATCACAGACCATCTTATCTGTACTTCCAAAGATATGACATCCATTTGCTCTTCAATTGTTGAACACATAGTCATGGAAGGCAAGTTGAAATAAGGGCCTTTGATCTTCATTTGCGCACTCATGATGTTTTAAACATAAACCACCGATTGAGGTTTTGGCTCTCAAGTGTACATATATAAGATCGCTACATGCAGTGGCATTAGACTAAGAGGGTCGGTTGCCCATGAGCCCTAGACCCTCCAGCAAGTTGCCTTATGTGGCATAACCAACTATCACAAGTCAACTATGTAATAAAACAAAAAGTGCATTTTAATGGTGATAGGAAGAATAGGCAATAATGTATGCTTTGTGTTAGGATTTCTTAATGTTTTAACTCTTAATTAAGAACTCTAATCAACATGATCCCTTTGAAAACACAAGAACATCTTGAGCATGTATCTGCCAAGTATCCCTCTAATGATCCCTCTGCGCATGAGCATGTATCTGCCAAGTAAAATGTAATGATATACAAACAAGATGACTTTAATTTGCATCACATACATGACCTTGATGTCTTCTATGAATGAAACATAAACCAACATCACTCCTCCAAAACAACACATCAACAACCTTGTCTTTGAGGCACACCAAAACTTCTCTAAACCACACATCTGAACCACATCTAAAAGCACACCAACACATCAAAACAACTCATTTCATGGACATCAAAACCAAACTAATTCCATGATGAATCATGACAAACTAAATCTGCATTGCTCCATGAAGATGATATCTAGTCTAAACTTGAGTTGAATAAAGCTCATCAACAACCATATTAATGTAAGAGGAAAACCTTAAACATATGAAAAATGAACTTGAACTCATAAGCAACTTTCTCCTGATATAGATGCTCACTAATATAGATGCTTGATATCATATGAGCTATGAGCTGACATGAGATGAGATATGAATACCTTTATTCATGAAGCATGTGTGAAGCATGTAAACTCACCTAAATTCTCCTCAACCATGAAGATCATAATGAACTATAAGTGAAGTAAAATGAGTGAAGCAGAATAAACATTAACATGAATTTAACATCCTCTTGTCTTGAACAACACTGAACATCTTGTTGCTCCTATTGAGAAGGCATCTTGAAAGCACAAGACTAATACTTGAAGCACCAAAGACAATGAAATGTCTTGAACATGCATGTGTGAACCTAATCATCACTATCACCATTCATTATCACCATCACTCCACAATGAAGACATCATGGATAAACAACTTAACACCTTTTTGACATCAATGACAATCAATTTCCATCACGTTTGTGGATAGATCAAGAGCCTCAAGTATTTATTTTGGTTTTACCGCTGGGCTCAAGAAGCCTGGAGTTGGATTCATGATTGTTTTTAGGTGGATTTCGGCCTGCCCCTTCTCTTGGAATCTGGTCTTACTGGGAGACTGACCTAACCTCCCATTTAGGTACACCCAAATCTAGCATGCTTTTAGGGTAGAGATTATATTCGATATTTGGAAAGATAGAAATGTTGCCTTATTTTCCAATTGCATTGAAGATGTTCATTTCTCTCTTTACACTAAATCTATGATTTGCTCTAACGGGTTAATGCAGATTCAAGTGCAAGCTCTTAAAGTTGGAATTGAGGTCGCTCATCTTCAAGAGCTACTAGATCACTCAAGAAATGCACCCAATATTGTAGCCAGGGTGCCACCTAATTCCACCTCTCCCCTTAGAGGTCGAAGGTATGGGTGCAACAAAAATTATAGGAATGACCAAGACCATGGCTCCCACTCTTGTGGGGCTCAATCTTAGCCTTCTCATGACTCTACTACTTGTGGTTGCCTGTAGCCCTCCAGTCAGCTCTCTGCTTCTTCTCATGGGCATCGAGGGGCTAGGTGGCCTAGCTCTGATAAATTCCCATGTCTGTAGCTTTCTGTCTCTCCTATCCATGGCCAGTCGGTGGAAGATAATTTTGAAGATGATGGTGCTCTCTTTGGTTGGGAACCAATAGATGATTCTACCCCTACTGATGTATGGGGGAATAATCTTGATGATCAAGATTCACCTCCTATTTCTACTACTTTAGTAGCTTAATGGTTTTCATGCTTTACTCTTTGTTCTTGTCTCTATTTTGGCTGTAGGTCCCAAGGCTTAAATTTGACATATGTATAGTTGTATTTAGGCAGTTTTGCTGTAAAATACAATCAAAATTTTAAAAAGACTATATCATATGAAAGGAGAGATTTTGGACAAACTATCAAAGTTTATATAGGATTGTGATGATGATATATATATATATATATATATATATATATATATATATATATATATAGACATTTTGTATTTTTATATAATTATGTTGAGAGGCATTCCTATAGTTATAGTAGGGGTGGAGGAGAAGAGTTGAAAGATTCTGATTCCATGTAAACAAAAATCCAAAAATTCAATAAAAAATAGCAAATAGAATTTGAATCTAAAAAATAGAAAATAAGATTCCAATCTAAAAATAGTAAATAAAAACTAAAAAAAATAACAAATAAATGAGTGGGTTGTAATGCCATCATCTTCCTTCCACCTTCATGCCCAAGCATTGCTTTGTGCGTGGGAAAGAAGCCACTATGGTTAGTTTCATATGCCATTCTTTTGGGCAGTTCTTTGTACCATTCAAATGCTAAGCCAAATGTCATATAAATAACTCAGGCAACCATATCGAATTGCAAGATTTGAGGTGAGTTGAAGGGGACTATGAAAAGAAAAACATTGCTTTTTTTTAAGGTGTTTGCATCAGTTCTTTGTTTTTCTACATGCAATTGCTTCCAAGAAATGACATCATCAGCAACAAATTTGATGTGAGTTGAAGGGGAGTTGAAAAGGAGTGAATAGAAAACAAAAGAATCTCCTTCAGAGGAATTGATCCAAGGTGTGGAGAAAATCTTTAACATGCAGAGCTATATTTATATATGGTTAGTCTTTGTATTACTTAATTATAACAAATATTTATAATGTTTTTATAATGTTTTTATAATGTTTTCTCCTCCTCCTAGTTTTTTTGGTAATGATTCTTTTAAGTGGTTGGTTATTGCCCTAGCATACTAGAAAGTCAAGATTTTCCAAAGATTTTTGTACATTCTTTTAAAATCTTACTCTAAGTCCTTCATAGGTTCTTATGACATTGGGATTGATTCTGGTACTTTTAAAATTTTTTATAGAAGTTAGAGTTGGCACTTTTAAAGTGTGTTGATAGCTTTTTTCTGCCGGTGCTGGAGTGGTTTTAGTTCTTATTTTATCCCTTCTACTGTTGTTCGTATTTCAGTGTATGGACAATTGAGCTTTAAGCTAATTTTTTGTTTGAGTTCTAATTATTTCCGTGAGTCCCATCCTTTGGATAGTATCATAAATAGTTTTCAAAGCTTCCTATCATGGAGGAAATGGTTTTGGTAGTTCATATAGATTTTTTCTTGGAATTTGAATTATTTACATCTTTGGACTGTGTTTTATCTATTTTTCCTGGGTTTCCATTTGGTGGGCGTGGTGTCGGCAGTTTATAATTAATTTTTCCATTGTCGGCAAACTAGAGTATGTTGGAAGAGGGTGTGGGGTTTTATACAACAACATCCATATCTTTTGTGAACATAAAACTAAATTAAAATAATGTATATCAATCTAAAAACATTTATTTCTGTGATTCCTATCCATCCAACTTTTGTGACAACTTCACCAAATCCCACCTTCAATGGCAATCGATCACTTAGTTGTTTGGTTGGATATGGATGAGTGATTTGGACTGGTAATTTCTTTTGAAAAAGGTATGCTTTCTATTTTTAGTCCCTGCCTTTGGCAGGATAACTATTATTTTCACCGTAATAGCATTTTTTTGGGCATTAGCATTTCTTTGGACGTTGGACTTTGTGCAAGTGTTATAATCGAAATTAGCCTAAGCTTTTTAGTCTATCCTTGGTATTATTTTCCCGTTGATATATGTGCAATGACAATAATCAAAGTTAAACCTAAGTCGCATTGGCAATTTGTTTGCCCATTGGCAATTTAGTTGAGATAGTTTAGCCTAAGCTTTTTAGTCTATCCTTGGTATTATTTTCCCATTGATATCTGTGCAATGACAATAATCAAAGTTAAACCTAAGTTGGATTTGCAATTTTTCTGCGCATTGGCAATTTAGTTGAGATAGTTTTTGGATTCTTAATATTTTAGTTTGTCTTTGCATAGGGTTTCCTTTCTTTTTGCTGTGTCTCGGCGTGTGATCCAATTTAAACTCGTGGCTGGTTTGAGATTTGCATGTCCTCATGGGTTCCAACATGGACTTGTGTGGCCCGTTTTCCCTTGCAGACACTGATGTAGAAGAAGGCCTTGACAAGGAAGGAGTGCTTTTGCTTCTTCTGGTTTATAGATTATTTTCCCTGTTCTGCAGCCGGTTGCTTCTGCTGCTGCTCTTGTGGATTCTACTCATTTTGTTGAAGTTGAGGTAGAGAAAGAAGGGCCAATTTCAATCATGGAAGGCAGATCCTTTCTTTTCAGCGGATGAGCAGGTTTGCATCTGATTGATTTGTTGGCATTTTCTGATACCCATTTGGTCTTTTATGTTTTTTTAGGGCGCACTAGATAGAAGTCCTTCGCCACACGGTGGGAGGGGAGCTCTGCCCTCTGAAGGTGGCAGCCCTTCTGATATTCTCTTTCTTTCCAGAGGTGGCCATTTCCTTTCTGTTTCCCTTCCCCTCTTTCTTCATGTTTCACCGGGAAGAAGATATTGAAGAGATAAGAAGAAATAAATTTTCTATAGGTGGAGAAGACAACCCCCTTACCGAAGATCTTCATCATGTTGTTAAACATCTCTCAGCAGAGCTCTACACCAAGGATGTTCATTTTCTGATGGAGCTCATACAGGTAGCTTTCTGAGTGATATGCCTTATATAATTCAAATTGTTTCTGTTTTTAATTGTCATTGCCTTTTTTTTCTCTGTAGAATTAAAATTTGGGTAGTTCTGATTTGGCAGAATGCAGAAGACAATGAGTATGCACCTGATGTGGAACCATCATTGGAATTTGTGGTTACGAGCAGAGACGTCACTGGTGTGGGTGCCCCCGCTACTGTCTTGGTCTTTAACAATGAGAAGGGCTTCACCTCCCGAAACATTGAATCCCTATGCAGTGTTGGACGATCCACCAAAAAGGGTAAAAGATAGGGAGGTTATATCGGAGAGAAAGGTACCTCGTATTGCCTTTAAAATTCATTGTTAAGTGTGTATAAAATTTGTCTTGCTGTAATTATAGGAAGGTCTACTTTTATTGCTTTTAGCAAATGAATTATGGAGATCATGCGTTCCAATCGGGTTTTACTTGAGAATAGTGTTTGTGCAGATTATGTAGACTATGGATTCTTTGAAAGTAGACATGCAGTTCATTCTAAGCATTAGATTATAAACAGTTTATGAAAACCATTTGTTTATACCAAATGATTAAATTGTCGCAGGATGTGGATTGAAATATAGTTTTCTTGTATTTTTCATAATGGATAACAAAGTCAGATTTGTATATTAAGTCTGCAGTTTCTCTTGTCGTAGTTATGGATGGTAATGGGAATATAAAATAGTCACAGTTGAAGCGATTTAGTTGTGGATGATGCAGATCCTTCAAATGACAATAAATGTTCTGTAGTTAGCATATTTTATAGTGTGGACCAAAAATGGGTTTTACACATGCTATTAGTGGTTAAACAATCTAACCATACCTCTTTCAGTAAAACTTCTGAAATGCAGTTATTCCTATGTTTATCCTCTCCATTTGGGTAAATCGTAGTTAGGAGTCTCTTTGAAATGCAGTTAAGACTTATATGGGCTCGTTTGTGATTCCCCTGCACTTCTAATGCTCATACTTTCCCATCGTATTCAGTTGACTTACATACATATGGACATGCTAATGGGCTGTTGAATAAAAGAAATACTCTGTTTGTTAACTGGGTTAAATAAAACAACCATATGGAAGAGTCAATCAAGTGACTGATCGCACGACAGGATAGAAGAAGCGGTAGTGGTAGAGATGTTTGGCAGGAGAAAATTCTGTGAAAATCTCAAAATGACTTCAAATTGTTTGGTTCCGAGGTAAAACTTTACTACAATTTTTTTTTCATTTTGGGGTTTTTCATTTTGCTTGTTTAGGATTGTATCCCCAAGTGAAAATCTGAAATTCGTCTGAGAACAAAATTAAGTCGATACTTATTTAATGCGATCAATGGTATTTTTTCAACCATCATTATAATATAAACCATTGATCGCTAATCTTGCAGCTACAAATAATATTATTGTCCTCCTGTCTTTAAACCTATTACAATAGATAGCTGTTGTTTCTGGGCTTGTTAAAAATCTCCTCTAGAAGGATACTGAGGAAATAAGTCCAAGGTTCTCAACTCAGAAACATCTACTGAAGAATTTCTACGAAACCCACTATTCGCCTCTTCTTCTTCCTGCATATAAATGAGCATCAGTTAATGCAATTCTTTGCTCCTCTACTAACTGTGAAGGCTGCATTTTGTTCACACCGCACATCAAAGCTGTGGAGAGGCCATACAAAAGGGTGGCAGCAACATTATTACTATTATTATTGGGTAAACCCTGGAGAACGAGTGCCGCCAGTGTGATGTTGGTGAGGGGGGTGAGGAGGAGTTTGTTCCATCCGTCTCTTTGCTGTGCGAGGACACCATGCATTTCTGCCCGGTCTGCCGCTGCTGCCGCCATCAAACGCAGCTTCGCTTAAAATTCACATGCTGCAGATCAAGCCAGCTTATGTGATTACTACCCAAGTGGACTGTGCAATCAGACTACATAGCAGACATGTAACCTGTTTACAAATTCACCGCAAAAAGAGCAATATTCTTATTTCAGGAGACACAGGTATTCCCAAGCTTTTATATTCCATTGGTGCCTTCCATGCTCATTGAATGCATTTTAATGTAGGTTACTTACAAATTTTGAAACAAAATAAGAGACTTATGATTAAGTCCACCCACAATAAGTTGTTTCAGGTAAAGCTCTATAGCAATACCTATATATAACTTAAATGTGTTTGATTGCAAGGCCTAAATTTGTTTGAATAACACATTGACTGTAAGAGCCTCATTTGGAGCACCTTTCAAGGGAACATCATGAGGTACAAAGATACACTGTTAATTCTCAAAAGTGGTTTTATTGTGCTTAAATTTCTTTGCAAGGGGTTCCAAGAAGTCTTCCATTGATACACAGCCAAAAGTGGATCCATTTGTTACAGTACCCTTTTTAGCTTTCTCCTTCGTCAAAATCAATGAATATCCCACTGAACTAGGGCCCCATGCATAAATAGGTATCTGCAGATTCAATCCAGATCACTCTGCCATTGTAGGCTTCTCATCCTGCATTAAGAAACCCTTGACAAATATATCAGTCCTACAATCGTGTTGTTGACATTTTCACCATTTTTTTTTTAAATGGTTGGCACTTTCTATGTTCTGTCTGCAGTTCAACAATGTCAACCAATTTTTTTAATATTATTGACACTTTCTATGTTCTGTCTGTAGTTCAATAATGTGAAATTGTTAACGTTATTGGAAGGATTAGGTTTTTCAAAGGAAATAATATACAAATAATTCAGTATTTGCACTCCCAACAATTTGTAACACTTGAGTTATCGAAAGGGCAAGATCTTAAAACAAACTAGTCTTTAGACCATATTATCACATATGCCAAAAATTTGAAAAGAATAAATAAATGTACAGTGACAGAAGGGCTTAATAAGACAGTTATAGCTCTAGAAATGCTTAACACTGTTTATCTTCCCAAGATCCATGGTCACAAATTGTCAGTATAATGAAAATTATATGAATTTTTTCTATCCAATGAGCTGTATTCAACTGTATGACGTAGCTTCTGATAAATTTCATAGTTGCAAGAAATGCAATGACAGTGTCGTTGCACATTTTACCAGCTGAAATGTTGTTTGTGTTTTATATGTTATCTCCCAATTTTGCTTCTTCTGGTTTATAAATTCTTTTCCCTGTTCTGCAGCTGGTTGCTTCTGCTGCTGCTCTTGTGGATGCTCCTCATTTTGTTGAAGTTGAGGCAGCACCTTTCAAGGGAATATCATGAGGTACAAAGATACACTGTTAATTCTCAAAAGTGGATCCATTTGATACAGTACCCTTTTTAGCTTTCTCCTCCTTCAAAATCAATGAATATCCCACTGAACTAGGGCCCCATGCATAAATAGGTATCTGCAGATTCAATCCAGATCACTCTGCCATTGTAGGCTTCTCATCCTGCATTAAGAAACCCTTGACAAATATATCAGTCCTACAATCATGTTGTTGACATTTTCACCATTTTTTTTTTAATATGGTTGACACTTTCTATGTTTTGTCTGCAGTTCAACAATGTCAACCAATTTTTTTAATAATGTTGACACTTTCTATGTTCTGTCTGCAGTTCAATAATGTGAAATTGTTAACGTTATTAGAAGGATTAGGTTTTTCAAAGGAAATAATATACAGATAATTCAGTTTTTGCACTCCCAACTATTTGTAACACTTGAGTTATCGAAAGGGCAAGATCTTAAAACAAACTAGTCTTTAGACCATATTATCACATATGCCAAAATTTTGAAAAGAATAAATAAATGTACGGTGACAGAAGTTGATCATATGTTGGGGGCTTAATAAGACAGTTATAGCTCTAGAAATGCTTAATACTGTTTATCTTCCCAAGATCCATAGTCACAAATTGTCAGTATAATGAAAATTATATGAATTTTTTCTATCCAATGGGCTGTATTCAACTGCAAGAGGTAGCTTCTGATAATTCAATTTTTGCACTCCCAACTATTTGTAACACTTGATTTATCGAAAGGGCAAGATCTTAAAACAAACTAGTCTTTAGACCATATTATCACATATGCCAAAAATTTGAAAAGAATAAATAAATGTATGGTGACAGAAGTTGATCATATGTTGGGGGCTTAATAAGACAATTATAGCTCTAGAAATGCTTAATACTGTTTATCTTCCCAAGATCCATAGTCACAAATTGTCAGTATTATGAAAATTATATGAATTTTTTCTATGCAATGGGCTGTATTCAACTGCAAGAGGTAGCTTCTGATAAATTTCGTAGTTGCAAGAAATGCAATGACAGTGTCGTTGCACATTTTACCAGCTGAAATGTTGTTTGTGTTTTATATGTTATCTCCCACTTTTGCTTCTTCTGGTTTATAAATTCTTTTCCCTGTTCTGCAGCCGGTTGCTTCTGCTGCTGCTCTTGTGACTGCTCCTCATTTTGTTGAAGTTGAGGCAGAGAAAGAAGCCAAGCCCTAACGCTCCAGTTGAGGCTCCGATTGTAGAGTCTCCTAGAAGTCTGTATAGACTACTTACATGTTTTGTTCAATGAATCATGCAGCTTGTATTGATGACTGTGAAGCTATCCTAAAGATGCTACTTTACACTATGCAAAGAAACCAAGGATTATCTTTTGATCAAATTACAAGCGCCTAAATTTCGGAGCATACAGGGTATGGCAAGTTGTTGGAAGATATCACTGAAAACTTACAAAATGCAAGGCAAATTGCAAACTTTGTCTCAGATGACTCCTTTGAGATAGGAATGGCACCGGTACTTCTAGTTATAACTAGAATGGACTTTAGAATAAATCCCTTCCATTTCATTGCTCCAATGAATTAGAATTTAATCACTACCTTTGCCTTATGTATGACAAAATTTAAATGTTGAGTGGCAACAAATTTTGCTTCAGTTTATTGTTATATAAATTTATTATGAATGTAGTGTGACGGTTGGAGTTGGTAGGAAAACATATCTTTACCAGTCATTGCTTTATGACTGATTTTTTAAAACCTTAAATTTTGCAGTCTTCTTGATAGTCACGCAGCACATTGGACAAAAAACCTATAGAACAGGTAAACAAATTAACTTCCTAACAAGTTTATCTTTGTCAGGTATATTAAAAGACACATTGGCCAAAGGGTGAAGGACATAGTCAAATCATGAACTAGTCTCTGCTCTACAACACTATCTACTATCTGTTGAATTTTGCAATTTTCCTTCTTCAGGTTTTGCTTCCATCAGCTTTACTTTCCTCTTTACACTACTATTATTTGCTTTATAATTGTAGACTTTTATAATTGCAGGTTTCTTTCAACCAGCATACTACTATGCAGCACCACTATCCAATGAATCAAGCTTTCGACAACAAAGAACACAAAGCAAACAATTTATACAACAGGTAAAGATATGCTTGAGCTGTTTTCAATGCAATAAAGCTCTTTACTACTACAACAAAATTGTACTTTCTTGCACAGGCTTGTTCTCTATGCAATTGACCAAAGCATATTGTAGGATTCATAGTTGTTTTCGATCATTAACATTAGTTCATCATTCAAATGTCTGCAATTGTAAGAATCAATCTACATATTCTTTTGTTGACTTGCACTATTCAATTTTGTTTCTATTGGTTAATACTACAACCAGAACCCAAAACTCTGTTAAAAAGGAAAAAACAAAACAAAAAGGGCGCATTGCAGACAAAAACTACAAAAATCACTTTCAAAATTCCATGCTATGCTGAAGAAAGCCAACTGCTACAAAACGAAATGTTAAATGGTCTCTCTTCCTCATCTCTTTACGACACCAGTACACAAATTTACCTACAATAACCTCTGACAGAAGTCCACACAGCTTGCTTAAAAACATCATAGTTACCTGAAGCATCAACACCACATATAACAACTTGTGCAACCTGATTTTGGTAAATATCTTTGTGGGCAAGCCCTGCAACTTGCTCAACCTAGGCATCTTTGAGCTTGATCTTTCATCATCTTGGACTCCTTGTCCATCTCTTTTTAAGTTGTTCCCATGTCCTTGCAGATAGCTGGATCACACGCCGAGAAGTAGCAAAAAGAAAGGAAACCCTATGCAAAGACAAGCTAAAATATTAAGAATCCAAAAACTATCTCAACTAAATTGCCAATGGGCTAAAAAATTGCTGATGCGACTTAGGTTTAACTTTGATTATTGTCATTGCACAGATATCAACGGAAAAACAATACCAAGGATAGACTAAAAAGCTTAGGCTAATTTCGATTATAACATTTGCACAAAGTCCAACGCCCAAAGAAATGCTATTACGGTGAAACCAAGCTTAGGCTAATTTCGATTATAACACTTGCACAATAAAATGTTGTTGCAGCCAGCCAGACAGAAAGATGTCTGGCTAGCATATACCCTACCTGCGCCAAAATGGGGTTTCTGCAACATGCAAATGCAGCTTATGAACACAGCCAATTTGTTGAAAAGGATTAGAAACTTTTAAGCAAATGGTAATAACATCTGCTCTTATGCCCTTCACCAACACATTTCTTAGCTATGCCAAAATGAGATTGTAAAACTCTTGTTTGTAACGCATTGATTGCAGGAATGGCAACTATTAATTCAATTTCCATGACCTTTGTTAATATTTCCCATGCCCTAGCATATAGCCAAGCTAAGTCTCATCCATTGAGCTAGCATCCTCTCTGCCTATGCCAATATGAGTGTCTTGGAACATGGTATGGACGTCTATAAAAGCGTAATAAAATGTTGTTCCAGCCACCCAGAACATCCATCAAAGCATAATGGATAGAGAAATTTTGTTGGCTGTTGCAGATGTTGTAGTTACAACTTTTTTGGTAGATGTGTATGCAAAATGTGGAAGCCTAGAAGGCACAAGAATTGTTTGACATAATACCTCAAAGAGATGTGGTCTATCTAAAGCTTTTTTGGGTCGACTAGAACTATCTACTACAACCAGAACCCAAAACTCTATTTAAAAAATCAATTCCACATGCGTCCATGCTGGAACCTATGAGGACATGCAAATATCAAAGCAACCACAAGTTCAAGCTGGATCACACACAGAGACACAGCAAAAACAAGGGAAACCTTATGCAAAGACAGGCTAAAATATTAAGAATCCAAAAACTATTTCAACTAAATTGCCAATGGGATAAAGCATTGTTAATGGGATAAATAAAGAACGACTTAGGTTTAACTTTGATTATTGTCATTCCTTTTATCATAGCAAACCACACCTTTTGATTTTGTCTTATTCATAAATTGTTTATTGATTATCAACCCTAAACATATTTCTACATGTCTATTCTATCCCATAAAAGCATTCTTTGATGAATTTGAGTAGATTAGTTATATATTATTTTGTGCTTTCTTATGCCATTAAATGGTTTTCCGTTATTATCCATCTTACAGATTAATCACTCCATGATATCAAATCCCATTCAAGGCACCTTTGTCGCCTATTAGCATGGGCTCTCTTGCGGATTCCTATGGCATGTAAAGAGTTATCTTAAATAATTTTGTGTATATCCTGTAGTCACCTCAGATTTAATTCTCTTCCACTATAGTGAAAGTTAGAAAATTTATTTTGTTTGTTATCAGTTTAAATCCTTGCATGCCCAATGATCATATCTACTCAGCCGCTTGTGGCTTTTGATAGTGCCTTCACATCTCTATCGCTCGAATTATCAAATCTATTTTTTTTCAATAATTCTTTTGTGCTTACCTGTGAATCTTCTCTCTCTACCACTAACAAAGGCCGATGAAAATTATATCATTCCTTCAATGAAATCGATGACGGTATTTCAAGTAGTTTTTGATGGGTTTAGTGATGGTCACGAATTAGTATTTGAGTTGACTTCATAATACCTAAGTTACCTGAAGCATCAACACCACATATAACAACTTGTGCAACCTGATTTTGGTAAATATCTTTGTGGGCAAGCCTTGCAACTTGCTCAACCTAGGCATCTTTGAGCTTGATCTTTCATCATCTTGGACTTGTTGTCGATCTCTTTTTAAGTTGTTCCCATGTCCTAGCAGATAGCCTTGGAAATGGTCTAGGGAATCAATTTTCTGGGTCGACTAGAACTATCTACTACAACCAGAACCCAAAACTCTGTTTAAAAAATCAATTCCACATGCGTCCATGCTAGAACCTATGAGGACATGCAAATATCAAAGCAGCCACAAGTTCAAGCTGGATCACACGCGGAGACATAGCAAAAACAAAGGAAACCTTATGCAAAGATAGGCTAAAATATTAAGAATCCAATAACTATCTCAACTAAATTGCCAATGGGCTAAAACATAGTTAATGGGCTAAATAAAGAACAACTTAGGTTTAACTTTGATTATTGTCATTGCACAGATATCAACAGGAAAATAATACCAAGGATACACTAAATAGCTTAGGCTAATTTTGATTATAAGACTTGCATGAATTCCAATGCCCAAAGAAATGTTGTGCAATTCCTTTTCTAGCATTACTAAATGTACCACACCCTAGCAGATAGCCAAGCCAAGTCTCATCCCCTGAGCTAGCATCCTCTTTGTCTGCAATGTGCCCTATTTCTTTTGTTTTCCCCTATGTGGAATGTTTTTTTTAAACAAAGTTTTGCGTTCTGGTTATAGTAGATAGTTCTAGTCAACCCAGAAAATTGATTCCCTAGATCATTCCCAAGGCAGATTCAGTAGTGCTAGAAAAGGAATTGCATGTCATTCCTTTATACAAAGCTGACATACAACTATTACAAACATCTTTCTGTCTAGGCGGCTGCAACAACATTTTATTATGCTTTTATAAATGTCCATACCGTGTTCCAAGACACTCATATTGGCACAGGCAGAGACGATGCTAGCTCAGGGGATGAGACTTAGCTTGGCTATCTAATAGAACATGGGAAATATTAACAAAGGTCATAGAAATTGAATTAATAGTTGCCAGATGCATTTGTATATAGTTTCTAACCTCTCTGGAGTTTTTTTAACACAATTATGGCTTCACAATGCCCTGATTTCATTTCATTGTTCAATAGTATAAAGTTATATTGCATAGCCAACTGTTCAAACATATCTTTACCAGTCATTACTTTATGACTGATTTTTTAACACCTTTAATTTTGCAGTCTTCTTGATAGCCAAGTAGCACATTGGACAAAAAATCTACAGAACAGGTAAACAAATTAACTTCCTAATAGGTTTATCTTTGTCATTTTTAGCACAAAAGGCATTGCACCAACAATATTCTAACATGCTTACAGAGTTGTATCATTGCTTTAGCACTGATTTTAAAACACCTTGCTTTATAATTGTAGACTTTCATACTTGCAGGTTTCTTTCAACTAGCATACTACTATATAGCACCACTATCCAATGAATCAAGCTTTTGACAACAAAGAAAACAAAGCAAACAATTTATACAATAGGTAAAGATATGCTTGAGCTGTTTTCAATGCAATAAAGCTCTTTACTACTACAACAAAACTGTACTTGACCAAAGCATATTGTAGGATTTATAGTTGTTTTCGATCATTAACATCAGTTTAGCATTCAAATGTCTGCAATCGTAAGAATCAATCTACATATTCTTTTGTTGACTTGCACTGTTCAATTTTGTTTCTATTGGTTAATACTACAACCACAACCGAAAACTTCGTTAAAAAACACCATAATAGCATTTCTTTGGGCATTGGACTTTGTGCAAGTGTTATAATCAAAATTAGCCTAAGCTTTTTAGTCTATCCTTGGTATTATTTACCCATTGATATCTGTGCAATGACAATAATCAAAGTTAAACCTAAGTTGCATTCGCAATTTTTTAGCCCATTGGCAATTTAGTTGAGATAGTTTTTGGATTCTTAATATTTTAGCTTGTCTTTGAATAGGGTTTCCTTTCTTTTTGCTACGTCTCGGCGTGTGGTCCAGCTTCAACTTGTGGCTCGTTTGAGATTTGCATGTCCTCATGTGTTCCAGCATCGACGCATGTGGCCCATTTTCCCTTGTAGACACTGATGTAGAAGAAGGATTTGTGGACAGTAGCCCCACCGGCATTGTGTGCTGCTTTCGTGTTGTTTGTCATACAGTCATATTACTGCTTCATACATAGCTCTAGCTGTAAAGGTTTTGCCTGTACTAGTACCACCGCTCAAGAATAGAATTCCTTTTCTGGCACTACTAAATGTGCCACGCCCTAGCAGATAGCCAAGCCAAGTCTCGCCCCCTAAGCTAGCATCCTCTTTGTCTGCAACGTGTTTTTAAATAGAGTTTTGGGTTCTGGTTGTAGTAGATAGTTCTAGTAGACCCAGAAAATTGATTCCCTAGATCATTTCCAAGGCAGATTCAGCAGTGGTAGAAAAGGAATTGCATGCCATTCCTTTATACAAAGCTGACATACAACTATTATAGACATCTTTCTGTCTGGGTGGCTGCAACAACATTAGACGATGCTACCTCAGGGGATGGGACTTAGCTTGGCTATCTTCTAGGGCATGGGAAATATTAACAAAGGTCATGGAAATTGAATTAATAGTTGCCAGATGCATTTGTATATAGTTTCTAACCTCTCTGGAGTTTTTTTAACACAATTGTGGCGTCACAATGCCCTGATTTCATTTCATTGTTCAATAGTATAGAGTTCTATTGCATAGCCAACTGTTCAAACATATCTTTACCAGTCATTGCTTTATGACTGATTTTTTAACACCTTTAATTTTGTAGTCTTCTTGATAGCCACACAACAAATTGGACAAAAAATCTATAGAACAGGTAAACAAATTAACTTCCTAACAAGTTTATCTTTGTCATTTTTTAAGATAGTATAGAGTTGTATCATTGCTTTACCACTGATTTTAAAACACCTTTTATTCTATAGCACAAAAGACATTGCAGTAACAATATTCTAACATGCATACACAATTGTATCATTGCTTTAGTGTTGATTTTAAAACACCTTTTTCTCTGCAGCACAAAGGACATTGCAGCAACAACATTTGCTAGTGCCAAATGATGCTCAATCCTCCACCAGTAATAGCTGCCAACATGGATGCATTTTTCAATCCAACAAAATTGCTTTCAAAACAATGCCCTTTCACTTACCTTGCAGCTTTAGGCAGGGACTCCAGCTGCAGCTCAGCCCTTGTTTATTGTTAGTTTTATGTTATTTTGTATAGATGTCTTTGGAATTTGAGTTAGAGTATGCAATTTGATTTATTTGTTATTTTTTAATAAATTTTTAAATAATCAGTGCTATTGTAGAATTAATTTTATTTTTAAATATATTTTAATTTTTAAATTATTCATCAAGAATCAAGTATTAGGGTTATGGTTAGTATTTTTAATTAGAATCAAGTATTTAAGTCTTTGGCTATACAACATCTACATGGAATTAATGTCATATTGAAAATTTTCTAAGGTTGGTACTCTATATTTTCATGCTTTCACATAAGCTACTCAGAATATTTATGGATGTTGCTCTTCAATAAAATAAATTAAGCAATTTGTTTTTATATAAATTAGTAATGTGACTTCCAATTATCAATATCTAGATTTGTTGATTTAACATAAATTTTTTAAGTGAAGAATTTTTTTTAAATTTTTACAAAACAATTTCATTTATGACTTCTTTTTTTTCCTAAGACTTCTGGATGTTGCCTTGACATCCTTTGTTGTTACTACCCTTAATCTAAGTTCTTTGGTTCTTTTTTTTCCCCTTTATAATATTTATTATGGTGGATTACTTTTTTGAATCCTTTGTAGGCACTGCATAAATATCAGTCTTTGTCCATCAAATGTTTATTGATAATGGTAGCTTCAACCCCACTCATAATGGTAACAACTTAGTCTGGACTTGGGCTTGTAGGTTGGGCAGTAGGTTGGGCAGTTATAGGTAAAATTTTATTACTATCAAAACTTTTCTTCTCAGCTTTTTCAAATTTTAGTCACGTTAAAAACTACTCAAATATAGTTTGTCTCAATAATATTTATGAAAATGTATTTTCTCTCAATTTAGTACATTTTCATAAAGAATTGATTAAAAAATATAGTTTCTCTCAAAATGGAAATTTTGATTTAAAAAAGTGTATTATTGATTGTATCTTTTGAGGATATATTAATATAGTTCTTGAGCCTTTGAATAAAAATAACACATATTAATATACTTTTTCTCTATATTATATATTTTGATTAAAATACTATATATTTAATATACAATATTAAAATACTATATTAAATACAATATTAATATTTTGATCTAAATATACAGTATTAATATATTATATTAAAATATAGTATATTAATATCAACGTCAAAAATCTTAGTGAACAACTTTTTGTAGAAACCAGGAACATTGAGTGAATGCAAGTATCAATTTAAACCACTCAAGATGAACAAGAGCATGCTCAACCTGCAAAAAAATAAGTATTACAAAGTAATGGACACAATATGAATGCAAAATATGGGATAATGAAATAGCTTTCAAGAGGTAGTACATATAGGGCATAATTGACTAAGAATAGTCGAGCCAAAGACAAAAAAGCTCACTAAGAATAGTGGTGCTCCAAGTATAGGAAAAGAAACCACTTAACTCAATTAAGCTAATCTGGGCATGCCAAGTATAGGATGAGGCTAAACATAGATTGATGTGCACACCTAAGTAAGCTTAATATACACCAACATCCCCCATTGAGCATAGCTTAGGTGGGCTAAATGAAGATGGGTCCTGGCAACTAGCTTGATCAAGTACCCATGTACAATGCAATGCAATCTCTCATAAAGAGGAGAAAGGAAGAAAACTCTGTGGGAAAAAAACATCCCTCCAAAAGAGAGAAATAAAAAGAAGACTCTGCACCAAGCCTGAAACCATGTCATGTTGACTGAGATGATGTAGAAAAGAACCTCTCAAGGAAGAGAGAGAAAAAGACTATGTAACCCCCCACATTGAAGTAGTTCATGTGTGCAAAGAGGATGCTTGTGTATGAATGCTGAAAATGATCCATTTGTGGCAAGTGATGTTTCTCCCCTTAGGAAGAAATATCTCCAATGGTGAATGCTCAATGAAGCAAGGTGAGGTGGTAAGTCTCATGATGTACCCTATCTCAAAACACTACTCAAATGTCTCCATACTGATGTTGAAACAAGTCACAAACAAATCAAGAGTCCCAGGCCTAACTGAGATAAGTGACCTCTCAAAATGTGGAAACTGATGAAGAACAAGATCAAAAGAACTGATGTATGGATGTAGAATGTCAATGAATGCCATGTGGCTACAATGCAAATCCCATGAGATGTCATGTAAAGAATCACTCAAAGCCCACAGTGAAGCCTCACTGAACTCTATAGTAATAGGAGGTGTATGTATACTGTCATCAAATAGTAAGATGAGATCCTCCAATGTGTCATCAAGATCTGATATGTGAGACTCTACAAACAACCAGGAGATGTATGGTAGAAGTGTGTCCCAATGAAGTGAATCCTAAATATGACCCTGCTGTAATGAATTGCTCAAAACACTCGAAGGACCAACATTGAACTCAGAAGCATAGGCTTAGAAAGTATGTGCCATGTAATGTCACAATGTATGTTGGCCATCATTTGGATTTTGTACCCAAGTATCTGCACTCTTGGTGTAGGTGCACCTAAACCACAGTGGCCTCCATGAGGCATTTAGTTGTTTATGCTTAGTTTTATGTTTTCAATAAGGTCCTAATTGGACATTCAATGTAATAAGGTCTATTTGACCAAGATATGCTATTTTTAGATCAGTTGGGTAGAGTTAGTTAGAGTTTGTTGAACAGCTGTAGTTCCCAGCTGCTTGGAGACAAAAATAGTACTACTATGGTGAGTAGTTAAAATGCCCAAGATCAGGTCATTTGAGGGATTGTGATATTGGGAATTCATTAGGAGTCTGATATTAAACAGTTCTCTAATGGAGAGTTGATTTATGAGTCTGTGAGATAGTTAGTTGTAATCTTTTCTACAAGCAATAAAGAGATTCTGTTGTGTCATTTCTCTATTTGGATCTCACTGCATAATCAAATTGCGGTTCTGGTGGGTGTATGGATTTGTTTATCCATTCCATCGGTTGATTCATTGAATTGGTGGAATGGGAATATATAGTAGTTTAGGTTTTCATTTGCATTTTCTGTTTGTTTGCAAGATCGTAGTTCAAAGGTGTTGAGATCCCTAGCATGGGTATGTGCTAGGTTGTGTAGGTTGTTAGAGTCTGGAAGATCATCCAGGAAGTGGATCAGGTCACCCCAGGAAGTTCGGCAGATCAGAATGGTGAAAATCTGCTAAGATCGGTGTATTCATTACATCTACATCATCAGGATATTTTCTGTGTATATCCTGTAGTTACATCAGGCATCAGCTGCATATTTATGAATTTGATGCAATAGATCGCATAAGGTGAATGCGCATCGGTGACAATAGCAAGGTGTTGCCGACGAAGAGCATATCAGCGTGAGTTAGTAGATTGGGTTGACATTTCCATCATAGGCTGACAATGTTATGTTTGGCCGATAAGCAAGGATATCAGGGAGAGAGTGATAGTGTATGTGACGTCATCATCATCAGGACATTCAAAATATCACCCAACAAAAGTTTATCCTGCCGACGACAAGTGTTTTGGCATAGGCGTAGGATATCGGGGTGATCAATGCGAAGTGTTCGCCGACAGTTCATGTCTTGGCGATAGGAGATTAACACTAGGCGTATAGGTGGAGATCAGTGGATCGCGGGAGGAATATTCAGTGGAATATTCATCATGTGCATAAAAGTTGGGTATCATCATCAGGATGTTTCAATATGACCTGATATGTTATATCCTAATGCTGGTTGTGTAAGCGGGTCGAATATCAGGGTGACATAAGCATCAGAGGAGAGGTGCATGAGGTTGTCATCATCTGGATATATGGGAGGAACCTGATATTTTATATCCTACTGATAAAAGGTGTAGATGATGCCGAAACATCATGATGCTACAGATAAAGTTTGGCGGTAAGGTGAATAGTGATCGTCAGGAGGATAATTGTGTTCGCCGAATATGATGATGCTGCTGATAGGCGAAAGGTCGAAGGTTTAACTGCAGGAGGATATCGGTTGGTAGAGAAAATATGATGATGCTGACAGGTTTTAGGTTTGGGTGCATGATGAGTAATGCATAGACATACATGTTGTATGTCAGGGTTTTAGTGTGGGTGCCTCTGCATCAACTCTGAAGTGGATGTCTACCCAAAGAGAGCTAAATGTGGGTGAGTCAGATGTTGAATCCTCATCCTCCAAAATGAGTTTCGAGATGGATGGAGTTGGCACCCCGTCACTATCCTCACTATTAGAACTGGAAGAAGAAGAAAACTCCGCTTCAGGAATCTATTGTGAGGCAATAGTAGATGAAAGAGATGAATTCTCGATGTCCTAGTGCAAAGAGTCATTGGAGACTCTCAAAGGAACGTCACTGAACTCTATTGAAGCAACAGGTGTGGAAGCATGAAGAGAAGTTTGTATGTCATCTGACCATCTAAGACTAGAAATATACTCAAACTCCTCTGAAGTATCATCATCAAAGGCTATGTTTTCTATTTTAGCAAGAGGAAGAAGATAATCTGTAGTAGGATCATCTAGGAATGGAGAGATATGTGGATCTCCATGAATCTCCCAGATTCTAGTCAAAAGTGTGTGAGGACACTCAATGTATGATACAACACTAAGAGTGTCAGAATCAACACTAAGACAAATCAAACCTACTACATGGTCAATGATCTTTCCCCAAGCTAATTTTCTCCCTGATGTGTCTAGTTCAAGCATGAGTCCATAGAGATAAGACAAAAGATTAAGCTATCCTAAGGTGTGTCAGGAAGCCATTTTGGCAAGACTCATAATTGGCCTTGTCTAGGATTACCATAGAAGGATAAGTAATGAAACCCACGTTGAAACCAAGACCAATAATCTCTTGATGCACAAGAAAGGTGGGAAAGTAGGAAGTGTTCAAAGAAATGACACACAAGACCCCCCTTGATTTGATTTTTGAGACCCCCCCTAAATTTTGGCACTTTATAATTGAGTGCATAGGAAAAAAATCCAATTTTGGGTTGTGTATTGGCACTTTATAAATTTAGTATGATCGAGCCCAAATTGGTTACAATGTGTTTGTAAATATTCCACTCTAATCGAGTTGCCCTTTAACAAGATTACAAATTTTTCCTAAAATCACTCTAATTTAAATGTTGTTTTGGTCCTTTTTTGTCAAAAAAAACATTTTTTGAACCAAAAAATTCCTTACAAGAGGGGTATCTAAATTTAGCCCTTTTTCTTTCAAAAAAAGGTATTATATTTTGATTTAACAAAAAATCTTTTTCTAAAAAAAAAGATCAAAGCCCTAATCTGGGCATGTGAGTCTAAAGATGCAAGGGTGGTTTGGTAATTACAGGGGATGCCCTATTGTTCACACCTTTTTGCCATAAATTTGGATGCTAGGCATAGGGATTTCAATGCCTTTTTGGAATACCTTGAGGCTTAACAAACACTGCGGCCTTCTTCCTTAGGTTGTGATCTCCTTCATTGCTTTCAAAAAAGGGCAAAAGAATAGTGCAAGTCATCTCTATATAGATTCTGGTTCCTTCCTGCCCTTCACATCTTGTTGTTTGGTTTAAGGATGTCTTCCTGTCTATAAATAGAGAAATAGTGGATCACTATGAAAATGGATGCCTCTATGTTGGATGAATTGTTTTTGTCAAAGGGCTAGGATTATTGTAACTGAGGGATGATCCCAGAGCAAGGGATTATTGATTTGAGTAGGTGACACATCCAAGGGTTGATCCACAACTCCTACACATGAGGAGGAGACTAGGATTTTGTGTGCTTTTGGTCCTCTTTTGTATCAGCCTAGTTGGGTAGACAATCAAATATGGCTTACATGAAACAAATTGGAAGTTAAGAACTTTTGGTTTACACCTACAGTAGTAGGATGCTTTCCCAGATAAGAGACTTAAAAATAGGTCACGAGACTTCAAGACATGTTGCAGACCATTAAACTTAGGGAACACCCTTCTCTTTACCACTACGACGACACATAATGCCCTCTATCGACCACGGGGAATAAAAATGCCTCTAGATATTTCATGCCTTTGTGAATTTGTTGTGCCTGTCAAGGATCCTCTCATGCTGGATATCACATTCAGTAGGCTGTGGGACACCAAACATGCCTTCTCCTCAACACTCTTCTTTGACAAGGGTTGAATGCCTTTATCTACCCAAATAGGAGCGTTCCTACCTTAATCCTTTGCACTAGACTAGATGTAGATCAATTTTATACAAATCAACCTTCTTTGGATCTAGGCCTTTCTTGGAAGAGGGATCCCACAATAACACTATCAAGAACTCACATAATTCAAACACACATCCACACAATTCCACTCTGATACCTTGTAGAAACTAGGAACAATGAGTGAATGCAAGTATCGATTCAAACCACCCAAGATGAATAGGAGCATGCTCAACCTACAAGAAAACAAGTATTGCAAAGTAATGGACACAATATGAATGCAAAATATGGGATAATGAAATAGCTTCCAAGAGGTAGTACATATAGGGCATAATCGACTAAGAATAGTTGAGCCAAATACAAAAAAGCTCACTAAGAATAGTTGTGCTCCAAGTATAGGAAAATAAACCACTTAACTCAGTTAAGCTAATCTAGGTATGCCAAATATAGATTGAGGCTAAACATAGACTGATGTGAACACATAAGTAAGCTTAATATACACCAACACTTTTAATATATTATTTTAAGTTAAAAGATAATTTTAGTTTTTTAACTCGTATGGAATCACACTTTAAACAAAGTAGCAAATTAAATGAAAAATAAGTATAGGAAACAAAAAATATCTAAAACTAAACAATAGTTATAATCTTAGATATACACTTCATATCACTCTTTTTAACCATGTTAGTGGTTTTTTTCCTTAAAATTTAAACTAGGTAAGTTTTTTTAATATAACTTAGAGATTACAATTGAAAATTTTATTGGGCTATGTATTTTTTAATAAGGTTTATTAATATTTAAACGTGGAAATTAAGGTGATAGACAAATATTAATATGCATTGACTTGATATTTTCATGTATTAGAGAAGAAATAAAAGAAATATGGTACAAAAATGATTTTTGACAAATGATCATATAAGCTAATATGAGATAGTCCTTTAAAGGCATACAATAGAAAACTATTCATAAATATAAGCTAATCTTATAGTTATATTTTATAGTGTTAATTTTTACCTTAGTGCTAATTAATTTCATTATAGAGTTATTTTGAATTAAGAGTATAATTTATTTTACCATAGAATTATATTAAATTAAGAGTTATTTTAGAATTAATTTGTGTTGAAAATTTTATTTTTAGGAGATATTTAAAAATATAAGTTGTTATTTTTTTTTGGCAAACAAAAGTCAAAACATTTTTTCATTCAAAACTCAAAAAACTACAACACTTTGTATTTGCGGTACCTCTGGTTCACGTTTACGGGTCAAGCTGTCATGATTAAACTACTATACCCACTGCCTAAAATAGCTACAACAATGACATTTGTGGCATCATCCCTTCAAATTGTTGAGGAGAAATAAAAACACTCTCATTTTCACTTCCTTCCATTACCCATTCATTGCTATCATAAGACATAAATCCTTATTGAAAAATATATTGATTTCTTTCTAAGCATGTGTCATTGAGAGGACAAATCCTTTTCACATATTTCCTATGTTCCATGTACCACTCTCCTCTCATGTTCTTTAATGTTTCTTTCACGTACCAATGAGTATAAAGAAAGGATGAGCTTCATCCATGTATCGACATGTATAATGAAAGAGAGAGCATACATAGAGGTTTGGTATATTGGTCTGGCAATATATAGTAAAGGAAACCTTTTTGGAGTGATAAGGAACCAATCCATGAAAACTTGAAAACAAAAGCCATAATGTGTTGAAAATTATTTTATCTCTCATCAAATGTATTATTGGATCTTAACTTGAAAGTGTGTAATCTTTGTAATCATGTCAACATTAAACACTAATAGCATGGATTTTTTGCAAATTAATGTCAATGCTATAACTTTACACTTATAAATATTTTTTTTTAGCTATTATGTAAGTATGGCTCCACCTAGGTTGAATGTTGAATTTAACGAGAAACAAAGGCAATACTGAAGGGAATATCAAATAATATATTAGAGGGAATATCGAAGACTTGACAATTCCAACTAATGAGAGATGTAGAAAGAGAAGAACAAATGATACAATGAAATGAGGTTGTCACATATAGATATCATAAATGTAGAGAAGAAATAACACTTGAAGAATTAGAATTATAAAATCAGAAACAATGAAATATGATGAGAATAAGTCATCCACAAACATCTCAACAACTCAGTGTCCCTAAAAGAGAAGAAAGACAAGAACCTAATTAGTCAAATGCTAATATTGATTTTAATGTTGAAGATGAAAATTCAAGATCAATAGATTTTGTACTTGAAACACCAAAAAATGCACCTCGACATGACATCAATCTATTTGTTCAAAGTCATGTAGAAAATGTACCAAATCCTAATGGAATGCTTCATACTGATTTGAATACTTTCCAAATGCTTTTTTGAAATGGAATAGATATCTTTGCTTCACCAAACTTGTGCTATATTTGTCAAGAATGTTACCTTGGAATAATGCTTTTTCAGACACCTCAAGGTCCTATATGCAATAGATGTCAACAAGAAAAAGTCAATAATTGATTTTCAGCTTCAAATAATATGTATCCTAGCCCACAACCAGAAGACCTTATAAACTTGACACAGGTAGAAGAAATGTTGATAGCACATGTCAATCCAATCCTACAAGCTACACATGCAACTAGCGGTCAATATAAATACAAAGGATACACAATAAGTTTTGTATAGGATGTAAAAGAAATTTCAAAGGTTTTACCACGTGGAATAAAAGATTTTCCAATCATTATTGTTCAAAGGAGGGATCAACATGGCACAAATTACAACTTTACAGTTAATAGAGAGTGAGTATATAAGGAACTAAAATACAAAATCAAACATGACAAGTTCTATTTTGATGCTTAAATTGACAAAAAATTATCACAGTGGTCTCTTACCAAACTCAGATGAAAATATCTTTGACCAACTAAATTCAATGGATATGGAGTTTGATTCTCATGAAAGCTCATCCCACTGTCAAGAGTTTTTTATTAAATAGAGATATAAATGACAAGAGAGCTAGTTGGATAACCAAGGTTATGAAATTTGATGTTGACATCCAAGTAACCAAGCTGATTAGAGGTAAAGGCTTATGTGAGTAGCTTGCTGAAAGTGAAGATTTTGAGCAAGAACATCAAGAAGACATCGAAATAGTGTTGAATAACAATGAACTAGCCAATAAACCAGCTCAAATAGATAGTTGGGTGCATCATAAGATGCATTATTTGCAGACTAGTGAGTGCCCAATTGGTTTAGACATGGTAGGAATAAGATATTTTTTATTGCAAGCTACTCCTTATGCTATCATTGATGGTATTTTATATAGGAGAGACTTTAATGGTGTATTTCTGAGGTGTGTTGGACATGATCAAGTTGATAGACTGTTAGAGGAGTTTCACAATGGACCTTCAAGAAGTCACTTTGCAACTAGAACAACTACCTTGAAGATTATTTAGGATGGTTATTACTAACCTGATTTGTTTAAAGATTCTTTTTCTTAGGTGAGAAGATGTGAGAAGTGTTCCCTTTTTGCAGGTAAGCAGAGACTTGTTGCCTTATTCCTACATCCTGTTAAAGTTGAATAGCCATTTGCAAAGTGGGGATTGGATTTCATAGGACCAATAAACCTATCGTCAAGTGCAGGCCACAAGTGGATTTTTACTGTAACAGATTGTTTTACCAAGTGGATCGAGGCTATTGCCTTAAAAGAGGCAAATGAATCTGCTGTCCTAAGTTTTTATCAGGACCTAGTGTCAAGATTCAGTACACTAGATTCAATCATCTCTGATAATGCTCTAGCCTTTTTAGGATTATGAATTTTAGATTGGTCTATCAGAAATAATATCTATTTGAATACTTCATCTAACTATTACCCATAGGGTAATGGGCAGGCTGAGTCTACCAACAAAAATCTAATAAGGATCATCAAGAAGACTATTGATGATAATCATAAAACTTGGCATGAAAAGTTAAAGTTAGCTCTATGGGCTGACAAAATTACACCTAAGAGGGCTACTAGTTGTTCCCCATATGTACTTACTTATGGAAAAGAGGGTCGGTTACCTATTTCAGTTGAATTGCCTACATTGGCCTTTAACAAAGAGATTGAGTTGCCAGAAGAACAACCTCTTGTAATCAGGCTAGTTCAGCTCATGGAGCTGGAAGAGACAAGGAAAGAGGCCTTAAGAAAGCTTGATATGCATCAAACCCAAATGAAGAATGCATTTGATAAGAGAGCAAGACCAATGAATTTCATTGTTGGAGATTTGGTGTTCAAGTGGAATGAACTAAGGAGTAGGCCAAGTAAGCATTCTAAATTTGATGCCATTTGGGATGGGCCTTATGTTATCACAGAGTGCAAAGAAAACAATGCATTTTAGCTATCCAAGTTGAGTGGAGAGGTACTATCTATCCTAGTTAATGGGATCCACCTCAAGCATTGCCTCTGAGGGTGAAAGGATTCTTTTGTACATAGTAGAGTAGTTTTACAATCAATAAGTGCTCATGCACATTTGTTTCAACATGTTGTTTTGGCCATTAGGACCTATTAGTTTGCTTCAGTAGTGTTTGTTTTCAATTTTTTGTTGTTGTTTGAACTGTTGGAGAGCTAAATTATAGTGTTTTTTGAGTTTCTAAGAAGGATAGAGTATGACTCTATGCCCAATGGATGTCAAGGCAACTAGTCAAATGCTTAGCAGGCAAGCATATAGCAGAAGTCACCATAAATGTTACCATTTTTTTACCACAACCCAAAAATTGGCTAAGTAGATTCATCATTTATCATTTTTTATATGAGATTTGATTTATTTCTATTATGTGCTAGTTACATAGTTATTATGACAAATGCAATTCAATTGTTCAGATGCAGAAAGAAAAGTTTCAAATCATTCATTGCATTGGAGAGCAATAAAATGAGATAAGTATTCATTCACCACAATGGTTATTCATTTACAAGTTTGAATACATAAAGGAATAAAATTGCATTGAAGAAAACTAAGACATATCAGATGTCCCACACAAGCCATGGGTTATAACTGAACTCATGCAAATACAAATAAAATACTATGCATCTAATGAAGAAGAGGGAAAGACATAGCCATCATTGCCATGTTTTGGTTGATCGTCATAGTAGCCTCCAGTCCTGCTCTCGACGTCGGCATGTATCTGAAAAAATTGAGGAAAAGGTCTCATTAGAAGCTCCGGTTATGAAAATCCTTCATCAATTAGGAGAGGCATAATACTTTAGTTATAATGCATTAATCAAATGAGAAATATCCATATGTAGACAGAACTGAAGAGAAGCAAACATAAGAGGATCATTGTTTTATTCTAATCTATTTGTTTGATATGCAAGTATAGGACAAATCATTAAGCTAATTGAAGCCTTTCAGCATGGGGTATCAAATGGGCTCCCACAAGGTTTGACCCCAACATGTTGCTGCCCCTTGATCTTAGAAGGGATGAATAGGAAGAAGAAAACCATTGATTACATTCACATGACAAGCTAAAGGAATAACAATAAAATCATATGCATTAGTCCCATTTCAAGACATGACCATGATTTCACTTCGAAGTATGAAATGCAACCAAGAACATGACCTGAACTGACGGAGGACAAAATTCAATGCACATAAAAGATTATGTACTACTCTAACTATTATGAAAATGACATTCTCAAGCATGATAATAATCAAGAGTACACAATGCATTTTTAATCATCAGACTGATAAAAGCGTAAGTGTTCACAAGTATTGACTATTTGAAGATTGCTTACTCATCCATTATCAATAATCCAATTGGAGTATCCATTATAAACTAGTAAGCAAATTGCAAGGATAGGTAAGTACCAAACAATATACTTTCTCATTTAAGTGGAGTGGCAAAACCAAACTCAGATTTAAATTACATAAGCTAGCTTTTAAATGATGAAATATATCCAATTATGCTTCACATTTTGCTGCTGATAAGTTGAGCATCAGAATAGTGTGTATCACATCTTACATTCAATGCATATCTATGAAAGACACAGGACAGTATTACAAATCTGTAGCAGAATAATACAAGACAACCAAGTCAGGTGGTTCATTTTGTCTTTGACAAACTTCAAAAGAATAAAAAAGAGCACTTCATTACATAGGTTGCAATAGAGTATCATTATCATGTGGAAGAGGACATCTTACGTGATGCATTTGATAAAATGAAGTTATAGTAAAGTGGGACATCAAAAGCTATCATGTGTTGCAGTATATATAGAGCAAGTAACTGTTTTCTTCATTTGTTACAATGCCACAATGTCATGACACAACCATGGTCATCAATCATGTTTGAAGTATCTAATTGCTACAGTCCACTGAATGGACAAGTGAAGCTATAGAAATTAAGACATGTATGTTATAGAAAAAAAAAAAGTTCTAAGTTCAAAGATGATGGTATACACTTCATATGCAAAGTCCATGAAAGAGCAAATAGAGCTACAAGAGTAGAGAATATCATATGCAAACCTCACTTTTCTTAAAATAATGACATTGATTATCACTCAATAGTGACAACATGAGAGAAAAAATATCATATGCTAGTGTATGCTACAGGGAGTAACTTTGTGCTCAAAAGATAAAAATCATTGTTTCAGTTTAAAAATCTAGGTTCATACAATGAGATAAAAGTGCAGAGATACATTCATAACTAGGCCATTGCATATAATGCTATTTACATTCATTTTTTCAAATACCCATGTTGAGTTATAGAACCCCAACATATTTTGCAGTGTTGGAGAGAAAGAATGGTAATGTAAAGCTGTCCAGACAAGGCTACATAGGTGAAATGACTGTTTACCTAGTAAAAACTTGAAACCCTTGTCAGGTTTAAGAAAGTCTTATTTCTTTTTGCAATACACAGTCGAGCAACGCGGGAGTGAAGTGTTGTAAACATGGCCACCAAAGTAAAGGAAGTTCTGTGTAATATAAAATGAAACCCTCACTTCAAACACAAGGAAACTTCAAATTTTTGACATCAAAAGACAAAGAGCCATCTACATAATGTGTTACATGCCACGACCATGCCATATATGAAGGTATTTCACATACCCAGAAAACATAAAAGAAACCCTCATCATAGTATGCATAGATAGAAATGACAGAAGCCACAGTGGAAGTAGTGATATTGAGGACTCATCGTATGGTGTAGCAAAGGAGAAGACTATGGCCATGACCCAGCTTGAACTTTTGTTATTTTTTGCCATTTTCACAAAGTTCAACACAGAAAAGCCAAACAAATATATATCAAAGAAGAGAAAAATGAAGAAACAGAAGCATGTCCATAACCATTCTAATGAAGAAGAAGCCAATTAAAACATAGTCAAATGCATTTTAAACTTCAAATCTAGACTTACCAAGTGTGGCCTTTTGTTTTGGCTAAAGAGGTTTAATGTTTGTCACCACTGAAGACCAGAGATGGAGAAAAATACATAGAGAATGAAACCCTAGGTCAGCAGCCACAGGTGCAAAGCCAAACTCAATGACAACAAAATGAAAATGATCAAAGTTTTAGGGTTGCATTTGCTTTTGTTTCGACGTCCTTTTCATATTTTGACCATGCAAACAATATATCCAAATGAGATTAGGGTCAACACCTTGTGTTCGATGGTGCCTAGTAATCATAAGGAGAAGTGGCCAACAACTAAAGAATATGGCTTATTTTATGAAGTCAAAGGTGGACATTATCATGAGTAACCAAGGCTTGTGCCTTTAGAATCTTTGCAAGGTCTTGGTCTCATATGTGGTCAACTCACATTGGACTCTAAGTATCATTTGACAATGCATGTGGTTGACTGTCTTTGACCTCCCACTTATGCACTAATTCTTTTTCCTTCACATATTTCAATTTATGCATAAAACCAAACAATAACCTTTGGAGATGTGAAGAGTATGCAAGATGATGACATGGTCAAAGGGGTCAAATGTGACACGGTGGCACTATATGGACAGTGAGTTGGAATTTTTTGAGGCATATGGATATTGATGAGATGGCAGAATATTGACACATGGAGGCCATGGTGTCAAGCTTTTAAGTCTTTCATTTATTTTTTGCAAAGATGTGTAATATTTCATCTTTTTATGATTTTTATAGAAAATCATTTTGTGATATCTTGTAAATATCTTGGTGAAATTATAAACTAGATATCATTTTATTTTTGCAAAAAATCATATTGAATAGGATATTGATTACAATTGCCATATCATTGTAAAGTTAACTTTAAAGCAATGAAATTATGAATTGCTTTTAAGGTTGAACTATGTTTAGGCAATTTATAGGCTAATAAAATAGTTCAAATATTTCATTTTGATTTGTTTTATTTAGAGTCATATAGGACAAATCTTGGAGGTTTCATGAGTGGAGAAAAGCAGTTTTATGGTGGGACCACATGAGAGGGCAATTTTGCAGCTTTATTTCACAGATTGGTGACAAATTTAGTGCTTTATTTTTAGCTTTCATGAGTAGCTCAAAAATGGACTTAGGGTCTATTTTTAGGAGCTTTTTCATCTTTCTTTAGGGGAGATAATTTGGAGACATTTATAGGAGAAAAACTTAGTTTTTTCTCAGTAGTTAGCATCAGTTTCTTCTCTCTCGTTCATAGGCAGAGTTGTATACAAGCAGTTAGCTGACACATTTTATTTTTTATGCATTATACTCCTTCCAATTCTAATAGTAAATCATCTTGTTTCACATATTTTTGTAGTCTTGATCTTATGTTATATTGTGGCTTTTTCTATCCTTTATTATGTCTCAACGCTATTAAAACTTAGTTTTTTCCTAGTTACAGTTTGTGTTTAATCCAAACCTTGTTGCAAATTACTTAAGGAATAAACCATCAGTGAAATTGTGAGGATTCAGGTTAGAGGATCTGTTTGTGAGTGATAGTTTTATCTAGTTCAATTCTAGAATTAGTTTGCATTTTAATTACATCCTTCTATCCTTTTCCCCCTCAAGTCAGTAGTTTAGGAATTATGAGAGAACTAGCTCACTCTGGAGATTTGTTCTCATGAAAGGAGACCCACATTCGAGAATGATTCCATGTTTCAACAAGTAGTTAACTTTTTGCAAAGCTTAACAAGGGTGCATACTTGAATTAACAAAAGTTATGCGTACCATCAATCTACCTTTCCAGGAGAAAAAATGAACACTATGTTGGAGAACCCAAGTAAACAGATTCCAAAAAGGCTAAATATCAGCAAAGGTAAATAGGCTCAAATAGAAAGTCAATCCTTAGAACTAGCTTCTATTGCTCATTCTCAGACAAATTTATTAAAAGAAAAAGTAAATTGGTAATTGAAGCTAATACTAAGAAATACCATATTAATTGTAATTATTTTCAATGTTTTGTATCATACAAAATGATGTGGGAGTTTCTCCACAGCCAAAAAAACATACAATGGATATGGCATAACCAATATTGAATATTGACACTAATTTCCCAAACATAAGAAGCAAATATGTCTTTTGTTCATTTGTTTCTATCCAACCTCTTCCTTTGTGTCCTCTTTCTATGAGGCACTATTCTAATTGTGGGTGTCAATTGTTCATCACATTGAACACCCTCCTCATTATTCTTGTCTCCTGCTTCTTGAAATTTGACGATGGTTTCCTGCCAAGGTTTAGGAATGACAATCGAATCATTGTGTGTAACAAACAATTCATCATGTTCCTCTAGCTCCTCTTCATGCTCACTACATGATGAGTTTGATTGTTGGGCTTCCTATACACAACACAATTCAACTCATTAAAATAACATATCAGACCTTATTTGCTTGCTTCAAAGCATGGAATTTAATAAACCATGAGAATCTATGCTTTTCGCTATGTAAATTGATAGTTATTAATCTTGTAGCAACTTAGATCATAGTTTTAGCTTTGCTTGTTTCTTTTCTCTATAGAAAAAAGAAACTATTGTAATTCTAGGTGTATTTGTCTAGATTAATATCTATATCATTTGCTTTACAATGGAAATGAAGGCAAAATATGAAATTTTATTATAGCCCAGCATGCAAAGAACCTACCTTAGATTCATGACTAGTGACTAATTTCTTCCCTTGATCTAGCGTATGTTGTCAAAGGCCTTGGGAACCATGTAGTAAAGCATATTTTAGGTCCTCCTCTAAAGCTTCCTTTTGAAATTGGTGAACCTACATAAACAAATATAACCAAATTTATAAGGTATAATGACTCATAAGATACAATTAACTCACAAGTTTGTCATGAATTTTTTATGAAATAGAGAATACAGTAGATGAAAATATGCACTTACTAGGCCACCATGAATGCTATCATACCCACCAGATCCTAATTTATGGGATCTAATACTTGACACCCTAGATTGGGTTGCTTTTGTTATATCTTGAAGGTATCTTTAGATCCTCCTCGTGTAGATGGCCTATAGTTTGGATCATTGTGGGCCTTCCTCTTAAATTTGACATCTTTCATAAGATCATCCCATGTCACTTGGTCTGTGATCCAATCTGGATGTGGATATCTCAAGTCTTTTGTTAGCTTCGACCTTAAATTGTCACATTTAGAGTGAATGTATTTCCATATAATATCTTGAATAATTTCCTTATTAAAACTAGGATTTCCAAATGCTATTATGACATCTTTAAAGAGTGCATCTTTCTTAGCATTAGATTGCTTCCTCCAATCCATTTGAATGGTATTGGAAAATAATTGTTTTGCACGATAAAAAATAAGTGAAAGAATTTTAACCCTATTTCATCCTTCAAGACATTTCCTTCTAAGGTGAGCAAGATTATAACTTCTTGCATTCCTTTTGTAGTCACTGAGGATATTGTGTTAGATTTAGGATAGACAACTTAGAGGAGGGGGTGAATCAGTTGTCCAAAACTTTCTTGCAATTAACTACTTAAATCCTTTTCTTAAATCAACAGTATAATGATAAATCAATCATGGAAACTTAATGTAACAATTCAAGAGCAAAAATACATTAACACATATGACACCAAAAGCACATGCCAATTAGGGCTCACTACTCAAGCACACTGTTCACAAGAGGCCCACTACCTACAAGAGACACAATGTCTACAAAATAATAAGTATTACATACTTGAACTCAAGAATACCATCTCTACCATGCTTGAGTCAGTTCCATTTAAGCTTAATACTTCTACTCTACTATTCGCTCTCCTCCTCTCTACCACTCTCTCATTCTTCATGCTACATTTGAAATGACTTTAAAATCCCATATTTATACAAGACATCAACTTAGGAATAATCATCTAAGTTGGCAAACATTACAAAGCAAATACATAAATACATCATGACTAATTACAAAAGACTTCATGTGGATCAACACACTGTCAGCCACACAGATCTGAGACTTCAATATTCTTCTAGGAACACGCCAATCTTTACAAAACATCTTCAAGATCATCTGAAGGATGTGTAACTCATCCGATCGGCCTGACTTGAGAAGAACATTATCATCCGGAAGCAATTCTTCACTTACTAGCTCAATCTTTATTGCGGACCACCAACATGAACTGGACATAATCCAAAGACCTCCACAAGCTTTCTTGAATCACCAAGAACATTCACACTACTATTGTCTACTGAAATCATTCTTTCCTTCATTCAGAACCTCAAGAACATAGTCTATCATCACTTGTCATATTGGGATAGATGCTTATGGACATCCAGCCCCAGAATAGGATATTACATTTTCAGATCTCACTGGACCTATCTGTATCACTTTGTCACCTCTGAACACTTGCTAGAACTGGTTTTACTTAAGTGGCCATAACTTTTTTAGATCTTCATATGGACCTCTAAAATCTTTTCTAGATCATCTCAAGACACATATCTACAAACCCTTTGAAGCACATCCTCTAATCTTCATCTTATCTTGGATCTTTACCTTATTGTCTTCACTATTATTCTCTATTCCTGATATGACTAATTTTCTCAATATCCTTAGCAAATAGTTCATCCAATCCTTATCATTAATGCAACAAGAGTATGTTGACAGTAATGACAACACTGGTTAGGCCCATACTTTCAACAATCTCCCCTTTGTCATTGATGGCAACATATGATGTGAAAAATTGTTTAACCATCAAGACAAGAACTTTTCTTTACTGACACAACTCCCCTTATCAATCAACAATCATGCACATGTATTCTCTTCCTTTACTACTCCCCCTTTGATCACCAACCACTTATTTTTCACATTTATTCTCTCCCCCTTTGACATCAATGGAAAAGGGCACGTACTTGCAACTCCAACACTTCAGAATCATACCAACTGCTCCCCCTAAGTAGCAGCTCCCCATCATTAATCTGGACCACAAGATATGACTGTGATATCCACCAGACTGATGCACATCAGTGCATCTTAGTTCATCACCAGATGGCTAATAACCACTAACTTCTCCCTAAGATACTCAAAAGAGTCCTTAGGTAGAGGTTTAGTAAAGATATTTGCAATCTGATCCTTGGAAGGCAGAAACTCCAATCTGACCTCATTCTTGTTCACTTTCTCTCTCAAAAAGTGAAACTTGATGGATATATGTTTAATCTTTGAATGCAACACTAGATTTTTAGATATATTTATTGCACTTGAATTATCACAAAAGATTGTGATAGGTTCCTCATACTCCACTTTGATGTCTCTTAGCATCTGTTTCATCGACAAAACTTGAGTGCAACTACCTACTGCTACAATATATTCTGCTTCAGTTGTGGACAAAGATATTGCCTCTTGTTTCTTGCTTAGCCAAGAAACCAATCTCTTCCCCAAAAAGAATGCTCCACCACTAGTACTCTTCCAGTCATCCACATCTCCTACCCAATCCGCATCTGTATATGCATGAAGAGAGAAATTATGATCTCTAGGATACCACAAACCATACTCAATTGTCCCTTTTAGATACCTAAAAATCCTCTTGATTGCCATGACATGAGATTCTCTAGGATTAGCTTGGAATCTAGCAACAAGACCAATAGCATTCATAATATCAGGTCTAGTTTGAGTGAGATACAACAATCCTCCAATCATTGACCTATACTTTTTCTGATCAGCCTTAGGAGAGTCATCATCTTTTCTCAATTTACATCCAATTGCCATGCGAGTAATCATTGGTTTTGATTCTTCCATCCTAAATTTCTTCAACAATTCTTTCACATATTTGGTTTGAGAAATGAAGATTCCTTTCTTAGTTTGAATGATTTGCAGACCCAAGAAGAAATTCATTTCCCCAAGCATGGACATCTCAAATTCACTTTTCATTTGATTTGTAAAAGTTTTGCACATACTATCTCTACCTCCAAAAATGATATCATCAACAAATACTTCAACAATCAAGATATTTTCATGATCAATTTTGAAGTACAAATTACTGTCAATAGTACCTTTTTTGAAACCAATCCTTAAAAGATGCTTATCCAATCTTTCATACTAGGCTCTTCAGGCTTTCTTGAGTCCATACAGTGCTTTCTTCAATTTGTAGACCATATCACCATGATCAGACAATTGAAATCCATCCGGTTGCTCAATGTATACTTCTTCCAAGTCACCATTCAGGAAGGCAAACTTGACATCCATTTGATATACTTTGAAATCCTTGAAGGCAACAAAAGAAAGAAATAATTAGACAGCTTCAATTCTTGCCACCAGAGCAAAAGTTTCTTCAAAATCAACTCCTTCTATTTGAGAGTAACCCTTGTAGACCAATCTGGCTTTATTTCTGATTACTTCACCAACTTCATTCAGTTTGTTTCAGAAGACCCATTTGGTTCCAATCACATTCTTGTTTTTAGGTCTGGGAACAAGATCCCATGTGTGATTCTTCTCAATTTGCATTAGCTCTTCCACCATTGCTTTAGTCTAGTTTTCATCATTGCAAGCTTCATTCATTGTCTTAGGTTCAACTTTTGAAATCAGACAATACCCTTCTTAATCTTGAGCAATCCTTCTTATTTGTACCCCTTTGCTTTTATCACCTATGATCTGATCCTTAGAGTGATTTAGTCTTACATACTTGAGAACTTTGGGAGTTTCTTGCACTTTTGATTCTTGAATAGGCTCATTCAAACTCATCTCTTCTACCTAATTTACCAGATTAGTCTGAATCTAAATTTTAGAAGGGGCTTGGACTCTTTGAATTAGAACATCATTCTGATCATCTTCATCCTATTCATAAAACCTTGAGGGTTTTTCAATTCCTTCATCAACCTTCACATTTGTACTTTCTATAATCTTTCTCAGTCTCTTGTTATAACACCGGTATACTTTGCTTTGAGTAGAATAACCCAAGAATATTCCTTCATCACTTCTAGCATCAAATTTCCCTAGATCTTCATCTCTTTTAGTGCAACATTTTCTACCAAAGACTCTAAAATACATCACAGTAGGAGTGATGCCAAACTAGAGTTCATAAGGAGTCTTACCAACATTGCTTCTGATTTGAACTTGATTAAGAGTGTAGATTGCAGTGCTCACAGCTTCTCTCTAGTAGATCTGAGGAACATTTGCTTCCATCATCATGGTTCTAGATGCTTCTTGGATAGTCCAGTCCTTTCTTTCCACTACTCCATTCTGCTATGGAGTCCTAGGAGCAGACAATTATCTTCTTATTCCATGCTTCTCATAGAATTCTATGAACTCACTAGATGTGAATTTTCCACCTCTATCAGACCTTAGATATTTTATGTTCAATTTGGTTTCATTCTCCACCATAGCCTTGAATATTTTGAATTTATCAAGAGCCTCTGATTTCTCCTTCAGAAAATTTACCCACATCATCTGAGAGTAGTCATCAATTAATAGCATGAAGTATCTATCACCTTGTACACTTCTGATTCTTTCCGGACCACATAAATCAGTATGAACTAAATCTAATAATCTAGTAGAAGACCATTCCTTACTTTTGAATGTAACCCTGCTCTATTTGCCTAACTGATATTCTTTACACAAGCTATTAGAAGGTTTCACCAATATTGGAAGATCCCTCACAGCCTGAGTGTTGCTTATCTTGATGATGTTATCAAAATTTACATGACACATTCTTCTATACCACACCAACTCTAATCAATTTGAACAAATAAACAACTTTTACCCGTACCGACCAAGTGGAAGATATTACCTTTAGTTTGAGTTCTAGATGAAATCTCTATTCCAAAACTTTCAAAGATATTATATTTTCCATTTTTGAACAGGAGACCATAGCCTTTGTCCACCAACTGTCCAACACTGAGAAGATTGTGCTTCAGGCCTTCAACATATAGTACATTACTTGTTTTGTTCTTTCCATCAAAAGAAATAGTTCCTCTACCTCTAATTCTGCCAGTAGAATTATCACCAAATTTTACCACTCCTTCATACCTTTCCAAATCTATGAACTTATTTTTGTCACCTGTCATATGGTGAGAGCATCCACTGTCAATGACCCAATCATCATTTTCTTCACCTTGGGCAGCGAGAGCTTTTTCTACAATTTTATGATTAGCAGATTCAGAGGGCATTGGATCTTCTTCCTTGATGGCAATAAACACCCAGTCACTTCCAGATTTATTTTCTGACTCTGATTCATCATCTGTTACTCCTTCATTATCATCATCTTCATAAACATAATAACAATTCTTTTGGAACCTTGATCTGTTTGGATTTGGCCTTGAAAATCTTTTCGGACACCTTGAGGCAAAGTGACCAATCTTATTGTAGTTAAAACATTTAAAAGGTTATTTCTCTTCATACTTACCAGATCCTCTTGGCAGTCTTTTTGTAATAAGGGCTTCAAGTTGAGCAGCTTCTGCTTCATCTTCTTGCAGGTCTTTTCTTTCTTTCTCATACCATGATAGTTTTTTAGAAGAGTTCTCTCCTGAATCAAACCTTTGTTTGCCTTTAAAAAATGCACTACCTCGGAATGCAGATTTAGTCTTGGGGGGGCATCTCCAAACTTAGTTAATTCAAATGCAGCTAATTTACTAACAAATTGATCTCTTGTGACACTTGAATGGGCTCTAAATTCTTCAATGGAAGCAACCTTGTATTTGTAAGAATCAGGAAGAGATTTGAGAACTTTGCCAAAAATCTCATCTTCATCCAAGACTCCACCAACACATCTAATGCCATAAACAAGCTCATTTACTCTAGGCATAAATGTAGTGATATTTTGATCTTCTCTCATCTTCAGGTTTTCAAATTTTCCCTTTAGACTCTGTAGCTTGGCACATTTCACACACTTGTCTCCTTCATGCAGAAGTTCCAATTTTTGCCAAATCTCATGTGTATTTATTAGATCAACAACATTTGTCAGTTCTAAATCAGATAAGGCACTTAGAAGAGCTTCTTTAGCCCGCAGATTGTTTTCAGCATCTCTCACTTCATCTATAGTGTGTGGACCATTCTAGGGGGATCATACTTCTTTGAAGCCATAATCCAATACTACATTCCCATACATTGCAAGTGGCATTCCATGCAACTTTTCCAAAGAGTGTAATTGGTTCCATCAAACCTTGGACTATCCTTCTTGTATGACGACATCCTAGATCTCCTCAAGCGGTTAAGCTCTCTGAGAGGAACTTGGCTCTGATACCAATTGTTAGATTTAGGACAGACAACTGAGAGGGGGGGATGAATCAGTTGTCCAAAACTTTCTGGCAATTAACCACTTAAATCAACAGTATAATAATAAATCAATCATGGAAAATTAATGCAACAATTCAAGAGTAAAAATACATTAACACATATGACACTAAGATTTTTAACGTGGAAAATCCAATTAAGGGAAAAACCACAAGGTGACTAACCCAAGATTGTATTCTCTTTTAGAAGAATAGAAAGAAAAAAATGGCACATGCCAATTAGGGCTCACTGCCCAAGCACACTGCTTACAAGAGGCCCACTACCTATAAGAGACACAATGTCTACAAAATAATAAATATTACATACTTGAACTGAAGTATAGCATCTTCACCATGCTTTAGTCAGTTCCATTTAAGCCCAATACTTCTACTCTGCTATTCGCTCTCCGCCTCTCTACCAATCTCTCATTCTTCATGATACATTTGAAATGACTTTACAATCCCTTATTTATACAAGACATTGACTTAGGAATAATCATCTAAGTCGGCAAACATTATAGAGAAAATACATATATAGATCATGACTAATTACAAAATACTTCATGTGGATCAACACACTATCGGCCACATAGATTTTAGACTTCAATATTCTTCTAGGAACATGCCAGTCCTTACATAATGTCTTCAAGATCATCCATAGGATGTGTAACTCATCCGGTCAGCCTGACTTGAGAAGAACATTATCATCCAGAAGTAATTCTTCATTTACTAGCTCAATCATTAATGTGGACCACCAACATGAACTAGACACAATCCGAAGACCTCCACAAACTTTCCTGAATCACCAAGAACATCCACACTACTACTGTCTACTGAAATCATTCTTTCCTTCATCTAGAACCTCAAGAACACAATCTATCATAACTTGTCATTTGGGATAGATGCTTACAGACCTCCAGATCATGAACCAATTGAGTTGTCACTTCACATGGACTTCCTAAACACTCCACCAAATCTGCAGAATAGGATATTGCATTTTCGGATCTCACCAGACCTATCTGTATCACTTTGTCACCTCTAAACACCTGCCAGAACTGGCTTTACTTAAGTGGCCATAACTTCTTCAGATCTTCATGTGGACCTCTAAAATATTTTCTTGATCATCTCAAAACACATATCTACAAACCCTTTGAAGTGCATCCTTTGATCTTCATCTTATCTTGGATCTTTACCTTACTATCTTCACTGTTCTTCTTTGTTCCTAATATGACTAATTTTCTCAATATCCTCAACAAGAAGTTCATCCAATCCTTATCATTAACGCAACAAGAGTATGTGGACATCAATGACAACACTGGTTAGGCCCATACTTGCAACACATTGTTGTAGTCTTAGGGGTTGAGGTAGATGCTCCTATAGGTACATCAGTCACTTTGTCATTTATTTCTTGTATGTACAATGAGATCATCAAACAACCACGTAATCAAATTTTAGCATCACAAAGAAACCATATAATCATCAAGCAACCATGTAATCATCAAGCAACCATGTAATCATAAATGATGCTTTTACCATTCAACATGCTATTACCATGATAAAACTAAAATATGAACTAGAAAAGAATAATAAGATAATATTTCTAGATAATTTACCTATTCATTTGAAGTAATCCCTGCACTCCCCAACAATGTCCTCTCCCATAACTCAATTTTTTTAAGTATTTCTTTTCTAATTTCAACATTTTCAAGATTTTTTGGTAGGAGCCTTAGTATTCTTGATTGTGATTCTATAAGACTTCCAAGGAAACTTGTTTAGGTGTTGGTGGAATAATTCTGACTGATTGCAAACTTGATGGATTTATTTAGGGTAAAATTGGGATTTGTTAATGTTTGAGTATTTAGATGTTTGAATCCTCCTTTCACTCTATACATTCAAGGATCTAGAGTCTAGTGGAAATTCACTATCATACCCTAGATCACTGTGAGATGTAGGGAAGCTTGGATTAGAGAATTTAATTTCCAATTTATCTTCTCTTATGCTCAGTTGACCATTAAAACCCTAATTATGCAAATACGACAATAAACTGATGAATAAAAAAATAGCTCTTGTAGATGGAAGTAAAATAGCAAATCACAGAGTACATATTTTTAGGGTTCCAAGGTGGAACAGTCAGGGACACTGGAGCGGGCGCCCTAGTCCAAGGTACCAGTTTCTTTGTGGGATCTGCACCTCCTTCTAACATTGATCAACACTGTAACTCCTATTTCTAGAAATTCAATTGTAGAGGACACTAGAGCGAGCGCGTAAGTCCCAGAAATGCTCTGGTATCCTACTTCTCTTCAGATCTTGAATTCTTGATGTCTGCCAATCCCACCTCCAACTACACTTTTTCTAGATACAACACCTGTAACTTGCAATCACAAGACTTTGGGAGGGGGTTGTGGTGTTTAGAGGCTTCCCTTAGTCAAGTCTCAGAGGACACTTAAGTCTCTAAACACCATTGTCAGATCGACAGTGTGTGCCCTTGTGAGGTAGAGACAAAAACCAAAGGAAATGATGATGAAGACAAAATATAATGTCACCTTGTAGTGAAGATATCATGGGAGGAAGATGCTCTTCATTCCATGATCAAATGGATGCTCAAATCTACAAACACAAACACATAAACTACACAAATCTTCTCTTGCAACACAATGAAAGCATTGAATCACCTTGAGAATGCCTAAAGTTCACAATGATCATCTAGTTTACAAATGAATGCCTAAACATGTTTTTATATGCAACTACAAACACTGCTGCCAAGATTTTCGTAATTCAAACTTACTGTGTCGGCAAAGGACCCAAATAATGGTCATAAACTGACACCCAGAAATTGGGGCTATCCCAGAATAGAGCAGGACTAGGGCACAAGTGCACAAGTCCCCCCCTATTTTGGATAGAGTAAGGCTCAAGTAGTCCCCCTAGGTCCTATTTGTTTAGAAACTTAGGGGTTTTCACATCAGGATGTTGAAATATGATGTAAAATGTCCTAAATGCACACTAAAGACCTGGGAGCTAAACCTAAAGAGGGAAAAGCCCCCAAGGGGACATTTTTTGATGTTACATTTAGCCCTCACTTTAATGTATGTATAAACACAAGGCAAATACATGCATTAAAGTATGGTCACAAAAATAACAAACACGTTAAGCACGAAGAAGACAAGCCAATCACATAGAAGATTGTAACAAGCATGTAAAACATAGAGAGGATAGTTACAGTCATGCAAAACATGGAGAATACAATAAATTCATGGAAGACACATTAATGCATGAAAGATAGGCATGATTCTTTTCTTTTCTTTTTCTCATATATATGAAATGCAAATGCATGTACTAGAAAGTAAACAAACCTCCCATAATACATGATGCACTCATCACGCAGGTCTTTGTATATATGGGCAACACACATGCATGAGACACAAAAACTCCCAAAATACATACTACATATGGGGCAATAGACACACCAAACAAAACAAGCACACCAAAACACACACACTTGAAGACACAGAGAAAACATGGCAGACAAGCAATGGTGTGTTCCCTATTTCTAGGCTCATCACCATCTCAAGCACATTATAGGCACACACTTATGATTGGGCTTCGCCACAACAATCACCAAAGACACGCTTAAGGGTTGAGTTAGTCACAAAACCACTCCCCACCTCTGCAGAGGACTTTTGAAAATGTAACCCCAGCCACATCATGGAGACACCTTATAGTGAAAAGGAAGCATGACATACAACCCCACCTACATCACAGAGATGCTTTATGGTAAAAAGGAGGTATAAGCTCAAAAGTATACAACCCCACCCACATCATGGAGATGCCTTATGGTGAAAAGGAGGTATACGCAACAGATTTCAAGATAGATTGATTGATTGCAAACAAACTCAGGATGTAGGAAGTACTCATCGCACTAGTCTGCACCCGAGGAGAAGGACATTGCTAACATCTACAATAGACAGCTTACCTTATATATGCCCCCACCTTAAGGTGGTTGATATCATGCATCGATATCAAGCACGTTAAGGTAGGAAGAAAATACACAAGGGAACATAGATTCTCGCAAAGCCCATGCCCCCCAAAGGTGACATGTATTTTATGATTGCCAAATGTTCACACAAACACATCCCTGGAAGAAACATGTTAGTGTCTACAAAATCATGATAAACAACATCAATGCATATTATTAAACACATAAAGAGCCAAGGTTATACCATGAATCCGGAGTTTGAGGATAACCATAGGGCTATATCATGAAGCTCTCCAAATCAAGTACTGCTAAGGCTAGATTCAAAGACAAACAAAGGTGCACAAAGTAGTAGTATTATTAATGTTTGTAAATGTGATAGAAACATCATCAAATACACTACGCAAAAAGAATGAGTGCTTCCACTAGCCAATCGTCAGATAAAATATACAACCCCATCGTCATATTAGGAACTAAGTCCATTTATTGATTGCTCTCGAAAGGGACACTAGGTCCGCATCAGTATACATGTTTTTTGTCATCCGCCCACTAGATGGAAACACTAGAGGAAGGGAAACAATAAATAAGAGAGGAGAAATGAGTGTCTTAGGGGAATTCATGTAGGAGGGTGCCCCCAATGTCACCAACCATAATGCTATGTCCGTAAGACACAACACACAATGATGAAATCAGAGAGGCAATTTTAGAAGAATGATGATACAAATAGAAGAAGGTCACAACAGAGGCAGTCTCCTAGTATCCCAGACCTTATGGGATAATTAGGGGTCATCCTAGGAGGCCTAAACAAGACATCACACATCATAGGGGAATCACATCATAAGAGAGATAAAGGGCTAGAGGTACTTACCTGTAGGGTTTTCATGCTAAGTCTTATCATCAAGTAAATCATCATCATCCTCCCATTCCCTAATGTTAGAGGAAGGTGGGATATAAGGTATCATAGACCAATTCATGTCTTTCTCATCCTGTTGTTCATTGTTAAGATCATGTTTTTTTGGTTTAATGTTAGGATCAATGTTTTCTTGTTGAGATGCAAGGTAAGCTCGTTACCTTCTCTTCCTCCTTTTCGCATGTTGACGTTGTTGTGCTTTACAACTTAGTTTTTGTAACATAGGGCTTTGCTTTATTATGGATTTTTGTGTAGTAGAGGAGGAAACACCAAGATCAAAGGTTATTTGTCTAGGTGGAATGTTTTCTTATTGAAGCTTACTATCGTACTTATTCTCTATCCTCTTAGTGATGTCCAAATGACTTGAATATTCAAACAAAGGAGGGACATTAAAGGTCTTCTCTTTCTTAATGAAATCCAAGGTGTGTGAACAATCCACTAAAGGAAGAACATTGGTGAGATGATCCACAGAAGTAGGAATTTGATTATTGTTAAATGAATGCTCATTTTCTACCCCATGGAATGTTCTTTGTTAAAGGGAGCTCTTCATTCACTAATGCTTCATCTTGGCTAGGGAGAGTAGTGGAATTACTAAAGCTATCCATAGTCTTGTCATTTGAGTATTCCATTATAGGGGAAGTAGGATAACTTATGGGATCATTGTCAGCCTTTTCCTTGCTACTCATGGAGAAGAACTTAGTTAAGCTTTCTAAAATCGTAGGATGTTCACTCATGAAGGTTAAAAATTGGTCAAAATCAAGATCTTTGATAAATGCATGAAAAGATACCATTGAAAAATTACATGAAGGTTCCATTTAAATGTAAGATCAGATTTTGAAAATCCTTTTCAACTTTATGCAAAAGTCAAGTGCAAAACTATATGCAAAAATGATCTTAAAATGCTTGATTTTTCGTACTTTTTCAATGCAAATGATTGAAACAAAGGGTGCTGTAAGGATTTTGATCAAGGGAAGAAAATTATATATCAGATTTTAGTCCAAAATAGAAATATGATCCTTCCCAACACACTCTTGATGCAAATCCAAGATAATGCCAAGTCAAACTATAGTGAAAATATGTTGAAATAGGCACTTTTTTCAGCAAAACTCAATGCAAAATAGCATGACAAAGGGTGTTGTGAGGAAAATTATGATGGAAATAAATTTATATCAGTAATAACAACCTATTAATGTCAAAATATCCAACACAACATGATTTTAGTACCACTTAAGGTCAAACCCTAGTGAAAATATAGCAAAAATAGGCTATTTTTCATGATTTTTCAACTCCAAGACCTAGAAAAAGGGGTGTTGTAATGAATATAAGGAGGTGAAGAAAAAAAATCAATGATATCAATCACCTCATTGCATAAAATTTATCACAACACACTTGGAGTGCAAACTAGGCCAAACCCTAGGGCAAAAATGGTCAAAATGTGTAGTTTTTCAGCAAATTTTCAATACAAGAGCCCGTTATTAGGGTTTTGTGAAGATTTTTAGGAGGGGAAGAAATTAATTACCCTAATAAAATCTAATTAGTTCAAAAATAATTTTCACAACATACCTATGGTGCAAGTTTATAGAGTCGATAAGGCCAAATTTAGTGAAAACTGGTGTTTTTGAAGCCCTAGGTTTGAGATCTTGGTACAAAATGCTATGTGAATGTTTTGAAGTATAATTTATGATGTAAATGAAATAATTTCAGATTTGAAACTAATTTTCAATCTCTAATATGCAAAATATCAATGCAAATCTAATGAAAATGCATGAAAATTGCTAGTTTTTGTTGAAATTTTCTATGCAAAAATGCAAATATTTTAAATCTAAATGCAAATTTACACTAAAATAAAATAATAAACACAAATGAAAATTTTAATGAGCCTATAAAATAAGTAGAAAAATATGAAAGAAAATTTTGCCTACTAACCCTAGATTTTGGAATTACTAGGTTAAATTAAAATTGTCAAAATTTCTACAAAACCCTAGTAAATTAATGATGAAAATGCCATGCAAATTATCCATTTTTTATGTTTTTCTGTAGTTTATATCAGATATGATACAAAAATCATGAATTGAGAAAATTTAGAAAGAATTGATGCAATTTAGTAAGCCTAACAATGCAATTTTTTTGAATTTTTAAAAAATTTCAATTTTTTTGAATTTTTCTCAATGAAATAAGACGGATAACTATATGAATGAATGAAATCAATCCAAATCTGAAGACACACACTCATAAATTTTCAATTTAAGTCCAAAAACATGGGTTCACCAAAATATTTAGGGTAAAATTGGGATTTGTTAATGTTTGAGTATTTAGATGTTTGAATCATCCTTTCACCCTATACATTCAAGGATCTAGGGTCGAGTGGAAATTAACTATCATACCCTAGATCACTATGATATGTAGGGAAGCTTGGATTAGGGAATTTAATTACCAATTTATCTTCTCTTATGCTCAATTGACCATTAAAACCCTAATTATGTAAATACGGCAATAAACTGACAAATAACAGAAAAAGCTCTTGCAGACAGAAGTAAAATAGCAAATCACAGAGTACCTATTTTTGGGGTTCTGAGGTGGAATAGTCAGGGACACTAGAGTGGGCGCCCTATTCCAAGGTACTAGTTTCCTTGCGGGATCCAGACATCCTTCCGACATTGATCAGCACTGTAACTCCTATTTCTAGAAATTCAGCTACAGAGGACATTAGAGCAAGTGCCCAAGCCCTGGAAATGTTCTAGTGTCCTACTTCTCTTTAGATCCTAAATCCTTGATGTTTGCCAATCCTTCCTACAACTTCACTTTTTCCAGATGTGACACCTGTAACCTGCAATCACAAGACTTTGGGAGGGGTTGTGGTATTTAGTCACTTACCTCAGTCAAGCCCCAGAGGACACTTAAGTCTCTAAACACCATTGTCAAATAGAGAGTGCATGCCCTTGTGAGGCAGAGGTAAAAACCAAAGGAAGTGATGATGAAAACACAATATAATGTCACCTTGTAGTAAAGATATCATGGGAGGAAGATGCTCTTCATTCCATGATGAAATGGATGCTCAAATCTAGAAACAAAACACATAAACCACACAAATTTGCTCTTGCAACACAATGAAAGCCTTGAATCACCTTGAGAATGCCTAAAGTTCACAGTGATCATCTAGTTTACAAATGAATGCCTAAACATGGTTTTATATGCAAATACAAACACTCCTGCCAAGATTTTCATAATTCAAACTTACCATGTCAACAAAGGACCTAAATAACGGTCATAAACCAACAACTAGAAATTGGGGCTGCCCCAAAATGGGGTAGGACTAGGGCATGGGTGCCTAAGTCCTCCACCCTATTTTGGGCAGGGTAAGGATCAAGTAGTCCCCCTAGGTCCTATTTGTCAAGACACTTAGGGGTTTTCTCATCGGGATGTTGAAATATGATGTCAAATGTCCTAAATGCACACTAAAGACCCGGGAGCTAAACCTAAAGAGGGAAAAGCCCCCAAGGGGACATTTTCCTATGTTAGAGGATTATTTATTTGTGATGTACTCCTAACAGGGGCATGCATGTCCATTTCAACAGTGATACTAGGAGCATCAATGTTTGAGAGCCATATATTCATCATCTTGATCTCTATGGCACATATGAGCATGACAGTCAAGATGTGTTTTGGTGCTTGCAATTTTGAGAGCCTCTAAAAGAGTTGGGATTTTGTTATGCCTTGGTTGGCATCTCAGAAATCATGTTTTCATCATATCAAAGGAATACAAATAATAAAGAAGTATAACATGGAATAGATCTCCCCTTGCATTCTGAACCAAAAAAAGTGAACTTGAGAATAAGGCTCCTACCTACATTCCTCTAGATGTTGCCTTAGTTCAATTGTTGGTGAGGATCCCTCAGTTTCCTGGGTACTTGTTGCTTGTGATCCAATCTTCAAACTAGTTACTGAAGATTGTCTGCTTAACCAAATACAAAGAAAATGAGGATGCCTATAGTGAAGATCAAGTTCAAGGAAGTTAGCATTTTTGAAGAGGCATGTTGTCTATCAAGAGGTGCTATAAAAATTTAATCATCAAATGGAAAAAAAAAAATCACTAAACTATTAGTTTTAAAATTGTTATTATGAATTTCAATACTTACCTAACTATTACAAATGCATAGAGGAATGTTTACCCTGAAGCTATTTTATTACCTTTGATGGTGATCTTTCATGATTATATTTTGTTCCTCCCTAAATGAGTTCTTGAATGACTTTGATCTCTAAGAACCACTATTAGCTTCCATGTTTGATTTTTTACTAGAGGCAATATTACAATCTATTGTCTATTTCACAACAGAAGCACCATTGGATACCCTTCATAGTTTTCTAGTCTCTTTTAACACCAAAACCCTTGAAAATAAGTAATGCCAAATAAGCCCCCAGGAGAGTGTATAAGTACTGGATCAGACTTTATGAGCAATAACAAGACTAGGCTTTCCTAGTACTTGCATCATCTTAAACAACCAAAGTTCAAAACCATTAGTGGCTCAGGAAAGGTTGTGATACAGTCCACTAAACTAAGATAGGTTCCTAGATGTTCAGGTCTAATAACCAAAGCTAATGGGGGATGATAAAGTTTACAAATGCAAGAAACAATATGTTTAGATGTAACAAAGTTATAAAACCATTAGCACCCTCAGTAAAGGAAAGATACAGTTCAATGAACCAACATAGAATACTGAATATGTGATGTTTATAAGTGACAAAATTACATATAACCATTAGTAACCTGAGAGAAATACAGTCCACTAAAAAGGGGGAAACTATAAATAACAACATCACATAATAACAATATATACTGATTAAGTAGACACCTGGAATGATTATCCTACACTAATAGAGAAATTTCAGTTGTAGTGTTGTAATTCTTTATTTAAAAGAATAAGTATCAATAAGACAAAAGGACATGATACACATGCTCTAAGACTACAATACATAAGTTTTTAACTTGACAATAATAAGATCAAGGGGAACTATATTTTATCAGGAAACATATCTTACATCAAAAAAATTTGTAGAAAGCTATTTAGAACCTGAAATAGCATCTATTCATCTTGTAGGAGTTCAGGACAACACTGAGAGGGGGGGGTGAATTAGTGTTGTATTATTTTTACAATTTTCCAAAATTGGCAATGAGGTTTATCAAAATTGAACTAATTACTTGAACAATTAATCAACAAATGATTAATCACATAAATCACATACGGTAAACAAAGCTATGGAAGACATCAAGACATGAGATTATGACACATGAAAATTACAAAGTGGAAAACCCTCCAGGGGTAGAAAAACCACTCAAAATGCCTCACTGGCTTAAGCAAAATCCTCACTGGTTACAATGTTTAGAAGCGCCAACTTCAAGGGGCACCAACCCCTAATACATTTAGAAGCACCAACTTCAAGGAGCACCAACCCCTAATTCATTTAGAAGCACCAACTTCAAGGAGTACCAACCCCTAATACATACTCAAATTAAAACCAAGAATTCAGAGGGTTTCTCTGTTTCAAATCAAATCACTTCTTCTTTCACATTTGTCTGTCATATCACCATACTTCTCATCAACTCAAATCAATCTGCATACTAGTCTCATTATCTTTATTTGATCAATTGTCACCTAATTATTTATGCATAACTATTCACCTGATTGAATCTGAAAATATGGTGCAACAAGGAGATTATCATTGTGATCCTGACATCAACTTTTTCAGCTCAATTTTCACTCTTTCAACAAACATTTTATAACCTTGTCATTCTATGTAATTACCCCTACAAAACATGATTTCATACAAAAATCATCTGTATCTTTTCAAAGATGTCTTCAATTCACACACTCAGTCAATGTACCTAAAAAACCATTATATACAATTTGAAAACCCTTTCACATTCTACATAATCATTTTCATCTACAAAGAAATTAATTTTCTCTTCATTCCCATGACCATTCATTTCTTATTCTCTGTATAAACATTTCCATCCTGCAAAAAAAATAAAATCAATCTATTTGAAGGCCATTCTCTTTCCTCTATTTCTTTGAATCATCTAGATAAGTCTTTTCACATTTTGAGCCTTCAATTTGCTCAAATCCCCTTTTATAAAAAATTTCATCTCAAAAAAGCTTTTCAACATGCTCCTGCAAAAAGACAAAAAACAACTTCTCCCAAGATAATCATTCTTCAAGAAAATCATTCCATAATATCTCATGCAATACACAAATGACTTTCAAATTCTCTATTTTGCATACCTTCATATCTTCAAGTTCTCCTTAAAAAAATCTTACTTAAAAAACTCTTCATATTCTTTAAAACCTCCTCTCAAAAAATAACTTCCAATTTAATAAAATGTCTTAAAAATTTTCTAAAATAGACTCCTTAAATACCGAGAGAGAGAGAGAGAGAGAGGGATACTTGTGTTTTAGAATTAGAAAAATATTTTAAAAAAATATTTCTAAAAACCTTTAAAAACTCCTTAAAAAAATCTTTCTATTCGGGCTCAAAAAGACTCCATAAACTGCCAAAAAATAACTTCACACTACAGTCAACAAAGGGCTTTGACATTCACATGCACGTCAATATGCATTGTTAGGGAGAGTTTGAATTTCAAAGCTGAACATTGATTAGAGACTTCACGCCCTCTTAATGTTTAAACACAGCCATTGATAAAGCATTTGGCGCCACCCGCTAAGAAGTATAATCGATGTCACTGGTCCCGCTAGGTAGAGGGGGCTGGTACCCCAATGACTGCAACCCCTTAAAGTTGCAACTTAAGTTGCATATGACTTGCGATAGCAAGTCAACTGTCAAATAAAATAAAAGTTCAACTATTCTTGTCGATCAAAACTCAAATATAACATGAAGTGAATTTACATGCTATGAGTAGAGGTGAAATTAGAGATTGAACATTTACCCTTGAAAACATCACATGTTTTGAATCCTATTGACTTCAAAATATCTATAACTCTGATTAGAGTAGGAAGACATGAAGTAAGAAGAGAATTATGAATTCTTGATATAAACCACATGAAATTTTCCTACCAACTACATATGAACACAAACTCCAAACATCAATGAAATTAATGATCAATGAAGCTTCTGAGCAATAAGGCATCTTTCTTATCATCACTGTATGAACTTGATAATCTAATGATGATCAACTAAGATCATTTATACATTTTGAACAATCTCCTAGCACATGAGCTTCCATAAGTGAGGTATGAAGAATATCAACACAATGAGAACCAATACCAAGACAATACCAACTCCTTACATCCTAATAGCTCAATCTTTGACTTTTCTTTATGTGAAGCTTCTTGTTATCTGTATGATATCTCTAACTACCATGATTCCAACAATGTATCAATCTCGTTTACCTTGGACAACATTTGGTAGCATAACCTGATTGATTATCAACTCAAACAACTCCTGAAGTAATCCCATGATGAAGACAACTAAATGGACAACCTGTGAACAACATCTGGCATCATATCCTGATTTCATTATTATACATCTTGTTCTCACACATGATGCTTATGAGCCCTTCAAAACATCCTGAATAAAAACTTTGCACAAGATCAACCCATGTTATCAAAATAATAAACTCCATCACCTCTACCATATGAAGATCATTATGAACACCTAAAACATGACATCTTGACATATGAAGACCAAACACCTTTTTGACATCAATAACAATCATTCACCATCAATCTCCCCCTTTGTCATTGATGGAAAAGTTACCTGATACATTTTACTTTCTCCACCTTTTTGACGTGTAATGACAAAGGTTGTTATCTCCCCCTAAGAAAATAACTCCACTAAAAGATGTTAAAGCTTGATCATAACATTTACCAACACGTTGAATTATGAGGAATTTGAAGACATAAACTCATGTTATCATTTTATCTTCATATCAACCAAAAATTGAGATATCACTTACCCAAATCATTGATACCACTAGTCTCTGAAAAATTTAAAGCACTGATCATTCTTGTAATTTTTTGATCTAAAACTTGTCTTGAAAGTTTTGTCCTTGTTTATCTACATATTGCACAACTTATCAACTTGTAAGCAATAAGACATCACAAAGCATAGGACCTGAAAGCATCATCATATGAGGCACACCAAACAAAGAATCAAACCATTATTATAAAATACCCATTGATTGTACCATATTCTGCATAATACCATTTCATGTCACAATACCAATATGAAGATGAAGATGAAAATTGACACCATTGAGATCCTTTGATAACTTATTTTAACAAAATGAAAACTGAGATACCTCTACTAATAAAACACCTGATAACATCAAACTTCTCATTACAAATATCCAAGATTTCCCAAAGCATAAAGTTAGATGGCATAAATATAGCTTCTTAGATTTTAGCCTTTTGACATGACACATAAATTTGAACATCATGCAAGACTACTCATTACTCTCTTTCACTCATAAACACCAACATGAAGACTATACAACTCATGATGACATGATAATCACACAAGAGATGACCAAGATTTCTTGATAGAGACAACATGAACAATCATCCTGCAACCAAGCTATTCTTGCACACCCTTCTTGACATGAAGAAAATGAAGATCATCCTCCTCTCCCTACACATAAGACTTTTTACAACATAATGTCAAATCTAATATATACTGCAACCAACACATGCTAACATCTAAGGAGAAACTTCTTGACAATACCCAAGATTCATTATATAAATCAACCTATCAAGATTGCACAACCTTCACAATCAAGCTCTTCTTGCAACAACACGTTGCGAAATCAAATGTAGAAAAAAATGTTATGAATTTACTTCTTTCATTCTTAATCCCCTTAGCCAACATAGGCAAATATGTGATAAGAGCTCTTTGAAACATCTTAAGTTCTTTTCCATGACAACCAATACTTTTCAATAACTAGATCCCATTGAACTGCAACATCATAACTCAACCTTTGTCAGTATCAACATGGTATGAACAAAATATAAATAGGATCATTTATAAACCAAATCTCTCAACACTGTCAAACTCTTTGTGCTTTGAAACCTTGATTATCTTATTTGTAATATGATATTACAAACCACTGATCACCAATATCACTATCACATACAAACATTATCAAAGATGAATCTAAAAATAACAAAACAAGATCATCAAATTGATAAACATCAAATGATCTTCTTCCTGAAACTTCTTGGGGATACTTGATAGAACATGAATAACTCCCCCTTACTTCATGTTCTCAGTTATCCAACTAATGATGTAACTTGTGCAAGACGCACAAGTTTAGGATACTTCTTGTCTTGACTTTGTTTTCTTTTGCAAACCTGTATAAACCTTTTGTTTTCTCTGCTCAACGTGTCTACTCTAGATGTCTTCAATTCATTCCTGCAAAATTGTGCCTTATGCCCAAGATTATGACACTTAAATCATGTGACGTTGTAACCAATTAGAGGAGTAAAGGAATCATATCTCTTTGATATGCCAAAAGTATTTCCATAATCATATCTTCCATGCATCCAACAATCTCTTTCTATGTGACCAACTTGGTTACAATGGTAACATTTTGCATTAGAACTCTTATTTGTCATTCTAGAAAGACTTTTGTTCTTATTCCACTCAACATGATTTCTAGCATAAGAGCAATAATCTCTAGCTCTATGACCATAGATATGACAAGAATAGTAATAACCATGAAACTGAGACTAATTATACCTTATTGAATGGTATTGCCTAACAGGTGGAGGTTTGTTTGTTCTTTCTCTTCCAACATCAGAAGCTTTATCTTTTGCCCTCTTCTTGTCTTCCTTAGGAGCAGCAGGAGGATTTCTAACTTTGGAACACTCTCCTTCTTTAGTACTCTTTTCAAACAGCAAATTCTTGTGCAACTTAGAGGAAGCCTTTTCTAACTCCTTTCTTAAAGAGACTTTTTGGTGCAAGAGCACCAAGGGCTTGGAGCCCATGTGTATATATGTTTGCATTTTGTTGTGATGTTTTGAATTTTCAAATGGGTAGAGTAGGAAGAAGTTTATGCATGTGCAAAGTAAACCCATCGGCATGAGCAAGCTCGTCAGCGCCATGTTTTACAGCTTTAACGATAGTTAAAGTCATACCGACAGTTGTGTTCGAAAGTGCCATCGGCGTGAGATGGCGGATCGGAAGACATGCCCAACATCCGAGCGATGGAGAGAGTCTCACCATAGAGCAAGACAACAACTAACATATTGGCGAAGGGAGTTACAAATTGGCCGATGTTGTATGTCAAGCCGATGGGTTAGAATGGTCGGTGAGACATTGGTCTTCGGTGTAGGTATTGTTTGCTTCACCGATGGTTGTGGTCATTCTGATGAAGGCGTTCTGTAGGCGTCGGTGAGACAAGGGCTGTCGGAATAAGTATCGAAGGTTTGTCCGATGCTGAGTAGTCACCCCGATGACATCGGCAGGAGTCTGAGGTTCGGTGTGACTTTTGAGGTCTTGTCCGATATGGGCTGTTACACCGATGGTGCTTTAGGACATTAGCGGGAGGACTTCTGTCAGTGTAGCTTAAAGATTTGAGGCCAATGCACAGTGGTCACGCTGACGGAGGGTGAAGACTTGGTATCGGTGAGACAAGGGACTATCAAAGTTCATGGTTGAATGTTGGCCGATAGTTTGGGTTGTACCGATGGGAGTAGACAGGGGTCGTCGGCGGCAAAAGTGCCGACAATAGTTTACTAAGCTGTCAGATATATAAACTGCAGTGTCCAACTTGAACGGGTGCATGTGGGACTAAAAGTTCTCATGAATGCGAAAGTCAAGATGTCTGGCTGATAATAATGTGAATGTATCGATAGAATGCATATTGACAGGGGAAGAATATGATCAGTGCAACAAAGAATCTGTTTTGCCGATGGGAGTCGAATAGACAGAAAACCTAACAGTTTGATAACTGAAAGGAAGCCGAACAATATAAAAGCTAGTTTTTTCTTTGTAAAGTGGTTGGGAACTTTTTGAAACCTGAGATGCCATGAATGTAATAGAGGAACTTCTGATAATAAAAACATTGACAGTTGAATCCATTTGAATTTTATCTGTAGAGTACTTGCATAATCTGGTTTGCAGTAGAGTAGATAGTGTAATTCCTGTTAGTTTTATTTCTGTTTGTACATAAATGACTCTAGTTTGATGTCCTCGCATATTCTTTGTACAGTCATGGGGGGAAATCAAACAGAGTCTCTTTTTTTAGTTTTTTTCTGTTGTTGTGAACGGGTTGACAGAGAAAGGCCATGTGAACTTGTACTAGGCGAGCTATGCCATAGCCCGGCTAGTATGCAAGTTGCAGTCTGGAGACAGAGGTGAAAACAAAATGGAAGAATTGAGTACCAAGCAATCAGAACCCTGGACCCAGAGAGGAGGGCTGATAATGGGCTCAAGAAGGCTATGAGCCTTGGAGATTAGGAATCTTGGAAACAGTGAGGGTAAAGAAGAACACCTCACACCAAGTAAGCAATGTCTGTATTGGGAACAACAGGCAAACAGGTCTTCCACCTCTGTAATAGACTGGTTAGGTTGATATAGGCATTTTGGGGCAGAAAATGTCTTTGAGCACTTGAATTGATAGGGAGACTTGGGATTGATATAGATCTTGAAGTGTTGTGTCAAGATAGGTTTGCTAAACCCATAGGCCTCCCCATCACTTTTTTAGATTCATACTTTTCACATTCAACTTCTTTGACCTTTAGCTGATTATTGACATCTTTTATTTTCTTAACTTCTGCAATTTGAGCCTTCAAATCTATTATCTATTTTTCTACATCTTGAAGATTTGAAAGAATTTTGGTTTTGGATTCCTTTTCCTCTTGTAGTTGCAACTTTAACCTTTTGTTCTCCATTCTGAGTTCTTTGATCTTATCAAGGGAACAAGTGAGCTCACCTTCCATATTAATCTCATAATCATCTTCATTATCAATCTCAACAACAAAATTTTCATCAAGCTCTTTTCTTCTTACATTCATATTGAAGTCTTCCTTTTTATAAAAATTCTCAACTATAGGGTCATTCTTTTTTAGGGATAACATATGGAACATATCATTGCTAGGCTTAACTGAGGCTTGTTTTTTATCAACATCAGTCTTTTCTCTATTCAAGACCTTATTTCTATTCTTCTTTCCCATGGTACTCCAGACACAGGATCAACCCAAGATGATTAGGCTACAAAAGGGAAATTGGCTCTAATACCAATTGTAGGACTCTAGGACAACACTAAGAGGGGGGGTTAAATCAGTGTTGTATTATTTTTACAATTTTCCAAAATTGGCAATGAGGTTTATCAAAATTGAACTAATTACTTGAACAATTAATCAACAAATGATCAATCACATATATCACATACGGTAAATGAAGCTATGGAAGACATCAAGACATGAGATTATGACACATGAAAATTACAGAGTGGAGAACCCTCCAGGGGTAGAAATACCACTCAAAATGCCTCATTGGCTTAACCAAAAACCTCACTGGTTACAATGTTTAGAAGCACCAATCCCTAATACATTTAGAAGCACAAACTTCAAGGAGCACCAACCCCTAATTCATTTAGAAGCACCAACTTCAAGGAGTACCAACCCCTAATACATACTCAAATTAAAACCAAGAATTTAGAGGGTTTCTTTGTTTCAATACAAATCACTTCTTCTTTCACATTTGTCTATCATATCACCATACTTCTCATCAACTCAAATCAATCTACATACTAGTCTCATTATCTTTGTTTGATCAATTCTCACCAAATTATTTATGTATAACTATTCACCTAATTCAATCTAAAAATATGGTGCAACAAGGAGATTATCATTGTGATCCTGACATCAACTTTCTCAGCTTAATTTTCACTCTTTCAATAAACATTTGATAACCTTGTCATTCTTTGTCTTTACCCCTACAAAACATGATTTCATACAAAAATCATCTGTGTCTTTTCAAAGATGTCTTCAATTCACACACTCAATCAATGTACCTAAAAAACCATTATATACAATTTGAAAACCCTTTCACATTCTACATAATCATTTTCATCTGCAAAGAAATTAATTTTCTCTTCATTCCCATGACCATTCATTTTCTTCTTCTTTGCATAACCATTTCCATATTGCAAAAAAAATAAAATCAATCTATTTCAAGGCCATTCTCTTTCCTCTATTTCTCTGAATCATCTACATAAATCTTTTCACATTTTGAGCCTTCAATTTTCTCAAATTCCCTTATATAAAAAATTTCATCTCAAAAAAAATTTCAACATGCTCCTGCAAAAAGACAAAAAACAACTTCTCCCAAGAAAATCATTCTTCAAGAAAATTATTCCATAATATCTGATGCAATACACAAATGACTTTGAAATTCTCTATTTTGCATACCTTCATCTCTTCAAGTTCTCCTTAAAAAAATCTTACTTAAAAAACTCTTCATATTCTTTAAAACCTCCTCTCAAAAAATAACTTCCAATTTAATAAAATGTCTTAACATTTTTCTAAAATAGACTCCGTAAATACCGAGAGAGAGAGGGATACTTGTGTTTTAGAATTAGAAAAATCTTTTAAAAAAATATTTATAAAAACCTTATAAAACTCGTTAAAAAAATCTTTCTATTCGAGCTCAAAAAGACTCCATAAACTACCAAAAAATAACTTCACACTACAGTCAAAAAAGGGCTTTGACGTTCACATGCACATCAATATGCATTGTTGGGGAGGAGAGTTTGAATTTCAAAGCTGACCATTGATTAGAGACTTCATGCCCTCTTAATGTTTAAACACAGCCATTGATAAAACATTTGGCGGCACCTGCTAAGAAGTATAACCGATGTCACCATTCCTGCTAGGTAAAGGGAGCCAGTACCCCAATGACTGCAACCCCTTAAAGTTGCAACTTAACTTGCATATGACTTGCGATAGCAAGTCAACTATCAAATAAAAGAAAAGTTCAATTGTCATTGCCGATCAACACTCGGATATAACATGAAGTGAATTTAAATGCTACGGGTAGAGGTGAAATTAGACATTGAACATTTAACCTTGAAAACATCACATGTTTTGAATCTTATTGAATTCAAAATATCTATAACTCTGATTAGAGAAGGAAGACATGAAGTAAGAAGAGCATTATGAATTTTTGATATAAACCACATGAAATTTGCCTACCAACTGGATATGAACACAAACTCCAAACATCAATGAAATCAATGATCAATGAAGCTTCTGAGCAATAAGGCATCTTTCTTGTTATCACTGTATGAACCTAACAATCTAATGATGATCAACTGAGATCATTTATACATTATGAACAATCTCCTAGCACATGAGCTTCCATAAGTGAGGTATGAAGAATATCAACATGATGAGAACCAATACCAAGACAATACCAACTCCTTGTTGTCCTAATAGCTCAATCTTTGACATTTCTTTATGTGAAGCTTCCTATTATCTATATGATATCTCTAACTACCATGATTCCTTAAATGTATCAATCTCGTTTACCTTGAACAACATCTGGTATCATAACCTGATTGATGATCAACTCAAACAACTCCTGAAGTAATCCCATGATGAAGACAACCAAATGGATAACCTTGGAACAACATCTGGCATCATATCATGATTTCAACATTACACATCTTGTTCTCACACATGATGCTTATGAGCCCTTCAAGACATCCTAAATAAAAACTTTGCACAAGATCAACCCATGTTATCAAAATAATAAACTCCATCACCTCTACCATATGAAGATCATTATGAACACCTGAAACATGACATCTTGACATATGAAGACCAAACACCTTTTTGACATCAATGACAATCAATCACCATCACAGCCGTGGTATGCTTGGGTATCTCCAAAAGAGAATAATTGAGTTGATGCAATGTAAGAAGAAAAACAAGGAAACTATTAACCAACCCAAAGAAAAATATTACACCTTATTTCTGAATTAATAGAAATCTAGATACATGCACACAAACACTGTTGCATCATGTAAATTTAAAATCTAACCATATGGGGTCCATTTTCTTTTATTCTCCTAAGTAATTGCCAAAAAATGTAAATATCTCATGCTAATAGATGTAGCTTCACAAATCAACCTAAAATCATTTATGCAAAATATTACATGATAAAATTTGAAGCAAGAGTAACTAGTCAATAAGATCCCAATTAGCACATGCATTTATCATATCTCTATTAGGAAGAGCTAGGGCTAAGTGAGACAACTTTCAAGCCTAATACATAAAGACTACTAATTGTACTGAGTCTAAATAGATTTCATATATATTCTAATTCATCCATTGGTTAGAGCTAGAAAAATGTACAGACTTGTTACCTTAAAAAACAAAAACTTAATCAATGACACACATTCAGAATCCATGGTAAGACTAGATAATCTAATAGTTGATATAAATCCTGGATTAGCCACACTTTCTACTTGTCATTACTGAATATCAATTTATAGTATGTAACCGTTAGAATGCAAATCCAAGATAACACTAAAACTTGATATTAATCATCTGATAGTTTTTGCAAGCCAAGAAGAGTGATAGCAATGCTCAGCAAGATGAGATGTTCCATTGGTCCGTGCAAAGATGAGCTAGCTAATGGTATAGACATACTTCATGTTCATTTGGGTGCTCAAGAAGGATGCTAGTGTGGGAGTCCCATTGGTGGAAATGAACACATTATGTTAGAATAATTAGATCAATAGATTTCTCACACCACTGTGAATGAAAACTCACCACACGGATGTGAATGGGCGAGAGGTCTACATGGAGTGACAATATGGGTTAGAGGCTACTTGTATGCTATCATACCCACATGTGATTGCTCAAACTTGTGTGACAAACACACTTTTAATGCATGAGATTGAAGTCTTCAAACACTATAAACAACTCAATATATAAGCCATGGCCAAAAAGGAATAATATGAAAGACCCTTTAGTTGTTTCACTGTGGGGTCATCATGTGGACTTTGTAGAACTCAAGTGATATTGCCAAGGGCGGTGATTGCATCCTTTCAAGTTGGTTTTCAGTCACTACCATGTCTCGATGGATAACTTGAAGTAGGTGGTGACTAGATCCGTGGGTCAATGATGAATTAAAACAAAATTGCATCTGAGTGAATAAAGAACCTGCACTAAAGACATGATTTGGCGATAGGAAACAAATGTTTAAAGATCTACGAGCAAGGGTTGAATGCCCAAGGGAGTTTACTCATGACTTAATAAGGTTGTTTCACCATGGGCTCAACACATGTCCCTTCCCTCCAACATTTGAACTTAGGGCCTTTGACTATGGTTTTTGACCACGAATGGAGGGTAATGTAGATCATGATCAAAGCATGGTGGAATGTAAACAATAGACGAGATTGAAGGATTCAATTTTAGACACATGGGCCTATGACAACTATAATGAACAAATGGTCTGACATGGTTTCATTAACACTATATGGAAACTAAAAGAGGCTGCCATGAAAGAAATAAAAGAGCCCAAAGGTAGAGCATGAAATTTCTAATCAATGCAAAGTATAAACAAACTAAAGTCTTCTAACCTGAATGTAATGTAGACATTCTCAGATATGATAGGGCCAAATTCTAACACACATGAGCATAGCCTTGTTGACTCTTGACACAATTATAGGCATAAAGCCCATGTGTAAAATAGGGCACACAAAAAGAGCTACTATGGACATGGTGAAAGAGCTACTATGGATATGGTGTAAGCCCAAGAACATGATCAAGGAAAACTCAAAGCAAAGCTAACATCCAGACACAAATTTTGACATTGCTATGTGCACAAATATGATATAAGATTTTAAATAAAGCTAATACATAAATGAAAATCCAAATATTTGCATACACACAAAGTTATAAAACAGGGCTTGTGAATTAGGGTCAATATATACATATAAGAAACAAGTCAACAAAGAGCTCAGTAAACTCATAGAGACTTTTGAATGTACAAGAACCAGAGTTCCAGAATATAGTTGTGTCGAAATAATCCCAGGCCAAAGCTAGTAAAATTTCTATATGTAGGGAACACAAACTATGAAATGCAAGCTAATTTGTGAGAATAAAATTATATTCAAATGATTTTTTTGCCTTAGAATACAAAATGCTTCATGAGCCAATATGCAAGACCAAAGTCGGGACCAAGATCACTACAGTTTACAAAATAGAGCCACAGATGTGAAAGATAGTTTCTAATGTTAAAGAATAGGGATGTGTTGTCGAAGCCACAACAAGACATACCATTCTGTACCCGATTATTAGCTATTAGGATAATGTTATAATTTTTTAGTTAATTATCATTTTGTTTATGTTGATTAGATTTTGATTATGTTTATGTATGGGGTAGATTTATCATTTAATACATGGTTATGTCCATGATGTAGGTCCACATAGCTTTTATTGATTGGAGATTTTCTATTTTTTTATAAGGGTAAAATAGGGGGTTTGAAAGGTCCCCAAACCTTGTACAAAGATTAATCCAAATATAGCTATTACCAATTTTTCATCTACAGATCAAATTGCTAGACTGATTCATTAAGTTTGTTTTAAGATGAAACATTCTTAACATTTGTCTACTTTGTTAGTTTGCATAGTTGGTTTAGAGTGCTTGAAAGGAAAAGGTTTAGTTTATGATAACAAAAGAAAGAAATTTAGCTCAGCATTCATTTCTTTGTAGAGTTTTCATGAGGTATATAAGTTATTTCATTTCGCATTACAATGTTCATTCATTTTACAAATAAGATATACCAAACCGAATAAACATTGCATTAAATGAAAGAGAGAAAGATCAAAAGTCCCACACAAGTCATGGCAGTAGCTAAACCAATATGTTAGAAGGAATATACTATGCATCTAAGGAAAAGTAAAGTAATGAAGTAGATAAGATAAGGCATATCTATCATTGCCTATTGAAGTCTTGAGTTGACCCTCGTTGCAGCTAATTCCTCTTTGCTCCTAACCTTTGAATGAACCTGTAGTGATAGAGAGAGATGTTAGAGCTCAAAATATGATTTATCCTATGTACTTCATCAAATAGAGACATAATACATTCTTTATGATGCACTGAGTCACAAGATCAAATCATTCATATGCAAGACAGCCTAAAGAGATGAAACATCATTGAGCTTCATTTTTTTTAAAACTAACAAGTTTGTTTCCTATGCAAGTATAGAAGAAGTTATCTTGCTGGTTTGAAGACATTTCAGCATGTGGTGCAAAGTGGGCTCCCACAAGGGTTGATCCCAGCATGCTGCCCCTAAATGTCAAGGGGAATGCAATAGGAATACATATTCATATTATTCAAATAGAATACATTTAGCTAAAGGAGTGTCACATCAAGTGAGTGCATATACTTGAAGTTCATTGCCCATCCATGATGATCAGTTCAAGTCATGAAATGACAACCATAAATGAGTAGTGAACTTGTCCAAGATAGATCAATAGTGTGGAACTAAGTAAGGCATTATCAACAATATTGTATTGTGTTATTTCATTCATTGACTATTTCATTATCATTTGTATACATTGAAGATATTTGAGAATATTCTAGTCTCATTATGCAGCCTTATATATGAGGAATTAATACAAGTGAATGCAATGAGAAAATGTCCACATAGAAGGAACAACAAGGAGTACACTATTCATCTAGAGTAATCTCTCATTCATAATAACAATATATAGTCTTAAAGGTTCCAGTTGACTATGATAATCATAAGAGGACAATAATCTGTTGCTGATCAAATAATATTCAATACCAACATGAAGGTACTTTTGAAGTGATATTTGTATATGAGGGACATCATATAAAATGATTCATTCAAGTCCTCATCAAAGGAACAAATGGACATCCATACAACAGTCATGATCAACTACAGGACAATCAAATTGATGCCTTAAAGATACAGTTGCAAGTTATACACAAAATGTCCATGCCTCAGGCAATGAAATGAAAGAGCCTACAGTAGGCATATAAAGTTACTATTCAAATGCATGGAATAGCTAAAAAGATCATAAGTTACAGATGCAGCTACATGAGGTAGCACATGAAGATTTGCTCAAGAAACATATTGCCTCAGCTAGTAAAATAAAGGAGTCATTATCATTAAGGATGATGTGTATGTGGGTATATTTGATATAGTACATTAAACTAGATAGCAAGAGTAAATGCCATGTCAAAGATCGAATGTGATCACACCGGGACTATACAGACAGGTAAAGAAAAGTACCACCATCATCAAATGGAGCATACATAAATGTATAACTATATGCATTTAAAAAATCAAGTGTTCATGGTCATCTACAGGTGGTGCAAAAAGAAATGACATGAATGTTATCATTACAGAGTTCATATGGAGCAGCAAAGAAAATGAGCTATAATCTTTTAGCTCATCAAGTACTATTTTTAACAAACCAGAAGGATAAATGAAATGTTGAGAGTAGAGATATCTTGTAGCCACATCCAAGTTTTATTTTCTTTGTAATATCATGTCAAATTGTCAGAAGAAAGTAAATTTTAGATACAGAGGAAGGGTTCAAACCATCGCAGAGCTCCATCCCAGAGATATCTATAAAAGGAAAAAGTACATAGAATAAAACCTATCTTGATATTAGCAATGAATCTTTAGCCACAAAGGACAACAATACCCAGAAAGAGAGCAGGTATTCATTTTGTAAATCTTGCATTATTTCATCAAAATGTATCAAGTTCTCTTCAAATAGTAAAGAAGAAATACATGTAATATCATTTATATATTGTGGGTTCTTAGGCCATGGCCAAGAATACATTTTCCTTCAAAAATATCAAGACCCACATCAAGATTATGCAGGCTTAACAACACTTAGAAATGATGAAATATACCAAATATAGCTGCGGGCCTGAAATACAGAACATATTTTTGTCACAAGTAGGTTAAACCCACTTGGGGTTTCGAGTAAGAATCTAAGATACAGAGGAAGATAGGAAGTTTCAAACTCATGTAAGCAAAAGAAATGCTCAGAAATACAAGTTTGGTTGCGGCCTTTCATGAAGGAAACACAGAGAGTATATGACTGATGCTTAGGATTAAATAAATATTTTCTTGCTACAGAAATAGTAACAATATCTCTGTTATTTTCTACAAAATGGAAGCTAAGAATGCTTCAAACAATGGAGGAATTAGAGTAAATGATACAATATTCAAACAAGAGGAACTCACCTTGTTTTATGAGTGAAGATACATGCATATAAGCCCACTAGTTTTCCTACAAGAAGAGCTCCCAATGTTTAGACCAATCAGCCATGGTGGCCTAAAAATAAGAGGAAAACAAATCATATACAAGAAATGAAACAAAGCAAGTATTTCAGAGAAGAGAAGATTCTATAGCTGTGACCTGTAAGGCTAGATTTGCAATCAGAATGAAGAATATGGTTAAAATTTGTGACTGGGAACTACTTACCTTCCATTTTCTATCAGAATCTTCAAGGAAACATTTAGACATAGCAAGGATGGAGGGTCACAAGCTTCAAACCCTACTCCATGGTAGTGGCTTAGCAGAGCCTTTTCATCAAAACTCAAAAGAATGCAAAGTGAAATGAGCCCAAAAAGATAGGGCATGGAATGGTTTTGTCTTAGGTTTTCATTTTTTCCCTAAGTCGACCAAGGTATTTTATCACATTGAATTTCAAATTCATTGCCTCAACTAATACCCTCGAGGGTATTATATCCCATGATATATGCAATGCCTAGGCTTTATGCCTTAGAGGCTATTAGATCACTTTTGAAGATGAACCAAAAACCCCATATGCCTTAGGAATTTTTCCAAAACCAAATGGATGGCAGACCTTAGAGGTCTTTTATTTTTCCAAATTTTTATGCTTTTCTATAGAAAATCAAGTTGCCAAGTGAAAATATATGAGTCATGTATTATTCTTTGTAAAGAATCAAATTGAGATAAATTAGGAGATAAAACTCCAAATTCATTGTAAAACAATATTTAAAGCAATACTTCTATAAATTGCTTTTAAATATTTGTTATTTTATGCAGTTTAAGCAAAGTAAAGTAAAGTAAATCATTTTTTGAGTTTGCTTTCTTTTGGGCGAAATTATAAAAATATGGGTGAAATGGAGCCTTTATTGAGTAGATAAAGCTTGTTTTTTAGGTTTTTTTGGTGGGACCACCTTTGACGAGATTTTGGCAGCTTTTACAATTAGTTTCGGCCAGTTTTGGTTTCCTTTTTGGTGGCTTTTTTAGTGGAACTCGGAAATGACTTGGAGGTTCGCTTTCAGAGAGATTTTTGTAGTTTTTCCTTTTTTTCCCATTTTGGAAAAATTAGAGCATATATTGGAGAAAAACTTAGTTTTTTGGTATTTCTGATTATGGTTTCTTTCTCTCTTGTTCATCTGCAGAGAGCTTGTAGACACTTTTTGACTTAGATTTTCATTTCCATGTACTCCTTTCAGTTCAATATAGTAGAGCATTCCTACCTCATTTCTTCTTCCTCATAGTCACAATATTGATTTGATGTTTCATTGTGATAATAAATATTTTGTCATTTGTCATGTCTCTTTATTGTGAAACTATATGCAAATATTTCATATGATTCTGGTTGTGTGTTGTGTTTAGATCGAGCCTTCATGCAAATTACTTTTGAGTTGTATGTTCTAGGTGAGGTTGTGAAATTTTATGTTTAAGGAGCTATTTGTGAGAGAGATCATTAGAACAAGTTATAGTTTTGGAGATTAGATTTTAGAATTTAAATTTTAGTTTTATTTTCACCATTTACCTTGGTAAATCATTTAAATTATGAGAGTCCATCAAGAGAACCATCTCACTCTTGAGGTTCCCTCCAAGTTTTAGGCAACCCACAGGCCTAGGAGTGTTCCCATGTGTCAACAGGTAGCTAAGTTGATAGCTTAGCAATGGGTGCATACTTTGTTAGTAACAACTTTTGGCATGCCTGGTGGGACTCATTGGACTATTTTGGTCAAAAAGCATATTCATATATCATTGATATTTGGTGTCTGTGTCAGTGATCTTAGCTTTTGGAGGAAAGAAATCAACATACTTGGTGACTCTAAATGACATTCTACTAGTTTCAATATGATCAGGTGTTGGTTTATTTCAAGTAATTATGATTTTAGTTTGTTCTCCAACTTTTGGATGAGTAAGCATGTCTATCTTTCATGGGAATACATCATATCATCCATCATATCATGAAAGTGCTCCTAATCCACTATCTTATCAACCATATCAAATCAATCATGCTATTGGTTTTATCCCAAACAACCATGCAACAATAGTATATCAGTATGCTCAACATTCTTACCTCCCACCCACCCCTACTCAGCCTCCATGTCTACCTTCATATACTCAAAACCAGCTCCAAGAGTGTGAAAAATAGGAGATTGTAGGCATTAAGGGTATATTGTTTGACTCCATGCAATAGCTAGATGAGATCAAGAGGCAGCATGAGTATAATCAGCAACAAGAAGAGATGGCTTATCAAGCCTACCATCATGAGTAGGAGTTGGAGGTACAAAGGTTGTAGTTTGAATAAAATCTTAAGAGGGAGATAGAAGCGAAAGAGGAGAAGATCAAGCTTTTGGTTGCTCAATCACAAAGGCATGAAGCCCAAGTAGCTCATGTCATTCTAGATCAGCCCTTTCAGGATGAGGTTAGTAGGTATGAAATTCCAATTTTTATGAAAAGTGAGCCTCTTAACCCTCCCAAAGTCTAGATTCATAGTTTAAAGATCCTTTACCATTGCAAGAGCCTATGTTGGCACAATCTGAATTTTTTATGCTTCACAATCAGCTACTTGAAGAGCCTTTTTTCCTCCAAGAAACTTGAGAAGCTCCCCAGAGAATCAAAATTCCAAGTTTCAGAAGTTCTAATTTTGCTCAAGAGCCTATTTGCATTCAAAACTAGTCCATTAATCCTTAGTTTCAGTCATATCAAGAACCTGAACCAAGTCATCAAACTTTTAAACAACCATGGTAGCCTTCTTAGACTAGGTATCCTAGTTAAAAAAATGCTGAATCTTGTTAAGGCTACCCCTCCCAAACCAATCCAAAATCAAGAAGAAGAAAAGGTAGAAAAATCTGAACCAATCAAGATTCCAAGTTGGTGTGTTGAACAGGAGCAAAATCTTTTAGAGCCCAACCCAATCAAAATTTTAGGTTTCAAGCCAACAGCTGAAGGTTCTTGCAATCCTTTTTGTGCCACCAAATCAGAAAGATTAGATATGGAGCTAGAGGTTGTTGTTGTTCATGCTGTATTCCCAACTGAATATGAGCATGATGCATATGAAGAGGATGTTGGTTCATACTTGAGACCAAATCCTTTGCATTTTGATTCATTTAAAAAGTTTTCTAATGTTGTTTATAAGATGAATGAAAGTAGAGTACAGAGGTCGCAAGGTGAAAGTCTTCAGTTGCAAAGATAAAATGCCCAAGTTTCATTGGAGGAAGCACCACATGAGGAGGAAGAATTGGTTTCTTTGTTTGATCAGTTACCTGGTTTTGTGGAACCAAATGAGGAAAACATGCTCATACCAAGGACAACAATTTTAGAACAGCAAGACGATCCTCAACAATATGAGGAGTTGTTGATTGAAGCTAAGCAATCTATCAATGGGGTCTTGGATCAAGTAGAAGAGTGTGAAGGTAAGCCTATCATGGAACTTACACAGCTGGCTGAGAATTGTTATGAGGTAAAAAACAACCGTCTTTTATCAGAAATTCAAGAGGAATGTGACGAGCTTTCATTTTGGGATGACCTTGATGATTTTGTTGCAAATTTAGATCATGTGGAAAGATTTTTAGTTAGTCTATTTAATGAGCTTCCTAGATTTGAGGTTGGAGATGAAAATAACATGTCTATGCCAAGTCTTGACCATCGGAGTGTTGCAGAATATTCAAACAAGGTGCTAATTCGTGAACATGTATATGAAAGCATCCCTCATTTGACTAATGAGGATATGTTTCAACATGAAATTGAGCTTTTCTGCTCATGCTTGGATGTTATGCCAACACCTTTGGAGGAGGAAAGTGTTGATCAATAGGAGCAACCTATAGAGGAGGTTTACCTTGGTCAGCCAAATTGGCAAGGTGAAGGGACAAAACTCCTAAGAAGCAAACCAGTAGTGAAAGTCCAGGTTTCATCCTTGCAAGATGATGTCCAATCAAGGATTTAGCTGGCAGAGAGCTAAACTAGTAGACACATGTTACTATTGTACCCAAATAGGAGATTGTAGCCTTAAAAGAGTAGACCCAACTCACCTCTTCATCCCAAATAAGTCATATGTTTGATCAAACTCAAGAGGTGAGTGAGTTTGGTTATGTTCTTCATGAAGCATCACAATAGTTTGTGGGATATCTTCTTGTTTCCCACTTCTTATCAGTGGTCCATAACCTTGCAAAACATCCCATGTTGGTTAGAAGGGGGAGTTATTTTACAAAGCTAGTGAATGGGTTTGTTTGATCAACTTCTTTGGCTGGTTAGAATAGGTTAAAGTTAGTGCTTTAGTTAATAGGTGCTTTATTCACATTCCTTTCAGTTTATTTCCTTTCCCTAAGTACTGCTACACATGTTTTCTGGCCACCAGGGCCTTCCAGTTTTCTTTTGGTTTGGTTTTGTTTGGTTTTCTTCTGCTGTTTGGAGTAATTTGCAATATAGTTTCATGGTTTTTTGAGTTTGAGATGAGTAGAGTTTGAATCCATGCCATTTGGATAACTAAGGAAAATGGTCTTGATGCTTAGCAGGTAAGCATTTAGTAGAAGTCACCAGAAATGTTACCAATTTTTCATCTACAGATCAAATTGATAGAGCCGATTCATTAAGTTCATTTTAAGATGAAAAGTTCTTTACATTTGTCTACTTTATTAGTTTGCATAGTTTGTTTAGAGTGCTTGAAAGGAAAAGGTTTAGTTTATGATAATAGAAGAGAGAAATTTAGTTCATCATTCATTGCTTTGCAGAGTTTTCATGAGGGATATAAGTGATTTCATTTCACATTAAAATATTCATTCATTTTACAAATGAGATATACCAAACTGAATAAACATTGCATTGAATGAAAGAGAGAAAGATCAAATGTCCCACACAAGCTGTGGGAGTACCTGAACCAATACATCAGAAGGAATATACTATGCATTTGAGGAAAACTAAAGTAATGAAGAAGATAAGATAAGGCAGATCTATCATTGCCTATTGAAGTCTTGAGTTGACCCTCGTTGCAACTAATATCTCTTTGCACCCGACCTTTGAATGAACTTGCAGTGATAGAGAGAGATATGTTAGAGCTCAAGATATGACTTATCCTATGTACTTCATCAAACAAAGACATAATACATTCTTTATGATGCAATGAGTCAGAAGATTAAATCATCCATATGCAAGAGAGCCTGAAGAGATGAAACATAATTGAGCTTCATTATTTTTTAAATTAACACATTTGTTTCCTATGCAGGTATAGAAGAAGTTATGTTGTTGGTTTGAGGACATTTCAACATGTGGTGCAAAGTGGGCTCCCACAAGGGTTGAGCCCATCATGTTGCCCGTGAATCTCAAGGGGAATGGAATAGGAATACATATTCATATTTTTCAAATACAATACATTCAGCTGAAGGAGTGTCACATCAAGCAAGTGCATAAACTTCAAGTTCATTGCCCATCCATGATCATCAGTTTAACTGATGAAATGACAACCATACATGAGCAGTGAACTTGTCCAAGATAGATCATAGTGTGTGGAACTGAGTAAGGCATTATCAACAATATGGTATTATGTTATTTCATTCCTTGACTATTTCATTATCATTTGTATGCATTCAAGATATTAAAGAATAATCTAGTCTCATTATGCAGCCTTATTTATGAGGAATTAATACAATTGAATGCAATGACAAAATGTCCACCTAGAAGGAACAAAAAGGAGTACATTGTTCATCTGGAGCAATCTCTCATTTATAATAACAAAATATAGCCTCAAAGGTTCCAGTTGACTGTGATAATCATAAGAGGACAACAATCTATTGCTGGTCAAATAATATTCAATACCAACATGAAGGTACTTTTGAAGTGATATTTGTATACAAGGGACATTATACAAATGATTCATTCAAGTCCTCATCAAACGAATAGATGGACAACCATACAATAGTCGTGATCAACTACAGGACAATCAAACTGATGCCATAAAGATACAGTTGCAAGTTATACAAAGAATGTCCATGCCTCAACTAGTGAAATGAAAGAGCCTAGATTAGGTATATGAAGTTATTGTTGAAATGCATGGAACAACCAAAAAGATTATAAGTTATAGATGCAGCTACATGAGGTAGCACATGAAGATTTGTTCAAGAAACATATTGCCTCAGCCAGTAAAATAAAGGAGTCATTATCATTAAGGATGATGTGTATGTGGGTACATTTGATATAGTACAATAAACTAGACAGCAAGAGTATATGTCATGTCATAGATCAAATGTCATCTAACCAGGAATATACAGAATAGGTGAACAAAAGTACCACCATAATCAAATGGAGCATACATAAATGTATAACTGTATGAGTTTAAAACATCAAGTGTTCATGTTCACCTACAGGTGGTGCAGAAAGAAATGGCATGAATGTTATCATTACAGAGTTCATATGGAGCAGCAAAGAAAATGAACTATAATATTTCATCTCATCAAGTACTATTTTTGCCAAACTAGAAGGATAAATGAAATGTTGAGAGAAGAAATATCTTGTAGCCACAATTAAGTTTTATTTTGTAATATCATGTCAAATTGTCAAAAGAAAGTAAATTTTAGATATAGAGGAAGGCTTCAAACCATCAAAGAGCTCCATCTCAGAGATATATATAAAAGGGAAAAGTACACAGAATAAAACCCATCTTGATATTAGTAATGAAACTTCAGCCACAAAGGACAACAATACCCAGAATGAGAGAAGGTATTCATTTTGTAAATCTTGCATTATTTTATCAAAATGGATCAAGTTCTCTTCAAATAGAAACGATGAAATACATATAATATCATTTATATATTATTAGTTCTCACGCTGTGACCAATAATACATTTTCCTTCAGAAATATCAAAACCCACATCAACTTGCATAGTGAAATCACAAGTGTAGAGGAAATAGAAACTTTTGAGCTTATGCAGGCTTAACAACACTTAGAAATGATGAAATATACCAGATATAGCCACAGGCCTAAAATACAGAACATATTTTCCTCACAGGTAGGTTAAATCCACTTGGGGTTTTGAGTAAGAATTTCAAATGCAGAGGAAGATAGGAAGTTTAAAACTCATGTAAGAAAAAGAAATGCTCAGAAATACAAGTTTGGTCTTGGCATTTCATGGAGGAAACACATAGAGAGTATATGATTGATGCTTAGGATTAAATAAATATTTTCTTGCTATAGAAATAGTAGTAATATCTCTGTTATTTTCTTCAAAATGGAAGCTAAGAATGCTTCAAACAATGGAGGAAGTAGAGGAAATGATACAATATTCAAACAAGAGGAACTCATCTTGTTTTCTGAGTGAAGATACATGCATATAAGCCCACGGGTTTGCCCACGGGAAGAGCTTCCAACGTTCAGACCAGTCAGCCATGGTGGCCTCAAAACAAGAGGCAAAAAAATCATATATAGGAAATGAAACAAAGCAAGTATGTCAAAGAAGAGATGCTTTTATTGCCGTGACCTGTAAGGCTAGATTTGCATTTAGAATGAAGAATATGGTTCAAATTTGTGACTGGGAATGACTTACCTTCCATTTTCTATCAGAATCTTCAAGGAAACGTTCAGACACAACAAGAATGGAGGGTCACAAGACTCAAACCCTAGCTCCATGGTGGCGGCTCAGCAGAGCCTTTTCATCAAAACTCAAAAAAATGCAAAGTGAAATAAGCCCAAAAAGATAAGGCATGGAATGGTTTTGTCTTAGGGTTTCATTTTTGCCCTAAGTCAACCAAGGTATTTTATCACATTGAATTTCAAATTCATTGCCTCAAATTCATTTCCCAAGTAAAAATATGAGTCATATATTATTCTTTGTAAAGAATCAAATCAAGACAAATTAGGAGATAAAACTGCAAATTCATTGTAAAACAATATTTAAAGCAATATTTCTATAAATTGCTTTTAAATTTTTGTTATTTTATGTGGTTAAAGAAAACTAAAGTAAAGCAAATCTTTTTTTGAGTTTGCTTTCTTTTGGGTGAAATTGGAAAAATATGGACGAAATGGAGCCTTTATTGAGCAGATAAAGGATGTTTTTTAGGTTTTTTTGGTGGGACCACCTTGGAGGGGATTTTGGCAGCTTTTGCAATCAGTTTCGACTAGTTTTAGTTTCTTTTATGGTGGTTTTTTCAGTGGATCTCAAAAATGACTTGGAGGGTGGCTTTCAGAGTGATTTTTGTAGTTTTTCCTATTTTCCCATTTTGGAAATATTAGAGGATACATTGGAGAAAAACTTAGTTTTTTGGCAATTTTGATTATGGTTTCTTTCTCTCATGTTCATCTGCAGAGAGCTTGTAAACTTTTTTTGACTCAAATTTTTATTTTCATGTACTCCTTTCAGTTGAATATAGTAGAGCATTCCTACATCATTTCTTTTGCCTCATAGTTGCAATATTGATTTGATGTTTCATTGCGATAATAAATATTTTGTCCTTTGTCATGTCTCTTTATTGTGAAACTATATGCAAATATTTTATACGATTATGGTTTTGTGTTGTGTTTGTAGAGGAAAACTAATGCATTGTACATTTAAACAAAATTCAGGGGTAAACCTATCTAAACAGTCCACTCTATCATTGCATTCCTACATTGAATTATAGACCAAGGAGTGTAATATTATGATGATGCTTGCATTATACATGCCTTCAAGACTCATTTCTATCCTAAACTAACTCGTACAGACTTATTATGATTAACCTAAGTTACTGAAGTTCACAGAAATGTAAGAACAGAAAAAAAAAAGTTAAAAATCTAATTGCTATAGGTACCTTCAGCATAAGCTGAAGATAACGATCTATTCAATAAAGAATTATAGAATTAACTCAAAATACATAGAATGATAAAAAAAGTTGACACTAACCTCTAGAGGACTTAAAATATGGACTTGTTCATGAATTACAACTACTGGAAATGGCAATCAAGATATTTCACTTGTCTCATGATGTAATTGATGAAATAATAGAAAAATAGTTTTAATTAGGAATGCATAAATAACTAAGGAAATAAACAAAATGAGGGTTAGTACCTTGAGTGGCTAGCTCAAGGAACTATCTCACTTAATCTGGAAACTAGATCTACTTCAGATTCTCATAACACATTGTTGTATTCATTTCATATGAGAGAAAAATCTTCTTAGATTGTATTCAATAAAACATATCTGGATCTTCCAACATAAAAACAAAGTAACCATTTTAGCAATAGATAATAAACTTGACTTAAAAAAAACTAACTCTCCATTGAACTCATCCCTCCTAACTTGTATAGAAATGAGAGAGTCGATGCAACTACCAACTAACTTTGATCATCAATTCATCCCTAGATATTAGGGTATAGGTTTGAGATCAATTTATTAATCTAACTAAAACAAAGGAAGTAGAGTCCTATTCAAATAGAAATTCCTAAACAATAGCTGATGAATGAAAACACAAAAGCTACGATTAGAATCCTAGAACGCGTCTTCTTCTTCTTCTCTTGTATTTATTCTTCCATCATGATCACGTTAAGCTTCAGTTGGCGCTTAATTGTGACTTCCTTCAATGCTCTATCTTGCAATGTGTTGTGAATTCTCCTCTCCTTAATGCTACCAACTTGCTGTTGCACAGGGTTAATCCATAAAACATATGCATACAAAATAGCCTTCATAATGAATCTAGAAAATCCCATTTATATACATACATACTTATGTCTAACTCATTCAATTGTTAAATGTTATCACCATGTTTCATATTGGCAGATTAGGTTCAAGGTTTGCATAATATATATAAAAGTCAACATATTATGGTTGTAATGTCTTGGAAAAAGTATTTGAAATATCATAGGTATAAAGTCTGGAAGCATAAGAAATAACATAAAAGAAGTCAACATTTGAACCCATCATTTCCCCCAACTTAGACTTTTGCTTGTTCTCAAGCAAAATTTTCAATAATAAACTTAGGGGAAATGGTTATAATGTAAAGTTACCACCTCAGATCCATATCCTCTCTGACCCCATGTCCCTATTTGAGATAAAAACCATTGTAGCATGCAAGTCTCTCCATCCTAATTAATTCAGCACACCTGCACTCATCACCTTTTCCTCCTACCCAGTGTGGTACTGGGTAAAGAAGAATAGGAGGATGATAAGTAAGGGGTAGCCATTCCACTCCTTTTTGCTCTAAGATCTGGATATTCCTACACAACCTCTCAAACATATTCATAAAGCTATGGAGAGAGTGAGGCTCTTTCTTCTGCAATTTTGGGGTCAAACTATCCCATCTATTCTACACATACCTCTTGCAATTATGAATGATAGATACTGCCAACCACTATATCCTTCTATAATCTGAGTCTTAAATCCATAATTATATTACTTGGACCCTTATGAGAGAGTAGTGTTAGCCACTAGGTTAGGATCACATCAGGATTTAAGGATTCTTTCCTAATCTGTAGTGGCACTTTCTTTTATTGCTCTTCATACTTATCCATCAGTTCCCCTCTAAGCTACTCATTTATGAGGTAATACATCAGTGGTCTGACTTGAAGATCACCAGCATAGATCAAGGGGTTCCACTCTGTATCTTCTTCCATCAAATAATTGTACAAACAATATTTACACTATTGATCTTGTTCTTCCAAACTGACTCCTTGAAATAACTAGAAAAAACCATGCCTTGAATAGATAGAAATAGACTGATCATTGATGAATCTATTGAATTGAATACTAAAAAATTTATTTGAGAAATAAAGCATAAAATCTTGGTGGCGATATGCATTCTATGGTTTGAATTTCCCTATCAACTACCTCTATTAGCTTCCCTTCCAACCTTTTTAACTCAACATTTTTACTTTCTAATGATGCATTAAGAATTTGTTTCTCCTTCTCCCAGTTTTCTTTTTCTTGCTTGAATTCATCATCGAACTTCATCAATTTAAAACCCATAGATAGAACAGTGAGGCATGTTGGAGGTCTTATTACAGGAGGCTGCAAGATTGAAGCTTCTTTTCCTCATTTTCCATTTTACTCTCAATCACTTGTGCCAAGAGATCCATGTTATAGCTATGACCATATGTCTGAATTTTCTCCTCCAATTCTTTTATTCTTATCCCTTTTTCCCTATCCTTTTCCTCATACTGTTTCACTTGTTCCTCTAATTGTTTAATTCTATTAAGGGCTTCTTGAAGTTCCTACCTCATATTTCTATCTTCTAACAACTCTTTTTCTTGTTCAAAACCAAATCCTTCATCATTATTTCCAATAACGTTAAAAAATTCTCTAACAGGATTGCTAGGAACTATTTTTCCCATTTTTTGTGTAATGAAAATGTCCTCTGAATCAGAACTAGAGGATGAAGAAACATACATTCTTCATTTGGTAGGTATACTGGCATAGTAGGAGTATTCCCAGGGACATTTCCTTCCTTCTCTGAAGTTGTATCCAACAATGTTGGATCTTTCTATGGTGCTTCCTCCTTTTCTACTTCCCCTTGTTCCTCATCAACTCTTTCTTCCACATTCTACCTCCTCAGCCTTCTTAAACATCTAGGTGTGCTAGTTTCTGGCTTCTCTTCACTTTTTCTCTTTTTCTAACTTCTCCTCTTCTTCCTCTCCCCTGCACCCTTCTCTTTCTCAATGCTCCTATGCTTCTCTACATTCTTCTTACTCTTCTTCTTCCTAGAAGAAGTAGAAGCATCACTTCTCATAGTTCCCCTCATGGGTTTAGGGTTAGGAATTGAGGTTTCTTCTACTATCACTAGCCAAGTTTCTGGAGGAATTTTCTCCTACGGCTCTTCCTATTCAGGCTCAACTTCAGGTTCAACATCTGCTTCAACATTAGGTTTAGCTTCTGGTTCTAGCTCCTGTTGAGGCTCATCTACTTCTAATAATTCTAAAATATCCTTGCATTGTTTAAAAGCATACCAGCTAACCTATGGGTGTTGGATTCTCAAACTTCTTTTAACTAGTAGAGCTACCAAACAATGATGAGACAATGTAGTCTATGTTTGTCTTTTCTGATACTCAAATGCCATTCTCTTCAACATATTGTATAGATAATTGGGAACATTAACTAATTTGTCATGGCGTAGGTGATTCGACAACTTCAAGTGTGCAGTATACAACAGGTTATGTCTACCATCACAAGTGATATATTTGATAATATACAAAGCACATTTCCCCCAGAAGAATAGAAGGGATAATCTTTTTCTACCTTGTGTGGTCAAATCCAGGTTCTCACCATGCTCACAAAATTCCTCCCTTGTTGTTGCTGCATTAGCATGGGCTAGATACTAGGACCCTATTCATGGTAATCCGGTGACTTGGGCAATAGTTGTTTTAGAGACTTCCACAACTAATTCCCTCATTGTCACTTCATCATACTGTATAATTGCTACAAAATCCCTTGCCATATAATTATCATACTCTGTTAGTTTCAAAAAATAGTCTAACCACCCCACTCTAGTAAAGAATGTGAGAACCAATACATCTTCCAATATCTCCTTATGTACCGATGGTTCTCTTCTGATTACATCACCCCCCATTGCACCTGTATTCTGCACTCTTATCAATTCGTAACTCTACCTAATTTCAATTTTACCACCTCAGAAAATTGCTTGTCAATTCTTTCACCCCCCAACTATAGCTTTTAAAGTTCTTTTCTAGTAAAAATTTGAAATTCAACTCACTCATAGAGAAATAACAAGCTCACAATATAGGGCAGGTCGACTATCATGGAAAATAACACAGGAAAACCTTGACAATAGCTTAAAAATTTGATTGATGGTAAAAAAAATAAAAATTGACCATATACCCCTCCCTCCAACTGAAAGGTGAAGTGACCACACTTCATGAATGAATGTGCAGGGATGAAAGAGTAATGATTACATGAGAAGGGTGATATATTGACACATGCATGAGGTAAACACTTAGTAATAATGAATATAAATAGAAATGTTAAAGATAATCATTAAAAGGTTACCTTATGTGCATTGGTTATGAAGGGCATGGAGCAGATTGCCTTAGAAAAGGAGATCAGTACACTGACATTGATTTGGCATGAGTGGAGTGATATGCATAGAGTAGATGGAAGGGTGGCAAACATGTCAGAATTTATTCAATTTGACAGACCACAAAAGGTGATGTAACAGCTAGTTAATACAATTCAAATAAACATGCCGTAACCATTGGATTATTGAAGATGATTGAAGCACATGGAGTAGTAAGGAAATGCATGGGAAGAAGAATGAAATGTGTGTCAAGTGGTTGAAAATCTCTATAGACACTTGTTACTACAGGCACCTGCAGCACAGGTCACGACTGAATATGTGCAAAAATAGGAAACCAGGGTCTAATTGCAACAAGTCCCTATGGTATGTGAAAAATAGGTCCCTTTAAAATTGATAGTGGTCATCATGTACAATGTGCTATGTGTGCATGTGATTTACAAAGCATAAAAAAATAGGTTTCAATAACAGGGGTTGAGTATTGCAACTCAACCTCCAAATCACTGGATAGTGTTGCTAGATCAGCATCAAAAGGTGTATCATTTGGTGTCACATTGTCTTCATCAGGAGTGTCAGGAGTACCATACAGAGTAGCTAAAAAAACAAGAAAGTCATCCTTTTGAAGTGGCTTTTTATACAGTTTCAGCCTGTGCCCATTGACAAGCAATGAAAGCTGGACTGCATCAATGGTCTGCAAGTGAACTACACCATTATGAAAGACTTGTTTAATCTCATAGGGTCCCAACCAACAAGACTGAAGCTTGCCCTTGAAATCATTGTATCTTGAATCATAAAGGAGTGCCTAGTCACCAACAGTGAATTCTTTAGTCTTGATGTACTTGTCATGCCATTTTGCTCTTTGTTTGTATATGACCTATGTGTGATGAATGGCCTCCAATTAGATTTCATCCAAAGAATTTAAATGTTGTAGCCTATCTTGTTGTGCTATGGTCAAATCCATTCCTAGTTCCACTATTGTCCTTAGGGTTTTGTGTTCAAATTCTATTGGGTAGGACTGCTATCTTGCCATAGACCAACTCATAAGGTATAAACCCTGTGGTTATCTTCCAGGTTGTTCTGTATGTCCAAACAACTTCTGGGATCCTAGAAACCCAATCTCTTCTATGAAACTACACTATCTTTGTCAAGAAGTTCTCAATCTCCCTATTTGTGACTTCCACCTGACCATTGTCTTAAGGATGGTAGGGAGTGGATTTATTATGTTTGATCAGATATTACTCAACCAATTTGGTGATTAAATTAGATGTAAATTGTGGTCCTTGATCAGTTACTATCTCCCTTGGTACACCATACCTATTGAAGATGTCCTCATACAAGAATTTTTCCACATTGCCATCTCTGGCAAACTGTAATGCCTTCACTTCAACCCATTTAGTTAACTAATCAGTACATACTAGGATATATTCTTTGTTGTTGGATGTAGTAGATATAGGACACACAAAATCCTATCCCCACTTGTCAAAAGGAGCCAATGAGATCTGTGATTGGAAGGACATCTCATAACTTCTTATAGGCCTCCCCATTCTCTGACATCTATCATAGCTCCTAGTGTACTTGACATCATCTTTATGAAGTGTTAGCTAGTAATACCCTCTTGTTAGTATTTTGAAGGCTATCCTTTTGGCTGCAAAATGTCCCCCACAAGGCTCATCATGACAGGCCTTCAATATATCAAACACCTCATCTTCTCTGATACATCTGCATGTAATATTATCTAGGCCAGTATAAAATAGAAATATAGATATCCATGATTAAGGAAAACATTTTGAACTAGCTGCCTCTTCTCCCTTAGAAAAAAAGTATCCTAGAATCTGCCTTGAAACCAAATAATTAGCTATATCTGCATACCAGGGAGTGTGTATGGTGAGAGCAAAGAGATTTTCATCAGGAAGAGAGTCATCAACCACCCCTTATGTTGATTGTGTTGGTAGTCTAGATAGGAAATCAACAACTACATTAGCCTTACTTCGCTTGTCAACAATTGTGATGCCAAATTCTTGTAGTAATAATAACCATCTGACAAGCCTACCACCCACTATGGGCTTATTCATCAAATATCTAATTGCAGCATGCTCTGTGTGGATGAAAACTTGATAACTAGTAATGTAATATCTAAATTTGTTTATGGTATAAACAATTACCAACATCTCTTTCTCTGTCATAGTGTAATTTAACTCAACTCCTTGCAAATTTTTACTTACATAGTATATGGCATATTCCTTAGTGCCTTCTTGTTGGCCTAAAACTACTCCAATGGCAAAGTCTGATGCATAAATGTGGATGTGAAAAGGTAGTGTCCAATTTGGACCTCTGAGAATAGGAGCTTCTATCAAAGATGATTTTATTTTTTCAAAAGAATTCTAACAATCTAGTGTCTAGTCAAATTCACTAACCTTGGTCAATAGGGTAAATAGAGGCGCAACAATCTTGCTAAAATCCTGAATGAACCTCCTGTAGTATCCTGCATGTTCCAGGAAGCTCCTTACATCCTTCTATTTCTATGGAATAGGCAAGGTGGAAATAACTTCAATCTTCTTTAGGTCCACTTGTATTCTTGCACTGTAGATAAAATGTCCCAAGACTACTCCTTGTGTCATCATCAGAAAACACTTTTCATTACTCAAAGAGAGGTTGTGCTCTATGCATATTTTCAACACTTTCTCCAAATTGTGTAAAGCTTCATCATATGTGTCACCATATGTGGTGAAATCATCCATATAAATTTTCATGCTATCATGGGTAAAATTAGAGAAAATACTGAGGACTGCTTTTTGAAATGTACTTAGAGCATTGTACAAACCAAAGGGTAAGAGAGAGTATGCATATGTCCCTCAAGGGCAAGTAAACATTGTCTTATCCTGATCCTCTGGATCAATCTTAATCTGGTTCTAGCCACTGAAACCATCAAGAAAGCAAAAATATTTCTTTCTTGCTAAAGAGTCAAGAACTTGGTCAATAAATGGCAATGGAAAGTGATCCTTCTTGGTAGTAGTATTCAGTTCCCTGTAATCAACACAAACTCTCCATTTGCTGCCTTTCTTGGGCACTATGACCAATGGTGAAACCCATTCACTATCTAAAATGGGGTATATAAAGTTTGCATCTAGAAGCTTTTGAAGCTCAGCTTTCACAATCTCTCTGAGGGAAGGGTTCATGCACCTCTACAACTACCTGATGGGTCTATAGCCATCATCAATATATATTTTGTGCATGCATAAGGCAGTATCAATGCCTTTCATGTCACTATAATCCCAAGTAAATGCTGCTGAGTGTGTATGCAATATTTTATGCAGGGATTGTTGTTGTTCATCAGTTAATGTATTGTTAATATTCAACATCTTACCTGGCTTGATTTCTAATTGTTTGGACAGTACTTGCACAGAAGACAAATCAAGACTGGGTAATACATGTAAGCATTACTATGGTAATAGTGCATGAAATATTTGGGGCACTTCTTCTGAGGAACTGCAGGGTATTATGCTGCTCAAAGGGTCTTGTAAGCAAGATAGGCAGTCTTGTTGATGTGGGTGCCTCCCACAGTCATTTTGTATAATGTGAGCAATTAACTCATCTTCATCTTGGATATCCAACAAGGGGCTATATTTAATAGTCATTAGGGTTTGCAAGGAATAGGTGTCCTCATCTTCTAGGATAGGCCAAATAGTTTTTTCAAGCTCATGGTATGGATGGGATGGTGGATATAATACCAATTACATTGTCACAGTCCCATTGGATATGATCATGTTACAAGACTTGCAACCTATAAATGCATCAACAATGGAAAGCCATGGTCTACCTAGTATAAGAGGATAACCAACAAGATTAACCTTTGTCTGCAAAACTATGAAATCAGTAGGGTATTCCCAATAATCTATTATGATGACCAAATCTTCTATGACTCATTCAGGTTTGACTGTAGACTTATCAGCTAATTATAGGACTGTCTGAGTGGGTCTAAGTTTGTTCAATTGGAGTGTCTGCATTGTTTCCTTGGTCATGACATTAATTGCAACACCTAAATCTATCAAAGTATTCCTAATTAGAGTCCCATTGATCTTAACATCCACCACTAGACTACCTAGATTTGTATATTTTGGAATAGTTATATTACCCAACATTATATTAGCAAGATTACTTAAAACATGCACTATCTGAGGGTCTATTCTCTTCCTTCCTGGCTTCTTTATGCAAAGAACCCTAATAGTCTTAGTGTAGATAGGAATATCCTTGATGGTTTTGATTAAGGGAATTTTGATGCATATATACTTTAGCTATCTAAGAAGGAGAGTATCAGTTTGGGTTGTTTGCTTTTATATGGCCAACCACTCAGGAAAAGGAGGAAGCTTTTGATGTAAGGTAGTTTGGGCATCTTAGGCTAATGCAGGTCCCAAAGGTGGTTTATCTGAGGCTTCTTCGGTGGGTTCTTCATCTTCAAGCTCTATGATTTGGGGAGATGAAGGCCTTGCAAGTTGCTTCCCTGATCTAAGGTGAACATTACTCACTTGCACCCCATAGGTGGGACATTGCATTACCTTGTTAGTATAAGACTGCTGGACAGGCTTGTTGTTAGGGTTAGGTATAGGTTGGGCAGGGATTTGGGTAGGTCTAGAAGGTAGATTTTGAGTTGTTGATGGTGGCATTATGGCTGGCTACTGTTACTGAGTGGAATCATTGGTTGCTGAAATTATGCATTTTGTTGCCATTGTTGGCCCTCGTTCCACTGAGGCTACCATTGTTACTGCTGAATAGGCCATTGGGGGTTATAGTTGGGACCTTGGAAATTTTGTTGAGGCCATGGATTTGGTTGTTATTGATTCCAACCAGTTTGTGGAGTAGATCATTGTGGGTTTTGCCATGCATTAGGATTACCAGGCCACTGTTGAGTATTCCAAGCAGAGAAATTCTAGTTTGTAGCAAAAAAGGGGGAATTAAAATTAAGTGGATTAGAGGGCATACCTTTCCTTTGCTGCCAAGGTCTCCTTTGAACTACGAAGAATAGTTGCCCATCTTCTCCTTCAAATGGTTGTAATTCTGGCCTTTCATTTTTTTTTTGCTAGATACTGGCCACCCTTTTACATTTACAATTGGCCTTCCTCTATCTACAACTGGGGTAGTATTAAGTAAGAATTTCATCTAGCTCTTCCTATTTCTTCTTGATATGAAGAGTGTCTAGCTATGTAGCCATATGGCTAATAATGTTCTCCTTCATGTTGGTTAGGAGGTTACTAATTTCCACTCTTGAAACTCCATTAGTTGCCTTGCCTATGATGGCTGCTCTTTCTCCCCTTGGTTTTTTGAAAAAGGTTCTAGAATAATTTCTGTAAGCTCTGCAAACATCCTCAAAGGGAAGTTGAGATATATCCCCTATTCCAATCAAATTGAGGGCATCCATGTAGTCATTATTAACCCCCCTCAAAAAGACCAGCTTCAGTGATTCTTTAGACAATCTATTTTTAGGGTTTTTCTTTAAGGAAAACTTGAATATTTCAACATAGTCTTCCAAGGGCTCATCCTCTTTCTGTGACATCTTGAAGATGTCATCTTTCCTCCTATCATGTCCTCTATAGTAGTCTTTATATTTTTCCTGGAACTTTGTCTTGATGGTATCCCAGTCTGGAATGACATCTTTCCCTAACCCCATAAACCATCCTAAAACAACATCTTTTAGTGTGGTAGGCAACAACTTGAGTCTGTAAGGATTAGTGGTGTAGTCATAACTCCTACACAAGACATCAAACTTGAACAAGAAAGTGTCAGGATCTTCAGTCACCAAGCCGTAGAAGACAGGTAATGCAGAAGGTGGTATATTTTTCAAAGTAGCAGTTTGTGCTTGGTCTAGGATAGGGAATTCAAACATTTCTTATCCTAGAGGATCCTCTACTGTAACATCTACCATGGTTCTAAAAGTCCCTTCTATAGCTATGGAGGAAGCTGATGGAGATGTAGAAGTTGTTAATGAAGATTTAAGAGGAAACTCTTCTTCATCACTTTCTATTGTATAATTGATAAAGTCAGCTATGTCCTCATTATCCTAAGAAGTTGAAGGGAGGAATCTACCTCAGTGATCTCTTTGCTTCACATATAGTAATTTGAGCTTTATGTTTCAATGGTCCTACACAATGTTAGTAGAATATCTGGTGTTTCCTAAAAACTAATTTTATTAAGTCTAATGTTGAAATCAGAATTTAAACTATGAAAGCATATAAAACTAATGAGATTATGAAGGTAGCACCATCCCCGACAATGGTGCCAAAAATGTAGAGGAAAACTAATGCATTGTAGACTTAAACAAAATTTAGGGGTAAACCTATTTGAATAGTCCACTCTATCATTGCATTCCTACATTAAATTATTGACCAAGGAGTGTAAGCTTATGATGATGTCTGCATTATGTATGCCTTCAAGACTCATTTCTATCCTAAAATAACTCATACAGACTTATTCTGATTAACCTAAGTTACTAAAGTTTAGAGAAATGTAAGAACAACAAAAATAGTTAAAAATCCAGTTGCTATGGGTACCTTCTGCATAAGATGAAGATAATGATATTCAACAGAGAATTATAGAATTAACTCAAAATACATAGAATGATAAAATAATTAACACTAACCTCTAGAAGACTTAAAATATGTACTTGTTGATGAATTACAACTACTACAAATTGCAATCAACATATTCCACTTGTCTCATGATGCAATTGATAAAATAACAGAAAAATAGTTTTAACTAGGAATGCATAAATAACTAAGGAAATAAACAAAGTGAGGGTCTGTACCTTGAGTGGCCAACTGAAGGAACTATCTCCCTTAGTCTAGAAACTAGATCTACTTCAGATTCTCATAACACATGGTTGTATTCATTTCATATAAGAGCAAAATCTTCTTAGATTGTATTCAATAAAACATGTTTGGATCTTCCAACATAAAAATAGAGTAACCATTTTAGTAGTAGATAATAAACTTGACTTAAAACAAATAACTCTCCATCAAACTCATCCCTCCTAACTTATATAGAAACGGGAGAGTTGATGCAACTACCAACTAACTTTGATCATCAGTTCATCCCTAGATATCAGGGTATAGATTTTAGATCAATTTATTATTCTAACTTAAACAAAGGAAGTAGAGTCCTATTCAAACATAAATTCCTACGTTATATCTCATGAATGAAAATAAATTAGCTACGATTAGAATCCTAGAATAGGTCTTCTTCTTCTCTTGTATTTATTCTTCCATCATGATCATGTTCAGCTTCAGTTGGCGCTTAACTGTGACTTCCTTCAATGCTATGTCTTGCAATGTGCTGTGAATTCTCCTCTCCTTAACGCTACCAACTTGCTGCTGCACAGGGTTAATCCAAAATAGCCTTCATAATTAATCTACAAAATCCCATTTATATACATACATACTTATGTCTAACTCATTCAATTGACAAATGTTATCACCATGTTTCATATTGGTAGATTAGATTCAAGGTTTGCAGAATATATCTAAAAGTCAACATATTATGGTGGTAATGTCTTAGAAAACATATTTGACATATCATAGGTATAAAGTCTAGAAGCATAAGAAATAACATAAAAGAAGTCAACATTTGAACCCATCAGTGTTCAAATCGAGCCTTCAAGCAAATTACTTTTGAGTTGTATGTTCTAGGTGAGGTTGTGAAAGTTTATGTTTAAGGAGCTATTTGTGAGAGAGATCATTAGAACAAGTTATAGTTTTGGAGATTAGATTTTAGAATTTAAATTTTAGTTATCTTTTCATCCTTTTCCTCAGTAAATCATTCAGATCAGGAGAGTTCATCAAGAGAACTAGCTCACTCTGGAGGTTCACTCCAAGTTTTAGGCAACCCACAGGCCTAGGAGTGTTCCCATTTGTCAATAGGTAGCTGAGTTGATAGCTTAGAAATGGGTGCATACTTTGTTGATAATAATAGAATTGCAGCAAATGATCACAACATGGAACAAGAAATCATAAATCAATAAGTAACAGACCACACGCATAGACTAGCCCAACAGGGGCAAAAGAATAGAACAAGTTCAAGGTTACATCAAGAGAACCACCAAATTATGGTGGAATGAATCATAAATCTAATAGTCGATATAAATCCTGGATCAACCACACTTTCTACCCATCATTGTTGAATATCAATTTATAGTATGCAACCATTAGAATGCAAATCCAAGATAACATTAAAACTTGATATTAATAAGCAATGGTTTCAGACAAATTAAGGAGATTCAAGGTGATCTTATAAAATGCCAATAGGGAATGAGGCTATATTGTGAAAATCCCAAAGCAATGGATTACATTCACCACTCCTCCCCCTACTAAAAAATGCTTAGATGCGTTTGTGGGATTGATGAGTTCCCTTGCCTCCAATTATTACTACCATAGACAAGGAAAAATGTCATTAGTGTAAATGACTACTCATGGAGGTAATTTTGTGATGACTAAAAAGCACATAGATCAAATCCCACAATAAATAAAATTTTAAAAGTAATAGAACTCAAAGCAAAACTAATGTGTGTAAATATTTGAACAAGTGGCAATAGATTTTTATATCAAAACGATAATTTCATAGAGTTAATAAGGCCATTGCATAGTAAGAACTATACTAGGCCACATAGGATTGTAGAAATACTACAAATTTATAGGAACCTCTATCAAATCACCAATCAATAAACTATGTTAGCAACATCATCCATGTGGCTAATCGAAGCTACTATAAATGTGTTGAAAATGCTTTTTGAGGAAAAAAATACGTAAGTTAGCAGAGGGAGAGTTTTAAAAGTATTAATTATGAATTGACTTCATTATATTTTAGACCTAAAATACACATGCACAAAGACAAACAAAATTTCTATATAGTTAGAATAACAACATTTCATTTGCATGCTAGTTAAGAAAAAACTATCTAATATAGATAATATTTCAGCAAAACTTGATACATACATAAGCACAACAAAATCAATTACATAGAAATTTGAATTAAGGAAATTTGGCAAAAGCACATATCTTGTAAAGGAAAAAATAACAAAATGTAAGTAGAACACATTCGTAGAAATTAAATAGAACAAGACCAGCATCAATACATCATATATGATGAAAACTCACATGCATTTTATCTAGACTAAAACTCAATGTAGCCAACCTAAAATCAACGTAGACAACTTAAACCCATTGTAAATAGATCACAATCAACTGCACAACCTACATAGGCCAATTTCATGAAAACCAAATATAAACCCTACTAAGATAATTCAAACCATTGCATATAAATCACAGCCCACATAAGCACACTTAAAGAGAATCAAAACTTATTTTCTCCTACTTGAGTCAGTTGTATATAAAAGGCAACCTAAAATAGCACTTATTATGTACATGAAAGCCCAATAGGAACCATGGTAGACCAATTTAGGAAAATCAAAAAATAGTGCAACATACTTGAAGCCATTGCATATGGATTAAAATCTAACCTTAACAACATCAGACCAATTCATTAAAACCATAATCCAGCCCATCTATGTTAATCCATTGCATAAAAATTTCAAGGAAAACCACATCCTTATTTATGCACTTCAACCCATTTAATATAACTCACAATCATAATCCAAAATAACCAAAATCAGCATATTGCATTAAAATTACAATACCTATTCTACATCAAATCATCCCATGAAAACCAAAACCAGTCCTAAACCACCAAATCAATTGCAATAGAAAGCCCCACTTTACACCCAAATTTTTTTACAAGGTAAAACTCCAAGTCATACAAAAGTGAATGGAAAATTATATCTCCTTGTATGCCACAAAAAGTGGATCTCACAAGACAAATTGGTGTGCTGGCTAGGCCATTGCCTAAAAATTTCAGCTTAAGATTACCTTTATAGATTACATTTAAAAATAACCTAAAATCAAACAAAATCAAGAAACTATCTTCGATAAGGACACTTGTGATCTCATCTGTAACATACAAAATAGAGGCAACCCTCATGTTATGGGTCCATACCTGTACCCCCACCACATTACACTTGAGGTCTGCAAGCACTTTTAAGAGCAGACCAGACTGATCTGTTTCTGTTAGTTCAATTGATGTATGCTCTGTTGCAACCTTCACTCCTACAGATCTCCTTAAAGAAGGAAGGAAACAAATATTTCTTCCAAGTGTCTGCACAAATCCAAATTTAGATTCTATTTCCTTTAAGGCCAATCTTTCAAACTGGAGAAGCAAAATAGAAATAGTGAATACCTAATTGATGTAACTAATTACACCTTCATCCATTAGCTTCTTGCCATACTCGTCGGTTACATGGAATACTGCCATAGGACCCATACCAACATATGCAAATGTTAGATGCATAATAAAAACTGCAAGATAAAACAACATAATAATTTTAAACATGAAATTCCTACTTCAATGAAGCAATAGCCTGATACATTAGTTGGACCACTGAAAGTCTGGGCATAAATTTTTGACTCCTCAACTCGCTTAGGAAATTTTGGAAATGTATATTTAGGTATATTTTCCACTATAAGCATAGAGAAATCTACATTTACAACCTTGAGCATTGGCCATATCTCCTTTTGATAAGCTAATAAAGCCACCTTAATGAAATAACAGAGAAAATTCAATCAAGAAGAATGATTAGAATCTCCTAACATCTCATAAATAACAACAATATTATATCAATTTTAATGGAAAAACTTTATATTGATATTTGATAAAGGAAAAAAAGAATATGTTTATGATACACCCAAAAGAAGACCATACCTTCAAGGAAACATCATAAACTGGCTAATTGTCAACATACAAACTAATCTTACAAGTCAAAACATCACAACCGCCAAAACCAAAAAATATTGTGCTGAAACCCTAGACATGATTGAGATTTACCATCTAAAAATGATACACCTATGCTATCTTATCAAATTTTAATAAAGATGCTCAACATGAAAGATGAATATGAAAGGCATACTAAACCACATCGTAGATGATCATATAAAGGCAGTTGAATTCCAAAACACTACAAAACTACATTTTTTTGTCATTTATATTTCCTGATAGTCTACAAATATACTCAAATGAGCATTTGACCCAAGTGATATTAATACTTAGCTCTGAGCCAACTGATACTAACAAAACCAGCTATTATGTAAATCAACACACAAGATTAGAAACACACTAACACACTAAAACTTTAAAAAACCAAAGGAAAGGAAAAGAAAAAAGACAAAAAAATGGACTGCTCACCTTTTCATGTTTTTCCTCCATGGGGCAAAATATTGGCAGAGTGGCCATGGAAAGGCTGATAAAAAATATGGGTAGAAAGATAACATGTAGAATAATGTGTGGAAGTAGAAGGCTGTAGGATTTGAGCATTAAATTATCAAAAAAGTCATAGAAAATGGAGCTTATGCTCCCTACTTTTTGCCTTGGAAAAAATGAGCTCCCACACTTTCTAGGCATTGTATCTCCTTTCTTGTACATCACCTTGTATATCACATGTACATATGCAATATACATACAACCACAGACTTCATCACTTTTATCAGTCGGATTGGAAAACCATTGAAATCCGGCGTTGTATCAAACTCTTTGTATATTTCATTGTATATAGCACATACATACAATCGTAGGACATACAACTATGCGGGCCCCACTAGGTTCTTTGAACATCATTAACTTTGACCACAACCTACTTGTATATTTCTTTGTATATGCCTGTTGTATATTTCACATTGTATGTGTAGTTGTATATCACACATACATACAACAAGAAATACAAGGAAATGCCTTTGACTTTCAACTCTACCTTTGCATCAACATCTGCCCAGCCCAATTTAGTAAAATTTGAAGTTTGGGATTGTATGTCTTGCATTGTATATTCTTTTGTATAAGTTATATACATACAATCCACTCGCTGAAAACCTGTGGGCCCGACCACCATTTTAACCTGATTTGAACACCTTTTGACATCCGCTATTGTATCTAGCTCATTGTATATCAAATATACAACACAATATACATGCAACCTTTCAATACAAACACAGAATATACTGGGAATCTTCTATGTACATCCACATTTGCACGCCTGGAATTGCACCTGAATATCACATACAAGCCTTTATGCATACAACAATGCATACAACTAATTTTTTTCACCATTTCTGAAGCCGATTGAATTTTATTTTGGGTCCGCCAATGTACAATTGCGCCTGCACATTAGATACAATGGCCATATACAAAGGTGCATACATACAACTGTGAAGGGCAAGGGACTTAGAATTTTTTGGGGTTTTTCTTAAAAGGGCTACAGATGAATACTTGAAACCCAATTTCTAGGTGGGCACCACCATTGGCTCTATCTGGGGATGCATGCCTCTTGCAGGCATGACAAGAACTCTAGATCTCTGGGATGTAGACCATGCCTTATCCATTGGGCAATAGAGTCGAATGCCACATCAACCTGCATCATAAATCACATTTTTTTTAAAAAATTTACTTGGCAGCCTAGGGCCACCAAAAAGGAAAAACCAAAATTTCTCTTTATTAAACATTTGATTTTCTAATTTCCTCAAATGTAGCCTCAAAACATTTAACTGCCTATAGCAACCATGGAAATACTCAATCTCATTGTTAATTGTGCTACCGCCAATTTCAGTTCTTACTTCCTTGACAAATCTATAGTACCCTTGATCTATTTCTGGTATGCCTGACTATAGATCATTTTCATCAGCTGATGCCTCTAGATCAAAAAAGATAAAAAAATCATACAAAACAAATGAATCTATATCTGAATTTTGCCCTTCCTCAAAAAATAGGAGCTTCCCTATATCAAACAAACAATACTCAAGCACAAGCAACATCTCACAATCATATTCGTTTTTATAAATAGTCGGATATCCATCATCATTGTACTCAGCAACTTTATCATTAAGGTCCACCTAGAATGCCTCAAGAGAAGGCACAAAGAACTCATAGTGTAACCCTTCACTGAAAGCTTTGTAGTCTCCCCTGCAACCAACACTATCCCCATCTGTATGAGCATAAACATCTGCAACTTGTCCATTCAAATCTAAATAGTGACCTTGATTTTTCTCTTCACCAATGCACTGATAATCAAAAGCACAGAATTCAACCTTTGTATTGTAGAGGTGGTCATAATATTCAAGGAAGCACTCATACTCAGCATCCATATATATTTCATCATCTGAAAGGCTCACATATGGGTCTGAATGCTGACACTCATCAACACATTCCCTGCCATCCATATATATTTCATCCTCTAAAAGGCTCACATATGGGTCTGAATGCTGACAATCAACATATTCCCTGCCATCCCTTGAATTAGCAACTTCTATAATCAGAGTGAAGCTCTATATATCCACCTCATATAAATATTCTCAATCAGATGAGATATGCCTATTACTGCAAGACACAACTTCATGTATATCTTTCATTTCATCATTTGAAATGCATTTTGCATCTGTAGGCTTCTTTTCCAGTGGTTGATAATGATCTTTGTCTTCACCATTATAGGATGTGCCCACATTTTTGACAACATCTTCTTCATGTTTATGCATCACATCATGACTACACCCATTGTTCTGAAATACATTCCCCTTTGCAAAATCATCTCTCAATGAACACACTGGGAAAGCAGAAATATATTCACTTTGAAAACTATTTTGAAGGCTTGCAGTCATGAAACCTACTGGAATTCCATATTTCTAATTATTTTCAATATCCATAGTAAATTTATAATCTTGGTGAAGCGTAGTTGGTTCTTTATCTCTCAATAAATAACTCATTTCTTCATCAAAAGCAGCCAAATAAATTTCCAAGCACAATGCATCATTGGGTCTCATATATTCAGGAATCTGCTTGAGTAACTTAATAAATCTAAGATTAAAGGCCGAAACCAGTTCCTCATCTTCCTTTTGGATATTCATGAAATGTATGATCAATGAGGCCAAATCATATCGTTCACTAAACTACTCTAGGAAAGCAACTTCTAAATCTACCCATGAAAAAACTGAACACACAAGCAAGTCTAAAAACCAGACCCTAGCATCATCCTCTAATGATTGAACAAAAAGTCGCATTACTACATCTTCAGCCTCTACCTCATAATCTTCTATCAAATTAAAAAAAAATTGCAGATATTTGTTTGCAGACTCAAAATTTGATCCATTATATTTCGGCAAATATTTTCTAATCTTATTGGAAATAACATTTGGGTAACCACCTATTCCTGTGAAATTTAGATCTTTATATCTTTCAATAAAAAATGGTCTTCTTTGAGAGCACAACCAGGACTGTTGCTCTATTTGAATTATTTTGAGTGAAAAGATGGGATACCTGGAAATATGTTGCAGCTTTGGATAAGTTGAATCAACAGAGTTGCCACCTCCCACAGAGAGGACAAAATATCAAGAAGGCACCTTTATTTTCTAGATTCATCACCCCAGAAGAGCACCACATGGTTCTTCCTTGGTCTTGCTACAACAACTTCACCTGGGTCTTCTAAATCTTCAAATTGCTTGAGTCCCTAGTGGAGTTGCCACTTTGTTGGAGTTTTTCCCAAATTAGCAAAGGGTTTGCCAGTTCCAATGCATAGGCAGATTCAACCAACAAATACAGGAGGTTGCGTGAGCTGCCTCTCCTTCACTTTTGGTTCTATCGCACCAAGGGGGGTATCCCTATAACTAAAGATTTAACTTTGACTCACCCAACAGAAAGATTTAGCCTTATAGTTATAGGCAGAATATTCTCATGTTTGGACCAAGATTTGCATGATAAATCACAAGTTTGGCAATTTTCTTGGATGTATCTAACTAGTTGAGGATGAGAGTATGTAAGGGTCCTATTTCTAATCCTACAACTAATAGGTTGAAGCTTTGAAAGGATTTGTTTTAATGTTTTGGATGCAAGACAGGGGTTTCGGAAACATAACACAACACAAGAAGCAGAATGGTGCCTATCTCAGGGCAAGGAGTCAACTAGACGTATACATGTGAATGATTTGCATAGATTCAATAGAGATTCAAGTTTCAAGGGGTTAGATTGGTGCTTTCCTTACAAACATCACCCAAGAATGAGTATTTAGCAATCTCAACTTACAAATATCCCTATTGCCATACATTCTTCCTCATACTTAACCTAAAACAGTTTAATCCACTCCTTGAATGGAATTTAGAGATCAAGCATGCAATACATAAATATGTATCCTAGAATCTTAGTAACCCTTAGCAACCAGATTCAAAAGAAGGGATGCATACAACCATGGAGACAAATAGCTAAACACATGCCATGAAGCATTTTTCATATAAAAATGACATGAAACTGAACATATATGCAACGTGCATTCAGATGCAACTCATAAACTCACAAAAGAGACAGAACAACCAAGAAATGCTTTGTTTTCATTATTTCCTCCAAAAAATTGCCCAAGTCTTCCACCACTAGAAAAATGAGTAACACAATTTTGATATATCCAGAAGGTGTACTCTACAATTAATTATATGGTCTTTTCGAGATGCTGCCAGATACAATGCACCATCTAAATGGTGCTGAAAACATTCAATGCTCCAAGTAGAAGAAGAAGAAAGGAGTGATTGAATTCGGGAAGTGTACCGCCGCTTGGAGATTTTCCTTTAAAAATGGTAGCTGGCCCATCATTCATCAACCATGCTTCTGCAAATTTTCCATTAATGACCAACCTACTTGCGGCTTTTGGAAATGTAGCAGTATGTGTGTTAAGGAACTTTTCCTGCCTAGAATGCAGTTACGAATGCATAGGAAAACTCTCCTATGAAATTTTGAAATAGGGTCATTGATTCCATCCTTGTCCCTGTGATCCATGGCTTGAAATCATGCTGACTGGTCCTTGACCAATGAAAACATGCCACACAGATGGTTTTTGCTCTTTTGACTTTTCGCAGCATGAACATACCTTTTACCCTTTTCACCCATTTTACCTTTTTCACCTTCAAATATTTGTATATGCAGTTGTATGTACATACAACCACCTTTGGACATGTGTCAGCACTTGATTGGTTCACCATCACTGAATATTTGTATCTCCATCGGCGAGCCATTATATCGTCATTTGCATTTGAAATTGTATGTGCAATTGTATATACATACAACCACCACATACAAGGGCGGACCCCAATTCATTATAAATCAATTTGAAATTTGAATCGGGTCCAGGTGTTGTATCTCCTTTCTTGTACATCACCTTGTATATCACATGTACATATGCAATATACATACAACCACGGACTTCATCACTTTTATCAGTCAGATTGGAAAAACATTGAAATCCAGCATCATAACAAACTCTTTGTATATTGCATTGTATATAGCACATACATACAATCGTAGGACATACAACTGTGCGAGCCCCACCAGGTTCTTTGAACATCATTGACTTTGACCACAACCTACTCGTATATTTCTTTGTATATGCCTGGTGTATATTTCACATTGTATGTGCAGTTGTATATCACACATTCATACAACAAGACATACAAGGAAATGCCTTTGACTTTCAACTCTACCTTTGCATCAACATCCACCAGGCCCGATTTGGTAAAATTTGAAGTCCGAGATTGTATGTCCTACATTGCATATCCTTTTGTATAAGTTATATACATACAATCCACTCACTGAAAACCTGTGGGCCCGACCACCATTTTACCCTGATTTGAACACCTTTTGACATCCACTGTTGTATTTAGCTCATTGTATATTGAATATACAACACAATATACATGCAACCTTTCGATACAAATGCGGAATATACTAGGAATTTGCTATGTACATCCACATTTACATGCCCGGAATTGCACCCAAATATCACATACAAGTCTTTATGCATACAACGATGCATACAACTAATGTTTTTCACCATTTCTGAAGCTGATTGAATTTTATTTCAGGTCTGCCAATGTACAATTGCGCCTGCACATTAGATACAATGGCCATATACAAAGGTGCATACATACAACTATGAAGGCCAGGGGACTTAGAAATTTTTTGGGTTTTTCTGAAAAGGCCTACAAATGAATACTTGAAACCCAATTTCTAGGTGGGCACCACCAAGGTGAAAACTAAAGACTCCTACCTTTGGCAGGGACTAAAAGTTCATGTCGAATGAGGGAGGGAAAAAGAAAATGCATGTTGAATGAGGGAGGGAAAATGAATGAGGAGAGGGAAATAAAAAATTTATTTTAGTATTTGTTTTTATTGTCTTAATTTAAGACAATTAGAAAATTAAAAATATAATTTAAACATAAAATATATATTTAAGACAAAATTATAATTTTATCTTAAATTAATATCTAAAAACCCCCCTCTATGTAGTAGTGCAAGGAGAATATTGATTTTTCTTATTTGGAAAAGAAGGGGTTTTTATGTTTTACCATGGTTGTAACTTTCTGAGGATCTACTATAATTTCTAGACTCACCTTGGGCTGTAAATTTCTGAATCAGTTTTGGTTGTATTTTCTACACCTTTTTGTTTGGGTGAAGGTCCAAATAGAGGAAGGAAGATTAATTTTAGATATGAAATTATCAGCTTCAAGTACTGAGCAAGAATTTAGGTAGGCACCAATCTTTAATTTATACCATAATATATTAAAATAATTGGATTATATGGGAATTAAGGTCTATAGTGTTGAGTATTGTCTAGATAATGGGTTGGGAAATAACTTAGTGGTTTGTTATATGTTGTGGAATTATTTTATTTTATTTTTTTGTTGTGTTATGTTTTTGTATTATGTTGTGACCCTAGAGTATGCCCTCCCCATTGATGAGAGCACTCCTTCTATGGGGTTGAGGGAGTAGATACCTTGCTGGGAGAATCTGGACATGGGTAAGAGTACCCACAAGAAATAAATAGGTAAGAGTACACATGAGAATTAATGGGTAAGAGTACCCAAAGGAATTCATATTTAATGAATATATTTGGGTAAAATTCTAAATGGAGAGATAATGAGTGATTGAAAGGAATGGCTAGGAAAACGATAATTTACAATTTTGTTCATGAGGGATTCCTTCTATGAAAACTAAACTGATAAGTCCCCCTAGTGTTGTGTAATCTATGCTGATGTGTTGTGCAAAATGTTGTGTGTTTATCTATATTTTTTGTGTTGTGAAAGAATTAGAGTGTTGATGTCCTTTGTTATATCCTGGGTCGAAAAATGTGAAGTGATAGCTATCCCTAGTTCCCTTGAATTTTCCCCAAGCTTGGGGGTGGACAATTCCTATCCTAGGCTAGGAGGTAAGCCTCCACTAGTTGTACAAAAAAATTTGGTTCTTGTTGCAGGTCCTTACAAGTTGAAGAAGAGATAAATCTAGTGGTTGAGATATGAAAACGATGGCATTTTCTAGAAGGTTTAAGTTTCAAAGAGAAAGGAAACATTTAACTTACTTCTATTTAAAGTAAACAATTGCTATCTAAATTTTAATGTTTTTACCTTCTCAAACACAGAGTTATTATTTCTGTTGAAAGGAAACATTTAACTTATTTCTAGTTAAAGTAAGCAATTGTTGTCTAAATCTGAATGTTGTTACTTTCTCAGACACAAACTTATTATTACTTGTTATGTCAGAAATTGTCCCACCACATGGAACGGTACAATTTCTCAGGGTTTAGCTCCTCTCCTTTGGTGTCCTTTCAACTTGTTTAATTCTAACCTCCCTAAGCCCTGATTGACCTATGTCTAACTCAAAAAATTTCTTATTCTAAAGTAATTGTTGACTGAACTTAGAAAGAAACTTTGGATTTTAGACATCCTAGAACTCCATGATATAGACCTTATGGAAAAATCAGGTCCTGGACAAGGGCGCTCACTCCCTTATCCTGCCCTATTTTTCAGGGTTTTGAATTTTGGTGGGGTGTCAATTCCCTCCATGTATCTCAGGATTCTAATTTCAAATTTTTATTTTTCATGTGATGTCGACATGTTATTCCAAATATTTGAATTTCTAAGATTAGGTATTTAAAGGCATTTAAAAATCATTTTATCACACACAATCTATATGCAAGGTTTCTATGCCAAACCTTTGCCATTTTTTCCATTGAAGATCAACAAACTGTTGAAGCTCTAAAGTTATTGAAGATTGCTATCATGGAGATATTCTATGGAGATTAGAAATCAAGATCTTGAGACTATCTTGCTCTTCCTATGGTTTGTACAACCTTTTTTATAATTAGGAGAAGAGTTGGAGCCTCCAACTTGAGCTTGGGAATCCTCTGCGGATACAACTACCTTGCCTTCTTATTCTACAAGTCTTCATTGTTCCCATCTCCTTGAGGTGATGTTATTGTTTCCTTGAGTGAAACAAAGTGTTGATCTTTCCTTGATGCTTGAGTCATCTAGGGTTTGATATTTCTTTATACACATTTGTTAAATGAGCACACACATCTACAAATCTTTATCATTGGCTATTATTGAGGTAGGAATACTAAAAATGGGGCTTGAAAGAGGCAAGCTCCTATATAGCCACAACCATCTCTCTCCTCTTACATGTACAGGTTACATTCGATAATATTTGATAGAAAGGAGTGAAAGAAAGACAGACATTGTGGATACCTTCACCATAGACTTTTTGATTTTGACATTGTGAAAATTTAGGGGAAAAGGAGCAGGTGCCCTAGCAAACTATGTATTTTTATTTGGTATCTGGGAATCTCTAGAAGTACTCTCAAGCATGGTGTAAAATATTTCTTATGCCAGAAACTTATGGGGCAAAGGGGTGGGTGCCCTTCACCTTTAGTCTTTCATTTTCTAGGTACACACTCTTTGTACCTTCTACTCTATGATTTTACAGTCTATTTTCCCTGATCTATGTTTGAAATCAAATTATTACAGTCTAAGTGATAAATTAGGGTTTCTTGCTTTGTGGATGTTACAATCTTGTGAAGGCCTAATCAAATCATCTACTCAGTCATATCTAACACAAAAAAAAAGATTTAGGAAATCTGTAGCTTGATCTTGCATAAAGAACAAACTTGATTCCACTTCCCTAATGTTTAGCATATGAAAGTGTGGGATTTGATTTGGTTTTGATAAACTATCCTAATCCCATATTTTTCCACTAAACATTTTAGTGAACCCGACGTGAAAGTTGATCCATCAACTCCTCTTGCCATAGACAATGTTGTGTAAGATGCCAAACAATCAAATGCATTCCTTGGTGATGATTGGGGTTCGTTGGATTTTACATCCCCCTCTATAGGTGAATATAAAATTAACAACTCTAATCCTAAAACATTAAATGTTGCATCGATCTCATCTAAAACTTCAAATCTAAAAACTAAAGTCTCTTTGGTAACAAATGCAGATAATACACTTACACTAAAAATTATGAGACTTATGACGCTACATCTTCATCCAAGGATATGGCCTCTCTTTTTGGTTGAGGATTTTAGATCCTTTATAAAAATTGTGACTATGTAGGTTGTTGTACCCAACCAAATTTTTTGCTTCATTAAGGCATTTTGAAACAAGTCTAGAAAATTTTTCGTCAAAAGGTCAAAAAAATAAAATTTCTAAAAATAGATGTCGAGTTCGGTTTTCTAGGTTTCTTGAGATATAGATGTTGGTAAAACTTTCTAAAAATAAAAAGTTTCTAAAAATAGAATCTTCAAATCAGGTGTCGCGCTCGATTCTCATTGGTCGATTTTGCTTCACGATCGGCACAGTTCAGACGGAATCTTCAAATGACCAAGTTTTCTCTACTAGGCCATTTTTGCTTTTTCACAAGGTGAAGCATGAGCTTGAAAGTCATCAACTTAGAAAAGTTCACCTGCCAGAATTCTTTGACGAGTTTCCAACATTGTTTCAACAATGCAAAACTGACAAATGGCTGTCGACTCGACGATGCACACAAAATGATGCAAGATGGATTCAAGGTGAATTGAAAAGTTGGAAAATCATAAATTTGGCTAAGTCTAGTGAAACTAGGTGCCCCAGGGGGCTTGGGGCACCCATCTTCTCCTGTGTTAGTCTTTTTTCACATTTTTTGAGAAACGTAAAAAATGCTTCCGTCAGCTCCTTTCCGGTTGGTCAAACTTGGTCAAAAGTTAGTCAAAGCCAGGATTTCATCACAGATATGTTTAGACTACTCAGATCACCCTTTGTCCTGCCTCGATAGTCATTAGAACGACTGAAATTGAAGATCAAACAAGAGCTGTGGGCACGGAAATCAAGAAAAGGTACAAAATTGAAAATTTTTGAAAATTTTTCTAAGTGTTGACAAACCAGATGCCCTAGGAGGATTGGGGCACCCAAACTCTCTAGACTTAGATTACTTTTTATGTTTTTCTCAAAAAACGTGAATCTCCTTTCGTCATCCCAGTCTGGTTCAATGTTGATCAGTTTGACACATTTTTTGAGGCAAACGAAAGGTACAATCAACTCATTTTTCATCAAGCTTGCATATTTGCCAAATCATCAGACTCATTTTCATCCCAGTTGATAGGGATTGACAGCCAAATAGGGGTCCTATGCCTTCGGAATGCGCACACAAACCAAGAAATTGAAAAAGTTGAAAAAACTAAAAAAATGGCTAAGTGTTGGGGAACCAGGCGCCCCAAGAGGCCTGGGGTGCCCAACTTAAGTAGTGTTAGAATATCTTTATGTTTTCAGTGTTTTTCGACATGCTTTGTTACCAATCTTCGCTCGTTGGCAATTTTCAGGAGGTCAAATTTGGTCAAACGATGTCAGATCGTGAAACGGAGGCAGGGGATGGAATCTCAGTTGATCGATCTCCAAAATGTCAGGATCAGTTATCTTTTTCAGTTCATGATGACATTTTTCCACCTTTCCAAAGTTGGAGACAGGCCATATTTAAGTCAAAATGAGTGTTGAAGTGTCAAAAATGAAGAAAATTTTGTTAGCACTTCTTTCAACTCACCTGTTCGATGACATCATCAAAGAAGATATTTTTCGTCATCTTGTACATGAAGCCATAGGCTCCTACAAAATAGGGATTCTTCCTATTCAAAGACATCCACTTGGATTTATGCTTTAAAAGATGCTTTCTTCATGGATAAGGGAGAAGTCTTCTTCTCACACAAATAAAGCTACTCTTTCGACCAAACGATTTATAAAGACAAGCTTTGGGCTTCTTTATTTCATTATCTTTTGTAGGTTGCATCTAGAGGAAAGATTTTATTTTTTCTTTCAACGAAGATTCGAAGACTCAAACCAGGTGCTTTTTCAGTGTTCTTCAAAGATTTGGGTTGAGGAAGAAGTGAGGCTTGCTTTTTCAGGGTCCTGGTTTCAAGGACATCATTTTTTAGAAATCCGACTAGAGCTTTTTCAGTTTTCGTCGAGATGGGTCCATCCAGATTATCATCCTCTTGAAGATTGGGAGTTGTGCTTTTTTCAGGAAACTATTTTTTTCTATTTTTTTGAGAAAATCTCTGCTTTTTCAAATTCTTACAATCTGGGTTACTTAGAAATAGAATTATCTACAAAACCCATGTGCCAGCTTTTTTAGCTCACACTCTGCTTTTTCTAAAAATCAGAAAATAATTTTCAGCCATCTGTCCAATACTTTTTCCAACATAGGCATGTTCACAGTCAATTTTCAAATCTTCCAATATGCAGTACTCTCCAACACAAATTAGGCACAAAACAACATTGGTTCATGATTACCTAAAAACTTGCGAAACAGACTTGCATAAAGTACTTCCAATAATCAATTTACACTCCTTAGAGGATGCAGGAAATAATGCTATCATGAATCTTGGACACTTTGGTTTGCTTGTAGTGACATCCTTTCCTATCACCATGCAAAGTATCAAATTTGTGATTGCTTGCATGACGCATTACAACTCGGTCACAAGAGAAATTCAGTCAAGAGATGGACGTGTGCTCTGCAGCTTGAGGCCAAACGACATTGAAAAGTGTTTTACAATACCTATTTGGAGAGAGAACTTAACTATTTCTCTTGAAGAATGCAAGAGGGTTTGGAACAATGATAAGGAATAATATAGAAAAAAGATTGGTCAGAGGTGGTTAAAAGAAAAGTAGAATATTATGCCAAAGAATGTTGGACGTGGAGAATTCAAGGAGGAGCATGCAATAATGATTACCTTGCTAAGTCGGATCACGGGTCAAGTAGATGCAAACAAATTTCAGCCTTGGATGTTTTACATCATGTCCCAGATTGTCGACGGAACCGAATTCTATGACTGGTCGTCACTCATCAGTGATAGTCTCCATCAACAAATAATTGATTTTCAAAGGGCTCATGAATTCCACATGATATCATACCTTGTGTATTTGATGGCTTTTTAGGGTCAATTCAGAGGTTTGAATGTTATTGGAACTCTAGGTACTCAACATGTGTATCATCATTTCCCACAGTTAGAGATCTCTCAAGCTAAACGACATTACAGGCGGGTGAATGATGCATTCTTGATGCATGCAGTGCAAGACATGGACAATGAGTTACGTATACGGTTTTCCGTAGAGGCTAGAATAGCAATGGCAGAATGGGCTAATTGGTTTATCCAATTTCCTACTTTTTCCTACATCAGAGTATATGGCTTCTTAGGAGAGCCAGCCATGTTGCTGCGATATCCTATAGATGAAATAGCATTTATGGAATTTTGGAGGCAAGCTTATGAAGTGCATACATTTTTGCGTAGCAGACGCAAGACAACCTTTAATTTTCCACTTGGGATGAGTATTTATACATGTAGATCTGGAGTAGATGCCAAGGAAATCGGTAATGAATCATCCAGATATGGTCTTAGGTTTTTCCACAGGAGATCTTCATATGATCCCTTTGGTGTTTATGCATTACATCTTGGTCAGAATTGTACGCACAAGTTTGCAATTGAAGACTTCTGGGCTAATTGTGCTAATGAGTATGAAGTGTGAGGACACAGTTACAGTAGGTTCACTCTTCATCAAATGTCTGATATCTTATCAGAAGACATAGAAGGTTTGACAGAAAGAGGTGAAGTTCTACTTCCCACATATTTCAGAGACAAAATTGAGCAACAACCATTGCCGCCAGTTAACTGGTCAGTAAAAGAAAGCACTTCCATTGAGGAGAGAACAAGTCGAGTGGTTAAAAATAGCTTGATATTCTTGAAGACTAAGTGGAAGGATGATATTCCATTAGTAGAGCCGCCAGTTGTGCAACCATTAGAGCCTTCCACTTCCAACCCAAAACAAAGAGTAAAAGCTATGAGTGTTCTCTCAGAGGGAACAAAAATGGCAAAGTTAAAGAGGAAAAAGGATGAGTCTCTAGGTCGTGTCCAATAGGAACATCCACCAGTTGAACCAAAAGTTCCTTTTGAAACAACGCCACATGTTAAAGTGTTACCTTCAGATCATGTATCTCCACCTTCTTCACCAATCTCTTCTCCTATTCACATAGATTTAGAGCCAGATTCACCAGTTCATAACTTTGATGCAAGTATTGATTCATCAGGAGCTGATGAGGTGAGAACCAAGTTTCTAAGAGATGATGGCTCATCTTGGCTTGAAAACATTTTGGGAAGGAAGAGAAGAAAACCCTCATATCAGTTGGATTTAACAGAGTTGAAAAGCATCTATCAAGACACACCAGATAAGCAGTTGAAGAAGCAGATTCGCATTGAGAAGAATGCAGATGGAGAAATAATTCGTGAGACTGCAACACCTCCAGAAAATAAAAGTGCTAATGATGTCGAGGTTGATGACTTCATAGTTGTCAAAGCTAACCTTGGTAGAAGTACTCACCATACAAATATCAATCTCTTTGAGGTTGCAGCAGATAGCTTGAAGCAAAGGGTGTTGAGAGATGGAGAAGACAAGGCAGCTCTCAAAGCTGAAGTTTGACAACTGTGGCAATACATTTCCAACCTTTTCCATGGCACTTCACAGGCCGATTTGCTCCTTCCACCAAATCTTGGATCACCAGCTAATCAGCGGCATTCTAGTAAGTTGGTCCTCTATGGGAGGCACATGGACAAGTGGGTAGAAGAATTTGTGACCAAAGGGAGAGTTGTACTTGCAGAGCTTTATCAGTTGAAGTACAATGCTCATGATTTATGCCAAGGCATACAGGGGTCGTAGCAAATTATGGCAGAAAATAAGTTGGTATTTGAGATCATTATCTCTGACTTGAAGATTGCACTTGATACTATTGATTTAGCTAAAGATAAGAAGATAGTTTCTACTTGAAAAGTGCAATACCTTTTCACAGTAAAAAATTATGATAGTATGAGTTCAGAGTTGACAGAATGGAAAGAAAAGGTAGTCGGCATCCTCAAGTTCGTCAGATCCTTTGTCTCTCAGATCCCATGTTCATATGAGAAAGAAGATGGTACCCTGTATGATCTTGAGGAAGTGCAAGCAGAGTTCCAGACTCTCATCCGCAACAACTTTAATGATGATATCAATGCTAGCAAGATGAGTCATCTTGCTGCAATGATAGTGAAATTTGACAAGGCTGCAAGTGAAGTTCATGAATTTCTTCAGATGGTTGCCAATGGTGAAGAAATGTTAGAGAATCAGAATATCATTCTAGAGAGTATCAGTGTTCTGGCAGAGATGCGGTCACTCACTTTTTAGAAGATATTTTTTCCCAAAATATCAACGGATGACATCACCAAAAAGCTAGAATGTTGATGAAGATGCATTTCAAAATAAAGCAGCTTTAAATCAGATGCTTTTTGTTTTAAAGCATGTGCCTTCATCCTAATCTCATCCATTCTATATTTGGAAAGAAATCACCTTGTGATAGATGGAATCTTCTTTACTTTAAAGCATTTGTTTATTGTATTTTTGTCTTAGAATAGTAATAAAGCTTGCGAGTTGGCAAGTTAGAGTTAATCAAGGAGTTTTTAGGGTTCCCTACTCCTTTGATTTTAGTATAAATAAGGGCATCCTTGCCCATTGTTTGTAATGACTTTTGTGATAAAAAATTTGTTGTGCCTATTCTAGCCTGAAAACATTGTTATTCCAAGTGTTTTTTCACTTTATGTTCATTGTTCTCCAGTGTTTGATCGCTTACTGTATGCCTACCTTTTGCTAAAATATTGCTATCCTGGAGTTGTATTAAACTTTGTGATATTGAATAGAAGTCTCATGCCTACTTTGCTCTGATATTCTATATCGATTCATTAAGTTATCATCGTCAGATGTGTAGCTTTTGCAGCTTTCATTTTCAGCTTTCATCATTAAAGTACTTTTAGTCTTGTGATGTTAATCTAGAAGAAAATTGCTTAAGTTTTTGTGTTAACAATCATTCCTTCTTCACTTTCAACTTCCTTTGCTTTGAATTTACTCGGGAGGTTGAAGGCATCATTAGTCTATGCTAGTTGTAGTAGAAGTTTTATAAAAAGGAAAAAACCTCTTCTGTAGCATTTAGAATTTTATAACCTTGTGCTTGCAGCTGAGAATCTAAAAGAAGATAGGCGAAGTTTCGTTCAAGTTATCTTTTCAGCGAACATCAACAAGAAATGGAACTCCCCCTTCCAATAGGAGAGAAGTTTATCTATGCATAGCTGTCCGTTTCCAAATCACATTCCAGAGGTACGAATTGAAATGCCAACAATTTTTTGGTGCCCACCGTGGGGCACGAGGCATAAAACTTCAAGCAAGCTTAGGCTTATGACATGGTAATGACTCTCTAGCGTCCTTCTGCTCTAGTTCAACAACCAAATCTTACACCACCTGTTATTCAACTAAATCTTGTACGAGTGGAAGGAGAGCAAATGGACATCATTAGCAGCCTTAGAAGTTTCATATTTGTGCGAAAGGAAAGTCCTGATCAGTGGAGAGATGCGGCTTCTATCCTTGATGAAGAAGAACATAAAGCAGATCTTGCAGTAGGGAGACTAGTACTACCACTTCCCGTGTGGCAATAGATAATCTTGGCTCACAGGGTTTATTCAAGAAAGGGAAAAGGTGGTGCTATGGATCCTTTCTTTTAAGATCTTGATTCTGCAAAAGTTGGAGAAGCATCCAACATAGTTTGAGAAATTCATATAGTTCCTGAAGTCAAGCAGGAAGAATTACAAGAAGAACGAGTAATCCAGCCTAGAGCAATGGGTGATGCAAATAACAACAATCACAATGATCCAAATCAAAGGCGACCGCCACCATTGCCTTGGGGATATAACATTGGACCTTTGGCCATACAAGCACATCATGATTTACCAAAGGGGTCAAGGAAGCACTTTCCTCGGTTCCATGGTGATGGAACTCAACATCCCGATGAACACATCTCTGTATTCACAATAGCTTGCGCTGTTTTGCATGTATCACATGAAGATGTCACCATGTGTCTCTTCATTGAGACTCTCGTGGGAAATGTTGCCGATTGGTTCAATCATCTAGAACCAGGAATCATTACAAGTTGGGCAACTATGAGCGAGAAATTCTTGGCAAGGTTCAAGCCTGCCGAAGATGGTCACAGATTGTTTGCCCAACTCTCAAATTCAAAGATGGAAAACAATGAACCAATGAGGGAGTTTGTGGCAAGGTTTAATCACCTAGTTACACGTCTTTCTCATACTCTTAATCCATCTCCACAAATTCTGTTGAGCAGTTTCATTAACGCTCTTCCTTCTGAGATAGCCTTCTTTTTGAGATCGGCAAATGAAACAAAATTATCCAATGCACAAGAAAATGCCATCAAGTTAGAGGATGACATGATTACCTCTGGCAAGATGAAAATGGATTTGATCAGGCCTCTAGTTCAGAGTTCTACAGACCCACTGCTACATAAGGTAGCAAACAAAGTGACTATCATGAAGAGACAGTTGCCTACTCAGAGGCAACCCGTGCAACAACCATACCAACCACAGCAACAGTATCAACCTCAACAACCATATCAGCCCAAGAAGAACAATTTTCAACCTTTCAATAACTATAGGCGTAGGTTACCAGCACGACCATCAAGACAAGTAGTTGATGCTGCTCAAAATGTAGTGTTTTGTTCCTTTCATGAGACTGATGTGCATACTAGAGCCACGTGTCCTAAAAATTTAAGGATAAATCAAATCATGGGATATGCTGATGCTGCACCTATTTCAAACATTGTTCCTTCCCCAAGTGCGAATGTTGTCTTACCACAAATGGACAACTTCGATGGTGAATCTATGATGGGATACTTCCAGAACGAACCTGTTATAATGAAGGAAGAACAAGATGATTTTCGTCAATATTCTCTTGCAATGAATCATGAAAATCTTTCAACTCCTGTGTTTACACGTACTCAACATTTTAAAGCATAGAAGGAAGGAGAGGATAGACAAAGACCAAAAGAAAAGGAGAAGGAAGTGGCTTCCACTTCCAATGCTCAGCCATCATGTGAAAATGTTCAGACTACTCAAAATTCATCTTCAACAAATTTTGATATAGTGGATTCCATGATGAAGACAAAGGTGCAGATTTCTCAATTGGAGTATCTTCAAGACCATCCAGATCAGCTGGATAGAATAGTCAAGTATGTCAAGAAAGAGACTGTCATAAAACCCACATTGCTAGAATCTTCTGTTCCGGCAGGAGAGAAGCCAAAGCCCTTCTATATTTCTTTGTATATAGGAGGTTATAAATTGAGCAATTGTATCATTAATTCAGGAGCCTCAGACAATGTCATGCCTTTACAGGTAATGAACGCTTTGGGACTCTCATGCACCAAAATGCATGACAAGTGTTATTCACTTGAGTCTAAATCAATGCCATTGGTTGGACAATTGAAGGATGCTTAAGTACGATTAGCGGCTTGCCCAGAGAAGAAAATAATAATGACTATCTTGGTAGCTGACATTCCAGCCAACTATGGGATGCTGCTAAGTAGAAGTTTCTGCAAAGATCTTGGAGGAGAAATACAATTGGATTGGTCATCTGCGACCATTCCTTTAAAGAAAGGTAATTTCAAATTGGAACCAGAAACCAAGTCACAGTTCACAGTGGTGAAATCTCAGGATCCTCAAGCACAAGTGCTATATCAAGAAACAGGTCCTGGTACATATGTTATGTTGTCTGAAATAACTAAAGAAAATCAGGAAGTTGTCTGTGCAATTGACAAATCAAAAGAAGATCCAAAGGTATGGACTTTGCAATTTGATGGAATTTGTTCAACCTCTGGCTCGGGAGTAGGGGTTGTGATAATTTCTCCTGATGGTCGTTTGTATCCTTTTGCATATTGCTTACAATTTGAGTGCACAAATAATATGACGGAGTATGAGGCACTTTTGTTAGGTCTCAAGAATGCAAAGGATATGGGTATTAAACTACTTAGAGTTGAAGGTGATGTAGAACTGATCGTGAAACAGGTCAGGGGACAATTTCAAGTGAAGAAAGATCACCTTTGACATTATAGATATACAATATGGAATGCAATCGATTGGTTTGAGGCCTTTGACATCCGATATATTCCACGCTTGGAGAATAGCAAAGCAGATGCCCTAGCAGTATCCGCTTCACTTTTCATGCCTCATTCTGATTTTCATCAGAATGCATTCACTATTGAGCTAATATACAGGCCATCTGTCCCCGATAATTGTGACAACTGGCAAATCTTTGATGATGATGACCACATCAAAGAATTTCTTGTTATGGAAGATAATTTCAAGGGGCTTTTCTTTGAGGGAAGTTTGGCTCCTTTCAGAGAATCAACAACTGAGATCAAAAATACTGAAGACAACAAAGATGAATCTGATTCATTCCTCTCATCTTTTGAAGGTTGGTTTGAAGAAACTTCTATGGAAACTCCAAGGGGTGAGAAAGCAGTGGAAGAGGCAGATTCGGGTATTATCCAGTTAAAAGGAAATAAAATCCCTAAGGGTCTTGTATCCTTGGAGGATATATTTGATAGACATGATAGATATATCCAAAATCAAAGAAGAATGGATAATAAGACCTCTGCAGAGCATCATCAGGTGAACATTGGTTCAGACGACAAACCTAGGCTTGTTAATATAGGCAAGTGTTGTATAGAGGAAGAAAGCGAGAAGTTTATCTCTCTTTTTAGACAATACCAAGATGTTTTTGCCTAGTCATATGAAGACTTGAAAGTCTTCACACCCGTTGAATTGTCTCATACCATCCCATTAAAACTTGATACAAAGCCTTTCAAGTAGAAACACAGATATTACAATCCACGGATTCAAGATACAATTTATGCGGAGATGCAAAAGATGGTGGATGCAAAGATAATATTTCTAATTCAGCATTCAACATGGGTGTCAAACATAGTTCCTATGCACAAGAAAAATGGGGAAATCAAAATTTACGTGGATTTTAGAAACTTGAACCGATCATCTCTCCAGGATAATTATCCTCTGCCAATCATGGAGCACACACTGCAAACAGTCACTGATTCAGAGATGTTATCATTACTTGATGGTTTTTCTGGATATAACCAAATCGCTGTGGCCCAGGAAGATCAGTTCAAGACAGCTTTCACCACCCCATGGGGTATGTTTGCTTATGAAAGGATGCCTTTCAACCTCATCAATGTTGGTGCCACATTCCAGAGAGCTATGGATTTGGCATTTGGAGATTTGAAGAACAAGTTGGTCATTGTTTACCTTGATGATCTCACTGTTTTCTCAAAAACACAAGGAGACCATTTTGACCACTTGGTGAAAGTGTTTGAAAGATGCAGATATCAAGGGATTTCTTTGAATCCTAAGAAGTCCATCTTTGCAGTAACAGAAGGTAAACTACTGGGCCATATTATTTCCAAGGAGGGAACATGGATTGATCCTAGTCGGGTTGATTCTATTAGAAATTTGTTTCTACCAACAAGTAAAACTGGTGTGCACTCCTTCGGTAAAATAAATTTCATACGAAGGTTTATACCAGATTTCTTAGAGCTTACGAAGGATATATCAGCTATGATGAAGAAAAGATCTACTTTCAAATGGACAGATGAAGGTAAGAAGGTGTTTGTCGCAATCAAGGAAGCCATCAGCCAAACGCCAGTGTTAGTTCGTCTTGATTTTACTAAAGACTTCATTCTCTACTGTTATGCATCCGAACATACCATGTCTGCCATATTGACACAAAGGTTGAATGAAGATGCTGAGTCTCTAATTGCTTTCATGAGTAGCAGTTTCAAAGATAATGAAATGCAATATTCTCAAATAGAGAAGAACACGTATGCAGTTGTGAGAGCAGTGAAGAATTTTAGATTCTATATTTTGTCTGCTCACACAACGGTATATGTTACTGATCCAACAGTTAAGAGCATGCTAACTTAGCAGGAGATGGGCACTAGGAGAGGTAACTAGGTCACAAGGGTCCAAGAATATGATTTGGAGATTAAGCCAACAAAACTAGTCCGCAGCAGAGGTCTATGTCAATTGATGGCAGAAGACGGTGATCTGAAACACCAGGCTGATGGTGAATCTGGAATTGAAACTAAAGAGGATCTTCCTATGGTCCTATTTGTTGATTCTGCTAATGAATGGTATGCAGAAATTGTATACTATTTAACTTACAGAGAATGTCTAATTCATATGGACAAACAGCAGAAGAGAACATTAAAATTGAAAGCACAAAAGTTTGTGCTTTGCAAAGACGTTCTATACAAGCAAGGGCTTGATGGAACACTTTTGTTATGCGTTAACAAAGATTAACAACAACGTTTGTTGGATGCATTTCATAGTCAAGCATGTGGTGGTCATTTTTCATCAAGAGTTACTGCATTCAAGATCCTGTAAGCACAGTTTTATTGGCCAACTATGTTTCACGACGCATACGAATGGGTATCAAAATGTCAAATTTGTCAATAGTTTGTTGGCAAACTCAAGCTAGCGGCCATTCCCCTCAAACTAGTAATTATTGATGGTCCATTTCAGCAATGGGGATTGGATTTCGTTGGCCCTATCCACCCACATTCTAGTAAAGGGCATATTTATGTCCTTACAGGTATAGATTACTTCACTAAGTGGGTTGAAGCTATTCCAACCAAGCAGCCTACCTCAAAAGTTGTTTGTGACTTTCTAAAAGAGAACATTATTTCAAGATTTGGGGTACCACTCAAGATAGTGATTGATAATGCAACATATTTCTCATCCGAAGTACTAGAGTTTTGTTATGATCATGGCACCATGTTGTCACATTCATTAGATTATTACCCTCAAGGTAATGGACAGGTCGAATCATCAAACAAAAACATAGTCACTATCATATGTAAGCTAGTTGATTCTAATCAAAAGGCTTAGCATAAGAAGATTTATGATGCTCTCTGGGCTGATAGAATCACCCCCAAGAGAGCTATTGGTACTTCACCTTTAGTCATTCTATATGGTACAGAAGCAATGCTACCTATCACACTAGAGTTGTCTACTTTGAAGCTGGTGACCACAATTGAAGATGATGTGTTCAAAGATCCTATTAAAAAGTGCATCTTGTATTTAATGAAGCTAGAAGAAGAAAGGGTGGAGGTCATCGACAAAATCACTCATCATCAAGAACAAGTGAAGAAAATATTTGATAAGAAGGCTTGCCAGCGAGACTTTGAGATCGGTGATCAAGTCCTACTATGGGACAAAAGACATGAGCCCAAAGGAATGCATGGAAAATTCAATTCCTTATGGCTAGGGCCATACAAGATCTATGAGTTTGTAGGGGAGAATACTTATATTCTCACACACTTGGATGGCAGAATCCTTCCACTACCTTACAGTGGATTCTATTCAAAACACTTCATCCCTTCAGGGATGGAGTAATTCCAATCACTTTTGTTCTCATAATGTGACAGCTGTGTTCTTTGTGTGTTTTGGGAAGTTCCAACTTCTTAGGTGATTTTAGGAAGTTCGGTCTTAGGTGATGTAGGGAAAAGTCTTGTTCAAGGTGATTAGGAATGTAACCTGACTCTATTGCCCAATGGATAAGGCACTAGTCCAACTTGCAAAAGTCCAGAGATTCTTGGTTCTCCTATGCCATAAGTATCTGCCATGGTCCCCAGACAGAGCCAATTGTTGTACCCAACCAAATTTTTTTCTTCATTAAGGCATTTTGAAACAAGTCTAGAAATTTTTTTGTCAAAACGTCAAAAAAGCAAAATTTCTAAAAATAGAAATTTCTATTTTTATAAATTTCTAAAAATAGATTTCGAGTTTAGTTTTTTGGGTTTCTTGAGATATGGATGTTGGCAAAACTTTCTAATAATAGAAAGTCTCTAAAAATAGAATCTCCAAATCAAGTGTCGCGCTCAATTCTCATTGGTCGATTTTGCTTCACGATCGGCATGGTTTAGACGAAATCTTCAAACGACCAAGTTTTCTCTACTGGGTCATTTTTGCTTTTTCACAAGGTGAAGCATGAGCTTGAAAGTCATCAACATAGAAAAGTTCACCTGCCAGAATTCTTCGATGAGTTTCCAATGTTGTTTCAACGACGCAAAACTGACAAACGGCCGTCGACTCGATAATGCACACAAAATGATGCAAGATGGATCCACGGTGAATTGAAAAGTTGGAAAATCATAAATTTGGCTAAGTCTAGTGAAACTAGGTGCCCCAAGAGGCTTGGGGCACCCATCTTCTCCTGTGTTAGTCTTTTTTCACGTTTTTCGAGAAACGTAAAAAATGCTTCTGTCAACTCCTTTCCGGTTGGTCAAACTTGGTCAAAAGTTAGTCAAAGCTAGGATTTCATCACAAATATGTTTAGACTACTTAGATCACCCTCCGTCCTGCCTCGACAGTCATTAGAACGATTGAAATTGAAGATCAAACAGGAGTCGTGGGCACAGAAATCGAGAAAAGGTACAAAATTGAAAATTTTTGAAAAATTTTCTAAGTGTTGACAAACCAGGAGCCCCAGGAGGATTGGGGCACCCAAACTCTCTAGACTTAGATTATTTTTTATGTTTTTCTTCAAAAATGTGAATCTCCTTCCGTCAGCCCGGTCCGGTTCAGTGTTGATCAGTTTGGCACATTTTTTGAGGCAAATGGAAGGTATAATCAGCTCTCTTTTCACCAAGCTTGCATATTTGCCAGATCATCAGACTCATTTTCATCCCAGTTGATAGAGATTGATAGCCAAATAGGGGTCCTGTGCCTTTGGAACGTGCATGCAAACCAAGAAATTGAAAAAGTTGAAAAAACTAAAAAAATGGCTAAGTGTTGGGGAACCAGGCACCCCAGGAGGGTTGGGGCACCCAACTTGAGCAGTGTTAGAATATTTTTATGTTTTTAGTGTTTTCTGACATGCTTTGTTACCAATCTTCACTCGTTGGCAGTTTCTGGGAGGTCAAATTTGGTCAAACGATGTCAGATCGTCGAATGGAGGCATGGGATGGAATCTCAGTTGATCAATCTCCAAAATGTCAGGATTAGTTAGCTTTTTCAGTTCATGATGACATTTTTCCACCTTGTCAAAGTTGGAGATAGGCCATATTTAAGTCAAAACGAGTGTTGAAGTGTCAAAAATGAAGAAAATTTTGTTAGCACTTCTTTCAACTCGCCTGTTCGATGACATCATCAAAGAAGATATTTTTCGTCATCTTGTACATGAAGCCATAGGCTCCTACAAAATAGGAATTCTTCATATTCGAAGACATCCACTTGGATTTATGCTTTAAAAGATGCTTTCTTCATGGATAAGGGAGAAGTGTTCTTCTCACACAAATAAAGCTACTTTTTCGACCAAAAGATTTATAAAGACAAGCTTTGGGCTTCTTTATTTCATTATCTTTTGCAGGTTGCATCTAGAGGAAAGATTTTATTTTTTCTTTCAACGAAGATTCGAAGACCCAAACCAGGTGCTTTTTTAGTGTTCTTCATAGATTTGGGTTGAGGAAGAAGTGAGGCTTGCTTTTTCAGGGTCCTTGTTTCAAGGAGATCATTTTTTAGAAATCTGACTAGAGCTTTTTCAGTTTTCATTAAGATGGGTCCATCCAGATTATCATCGTCTTGAAGATTGGGAGTTGTGCTTTTTTTTTAGGAAAATATTTTTTTCTACTTTTTTGAGAAAATCTCCGCTTTTTCAAAATCTGACAATCTGGGTTGCTTAGAAACAAAATTATCTACAAAACCCATGTGCCAACTTTTTTAGCTCACACTCTACTTTTTCTAAAATTCAGTAAATAATTTTCAGCCATCTGTCCAATACTTTTTCCAACATAGGCATGTTCACAGTTGATTTTCAAATGTTCCAATATGCAGTACTCTCCAACACAAATTAGGAACAAAACAACATTGGTTCATGATTACCTGAAAACTTGTGAAATAGACTTGTATAAAGTACTTCTAGTAATCAATTTACACTCCTTGGAGGATGCAGGAAATAATGCTATCAGGAATCTTGGACACTCTAGTTTGCTTGCAGCGGCATCCTTTCCTATCACCATGCAAAGTATCGAGTTTGTGATTGCTTGCATGACGCATTACAACTCGATCACAAGAGAAATTCAGTCAAGAGATGGACATGTGCTCTACAGCTTGAGGCCAAATGACATTGAAAAGTGTTTTACAATACTATTTGGAGAGAGAACTTAACTGTTTCACTTGAAGAATGGAAGAGGGTTTGGAACAATGATAAGGAAAAATATAGAAAAAAGATTGGTCAGAGGTGGTTGAAAGAAAAGTAGAATATTATGCCAAAGAACGTTGGACATGGAGAATTCAAGGAGAAGTATGCAATAATGATTACTCTGCTATGTCGGATCACGGGTCAAGCAGATGCAAACAAATTTCAGCCTTGGATATTTTACATTATGTCCCAGATTGTCGACGGAGCCAAATTCTATGACTATTGGCACTCATCAGTGATAGTCTCCATCAACAAATAATTGATTTTCAAAGAGCTCATGAATTCCACATGATATCATACCTTGTGTATTTGATGGCTTTTCAGGGTCAATTCAGAGGTTTGAATGTTGTTGGAACTCTGGGTACTCAGCATGTGTATCATCATTTCCCATAGTTAGAGATCTCTCAAGCTGAATGACATTATAGGCAGGTGAATGATGCATTCTTGATGCATGCAGTGCAAGACATGGACAACGAGTTGCATATACGATTTTCTGTAGAGGCTAGAATAGCAATGCTAGAATGGGCTGATTGGTTTATCCAATTTCCTACTTTTTCCTACATCAGAGTATATGGCTTCTTAGGAGAGCTAGCCATGTTGCCGTGATATCCTACAAATGAAATAGCATTTATGGAATTTTTGAGGCAAGCTTATGAAGTGCATACATTTTTGCGTAGCAGACGCAAGAAAGCCTTCAATTTTCCACTTGGAATGAGTATTTATAGATGTAGATCTGGAGCAGATGCCAAGGCAATTGGTAATGAATCATCCAGTTATGGTCTTAAGTTTTTCGACAAGAGATCTTCATATGATCCCCGTGGTGTTTATGCATCACATCTTGGTAAGAATTGTACGCACAAGTTTGCAGTTGAAGACTTCTTGGCTAATTGTACTGATGAGTATGAAGTGCGAGGACGCAGTTATAGCAGGTTCACTCTTCAGCAAATGTCTGATATCCTATCAGAAGACATAGAGGGTTTGACAGAAAGTGGTGAAGTTCTACTTCCCACGTATTTCAAAGACCAAATTGAGCAACAACCGTTGCCGCCAGTTAACTAGTCAGTAAAAGAAAGCACTTCCATTAAGGAGAGAACAAGTCGAGTGGTTAAAAATAGTTTGATATTCTTGAAGAATAAGCGGAAGGATGATATTCCATTAGCAGAGCCACCATTTGTGCAACCATCAAAGCCTTCCACTTCCAAGCCAAAACAAAGAGTAAAAGCTATGAGTGTTCTCCCAAAGGGAACAAAAATGGCAAAGTTAAAGAGGAAAAAGGATGAGTCTCTAGCTCGTGTCCAATAGAAACATCCACCAGTTGAACCAGAAGTTCCTATTGAAACAATGCCGCATGTTAAAGTGTTACCTTCAGATCATGTATCTCCACCTTCTTCACCAATCTCTTCTCCTATTCACATAGATTTAGAGCCAGATTCACCAGTTTGTAACTTTGATGCAAGCATTGATTCATCAAGAGCTGATGAGGTGAGAACCAAGTTTCCAAGAGAGGATGGCTCATCTTGGCTTGAAAACATTCTGGGAAGGAAGAGAAGAAAGCCCTCATATCAGTTGGATTTAACAGAGTTGAAAAGCATCTATCAAGACACACTAGATAAGCAGCTAAAGAAGCAGATTCATATTGAGAAGAATGCGGATGGAGAAATAATTCTTGAGACTACAACACCTCTAGAAAATAAAAGTGCTAATGATGTCGAGGTTGATGACTTCACAGTTGTCAAAGCTAACCTTGGCAGAAGTACTCGCCATATAGATATCAATCTCTTCGAGGTTGCAGCAGATAGCTTAAAGGAAAGGATGTTGAGAGATGGAGAAGGCAAGGCAGCTCTCAAAGCTGAAGTTTGACAGCTGCAGCAATACATTTCCAACCTTTTCCATGGCACTTCACAAGCCGATTTGCTCCTTCCACCAAATCTTGGATCACCGGCCGATCGGCGGCATTTCAGTAAGTTGGTCCTCTATGGGAGGCACATGGATAGTTGGGTAGAAGAATTTGTTATCAAAGGGAGAGTTATACTTGTAGAGCTTTATTAGTTGAAGTACAATGCTCATGATTTATGCCAAGGCATACAAGGGTCGCAACAGATCATGGCAGAAAATAGGCCAGTATTTGAGATCATTATCTCTGACTTGAAGATTGCACTTGATACTGTTGATTCAACTAAAGATAAGAAGATAGTTTCTACTTGAAAAGCGCAATACCTTTTCATAGTAAAAACCTATGACAGTATGAGTTTAGAGTTGACAGAATGGAAAGAAAAGGTAGTCAGCATCCTCAAGTTCATCAGATCCTTTGTCTCTCAGATCTCGTGTTCATATGAGAAAGAAGATGGTACCCTGTATGATCTCGAGGAAGTTCAAGCAGAGTTCCAGACTCTCATCCGCAACAACTTTAATGATGATATCAATGCCAGCAAGATGAGTCGTCTTGCCACAATGACAGTGAAATTTGACAAGGCTGTAGGTGAAGTTCACAAATTTCTTCAGATGGTTGCCAATGGTGAAGAAATGTTAGAGAATCGAAATATTGTTCTAGAGAGTATCAGTGTTCTTGGTAGAGATGCGGTCACTTACTTTTTAGAAGATATTGTTTCCCAGAATATCAACTCCATGACATCACCAAAAAGGTAGAATGTTGATGAGGATGCATTTCAAAATAAAGTAGCTTTAAATCAGATGCTTTTTGTTTTAAAGCATGTGCTTTCATCCTAATCTTATCCATTCTATATTTAGAAAGAAATCACCTTGTGATAGATGGAATCTTCTTTGCTTTAAAGCAGATTGCTTTAAAGCATTTGTTTATTGTATCTTTGTCTTAGAATAGTAATAAAGCTTGCAAGTTGGCAAGTTAGGGTTAATCAAGGAGTTTTTAGGGTTCCCTACTCCTTTGATTTTAGTATAAATAAGGGCATCCTTGCCCATTGTTTGTAATGACTTTTGTGATAGCAAATTTGTTGTGCCTATTCTAGCCTGCAAACATTGTTATTCCAAGTGTTTGTTCACTTTGTGTTCATTGTTCTCCGATGTTTGATCACTTACTGTATGCCTACCTTTTGCTTCAGTATTGCTGTCCTAGAGTTGTATTAAACTTTGTGATATTGAATAGAAGTCTCATGCCTACTTTGCTCTGATATTCTATATCGATTCATTAAGTTATCATCGTCAGATGTGTAGCTTCTCAGATTTCATTTTTAGCTTTCATCATTAAAGTACTTTTAGTCTTGTGATGTTAATCTGGAAGAAAATTGCTTAAGTTTTTGTGTTAACAATCATTCCTCATTCACTTTCAACTTCCTTTGCTCTGAATTTACTCAAGAGGTTGAAAGCGTCATTAGTCTATGCTAGTTGTAGTAGAAGTTTTATAAAAAGGAAAAAACCTCTTCTGCAGCATTTAGAGTTTTATAACCTTGTTCTCGCAGATGAGAATCAAAAAGAAGATAGGCAAAGTTTCATTCAAGTTATCTTTTCAGCGAACATCAGCAAGAAAGGGAACTCCCCCTTCCAACAGGAGAGCAGTTTATCTGTGCATAGCTGTCTATTTCCAAATCACATTCCACAGGTGCGAATTGAAACACCAACATAGGTAATGGTTGTAGTATTAATCAACAAGGGATTCAAGTACCTATATACTCCATTTTGTGACATTACTTAAGTCGCATTGGATATAATCCTTTCAAGGAATCTAAAGCCCGTAGATGTCCTAATCTTAATGTGAACACAATATCAATGCTTAATTTGATATTTCATGAGATGATCAACACTAATTGTCCTCCATAAGAGATTCCTTTAGATACTTTTTCAACACATGAAGCAATAATTGAACTCTTGGGAGCTTATGACAATGTTCCCCCTTATCATCATAAATGTGTATTACCTTATTGTTTTAACAATGATGCATATTTCGAAAAGTTCATTAGTTTGGTATACACTACTTTAAATCTGAGGAATAACCTAAAGAATTACCATAGTCACCCAACCCCCTAGACCATAGTACTTTTCTTAATGGAAAAATTGTTGAAGTTTCTATGGAGAAAGATAACGTTGAAAAGGTTATCCCTATATGTGATTGTTTAAACATAGAAGAAAAAGAAGATATGGCCAAGCTTTCACATGAATTATTAGACTTATTTCCTTGGAATTATTTAGATATGCCTTGTGTTGATCCTCAGATTATAACACATAATTCGTATTAAAACTAGATGTTAAGCCATTTAAACAAAAGATTAGTAAGATGAATCCTAAGATTGCATTGTTAGTAAAGGTTGAGATAGAGAAGCTCTTAAAAGATGGTTTTATCCATCTTATTGATTATTCACCTTTGATTTTGAATATCGTGGTTGTCACTAAACCAGTTGGTCATATTCTAATGTGTACCAATTTTAGGGATTTGAATCTTGCTTCTTTGAGAGATGATTTATCATTGCCTTACATTGATATGATTGTTGATTCAATGGTTGGCCATGAATTACTTTCTTTCATGGATGGTTTTTTAGGATATAATCAAATTTTCATCAAGCCTCAAGATCAATATAAGATAGATTTTATAACACCTTGGGGTACATTCTATTGGGTAGTCATGTCATTTGGATTAAAGAATGCAGAAGCAACTTACCAATGGGCTATGACTCTTATCTTTCATGGTTACATGCAACATACCAATGGGTTCTTAGCTTTACATTGATCACAGTCTTCATGAGCCAAGATGTTAGGTCTAAGAAAAGTTAGTATTCAAACCTACAATGTTCAAATGAACCTTGCAAGTAGATCTTCCTATTTCTTCCCTAGCAGAAGAGAAGTTTAACTGGATTATGAAAACTTTAGGTGGCACTCAATCCCTTACCTTTCTTGGCCAAAAATTTCAGGAGGATCAAAACTCTGAAGGAAACAATCTAAAATCCAAGCGAATAATAAAAAAATGGGTGATCAAAATAAGAGTATTGAGAAAAGTAAGTATTGAGAGATCAAATTACTGCATATCAAAAGTTCCAAAAGCATTCATTTTCATAAAAAAGTAAAAATCCAAAAAATGAGAAAATCAAGTGAGGTATTTTAGAAAATACAAAAAAAAAGAGAAAAAAAAAGAGAGATACAAAAAAAGAGTGAAAGAGAGAATATTGTTGAATGTCCGTACTCTTGGGTGGAGATTAGTCTAAGCTTAAAACCTCAAGGGTGACATTCTAATAGAGGAAATAAAAGAGAAAGGTACAAAGCACACTCACACACACTAGTTGAGCAAAGGCAAGAGTCTAGTAGTCTTTAGGATCATCTTTTATCTAGGGACCCTAGTTCTTTCCCATTTGTCCTTTACCCTTGGTCTATCTTGCTCGCCATCTATGATCTAAGTCTAACAAACATCAATATAATTTGTTACTTGTATGAGTTGAAAGCTTGTCAAATTGTGTTATCTAGATAAAGATCAGTGTTTAGCCTTTAGAAAAGCCCAAATTCATAAACACTCCACTTCATCCCCATTCCCCACTTATGTTCTAAATTCCTATCTCACAACCTTAAATAGGTCTCTTATATTAGAACAACCCATAATCCCCTAGATTGAAAATAATATTAAAGAGTAGTCATATTGTTTGTTCCACTTTACATTCATATCAAAATCTTAAAAAGAGTCCCAAAGAAATAAATTCAATGTCATAACTCATGACATTCCATAGAAGTAAATGTTTCATTTCAAGCATCCCTTGTGTTCTTGCATTTGCATATCATAAATTGCATTTCAAATGTATGCCAAAAAATTACAAAAACATGTCATCATTATCATACTTGCATTGTTAGAGTTGAAGGTCAAAAACATAATAAAAGAGTTCTTAAGCCTCCAAAATGCATAAGAGAGGAGTACCTATATAATAGCCAAAACCATAAAAAGACAAACTTTCATTGGTACATCTGAACTTACATGTATACAAGTACCAAGAGCTAAGGCAAAATGCTCTCGAGGAAAGTAAAGGCTCCCCATGCAAGGGGGCATGGTTTCAAAAAAAAGAAAAAAAGGTAAACTCAAGGGCGGTTCCCTCCAACGGAACCCTTAGGACTCCTACTCCTCTGCCTATGTTTGCCACTAGTCGCTCCATGAGACTTGTGGGAGCGAGGTACCCTGCTATGATTGTGTGATTGTGAAGGCCCTACAACATTAACATCTCATTGCCCAAACCCAAGGTGAGCCATCTCATGAAGCACCTCATTCTCACCCTTAATGATGAGATTCTCGGCCTTCAAATTAGTACTCGCCTGACATCCATGATAAGCAGAAGTAAAAATGTCAGTGTGTCATCTAGCAGTAGGGGGCACACTGGTATTAGTCAAGAGTGTCTCCTGAGTCATCCTAGTGAAGGGGGAAACCAAGCTAATATTGACCTTGTGAAGAAAATCCCTCCACTTCTCAACATTGCCTACAAAGCAAACCAAAAGATAAAAAAATGTGTTAGTTCTTGACGAAAAGGAAAGGGAAAAGGAAGGACAAAATGTGAAAGCAATAAAATAAATGTAGACTTATGTGGGTCACTAGGATTCTAGGTAGGATCAAGTTGTTGCATCACCTCATCAAAGTGAGGAAGTCTAGAAACTGTGAATGGACCCTCAGGAGCATCATCAACATCATCAGCATCATCTGAACCATTATCCTATGCATCCTCTATCGGTCCCTTGTTTGACAAATCATCTCCATCAGGAACATAGTCCTCGTCAGTGGAGTCAGAGTCATTAACTACAATCAATGCTTGGGAAGGAGTCCCTCTACCTCCCCTCTGTCCTCCTCTCAATGTCCTAGAAGCTCTAGAAATTAAAACGTCAAGAGTCAAGGGGGTCCAAGTAACATCTCTTTGGCTAATCTCACCTATCTCCTAGATAGATCTGTAGCAAGTAGGTATTAGGTGAAACTCCTCGGGGAATTCCTCGCCAAATTGCTATGGGACATGCTCAACACGGTGAGCCTCAACTAGGCCATTATGGTTTAAAAGATTTGATACACCATGGTAGTGCTCCCTAATCTTATCATCATGTGACCATGTTCCCTCCATATTTAGGTAAGGATCAAAAATCATATCCACATCAGTAAGAGTAGCCATAGTGCACAAAGAAGTATCAAAGTGCCCCACCTAAACCCATCGAGCTGCTCTCGATAATTGTCTGTCAGGAATTCAAACAAGTTTTTGATAAGGCCTAATGTACTCAAAGATCCAAGTCATAATCAAGGAGGAATGACTGAAAGCAAGAGCCCCTTGTCATGCGATATGGTAGAAATTCTTGTATACCATGGCCAAAATGTCTGGCCCCCAAGCATAGACTCTACCTTGCTCAAGACCCTGTATAATTGGTGCCCAACACCATCTCAAGCAAGACAGGGCCTTGTCTCCAGATAGCCTCGATGTAATCAAGCCAATCAAAAACATCCTCAAGTGAGGAATGTGAATTCATGACACAAAAGTAAGCTAAGCACCTGTCTAATCCTTAGGATGACTCACTCCCATGAATTGTGCCCAAGAAGCCTTGTCCTCAAAGGACTTGCTAGCTAGTAGGACAAGAGGGTGCCCTCTCGAAGGAACTCCTAGAATGTGGTAAACATCAAACAGAGTGATGATCCACTATCCTAAAACCTGTGGGAACATGAAGGTGTTCCTATACACATCCCAATATGTCAGGATATCACATCAAATGTGTGCCATGAGAGGAACAATTGGCACATGGAAAACTCTAGCTAAGCTCGCTCTCCTCAGAATGGCTAGCTCATCAGTATTAAATGTTGTAAACATCTTTGAGAGCCACAACTGCTCTACGCAAGCATTCCATCAAATGCACACATCCTATAAATTATAAAAGAACTTTAGATTAGATCTTGTGAACTCGCAAAAATCCTAAAAATCATAAAACTTATAGAAAAGCATTCAAAAAAATGTATAAACCATCAAAATTGCAATAAATAGATGAATATAGTAGTCAAATTAGATCGAAATAGAGTGAAGTAAACATTAGAAAACATTAAATTTAAATCAAAAGTGATTAATTAGGGTCACCCCTTTCATCAGTCTGGACCTCCCCCCGAGCGACCCAGATGTCAGCAAGATCTCCCCCAGGTAACCCTGTTGTTAGCCAGATCTCCCCCTAGGTGACCCTGTCACTCAACAGATCTCCCTTGGGTGACCTATCTGGCAAAAGGGGTGACCCTATCTAGAGATCTCCCAAACTAATAATGCTCTAAAAACCTCATTTCTTAGCCAATTTCAAAAAACAATAGATCAATCCTAATCTAAACGACGAAACAAAGATAGTGAAACAAAAAAATCATCAAAACTAGACAATTTCAAGAGATTTTTCACAAAATTTAACCTAGGGATTAGAGAAGAGTTTTTCACTGTTTGCATACCTAATTCTCAATAGCAAAAGAAGTAGTAGCCATCTTTACGGTCTCTTTTGATAACTAAGAGGGGGGTGAATCAGTTATCCTAATTATTTCTGCTTTCTAAACTTTATTATTAATCAATGCAACATTAATTCAAATAAGCAAACATAACCATGAAATGGAAATACACATGACATAGTATTTTTGATGTGGAAACCCTATTAAGGGAGAAAACCATGGGCTGATTAACCCAAGATTGTATTCTTTGTTAGAAGAATGGAAATACAGAATGGCACTTGCCAATTAGGGCTCACTACCCAAGCACACTGCTCATAAGAGGCACACTACCTACAAGAGACACACTGTCTACAATTTATAAAGAGTGTAATACAATACTTGAACTGATAAGGAGCATCTACATATGCTAGAGTTCAGTTCCAATTAGGCTCAGTACACTGATCTGCTGCACTTCATCTTTCCTCTTCTTTTGTGTTGCTCTCCTTTCACATATCAGACCTTCCTTACTTCTTTTACTCTATTCTACTGCTTTTCTTCACACATAACCAAAAACCATGACACATATCACAACTAAATCCATCTTGTATATATATACGCACAAGTGATTTCATCGCCTTTCTAGTCGGCATCCGGAATAGTCAATCTTTTCCAGAAACTCTGATCTGTTGGCTGAATCCTTGCTTACCAAGTAATGTGGATCAAGGATATACTTGTAGAAGTCATCAATCATGTCAGCCAATTATAACTTATGTCTTAATAACCTTTACCATCATCAGTAACACATCTGGAATAATGTCTGATGTTCTGCCAGTCAGTTCCTCCTCTGTCCACACTACCAATTAGGAACCCGATACTCAAGTACTCATATCTTTTTTTTCATCTATCACCGGAGGCTAAATCCTTGGAATCTATCAGTCAAGGTAGTCCTCTTGACTTCCCCAAATCCACACTTCACCAAGATGCTTCCTTTGAGAGATCCGGACCTGATTGTCAGACCTCGCCACATGCTCTGTTCTTGCTTACCGAACCACAACATTCTTCACTCTGACTTCCGGTATAGACACACCATGTCCTGCGGATGTGTGGGATGAACTTTGTTGCCATCAATGATAACAATAATGAATCTGTATAGTGTCTCTTGCCAACAATCTCCCCCTTTGGTATTGATGGCAACACTTAGTGAAAAATGACTAAGTGTTTACACTATGCCCCCCCTTGGTTGATGCTCTGTTTTTATATACATTTTTCAGAGGTCCCCCTTAGTTGGATTCCTCATTTTTCACTACTTCTCACTCCCCCTTTGACATCAATGGCAAAGGTGGGGTCCGTATGCCAAAATTCTAAAAAAATCAACTATACTTAGTCTCATAAGTATATTTTTCGGTTATACTTTACATAAACTTTAGTATATCTGCAAAAGTATTTGTCAATTGTACAACTTCTGTCACCCAACTCACCTTCATCCTATCCAAAATTGAGATGTGACCACTCAACAAGAACGTAAAAGCTTCTGCCCTCTTAAGATCTGTTAGATCATTGGTTCGGGCAGTAGTCTGAGCCTCACTTATGGCCTCATGCATGGCCTCTAACTTAGGGATAATGATCCCTCTAAGTTCACCCATCTAGCTAATTATGTTCTTCCTTTCCTTCTCAAAATTCTTTATTGCATTTGTGATTGCAATAGTCTGACACTCTTGATTTACTATGGAGGATGAGAGAGGATCAAAACTTTGAGACAAACTTAGTAGTTTATCCTCTTGCTCTTTTACTTTGTTCTCAATATCTTTGGTCACTGTGGGCCAAGATAAGCAAAATTTGTACATATATCCGCCATCTTTAAGAGTATTTTCTAAGCTCTTTATCCCAATATCCATAACTCTCCTATCATTTGTTATCAGACCCTATACTTCGGAGAATCTTTTATCCAAAAACTCCTTCCAAACCTTTTGTTCAACTGACTTCTCTAGAGAATCAAAATGTGTGATAACACAGTTGACTAGAGTTTTGAGATTATCGGAAGAGGAGGCTGTGGGATCCTTCTGAAAAGATGGCATGATCTTTTCCAACACTCTGGATACTACCTCTATAAGCTCACAGTCTTGCATGTGAGATTTCAGTAGTTTCTCTTTGGCCTTCGCATTTACAAATGAAGCTATCTTCATTGTCTGTAACGAAGATAGAGAGTCAAAATCTAATGGACCTTTTAGTAGTTCTGGTTCATCAATCTCCATAGACTCTTTTGTCAAGAAGTCCTTGACAGATTCGGTAGTGTCTCTTGCCGGAGACAGATTCTTCTTTTCTTCTGTAGTCATAGAACTATCTCTTGGAGCTTTCTCTCCTTCCACAACCTTTGTACTATCATCTCCTTTTTCCTTCACCTCTGCTTCTTTCTCCTTTATTCTTTCTTCTACTTTAGATCCGGAGTCAGCAGGGGAAACTGGAGGAGTGATGTTTGTCTATTCATGCACTTCCTTTTTCAGAATAGAGGATTCGAAGTCCTTATCCTTTTCTGTACTAGTGTCCATTATTTCTTCTGCCATTTTCACAGTGGACTCTTCTGTAATATTTGTGGCCAAGGGGTCTACACCCAAGTCCTCTATGATAGGAATATTGAATCTTTTGAAGGCCTTCCGGAGGATCTCTTCTGTTTCCTTGGCTACCTTGTCAGTCTCACCAAGCATGAGCTGATTCACTCTAGCTTTGCTCCTAAACTCATCCTTGCAATCTTTAAAGATCATATTCATTTTCTTTGAATCAATTGAAGGATATAGCTAAATAGCTATCTGTTCCTAGATCTCAAGGTCTTTTGCCATGGCATTATTCTTTCTTATTTCTAACTCCTTTTCTAGGCTTTTGGGAATAAGAGATATAATTTCAATAAAAGCCTTATTATATATGTTCATATACTTAACTGTAGCTTCCTGCAAGATCTTTTGGTCAGCCTCATTATAATCATCATAGAATTCAGCCATTGGTTGAAGGTTTCCATCCACAGTGACTAATTTGGTTACATTATCTAGAGACAGGGTGGGCTTTTCATTAAATTCCTCTGCCATTTCTTCCTTGTCTTGACCTGTGGAAGTTTCACTGGATCCTTTCTTCTTCTGCTTCTTTATTTGCTTTATCCCCTCATCAGATTCAGTCTCTTCTTCATCTTTTTGACTTACATAAGACCTTGTGGCCTTAGTCTTGGTTCTTTTCTTTGTTTTATTGGATGATCTTGCTTTTGGTTTAGATGCCCTTGAGCTTTTGGCAGTGGCAAGTGCAGATCTCTTTGAAGATCTAGTCCGGGTGGAGGTTTCTACCAGACCACTTTCCTTGCTTTCCTTTTCAGCCTCTTTCTTCTCTTCCTTAGCCCTTTGCCTCTTTTCCCTATTGGCATCAAGTGCCTCCTTTGAGATGCCAAAACTTTTGGCAATATTCTCGACTTCTTTTCTCACTTTTCTCTTTTTTTCTGGTTGTCTTAGCTCCACATGGATCTTCACACTTAACTCTTCAAAGGTTCCAAACATTTATGCTTTAGAATCCTTGGGTTGACTAAGCATGTGTTAAACATGTAGCTCAACAATTTTCTCATCTACTTCATACCCCATTGGCATGATCTAGACTATTCTTGGCTCTACTGCCTCCATAAGGCAGTGATCAGTTTGTACCATGAAGCAAACTGTATCCTTATATTTTTCAACTAAAGCTTGGGGGATTCTCTCTCTTGCTTGCATCATGCTCTAAAAATTCTTGAAATAGCCCCATAGTGCTGTATTTTATGCCTTGGCATCACCAAGCCCATGTATATAATCTCTGATTTGAATGGCTACTGGTCTATCATTTTGCCATACCCAACCACTGGATCCAGGAAGCTCATTCATGAAGTAGAAGAACAAACACAGTATCAACCCACCATACTTGAAGGAATTCTTCTTGTCCTTCTTGATCTTTTGTAGGTTTTCCATCAGTTGATTCAGAAGGAGTTCACAAAGATCATAATCTGCATTCTTTCTCAATATTTCGTAAGCAGTAAATACAGCAGTTCCAGATACTGAATTCTCCCTGCTAGAGTGATATATCTTATATCCAATTATCATTGATGCAAACTTGATATTTGGATCTGTGATATCCTGAATTGTCATTGCTCTTTTATCAAACTTTGATCTGGTAGCCTCACTTACAATTTAGTTTTTGATAGATTTGAGGGTGGGCATTTCACCGGTTGAGTGTAATCCAGTTACTACCTTGATGGCATCCTTAGTGATCTTGAATGGTCCATTTAACCACATGAAGTTATCATGTACCCTGTTCAAAACATATCGGACCCATTCATCTTCTTTTACGTTTCTGGTTTCACGGAGTGAGCCATATCAAATGCTTGGATGAATCGACTTCTGCAGATGATCTTTGATGAGATTGAGGAGTTTTCCGTAGAGCTCCTTTTCACTTCTTCTTGAGTACAGAATGAACAAATGTTTGATAATAGAAACCCTTATATTACTTCGCAAGCCCTAATGCTGAGTTGCAATAAATGCTCAACCTAAGTCATTCCAGTTTGCCTTATTCAGATGACTTGAAGAACTAGATCAATCTTGATCTTAAACATCTTGTGGATCTTTCAAATCTTAACCATAGTTTATTTGGGTGTTTCTCTTATGAACCCTTTAATCTGCAACTCTTCTTGTGCTAGTTTCGGCACCAATTGACTGGCTGGGGGAACAAGGTTTTCTTTGTGTCTCCCCCTGAGCCAGAGCTCACTTTTTAATTTTTGAAAGGAATATCAGCACTAGAGTCTGGTTGGGACCCATCCCCTATATTCTCTATACTTTTCTTCACCCAAATCTTGTTCATCTCATTTTGAACTTCATCCGCATTCACTTTTTGTTTTCCCTTATCTTGATTCTGATTTTGATGTACCGGACCTCTTTTGTCCTGATTCTTGCTTCTACAAAATTTTGTAATATGACCGGATCTATTGCAAATTTGGCAAACAACATTTCATTGCATATTTGATTAATATCCTCTTGATCTGCATTGATTAGCCATATGACCTATTCTATTGCATGCAAAGCATCTACCATTGAATGATTTGTTCATTTGCATATTTCTGCATTCATGAGATTTGTGACCATACCTTTTGCAGTTGAAACACTATCTAGAGAAGGATGAATTAGTCTGATTCATTCTCTTTCTACACTGATTAGCTTTATGACCAAAGTTATTGTAGTTGTGGCAGTATCCATTGAAGGTTGGATATCTTTGAGCATTAGGCTGCCTTACCGGAGTTCTTCTAGGCCTATTCCTTGGATTTTCTAATCCAAAATTCTTCTGACCGGATCCAAAGCTTTCTCCTTTCTCATATCCCAAACCACATTTGTCATCTACCCTCTTTTGACTTGCAAGGAGAACTTCAAGTTGAGCAGAACTTATCTTGAATTTTTCTTTATATTCATTTGTTGTTTGAAGATCCCTTTTAAGAGAGACAATTTGATCCTCAAGTTTTTCTTCATTATCTTTAGCATCTTCAAGATCATATTCAAGGTGTCTGATTATTCTATCCATCTTGTGGTAGTCTTTTGATTTCTCCTTGAGAGATTGTCTTAGATCATCTTTAGTTTTTCTTTTCTCTTCAATTTCTTGGGTAAACTTCATAACTCCTGATTCCATCTCATGTCTTACCATGATGATCTCTTTTAATAACTTTTCACACAACTTGGTTTTCTCCTTCAGATCTTCATTTGTATCATTGGCTTCACATTGACTTGCCAGTTGCTGAAGGTGCTCTTTTCTCTTTTTCATTAAGAGACTTAGTTTTCCTTTTAGTTCATTTATGAAATCATTAGCCTGTTTGAGTCTTTCCTTCAATTCATTGACTTCAGAATTTGACTGCTCAAGATCATCTAGGGTAGACTTAAGTTGCTCCCTCATACCATACACATCAATTTGAATTCCCAGATCTTCCTCAAGCTGTTAGGCTCTGTTGGGAGGAACTTAGCTCTGATACCAATTGTTGATAACTGAGAGGGCGGGTGAATCAGTTATCCTAATTATTTCTGCTTTCTAAACATTCTTATTAATTAATGCAGCATTAATTCAAATAAGTAAACATAACCATGAAATGGAAATACACATGACACAATATTTTTGATGTGGAAACCCTGTTAAGGGAGAAAACCATGGGGTGATTAACCCAAGATTGCATTCTCTATTAGAAGAATGGAAATACAGAATGGCACTTGCCAATTAGGGCTCACTGCCTGAGCACACTACTCACAAGAGGCACACTACCTACAAGAGACACACTGTCTACAATTTATAAAGAGTGTAATACAATACTTGAACTGATAAGGAGCATCTACATATGCTAGAGTTTAGTTCTGGTTAGGCTCAGTACACTGATCTGTTGCACTTCATCTTTCCTCTTCTTTTGTGTTGCTCTACTGCGTTTCTTCACACATAACCAAAAACCATGACACATCTCACAACTAAATCCATCTTGTATATATATCCGCACAAGTGATTTCATCACCTTTCTAGTCCACATCTGGAATAGTCAATCTTTTCCACAAACTCTGATCTGTCAGCTCAATCCTTGCTTACCAAGTAATGCGGATCAAGGATATACTGTAGAAGTCATCAATCATGTTGGCCAATCATAACTTATGCCTTAATAACCTTTACCATCATCAGTAACACATCCAGAATAATGTCTGATGTTCTGCCAGTCAGTTCTTCCTCTGTCCACGCTACCAATCAGGAACCCGATACTCAAGTATTCATATCTTTTTCTTCATCTATCACCGGAGGCTAAATCCTTGGAATCTATCAGTCAAGGTAGTCCTCTTGACTTCCCCAAATCCACACTTCACCAAGATGCTTCCTCTTAGAGATCCGTACCTGACTGTTGGACCTCGCCACATGCTCTATTCTTGCTTACCGGACCACAACATTCTTCACTCTAACTTCCGGTATAGACACACCATGTCCTGCAGATGTGTGGGATGAACTTTGTTGCCATCAATGACAACAATAATGAATCCATATAGTGTCTCTCGCCAATAGTCTCTTGGGTGATATCTACCCAGTGACTGCTTACACAATTAATTACATCACCGATTCACTTGAATTTCACTAATTTGCTTTCTTTTTCCTCTTCCTTAGCTTAGTTTATTTTATGCATTCTTAGATTAGTTTTTTCTTTTATGCATCTTGATAAGCCATCATAAGGTCCTAACACTTTAGTTACAAATATGTTAATTATGTCAATCGAGTAGTGTCCAAAGGTTGTATGCAATAGGAGATATTTTGGCCATCTCTCTTAGTAAGATTTTTTGAATTTTTGAAATGATTTGAAAATAGAAATTAATCTAGAAAGAATGATATTGTTTAAGCTACAAAGCACTCAAATTCCTATTCTATAAACCAGGTAAACTATCTAAGAATCAACATTTACAGTTTAACTATGAAATTGAAATGAAGGCAACTAACTCCTAATGACTAACTACTAACAGAAGGCATACTTAACATCTTTTAATCAATAGCTGACAACAATTTTAAGAATAGAGTGGATGCTCCAAAAGTTTCAAGTAAACAAAACTCAGAGATCAGTAACTTAAAAACACAACTTGCAGGAACACACAACAGAACTAAACATAGAATAAAATTTATCTAAACATAACATGCATAGAACAAAAATAACAACATTAACAATAAAAATACTTATCTACTCTATGGGATCCCTCAAGTGGCCAGCTCTTGGGCATTCCTACTAATAGCTCAAATCACATATAGTACTTTTGCAGCTTCAAAGTAAATCCATTCATAGCACTTCCATTACTCAGAACAAATTACTTAGAACAATCTGGTGATATTCATTCATTCCATATAAGTGTAACAGCACAAAGAACATAACCAAACAATATTCAAAATATTATCATAACAACATATCATTGTTTTTAGTAGCTACACATCTATATACTGTATCACTACAAAATCCTAATTTTTAGATAGCGGGATAATACCATTGAAAAAGTCTTAAATAGAATTACAACTAAATGATGTTCATGACATAAAACATAATAAAGGCTCTGAGTGGAGCCATAAAGTCTCAAATGGGCTTTAATAGAAAATAATAGAATGCTTTAAAAGAAGTCTTCCACTATGCACGCCTAGATTTCTGGTGCCCCAACTTCTGGCGCTTTGACTTTAACTGCTTGAAGTCCACTCCTTTCATAGGCCATGCATAAGTCCTATACAATTACTCATAGTCTATACCATTAGATCAAAATTAGTTAGCTAATTCTAATCAATTTGGGAAATAAAGATTTATACACCATTTTATAAAAACTAGATAATTATTACTTTAAAAATAAACAAATTGGCATGGCTGAGGTGGTTGGCAAGAACAAAAAGGGGTATTTAGGTCATCATAAGAATGAGGTTGTTTATACCTCATCACATCCCTCGCGCATTTGTTTTGTGTGCATTCATTCCTACAGGACTCACCAACAAAGGCAAACAATTAGTGAAACTCTCATAATCTATGGTAAGTTCGTCGTTTTAGTTTTCATTATTCGTTCTGATATATCTTGATGTCAAACTAATACTGGTTATTGCAGGTACAATTATGGGAAAATTGACAACATTTAAGGCCTAGTTTGGGAACAGTACCTACCTTTCATGTAGACTACCATCCCGAAGGGGGCAAATATGTAAGCACTAAAATCACACATAGCCTCCACGAGGACCCCTATGATAATTTTTAATTCTTGTCACATACATGTAAGTGTGAAATAACATCCTCCCAACAATGATTCTCTTGATGATATGTCATTTCTTTCATCTTGTGTATTTTCCCCTTTATCATTTTCTCTTTCTCTTTGTTGTTGATGCTTTTCAACACTTTTTGACACTTGTGGATTTGGGGTTTCTGTGCTTGCGACCCTATTCCTAAGCCTTGTATGTGTCTTGTAGGTGATTTTTCACTTGTCCTCAATTTTTTTCATCTTGTCCACCCCTTTGAAGCCTTCTAGAGGTCCCCCCTAGCCATCTCCCACTTTTGGTTTTCAGTTTCACTCAACCAATCCAAATCTCCCCCTATTATTTCTAGATCTCCCACTAGGGGATCCTACTTTGCATGTGGAGATTTGGATTTTCACACGACTGACTTGTTTCTAAAGGAAGATCCCCTTTTTTCTCCTCCCCTTCCATCTCCTATCATGTAAGACAACCCAGGTGCTCTCCTTTGTGGGTTGCCCACGGGTCACCCATTAGGCAACCAAACTAGTGAAAGGGGTGACCGTGTTGTGTTTCTAGTCGTGGGAAACTTCAGTTTCTAACTTGAAAAGATCTGTTTTCACCAGGTTTTGTTCCTATTTGCATGGATTTTCATGCCAAATATCAAGTTAACTATTTCATGCACCTAGACATGCATAATTAGCTCTATTTTATCTTAAATTAATAACTCATGAATTCTCATGCATTCCCATGCACTCCTTCTTCACTTCTTCTTGAGTGATAAACTTTTACTAGGTAGATCACTCCACTTTTAGCTCAGCTCACTCTTGAATCCTCTTTGTTAACTCTCCAATCAAATTGAGTTAACTCTCCTTCTTCATCGTCTCTTATCCCTTCTTCTAACCTATAAGTACCACCCTCCCTCAAGCACAAAGGGACGCAATTTCATTTCTACACACAGCTCTTGCAAGTTATTATTCTCCACATTCAACATTCTCATGCTCATACATGGCATAGGAGCCTTTTTTTTCATTCGTTTCTTCATCTCGTTTCACATAAAGCTCATCATGCATCCAGATGCTACTCATATCAAGCCATAGTGCTCAACAAAGCTCGCATTGAGCTCTTTTTGTAAAGCTTCAAAATCTTCTTTTTCTTCCATTGTCATCTTGTCACCAAGAGGATTCCCTGATGCTACAAGAGGATATGAGGTTGTCATCACAAGGATTTCTGAGGGTAGTGGACGATCACGCATCTCCATATTCATTTATTCTTTCTTTAAATTTGTAGTAATTAGATAAGGAAAATTTCTCTTGGGATCAAAAATCTTATTGCTTTTTTCCTTGATTGGATAGATAGATGTTGCATTCTTAGAGTAATTTCCTTTAAAAGCTCATAGATTAATTCATTTAAAACTAATTTCCCTTTTCTAAGATTAATTTGTTTCAAATATTAAAAAAAGCCCCAAAAACATAGTTTACATTGCATTAGGAAAATTCATTATAGCTTGCATACATCTTTCAATTCCTAGATTAGAAAAAAAGCATCTTCAATTCCAATAACATTAAAACAAGCACAAAAAGAAGTTTTACATTTCATTTAGGCTTGCATTCATAAAAACCTAAAAAAGAACAAAAACATTAGAGACTTAGGAAATTTGCAAACCCTTGTGTAGACACCTAAAAATGTCTTTTACCATCAAACCGACTCTAGACATCCCTAAACATACCAATTTCCCTTCTAATCAATTAATTAAATTTTTATTTAATTAATTATCCCTTCATCACCTAATTTTTCATCATTCTATCCCCAACAATTGAATTAATTTTATTAATTCAATAGTTCAAGTTTAACCAATTGATTTAATAAATATGCAATATTTATTTGGTCAATTTCCCTCTCCTCACTAAATCTAATTAATTAGCTAAATCATGTTTAACTAATTAATTCATCCTATTAATTGACCTATCCCTACCCTAGGCAATTAAATAACTATTATTTAATTGCCTACCCTAGCCTATCTCATCCTATCCTTAGGATTAATTAAGTACAACCTTGTTTAATTAATCTTGAACCTATCATTAAGATGGTAAAATCTAGCTTAACACCCTTCCCTACATCCTTCAAATAAAAAATTGGAATATATCTACATAAGTCAATTTTTTATTTAAATATATCCCACAACAATTAATTCCTCTTACAACCCCTTACCATCCCATACATCATTTATCTCCACTTATCCCCAAATGAATTTTTAATTTATTTTACATTCCGCATATGAATCTTTAATTCATAAATATTCCATCTCACCCATACTCATTTAATTCCCCCTTTTCCCAAAATGAATAAAAGATTTACTTTTATTCCTAGCCCTCCATTTCTCCAAGATCTAATCTAGGCCCTCCACACCACTTTTATCCTCTACCATTGATCTTACAAACCAATCCCCACCCTTGGATCAAAATCCCTCCAAAATCTCTATAAACACTTCATCCTCCAAACCATTTTGGGATCCAAGTTTTATGTAATGTTATCATGCCCAAAAATCTCTTGAACTAGATTGTGAGTTGTCTTTGAGAGAGCATTTCACATTTGAATCATTATCTAGGGTATATCTTAGGAACTTTTGGGTGCAAGCTCTTTTCCCTTGATGAGATTGGGACCTTCTTGTTTGAGGTTTAACTCCATGTTTTAATATGCATTTAGTTTGTATTTAACCTTCAACTTGATTTTCCTAATCCACATTAGCATGCCCGGTGGGACCCACAAGGTCGATATCTAATCAAATTTTGTGATTTTTTTGGTGGTTGAGATGTGTTTTTGCAGGTGTAGCACTATACACCTTATGCAGTGGCACTATCTTTGGCTAGTTTTGGTGCTATATACTATTTTAGTGCTATTTTACAGAGCATTTTCTTTCTCAATTCCCACTCACAAATCCATCTAATCTCTAGTTTTTTTGTGGTTTTATAGGGTTATTTGTTCTCTGTTTTGCAAGAATCTTGAATAGAAGAAGGGGAAGTCATGCTGAATTTTGTTTAAAGACTAAACATGCATTTTAGCTTTCACTTTGACTTGTCTTTTCATTTGTTATACTAACAAGACTAAAAGGACCTCTTCTGTGTGCATTCTAAGCCTCTTTTTTGGTCAAAAAAACCTTTGTTTTGTAGGTCATACATGCTTAGGCACGTATTGGTGCTATTGGCACCCAGCGCAGTGCTATCTTCAAACTATGACCAAACCACTTGACAGTAGGTGTAGTGGCACCTTATGATATCCATATTGGCACTATTTCATGTTTCAATGCCTTCTATATCTCATTTTAGCACTATATACTATTCTAGCACCTTCTGTCTAATGTTGTAGCATGATATTCTATTTTGGCACATTCTATATCTGATACTAGCGCTATTTGTTGAATCAACACTATTTGTATTGTATATCAATGCCATTTGATAGGGTGTTAGGTTTTAGGGTTGTTTCTATCATTAGCACCATTTGTAGTCCACAATGGTGCCATTAGGTCTCTATTTTAGCACTATTTTTAGAGACTAACTTTGCATTCTATGTAGGGACTGACAAGTTGTTTGCAAGTCATCACCATCATTTTGTAGACACTAACAAGTTTTTGCAGGGTGTTTATCTTTAGATTAGCAAACATTTCATTTGGGAATTAAAAAAGAACCCTTGCATGTTAGCTCAAACAAAATTTTGATTTGGTGCAATAAAAAGTGATTAAACAACCAACAAACAAATCTTTGTGTGTGTGTGCCCTAGTTTAAAACAAACATTTGAATTTGGTGTTCTAAAATTTACAAGTTCTTGCTAAACAACTATTAAAATATTTCAACTTTGGGCTTTAAAAAGAACCACAAATTGCATCAATGAACTCATTGGGTTAAAAAGAACAACAATCTGCATTCTTCACTCATATAAACAAGAAAATAAATCAAAATTTGTGTGAAGTATTTTCGTGATTTTTGTTTGTAGTGTGAAAAGTGTATGCTCTTCCCTCTCACCATTGGTGACCTTGGGAATCAAAAGCTTCTCACAACACTTCCATAAATCACCCCCAACATAATCCAAAGAACAAAAATGAACCATGTTTAGTGTGATGCAAGCACAAAGAATACATATGCTCTCCCCTCACATCTTTGTATGAACTTGGGGATCAAAAGTATTAATGTACTTGTGTTGCTTTTGTTAATCCTCAGAGGGCCTACCACCCCACTTTGAAAGGTCAGAACGACCCAAGAGGCAACAAGCTAAAGCCAAGCTTTTTCAAGCCGCTATATAAGATAAGGTGCTTCTGACGAAAGTCATAGACAATAGGTGTTGTTGTGTTATACTGACAGCCAACCTCCCCCAAAACCCTCCAAGGCATAACCCTTGGAGGCTGGGAGATTCCATAATGGAGAGTAGCGCTGCCACATGTATAACCACCTGAATGAAAGCACTTACTATGAACCTTTGTTTTAGCAAGCCAAAAACCTTCTATTTGTTGACACAGAAGGGAAACCTTTGAAATGGCCCCGATTCATGCAGTTCTTAGCCGAGGTAGCAGGGACAAGCCTTCATGGAAACCTAGATCTTGGTATGTGTGAGAAGTGTGTGTAATTGTAAGGAGGAGCTGGTGCTACCAAGATCCTGGAGCTACCCATTTTGAATAGGCACAGCTAGGGGATTCAACAAATACTGTCATATCTTCACCTTAGGTTGTGCAAAGTTCTTGTTTAACAAAATCACACGTCTTTTTGCAAACAAAAATCTTGGTTATTGTGTGTTATTATGCCTAAATTGTTTTCAAACAACTTGCCAAGGGACAATGAGAATGATTTCATCAAACTTCAATCAAAACAAATCCAAATTTGCCATGAAAATCTATCTTTTTTAGGGCATCGACCAACACTGCCCTGTTTCAGCACCATCTATGTCTGCTTTTGGTGCTATTTCACCTGTGGATTGGCACTATTTTTAGATTGACTTGCCTAAAACTAAGACCCATTTAGTTCTGATCTTTAAGACCTGCTATGCCATAATCCATATTCACATTCCAAAAAAATCCGTCAGTACCCCATCCATTTTCTCCTTAAATTTTCCAAATCATACCTTCATTCCAACCTTAGAGAATTAATCACTATCATTGTTGGACCTTTTGCTATATCAAATCCACTCGACCAAAACAAAAAAATCCTTGTCACAAACAATCATTCCAAAATCTAAGAACATATCCAAAATCTTCCAAATCAAAACACCCATAAAAAAAAATCATCAACCAAAAACTCATCATCTCTTTGAGCCAAAGCTAGATCTAGATTTCATCATTTACATCACATTTTGCTTGGAGAGTCATTAGTCAACCTTTCAAGTGAAATAATCATCCTTCTTTGTGTAAGGTCATTAGTCTACCCCAAACAAAGAGACACATCCATTTTTGTGACACAAATCTAGGTCTTACCTAAGCTTAATTTGTTGACCATCAAATCCTTTTGAAAAACATCATCCTAATCTCTCATATCAAACATCAAAATCTCTTCCATCAAACCATCCTCAAGCAAACATCATCCATCATCTACCTTTTGGTCCAAATTTGTGCAAAAAAAAAATTACACTACCATCCATTCTTATCACCCTTAGATTAACACCTTTTTGAAGACTTATCAATCCTTCATCATACTACACTCACCCTCTTTATCATACTACCACATCCATCTTTGGGTCCAACAACTTAATCCAAATTCTCTAAGGTCTCCATCCTTATTTTACTCCACCTCAAAATCAAATCGATACACGTGCATGCCCATAACTAGATCACAACACAAAAAGACTCAAGAAATGGTAGAATCTGGACAATATTAGGGCATAGGAATGCCTAACACCAACAACAACAACATACCCATCAACCAAACATTCAACCCACCTACGGTCTTCCAAATCCCAACATACAATCCCAATGAAAACCCCTTCCATTTCTTGCAACCACCACCACCACCACCACCCACCATGTCCCAAGATGATCTAGATGTCTTGAGCTTTACACAAGATGCCAATAGCATGGACCTACTTGATAAAATCCTAAGGTTGGATCCAAACAGATATCTTGATTATCTCCTCAAAATTGGTGCTCAACTGCCCATGACCTCATCCCAACCATCCACCTCTACAATCAATCCTACCACATACTCCCAACCATCTACATCAAACACCCAACCATCCACATCAAACACCCAACCTATCATCTCTCAAATGTCAACACCCACCATATCTACCACCTCCACAAGCTCTACCACTACCACATCTATGATTCCCACAAGTGCCTCCAATCCTACCACATCTCAACCCATCACGATATCCACTATCACAAATAACGTAACCTCTTTCGTTCCACAAATTACCTTAGGCATACAAGGGAACATCACGCATGCAAGTACCTCCATGAGTGTGACTCCACCCAACCCTCAAACCATAGCTTACATAAGACAATTGCTCTCACAACCACCTTACAATACGACCAACCCATCAAACGTCAACCCATCTAATGTCAATCCATCCAATATCATGTACCTACAAAACCCCATAGCATCATCGACAAAACATAACCCCAACCCTCAAATACCTCCACATATTCTCCAACAACTTTACGCTCATCAACAACACCTTGCACAAATCAATCAAAACACCACCCCACAATATCAAAACATGACGTCCCAAAACATCCAACATCAAATACCACCCAATCTTCAACACCTCATCCATCAACAACCCTACACACCCCAACCGCAACCAACATAGGATCTCACAATAGCTGTATAGGCCTTGATCTAAAAGGTAGATGACATGCAAACTCGGGGCAAGTGCAAGCACTATTCCTTTGAGGATATTTGCCCTTATTCATTTGACCGAACATTGTACATGCCCGCTTTCCCCAAGAATTTTGAAACACCCAAATTCAACAAATACAAGGGAAAGGGAGACCCTAGGGATCATCTTAGGGAGTTCTACATTGCTTGCTTAGAAGTCTCAAATAAAGATACCTATCTAATGAGACTATTTCCAAGAAGCCTTGGCAGTCAAGCTGCTGAATGGTTTGCACATCTTCCTCTAGGCATTAGGTCTTTCCCTGAGCTTGTGGAAAAATTTCTAAACCATTTCTCCTACAACTTCGAGCATGAAATATCTATGACAGACCTTTGCAACACAAAACAAAAAAGTGGAGAATCCTTTGCTTCCTTCTTGCAGAGGTGGAGAAGCTTAACAAGCAAACTCCCATGGCCAATTCTTGAAAAACAACTCGTCACCATGTTTGTGACCAACCTCAATTAGAAAATAAGGTTCCATTTACAAATCCTTTATGCATCTACCTTTGAAGAAGTCATTGTCAAAGGTACTACCATTGAACAGGCCCTCATCGCCAAGGGCTCCTTCAAATTGTATGACTACAAATCCAACAACAACAACAACAACAACAAACTCCATATCAACACCCCCAATACAAACAACCATGCCAACATGCAATCAAATGACAAGCCATGCTATTGGGGGAAGAACAAGAACACTTTGAACAATGGAATCATAGATGTGAAAGCTGTCCAACATGTACAAAATCAAACACCTGCACATACCTATACACCTAATGTAAATAACCCAACGGGGCAAAATAAACCAAACAAACCTCGAAGGCAATTTACACCCTTAGGGGAACCCATTGAGGACATCCTCAATAGATGTCTCAAGAAAGGTTTGATAACACTCCCACCTATTAGACCTCGTCAAGAGAATGAGCTCAAAACCGCACGGTACAATAAAAATGATTATTGTCACTACCACCACATTGTGGGCCACAAAACTATTAACTACATGAACCTAAAGCATTGTGTCCAAGATCTCATAGATCAAAATCAAGTCAACCTTGATCAAAGCACCCAACCATCGCCAAATGCCAATCTTAGAGCTTACAAGGATCCACTGCCTTGATGAAGATAAGTTGTCATTGATGTCAAAAAGGTGTCCTCGGGTTGTTTGATGTCATCAGGACTTGGTTGATCAGGTTTGGCCTTCAATGTGTCTTCTTATGTCCTTTGGTAAGTGAAGTCACAAGTTGATTTGTTTGGGGTTGTTGAGTGTTGACAAATGTTCATCATCCATGATTATGCAATGTGAAACGATGATCTTCATAAGTTCATGTTGTTGGAGTTTATTGTCTAACTCACAGGAGGTTGATCTCAAGAAATTTAGAATATGTTTGGACATAATATGCTTAGAAGTCATCTCAGGATGTGATCATCTATGTTGTTAGGAGTTCCTCAAGGTGTGCTTGTTATTGTTAGGAGTTCTATAACAAAGGGTCTCAACACATAGTTGATACTTTGTGACAATGTGTTTGATAATGACATTACATGTTGCTAATGGTCACCATTTCTTTTAATGGAATCATTATTCATTCATATGGCAGTATTAGTTTGTGTTGAGGAAGATGTTTTAGCATTGCTTGGCTTTGTTCCTCTGGAGAATGTCGCATTTGGTATTTGTTATAACTCTTCATTGAAGGGTGTGATGTTCCTTTGTGTGGTGTCAGAAAATTAGGGTGCTGATGTGCTGAGGAGTTTGTCTCAGATAGTTTTTAACTCTGCCAATAATTTCATTTGATTGTGTTCTCTCATACTCCAAGATTTTGTATGTCTTAATACTCTTAAGAAAACCTAGAACATGTTTGGTTAAGACTGTCACATAAAGAAGTTACCTTTTGTTCTAATCAGTCAGTGACTTGTTAGTGCAAGTCATACAACTAAAGTTGACCTGTCAATGGGGTATTAAAACATTATGGGGACCGGCCCCTCCGCCAACTCTAACCTACTTCAACGGTCATTCTATAAAGTGCTCGAGAGGGAAATCATATCAAATGGCTTTCTTTAAAAGTTTTCAGAGCGCGAAAAATAAGATCTATGGACAGATTTAAAATTAAGTTTTCCCTTCGAGAGCTTGCCTTTTGACAATTATTCTAATGTCAAAGACTATTTTTAGTCTTTTAAAATGAATCTTGAGGAGTTTTTAAATGCAATTTTTTAGGAATCTTTGCAAGAGATTTTTATTCTATTCTTATCTTTTTAACTTCGGTGTAACAGTGAAGTAATTAAGAACTTTCTTTTGAAGATTTGTTTCTATTTTAAAAAAACTCAAATAGCTCATCATATCTCGGAGTTTTTAAGTCTTTTTGAGGAGAGATATTTTTAAGGGCATTTGGATTTTTTTTTTGAAAAAGATTTTTTATGAAGAATATGAAAAATTTGTTTGTTGAAGATTGAAGGATACAAATGATGTTTTTTTTGGCAGAAGAAGATATTTTTGGGATGAAGTTTACGAGTTTTGTTTGAGAATAAGGCAGATTGGATACAAATTTTTTGAAGACAAATTTTATGGATTGAAGAGAAGATAAAGAGGTTGATGATTAAATTTTCTTATAGGAATATCAAGAGAAAGATAATATTTTTAGGGCAAATCGGTGCAAAAATAAATATGATTTCTAATTCTTATTTTGTAGATTGATTGAAGACATCTTACAGATGAAAAGTCTAAAATGTTTTCTTGGAAAATATTTTTTTGAGGAGATGATTTTATTGGAGGAATATGAAAAGATTTTGTAGATGGATTTCTGTGGGAAGCTTCAAATTGGAGAGTCTTTTTATTTTGTTTCTTGTAGATTAAAAGAGAATATGAAAAGTATTCTATTTGGAAATAATTTTTTTTGGAAGATAAAAAGAAAATGAATTTTTAATATGAATTGTTTGTGTAGTGAATATGAAAGGTCATGAAAAGATAAAAATGATTTTGTAGAAGGTTGAGAGGTATCTCATATTAATTGGCTTCACATTGACAGAGGAAGTGTGTGGAATTGAACAGAGACATGAAGACAATTTTATGAAAATTCTGTATAAAATGTGAAAAACCAATTTGTAATGATTTTCATATATTTCCTAATCAGGTGAATTAGATGATTCAAGGATAAAATATCAGAGGATTAGAATGATGGAATGTATGTTGCAGATGAGTTGATTTGAATGGTGCAAATTAGATTGAGCAGCAATCACTTCTTGCACATGAGATTTTTAGTTCTGATTGATTGAGAAATGCGCCAGTGAGGCATAACAGTATGCCAGTGAGGCTTGTAGGTCGGTAAGACCATTTGTCAGTGAGACACTTACATCAACCAGTGAGGCTTGTAAAGATATTTTCAAGGTTAAGCCAATGAGGCAGTTTTGGAGTGGTTTTTATACCCCAGGAGGGTTTTCCACTCATGCAAATTTGTGTTATGTGTCATATTGTTTTCATCTGTATGTGTGTATGTTAATATGTTGCTTATAAGGTTTTGTTCTCCTTCTTCATTCTCAGTTTTGTGCATATGTGTTTGATAAATCAATGATATCCTTCTCACCTTGTGCTTTGAAAGTTAAAGTTTGAAAAAGGTTTGAAAATTTACACAACACTGATTCACCCCCCCTCTCAGTGTTGTCCTGGACTCCTACAATTGGTATCAGAGCCAGTTTCCCTTTTGCAGCTTAATCAGCTTGGGTAGGTCCTGTGTGTGGAGTTCAATGGGTAAGTGCAGGAGAAATAAGAACATGATAAATGTTAAGATTCTTTCTGATCAAAAGACATCATCCATATCAAATCGAGATGTTGATATAAAGTCAGTTGATAATGATGTTCTTCATGTTGATTATGATATTGTATTAGAAGAAAAAATTTCAAGAGTTCTCAGTTTAATGGTTCAAATTTTTCAGTTTGGTATGTTAGAATGCAAGTGTATTTATCCTCTTTAGGATATGATGTTTTAATGTCTGTTGAGAATGGATATTCTAACTCTACAAATAACAAAGAAGCCCTTGAATGTAATTAGATTGCAAAGAAGGCTATATTGTCTGCTTTGTCTAATGATGTTTCTTGTAAAATTATGGACTATGTTACAGCTCAGGATATGTGAAGGAGATTGATAAAAATTTATCAAGGTAGTACACCTGAAGAAGAAAACAACTTATTATCTGAGAAGAATGACAATGATGAAAATCTTTCACATGAAGGAGATAAGACTCAATAAGATTTTGAAGAAGATCAAATTATAAGTGATGAAGAACAAGAATGTGAAATTGATATGGAAGGAGAACTTATATATGCTTTGAGTGAGCTCAAGAAGTATAAGAGAGAAAATTAGGAACTAAATTTGCAGTTGCAACAAGAAAAAGATTTAAAAGACAAAGCTCTTACAGATCTTGAATGTGCTATAAACCTGATTATAGATTTGAGGAATCAAGCAGGTGAATCAGATAAATCAATCACTAGTTTGAAAAAAGAGGTTGAGAATGCTAATGTAACAAAGTTAGAGTTAGAAGCTAAATCAGTTGACTGTCAAAAACTTGAAAGAGAAATAGGTTCTTTGAGAAAAAATCTTGAGGATGTTAAGAAGCAATTAGAAAAGAATCTAAAATTTGAAGAGAGCACAAACAGGTTAAATAAGATGCTTGGTAAACAAAAAGTATATGGTGACACTACTAGACTTGGTTTTGAAGAAGGAGAATGTTCAAAAGCTAGAGAGACTCCCAGAAAGAAGATTGATTTGAATGCTACCACTGAAAACAAAATGCATAATCAAAGAAGAAGAAATTTCAAAAAAAGTGCTCCTATTAGACAAGCATACATATATAGGTATAACTATTCATTTAATGGTTTTTGTTATACTTGTAATCAATTTGGACACAAAGCAATTGTTTGCAGAAGGAATACTGACATTATTTGTTACAAGTGCAATAATGTTGGACACATACAAAGAAATTGCAAAATGCATAGAAGGTATAATCTTTCTTGGAAGCATAATATAAATACTCAAGGAATGTTAAGAAGGTATTATCAATCATCTGATTATAATTGTAATATAGTTTGTTACAATTGCAACTCTCTTGGTCACAAAGCTTACAGTTGCAGAATGTTTGAAGGAATTGCATCATCTAATTTGAAAGGTTGGGAAAAGGAAAAGGTTTGGATAAAGAAACTTGAACAAAAGAAAGAACCTGCAAAAGTGTGGAAGCAAAAACAGAGTCATGAGAAGGTAAATCCCAAACTTGTGCACCCTGCACAAGTTACATCATTACTTGCATAACAGATAGCATGAAGTAAGGGGGAGTTGTTCATGTCCTATCAATTGACCCCAAGCAGTTTCAGGAAGGAGATCATTTGAATGGTGGTCTTGTCTTGTTTATCATATTTGCTAGTCTTGTGAGATAGTTGTTGAAGATTTTGCTAACTAAGTTGATTTTTAGTGTATATTAGTGATGCAGGAAGAGCTTGTTAATGTAGTTGGTATGCAAAATTGATGGACTAGATGCTCATATGGAAGTGTTCTTGATGTGATAATCTCACATGTTTCTTTGATATTTTTCAATTAGTAATATGTTTCAGGTTAGTATGTACAAATTGTGCGATTCTAGTGGTATCAGCTGTCCATGATCAATGACATGCCCTATGAATGTAAGGTGTTGATAAGTAGTTAAAAGATTTATTACTTAAATAGATTGATGATGTTGAATATCTTGTTCTATTCATATCATGTTGGTGCTCACAAAGGATCTTGGATAGATGTTTTTCTTATGTTGCCTGAGGAGGTTGAAAAATGGAAGAAGTTAAATTCTTGTCTCTGCATTTGGTTTTACAAAGTGTTGTTGCAGGAAGAACTTGGTGTGCAGTCTTGATGGGCTGATTTGAATTTCAAGGTTAAAAAGGGATCAGTTCTTGTGTTGTGAAAAGTGTCTTGTGCAGAACAGGAGGATAGTTCAGATGGTCTTCAGTCTTTGTCATGTCAGAAAAGGTGTTAGAATAGTTTGATTGCAGGATGATAGTTCATATCAAAGAAGTCAATTTGATGGTCATATCAACTACCTTGTTGTGTAATGTTTTTATGGCATATGTTTTGCATAAGTATTGAAACTTTCAGGTGATTTGGAGATAGTGTTTCACTTGTTTCATTGATGATCTTCCTCACTAATATGTTTCAGACAGAATTCTTCAAGCTATGACATTGATGGTGATATCCTGCATTTCATCAGAGGAAGTTAAAGGTATGTCTTGAATCAGCAGTAGCAGAGGATAATGTTCAGCAAGGTTGGTCATATGTTGGTTTCAGGATTGTTATCACCATAAATCATTATTTGTTCAAAAGTTAATGGGAATTTATGTCTTCAAAATGTTCATAATTCAATGTGATTATAATTGTTATGATCATGCTATAACATTTTTTCTGTTGGAGTTGGAGTTGTTCTCAGGGGGAGTTAATCAGAGGATTGAGTTGTCACTATCATGGGAGATTTGAAAGGTCTTATCAAAAGTGGTCATCATGTCATCTTGAGTTGGGAACTGTGTGTTAAGGAATCTTCATGATTTTTGCCAGCAAAATTGTTCATCAAGGAGTATTAGTGTGTTTATGATTTCTTTGCAAAGTGTTCAAGAAGTTGGTATTTGGTTGCAGAAATATGTCTTCTTCATCCTCATGTTAGTAGTATGTCAAGAAATGGTATTATGTTGAGGTTGACATACATGTTTCTTTCTAGCAGGATAGTGCTTCCTTATGCAGATGATGTAATAGTGATGTTTGTCCTTGTAAATAAATGACAGTGGTATTTATGAGCAGTAATTTGTTTGTGGACTTCAACATAGGGGAAGCAAATAGATAATAGTCTTTGTCATTAGATGTCAAAAAGGGGGAGAAAGTAAAATTGTATCAGGTGGTTTTGCCATCAATGACAAAGGGGGAGATTGATGAAGATAAGTTGTCATTGAAGTCAAAAAAGTGTCCTCAGGTTATTTGATGTCATCAGGACTTGGTTGATCAGGTTTGGCCTTCAATGTGTCTTCTTATGTCCTTTGGTAAGTGAAGTCACAAGTTGATTTGTTTGGGGTTGTCGAGTGTTGACAAATGTTCATCATCCATGATTATGCAGTGTGAAACGATGATCTTCATAAGTTTATGTTGTTGGAGTTTATTGTCTTACTCACAGGAGGTTGATCTCAAGAAATTTAGAATATGTTTGGATAGAATATGCTTAGAAGTCATCTCAGGATGTGATCATCTATGTTGTTAGGAGTTCCTCAAGGCATGCTTGTTATTGTTAGGAGTTGCCTAACAAAGGATCTCAACACATAGTTGATATTTTGTGAGAATGTGTTTGATAATGACATTACATGTTGCTAATGGTCACCATTTCTTTTGATGGAATCATTTTTCATTCATATGGCAGTATTAGTTTGTGTTGAGGAAGATGTTTTGGCATCATTTGGCTTTGTTCCTCTGGAGAATGTCACATTTGGTAGTTGTTATAACTCTTCATTGAAGGGTGTGATGTTCCTTTGTGTGGTGTCAGAAAATTAGGGTACTGATGTGCTGAGGAGTTTATCTCAGACAGTTTTTAACTTTGCCAATAATTTCATTTGATTGTGTTCTCTCATACTCCAAGGTTTTGTATGTCTTAATACTCTTAAGAAACCCTAGAACATGTTTGGTTAAGACTGTTACATAAAGAAGTTACCTTTTGTTCTAATCAGTCAGTGACTTGTTAGTGCAAGTCATACAACTAAAGTTGACCTGTCAATGGGGTATTAAAACATTATGGGGACCGGCCCCTCCGCCAACTCTAACCTGCTTCACCGGTCATTCTATAAAATGCTCGAGTAGGAAATCATATCAAATGGCTCTCTTTAAAAGTTTTCAGAGCACGAAAAATAAGATCTATGGACAAATTTAAAATTAAGTTTTCCCTTCGAGATCTTGCCTTTTGACGGTTATTCTAATGTCAAAGACTATTTTTAGTCTTTTAAAATGAATCTTGAAGAGTTTTTAAATGCAATTTTTTAGGAATCTTTGCAAGAGATTTTTATTCTATTCTTATCTTTTTAACTTCGGTGTAACAGTGAAGTAATTAAGAACTTTCTTTTGAAGATTTGTTTCTATTTTTAAAAAACTCAAATAGCTCATCATATCTCAGAGTTTTTAAGTCTTTTTGAGGAGAGATATTTTTAAGGGCATTTGGATTTTTTTTTGAAAAAGATTTTTTTATGAAGAATATGAAAAATTTGTTTGTTGAAGATTGAAGAATACAAAGGATATTGTTTTTTTTGCAGAAGAAGATATTTTTGGGATGAAGTTTAAGAGTTATGTTTGAGAAAAAGGCAGATTGGATACAAATTTTTTAAAGATAAATTTTATGGATTGAAGAGAAGATAAAGAGGTTGATGATTAAATTTTCTTGTAGGAATATCAAGAGAAAGATAATATTTTCAGGGTAGATTGGTGCAAAAAATAAATATGATTTCTAATTCTTATTTTGCAGATTGATTGAAGACATCTTACAGATGAAAAGTATAAAATGTTTTCTTGGAAAATATTTTTTTGAGGAGATGATTTTATTAAAGGAATATGAAAAGATTTTGCAGATGGATTTTTGTGGGAAGCTTCAAATTGAAGAGTCTTTTTATTTTGTTTCTTGCAGATTAAAAGAGAATATGAAAAGTATTCTGTTTGGAAATATTTTTTTTGGAAGATAAAAAGAAAATGAATTTTTAATATGAATTGTTTGTGCAGTGAATATGAAAGGTCATGAAAAGATAAAAATGATTTTGTAGAAGGTTGAGAGGTATCTCATATTAATTGGCTTCACATTGACAGAGGAAGTGTGTGGAATTGAACAGAGAGATGAAGACAATTTTATGAAAATTCTGTATAAAATGTGAAAAACCAATTTGTAATGATTTTCATATATTTCCTGATCAGGTGAATTAGATGATTCAAGGATAAAATATCAGAGGATTGGAATCATGGAATGTATGTTGCAGATGAGCTGATTTGAATGGTGCAAATCAGATCAAGCAGCAATCACTTCTTGCACATGAGATTTTTAGTTCTGATTGATTGAGAAATGCGCCAGTGAGGCTTGTAGGTTGGTAAGACCATTTGTCAGTGAGACACTTACATCAGCTAGTGAGGCTTGTAAAGATATTTTCAAGGTTAAGCCAGTGAGGCAGTTTTCGAGTGGTTTTTATACCCCAGGAGGGTTTTCCACTCGTGCAAATTTGTGTTATGTGTCATATTTTTTTCATCTGTATGTGTGTATTTTAATACGTTACTTATAAGGTTTTGTTCTCCTTCTTCATTCTCAATTTTGTGCATATGTGTTTGATAAATCAATGATATCCTTCTCTCCTTATGCTTTGAAAGTTAAAGTTTGAAAAAGGTTTGAAAATTTACACAACACTGATTCACCCCCTCTCTGTGTTGTCCTGGACTCCTACATGCCTAACCATAATAAAGCCTCCTCATCCAATCAAGCATACAACGTCACCCCACCACCCGTATCCTATGACTCTATCGTAGGGTAGATAGAGCCATCATCTCACCATGTCAACAAAATCACCATTCGGGCACAAGCAGCTGATTGCACTTTCGCAACCTATCATGGCTGTTTATCCATCTGCACAACCCCTACCACTAAACAAACACCTGCATCCACATTAGATTCCCTACCCCCTTGTCCAACCACACGTCCATCACCTACCAATCAGTATAACCTCCTAGAGCATTTAGGTAAGACCCCTGCACAAATATCCATACTTGAGTTGCTCCATACATCGCCACTTCACAAAGACGTCCTTGACAAAGCACTCTTGCAAACTCAAGTTCCTGCCAACTTGAATATGACCCAATTCCAAGCCATGGTAGGACATATCACTACACCTCACCATTTCACATTTTCAGAAAAGGATCTTCCCACTTCTGAACACTTACACAATGATGCCTTAGACATCAAAGTCCATATCCACAAGCACATCATCAAAAGAGTCTTAATAGATGGTGGCTCTGGCCTAAACATATGCACTCTTAAACTATTAAAACACTTGGGATACTCAGATGTGGTTGTGGACACTAGTGAGTGCATCACAATCAAAGGGCATGATGACACTAAACAACTATCTGAAGGCACCATCAAGCTCCCTATTCAAGTGGGACAGAAAATACTAGAAACAAAATGTCAGGTCCTTGATCTTGACCTCCCCTACAACATTCTTCTCAGCTAACCATGGATCCATGCCATGCAAGTGGTCCCATCTACATTCCATCAATGCCTCAAATTCCCTCTCAATGGCACGGAGGTAACCATCTATGCCGACCCCCACCCCTTCCAATACTGCAGTTTCTTGGAAGGCCACAACCACACCTTCTACCCATAGACCAAAGCCACCACCAAAACCAATCCAACAGCTTCCACCTCATACATCGACCCCACCAACATTGCCACCACCTCATCCCAAGAACCACCATCACCTGAGGTCAAGATCAAGCTTAGTGACATGGGATGTGGGGAATACGACCTGCATGGTACCTTTTGTGTGGGCACATTACCAAATCCTAAAATGTTTGGCATCCCAAAGACAGAAGCAGCCAACACAACAGTCATCAAGTGTAAACCATCACCCATCTTTGAAAATAAACATCTCCTGGATCAGGATTTCCTCGAAGATATGTCATCCTGGCTCTATAAGGATGAAGAATCTGAGCAAGAAGCTCTCACCATACCAATAGAAATCTATGGTAAAGGGTCTGAAATTGTCAAACACATGGGTTACAAGGGACAAGGCAGTATTGGCCTTCATGAACATAGGATCGTGGAACCCGTCTAAGCAACAAGAAATCCCTATACTCAAGGGTTAGGATATGGTCAAAGACAACGTATCCTCACTATTGGCGAATGTATCTTAGTTAAGGTCACTACAGTTTCCCTTGAAGACGATAACATCAACAAAATGAGCCATCAAGACTCCTTTAGTGACTTTTCTGATTTCTTTGACTCATCCATATGCACCATCTACACAGTCACCACCCTAGCCTCATCATCGAATGACTTACCACTTGTATACCCGGACCTCATAGACTGGGACCAACGGGGACCTCCTATCTTTGATGTAGCTCCAAATGATGAGGCCATTGCTAAAATGATGGGGGTTAGAGATCACTTCCCCTTGGGTGATCACAGAGCAGGATACATCATGGAACTTGATACGCATGCCTATTTTAGGGAGACAACCCCTGCTTCAAGTCATAAAAATATAAAAATCAAACAAGGATCTGATGGTGAAAACTGTTCTGCGGTAGTGTCAGATCCCAAAAAAGTAAAAAAAAAGAGGTATCTCCTAGTGAAAACCTCCACCAGGTGCTAGGAGATGGAAGCATGGGCCTTCCTGAGATAGACAAGGTTTATCTAGATAGGTCACGCGTCCTGGTAGAGCCAGTGCAAGAGATGAATCTTGGGATAGAAGAAGAGCTAAAAATCACTTTTAGGGCAGAATCTCTCAGCACCATAGAGAAAGAAAACTTCCTAGCATTCTTCAAATGTAGAAATCACAATTGTGCATGGACCTATGTAGACATGCCAGGGCTTGATCCCCCTTTGGTTGTTCATCACCTTGTAGTATGGCTTGATGTGAAACCAATAAAGCAGAAACTTAGAAAAATGAACCCACAGGTGACCCTCCTAGTCAAAGAAGAGTTAAAGAAACTACTGGATGTTGGGTTCATTCACCCAATTGATTACCCTGAATGGGTTTCCAACTTAGTACTAGTAGCCAAACCTGATGGCCAAATCTGCTACTACACCAACTTCTAGGATCTCAACAAGCCTATCCAAAAGATGACTTCCCGTTGACTAACATTGACATGATAATAGATCTCATGGTAGGACACAAGATGTTATCCCTAATGGATGGATTTTCTAGGTACAACCAAATCTAGATCATAGAAGAGGACCAACATAAGACATCTTTCATATGTCCATGGGGGACATACTACTGGGTGGTAATGTCATTCGGTCTAAAGAATGCTGGAGTCACGTATCAAAGACCCATGACTGTCATCGTCCATGATCTTTTTCACCATATCATGGAAGACTATGTGGACAACTTGATAGGGAAATCAAAGACAAGGGAGGAACACCTCGATGTATTGGCAAAAATCTTTGACTAACTAGAGTAATACAATGTTCGCCTAAATCTGAAGAAATGTGTCTTCGGGGTCACCTCAAGAAAACTTTTAAGATATATAGTCTCCAGAAGAGGAATCGAGGTAGATCTTGCAAAGGTCAACACCATCACTAAAATGCCTCCTCCAAAAACACTAAAGTAGCTAAGAAGTCTACAAGGCAAACTCCAATCTATTCGTCGGTTCATTGCTTAACTAGCCAATAAATGTCAACCATTCCAGCACCTACTTAGAAAAGATACAGCGTTTGTATGGAACAACCAGTGTCAAGCTGCCTTCGATCAGCTAAAAGAATACCTAGCTAATCCCCCTATTCTAACTCCACCAAGGCAAGGAGAACCTCTCCTATTATATATCTCAGCAACAAGATAGCTATTGGATCCTGGTTAGCATAGGACGATGAGAAATGAAAGGAAAGAGCCATCTATTACATCATCTGCACTTTGATATCCTATGAGCTCAACTATACGCCAATTGAACGAGCATGTCTAGCCCTGGTTTTTACTTCACAAAAACTAAGACACTACATGCTCAATCATAAAACCAAGCTCATCGCGAAGATCAATCCATTGAAATATCTGCTAAACAGAGCTACCCTTACTGGGTGAATGGCAAAATGGGTCATGATTCTCACTCAATTTGACATTGAATACACTGAGAGAAAAGCCATCAAAGGACAGGTTATTGTTGATCAGTTGGCTGAAGCACCCATTCCTATAGAACATCTGATATTGGCAGAATTCCCTGACGAAGCCATCTTGAATATAACACCGGCAATAGAAACATGGAAAATGTACTTCGATGGCTCATACACACATAGAGGCTCAACGGTAGGCATCCTGTTTGTTACCCCTCAAGGTGATACAATCCCCAAGTCATTCAAAATCACATTTCCATGTACCAACAATGTGGTAGAATATGAGGCCCTTATAACCAGTCTCCGAATAACAATCAAAAGGAAAATTGAGAAGCTAACAATGTATGGAGATTCTCAACTAGTCATTCGATAGGTAAACAATGAGTACAAGACCAAGGATGATAAATTCCTACCTTACAAAAAGATGGTTGATGATTTTAAAGACTACTTTGATGACATCCACTTTGAGCAGATCCTAAGGCTAAACAACGAAGCTGTGGATGCCATGGCCACCATTGGGTCCCTGGTCGACATGAAGAAAGACAGCAAGAGGTGTGAATTCCTGATCGAAGAGCTCCCTATCCTAGCATATGACATTCCTCAATCACAGTTGGTGTGCAAAGTCATTTGTCCCCTATCCCCATGGTATCAAGAAATCGACCTATATCTCCATGATAACATCATCCCTCCTAACCTATCCACCTCACAACAAAAATCTTTCATCCGCTGAGCTGCCTGCTTCACACTTGTAGGAGATACCCTATACAAAAGGAGTCTTGAGGGCACACTTTTATGATGTTTAGACTCTAGGGATGCTAAACTGGCCTTGCAAGAGGTACATATAGATATCTGTGGGGCACATTCAAGTGGACCCACTCTTGCTAAAAAGATCCTAAGGACTGGATACTATTGGCCAACCATGGAACGAGACTCCTATCAGTTTATCAAAAAATGCCTACCATGTCAACATCATGGAGATCTCATTCATGGACCAGCATAGGAATTACAAGCAATCACGGCAACGTGACCTTTCTCACAGTGGGGACTCGACCTTGTAGGCAAAATACATCCACCATCATCCGATGGCCATAAGTTCATCATCACAGCTACTGAATACTTCACTGAGTGGGTGGAAGAAATACCACTCACCTTCACCACTAGCACCCAGATAGCCAATTTCATCCTCCATTATATCATATGTCGTTATGGTATCCCTCATTCCATCGTCACCAACAATGGAAAACCATTCAAGAACAAAGAAGTCTGCACTTTGTGCAAAAAATTTGAAATCAAACACCACTTCTCCACCCCATATTACCCTCAAGGAAATGGTCAAGCAGAGGCTTCAAATAAAACCATCCTCCACATTCTAAAGAAGACAGTCAATGAAGCTGGTCGTGACTGGCACCTCCAACTCAACCCTACCCTATGGGCCTATTGCACAAGCATCTGTACCCCCACAGGAGCCACTCCATTTTTCCTAGTCTTTGGATCCGAATCTATTCTACCTATTGAGGTCAATCTCCCATCCTTAAGAGTATCCCTACAAAATAGAATCACTAATGAGGAATACCGAGTCGCAAGGTTGCATCAACTAGAATTACTAGATGAGAAATGTTTGAATGCATTGAACCACCTGCAGGCCTATCAAAATTACTTCAGGAGAAGCTATAACAAAGGAATCAAAAACCAAAAATTTGAAGTAGATGACCTTGTCCTTATGGAGAATCAGAAAAACTTGCAAGAGTGCCCTAAGAAAGTAAAGTTTGATCCCAATTGGCTAGGGCCATATGTCATCATAGCTAGCTATGGATCAAGAGTATACTAGCTTGCAACACCTGAGGGACAACCTCTGGATGAGCCTATGAACATTTTACATCTAAAGAAATTCTACGCATAACCCATCTAGTATCCCAAGGCCAAAAATAGAAAAAAAAATCAAGAAAAATCTGAGTGCAATAAAAACTTCCAACGGTGAAAATCACTTTGGTGACACCTTGGATAAGTACCTGTTGGATCTAGGGCATACAACTGAGAGGGGGGGGGGTGAATCAGTTGTATAAAACTTCTTCTTCCTTCAACACTTAATTCTCTGTTGTTAGTTAACAGCATATCAAATAATCATCCATGGAAGCATAATACATAAACACAAGAGCAGATAAGCATCAACACATTGAACACCAAGATTTTGACGTGGAAAACCCGGTTAAGGGAAAAACCACGGGGTGATTAACCCAAGAATTATTCTCTGTTAGAAGAATAAAGAAAAATGAATGGCACATGCCAATAAGGGCTCACTGCCCGAGCACACTGCTCACAAAGAGGCCCACTACCTACAAGGAGACACACTGTCTACAAAGTGATGAAAATCACAGTCTTGAACTGGAAAATGACATCTCTACCATGTCCGGATCAGTTCCAATTAAGCCCAACATCTCTGCTCTACCCTTCGCACGTTTCTTCGCTATGCCACACTCATCCACATACCACACCTTGAAATGAACTCACAAACCGTTATTTATACAAGACATCGACTTAGGAACAAACATCTAAGTCGGCAAACAACCATAGGAGTATCCGCAAGATGAATAACACATCCGGTCGGCCATCACAAGAACATTCGCAGGATGAACAACTCATCCGGTCGGCTAAACAGAGCAAGAACTTCATCCGGAAGAATAACTTCAATTCCGGGCTCTATCATCAATGCGGACCAACAACACAACCTAAACATGATCCAAGAACCTTCACAAGTTTGTCTGAATGTCTGGATACATCCGCACTTCCTCTACTTACTGGGATCTCTTGTCTTCCTCATCCGGAACTTCAAGAACACAGTCTGTCGCCACTGTCATAATGCAGGAGGTACTTCCGGACCTCCAAATCATACACAAATCAGGATGACACATCACAAGGACATCCCAAACACTCAGTCCAATCCGTAGATTAGGATGATACAATTCTGGACCTCACCAGATGTAAATTCACCACCTCTATCAGACCTTAGACACTTTAGTTTCAATCCGGTTTGATTCTCCACCATAGCTTTGAAGATTTTGAACTTCTCAAAAGCTTCTGATTTTTCTTTTAGAAAGGTAACCCACATCATCCGGGAATGATCATCAATTAACAACATGAAATATCTATCACCTTGCAGACTCTTGATTCTTGTCGGACCACATAGATCAGTATGTACTAATTCCAACAATCCGGTAGAAGACTGATCTTTGCTTTTGAAAGAGACTCTGCTTTGCTTACCTAACTAACATTCTTTACACACACTATTTGTAGGTTTCATCAATTTTGGAAGATCTCTCACAGCCTAAGTATTGCTTATCTTGATGATGTTATCAAAATTTACATGACACATTCTTCTATGCCATAACCAACTCTGATCAATTTGAACAAACAAACAACTTTTATTTGAACCAACCAGATGAAAGATATTACCTTTTGTCCGAGTACCGGATGCAATTTCAGTTCTGGAGCTTGTAAAGATTTTGCATTTTCCATTCTTGAACCGGAGATCATAGCCTTTGTCCACTAACTGACCAACACTGAGAAGATTGTGCTTCAATCCTTCAACATACAGTACATTTCCTGTTTTGCTCTTACCATCAAAGGAAATAGTTCCCCTACCTCTGATTCTGCCAGCAGAATTGTCACCAAACTTTACCATTCCTCCTTCATATCTTTCCAAATCTAAGAACTTATTCTTGTCACCAGTCATATGGTGAGAACATCTACTGTCAATAACCCAATCATCCTTTTCTTCCACTTGAGCAGCCAAAGCTTTTTCAACAACTTTGTGATTGACAGATTCAGAGAGTATTGAATCTTCTTCCTTGATGGCTATAAACACCCACTCATTTCCGGATTTGCTTCCTAGTTCTGATTCATCATCTGTTACTCCTTCATTGTCATCTTCTTCATGAACATAATAGCAATTCTTTTGAAACCTTTGTCTGTGAGTATTAGATCTTGCAGATCTCTCCCGACATCTTGAGGCAAAATGACCAATCTTATTGCAGTTGAAACACTTAAAGGGTAGTTTTCCTTCATACTTACCGGATCCTCTTGGCAGTCTCTTTGCAATGAGGGCTTCAAGTTGAGCTGTTTCTGCTTCTTCTTCTTCCATGTCTCTTCTTGCTTGATCATACCATGACATTTTCCTTGATGAGTTTTCACCCGGATCAAATCTCTGTTTGCCTTTCACATAGGCACTGGCTTTGAAAGCAGATTCAGTCTTGGGAGGATCATCTCCAAACTCGGTCATTTCAAATGCAGCTAGTTTGCCAGCCAGTTGTTCTCTTGTGACAGTTGTGTGGGCTCTGAATTCATCAATGGCAGCAACTTTGATTTTGTAGGCAGCAGGAAGGGATCTTAGGATTTTGTAGAGAATCTCATTTTCATCTAAAGTTCCACCAGCATTTCTGATTCCACATACCAGCTCATTTACTCTTGGCATAAAGGTAGTGATGTTTTCATCATCTCTCATTTTCAATCTTTCAAATTTCCCTTTCAGACTTTGCAACCTTGCACTTTTGACAAACTCATCTCCTTCATACAGAAGTTCCAGTTTAGTTAGGATCTCATATGCAATGGGTAGGTCAATGACATTCGAGAGATCTGAGTCATTCAATGCGCTTAGAAGAGCTTCCTTGGTCCGCAGATTGTTTTCAGCTTCTGTGATTTCATTCAGAGTTGTCGGACCACCTTGTGGAGGTACATATGGTTTTGAAATCATAGCCAGGTATGCTTTTCCCATGCATTCCAAGTGACACTTCATGCGACCTTTCCAGAGAGTGAAGTTGGTTCCATCGAACTTCGGACTATCCTTCTTGTATGACGACATCCTGGATCTCCTCAAGCGGTTAAGCTCTTATCAGAGGAACCTGGCTCTGATACCAATTGTTGGATCTAGGGCATACAACTGAGAGGGGGGGTGAATCAGTTGTATAAAACTTCTTCTTCCTTCAACACTTAATTCTCTGTTGTTAGTTAACAGAATATCAAATAATCATCCATGGAAGCATAATACATAAACACAAGAGCAGATAAGCATCAACACATTGAACACCAAGATTTTGACGTGGAAAACCCGGTTAAGGGAAAAACCACGGGGTGATTAACCCAAGAATTATTCTCTGTTAGAAGAATAAAGAAAAATGAATGGCACATGCCAATAAGGGCTCACTGCCCAAGCACACTGCTCACAAAGAGGCCCACTGCCTACAAGGAGACACACTGTCTACAAAGTGATGAAAATCACAGTCTTGAACTGGAAAATGACATCTCTACCATGTCTGGATCAGTTCCAATTAAGCCCAACATCTCTGCTCTACCCTTCGCACGTTTCTTCGCTATGCCACACTCATCCACATACCACACCTTGAAATGAACTCACAAACCGTTATTTATACAAGACATCGACTTAGGAACAAACATCTAAGTCGGCAAACAACCATAGGAGTATCCGCAAGATGAATAACACATCTGGTCGGCCATCACAAGAACATTCGCAGGATGAACAACTCATCCGGTCGGCTAAACAGAGCAAGAACTTCATCCGGAAGAATAACTTCAATTCCGGGCTCTATCATCAATGCGGACCAACAACACAACCTAAACATGATCCAAGAACCTTCACAAGTCTGTCTGAATGTCCGGATACATCCGCACTTCCTCTACTTACTGGGATCTCTTGTCTTCCTCATCTGGAACTTCAAGAACACAGTCTGTCGCCACTGTCATAATGCAGGAGGTACTTCCGAACCTCCAAATCATACACAAATCAGGATGACACATCACAAGGACATCCCAAACACTCAGTCCAATCCGCAGATTAGGATGATACAATTCCGGACCTCACCGGACCTTTTTGTGATCCTCTGTCACCTCTGGATACTTGCCGGACCCGGTTCTATACCGGCAGCCACAACTCCTTCAGATCTTCATGCGGACCTCTGAAATCTTAACTGTAGCATCTCAAGACTCATATCTACTAACCCTTTAATCCGTATCCTCCGGTTCTCATCCTATACAGTACATTTACCTTCTTCTCATCACTGTTCTTCACTGTTCCTGACTGAGGCTAATTTTCTCAATATCCTCAGCACACAGCTCATCAAATCCTTCTTGTCAATGCAATATGAGTATGTTGACATCAATGACAACACTGGATAACCTCATACTTGCAACAGTACCATGGTGAAAACCTATTTTAGGCACCATGTGTACTGGCCAGTTCTACCATCTACTAAGTCCTCTTTCAATAACAACACTCCATATCACACACATCCCGTGGCTTAGAATTCTGAAACATCAAGTCCTATCCCTCCCCAAGTATCCCATCCCAAGGCTAACTCATGGAACGAGGATCCTTGTAAGCTCCCTTTTGTACAGCTGAAAATAAAAAAAGTCCAAAAACAATACAAAATCAAAAAAGTCCAAAAACAATACAAAATCAAAACAATCCAAAAACAATACAAAATCCAAAAAATCCAAAAACAATACAAAATCCAAAAATCCAAAAATAATACAATCTCACTCCCCATACATCACTCTCATTATAACTCACGACCATCAACATCTATCAACTCATCACATCACACCCACCCTAAACCATTCCCACATCATCAAGTCATACCATAACTACATATTCATTTTCACCCACATCTTGAAAGTACCTTGATCCCGTGGACATAGGGTATGTAGGCAGTCTAGAATACGAAGGATATTTCTAGTACTTAGGTACATAAGATGCACCCATCCAACCCATTTGGATTGTCCCCATTCACTAAACCATGGTCCCTAACACACAAATCATCAATCAACATACCAACTATAATCCTACACCTGACCAGACTAATCTTTTGTCCACCTTTCAAAAATTCTCCAACCAAATCCAACTGATTTGCATCCTAGGATATATCTTTCCCACAATGGAAAAGAATCTATCATTCTATCATCACATATCTTGGCAAGAGCACACATAGGCTATTTGTATCTTTTCATTGGTATTGTTGATTATTGAGTTTTATCTTTTTGTCTCACTCTAGGTCATTTCCAAAGCTACCTTGATCTCATTATATCATGGTAAGTAGAGGACAATGCCTAGAGTAGACATGGTCATTATTTCGGTATGTTGTGCTTGTGGGTTTGATTTCATTACTTGAAGAATAGTATTCATATCTTGAAGCCTAGGTCGGTTCTAGCATGATGTACCCCATTTGCATATACATGCATCAAAACCTTATGTGTACTATTGGCACTCATCACTATGAGTCCCCTTCCTAAGCTAGGCAAGGTTATACTACTTTGGGCATGCATGAAATCAACCTATTGTTTGTGTGTCTAGTCCATGCAATAGTACGATATATATCATCACCTAGGTCATCTCATACCTTTGTGAACTATATCCTACATTGCTATAGTAAACTAAGAAATGCTCTCAATCAATGTTATGCAACTACTGTTACTAGCTCAAATCATCCTCCTAATCAACTATACCATCTGGGCCTAGATTTAATTAACACATCCCCCCTCTCACCCTAACAAATCCCCTCACTAATGCCACTCCTCCAACTTATCCCCACGCAGCACATCTTGAACCAAATCATAAACCCCCCCTCAATGATGTGGTGTCTTATGACCTATCAATTCCCTCATCTCCAACTCCCCCGAAATCTAACCGTTCCCAATCCTATCTGTACCCCATTCATCCACCCTTATCTGCTCCCCACCTATTCCCCTGCCACATAGCCCCACCACCCAGGGTCCAACAAACAACATCATGTGTATCAAGACTTAACCATCTCACCTATCACCTAGTTTGCATCTCACCTATCACCTAGTTTGTATCTCACCATATCACCTAGTTTGTAACCCAATATCATATATCATTCAATTTGCATCTCATTAGGTTCATTTTAGACTCTTTTAATTGCATATCATCTCATTAGGTTCATTTTAGAATCTGTTTATTTGCATATCATCTCATAATGTTCATTTTAGAATTTGTTTATTTGCATATCATCTCATTGGGTTCATTTTAGACTCTTTTAACTGCATATCATCTCATTAGGTTCATTTTAGAATCTGTAAATTGCATATCATCTGATTAAGTTCATTTTAGAATCTGTTAAGTTGCATATCATCTCATTAGGTTCATTTTAGAGTCATTTAGTTGTAATCACATAGGTGCATTTTAAATTCATTAATCATCACATTGCATCCCATATATCATCTCATAATCATTTAGTTACATTTACTTGCATAGCATAAATCATTTAGTTACATTACATCATCACAATCATAATCATTTAACTCCATTTTACAATCATCTAGCTGCATATCCATATCTCCGCATATAGCATGTGTCTATTAAGATAAACATACATTTCCATTACATTTTGCATCCATAATAAATGTTTATTAATCTGAACATTTATTTGCATTATACATCATATAGTCCATAAATCACAAACCATGGATGTATCAAAATAAGTAAACCATCATTACATCCATCATAGGTACATCCATAACATTAAAATCATACATTGCATAAACACAACACACCCATAGCATATAATCCATAAAGCATACTGCATCCATCAACATAGGCATCATCATAATCATAATAGAGCATCATAAACAAACACATAGACCATCAAAAAGCATCATATCATATATCATCATTGTAAAAAAATGTACATTGCTTATATATCTATCAAAAAATATAATGTCCTAATATAATGCCTCCAAGGGTTAAAATGATATAACTGTCACATGGAGGACCCTCTCTCTGATGGAGTGGGAGATCCTGACCCTAGTGGTGGCTGTGGTCCTGCCTGTGGCTATGGCTGTGGCTGCGGTTGAACCTAAACCTATGGGACCTACTGGGGCACATGTGATGGTAGACACATCGCCTACTGGACAGACTAAACTGATCTAGATATCTGTGACCTAGATGATTTGGCCCAACTAAGTTCACTAAAGCTCGCTGCACACTTCTCTGCTAGCACTGCCGCATGGTAGAGAACCCGATAATAATCTGCCCGTCAAGTGGTCTCTAACACCTATCCCTGTGCTTGAGTCAGTTGTGTCTGCATCAATGTCAAAACTAGCGCCATACCAGCCCCTGAAACCTGTAAATTGTTCACTATAGCCTCTACCTGTCGGGCTCTCACAAGTGCCACATCCCACTCCCCAATCAAAGTGACTATCTCACCCTAAGCTTGGGCTAGCTGTGCCTGCAATGTAGCCACCTATCCATCTGACCCATCCAATAAGGCCACTGTACCTCACAACTAAACCAACTATGCCTCATGGCTCTCTAAAGCCTCCTATAGGTTGGCTACCTATGCCCACAGGGTCTCAATCTCCTCCTCCTCACCCCAAGGCCACTGACGAGGTGTGAGCCCTTAAACCTTAGCATCTCCACCTACCCTTGAAGTGCCTGCCTCTTCCTGCTATCCTGCTACCTGATGCCCTGGTGCGACAGCTTGCTGCTGCACTACTTGTGGTGGGGGTAGAATCCCCCTATCCACCCTCAGTTGTCCTCCACACTGTTGAGGCCCTCTATGCCATCACACTACCCCAATCTAAACCTGATCAACAAGCACCTGCTGTATAAGTGCCTATTCTCTCACCTACTGCTGGGGCACCTGTCCAGCTACCGCCACTGCCAACACATCCATCAGATGACCATCCCTCCCAACCTCCTCCTCCTCTCCATCTCCTCCAACCTCCACAAGGTAATCTGCAATGATCTCCTCACCCTCCTCTAGGAATTCATCCCCATCGGAATCATCATCCCCCTCATCCTCGGAATCCTCATCCCCTGACCCTGCTACCTCCTCTACAGGGACTACCTCCTTTGCCGGGTCCGTAAATTGAGTCAGTCACCACATCTGCCACCATGTATCATATGCAAGAGTAGTGCCTACATCCCTGACTATGCTCTGCCAATCCCACTGTAATGGCTGCAAAGCCACAAAATCATCCAAAGCAACTTAGGGCTGTATGGCTACAGGCTAAAAGCATGCATCTTGGTAGGTCCGTGCAAAGATGGCCATCTGCTGTGGAGTATCTTGTCACAACCTAAACTGCCACATAACCCGCGATGGTAGATACATGTCTATCGTGTGGTCTCCTCAACCTATCAAATACTGCTATTGAAAAGCAAAAGGTAGGTGAACATCATCATCAGGCCACGACTCCACTTCGATATAGGATCGCTAGGTCACCTAAATGACATCATCTAGCATCCACTGCCAATACCAAACTTGACCAATGTAGGTGTACTCAACATCCTGATATAAGAACACAAAGGCCTCAAATGGACACTGATAGTATTCACATCTTGACCAAGTGACTGTGATATCCTCCCAAATCCACACATGCAGCAGAGTAACCTCGGCTGACAATGCTGAATCATAAAGATAGACAACTATATTTATCTCATGATACAGCTATCCCAACATCATTGGTCCCTAGGCATACATAGTCTCATGCCTAACCAGCCCCTCGATCATGTCTCCCTAGCTAACTGGAAAACCCCTGCCCCTCCTATCAGGCATTACCACACCACCAATCAATGCGCAGAGGAATAAGGCAAAGGGATCTGTACCCACCGCCAGTGTCCCCTCATAACTCATCTCCCTCCCATCTACTGATAAAACAATATGATCCTGGCCAAATACTCTAATCAGGGCCCTCCATCCCCTCCTCATGTCATATCTCACCCGCTAACCATGAATAGGTAGCTTGAGGATGCAATAAACATCCTCAAGAGTGATAGTGATCTCCCCAGTCAGAAGCAAAAATGTGCAAGTCTCTGAATGGTACCACTCCACTATTGCTTTCATCAGAGCTCTATGAGTTCATAGTACCGGCATCGACGCCACTGTCAAGAGCCCCAACCTAGCCAGTTAGGCCTGAGTGGCATCATCAAACTGATCAAATAATGCCATCATCGATGGCACATATCACTCTCGTGAATACACTATAAATGAACTCGTATCATGTATCCACAACTTCTTGGTCAGAAATCTACCTATCTTTTTCTGAGTCAACCCCTTTCTTCTAACGTTGAAAAGCCAAAATCATTTGGTGCCAAAACAAACCATACTTTGCACCATTTTAAACAATGGTGCTACTACTTCTCATGACACTATTACAGATAGTAGTGCCACTTTCACACCTAGCACCACTATGCAAGACACTTAGCACCATTTTACCAAATAGCACCGCTTTGCCACTTGGCGCTATTCTAAGGAATAGCGCCAATCCTCCCAATAGCACTTTTATCACATATTGTGCTAATCCTCTACATTGCGCTGAAACAACATTTAGCACTACTACTAAAAATAGCACTAGTCTAGAACATAGCGGTACTATAACACCCAATTGGCGCTAAAACGCCAAACCCTAACCACTTTCAAACATTGTGCTACTATGGATGATAGGGCTAAATTGCTAAGCACATGGCGACAAACCGCTTCTAGTCTACCCTAGCGGATAGCGCCAATCTAGATGATGGTGCTAATCTGCATTCTTTTGGTGTTGCACGACCTTGCAATACTGCCACCATTCCAAAACCCAATTCCTGAACCCCAAAATAGTGACAAAAATAAAAAATCACAAAGCTAGGGTTAGGCACTACCTGGGGTCCAGCCTTCAATGCCTGGCCAAACGATCGGAACTACTCTGAAATGTGTCAAAGTCGAGGGAATTGGGGGTTGTGCTCTACCATCTCTCGTCTGCTCCTTCTTCTCACCAAGTCAATGTGTGCAAATGTGGCACTCTTAGGGCCCACTTGTCCTAATATAACATGCCATGTCACCACCCCGACAACTCTTTTTCTCCTCCAGGGTGCAGATCCTAACCTTTTTCCTTTGTTTTTCTTCCTGTCATCTTATTTTTCCATCCCCTATCCAACTTTCACTCTTGTCACGTCTTTTCGAGAGGTCACCCTAAAAATTTTATTTTTTTTGCCGACCTTTTGAGGGGGCATCCCTCACCCATCTTACTCCTTCTCGGCAGCTGGGGCATATTTTTCTTTGACCTGACACCACTTCCCTACTAGGTCCTGACTCCATGTCAAAGAGGGGCAAATGTACACACCTAAAAATGTCTTTTACCATCAAACTGACTCCTGACATTCCTAAACATACCAATTTCTCTTCTAATCAATTAATTAAATTTTTATTTAATTAATTATCCCTTCATCACCTAATTTTCCATCATTCTATCCCCAACAATTGAATTAATTTTATTAATTCAATAGTTCAAGCCTTAGCCAATTGATTTAATAAATATGCAATATTTATTTGGTCAATTTCCCTCTCCTCACTAAATCCAATTAATTAGCTAAATCATGTTTAACTAATTAATTCATCCTATCAATTGACCTATCCCTACCCTAGGCAATTAAATAGCTATTATTTAATTGCCTACCCTAGCCTACCTCATCCTAGCCTTAGGATTAATTAAATACAACCTTGTTTAATTAATCTTGAACATATCATTAAGATGGTCAAATCCACCTTAACACCCTTCCCCACATCCTTCAAATAAAAAATTGGAACATATCTACATAAGTGAATTTTTTATTTAAATATATCCAACATCACAATTAATTCCTCTTACAACCCCTTACCACCCCATACCTCATTTATCTCCACTTATCCCTAAATGAATTTTTAATTCATTTTACATTCCCCATATGAATCTTTAATTCATAAATATTCCATCTCACCCATACTCATTTAATTCCCCCTTTGTCCCAAAATGAATAAAAGATTTACTTTTATTCCTAGCCCTCCATTTCTCCAAGATCTAATCTAGGCCCTCCACATCACTTTTATCCTCTACCATTGAACTTCCAAACCAATCTCCACCCTTGGATCAAAATCCGTCCAAAATCTCTATAAATACTTCATCCTCCAACCCATTTTGGGATCCAAGTTTTATGTAATGTTACCATGCCCAAAAATCTCTTGAACTAGATTGTGAGTTGTCTTTAAGAGAGCATTTCACATTTGAATCATTATCTAGGGTATATCTTAGGAACTTTTGGGTGCAAGCTCCTTTCCCTTGATGAGTTTGGGTCCTTCTTGTTTGAAGTATAACTCCTTGTTTTATTATGCATTTAGTTTGTATTTTACCTTCAACTTGATTTTCCTAATCCACACCTTGATTCCATCACAAGATTAACCATAGTCAACACATAATCAAATCTTAGGTCAAGTCAAACCCTAAGTCAAGTGAAGGTTAGTTTGCAATCACCTATCTCTTTTCTCGGCTCATGAATGTGCCTTGGATAAAGAGTTGAGTGGGTGGGGGCAATCCTCGACGAGATAGAGGAAATCCACCCAAGACTGCAACAAGACCCATTAATAATCCAACAACAAGAAGCATTTAGACAACACTTAGTGCAAAAAGCATTCATCCAACAGTTTGAATGACAAAAAACAATCAACAAGAACAATAGCTTAATCACACAAAGGTGGAATATAAAAAACCCCAACATAAGAAGAATGACTAGTGACCCTTTGGGTCATACGGTAATCTTTACAACCATGATCATCGAACAACACATCTACATAAGTACACAACAACATAGCCCCCAAGATGTGCTGATTCCTCTCCACGAAGTCCAACTCTCCAACGAGCCAGACCACTCTTGTGTCTCACCTCCTCTCTACTAGCTACTTTCATGAGAGTGAGAGTGACGTGGTGGTTCACCCTATGGAAAGGAGGGAGGGGTCCACGTGCACGCCAAAATCTGACTCATTAGCCCTAGGCCACTGATGTCAAGATTTTGAGTGTATAGTCCTGAGGGACTCAATCCCACGCATCTATGAATATCTGAATCATGTGTAGATCCTTGCACATAAAAATTATCTGTATGATTACATATTAAAAATATGAAATCTAGATGCACATATGCAATTTATATATACATATCTAGTACTTTTTTAAATTTTATCTAAAATCCTTTACCTCACATCTAACTCCATCATGTATCTATTGCAAAGTGTCAGGTGCCACCACTCTGGTCTCTTGATGCAGGATTGAATTTAAAACTCAAGACACATGATCCATTTCATGTACATTGTAGATTAATTAAATTTTGTAATTTAAATATATAATAACAAATTGCACAATTGATTAAATGCAAAAATTAATATAAACCTCATCGTCAACAAATCATGTAGCACCATGGATGACCCTCCCAATCCCACTAAGGTTAGATGAATGAAGAGTCATCGCAACATCATCAAATAGAAGTTCACGGAATGATCTTACTTGAAGCATGGAAACTAACAGGATCATTCTACATAGGAATCTTCTATGAAGGTGTTGTAGAGTGACCTCCCAAAACAACCTGATCTCCCCTATGCCCTGTGTGGTTGTCTAATTGTGGGTAGCTCATTGATCAGTATTATGCCTAACATGTGTGGCTACAACATCAAGAGGTATCCCTACTCTACACTAATAAAATGATACACATCTAATATATCATATGTTAGGCATGTACTTAGTGTATGAAGCTCATCGTCTCTAGTAGTCTATATGCCACATCACATGGTGAAACTATGTCAGCATGGATGAAAGGATCATAAGTCATGGAAGTGGCATCAACATAAGGAATCTTGGTGTGAGGTTGCAAGATCTATCTACTAACATGGTTAGATGCCAAGTGCTCAACCTCACTAGCAATAGTACCTAGACTCTAATAAATGTGCTATCTGGATGCTGTAAATGAGGGCTCTATAGCTACTCCTAGGGTTAACCTTTTGGGATGTACAAAAAGGTTTTGACCAACTAATGTCCTCTTATCAAGAGGTGGTGGTAGATTAGGACATTTTAATTGAGGTTTCTCAGAAAACCTCCCTGTCCCTTGTCCAACATGTGTAGGGATAAATGTTTAATCAATAGATAAATGCAAATGACCATGTGCATATAATTGTTTACAAAAATATAATGGCAACTCATCATTATGAGGCCATGAATGATGTGCTACCAACCACTTAGGGTAAATAAGTGGACTGACAACTAGATCTGTGCACCTAGTGATAGGATATTCTCAAAGTCTATCCCATCCCATATAGTGTGGAAACATCGTATGAACCATATCTAATGATACAACCCTATTTATTTATAGTCATTTCACATCTCTAGTAACACTATTGGAGAGTGACATATAGAAATCCTTAATACTAATATCACCATATGGGTTATATGATCAAACGATATTGATCATATGTCTAAACTCATCTCTGATGGCCACCAACCTGTCTTTATTGGATAGGTTTGGTGTGTTATGAATCATTTGTTCCAAATGTTCCATAGCATTATTAAATTATCAATAGTGGATGCATAGAAACCACTCCTAGCAGTATGACTATGACTAGAATCAAGATTAGATTGATGAGAAGACTAATCAGCCATGATATGGAATATGTGTACACAAATATACATTTAAAAATAAAATTGTATAAATTTAATTTCTAAAATTAAAATTTAATTTAATTTAAAAAATTTAAAAGTTAAAAATGAAATACATTTAATCTAGACATTTAAATTAGCAAAACGTATTAAATAATGTACATAATCTATTTATCAAGTTATAAAATGTGTCCATGTACATGCGAAATCACTTGACATTAAATGTGGATACATAATTTAAAAACATATTCCATTTCCTAACATATATTTTGTATTAAAAAAATTCACAGTCTTTAAATCATTATCAATCATGCTTGGTCAAATACATATACATAAACAATTAATGTATCTACAAAAGATAATCATATTGGGCTAATCTTGATATTATAAAAGTCATCCTGTATGTTGACCTACAAAAGTGCACAAAGTCAAAACCTCGGGATTTGGAAGTTGACTCCTCTCTTGAAAGGAGATTGGGTGATCTCCCCAAGGTCTTAGTACTAGTGGGTCTTGGTAAAATGGGATGGCTCAGTTGTGAAATGTATGTTTATTGATGAGGGGCTTAGTATAATAGTGGAGATATAGTTGTTGTGTGATCAATCTCAGTATGATGGATTTGTAAATGGTCTTCATGGAGACAAAAGAGGTTTTATGTTTAACAAATTTAACTTCATTCCTCTATTTTATGAAGACAATCATAAAGAGGAACATGCCACCTAACACATTTTCATTGAATTTACAAACATGTTCCACATTTCATCATGAAATCAAAACAATGAAAGTACCTAATATAAAATATATTCTAATCATCTAAAAAAACACAAAAGATGAGAGAGGTAAAGAGGGAAATAGATGATAGGAACTAGAAGAGTGGAGAAGAGAGAGCATTTCTTTTTCATAACAACAATTAATATAAGAATGAGCATTCCATGTAAAACATTTTAAGACCAATTTTAAATCTTTTCCAGCATTAACTCAGCATGAGATTCAAATAGGGCTATCTTCTAAGGAAAATAAAATGAGAAATTGCATTCGAAATGATAAACCTACAATAACAACAACCATAAAATGATGAGCAAGCTGTCATTATGAAAACCATTTCAAATGTCCATTAAGTTTGAGTTTAATTATTGACATAGAATGATAAATTCAACATTATGTCTACAAATATCGACAAACATACAGAGACTAAAATAGAGACCTCCTACACCATATTGCATGTGCTAAGGGAAGTAGTTTTAGCTCCTTGCTATTGTAGCTCTCCTCATTTCTCAGCCCCTTCTCCATACCTCCAACCAAATAGAGAAAAAGAGAAACAAAACTTCTACCTCTGTTGTTTCTTAGGAGAAAATAAAAGTCTTCTTCTCTTTCCCATGCCCCTTCTAGTAGTCACCAGTGAAAGAGAAAAAAATAGAATTTAAACTCCAAAAAAAACTCCCTTCTATTGTCGGTACTCTTCCTCCTTTTTACTCTCCTTGGTTTGCATATTATTTAATGTTTCCTCATCTTCCACGCATTGAACTATACACTACTACGTCATCCATGGAAAATATGCATCCCCTATGTAGGTAGTTGACCCCTACAGTAAGGTAGATGACCTCTAGGGAGGTAGGCACCTGTTCTTCCCGCAAATCCATGCCTCATTAAAAAAGTTCCCTCTTTTATATATTCTAACACTCATTTTTAACTTTCTATACCTCCATTACAAGGCGTCTAGCTTTACATGACTTAGTTATTTTAATATGCAATTAAATTGGGGTATTTGCTCACTTAATAAAGACGCCTTCATTTCTTCTTTATTGTTGTTTAGAAATCTGCATTTTTCTTAAACATAGGCACCTATTTTTGTGAGTGACTACTAAGTTATTAGCTAGAGAAATAGGTGTGTACGCCTTCTTCATTGATTTCAATTTTTAACTATTTAATATATGTTTCAAATCTATTCCTCACACCTACACACCAAGCTTCTACATGATCATATTTTCAAATGCCTTCAAATGATGTTTGTATATTAAATATCATTACATCTCCTTTTCTTCCTCACACTTCTATTCATCCTTTTAAATTCTACTTCAATTCCTCTTCAATGTTCTTGCATCCGTTTCTTTAATTCTTCCATGAATTCCATCCACCATCCTCCTACACATGCATAAAGTTAAAAATTAGATTATGTATATTTTTTTAAATTCCAAAAACCAAATTGAAATTAAATAATTATTTGATAAAACCTAATTTATTGTGTTGTGGCAGATTAAGCTCATGATTCTTAGACCTCGACCCAGAGGAATTATCATTGCATGGGTGCCTACACCAAAAATTCAATAATTACGCCAAGAGGCATTTCTACAGTCACAGCACGGGTGGAGTTGAAGAGCGCAAAGATTCTTTAGATTCTGTGTAATTTTATAAGATTCTTATTAAAAAATAAGATATAAGATTCCATAATAATAATAAACTTTAAATCCTTTGTTCCAGAAACTACACGACAACCATTTAATGGAACTAAAAATGGATGGAATGCGCTGGCAAAGAAGGCATTATGATTTAAAATTATTGAATATTTTTTACTTTGAACGATTGAATATTTTTTTATATTTTATGCCAGATGTCTAATGTGCATATACCCAGTCATGATAATTAATTCAGGAAACGAAGTTCCACGTCTTAACATGATTATGGGTGATGTTTATAGAATTAATACCTATCTTTAAATTGAAATGGCAGTAACACCTCTATGCCTAATAATTATTTAGGCATCCCTATCCATGACCATTACAAATATTTCTCATCAGAGGAGTCGTAGGAGTTGTTTAGGCATCACTAGAACTAGCAGCAGGAGCTCTTGGTAGAATACAGGACAACTTCCAGGCCATAGGTATCTCATTCCATTCTTTTTTGGTCTTTCTTATTTACTACATAGTGGTTTCTTATTTTTATATTCTCTCCAAATAGGTGGGAGGCACCATTATATCTCTCTAATCAAATTTCCAAAGATTAAAGATGTTTTTTTGTACCAGATGAATTCTCAGTATCCAAAAATTTGGTTGGTTTTTCTTAAACTTCAAGAGTGAATAGGAGGTGATAAATTTGGTAAGAATTAATGAGGAATGATGATTTGGATTTCTTTATCTATCAGTAGAAATCTCAACTTTCCTATTAAATCTGATAAAAGAATAATATCAATTTCTGTATGATGAAATTTGAAGAGTAGTTTTTAAGTTTTGATTTGATTTACATGTGTATAGGGAAAAAAAAAACTAAAATAAACAATATTCTCTATTGTTTATTTTAATTTCTATGTAGAAATTAATATATTAATTTATATATGCTCTTTGGAAATTTTATAATATAAATATGCCGTCAATTGATAATTAGTTGGGCCCTATACAACTAATTATAAATTAATATATTTTCTCTAAATTTAAGTTAGGGTTTTAAATTTAATAAGGTAATGATAAATAAAAATATAATAAATAAACAAAAAACAAAGGTTTGGGGGCACTGCTACATGAGCAGCAAGGGATGCTTGCCATGCGCAGCACTGCCCCTCTTTTTTAAAAAAAGAGGCACTCCCCTCTTTTTAAAAAAAAAAAAATATTTAGAATGCAATGCAATCTTTTTTTAATGAATTTTTTTTAAAGTTAAAATAATAATATATATAAATTTAAAAAAAAACAACCCTCTTTGAATTCAATGATGCATGAACAATACATAAATAAAATAATAATAATAGTCCATATGTGTTTACACACAATTATCTGAACATTATCAATCTTTTTGTGACCCTATAATTCCATATGCTATTCATACAAACACTAAAACTCTGCAGCCATAGCTTCCTTACCTGCACAAAATCATGCCAAACCAATTACAAAGGAAATTAGAAAAAAACAATATAAAGTAGGGGAGAATGGGTATTTAAAGGGTTTGTTTAATTTAAAGATTGCATGAATGTAGGTTATTTAGTTTTAGTTTGTTTTAGAACTTTCCATTCCAAAACTTAGTATTTAATAAAAAAAAATATTTATTTAATTGGTATTATTAGATTAGAAGTTTTATTTTATTTTTTTGTGGAGTCTTTTTAAATTTTAATTTTATAAGTTAAAATTAAAAGACTCCATATTAGTTATTTGTTTATTTTGTTTATTGTTTATTTTAGTTATTTTATTAGAAAAAAATAACTAAAATAAACAATATGCTCTATTGTTTTATATTATAAAGATGTCATGAATTGATAATTAGTTGGGCCCTAGACAACTCATTAAAAATTAATATATTACAAATTAATATATTTTCTCTAAATTTAAGTTAGGGTTTTAAATTTAATAAGGTAATGATAAATAAAAATATAATAAATAAACAAAAAACAAAGGTTTTGGGGTAGGATGCCTGCCATGAGCAGCCCCTCCTTTTAAAATATATATATATATAGAATGCAATGCAATTTTTTTTAATGATTTTTTAAAAAAGTTAAAATAATAATATAAATAAATTAAAAAAAAAACAACCCTCTTTGAATTCAATGTTGCATGAACAGTACATAAATAAATAAATATATAAATAAAAATAAAAATAATAATCCATATGTGTTTATACACAATTATCTGAACATTATCAATCTTTCTTGACCCTGTAGTTCCATATGTTGTTCATGCAAACATTAAACCATTGCAGCCATAGCTTCGTTACCTGCACAAAAGCATGCCAAACCAATTATAGAGGAAATTAGAAAAAAACAATATAAAGTAGGAGAGAATTGGTATTTAAAGGGTTTGTTTAATTTAAAGATTGCATGAATGTAGGTTATTTAGTTTTAGTTTGTTTTAGAACTTTCGATTCCAAAACTTAGTCTTTAATAAAAAAATATTTATTTAATTGGTATTATTAGATTAGAATATTTCATTGGTATTATTAGAATATTTCTTACCCATGAAGTTTTTTTTTTTTTGGAGTCTTTTTAAATTTTAAATTTATAAGCAAAGAGGAAGGCTTATAGATTATTTAAATGTTTATTTAGAATGAATTAATTTTTCCCATTGTCATAGTATAAAATAATAATTTTCTCTTTTCATAATATTAATTAAATTTTTTTTTAGGTTGGAATGAAGGAAAAATTAGATGAACATAGCTAAATATTATCTACCCTTTTTTAATTAAGTTTATTATGGCTATTAGGTTCTTTAGTATTTTAACAAGTAAAAATAATTGATAAGCTTAGGGTGTGGTAACCATGATTAAATTAATTTAAGAGTAATATTAACCTAATTTGGTTTTCTATAATGCATATGTATTCCTTAAATATACATGTTGATCATTATAGACTTAATTTGTTTTAGTGTTAATTAATTTCATATAAGGTAATCTTATAGTTATGTATTTATAGACATTAAACATATAAGGTACACTTTTTTTTATAAAAATTATAATTTGTTTTGAATTTTATTTAGAATAATAAAGTTGTTATTAATTTTTTTCACACAAAAAGTCTAAACATTTTTTTTCCAAAACTAAAACAATTACAGCATTCAGTAAGTTTTAAACTCTTGAATTTTAGACTTCCATTCTTCACTTCTACACAAAATAAACCATAGGAATTAGAATTATGAGTTGAGAAAATTAAAACAAGGTAGTGTAAAACTAGAGTTTTTATATGTTTTTTATATCATTTTGGTAAGTTTTAATATTTACTAAAATTAGAGCTCCACATCTCCCTATTTTATCTCACTTAAAATTATATTAATGTGGAGTATTTAAATTAGAATTTTAGGGAAAATGTTTAAAATAGAAACTTGTTTTATAATTGTGAATTTAAAATTAAATTAATGGTCAAATGGTTTATAACATCACTTAGTTAAATTAAAAACTAATAATGATAGGTAAAACATATATGGTGTATATAATATATATCAAATTAAATATGATTATTAGTAGAGGTTTTGTATAGTATAAGTTTTAAGCTATATTTTAAACAACTATAGGTTATGTTGTTAGTAGGATACTTTATTTTATTTTATTAAGTAACCATATCCTTACAAATAGGAAAAAAAATACTTTATTCATTTTTATTAAATAAATTAGGAAAAGCAATCAGTTTTATATAAAAATTACTTTATTCATTTTATTAAGCAACCATATCCCTACAGCTAATTATACAAAACAAATTCCTTAATTGGTGGGTGTGCATGTGTCATATAATTTAAATTTAGTATTTATATTTTAATTTAAATGTAAATGTAATTATTTAAAAAGAAATAAAAATAAAATAAAATTGAAGAAGTATGTAAAAAAACAACAAATGAAAATAATAGAAAACCAATAGGATTTATATGCTATTTTAGGGTTATTAAAAAAATTACTTTCACATATTACAATTATTTAAATTAGAATGCATATATTACATTATTTAAAATTTAATTTAATTTTTATTTAAATCCTTATAAAATACCTAATTCATTTCTTAGTTTCATGGGTCATTTTAGTAAGGTAAAATTAAATAGATTTATTTGTTATAGGTTTGCATTATATTGTAAATTTAAATACAAGGATTTAAAATTAACAAGTACTAATAAAAAGAAGCTACTTCAAAAATTATTGGCTATGTATTTTTTATAAGGGTTATTAATATTTAAAGGTACAAATTAAGGTGCAAATATTTTATATGATGTGTTGATAATTTGTTTAGAGTTTATAATTTTATTTTTAGGTTAACGTAGATATAATTTCTAATTTTATGATATGATTTTTGTAGTGCTTATTGATGGCAGAAAGGATAGAGAAGAGGTCCATTGTGGAGGAAAAGGAGGTCATGATTGAAAAATCTGTAGAAAAAATAAATAAAAAGAATAAGCAAATCTTTAAGATCTACTTGTTTAAAACTCTGAAGCAAGTGCACTCAGATATCAATATTTCAAGCAAAGCTATGGTAATTATGGACAAGTTTATCAACGAGATCTTTGAAAAAATTGCAACAGAGGTAGCCAAATTTGCTCACTATAACAAAAAGAATATCATCAACATTAGAGAGATTCAGATAGCTGTGAGGGTTTGTCTTCCTCAAGACCTTGCAAATCGTGTAGTTGCTCACTCTTCCAAGATTGTTGCTGAGTTCATGAAGGCTTGATGTTTTTGTCTCTATTTTGAATTAGGTTTTAGTTTGTGTGAAGGGTTATTATCCTTAACTTTTGTATTTGGCGTACTTTACATAAATAATTTATGAAGGAATTTTTGGTTTTAGATTATTAAATTTTGATATTAAAATTTCATATTAATCTTTCAAATTATGTCTTACTTTTTAAAAATAAAACTATAATTTTATATATTTCCATTTCTAAATTAAATTATATGTAGGCTTAATACATAATTGTTTAATTTTTAAATAATAATGTATATTAATTTTTAAACTAGAATATGAGAAAGTCCTTTAAAGGGCAAATATAGATCATACTACATATAAAAGTTTGCCAATATAAACTAATCATATAATTATAATATTTATTTTAAAGGGCAAGTAGACATAATTAGGATGGGTTAAAGTTAGAATTAGGGTTATGATTTGAATTAAGGTTGGGGTTAGGGTTAGGGTTAAAATGATAAAGATAGAGTTAAGGTTAGGGTTAGGGATAAAATTAGAGTTATTATAATCATTTTGAGCAAGATGTTTCATGCAACCAAAATCTAGCCTGCTCGTAAACAACCAAGCTCTAAGGATAAAAATGGGTTAAAGTTAGAATTAGGGTTTCTAGACTTAGATTTAGGGTTATGATTTGAATTAAGGTTGGGGTTAGGGTTAGGGATAAAATGATAAAGATAGAGTTACAATTAGGGTTAGGGATAGGGATATAATTATGACCAGGTTCAAAATTAGGGTTATGGATATAATTTTAGAGTAGGGGTTAGAGTTACAGTTCAAATTTAGGATAGAATTAGGTTATCGTCAGGGTTACAATTAGAGTTATGTTAGTATTATTGTTAGGATTAAGGTTAGGCTTATGGTTACAATTGTAATTATGATTTAAATTACTCTGTGGATTAGGGTTGGAATTAGGGTTAGGGGTAGTATTACAGTTAGGAAAATAATTAGGGTTGGAAATTATGATTAAAATTAGGATGGGTTAAAGTTAGAATTAGGGTTTCTAGAGTTAGAATTAGGGTTAGGTTTAGGGATAAAATTAGAGTTATTATAATCATAATTTTATATCATAATAATTTTTATAATCATATTATATTATATAATCATAATAATTTTTATAATTATATAATATAGTTGTAATTAGGCTTGCAACTACGGATGCTACTAGCATACCTATATTTAAAAAAATATATCTAAAGTACGCCGAGAGATATCCTTCTCGAGGCGCCTAATGTTAGGATTGGTGATTAAAAAAATAGGTGCCTCGAGAAGGATATCTCTCAGTGTACTTTAGATATATTTTTTAAATATAGGTATGCTAGTGGCTAATGCAATTTCAAATTTCAGTAGACAGCTCATAAACCATTGTCGAGCTTAAATTTATACTTTTTATCAAACAATTTGTATTGACCTAGAGATAGGCCAAGGATGGGTCACAAAATACATCAAACCTTAGAAACACATGATAAGCATTGAGGGAGCGAAATAGCAATGCAAGAAGAGACAGTGTGTTATGAAGATGGGTGCATATGACCTATAAATCTTGTAAAGGAATAGTGGCAATTCACAAGTCAAAAGCACGTCTCGGATCAGTTATTGGCATGACTTGCAAATAGACATCACAATCGATTAGGATATCCACATTAAATCACAAATCTCAAGGAGGACCGTGCACAATGTGTACCAATAATGGATATAGAGTAGGACAAAAACATAGCACAGAGAGATTGAGGCAAAATAAACCATGCAACAAACCACACACTATAGAGAGATGAAGCGATCTAAACACATGACACACGAAATGCAGACACGAAAGAGAAACATGCGACAAGTAATGGAGATGAAGCAAAACAAATAAAAAAGCCCTTGGTTCCATGATTTTTCATGAAATTAGGGGGACATTGCACAAGCGGCAACACTATACATATTGACAACATTGATCAAAGCATATTGATGAACTAACACACCAAACATCATCCACAACAAGTAATAACAAAATAAAATATATACAAATTCATTTAACTATTTGTTACATTCTATTGTAGAAAAATATTATTGTATTTAAAATTTCACACTATCAAATATACATATTACTTACATTGGGCCAATAAGAGTTGTCATTTTCCACATAATTAGTTTCTAACTATTTAAAATATTTAAAATATTTTCAAAATTTGTAATATTACAAGTACAACACTCTCCAATTTGATAACATTTCCTAGATTGTGTAAAAGTAAAGAAAGATTGTGTGTAAAATGCATGCCCTTTGACTTTGTAATAAATGAAAAATTATTAATTGTTAAATGACTTAGGAAGAGAAATTTAGAGCTATCCAGTGGATATGTGGGATGGGGTGTAATTAAATTAACACTTCACAAGATTTTAATCACATTATTTGAATGGATCCTTGAAGCTTAAAGTGACCTTCCTACAGATGTAGACATCCTACCCCGAAGGTGAATAGGGAGGGAAGATGGTCCCCTCCGCATCAGGGTACTCTAAAAATCAACAAGGATGGCTCTTCTCACGGCAACCCTGGTCATGATGGCATTGGTGGTGTTGGTCGGGATAGCTCTGGAGATGTTCAATTTATCTTCTCTATTTATAAGGGTCTTCATACTAATAATCTTATGGAGGCTCAGGTTATTTTAACGGCTGTGGAGCGTGGAAGTCAATTGGGGTGGCGAAGGATCATATGTGAGTCTGATTCCCAGGTAGTGGTGACCTTGTTGAATAGGAGGCATTCAGATAATGTCAGTTGGCATTTGGCTTTGATTGTGGGTCAGATTCTTAACCTCTGTGAATTGTTGGAGTATGTTACTTTTACTCATATTCCTAGAGAATGGAATAGTGTTGCTGATTGTTTGGCTAAATGGGCTTATGAACATATTCATGATTGGAATTTGATGGACTGAGGTCGTTTACCCCTGGATCTATCTCAACATCTGGCTCACGTAGTGGAGCTAGATAGGGCTTTGTAATTTGCTTGCTTTATACTTCTTCTCATTCTAATAAATTTTCTCCCCTCTTTGGTTAAAGTGAACTTCCTACAAGCATTTTATTTAAGAGAAGGAAAATAATAAGTGTTGAAAACTTGATAATTCACATTTTCTTTTACATCACCACCCTTTGAAAAATTGTTTGACTTTGAAAACATAGAAGGGTAGGTCCAAACATTTTGACTTGATGACTCATATTTAAAGGCATTACATGCACGCAACTTAGATTCTACATTTTTAACATGCACACACAAATACATCAAAGAAGCAAACCTATTCAAATGCACATTGTCAAGTGAACTAGTTTAATTAACCTCTTAGTAAGATTCTTTTGCACTTTCCAGAGTCATGTAAAGGAGTAATTAACTTCTAGAGCAAAAAGATTGAAATTGAATTTTACATGATCACTAATGTGTACACTAGATCATTGGGCCCACTAAAATAAATTGGTAATTGTTAAGTTTTAAGTCTCATATTTTCTTTGAATTGCTTGTAAAATGCATGCCCTTTGACTTTGTAATAAATGAAAAATTCTTAATTTTTAAATGACTTAGGAAGAGAAATTTAGAGGTATCCAATGGATATATGGGACGGGGTGTAATTAAATTAGCACTCAACAAGATTTTAATCACATTATTCATGGATCCTTGAAGCTTAAAGTGAACTTCCTGTTGTCACAAAGGATTGTGCCCTAAATTCGAAGCCTTTACATGCTTGGAAATCCCATGCAACATGGGAACATTCTTAGACTATGGGTTTATTTGTTTTGAGAATGAACCTTTAGAAGAGCCAGCTCCCTTTAAATGACCAGGTTTAGATCTATATCTTGATGAAGAAAAGAGATAGAAGGATACTATATAAACTAAAAATGAATCAAAAATCTATCCTAAAGTGGGTGATGCACCAATATTTTAACTTAAATCTATAATATGATGCACAAACACTTTCCAATTCATGTGTTCTTACAATCCAAACTGATTAGATTCACTACATAAGTAATTCACAGAAAAGCATGAGAAATCTTGCACAAGCTATGACCTATAATAAACTAAATTTTGTATACTTGCTTTCGATAAATGAGACAAAGAATTTAGAGGTTTTTGAAGCAAAATATAGAAAATTCCTATCAAATCACTCACAAAATAAAAAAGACACCTGAATTTTGATAGAAGAACTCCTAATTGTATTAGAAAATGGAAGGAACCTTTGCAAAATAATAATGAAATGCTAGAAAATAAACTGCTACTACTACATAAACTATAAAAATGGCTGAGTTACAAGCCAATCTCTCTCTACAATGTGCAAAGGCAAGGAAAAAGCAAGAACTAGAGAAAAAAGCATGAGCTTTTTCCCTATAATATAAAATCTCTCTCCAAAAGTGGATGGGAAGTCAACTCCAGTTCAACTGGACTCCAAAATATGCATGAATGAGTCTAGAATAGTAACTCCAAGTTACTGGGTGAGCACAAGTAAAAAGCCTAAAATTTAGCCACCAAAACTCTTCCAAGATGAGCAAAAGTAGCTCAGAACTCCAAGTCTCAAGGTCCTTGACAAAAAACTATCAAAATTAGCTCATTTTGACTCAAAGTCAAAATAGAACTCAAAATATCTCTCCCTGCATGAGCCTATACTTCAGTTCCACTCCTATTTTTGCATGCCTAAAGGGCAAAAAGAACCTAACTTAACAAATATTAAAGGAAAATACATGAATATGCCTTAATAAGTGCTATCTAATGCTTATATCTCCCTCTAGGCCATTTTTTAACAATTATTAAGGCAATTATTATGATTATTGCACTTAATAGGCGTTAAGTTACATTGTTTTCGGCATTTATTTATGCAAAAATAAAATAGACTTTACATTACAACAACAACCCCTTAAGGCAAAAAATAAATACACTTCTATCTCCTTCATGCAAAAATAAAAAACCTTTTGTTGGCCCTTGGTTTATCAAAAGTATCCACCCTACTCAAAAATGTCTAAGTCAAATGATAAAACTAGAACTCCTCATTACCCTTTCATTATTAAGAAAACCCTAATAATGATTCACTTTTGGTTTAAGGTTTCAAAAAAAATAAAAATCATAAACAACATCATACTCCTTATGATTCCTCAAATTCCATGAGCCTCTTATGATGTTCTCCTAAGCATTCACACTTCAAATAGTGTTGACCACATGCATAATACTTGGATTAAATGATTTTATCCTTTCAAAAGTCAAAAAGACTTGATGCAATCCCATGGGCTAGGGAAAAAAGGAAAATAACCCTAAAACTTCATTTCACTTTCATCATTTCATATCATTTGCCTCCCTACATTTCCATGGGGTTCTGGAGAGCTATTGTTTCTAGAGGGTTTGATGAGGTTTGAAGGATGGCTACCTGCTATCATACTACTAAGTGATCCTCCTTTCATGATCTTCTTTTGTTGTCTGGTATACATAGTGTGAAGATTCTATAAAAAAATTGGGTGTTTCTTGTTGTGCATTGTCTATAGTTGCCATGGGGCTTCTAAAAGTTTGAAGGATCTCTAAATGGATACTCCTACTTTCTACACTATACCATTGCTTGCTAGTAAGCAAGAAAAATCCTCCTCATATTGTATTGATAAAAGGAAAAAGCAAAGAAAAAACATTCTTTACTTGCTAGCTTTGGAGAGAAACTGCAATGAAGAAACATTCTTTACTTGCTGTCTATATTCTATTCTTCACATCCTTTGTTGTCTATATTCTATTCTTCTCATGCTCTAGTCTTGTGAAAGAAAGGATTTTCCTGCTCTACATTGCTAACCAAAATAATGAGAAATGAGTCTTTCTTTCTCTTATACTGTTGTTGGTTCAAGAATGTTGTGACTGTATGTGAAAAAAGACTTTGAATCTTTATCTTATTGTGACCTTTTCACTGTTGGGACCCATGACTTATTATGCATTTGACTAATCCATCAACATTTTTGAAGTTGTTGACCACAACTAAGAATTTATTCCCTCAATAATCATAATAAAAGTTGTAAAAGACTTAAATGGCTAGTCTTTGCAATCTCTGGCTTTGATTAGAAAACTAGGGCATTTGTGTGTGAAATAGGTGTTACAAACCTTAAGTTACTCATAGTCATTTGCTTCACTATTTTTATTATAGTTGAGTGTGCTATCATGGTCCTTAGGACTGTATCTTTTGATTACCCATTGTTTGTAGTAGACACTCCAAAGATCTCTGAAATGTTTGACAGACCTTTGACAGTTAGGTCTAAATGTATCCCTCTGCCTTTGACAATGACCCCGACTATTCCACATGGTTTCACGCTTTTGTCCTAATTGTAGAGGACTATTTTCTTGGCTGAGACACAAGCATTCATATGAATATTTTCTAGCTTTCCTTATTGCGTATTAATTTCTCTTCTAGATTATCAGTCAACTTCTTATTGAGATAAACATTCACTCAAATGTCATGGGCTTTATTAGCTTTATTTGAATCTCTATTTTCTACTGTGCTAGTTTAACAACCTCTTCAACAAGCTCAGAAGCTGACACAGTATCATGCTCATCTAACATATCTAACCCTATGCCATCTTGAGATGCTTCATTTGGAACCACCTCTACTTATCTTTATATAACAGTCTTTCATGACTATGTTGTACTAATGAAGCTTCCTTGATATTAAGAATTGCTGCTTTAGTGTAAACATCAAAGATATGGAAGAATCTTATCCTTCTGCCATCTGAGGACTACTCTTTTTGCTTATTGGCGGTGTCAGTGTTCTCTAATAGAACTCAAAATGATGTATATAAATGCATACTCTTCTAGACTTGTTGTACTCCTAACACCATAATAGATTATTAGATGCGTTGATGACTGATCTTTGATAGGACATGAATGTTCATTGTTTACCTTTAAAAGTGTTTGTAAATCACTATGTGGTAGTCATGTTTTGATTATATCTATGACTTGCACTCCTTTTGTTGGTTGTCTTTGCCATTCCATCTGCCCTTTTTTGCAATCATTAAAACACTATTCCTTCACTTATTACACATTGACTGCTCTTTTCAAAATGATGAGCAATATTCTCCATGTTGGCCTAGACATTTGCATAACACATTCACTATGAATGACTATTCCTACCATTGTAGGTAATTGTCATTTCGTTGCTACCAAAAGTTTAAACTGTTCCTTTTTCTTTGTTTGTATTTTTTATAGATGTTGTTCCTCATAGACCCTGCTGGTCTTTCCACATTGTAATAGGGATTAGCTTTTATTGTAGGGACTTCTATGGCTTCATAGGATGACTAATTGATCTATTTGTGGACTAGTGTCCCTTCCTCTCATGTACTTGTCTGTTGCACTTTAGCTTGTTCATGATGACTGTTGCAATTGTCCTAATCAAATGCAACTAATGCTCCTTAGAGATTGTGAACACTGCTACAAATTTGGACTGCCTTCTTGGATTTGCTTGCTAACTTTCATTACTTCTGTGTTGTCCCCTTTTGCTCTTGAACAATCCTCTGCTCCACTTGATAGGGTATTAGAAGTTTGGTTGATCCTATTATGACTGATTTGATCCTTGACATGACTGACTTCTTCTTGTTATTCATGGAGCTTCACTAATTTTACTGATGACTGATGTTACTCTTTGTCATAGATGTCTAAATGGCTGCTCATGTTGGATTACATGTTGACTATTTTGAAAAGCCTAATTAGGCTTGATAGATCTCTATGTTATGATGTATGACTTTGTCATGAAATTCTATACCTTTAGTACTTATGAAAAGCATATCTTCTTGTAGACTATGTAGTGGGTTTTCACCCCAAATGGCATATAACTTCTGTAAGTGTTGTTGAACAATAGAGGCCATTGTTGCAGCAACTACAATTTCTTGTGTACCTCCTATGATGTTGTACTTAGTCATTTTCCCTATTGTGACTGTCTTGTTGCCTCTTGATGTCATTGTTGTGTTGGCTACCCAGAGATGACTGTACTGTATTGTCCAACATGACTGTACTATTTTGTTCTACATGACTATCACAGCCTTCTCTCATGTCTTGTATGCATATATCTATACCTTGAATGACTTCATGTGCCTCTTTTAGGACTATACTTTGGCATTTGATTGTTCTTTATAGTCCTAATTTCTCTTTATAACTTTTGGCATGTAACTTAGCTACTTTATGACTATTATAAGCATCTTCTGATTGATGTAACAAATGGCATAGATTAATGGTATTCAGGTACCTATATCTACACAGTGAACAAACATGTTAGATAAAAACATAGAGGCTGAAGCCTCTCTCTTGATTGTTTGATCCAATATTCTTCCTCCTGTTTTGTTCCTCTACATTTGATGTTCAGTTTATCTATTCTACTTTGTTGATCAGATATAGAATAAAAAGTACATTTTGAATTATTATATATAGAGGCAGAGAGACCATGAGCTCTAACATCATTTTTGTCTCCCTCTTGTAGGTCTTCTCTTGGAACTGTCACTAGGACAACTGGAGATGCTGATGCAAACAACAGGATTCATCATTCACTCAGGTAATGACGGGTCCCATCCTACTTTTATATGTATCCATTTCTTGCAATATACTTGTTATTGTGTATCTTATCACCCGTAGTTACTCCAACGGCTTGTGTGGGATCATATAAACACTTCTCTTTGAATATAATAGTTATTTCATCTCATGCAATGGCTCATGTATAATTTCACTTTGTAAATCAATTTCATAGCACAAACTAAACATTATTACATGAAATATGTGTTTATAATCATGATAAATTTGACAAAGTTATAAGTACCTTTCTGAAATTGTACCCAACTAGAATGAATGGACTGCAATGAACACATCTAAAACATGATCTACAAAGAACTAGTTAAGCTTCAAGTTCACCTGTCATCCTTTACATACCTCATGCCTGCGAGGGCACTCTTCATTTTATCTGGATCATGTAACAACTCTATTTGCACTATTACATAAGCTTGGTAGCATGATCATTAAATAGTTCTCCATCAAGATAGTAGATATTGACTGGATGGCTCATGAACTTAAACCTTCTCTTACCCCTTCCTTTTGACCTATCTGCTTCTCCAAAGTAGCAAGAACAATTATTGTTACAACATAACCATATTGGATGCAGAGCAAAATTTGGTAATATTTTTGGTGACCTCTACACCAGTTTTACTTGCTAAAACTTCTAGGTCAGTTGTCGAGTGAATCCATTGGGCAATAGAGTCCCTTTAGCCTTTACAACTTGGAAAATCTCTTGAAAACGTAGCTACTAGAAATCGAACAGCAGCAAAAACAAAACTAAAGAAAAACAAAGCTAGCTTCAAACAGGACCAGCCAATTGTGCATCAACACTTCTTGAAAAGATGAAAATTAAATAAAACTATTGTGCAACTAGCACTTACTTAACTAAAAAACTACTCTACGATGATATAATTGTGACTTTTTTGCTTCTCAAAAATAGTTTTTGAGGTGAAACTCATTAATTGAGATGGGTAATACCTCTCCTTCCATAGTGGCCAACTGAAAAGCATTGTGTTGTTTACATTCAACGATCATGAATGGGCATATCCACATAGCATCAAATTTGTTGTTCTTACTATTAGTGCCTGCATAAACAAACGGGTTTCAAGCATTTGAATACGCAGGTACCTTGCCAAAAATCCAAAAAATTCTAAGTCTTTGGGCCTTTGCAGTTGAAAAGTGCATAAAATTATGTTGTATGCATGTCACTTTGTATATACAAGGCTGTTTGTATATAAATGTAGGTCGAATGTGCATTGGTAGGTCAGAGATCTCAATCGGCTTTCAAAAATGGTGAAAAATCAGTTATATGCATTTCGCAATCCATATCAGGCTTGAAAAAGGTGCATATACATTGAGGAATCTATCGTAGATCCCAAGAATATTCCCTACTTGTATATCAGGTTTGCATGTATATTTGTGTTGTATGTCTAAACATACAACGGGTAGATACAATGACAACATGCATTCACTACAGTGAGAGGTATATCGGCGGCAATGTACAAGAAGAAATATACATTGGCAACATGCAAAAGAAAATGTGCAAGGAGCTGATATACAAGTGGTGGAGCCCGTGGATATGCAAGGAAGAGTGTACATCGGGTAATGTACAAGGATGAATGTATCTTCGATATACAAGTCAACATGCAAGTGTCAAGATACAAAGGATACATACAAGGGCAATTGTATGTTATAAAATACAAAGCCGATTGTACATCAAAAATAAGAAAGAGGCACATACAAAGAAAAGGTTACATTCAAAGTAGGAACCAAGGTGTGGGGTCCACCAGTTGCATTCAAAGGTGATTGTATGTTAGTGCATACAACTAAATATGCAAGGCCAGGACCCAATGGATATTGCATTCTGGTTAACAAAAGGTACAGGTTTAGATTGTATATTTTATTTTGTATATCCACATTGTATGTTTGTCATGTACAAGTGTGCATATACAAGGCCCAGACATGAAGGGGGAATGTAATATAGCTCATAAGGTGTTGAACTCTGTAGCTTGCATGTATGTATGCATTGTATATCACAAATATACAATGAAATGTACAAAGGTTCAGAAACAAAGGCCGGATTTCAAAGTTGTTCTTATATGCTTCATGGAGGTCTGGAATCCACGGATTGCATTTTTATTGTGTTTGTATGTGCAACATACAAGCTGAAATACAAAGGAAAGACATACAACCTAGATGCGAAGGAGCAATCAAATGCAGCAAATGAAATTTGAGGTCCGTAGGATGTATAAAGTGTGTTATATATGCTGATGTGAAAAGGGAGATACATACAAGGCCCGGACCTGAATGCAGGTTCAACTTTGTTTCATAATGTCCTGGGGTCCGCCTTGTATGCGAGTGATTGTATGTATATACAATCTCATTTTCAACTGCATATACAAGACTTTCGAAGGCAAAATTAGAAAGGGAAAAATTAGTGATGGAAGCCCAGGGTGCCTACGTGGCACATTCTTATTGATTGGTGATATTTTCAATGTGTTTTGTCACCATTGATTTTGGTGATAGGAAGGAGATCAACGGTTCTATTTCAAAGTTTTCAGCGATGGTTTTCTTTATATCTACGGCCGCATTTCAGGTGGGAATACTTCTTATGCATTTGCTTTTGTATTTCAAGAGGAGCTGTGGGTAGCTGGGCCATTAATGGTGAAATCACAGAGGTATGGGTTGATGATTGACAGCAGCCTACCAAATTTGTAAGGAAAATGTTCAAACAGCTGCACATGTCCTGAGTTCACCTACTCATTCCTCTTTGTCTCCATACTACATTGATTGATTTGGGCGCCATTCTTGGTGCATTGTATTTTGGCAAGAATTTGGAAAATACCTTGTAATTATTGCTGAGTACACAATCTTGCTATAAAAGGCAAACTGTGTTACTCATTGGTGGTTGTTGAAAACTAGACAAATTTTGGTGCTGTGATAAGATATAACTTTGTTAGTGGCTCTGTTTTGGGTATCTTGTGAGTTTATGAATCATATGTTATATGTTTTATGCATAAATTTACTAGTTTCATGTTATTTTATATGAGTAATGCTTCATTCCATGTATTCTGTTATTTGTCTCCAAATTGAATGTTTTCTTCTTCTGAATCTAAACAGCTAAGGGGTGTTTAAGATTCTAGGACATGGGTTCGCTATGTTGAATGCTTAGTCTTCTACTTCTGCTCAAGGAGTGGATTAAATGTTTTGGGTTAAGTGTTAGGAAGAACATATTGCAGTGAGGATGTTTGTAAGCATAGATAACTGAATACTTAGTTTTGGAAAGTATCTGTAAGGCAGACACTAAAAATTCCCTTGAAATCCAGTCATTGATATATGTTTATGGTAACCATTCACATGTGTATTTCTATTGACTCCGAGCCCTAAGAGAGGCACCGACCCAGTCTTGTATTGAGGTTGCAACCAAGGTCCTAGTTTTGCATCCAAATATAAAACATAAATTAATACTTCAAAATACAAACCTTTAGGACATTTAGAAGTAGTTTTAGGACCAAAATCCTCTGATTCACAACTAAATATGAGCCCAAAGTTAGCCCATTTACACGTATTTCACATTTTTGGTCTACATAAGAGAGGATTTATCTACTTTGTATCAACATCCAAGTAAATTCACTGGCATATGTTATAGATGTTGAATAGGGAATACCCCCCTTGGTTCTGCAAATCCTAAAGAAGAAGAGGAGATATTTATAGAGTCTATCTCTTGTACTGTTGGCCCCTGGCACAAAAATCTTGTTGATCATTGATGGCTACCTTGTAGGGATAACCGGGAAACATCCAGTTAGATTGAGCACTAACACTTACCTGGCCTTCTCTTTAACTCATCCCACTTAAGAAAAATGTCTTCTTTGAAAACTCTAAAATTTTCCCTCCTGTCAAATGTTCTTTTCATTTGTGTCTAGTACATCTCCAATTGTTTTGTTGAATGCTTCCTTATTTCTTCCAAATCTATTAGCTCAACCGACCGTACCTCCATAGGACCATCCTCCATGAACTCAAGCTCCTTCATGAGACTTAGGGTTGGTAGCTTAGTTGAGATAGGTAGCTTGGCCTCTTTACCATAAACAAGTACAAAGAGAGATTGACCTACTGACCTTTTAGGAGTCACTCTATCACCCCATAAGGTTGATTTTAACTTTGAATGCTAGGTTCTTTGGTTATCTTCTATTGTCTATTTAATAATCTTGATAAGGTTTTTATTAGTCGATTCAACCTACCCATTCCCCTGAGGGTAGTAATTTGATAAACACCATGTTTGATGGCTCAGTCAGTTATTTTTAGGCCAACAAAAGATAATGCATTATCTACAATGATTGTATCTGGTACACCAAACCTGGCTACTAAGTCTTCATAGAAGTTCAAAATAACACTCTCATTAGCTTCTTTCAAAGCTACTACCTCTGTCCACTTAGTAAAATAAAATATGGTTGTTAGTATCCACTTATGACTAGAACTTGAAGGTGGATTAATTGCACCAATGAAGTCAAGGCCCCAATTGGTGAAGGGTTGATCCATTGTGATGGGTTGTAGTAGCATGACTTGTAATTTCTGTTTGCTTGAAAATACAACACATTTCACACACTTCCTTACCCAAGTATGTACATTCTTAAAAGAGATGGCTAGTAATATCCATCCTTCATGATCTTTAAGGCTGTTGTGTAGGCTGCGAAGTGACCACCATCTGGTCCATCATGAAACTAATGTAATACTTTATCAATATGATCTGTTTCAATGCATCTTAAGAGCACTCCATTGTAGTCTTTTTTGAACAAAATATTATTGACAATAACATAAGGAATGGCTTGCAGCCTGTAATAGCTTCTTTCTGTTGCACGTAGCCCTACTGAGCACTCTCTAGTTTTCAAATAATACATCATATCTCATGTCTAGCTAATGTTGTTGTCTAGGACAACAGGTACAACAATAGTATTAGCCATTAGAACTACTTCTTTTGGCAGTTTTACATCATTTTCACTATTTTAGCTAGCTATTCACATAGTCCTTTACCTTGAATAAGCTTGGTAGCCTTGATGTCAACATCATACTCCATCACTCTAGTCATCCAACCAGCTCTTTTATCTACCAAGTCTTTACTCAACCAAAATTCTTTTGCACTTGGATGGGCCACCATCAGTCGGATTTTATTGTTTGACAACATGTGCCTAAATTTTTTAAGACTTCTTATTACATCTAGTACATGTTGTTCAACAAATGTGTACCTTTGCTCATAGCCTTCTAATACTTGGTCAAAAAAGGCTATTGGTTGCTCCTTGCCTTCCTTGTTCTGTTGAATCAACATAGCAGAGATAGTGTTAACTCCTCCATAGGCTTACAAAATGATTTTTTTTGAGAAGTCTGGGTTTATTAATGTTGGAGCCATTGCTATAGCTACTTTGATGTCTTCAAAGCTATTCTTTCCTTCTTTAGTCTAGCTAAAACCAGTGTTCTTTTTCAACATGGTTGTTAGAGGCTTTAATAAACTTGCAATATTTAGAATAAATTGTCTAACAAAATTGATTCTACCCAAGAAACTTTGCAGTCCCTTTTTATGGGCTGGTAAGGGTAAGGCTGCAATAACACTTACTCTTTCTAGATCAATTGTTATCCCATGCTTCGAAACAATATGACCCTATAACTTACACTCATGAACAACAAATATGCACTTTTGGGGGTTGAGGGAGACTCCATATTCTCTGTATCTTTCAAATACATGTCTAAGATGGGAAAAATGATCTTTGACATCCTTAGAAAAAATAGTAATTGTTACCAACTTTTCACCTACAACTCAAATTGGCAGAGCTAAAGTATTTGTTTCATTATAAGATGAAAAGTTCTTAGCATTTTATGCTATGATAGTTTGCATAGTTTGGAGTGCTTGAAAAGAAGAGGGTTACATTTTATCATTAGAAAGAAAATTAGTTTATCATTCATTGCTTTACAGAAGATTCATCATGGATAAGAGTTATTTCATTTCATTACAATAATCATTCAATTTTACAAATGAGATACAACAACTGAATAAGCATTGCATTAAAAGGAAGCAAGAGAGATCAAATGTTCCACAAAGGCCATGGGAATAGAAAAACTAGTACAAACATAGGAAATACACTATGCATCTAAAGATAAGAAAGGAAAGGGGCATATCTATCATTGTCTATTTAAGATCTTGGTTTGATCTTCATTGTAGCTGGCTCCTCCTCGCTCCTGATCTTTAAATGAACCTATATCATGATAAAAGGATTGTTAGAGCTCCAGATATGGTTTCCTATGTGCCTATCAACAAAAAAAAATATATTCCCTATGGTGTAATATATTAGATATCAAATCATCCATATGCAAGAGAGCCTTAAAGATGAAACATCATTGAGCTTCACTATTTTTTAAACTAACATGTTTGTTTTCTATGCAGGTATAGAAGAAGTTATGTTGCTAGTTTGAAGATATTTCAGCATGTGGTGTAAAGTGGGCTCCTACAAGGGTTGAGCCCAGCATGCTATCACTAAATCTCAAGAGGGGATGGGATAGGAATACATATTCATATTGTTCATATCAAGACAAATTTAGCTAGAGGAGTACCACATTGAAGTGAGTGCATGAACTTCAAGTTCATTGCCCATCCATGACTTCTAGTTCGAAGTGGGATGAAATGAAAACCATAAGGAGCAAGTATTTATCATTATTGTTGTTAACGAAGTATGAAGTTATTGTTCAAAGCATGAAATAGCCATAAAAGACCAAAAGTGCACCTATTAAGGAATGACAGATGCATAAAGATGGATGAGTGCAAGAAGAATAGTAAAGAAGAACATAATGACCTTAGAATGCATGTAGTCATTAATGCAATTATGAGTGCAGTCAATTATCCAGAATTATTTACTATGTTTGAGGCAGTATCATCTATGGCAGAACACTCAGCAATAGTGGAAGATGCATGATAAGAAAAATCATACTTTTAAAGAGCAAATATCAGTTACATAGTGGTATCATGAGATGAAGATAAAAGTATTCTTCAAATGATAAAATGCATATCATAGGAGTCATGAAAAGATAGATACAGGTACAACATTTAGAGAATGCAAAGAGCTTGAGAACATGTAAATAGGTTACTGTCACAGTGATGTAATGAAACAACATACCAAATGCTTACATATTTCATGAGTGGGGAATGTATATCAGTTCAGCATAGCAAGGAAGTGTTTTTGTAATGTAATTTCAATATCATATACAGCTACAGGAGGTGCAGAGAGTTATATTATACATGACAATATGTATTTGGCACAATAGAGAAGGATAAAGCCACATTTTTTATGTTTTGAAAAATCAAGAGAGTTTGCATCAAATGAAACAACATATGGAGCCCTCAACCTCAATGAAGAGTAGAATATACCAGTTTTGCATCAAGACTTACATTGTTTTATACTAGCTACAGTTTGAATCGAGCTTCCTCTCACAAGATAGTGAAGGTAAAGTGCAGATAATGTCATATATTGTGAGTTATCAAGCCGCAGCCATAAAATGTATGTTTTCATCAAAATATTAAAGCCCTTATCAGTTTGCACAGAAAAAACCTCAGATATAGAAGAAATGGGGGGTTTTGAGCTTATAAAGATTACACTCAAAAATATCAACTAAGTCTTCTTTTATAGTTGTAGTCATAGGAATGTCAAATGCCATCATTGAGGTAACAGAGAGAAATAGATCTCATTTTATACAAATCCAAGGAAAACACAAAAGAATGCTTAGGAATATGAATTTGGCTATGGCCTTTCATGAAAGGAGTTACTCAAAATGAGCACACATATGGTACATGGCCATGGCCTTCAAAGTAGATAGAGGTTTTGTACTGATTCTAACAAAAACGTAAAGAGAATGCTTTCATTTTATGGTTACTTGAGCCTCATATCAATGGTGTCAAGCAAGAAATGATACTGTGTTCAAAAGATGAGAGCTTACCATTATTTCTAAGTGAAGACACATATACAGGGCCTGTTGGCAAGAGACATAGTATAGCTTCATGAGTGTTGTCATTAATGGCAACAAAGTTCATCCCTCCCATCCGCAAGACATGGTGTGCCTATACTAGAAGTCAGATAGAAGAGTGTTGTGGTCTAGTAAGCAAGAACAAAGCATGTGGCAAGGTCCGACAGTTAGCTCCGAATCTCTCAAAGGAATTATCTTATTAAAGTGCGGAGTTGGGGAAGTCAAGAGGTGTACCTTGACTGATACATTCTAGAGATTGAGCCTCTGATGAAAGAGTGAAGAGATATGAGCACCTAAGTGTTGGGTTCCTGTTTGGTAGAATTGACAGAGGAAGAACTGACCAGCAGAGCATCAGACCTTAATCCGGATGAGTTATTGATGGTGATCAAGTTTCTTAAGGTATCATTCATGATTGGCCAACATGATTGATGACTTCATAAGCATCTCTTTTATAAGCATCACTTGATAAGTAAGGATTCAACCGACAGATCAGAGTTTGGGAAAATATTGACTATTTTGGATGCCAACTAGAAAGGTGTTGAAATCATTGGTGCAGATATATATACCAGATGGATTTGGATGTGAAGGTGTGCATTGTGTGTTGTGTTGTGTGAAGAAAAGCATAAGAGCAAAGCGAAGACAGTAAGGTAGGTCCGGTATGTGACAGGATAGCAGCACCAAAGAAGAGGAAGAATGAAGTGCAGTAGATCAGTGTACTGAGCCTAACTAGAACTGAACTCCAACATATGTGGATGCTTCTCATTAGTCCAAGTATCTTGTTACTCTCTTTATAACTTGTAGACAGTGAGTCTCTTGTAGGCAGTGAGCCTCTTGTGAGTAGTGTGCTCAGGTAGTGAGCCCTAATTGGCAAGTGCCATTTTGTACAATCTTATTCTTTTAACAGAGAATACAATCTTGGGTTAATCTCCCCATGGTTTTTCCCTTAATAGGGTTTTCCACATCAAAATCATTGTGTCATGTGTATTGATGTTATTTCTATTTTCATGGGTATGTTTTCTTATATGATTTGATGCTGCACTAATTCCTAAAGAAGATCATAAAGTTAAAGTAATTAAGATAACTGATTCACCCCCCTCTCAGTTATCAACAGGGCCATGGGTTTTGCCCATGATTTGATTTTAAATGAGCTCAAACCAGTCAACCATGGTAGCACCCAAATATAGAGAGGAAAAAATAGCAGTGGAAACAAATAAAAATACATCATAAGATTTGTTATGGCCATGATTAAAGGCCCAGAAATTGGTGTTAAAATCAAGAATGTGGTTCAATATTGACACAGAAGGTCTTACCTTTCATCTTCTGTAAGAAATCTTCTAGAGAATTGCACTCAAAATAGTGAAAATGGAGGGTCACAAGCTCCAAACCCTAGCTCAGTGGCAGTAGAGGCAGAGCCTCTTTTCATTAAAGTTGGAGTGCAAATGAGTTTGAAATGATAGGACTTCAAGAGTTTTGTGTTAGGGTTCCATATTTTCCCTAAGTCGACCAAGGTATTTTATTACATGGAATTTCAAATTCATCACCTCGGTTAATACCCCTGAGGGTATTGTGTGTCCACCTTGTATGATGCCTAGGTTTTATGCATTTAATTCCTTTGTCATATTTGAAGGGTGGGTAAACATTAGAATGCCTTAGCATTTCTTGTAAAACCAATGGGGGGCAGACCCTAGATGTCTTTTATTTTTCCAATTTTTTATGATTTTTATAAAAAATCAAATTACCAAATAAAAATATATGAGTAATGTATTATTCTTTGTAAAATCAAGACAAATTAGGAGATAAAACTACAAATTCAATGTAAAACAATATTTAAAGCAATATTTCTATAAATTGCTTTTAAATATTTGTTATTTTATGCAGTTAAAGCAAAGTAAAGAAAAGTAAATCTTTCTTTATTGAGTTTGCTTTCTTTTGGGTGAAATTGGAAAATATGGATGAAATGGAGCCTTTATTGAGTAGATAAAGCCTTTTTTAGGTGTTTTGGTGGGACCACCTTGGAGGAGATTTTGGCAGCTTTTGCAATCAATTTCGGCTAGTTTTGGTTTCTTTTTTGGTGGCTTTTTCTAGGAGCTCAAAAATGGATTGAGATGACTATTTTGAGGAGCTTTTCTCAATTTTTGCCTTGGGAGTTTTTTGAAGACATGTATTGTAGAAAAATTTATTTTTTTCTCAGTTCAGACTATTGTTTCTTCTCTCTTGTTGACCTTCAAAGAGTTTGTAAACATTTTGTACTTAGTTTCTACTCCTTTCAAATCAATAAAAATAGCAATGTTCTCCTCTTTCATGTTTTCTACTACATTTTTGCAGTCAATGCTTTGATATTCAATTGTGATTCAATTTTGGAATCCTTTTCCTATGTCTCATTCTTGCAAGATTGAGTGTGGAAGTTTCATGTAATGCAGGTTGCATGCTATGTTTAGCCTGGTTAGTGGGTTGAAGTTGTAATAAAACATGTTTTTGTCCTTCATGCAAACCTCTAGCTTTCAATCTTTTATGCAAATTACTTATGTATTGCATTGTTTTAGTAAAATTGTGAGGATAAAAGGCTTTGTGAGGCTAATTGTGAGTCAAGTTAGTAAATAGTTAGAGTTCTGGTGAATCATCCTTAGGTGAATCAAAGCAAAGTTGAAGAAGCTACTAGACATCCAACCTATAGATTATCTAGAATGGGTTTCCAATCTTGTACCAGTCACAAAACAAAATAGTAGAATAAGAATTTGTGAGGACTTTAAATATTTGAACAAGGCTTGTCCTAAAGATGACTTTCCACTACCCAATATTGATATCATAGTCAACCTAATAGTGGGTTATGAAATGATTTCACTCATGGATGGTTTTTTAGGATACAATCAGATCAGAATAGCCCCTAAATATCAACAGAAGACAACTTTCACTTGTCTTTGGGGTACTTACTATAAGAACACCATGCCCTTTAGCCTTAAAACACTTGAGCGACATATCTAAGAGCCATGACAACAATCTTTCATGATTATATTCACACACATATAAGCAAGATTACGTTGATGACATACTAACAAAGTCTGTCACAAGAGATGCTCATTTGGATATAGTGGACAAAGTTTTGAAAACACTGGAAGAGTACAAGGTTAGACTAAATCCCAAGAAATGTGTTTTTGGAGTTACGTCAGGCAAATTACTAGGCTACATTGTCTCCTGAAGAGGAATTGAAGTTGATCGTACCAAGGTTAAATCTATCATGAACATGCCTCCACCAACAAACCTCAAATAGTTATGAAGCCTATAGGGAAATCTACAATCAATCTGAAGATTCATTGCACAATTGGCTGACAAATGTCATCCATTTCAGCATCTACTATGCAAGGGAGTTCCATTTATATGGTCCAACCAATGTCAAGAAGCTTTTCAACAAATTATAGATTATCTATTGACTCCTCCAATTCTTATGCAACCAATTGATGGAAAACTTCTCATATTATACATCTCAACTACATCTTCAACATTGGGGGCACTCCTAGCATAGAATGATGCTCGGAAGGGAAGGAAAGAGCTATCTACTACATCTGTAGGACACTTATGGGGTATGAGCTTAACTACAGTCCCATTGAATGTGCATGCCTTGCGATGGTCTTTGCCACTCAAAAGATCTGACACTACATGCTAAATCATCAAACCAAACTTATAGCAAAAATTGATCCATTAAAGTACCTACTCAATAAGGCAGCTTTGATAGGATGACTGGCTAAATGGGTCATGATCCTCAGTGAGTTTGACATAGAATGTGTTGATCAAAAGACCATACAAGAACAAGTAATAGCTAATCAAGTAGAAGAGGCACCAATCCTAGCAGATCATCCAATGATTTCAGATTTCATGTATGAGTCAATCTCTACAACAAAAGTTTCGAACACATGGAAGCTATACTTTGATGGATCATGTACAAATCATGGTTCAGGGTCTGGAGTCCTCCTTATTAGACCTCAAGGAGACACAATACCCAAATCAATCAGGATAGCATTCTCTTGTACAAGCAACATAGCTAAGTATGAGGCACTTCTCAGTGGACTACACATGGAAATCAAGAGGAAAATTAAGAATCTTCAAATCTTTGGCAATTCACAGCTAGTAATAAAGCAAGTGAATGATGATTACAACACAAAAGTTGAAAATTTTATACCCTACAAGAGAATGGTTGATAGTTTTGTTACCATTTTTTTACCACATCTCAAAAATTGGTTGAACAGATATAACATTTTCATGTTTTTTGAGTGAGGTTTGATTTACTTCTGTTATGAGTTAGTTGCATAGTTATTATGTTTTAGTGTTAAATGTAGTTCAGTTGTTTAGGAAAGAAAGAGAAGTTTCAGATCATTCATTGCATTATAGAGTAGTAAAATGAGATAAGTATTCATTCATCACAATAATTATTCATTTACAAGTTTGAATACATAAAGGAATAAGCATTGCATTGAAGGAAACCATGACATATCAAATGTTCCACACAAGTCGTGGGTTATAGCTGAACTCATGCAAAAATAAACAAAATACTATGCATCTAATGAAGGAGGAAGGAAAGACATAGCCATCATTGCCTTGTTTTTTTTATCTTCATAGTAGCCTCCAGTCCTTCTCCCAACTTCAGCATGTACCTAAAAAAATGTGGGAAGGGTCTTGTTAGAAGCTCCGATTATGAAAATCCTTCATCTATCAGAAGAGGCATAATGCTTTAATTTTAGTGCATTGATCAAATGAACATCATCCATATGCAGAAGAAACTAAAAAGAAGCAATCATGGAGCACCATTGTTTTATTCTTATCTATTTTGTTCATATGTAGGTATAGGACAAGTAATGAAGTTGATTGAAGACATTCAACATGTGGTGTCAAATGGGCTCTCGCAAGGGTTGAGCCCAACATACTGCTTCCCCTTGATCTCAGAAGGGATAAATAGAAAAGAGAAAAATCATTGATCACATTCACATGACAAGCTGAAGGAATAGTAAAAGCAATCATAGGCATCAATTTTGTTTCAAGATATAATCATGACTACAGTTCAAGGAATGAAATGCAACCATGAACATGAGCTGAACTGATAAAGAACAACATTTAATGATATAAGAGCTGATGCCATTGCTCCAATTGTCATGAAAATGGCATTCTCAGGTACTTTATTGTCATATATTTCATAATGTATCTTAGAAATATCAGAAACAGATATCTTTTTATACATTGTTTGAACAAACTGAAACAAAGTGCAAGAAGACAGCCAATAAGAGAAAACATGTGCTGTCATGTCACTTCCATCTTGATCTTGTATCATGAACCTATCAAGATAAATGAATAGCATATACAAATAGACAGTAATGTCATTGATATTGAAATAGTCATGAAAGGTGCAACAGGTTTATAAGTACATATTTAGATAAAGAGTATCAAGGTTTCAATGAATAAAGGATTGCCATTAATACAAAGATAGCCAAATCAACATATGGCCCTTTATGTATTTTCCATGTTTTAGTGAAGTGTAGGAGATACAAAGAAACCAACAGATCCATAGTGCCTTGATCAAATATGACAAACCTCTATACTTTTGTGCCATGCTATATGTTGCAATAATAAAGGGAATACAAATGAGATACTATCACTATGCAGAAGTACACAATACAACAACTAGGCATCAATGCCAGTGTCATATGTTTTCATGAGCCAGAAGATGCTAAAGAGGTATGTTTTTATTGAACATTTCCTGTTGCATTTGATACAGTAAATATGATAGCAGAAGGTCATTATGTTGCTACGATGTATACAAAGTTCAAGTGCAGTACCAAAGTGATGCTACAGAATGTCATTATGTATCAAGTGTAGTGTATAAGTGCATAGCTATGTCAAGTGAATGAATTAGTTCAAACAACATCTTTATCACAAGAAGTGATCTTTCAAACTAGTGACATATGATACAATGGACCTGATTGATGTTATGTATAATGCATTTGATATGATAAAGTAAGGAGGAACATCAAAAAGTTATCATGTTGCCACAGTGTATATAGAACAAGTAAACAAAGTGCCATCTTCATTAGATACAGTGCCAGGATGCCATGACATTGTGAAGTCATTAGTCATGTACGAAATATGTATTTGGTATAGTCCACTAGATTGGTAAGTGAAGCTACAGAAATAAAACACATATATGCTACTACAGACAAAGGAGGGTGTTGGATTCAGAAACCAATAGTATATACTTTATATACAAAGCCATGAAAGAGCAAAGGAGATACAGAAAAGGACAACATATGAAATCCTTACTATTTTAAGCAATGACAGTGAATTTGATCAAACTATAACAGCATAAGGAAAGAAAGAAGAATATCATGTACAATGTATGCTATAGGAGTATTTTTGTGCTCAAAAGATAAAACCATTGTTTCAATTTTTAAACTCTTGGTTCATACAGTGAAAAGAAAAAGTGTAGAGATATATCTGAGCTAGGCTGTAATATATAATGCCATTCTGGTTCATTTTTTTTAAAATACCTATGTCAAGTTTTCAAAACCGTAACATTTTTTGCAGTGTCAGAGAAGAAGAATGGTAAAGGAAACTGTCTATGTCAAGGTCATAGCAGATATGGTTGTGTATATAGTAAAAAAATAAACCCTTGTAAAGTTTCAAAAAGCCCTCTTTCCTTCTTGCAAGATACAATCAAACAAAACAAGTATGGGGTGTCTGTAGGTGGTCGTGGAAGAAAAAGAGTTTCAGTGCAAAGTAAAAGAGAAACCCTCATTTTGAAGACAAGAAACTCCCAGTTTTAACATCAAATGATAGTGAAAACTTGTAGAACCATCTACATCATAAGTAGCCATGATAGAAAGATAGGGATTTATCAAAATGCTAAAAGACCCAGCTAGTGAAAAATGAGACCCTCATCACAATTTTGCATAAAGTAATAAGCCCACAACAGAGAGAGTACAACAACTCATAGTTTAGTTGCAGAGGAGGAAGGATATCATGGTCATGACCCATCATGAAGGTTTTTTCATTTTCCCACATTTACAGAGTTTAACACAGATAGAGCTAATCAAATAGATGTCAAGAAAAGAAACTAAAGAAAGACCAACTATGGCCGCAACCATTTAAGAAAGAAATGCCACTAAAGTGAAGTAGAAATTCCATTCAAGCTTCAGATACATACTCACCAAGTTTGGCATAACATTTTTTACTCGAGAAGTGTAACATTTTTTTACCACAGAGGACCAAATATGGAGGAGAAAATGTAGAGCCATGAAACCCCAAATCGGCATCATAGAGTTACAGAGCAAACTCAACAGCAAACAACAAATGAAAATGCCTAACTTTTAGGGTTTAACCCTTCATTTTGTTCGACAAGTGTTTCACTTCTCATATTTTTTGACCATGCAAGACAACATGATGAAATTTTTTATCAAAACCTTGTAATCGATGGTGCCTAGGAATCATGATGTGGAGAGGCTGACACTCCCTCTTTTTGTTTGATCTTTATAAAGTCAAATGTGGGTATCATTAGGGAATAAAGTTTATGCCTTTGATAAATTTTCAAACCTTTATTTACAATATGGCTGACTCATAGTGGAGTCAAAGTGTCATTTGATTATGCATGTGGTCAAGAGTCATTGACCTCCCACTTATGCATTATTTTTATTTCCTTCATATATTTCAAATGTATGAGAAGGTCAAAACAAGAACTTTTGGAAATATGAAAAGCATGCAAGATAATGACGTGATGAGAAGGGTCAAATTTGACATGTGACACTTGTATAGGCAGTGAGGTGGCGTTGTCCAAGGCATGAAGACAGAGATGAGGTGGCAGAATATTGACATGAGGACATGCATTTGAAGAGTTAGAGCCATGGTGCCAAGCCTTTAAGGTTTTCATATTTTTGGCAAAATATATGTAATATTTTCATCATTTTTATGATTTTTATAGAAAATCAATAGTGATATCTTGTAAAATATTTTGGCAAAACTATAAGCTAGATATTATTTTTTTTTGCAAAAAATGATATCAAATGGAGATATAGAATAAAATTGCCATAGCATTGTAAAGTTAGTTTTAAGGAAATCATTGACAGGTTGCTTTTAAAACTTAAGTACTTTAGGCAATTAATACACTAATAAAACAAATCAAATATTCCATTTCAATTTGTTTTATTTAGAGTCATATAGGATAAATTTTGGAGCTTCCATGAGAAAAGAAAAGCAGTTTTATGGTGGGACCATATGAGACGGTAGTGTTGCAGTTTTATTTTACAAATTGGTGGCAGATCCAGAGATTTATTTTTGGATTTTATGAGTAGCTCGAAAATGGACTTACGGTCTATTTTTAGGACCTTTTTCAGCCTTCTTCTGGGGAGATCTTTTGGAGGCATTTATAGGAGAAAAATCTTAGTTTTTCTTAGTCAGTTAGTTTCAGTTTCTTCTCTCTTGTTCACAGGTAGAGTTATATACAGACAGTTGGCTTATATTTCATTTTACATGCATTGTACTCCTATTTCTAATGGAAAATTTTCTTATTTCATCTACTTATGTGTTTTGTAGTCTCAATTTGATGTCTTATTGTGACAATTCCTTGTCCTTTATCATGTATCGATGCTATTAGATTGCATGTTTTCTCCTGGTTGTAATCTATGTTTGAATTAAACCTTATTACAAACTATATAGGGATTAGAACTCATAGGTGAGATTGTGAAAATTTTAAGTTTGAAGAACTATTTTGTGAGTGAATAGATTCATTTAGATTAGATTCAAGAGTTAGTTTGCATTTCAATTACCTTTCTACCCCTTTTCCTAGCAAGTCATTAGTTTATGAATCATAAGAGAACCAACTAACTCTAGAGATTTATTCTCATAATAGGAGACCCACATCCAAGAATGATTCCATGTTTCAACAGGTAGCTAAGTTTCTCTAAACTTAGCAAGGGTGCATAATTGATTAACAATAGTTTTTGGCACACCCAGTAGGAATCTAGAAGCAATTTCAGAGAATTTTGTATCCTCATAACTATTACTCCAGTATATGCAGCATTTTCACTTGCCTTTGGAGGCTTTCAATATACCTAACAACTCATTTCCTCTAGTTTGGTATCTAGATTAGTGCTTTCAGCCTATGAAAACTAGGTCTAATCCAAACCCCTTTGATTTTTTACAGCTATCTACACCTAAAAGGAGAGGCAGATCAGCAAGCAAAATAGCTGACTCATCAAGAAGATCAAAGTCTACACCTTCACAATTCAGATCTGCAAGTCTGGTCAAAAGAAGTAGAAGTCTAGTGCTCATAGTCTAGATACCTATAATGACTAGGTAGTATGCATTTGCTACTTTCAATGGAGGCAACCCACTATAGCTTGCCCAAAGAGATGATATTCCAGCGGTAGCTCTTAAAGGATTGCCTTATTTCACTAGAGAAGATCATACTACTACTGCTAAACATATTCAAGATGTAGCAACCCTTTGTTTTGTGCATAATGTCACACAAGAAAATGTGGCAATCAGACTTTTGGCTACATCATTAAAAGGAAAAGCCTTACAGTGGTTCAAAGGACATGCTGACAATTCAATAACATCATGGGATCTACTAGGAGATAGATTGCACAAGCACTTTGAATACAAATTTGACCATCTCTCATTACTGGAGCAACTAAGCACCATCAAAAGGGCACCCCATGAACACATGGCTAATTTCAACTACTGATTTCAGAGAAACTAGGATAGAATTCCCGCAACGGTAAAACCCTTGCCAAGGCATGCATTTTTTTTATCTTAAAGCTTTGAACAGTGAAACTTCTATAATGATTTAGTCTATGGGAGGGACCACCCTTCTAGATTCTTTTGAAACTGATGTTAGAGTAGAAAACTATCTTATTTAGGTGGGGAAGATAGCTCCTAGGCCTCCTTTAACCATTTTCTCTAAAATTCAGCCATCTGGGCTTATGGTAGTACCTCCTCTAGCTGTTGTCCCACCTGTTCCAGCAATAGGATATCAAATAACCTAAGGAATTGATGTCCCAGTCCAAAACCAAAATACCCCTGAGCTTGAAAATACATTAAGGACAATTGCAAATAAGCTAGTAAATATGGAGAAATGCTTGCCTTACCAAAATCAGTATCAGCCTAATCAGGAAAATGCCCAATATTATCCCAATCAACAATATAGACAACCTTTTCAGGCTGATCCTTAGGGTCAGATAAGGAACTACAACCCTTGACCTTTTTAGGCTTATAATCCAAATACTGCTAGTACCTCAAAAGAACTTGTGCCCACACAGAATAATTTGGTTCAAGATAGTCACTGATGCTATCCATGTCGCCAACCACATAATCAAGCTACCTACATGAATGGAGTGAGAAACCAGGCACTCATGGTTCAAAATGGCTATGCAATTTCAGAAGGAGTTAATGCTGAAGTTTCAACTCAGCAAAATAATGTTGATGTAGTCTTAATGAATTGGGAAGAATCTAATTTTTATGCTACAAATTATTTACAAGGCCAGAATCATCAAGGTACACCTATTTCATCCAACACAAGGTCGAAACTGAGAGTTGTAGATGTTAATCAGCAAGCTGTTGTAGTACAACATCAAGCTGTAAGGGACAAAAATCAAGTTTATCCATCACAAAGTGCCCCTGTACCATACCAAAAAGTATAAATTATGTAGAGACCAAGCAGTACCAATGAAAGATTAGCCCAAAATGCAACAATAGATTTCACAAAGGCAGATTGATATAGCTACAACAAAAGGACAACAAAAGGTAAACCCTATTTCTTTCAATATAGTTGATCATCTTAAGAAAGCTACAGTGAGTATGTCAGTTATGGATGCTTTACGCATCCCTGGATAGAAGAATTTGCTGTAAGAAGTATTGGCTGAACTCTCACATTCTGAGCGTTCTAGTCAAGAGAAGGCCAAAGTTATACTTGCCAATAGCCCAGAGATCAAGAGTGAGCAGCCATCAAGTGAGGTAAAACCACCCCCTTTCTATCTAAGTCTCATTATTGGCGATAATCTTGTTCATAACTGTATGGTAGACTCAGGGGCAAGTAGTTCATTTATGCCCAAAAGTGTACCTAACTCACTAGGATTGGTTTATGAGCCCCTTGCAACAGGAGTAGTTCAGTTAGACTGGTCTGCACTTAGTACTGTAGGGATAATAAAAATATGCCACTCACATTGCATGCTTGTCCTAATTTTGCCATTCATCAAGACATTTACATCATTGATCTTCCACCTAGTTTTGCAATCTGCCTTTCTAGGGAGTTCACACCCAAATTGGGTGAGTTTCTCTCATCTAACTAGACTCACTTGTTCTTTAGAATGAGATATGGTACAAAAGTAACAATACAGTCTGAGCCACAGATAAAATACCATAACAAGCCCTATGTTCCCAGCCCAATAAATGCTAATCTATACATCACCCATGGGCAGTAGGATGAACCCATGAGCCTAGATCCCAGTGCACCTATAGAAGACATAAACTTAGATGATTCGATAACTAAAGATCATTAAAGTGACCCTTTCTGTCAAACAGATGAAGTAGGATTAGGCATCTATCTGATAAAGGAACCCGATGCAGTGATTCCTAATATAATTAAAGATCCAAATCAGTTAGAACAACAAGAAGATCAGCTTTGGAAGCTATACTTTGATGGATCAAGGACCAAGATGGGTGCTGGTGGAGGTAATATGTTAATTTCACCTCAAGGAGACAAATATTATACTACCTCAAGGTTCACCTTTAGCTTTACAAATAATGTGGTTGAGTATGAGGCCGTAATCCATGGTTTAGAGTGGGCTAAAAAAAAGGTATAAAATCTGTTCAAGTTTATGGAGATTCAGAGTTGATTGTTAACTAGGTTAGGAATCTAAATGTTGCAAAAATTGATCTTCTAAAAACGTACAAGCATAGAGTGTGGGATTCAATTGAATTTTTTGATGCTTTTAATCTGATTTTGATTCCCAGGGATAAAAAAGGTATGCAGTTAGGCTTGTAGCCTTGGGATCTCAATTTGAGATTCCTAATTAGATTCAGAATGTTGAGGTACAATCATATGTTAAAATAGTTGTCAGACCTTCAATACCTGACAATAGTGTTTCATGGCAAGTGTTTAACAATGATGAACATATTTTAAATTTTTTAAGTGCAGAAGCTACATTTGCAACCGATAATCAACATAACTATCAGCAGTAATTTGAAGATCAGATCATTCAGTTGAGGACCAATATGTTGCTCAAGGGACTAGTCACATTAGAATCAATGTTCAACACTGATGATCAGTTCAAAAAAGATAAGTGTAGCATGACAGTGAAGCAAGAACACTATCAAACCATAGAAATTTTCAAAGATAAACTATTGAAACTTGGAAAGTTATGCACTAGAGAAGAACATCAGTCTTTTGTTCAATTATGTCAAGATTTTTCTGATGATTTTACATGGGAATATAAAGACTTGAGAGGTTTTGATCCCAGTTTGACCCAACACACCATAGAGTTAGAGCCTAATGCCAGGCTTGTTAGGCAAAAGTAGAGACCCCTCAATCCAAACTTGAACACTTAATGAAGGTTGAGCTAAATAAGCTAATTGAAAGTAGTGTCATATTCCCAATAAAACATAGCTCATGGGTTTCCAATTTGGTCCCAGTCAGCAAGAATGGTGAAATCTGACTTTGTGTCGATTTCCATGATCTAAATCAGGCCTCATTGAAAGACCACTACCCTCTTCCTTCCATGGAACAGATATTGCAAGCTGTTTCAGGTTCTGATAGGTATTTTTTGTTAGATGGGTACTCTGGTTATAATCAAATTATGGTCAAAGAAGAGGACCAATATAAAACCACATTCACAACTAAGTGGGGTACCATGGCCTATTAGAAAATGCCATTTAGTTTGTCCAATGCAGGGGCAACCTTTCAAGGGCAATGGACATGGCCTTCCATGGTCTTATGAACATAATAGTGCTAGTCTATCTAGATGATATAATTATTTTTTCCAAAGATTTTAATGATCATTTTGACCACTTGAAGCAGATTTTTTAGAGGTACAAGGAGTTTGGAGTTTCATTGAACCCCAAAAAGTGTATATTCTCAGTTCATGAAGGTAAACTCCTCAGTCATATTGTTTCAAAAAAATGTATTACTATTGATCTTGAGAGGGTTTCAACTATTCTAGATTTACCACTGCCTGCACACAAGAAAGGCTTACAAAGCTTTCTTGGCAAAATTAAATTTTTTAGGAGGTTTATTCCAAATATTGCAGCTTTGTTACAACCTCTTACTGCCATGTTGAAGAAGAATGTGCCATTTAGCTAGACTAATGAGGGAAAAGGGAGCTTTGAGCAGATAAAAGAATCCCTCACTATTGCCCCTACCCTCATTAATCCTAATTATGAGAGGAATTTCATTTTATATGCTTTTGAAGGAGCTGACACCAATTCTGCAATGTTATATCAGCAAAATGATGAAGGCTTAGAGCAGCCAATTGCATTTTTCAGCCAGGTGCTGCACGATTATGAGCTAAACACTCTTTTGTGGAAAAACATGTTTTTGCTACTGTAAGGAGCCTCAAGAAATTTAGACACATGATGTCTAATAAAAAAATTCACTTAATGGTTGCTCATCCCACGATTAAGAGTTTCTTATTAAACAAAGATAATAATGACAAGAGAGCTAGTTGGATAACCAAGGTTATGGAATTTGATGTTGACATCAAAGTAACCAAGCTAATTAGAGGTAAGGGCTTATGCAAGCAGCTTGCTGAAAGTGAAGAGTTTGAGCAAGAAAATCAAGAGGACATCGAGATAGTGCTGAACAATAATGAACTAGCTAATGCACTAGCTCAAACATATAGCTAGGTGCATCAGATGATTCATTATTTGTAGACTAGTGAGTGCCCAATTAGTATAGATAGGGTAGGTAGAAGGTATTTTTGATTGAAAGCTACTCCTTATGCTATTATTGATGGTATTTTATATAGGAGAGACTTTAATGGTGTATTTTTTAGGTGTCTTTGACCTGATCAAGTTGATAGATTGTTACAAGAGTTTCACAATGGACCTTTAGGGGGTCACTTTGCAGCTAGGACAACTACCCTGAAGATCATGTAGGCTAGTTATTACTGGCCTGAATTGTTTAAAGATTTTTTTTCTTGGGTAAGAAGATGTGAGAAGTGTTCCTTATTTGTAGGTAAGCAAAGACTTGCTGCCTTACCCCTACATCCTATTAAAGTTGAACATCCATTTGCAAAATGGGGGCAAGATTTCATAGGACCCATCAACCCACCTTCAAGTGTAGGATACAAGTGGATTTGGACTACCACAGATTATTTTACCAAGTGGATCAAGGTTGTTGCCTTGAAAGAGGCAAATGAATCTGTTGTCCTACATTTTTATCAGGATCTAGTGTCAAGATTCGGTACACTAGATTCAATCATCTCTAATAATGGTCTAGCCTTTTTAGGATTGAGAATTTTAAATTGGTCTGTCAGAAATAATATTTATTTGAATACTTCTTCTAACTATTACCCACAGGGTAATGGGCAGGCCAAATCTACCAACAAAAATCTAATAAGGATCATCAAGAAGACTATTGAGGACAATCAAAAAACTTGGCACAAAAATTTAAAGTTAGCTCTTTGGGTTGACATAATTACACCTAAGAGGGCTACTGGTTGTTCCCCATATGTGCTTACTTATGGAAAAGAGGCTTGGTTACCTATTTCAGTAGAATTGCCTAGATTGGCCTTTATCAAAGAACTTGAGCTGCTAGAGGAACAACCTCTAGTAATTAGGCTAGCTCAGCTCATGGAACTAGAAGAGACAAGGAAAGAGGCCTTAAGAAAACTTGATATGCATCAAACCCAAATGAAGAATGCATTTCATAAGAGTGAAAGAACAAGGAACTTTATTGTCAGAGATTTGGTGTTCAAGTGGAATGAACTGAGGAGCAGGCCTGGAAAGTATTCTAAATTTGATGACATTTGGGATGGGCCTTATGTTATCACAGAGTGCAAAGGAAACAATGCATTTCAGTTGTTGAAGTTGAATGGAGAGGTGCTATCTATCCTAGTTAATGGGATCCACCTCAAGCATTACCTCTTAGGATAAGAGACTTCTTCTGTATATAGCAGAGTAGTATTGTAGTAAATAAGTGCTCATGCACATTTGTTTTCAGCATTTTGTTTTGGCCATCAGGGCTTGTTAGTTTGCTCTTAGTAGAATTTGTTTTTAGTTTTTGTTGCTATTTTGACTATTGGAGAGCTGAATTACTGTGTTTTCTGAGTTAGAGAAGGATAGAGTATGAATCAATGCCCAATGGATTTTGAAGGCAACTGGTGAAATGCTTAGTAGGAAAGCATATAGCAAAAGTCACCAGAAATGTTACCATTTTTTGACCACAACTCAAAAATTGGATCGACAGATATAACATTTTCATCTTTTTTCAGTGAGGTTTGATTTACTTCTATTATGAGTTAGTTGCATAGTTATCATGTTGCAGTGTTAAATGTAGTTCATTTGTTCAGGAAAGAAAGAGAAGTTCCAGATCATTCATTGCATTGCAGAGCAGTAAAATGAGGTAAGTATTCATTCATCACAATTGTTATTCATTTACAAGTTTGAATACATAAAGGAATAAGCATTCCATTAAACAAAACCATGACATATCAGATGTCCCAAACAAGTCATGGGTTATAGTTGAACTCATGCAAATATAAACAAAATACTATGCATCTAACGAAAGAGGAAGGAAAGACATAGCCATCATTGCCTTGTTTTGTCGATCTTCATAGTAGCCTCAAGTTTTGCTCCCAACCTCAGCATGTACCTAAAAAAATGTGGGAAGGGTCCCGTTAGAAGCTCTAGTTATGAAAATCCTTCATCTATCAGAAGAGGCATAATACTTTAATTATAGTGCATTGATCAAATGAACATCATTCATATGCTGAAGGAACTAAAAAGAAGCAATCATGGAGCAACATTATTTTATTCTAATCTATTTGTTTCATATGAAGGTATAGGACAAGTCATGAAGCTGATTGGAGACATTCAGCATGTGGTGTCAAATGGGCTCCCACAAGGGTTGATCCCAACATACTATTTCCCCTTGATCTCAAAAGGGATGAATAGAAAAGAGAAAAATCATAGATCACATTCACATGATAATCTGAAGGAATAGTAAAAGTAATCATAGGCATCAATTCTGTTTCAGGACATAATCATGACTATAGTTTAAGGAATGAAATGCAACCATGAACATGAGCTGAACTAATAAAGAAAAACATTTAATGGATATAACAACTGATGTCATTGCTCCAATTTTCATGAAAATGGCATTCTCAGGTACTTTATTGTCATATATTTCATAATGTATCTTAGAAATATCAAAAACAGATATCTTTTTATACATAGTTTGAACAAACTCAAATAAAGTGCAACAAGATAGCTAATAAGAGAAAACATGTGCTATCATGTCACTTCCATCTTGATATTGTATCGTGAACCTATCAAGATAAATGAATAGCAGATATAGACAGACAATCATGTCATTGATGTTGAAATAGTCATGAAAGGTGCAACAGGTTCATAAGTACATATTTAGATAAAGAGTATCATTTTTTTAGTGAATAAAGGACTGCCATTAATACCAAGACAACGAAATCAGCATATGGCCCTTTATGTATTTACCATGTTTCAGTGAAGTGTAGGAGATACAAAGAAACCAATTGATCCATAGTGCCTTGATCAAATATGACAAACCTCTGTACTTTTTTGTCATGCTATATGTTGTAATAATAAAGGGAATACAAGTGAGATGCTATCACTATGCAGAAGTACATAATACAACTTCTAGGCATCAATACCAATGTCATATGTTTTCATGAAACAGAAGATGCTAAAGAGGTATGTTTTTATTGAACATTTCCTGTTGCATTTGATATAATAAATAGGACAGCAGAGGGTCATTATGTTGCTATGGTGTATACAAAGTTCAAGTGCAGTACTAGAGTGATGCTACAAAATTTCATTATGTATCAAGTGTAGTGGATAAGTGCATAGCTATGTCAAGTGCATGAATAAGTTTAAACAACATCTTTATCACAAGAAGTGATCTTTCAAACAAGTGACATATGACACAGTGGACCTGATTGATGTTTTATAAAAGATCATGTATAATGCATTTGATATGATAAAGTAAGGAGGAACATCAAAAAGTCATCATGTTGCCACAGTGTATACAAAATAAGTAAACAAAGTGCCATCTTCATCAGATATAATGCTAGGATGCCATGATATAGTGAAGCCATCAGTCATGTATGAAATATGTATTTGGTATAGTCCACTGGATTGGTAAGTGAAGATCCAAAAATAAAAGACATAAATGCTACTACAGAGAAAGGAGTGTTTTGGATTGAGAAACCAACAGTATATACTGTATATACAAAGCCATGAAAGAGCAAAGGAGATAGAGAAAAGGACAACATATGAAATCCTTACTATTTTAAGCAATGATAGTGAATATGACCCAGCTATAACAACATAAGGAAAGAAAGAAGGATATCATGTGTAGTGTATGCTATAGGAGTATTTTGTGCTCAAAAGATAAAAACCTTGTTTCAGTTTTGAAACTCTTGGTTCATACAGTGAAAAGAAAAAGTGCAGAGATATATCTGAGCTAGGCTGTAATATATAATTCCATTCTGGTTAATTTTTTAAAAAATACCCATGTTGAGTTTTCAAAACCCTAACATTTTTGGTAGTGTCAGAGAATAAGAATGGTAAAGCAAACTACCTATGTCAAGGCTGTAGCAGATATGGCTATGTGTATAGTAAAAAAGGAAACCCTTGTCAAGTTTCAAAAATCCCTCTTTCCTTCTTGCAAGATATAGTCAAACAAAATAAGTATGGAGTGTCTGTAGGTGGCCATGGAAGAGAAAGAGTTTCAGTGTAAAGTAAAAGAGAAACCCTCATTTCAAAGACAAGAAACTCCTAGTTTTAACATGAAATGACAGTGAAAACTTGCAGAACCATCTACATCGTAAGCAGCCATGACAGAAAGATAGTGATTTATCAAAATGCTAAAATACCCAAGTAGTGAAAAATGAGACCCTCATATTTTTTTTCATAAAGTAATAAGCCCACAAAAGAGAGAGAATGAGAACTCATGGTTTAGTTGTAGAGGAGGAAGGATATCATGGCCGCGGCCCATCATGAAGGTTTTGTCATTTTGCCACATTTATAGAGTTCAACATAGAAAGAGCCAAGAAAATAGATGTCAAGCAAAGAAACTGAGGAAAGAGCAACTATGGCCGCAGCCATTTAAGAAAGAAATGCCACTAAAATGAAGTCAAAATACCATTCAAGCTTCAGATACATACTCACCAAGTTCGGCCTTTCATTCTGACTCGAGAAGTGCAACATTTTTTACCATAGAGGACTAGATATGGAGAAGAAAATGCAGAACCATGAAACCCCAAGTCAGTGGCATAGAGTTGCAGAGTAAAATCAATAGCAAACAACAAATGAAAATGCCTAACTTTTAGGGTTTGACCCTTCAATTTGTTCGACAAGTGTTTCACTTCTCATATTTTTTGACCATGCAAGACAACATGATGGCATTATCCAAATAACATCATGGTCAAAACCTTGCAATCAATGGTGCCTAGCAATTATGATGTGGAGAGGCTGACACTCCCTCTTTTTGTTTGATCTTTATAAAGTCAAAGGTGGGTATCATTAGTGAATGAAGTTTATGCCTTTGATAAATTTTCAAACCTCTATTTGCAGTATGGCCTACTCATAGTAGAGTCAAAGTGTCATTTGATTATGCATTGGTTGAGAGTCATTGACCTCCCACTTATGCATTATTTTTATTTCCTTCATATATTAGAAATGTATGAGAATCTCAAAACAAGAACTTTTGGAAATATGAAAAGCATGCAAGATAATGACATGATGAGAAGGGTCAAATTTGACATGTTGCACTTGTATAGGTAGTGAGGTGGTGTTGTCCAAGACATGAAGATAAAGATGAAGTGGCAGAATATCGACACAAGGACATGCATTTAAAGAGTTAGAGCCATGGTGCCAAGCCTTTAAGGCTTTCATAATTTTTGCAAAATATATGTAATATTTTCATCTTTTTTTTAGGATTTTTATAGAAAATCAATAGTGATATCTTGTAAAATATTTTGGCAAAACTGTTGACCTATTTTTCCTCTAGTAGGAGTCAAAATAATTCAAGCAGCATCAGTCAGTGTGCACATTCCCATGAAGGCTATATTTGTGACCTAAAGTCTAAAATCCAAATCTCAAAGTATGAAGCTTGCCTAAGGAGGCTTACCATGTGAAAGAGCTTGGAAAAATAGGTAGGTTTATTTTTTACATCACCCTAAAATTTGCTAAGATGAGGAAGTTAAGGAGGGTCATGATCAGGTCATCTTCTTTCCATAGGATCATATTCCAAATATCAGGTCATATTTCAAACATCGGGTGATATTTCTGAATATCACCCTATATTTGAAATATCACACTATCTTTGAAATATCACCCTATATTTGAAATATCATCTGATATTTAAAATATCACCTTCTTGTGAAATATCTCCCCATGGCCAATATGACAGTGACTTCATCATCCCTTTTTGCCTCATGCTGATATATTTCAAACGATCACCCCATCCGATAATATGACGATGACGTCATGATAACTCCAGCAATAGACCAAGCCATCTACCTGATGACGTCATCCAGACTTTTCCAAGGGAGGGGCCATTTTTCTCACAAGGGTCATGTTTGAAATATCACCCTAATCTTAAAACATGACCCGATATACAAAATCTGGACATCACCATGATGGTGACATCATCATCCTTCATCTTATGGAGGTATGTTTTCTACATCACCCGATCTTTGAGCATCATCCCCCCTTCTTCTCAATATCACCTTCCTCTAAATATCACCCCAATATTCATATTATCACCTGATCCTTTTAATATCACCCTGAGCGTCCATGATGGTGATGTCACCTTCATATCCTGAAGCTTTAATCACCTATATCTCCTCCATCCTGGTGAATTTCAACATGATGTAAAAGGAAAAATGCATGTTTTTACCTCCTCTTTCATATGGCATGTTTCTCAGGAGGATTTTCTCACTTCCAATTTTAGATCCAGATCTGCATGATGATTGAGTTGACGTTTCAGCGACATTTTGGAGCAGATGCAAATATTTTGTAAATTTATTGCTGCAGGTAGAGAGAGCAGCTCGCATTGATGCTAAGGGATATTTCTCCACCACCTTATTCTAGGTGTTGCATATAGTCATGGTGGAGGATAGACTCACCAGCTGCTTATATTTAATATCGAAATATCTCCCACTTGCCCCTATTCTAGTTCTTTTCACGCCATTACTCCTGGCAGCTGGGACGTTCTTCCTAAGGTATTTTCAGGATGCAGCTACCTTGAAGTGAATTTTCTAACCGACTTAGGGCATCATTTTTGAATGCTATATAAGCTGAGGCTTATGATGTAAATAGGGTCAGAACTTTTTAGCATACAAGCTCTTTTATTTCCAAATAGAGATTTTCATACACTGTAACCCTGCCTCCCTACTGAATATATGCAACTTATCATACCTCTTTTATTGATTTGCTAGTTCTGTGTGAATCTACATATGGTTGTTTGTGAATGTCTTTCTTCCTCTCAATCATATTGCTTTTTGCCTCTGCTAGGATCATTTAAATCTGTGTATACATCCTTGCTATATCCATATGTGTTGTGCATATATTTTCAGTCATGTGAAAGTCTCTTATAATCTGTCTAGTGCATCACCCTTTTATGTTTTCTTTTTAAGTTTAGCTATTTCATCCTTATTTAAAAGCATTCCTTCTCCCTTTTCCCCCAAAATCTAGTAGTTTTAGGTGATAATCAGGCAAGGAAGCTAGCCTTCTCCAGAGGTCTGATCTCTTTGAGCAAGGTCCCACACCTAGAGATCATTCCCATTGTATCATTGGAATGCTTGGAAACTCTTCCAAGAAGGGTGCAATTTCACGTGACAACAGTTTCTGGCACGCCCAGTGGGACTCAACTTTATTACTAGTTTTGATGTGCAGCCAGTGATTTTCAGACCTGTGAGAGGTTAACCCTGCATATCTGGTGACTCACATTGAGGAAGGGCAAGCAGATTAGTCCTGCTGATGCATTTTTATGAGAAAGATTCAAACTAGGAGTTCAAGCTCATTTGACTATTTGCAGCTGTCACCACCTAGAAGACAGGGGAGAGCTATAGCAAGGACTCCAGTTTCAAAAAGAATATAGTCAACTCCACCAAATTTTAGACTAGTTGCCCCTGTAGTCCCTGTAGCGACTTAAGTAAATCTACCTCCAGCTGTTTAGATGGCAAGAAATTAGCCATTTGTGGCTTTTGATGGGGGCAGCCCTTTAAATCTGACAGTACATGATGTTATACCCATGGCAGCCTTGAAGAGTCTACCTTATTTTACAGGGGAGAATCAGACTACCCCTATTGAGCACATTAGAGACATAGCATCTCTGTGTGGTGTGCATCATATAACCCAAGAGAATGTAGCCATCAAACTGTTGGCTACCTCATTCAAGGGGAAAGCATTGCAATGGTTCAGGAGTTTACCAGTACAGACTATAGGCACCTGGGATAATCTAGGAGAGAAGTTAAACAAGCAATTCCAAAATAAATTAGACAACCTATCATTGGTTGAGCAGATGACCATTATAAAGAGAGCTCCTTAGGAGCAAATGATGGACTTTAATTTTAGATTCTAGAAAACATGGGACAGAATCCCTGCCTTGGTAAGACCTCCAGCAGAATATGCATTCTTATATTTTTTGAAGGCCTTAAATAGTGATGTTTCTGTGATGATACAATCATTAGGAGGAAATAGTTTACTAGATGCCTATGAATTAGCTGTTAGGGCAGAAAATAATCTGATTCAGGCTAGAAAAATAGCACCCAGACCACCAGTGCCTATCTTTCCTAAGATTCAGGCTTCAATGCCTTTACCAATCCCATATTTTGTCCCTTTACCTGTTGTGGCAGCATTACCAAGCACTTCAAATTCTGAGCTTGCTACATCTAGTTCATCCCAAGAGCTAAAAGAGATAAAGACTAGCTAGCAAAGGATAGAAAATATCCTTCAGACCTTTGGCAATGAGCTGGTAAACATTAAAAAGCAACAGTCCTAGAATAGACAGCCTTATCAGCCACAACCTCAAGGGCAAAATCAGTAGCCATATCAAGGCCAAAATCAACCTTACCAGGATAATAGGCCCCCCTATCAAAGCAATTATCAAGGTGCTAGGCAAAATGTGAATCAGAGGGCTTTTCAGCCTTACAATCTAGCACCTATCAATGTAGTAAGGGATCTTGTCCCTACTCAGAACAATCTTGCAGTTGAATATGAATGGTGCTATCCATGCAATCAGCCACACAATCAGGCAGCCTACTCAAATGGAGTTATAAATCAGGCTCTGATGGTACAGAATGTTACATCCACACAATCAAATACACCTCATGATGGAGTTGTGCAACAATAGGAACAACCTCAGAGTGATTCTGCTTTCATGAACTAGCAAGACGGTGAATTCTGTGGCATAAACAGTGATAACACCTCAGTTGCAGAAAATACAAGAGCCAAGAAGAGGGGTTATGAAGTAGACCAAGTAGCAAGTAAAGAGAAAGGACATGCTAGTGTTTCTACATCATATATTCCCCATATCCTACAAAGAAACAACCCATCAACAGCAAGGGAGATGCCTCACTTGTAGGCATAGACTATTGCTACAAAATCAAAATAGAAGGTAAGTGCCATTCCACCCTTCAATATCATTGAAAATATGAAGAAGATGAATGTAACAATGTCCATGTGGGATTCCCTAGCCATCCTTGGCTAAAAGAAAATGTTGTAGTCTGCCTTATCTGATTTGAAGGTATCCAATGATACAACTATTGACCCAAGTAGGGTTGTCTTTACTAATTCATCCCAGGATGATAGCAAATAGCCTAACAAAAGTGGCAAACCACTCCCATTTTATGTATCATTGATAATTGGAGGCAAGTTAGTACATAATTGCATGGTGGATAGTGGAGCAAGCAGTTCTGTGATGCCTAAGCAAGTTGCAGACCAATTAGGGCTCAAGTACCAGCCTCTTGAGAAGGGTGTACTCCAATTAGATGGTACAACTGTTAATACTGTGGGTGTAATAAAAGACCTAGGCCTCACCCTTCACACTTGCCCAAATGTTTCCATCCTCTAAGAAGTTTTTATCATTGATTTGCCCCCTTACTTTGTCATGTACTTATCAAGAGAATTTACAGCCAAGATAGGAGGATATTTATCCTCAAACTGGTCCCACATGTTTTTCAGGACCAGATATGGTACCAAAGTAACTCTAAAATCTAAGTTGCTTTCAAATCATCACATAGAGCCTTATACACCAAGTGTTGTTACTGCAAATTGTATTATTGCTGATGATCCTGAATTAGTTGCTGCTTAAGAACTACAAGCTGAAAGCATACTAGAGGTACTATTAAGAGAGTGGGCCTCAGAAGATGTTATAGATGATCCTAAGGAACACATCCAAGAGACTGGTATGGGCGTTTACATACTACATGAACCTGAAATAGCAATACAAAGCCTTGTAAAAGATGCAGAGCAGCAGATTGAGTAGCATAATAAAGTATGGGAGATGTACTTTGATGGCTCTAGGAGCAGAAATGGATATGGTGCAGGTGCAATGCTTCAGTCACCACAAGGTGAAAAGTACTACTCTTCTTTCCATTTTGCTTTTGCATGTACAAGCAACACTGCTGAATATGAAGGATTAATCCAAGGTTTGCAGTGGGCAAGAAAAAGGAAGATTGGCTGCCTGCAGGTGTTTGGGGATAGTGAACTCATTGTGAATCAGGTAAGAGGACTGCATCTTACAAAAAGTGATGTTCTGAAATTTTACAAGCATACGGTGTGGAACATGATTGAAGAGTTTGATGCTTTCAACCTGATCTCCATTCCAAGAAGTCAGAACTCTTGTGCTGATAGGTTAGCCACAATTGGGGCTCAATTTGACATCCCCAGTGATAATCAAAGGGAGAAGGCACAACCTCATGTAAAAATAGTTGATAGGCCCTCTATCCCTAATAATAATATTCATTGGCAAGTTTTTGAAAGTGATGAGCAGATCCTGCAGTTACTGTTAGAGGAAGATGAGTTTTCCATGATGAATTACGATAAACTCAAACAACAATATGGCAATGATCAAATTGTTCAGCTAAGAACAAACAAACTACCCAGGGGATTGGTAACCTTGGAATCTATTTTTAGTACAGATGATCAGCTGAAGAAAAACAAGACTAGCATGCAGGTTAAAGAAGAGCATTATGAGGAGCTAGAAATTTTCAAGGGTAAGCTCCTTAAAATTGGTAAAATCTGCTTAGCTGAGGACAGAAGAGCTTTTATTGCTCTCTGTCAAGAATTTGAAGATGTGTTTGCTTGGGATTATTTAGACCTAAAGGGTTTTGACCCTCATATTGCCCAGCATACCATAGAGTTAGAACCAGATACTAAACCTATGAGGTAGAAGCAAAGGCCTCTAAATCCCAAGTTAGAGCCCCTCATGATTAAAGAATTGACTAAATTAATTAAAGGGAAAATCATTTTTTGAATCAAGCACACTTCTTGGGTCTCCAACCTTGTCCCTGTAAGGAAGAAGAATGGGGAGATCAGGCTGTGTGTTGACTTCAGAGACCTCAATAGAGCTTCCCTAAAAGATCACTACCCATTGCCTTCAATGGAACAAATTCTATAGGTAGTGGCTGGTTCTGAGAGATTTTCCTTACTTGATGGATTTTCTGGTTACAATCAGGTGTTAGTCAAGGAGGAGGATCAGTTCAAAACTACTTTTACCACTAAATGGGGCACCATGGCCTACAAGAGGATGCCTTTCGGCCTCTCAAATGCTGGCTCTACTTTTTAGAAAGCCGTGGATATGGCTTTTAAGGGTTTGCTGTATAAACTGGTGCTAGTATACCTTGATGACATAACAATCTTTTCTAAGAATGCATTTAAGCATTTATCTCATCTGAGGCTAGTTTTTGAAAGATGCAAGGAATTTGGGATATCTCTGAATCCTAGGAAGTGCATATTTGTTGTCCATGAGGGTAAGCTATTAGGGCATGTGGTGTTAAAGGAGGGTATTACCATTGATCCTAAGAGGGTGAAGGCTATTCTGGAGCTACCTTTGCCTAGTCACAAAAGGGGACTTCAAAGCTTCATTGGTAGAATTAATTTTCTACGAAGGTTCATACCTGATATTGCAAATCTTTTGAAGCCTTTGACATCCATGTTGAAGAAGAATATAGCTTTCATTTGGACAAGTGAATCCAAGCTCAGCTTCGAGTCCATCAAAGAGGCACTAGCAGCTACACCAATGATGGTAAATATTGACTTCTCCAAGGATTTCATCTTATATTCTTATGGCGGTCCGGATACCATCTCTATGATTTTGGTGCAGTAGCAGACTGAGAGTTTTGAGAAACCAATCACTTTCTTCAGTCAAGGGTTGGAAGAGTATGAGCAGAAGTATAGCTTTGTTGAAAAGCACGTCCTTACAATGATAAGGAACCTCAAGAAGTTTCAGCATCTTGTTTCTAACAACAAGATACACCTGATGGTAGCTCACCCTAGTGTGAAGGAGTTCTTGTTAAGTAAAGATGTAAATGAGAAAAGAGCTGGTTGGATCACTAAGGTCATGGAATATGATGTGGATACCCAGATAACCAAGCTGGTCAGAGGTAGAGGACTCAATGAACAACTTGCTAGCTGTTCTAAGAATAAGGTAGAAGAGGAAGTAGAAGTACTTCTGATCATGAAGGAGAAGCATCAGAATGATATAGCAATAGCAGGCATCAGTTGGGTTAATGACATGACTCAATTTTTGCAAACTGGTAAATGTCCTACAGGTCTAGATAAAACTAAAAGAAGATATTACAGACTACAATCCATTCCATATGTTTTAATTGATGGCATCCTTTTTAGAAAGGACTTTAATGGAATATTGTTAAGGTGCATTGATGAAGGTTAGACTGATAAGGTGCTACATCAATTCCATGATGGAACAACAGGGGGTCATTTTGCCCCAAGGACAACTGCTTGATAAGTAATGAGAGCTGGCTACTACTGGCCCAACTCATTTAAGGATGCCCATGCATGGGCTAGAAAATGTATAAAATGTGCCCTTTTTGTGGGGAAGGAAAGGCTACCAGCTTTACCTCTATAGCCAATACAGATAGAGCAGCCCTTTATTAGATGGGGCATTGATTTTATAGGTCCTATTAATCCACCATAAAGTGTAGGCCATAGATGGATACTCATAGCTACAGACTATTTCACAAGATGGACCGAAGCAGTAGCCCTGAAGGAATCCAATGAGCATGTTGTTTTAAATTTTTATGATGATTTGATATCCAGATTTAGAGTACCTGAGTCAATCATCTCTAATAATGCTTTAGCTTTTGTTGGCCTAAGGATAACTGACTGGGCTATCAAAAATGGGATTTATTTAAATACCTCATCTAATTATTACCCATAGGGTAATGGTTTGGCTGAATCTACAAACAAAAATCTCATAAGGATCATTAAAAGATCAATGGAGGATAACCAGAGTACCTGGCACACTAATCTAAAGTATGCATTGTGGGCAGATAGGATAACTTCTAAAAGGTCTATTGGGAACTCCCCATATCTTCTAGTGTATGGAAAAGAGGCAAGATTGTCTATATCTATGGAACTGCCAGTACTAGACATCATGAATCAGCTAGAAATGTTTGAAGCAGAGGGCCCCATGGCTATTAGATATGCTCAGCTTATGGAGCTTGAGGAAAGTAGAGATAAAGCCATGAAGACCATGGAGTGTCATCAACTTCAAACAAAAAGAAATTTTGACAAGAAGGCCACCCCCAAAAATTTTAGAATGGGTGATATGGTGCTCAAATGGGATCAATTGAAAAGCAGACCAGGAAAGCATTCCAAGTTTGACAACATGTGGAGTGGCCCATTTCTCATTACTGAATGTAAGGAGCATAATGCATTTCAGTTATCAAGTATGGATGGACAAAATTTGCCTATCCCAGTCAATGGGATACACCTAAAGAGGTGTTTTGAGGTATGAGTGCTTTGTAAATCAATAGATTAGGTTTCTGTGTTTCCAACAAGTGCTATTGCACATTAGTTTAGATCCTTTTGCCTTCCTTATATGTTGTCTAGCACAGTTTGGGGGGGGAGTTGCTTTCAACATTTTTGTCCTAGATAGATCTTCCAATGTTCTTCACTACCATATCCTGAGTTGCTAGACTCAGAAAATATCAGTATATTTATAGTTTCTGTATGACTCCATGCCCAATGGATGTTTAAGGCCACTAATCTAACTGTTTAGCAGGCAAACATCCCATAGAGGTCGCCAAATTGTTGACCTATTTTTCCTCTAGCAGGAGTCAAAATAATTTAAGTAGCATCAGTCAATGTGCACATTCCCATGAAGGCTATATTTGTGATCCTGATGTCAGAAATCCAAATCTCAAAGTATGAAGCTTGCCTAAGGAGGCTTACCATGTGAAAGAGCTTGGAAAAATAGGTAGGTTTGTTTTTTACATCACCCTGAAGTTCACTAAGATGAGGAAGTTATGGAGGGTCATGATCGAGTCATCTTCTTTCCATAGGGTCATATTCCAAATATCGGGTCATATTTCAAACATTGGGTGATATTTTTGAATATCACCCTATATTTGAAATATCACCCTATATTTGAAATATCACCCTATCTTTGAAATATCACCTTATATTTGAAATATCATCTGATATTTCAAATATTACCTTCTTGCGAAATATCTCCCAATGGCCAATATGATGGTGACATCATCATCCCTTTTTGCCTCATGCTGATCTATTTCAAACGATCACCCCATCCGACAATATGACGATGATGTCATGATAACTCCAGTGATAGACCAGGTCATCTACCTGATGACATCATCCAGACTTTTGCAAGGGAGGGGTCATTTTTCTCGCAAGGGTCATGTTCTGAATATCACCCTAATCTTAAAACATGACCCGATATACAAAATCTAGACATCACCATGATGATGACATCATCATCCTTCATCTTGCGAAGCTATGTTTTCTACATCACCCGATCTTCGAGCATCATTCCCCCTTCTTCTCAATATCACCTTCCTCCAAATATCACCCCGATATTCATATTATCACCAGATCCTTTTAATATCACCCTGAGTATCCATGATGGTGACATCACCTTCATATCTTGAAGCTTTAAACACCTATATCTCCTCCATCCTGGCAAATTTCAACATGATGTAAAAAGAAAAAATGCATGTTTTTACCTCCTCTTTCATATGGCAAGTTTCTTAGGAGGATTTTCTCACTTCCAATTTCAGATCTGGATCTGCATGATGATTAAGTTGACGTTTCAACAACCTTTTGGAGTAGATGCAGATATTTTGTGCATTGATTGCTGCATGTAAGGAGAGCAGCTCGCATTGATGATAAGGGATATTTCTCCACCGCCTTGTTCCAGGTGTTGCATATAGTCATGGTGGAGGATAGACTCGCCAACTGCTCGCATTTAATATCAAAATATCTCCCACCTGCCCCTGTTCCAGATCTTTTCGCACCATTACTCCTGGCAGCTGGGACGTTCTTCCTAAGGTATTTTCAGGATGTAGCTCCCTTGAAGCGAATTTTGTAACTAACTTAGGGCATCATTTTTGAATGCTATATAAGCTGAGGCTTATGATTTAAATAGGGTCAGAACTTTTTAGCATACAAGCTCTTATGTTTCCAAACAGAGCTTTTCATACACTATAACCTTGCCTCCCTACTGAATAAATGCAACTTATCATACCTCTTTTATTTATTTGCTAGTTCTATGTGAATCTGCATATGGTTGTTTGTGAATGTCTTCCTTCCTCTCAATCATATTGCTTCTTGACTCTGCTAGGATAATTTAAATCTGTGTATACATCCTTGCTATATCCATATGTGCTGTGCATATATTTTTAGTCCTATGAAAGTCTCTTTTAATCTATCTGGTGCATCACCCTTTTATGTTTTTTTTTTAGTTTAGTTGTTTCATCCTTATTTCAAAGCATTCCTGCTCCCTTTTCCCCCAAAATCTAGTAGTTTTAGGTGATAATCAGGCAAGGAAGCCGGCCTTCTCTGGAGGTTTGATCTCTTTGAGTAGGGTCCCACACCTAGAGATCATTCTCATTGTGTCATTGGAATGCTTGGAAACTCTTCCAAGCAGGGTGCAATTTCACGTGACAACAAAAACCATAAGCCAAATATCATTTTATTTTTGCAAAAAATCATATCAAATGAAGATATAGAACAAAATTGCCATAGCATTGTAAAGTTAATTTTAAAGCAATCATTTCAATTTGTTTTATTTAGAGTCATATAGGACAAATTTTGGAGCTTTCATGAGTAGAGAAAAGCAATTTTATGGTGGGACCATATGAGAGGGCAGTTTTGTAGCTTTATTTTCCAGATTGGTGCTAGATCCGGAGGTTTATTTTTGGCTTTTATAGGTAGCTCGAAAATGGACTTAGGGTCTATTTTTAGGAGCTTTTTCACCTTTCTTTTGGGGAGATCTTTTGGAGGCATTTATAGGAGAAAAATCTTAGTTTTTCTCAGTCAGTCAGTTTCAATTTCTTCTCTCTTGTTCACAGGTAGATTTGTATACAGACAGTTGGTTGATATTTCATTTTACATGCATTGTACTCCTTACAATTCTAATAGCAAATTTTCCTATTTCATCTACTTATGTGTTTTATAGGCTTGATTTGATGTCTTATTATGACAATTTCCTGTCCTTTATCATGTCCTGGTGCTGTTAGATTGCATGTTTTCTCCTAGTTGTAATCTGTGCTTGAATTAAACCTTATTACAAACTATTTAGGGATTAGAACTCATAGGTGAGATTGTGAAAATTTTAATTTTGAAGAACTATTTTGTGAGTGAATAGATTCATTTAGATTAGATTCAAGAGTTAGTTTGCATTTTAGTTACCTTTCTACCCCTTTTCCTTGCAAGTCATTAGTTTAGGAATCATAAGAGAACCAACTCACTCTAGAGATTCATTCTCATAATAGGAGACCCACATATGAGAATGATTCCATGTTTCAACAGGTATCTAAGTTTCTGTGAACTTAGCAAGGGTGCATACTTGATTGACAACAAGTTTCAATCTCTACTTTGATATTGTTGTCTTCAATCAGATTCCTAGAATTTAGAATAGAGTAGATGATGCAATGGACACCATAGGTTCTCTCTTGGACATTCCAAACAATGCACCTTAGTTTAAATTCTTTGTGGAACAATTGTTGATCCTCGCTTTTGATATCCTTGAATCAGAGATGGTGTGTGAAATTGTTGGTCCCAATTCCCCTTGGTACAAAGATATGTACAAATACCTTCATGACCAGATCATTCCCTCTGACCTATCCTCCAAAACATGAAAATCCTTCATTTACCAAGCCGCTAGATATGTCATCATCGATGACACCCTTTATCGTCATAGCTTTGATAGTACCCTCCTGAGATGTCTCGATTCTAAAGAAGCACAAATAGATTTACACAAAGTACATGAGGTATATGTGGAACTGGATACTACTGGCCCACAATGGAATACAGTGCATATAATTTCATCAAGAAATGTGTTACATCCCCAACTTATAATTAGACCTAATCTTAAGCTTCCATGGTAATTAGGTTTGATATTGTGAAAATATCTAATTTAATATTTTATTATGAGGTTAATGATGGATGATAGTTAGTTATGAAACTATTTGTTCATATGAATATTAAATTAATTTGAATTGTGAAAAATATGATGATGCACTGATCATGATTTTATGGTCCTGAGTGTGAACAAGAAAATGCAATGTCCTTCAAAGAAGGAAGAAGAGTATCATCTTGGAGGAAGAATTAGATGTCAAGAAATGGGGCTAATAGCCATGTAAATATCTGTATGCTCAAAATCATGACTCTGGTTGCCTAGGGCTATCGAGTCAGATTTCAGCATGCACATGGACCCTTTCCCTCCTTGCCACAAGGTGATCCGCCATTTCACTCTCGCTCATGTGGAAGTAGCTAGTTGAGAGGAGGCAAGACATGGTGGGGGTCTAGCTCATTGGAGAGATAGACTTAGCAAAGGGGGGTCGGCAAGTTCTGTGGTCTTTGTTGTTGTGTGTTTTGTTGTATGTTTCACTCAATTGATGTGGTAGTTGAGATAACCCTATGATTCGAAGGGTCACTAGTCTCTCTTCTTCTATTTGGATTGTTTGAATTCCACCTTTGTGTGGGCAAACGGTTGTTTTTGTTGATTCCTTCTACTATTTCTATGTCCTTGAGAAATGCACTGTGTAGCCATAATTGCCTAATTTATTTAATCAACAAGAGAACAAATGGGTCTTCTTGTGGTGGAATTTGTGTCTGTTGTTGAGGTCGCAGATGTAGCTCCTCGATCTCATCACAGATAGCCCTTACCCACTGACCTCATACTCCTAAACACATTCGTGAATTAGGATAGAGGAAATCTTATAATTGCTAACTCTAACTAGATCTAGGGTTTTGACTTTGTTCAACTATGATTACCTCATGATGGAATCAAGGGTTTGCAATGTTGTCTATTTTAATATATCTATATGAATGCAAACTAAATGATAACATGCAAAATGTCTTTTTGGTATTTTTAGAATATTTTGGAAAGGAAAATGCTTCTAATCTATGAAAGAAATATGTATGCAATCCTATATGTCTTTCCAAATGCAAAGTTTAATTTGTGTTTTTGTGGGTTTTTTGGTGTTTTCAATGCAATCTAATCTAATGGAAAGGAAAGATGCTTTTTCTAAAAAAGTAGATCTAGGAATGTAAAAAAACAACTAATCTAGCATGCAAGATCTAAACTATCAAGGAAAAAGCAAAATGTTACTATTCCTAATAATAATGTGATTATCTAATTACTACAAAAGTAATGAAATAACCTGAAAGAGATGAAGATTTGTTGACTCAACTACCGTGAGTATCCTTGTATAGGCAACCTTGAATCCTTCTGTGGTAGCAGGCGATCCTCTTGACAATAAAATGATTTGAAGAAGCAAAGAGAAGCTTTTGTGAAGCTTGTATGAGCTTTGAATTGAGCACAATGGCTAAGAATTGAGCAATGTAGCATTGCTTGATTGAACAAAAGAAAGTAAAAGGGACTTACATCCTGTATGAGCAGATGAATGCTAGGCTGGAGAGCAAACATGGTAAGAGCTGGTGGACACTGAATTTTCCTCCCTTTGTGCTTGAGGGAGGGGGTATTTATAGGTTTGAAGAAGGGATTGGATTGGAGAGTTAACAAGAATAGATTGGGGAGTTAACAAGGTTGATTTCCTAGTGAACTCAGCTGATTAAGGAGTGATGAAGCAATGCTATCTTATCAATGAAGAAGAAATGGAGGTGAGGGACTACATGAGATTGATTAGAGAGTTAATTATAGATCAGATAGAGCTAATTATGCATGTGTGGGTGCATGAAATAGTTAACTCCATATCAAGGATCAAAAAACATGCAAATAGAAAGAAAAATAGGCAAAAATAGAGCAAAAACATGAGAGAAACTTGAGTTTTTCTGTGGGTCAAAAGATGGTAGGGTCACCATATTCATTAGATAGGGTCACCTAGGGAGATCATGGGTCACGTAAGGAGCGACCCTAGGTTTCCCGGGGAGATTTGGGATCAAAAGTGCAAAATGCAATAATTTAGGCTGGCATAAGGTATAGGGGAGGAAAAGGATGATTTCTACATCAAGAAATAGGTTAGTCATGTGGAAGAATCTAAATCTCCACTTGTATCTTCAGGATCCCTAGTGGGGATCTAGAAATAATCGGGGGAGATTTGGATTGATTGGTTGAAATCAAAAATGGAAAGCAGGAGATGGATTAAGGGACCTCTAGAAGGCTTCTATGAGGTGCATTAGATGAAATACACAAGGGAGAGGTGAAAAACCACCTACAAGACACTCACAAGGCTTAGGATCAAGGTCAAAAAATAGAAAATGCACATTGACAAGTGTTGCAACAAGTGTCAAAAAGTGTCACAAACAAGGAAGAAGGAGAATCGACAAAGCAGAAAGGACACAAAACAAGAAGAGAGGACACGTCATCAAGAGGCCTACTAACCAAAGTATTTATTTTCATGCTTACATGTACATGACAAGGATTTGAATCATCATAGGGGTCCTTGTGGAGGTAGTGCGTGATTTTTGTGCTTACATATTTGCCCCCTCGGGGATGGTAGTCTAGATGAAAGGTAGGTATGGTTCTTGAACTAGGCCTTATCTATTGTCAATTTTCCACAATTTGTACTTGCAATAACTAATATCAGTCTGACATCAAAATATATGAAAACTAAAATAACAACCTTACCATGGATCATTTGAGTTCAACTAGTCACTTGCTTTTGTCAGTTCTGACCTGTAGGTATGAAAGCACGTAAAACAATGCATGAAACAAAATGCATAATAGCAAAGAACTTATCTAAGTGCATAAAAGAAACTAAACTAAGGGAAAACAAAGAGAGCCAAATTGTGAGATCAGAATGAAATGGCGACGGAATAGTTCATGTGAGCAGTTGATAGAGAGGTATTGTCGAGGGGATCACAGAGATGGCCACCTCTTCCTCAACCTTGAAGAATCAGGTAAGTAATCAATGAAAAACTCTTCTCTAAACCCTAGGTTAAACTTTGCAAAAAAATATTGAAATTGTCTACTTTTGGTGATTTTTCCTATTGCATTGTGTTTGTCTCATTGTTTAGACCAAGATTGGTCTTTTGTTTTCCAAAATTGGTTGAGAAATGAGGTTTTTAGACTGATGTTTTCTTGAAGGGGTTACTCTTAGGGTCGCCCCTTTTGGTAGGCAGGGTTGTCCCAGGGAGATCCTGTCTAACAACAGGGTCACCCTGTGGTCCATCTTGCTTTGCAATAGGGTCACCTATGTAGATCCTGACTGACATCCGGGTCGCCTGAGGGGTGACCCTGTGGGACTAGTTTCTGGCTACATTTGTCATTTTTTAACACTTCTTTCACTCTAAACTAACATGAATTGGTCACTTAATCTACCTATTTATTACAATTTTTTATGGTTTATATGATTTATTTGTGTAAATTTTTCTATAGTTTTACAATTTTTAGGGATTTTTACAAGTTTACGAGATCTAATCTAAACTTCTCTTTTTGATTTTTTTGCAGGAGATGCGCATTTGATGGAATACTGGCTGAGAGCAAGGGTGGCTTTCAGGGATGTTCACTTTACTTAGTGTAGAGGATCAGGCCATACTCAAGAGGACAGGTCTTGGCAGAGTTTGTCACATTCTTGTGATCCATCATGTATGTCATATATGTTGTGATATTCTGACTTACTGGGATGTAGATAGGAACACATTCAGGTTCCCATAGATTTTAGGAGAGTGGACTATCACTCTTTATGATGTGTATCGCATTCATGGGGTCCCTTTAAGGGGAAGTTGAGGCTCATCAGGTGGATCGAGTCTTGCAGTAGTTCAGCGAGGATGTCCCTGAGGACTTGCCCCTTGTGTCTACTTGTTATAGGACCATCCAGGAGATGGAGGAGATTGGACAATGGGATGTCACTTGGATACCTTTGATGCCAGGTGTCTTCATCACTAGAGCTTATAGAGGAGGATGAAGGAGAAGGAGAGGGACTCCTTCCCGATCTATGACTATGATAGTTGATTAAGAGTCCACTGACGAGGACTATGTTCCTGATAGCGATGGTTCATCAGATGAGGCCCCCCTCAAGGATGAGGATTTTTAAGACATTGATGTCCTGAATGAGGTTCTTAACATCCCTGAGGGTCCTCTTGTTGTTCCTCAACCTCCTCATTCAGATGAGATGATGCGTTAGCTTGACCCTAATTGGCAATGTGGAGATCCATGTAAGTTTGGTCTATTTGTTTTCTCTTTGGCTTTGTCTTTTCTCTTTTCATGTGGCACTGACTTGGCCTTGACTTTAACTTTGGCTTTTCAGGCAATGTCAAAGAGTGGAGGGACTTGGTTCGCAAGGTTAATGTTGTATTAACCTTTCCCTTTACTAGGATGACCCATGATCATCTCCTGGATGACACACAGACATCTTTTATCCTATTTACCATGGGTGTGAGATGATTACAACATTGAGGACCCAAGTTAACACAATTCAGGGTGAGAATAAAGTACTTCAAGAGGTGGCTTGCCTTAATGTTTAGCGTTCTGGCACTAGTATGGCAGGGCCTTCATAGTCACATGCCCATAGTAGAGCACATCATTCTCACAGGTCCCATGGAGCGATGAGTGGTACTCGTAGATGGAGGAGTTGAAGCCCCAAGGGTTCTGTTGGAGGGAACCAACCTTGAATTTCTTTTCTTGAAACTCATGCCCCCTTGCATGGGGAGCTTCCACTTCTCTCGAGAGCATTTTTTCTTAGCTCTTTGATACATATTGTATATGTAAACTTCAGATGTATCTATCAAACTTTATCCTTTTCTATGGTTTTTTCCTTTGTCGAATTCTATACTCATCTCTTGTGCATGTTTGGAAGTTTTAGGAATTTTTTTGATTATGGTGACCTTTTCAACTCTTTTAACAAATGCAATCATAACAATGATCACATGTTTTAACTGAATGTCATGAGTTATGACACTTTGACTTTATTTCTTTGAGACTCCTTTTTTGATTTTGATATGGATGCAACATGGAACAGACAAAATGACTACTATTAAATACGATTTTCAGTTCAGGGGATTGTGGGTTCTCCTGATATAAGAAACCTATTCAAGGCTACGAGATAGGATTTTAGAAAAACTCAAGTGGGGGAGTTAAAATGAATCATGGAGTACTTCTAATTTCTAGGATTTTGCTAAAGGCTAAACACTGATCCTTATCTTGATAGGACAATCTGACAAGATTTCAAATTAGACAAGCAACAAGTTTTATAGGTGTTCACTAGACTTAGATCGTAGATGGCAAGCAAGATAGACCTAGGGTAAAGGATATCTAGGAAAGAACAAGGGTCTCTAGATAGAAGATGATCCTAGAGACTACTAGACTCTTCAGCTTTGCTCAACTAGTGTCTGTGTGTGCTTTGTACCTTTCTTTCTCTGTTAGAATATCACTCTTGAGGCTTTGAGCTTTGAATGATGTCCACCCAAGAGTACAAACTTTCAACAATCTTCTCTCTTTCACTCTTTTTTTGTATCTCTCTTTTTTTTGCTTTTCACTTTTTTGGTATTTTGTTCACTTGATTTTTCTTAATTTTATTGGATTTTTTGACTTCTCAAAAAATGAATGCTTTTGGGACTTTGATATGCAATGCTTTGATCTCTCAATTCTCAATTTTCTACACTCTTATTTTGGTCACTCATTTCTTTATTCACTCAAATTTTAGATTGCTTCCTTCAAAGTTTTGATCTCCTTGGCATTTTTGGCCAAGAAAGATAAGGGGCTGAGTGCCACCTAAAGGTTTTGTAATCTAGTCGGGCTTCTCTATTACCAGGAAAGAATTGGGAAGGTCTATTTGCAAGCTTCCTTTGAACACTGTAGGTTTGACTACTGACTTTGCCTAGACCTAACATCTTGACTTATTAAGACTGGGATCGGTGTAAAGCTAAGAGCTAAGCTTTGATTTTGAATCACTGGGAATGAAGGGGGATAATGGCAGTTGTGGAAAATGAGGAATCTCTAGGTCCTAAAAGGATCATGTATATCTAGGCAACACTAGACTGCTTAAAAGGAAAATAGTATAAGAGCAAGTCATGAACTGCAATGCATGATGAACAGAATGAAACTAAAATGCAAGAAACAAATTGTTTTTGGCATTTTGAGTTTTTATAATTTTTTTGTATTTTTATGTTTTCTATATTTTTTGTTTTTTAGACATAGTATTTCTTAAGGTGAAAGGCATTGACCGTTTCTCCAAATTCATCTCCCTCCATTGTGCACAAGAGATAAGCACCATTTCTGATATCTTCTTTAACCATGTAGGGGCCTATCCAGTTGGGTCTGAATTTTCATCCTTTGCCTACTCTTTTATTGATCAGATTATCTATCTTGAGCACTAAGTCTCCCACTATAAATGGCCTTGGGATGACTTTCTTGTTATACTACTTTTGAATTCTTGCTAGGTAAGAATCATGCCTTTGAACAGATCTTAGGCATGTTTCATCTATCATTTCTAATTTAGCCAACTTGACTACCCTCTATTCTTCATTATCTGATAATCCTTGTAACGACACTCTCATGCTAGGAAATTCTACTTCTAATGGAAACACCACCTCTGACCCAAAGGTAAGGGCATAGGGGGTGGTTCCAATTGGTGTTCTGATACTTGTTCTATAAGCCCATAGAGCTGGATATAGTTGCAGATGCCAGTCTCTCTTGGAGTCTTTTACGATTTTGACCAATATTGACTTCAAAGTTTTATTGGTAGCCTTTGCTTATCTATTTCCTTGAGGGTAATAGACTGAAGGGGAACTATGATTGATATGAAACCTTTAACATAATTCTCTCACCTATGGGTTTTTGAAGGATGAGGCATTATCTATCGCTATGACTTGAGGGATTCTAAACTGGCAAATGATTTGGTTCAAAATGAATTTAGCGATCACGGCTCCTGATATTGTGGTGAGAGGCATGGCCTCTACCCACTTTGTGAAATACTCTATTGCCGCTATGATGAATAGATGTCTATCTATTGATGGAGGGATATCTTTCCCACCAGGTCTAATCCCCATGTGGAGAAGGGCCAAGGTGTGATAATTGGCTGCAAATCTCTCATTGGTGTATGGTTAACATGAGCATAAACTTGACACTTTAGGCATCTTCTTACAAATTTGATTGCATCTCCCTATAAACAAGGCCAAAAGTATCCCATTCTATGTATCTTTCTTGATGTGGAATGACCACCAAAACATCCACCATAGCTTCCACTGTGACACTCTTCTAATATCGTATGTGCTTCTTCGTTGACAATGCATCGAAGCAATGTTCCATCTAGGGCCCTTCGATAGAGCACATCATCTATTAAGACATATCTTGTGGTGAGGATGCATAATCATCTTTTGCCCAAAGGTCTCATGTTTTCTAGGAAGGTTTTGTTTGTGAGATAGTTCATAATGTCTCGATACCAATACGATGCCGCATACTTCTCAAGATCTACCACGCAAATCTCTTCATTGGGGAAATCTTTGTTCACAGGTTCTTCTTGGGGGACTAGATTATCTGCTAACCAATCTTCTATTATTTGTCCCTTGATTTCCTTTTGGTTGACATAAGTTAGCTTGAATTCACTTAACAAGGTTACGAATAGATCGACTCTCCTTGAGAGCATAGGTTGATTCAAAAAGGTCCTCAATTGTTTACATCATATCACTACTTTAGTCTCTTGATTTAATATGTAGTGTCAAAGCCTTTGGGTTGCAAAGACTATGGCCAAGCACTCATTTTTGGCTTGAGTGTAATTATTTTCATATTCTAATAAGGTTTGACTTATGAAATAGATTGCTCTTTGTCTTCCACCTTCATCCTCTTGAGCTAGCATGCATGCTACAGAAATATTAATGGCTTTGAAGTATAGGATGAAGGGTTTGTCATGGTTTGGTGGCACCAACGTGGGAAGGGTTAACAAGAATCTTTTTACTTGTTCGAACGTGTTTTGACAGTCTATAATCCAAGTAATGCCCACTTGCTTTTTTAGCAATTGGTTGATCGAATGAATTTTGAAAGTCATATCTGGTATGAATCGTCTGGTTGCGCCTAACTATCCTAAGTAGGCACTTACTATTCTATCACTTGTTGGAGGGGTTGCATTTAGGACTACTTTGACTTTGGCCAGGTCAACATTAATACCTCTTCAAGAGACAATGAATCCTAATAATTTTCCTGTCGTGACCCCAAATACACATTTTTTAGGATTTAACCTCACTTTGTATTCTCAGAGCCTATTGAAGATTTTCCACAGATCCTCCACATGTTTCCCCCTTTATTCTGATTTGGCTAGAAGATCATCAACTTAGGTTTCCACTATATTTTGTATATAATTGTGGAAGATATGTGTCATAGCCCATTGGTATGTGGCTCCAGCATTTTTCAACCCGAAGGGCATAACTATATAGCAGAAAGTTCCCTAGGGGGTAGTGAATGTTGTTTGATTTTGGTCAACTTCTGTGATCTTGATCTACTTATATCCTAAAAATCCATCCATCAAAGAGAGAACTTCATATCATATCGTTGAATCAAAAATTTGATCGATGGATGGTAATGGAAAGTCATCTTTTGGACAAGCTTGATGAATGTCTCTAGAATCGAGACATATCCAAATTTTTCCATTCTTTTTTAGGAGTGGGACAATGTTTGACACCCAATTGGAATAATCAACTGGCTTGATGAATCTAACATTCAATAGATTTTTAAGTTCTTCTTTCACTATTTCAGTTACTTGTGTTTTTATGGGCCTTGGTTTCTATTTTACGGGTTTGGCGTATGGTTTTGTTACTAGATTATGACCCACAATCTTTGGATCTAACCCTAGCATAGATGAGTATGCCCATGCAAACATGTTAGAATATTCAATGAGAAACTCTGTGTATTCCTCTAATTCTTCATCACTTATCTCTCCTCCTAGTTTTAACATCCTAGGTTTTTTAGGTGTACCAATGTTGACATCGATCGTATCTCCTATAAGGGAGGGGTGTCCTTCAAACTTCTGTGGTGCAGGTAGTAAATCTGAGTTTTCCTCGATTTGAAGGATTTCTTTCTTGTTTCCAAACTAGTCCTCAGGATGAGGGAGGAGTAGGTATCTTTTTTTATGGTGGACTCTCGGAAGCCCATCATATACGTGCAAATATTCCAGGATGGCTTCATCGTTCTCAGCATAGTCTCGGGTTGGTCGTTCTTCTTGACCCATGACATAATTTAGGATATCTGGTAACTCTTCTATATCTAAAAGCAGCTCTCCATGCATTGAAATAATGTATTATGAGTTTTGTAATTGAGCATGTAGTGAGAATAATGCGGCCGATGTAGCCATTGAGTCTGCTACCTGATTTTCTTCTCTGGGTATGGCTTTGATGGAGAAAAAATCAAAGAATTGAACTAACTTCCTGATGGTTTCTTTATAAGGTCGCAATTGTTTAGATTTTGTTTCATAATTTCCACAACTTGGTTGATGACCAACTAAGAATCTCCAAAGGTAGAGATTTTTTTGATCCCCATTCTCATGGCTAGCATGACTCCTAGGGATAGAGCCTCATACTCAGCTATGTTGTTGGTGTAAAATAAATCTAGTCTAAAAGCGAAGGGAAGGATTTTCCATTAGGGGATGTTAAAATTATCTTGGTTCCTGCCCCCGTCTTACAACTAGCCTCGTTGAAATGTAGGGTCCATAATATTTCACTGTTTTGCAAACGAGATGCTTCTCCAAACTCATAGGTGGAAGTTTGTTTTTGCACTTTTTCATCTCCTTCTTCAATGATCTCAATTGTTCCAACCAAAAGGTTTTTTATATCCCATTCATTAATACACAGGATGGTTGCTAAGCCAAAAGATACGTGGGATTTAGTGGTATGTGGATCAAAAGGGAATTCCTTAAGATCATCCATTCTTTGGTAGGATATATTGTGAGTGGTTGCGCTTGTTTGAAAATCCTAAGTTTCCTTGTTCTGTTTCTCTTTCATTTTAAACTTCTTGTCTTTTTCTTCCTATTCCTTTCTATAAACACTAAAAGGGTTAGGGTTTGCCTTGACTATGACCACCTTTCCCAAGTGATGAAAATTTATTTCTTGGAATAGTGTTGAGGTGATGGCCTTCATTGCATGAATCCAAGGTCTCCCCAGGATCATGTTATAATTGGTTTCTTGGTTAATGACATAGAAGTTGGTAGAGATAGTTTTTCCCATCAGATTGAGAGGTAGTCTAATTTTCCTGATTGTTTGGATGTTATGAATGTCGTAAATTCTCAATGTGGTAGTTTGTTGTTTGATTCCTATTTTGTTGTATCCCATTCATCATAAAAAGGATATTAGCAAGAGATTGACTGTCGATCATTTGTCTACCACCACCCTTTTTATGGTGACCACTTCAACTTGAATTTGTATGTATAGAGGTCATTTTGGTTTAGCTTAGCAACATTGAAGGTGAGAGGGGGTCCTTGTGAGGGACATCCAACCTCCAATACCTCTAGATATGTTTTTCGATGTGAGGGAGATGCTTTCAACAAATTTATCACTTGTGAGAAGACATTCCTTGTTTGGTCTATTTGTTCTTCTTCATGGATCATGAACAACTCTTGGTCTAGCTCTATGCTATTGGTATGGTTCTGGTTAACTTTTCCTTTCTTAATTTGAGGTTATTTCTCCTTGCTTTGCGATTGGAGTATTTTGAGAAATATTTCTATTGATCGGGTGTGAGTTTGGAGATAGCTTTATTGTAACCATAATAGGTTTTCATTTCATGACCTTTCCTTCCATGGAACCATCAATAAGTGTTGGGGTCATATGAAGATCGGTTTGACTCCTGATTTCCCTTTTGTAGCCATTTGTTGTTACTTGGATTGTTTTTAACGATGTTGACATCTCTTTCTTGAGGTACATTAGTTGTCTTTTCTGCTCCTTTTTTAAGTTTTCCACAAGCATCATAAGTTTTCCTACCACTATCGATGGCGGCTTGATCAATTCTTAAAGCACTTTCCAATGCTTCTTCATAGGACCTATATGGTAGTTTTTGAACTTCTTCTCTCATGTCTTTGTTAAGGGCATTTAAGAAGAGGTTGCATAGTTCTCAGTGGTCCATGTTTGGAGCACTAGTTGAAGAGTAGAGCACTTGTCTCCATCGGCTGACGAAATGTGATATAGATTCATTTGGTTCTTGTTTCATCATGAGGAACTCTCTAATCCCTATTTTTTATGAGTTTGTTCATGTCAAATTCCATGATAAACACTTCGATTAGTTGTCTAAATGAACAGATCAAAGCCTTTAGAAGATGATAATACCAATCCAAGGTGATGCCTTCAAGCAATTTTGGGAAAAAATTTGTGACAACTCCAGCCCAAGGAAGGAGTTCCCTTATGGATGTAGCATAAGCTTTGATGTGAGAGTTTGGGTCTCCCTCTCCTCTGAACTTTGGGAGATTTGGTAATGGCTTGGGTAGTTACACACTCCTTATCTTCTGGTCTAGAGGCTCTTTTAGATATTCAAGATATGTTCCTAAGAAAACACTTTGAGATTGCGGGGTTGTTAGTAACAACCCTATGGGTGGGTTTTGATAGCCCATTGTTGGATTTGTTGGATTGTTCTGAATAGGAGGATTCCCATTTAGAAAAGTGTCATTACTAGCATGTCGTGAATAGTAATTGAGGTAGGGGGATTTTGAGATGCCCCCTGGTCCTATTCGTGAGATTTTGTTCTTTTCTATTGAGCAGCATGTTCTGCTTCTAGGATCCTGATTCTTTGTACTAGAGTTGCGATTACATCTGTAGGAGTCACAACTCTAGGTTTTGCTTTGTTTCTAGGATGCTCTCTTTGACTGCTTTCATAGTGATGGGCTTCCTCTCATGCGGCCTTCTCTTTTTGTTCTTCTTCTAAGGCAATCCTCAATACTTTTTGAGCATCTTTGGTTTCTTGTAGATGCCTTTCTAACCTTCTGACCTCTTCATCAAGGTGAGTATTTGATGTACTTGTGGAAGGTTGTTCTGGTCGATGTACATCCAATCTTATCCTTCTAGCCTTATGTGGTGCATTTGGTATCACTGAGTCATTTTACCAAGCCGAGTTATTGAAGGATAGGGAACACCTGGACTCTCCTAGATCATGTTCATAGTCAGAGTCTTCATAGTCATAACAATTAGTAACAGGTGCATTAGGATGAGGCAGCACATACCTATCAAAAGAAGCAGTTTTAGGTTCATTTGTTGGAATGTTATCCTAGTTCAAGTTTGGTTCCATCATATTCAGGGGTGCCATAAACACCATAGAATGAATGGAATGGATGGTGGCACAAATGATAGAAGTTGAAGTGGCTATGAAAAGAAACAAAAGGATGTTTGAATGTTTTTGCAATGGGAATGCAAAACGCTTAACCAAAAAGGCTTTGCTCTTCATGTTTGGTTCACCAAAATATGTACGCTCAAAATCATAACTCCAGTTGCCTAAGGCTATCAGGTCAAATTTTGGCACACATACCGACCCTTTCTCTCCTTACCGTTGGGTGATCTGCCACATCACTCTTTCTCACGTGGAAGTAGCCAGTCAAGAGGAGGTGAGACACGACAGGGGTCTGGCTCATTGGAGAGCTAGACTTAGCAAAGGGGGGTCGACAAGTTCTATGGCCTTTGTTGTTGTGTGTTTTGTTGTATGTTTTTCTCAATTGATGTGGTAGTTGAGATAACCCTATGAACCAAAGGGTAACTAGTCTCTCTTCTTCTATTTGGATTCCTTGAATTCCACCCTTGTGTGGACAAATAGTTGTTTTCGTTGATGGCTTCTACTATTTCTATGTCCCTGAGAAATGCTCTGTGTAGCCGTAATTGCATAATTTCTTCAATCAACAAGAGAACAAATGGGTCTTCTTGTGGTGGAATTTGTGTTTGTTGTTGAGGTTACAAATGTATCTCCTCAATCTCATCATAGATAGCCCTTACCCACACTCCTCGTACTCCTAAACACGTTCATGAATCAGGATAGAGGAAATCGTATAATTGCTAACTCTAACTAGATCTAGGGTTTCGACTTTGTTCAACTGTGATTACCTCGTGATGGAATTGAGGGTTTGCAATGTTATCTATTTTAATAAATCTATATGAATGCAAACTAAATGATAACATGTAAAATGTCTTTTTGGTATTTTTATAATATTTTGGAAAGGAAAATGCTTCTAATCTATGAAATAAATATGTATGCAATCCTATGTCTTTTCAAATGCAAAGTTTAATCTATGTTTTTGTGGGTTTTTTGGTGTCTTCAATGCAATCTAATCTAATGGAAAGGAAATATGCTTTTTCTAAAAAATTAGATCTACGAATGTAAAAAAACAATTAATCTAGCATGCAATATCTAATCTATCAAGCAAAAAGAAACATGTTACTATTCCCAAGACCAATGTGATTATCTAATTACAAAGAAAGTAATGAAAGAACCTGAAAGAGATGAATATTTGTTGACTCCACTACCCTCAATATCCTTGTATAGGCAACCTCAAATCCTTCTATGGCAGCAGGTGATCCTCTTGACAACAAAATGACACAAAGAAGCAAAGAGAATCTTTTGTGAAGCTTCTATGAGCTCGATGTGAGCTTTGAATTGAGCACAATGGCTAAGAATTAAGTAGTGTAGCATTGCTTGATTGAACAAAAGAAAGTAAAAGGCACTTACGTCCTATATGAGCATATGAATGCTAGGTTGGAGAGAAAACATGGCAAGAACTGGTGCATAATGAATTTTCCTCCCTTTGTGCTTGAGGGAGGGGGTATTTATAGGTTTGAAGAAGGGATTGGATTGGAGAGTTAACTCATTTGATTGATGAGTTAACATGAATAGGTTGGGGAGATAACAAGGTTGATTGCCCAGTGAACTCAGTTGATTAGGGAGTGATGAAGCAATGATAGCTTATCACTGAAGAACAAATGGAGGTGAGGGAATGCATGAGATTAATTAAAGAGTTAATTATAGATCAAATAGAGCTAATTATGCATGTGTGGGTGCATGAAATAGTTAACTTGGGTGAAAAATGGGTGAAAATGGAGCAAAAATACGAGAGAAACTTGGGTTTTTCCGTCAGTCAAAAGATGACAGGGTCACCACCTTCATTAGATAGGGTCTCCTAAGAAGATCATGGGTCACCCCAGGGGTGACCCTAGGGAACCTAGGGAGATCCGGGATCAAAAGTGCAGAATGCAGAAATTTAGGCTAATAGAAGGTATAGGGGAGGAGAAGGATGATTTCTGTATGAATAAATAGGTTAGTCATGTGGAATAATCCAAATCTCCACTTGTATCTTTAGGATCCCTAGTGGGGATCTGGAAATAATAGGGGGAGATTTGGATTGGTCAGTCGAAATTGAAAATGAAAAGTGGGAGATGGATCAGGGGACCTCTAGAAGGCTTCTATGAGGTACACTAGATGAAATACACAGGGGAGAGGTGAAAACTCACCTACAAGACACTCACAAGGCTTAGGATCAAGGTTGAAAGCTAAAAAATGCAAGTCGACAAGTGTCACAACAAGTGTTGAAAAGCATCACAAACGGGGAAGAAGGAGAATCGACAAACCAGAATTGGCACAAAACAAGAAGAGAGGACACATCATCGAGAGGTCTACTACCCAAAGAATTTATTTTCATGCTTACATGTACATGAAAAGGATTTGAATCATCATAGGGGTCCTTGAGGAGGTAGTGCATGATTTTTGTGCTTACAGTGTCAGAGATTATGTCTTTACAACTTGTGTAAGTTGGTGTAAGTTTCATTTCTTTTTGGACAGTTGATTTTCCTTTTGAGTCATCTTGTTGATTTAGTCATTTCAACAAAGTTGCATCGACTCGACCTAGTGACATTCTTATAATGTCAATATGTGTTGAGAGATAGTCTTGCCAGGTGTTAGAGCATTTTCTTATTTATTTGAATATTCCCAAACCAGGATCACAAATCTGTTATTCTTGGTATGTTATGCTTTGGGTTCTTAGCGAAGAAGGGAGAGTGGTGCTCAATCCCTAAATTACACAATTGACCCTATCTCCATGAAGGAGGTGATGTCAAAAAATGACATCTTGATTAATACAAGTATTTACATACATCTAGTAGATACATGAAAATAATATTATGCTATGATCATTTAGTCTAATATCGAATTTTCTTGCTATGCTATTATGTTTATTAATTTGCTATAGTTGATATCACCCATAGTAGTGGAGTGATATTTTGAATATTTGAAACTAATGGGAGCTTGAAGCTCACCAAAAGATTGGCTGATATCATGTATCTGCCAACGAGTCCCTATGAACCCAAAGGATGGCCGAGTGGGAAAGACCACCCACCATGTTATGGCGAGGGTGGTAGTTTCAAGCAAGATCAGCATGCCAAGAAGAGAAAGATAACAAGTTTTGTTTATATTTTTGGGTATAGTATCTTTGGGGTTGGAGAGGTTCATGTACTCTATCTATGTGGGGAAGGAGACAGAGAGCAAGAAAGAATGGTGAACCGAATTGGAAAGATTGCATTGAAAGACTTCATTCAGGTAGAATGAAAGTTGTAAAAATGTTTTCTTTCATTTGTTTGCATTCTTGTTTTGTAAGTATTATCTGTGTCGAGCTGTTCACAGTATGTTTATTGTATTGAGCTTCATTCATTCATACTTTACTGCATAGGCTCAAGGCTGATAAGGCCAATCATGTATAACCATTGAAATACCCTATACACTGTGGCTCAAGGCCGTTATGGCCGAGCTTTAACCCTTGAACTTTCTTTATCACTGTAGCTCAAGGCCACTAAGGTCAATCTTTATTTCATTGCAATATTTATAATCTTTATTATGACTGTAGCTCAAAGTCACCAAGACTGAGCATTCATTAATTGTAATCTCTGTTGTGACTGGAGCTCAAGGCCGCTAAGGCTGAGATTTAATTCCTCATATTCTTTTTTGAAACTGTAGCTAGAGGCCATTAAAGCCAAACACATATCCATGGTAACTTTTATATGATGGTTATTGATGTGGCTTAAATAGTAATAGTGCCACAACTATAATGAGTCAAGCAGGAAATGCTCATGGAACGAGAAGTGTAGAACTATTAAGTACACACTCAATGGTTCAACCTACGTTTAGCCAAATTGGTCACCACGAACTATGGTGATGGTCGATACGACCTTAGTTTTAAACTGTACTTATAGCACTCAAAATATAATCTTGTTTCACGTTACATAGAACCCACTATGTTTTAAAATGTTATTAGAATAATCTAGACTGTACTTGTTTACCCCTCGAGTAAGGAGGTGGTGTGTTATTTAAAAGATCATTGTATTATTATTATGGTAGCTTGCTTGCTAACAATATCATTAACGAGGAATCCCTTCTTACTATTGGTAACATGGAAGAATGGGAAGCATGATTAACTAAGATTTATATGGATATTATCACAAGTTTTAAACCCTTACGAAACTTATGATTGAACTCTATGGAAAGAGCGGTTATCATTAACAACTCATATGGGAAAATTGAGTTATCTTTTATTATGAAACCATTGTAACTAGTTAAGGTTGTAAATGCCTATGGTACTATGATTGAAATCTAAACCTATTTGGTGACTCGTATTGATTATGTAAATCATGGGAGACCTAGATTGGTGAATCAGGTTGACTTTAATATAATTTGCAAATGGGACAAAGTGACGAGGAGTCACAAGTCCCTCTTTTCGCAAGTAATGCATAAAGTCATTAGAATTCTTATTAAAGTAGTTGATAGTCTTGATATGGACTTTGAATCAAATTGATCCCACATGCATTAGACCTAGAGAGAGAGGTCAAATGAAACTTCTATAGGATGAGACAACTTCCAAGGTGAGTTAGGGTGGTGGACATACACCAACGTTCATTGGGTAACATACATGCATGTAAGTATTTGGCCAAAGTAATGCATTTGTCTCTACATGCATTGTCAGTCCACAGTGTTCTAGATGGCATAGTGTCTCCAATAGAGTCATACATAGTTAGAGTGGATCACAACACTAGACACAGATGGCTAACCCAATGCTTCCTAATATCTAACCCTTTAGTGAAGTGTAGGGCCACTTCCATTTAGGAAGTTGAGCGGGGGACTGGAGGTCCGTGGTTGGTGGAAAAGTATAGGGGTGATGCTCTCCTTCCATGAGATGAGCTAAGGCTTATGAAGATAGATGTCTTATGTTCCAGATACAATGTTTTTCATTTTATGACTTAATAGTCAATTGTAATGTATAATTTGATATATGATGCCTTGAGCATGTAATTTGTATATACATAGTGAAAGTTATTCACTTAGATATGTAAATGATTATAACAAATGTAAGCTTTGTTTTATTCTATTTAGAATAACATGCTTAGTTGATGAAATGAGAGTGAATCATTATTGCTTATTTTGAAATGGATAATCATGTTGTTATCTAATCTCTTAATTAGCATGAATTATGTTTATGTTAATTTTTGGGCATTATGGATTGATATGTTACATATGGTATCAGAGCAACCGAGTTCAATACATGGACCTATGAGCTCACTACTTGATGATTATTTTTACTCAACATTAAGTATGCTAATGTTTGGATGTTCTTTGCTAGAATGGTAAATATAAGAACAACACCCCAAAAGAAGGTAATGGATAAAGGGTGTTACCTTAAGTTTTGGAAGGAAAAAGCAAGAGCCTCAAGGATAAGAAAACTTGAATAGATTGATTGCCTAGTAGGAGCATGGTTAATTGATGAGGAAACCTTTGCTGATGCCATGAAACACATCTAGCAAGAGTTAAGGAAAGTAGAAAGGATGGCTGCCCCTAACTCTACTGATGCATCGGTAGAACCCTCTGCACCTAAAGCACTAGCTATGAAAAATAATCCTAGCAATTATGATGTACCTAAGGAGATTGTGAAGGAGTATCTGCATGTACCCTCACCTACTAAGACTGAAATGTTAAATCTCAAGCTTGAGAAATGAATATGGGAAGTTATCCCAAACTGTAAATGACTTGTAGTAGCAAGGTATAGAAATAATTTTGTAATTTTGGTGGATTATATCTAATCCAATGAAAACAACAATGCAATGGCAAAATTTTGACAATATTTTCTTTCTTGTTAAAGATGGCATGAATGAGAATAGATTTCTAATATGAATGTGTAGACACCCAAAATTGACTCATTATCATTAGTATCAAACATTGCATTATCCATCATCTGCATTTGTCTAACACACTTGAGCAATATCTCTAACATATCTATTTCTTCTATTAATTAAATAAATTTATATTTATTTAATTAATTCATTAGCTATTTCTTCTATTTTCTCTAAGCTATAATTAAACAATCTTTAATTATTTAATTATCTTCATTCTTCTATTTCTAAAAAATAAATTTTATTTATTTATTTAAAAATTCCTGTCATAAGCCCACTTTCCAATTAATTAAGTAAATTTTATTTATTTAGTTAATTTCTCTTATTATTTCTCTTATGAGCTGACATGTGTGCCTCTTTCATTTAAAAAAAAAGATAAGTGGTACTACATACTTTATTTAATATCTTTCGCATGTAGTACTTTTTATGTACATGGTCACACATAAGCCTTATCTTCTCTCCACTTGTCATCTACACATTCACCTATGTCCATCCTTTAATCTTAGTCATTCACATAGCCATCAAATTCCTACCATTGATTGATTTTGGTTGAGTTCTATATAAACACCCTCTCATTCCATACTGCATGGATCCAAAATTCATATAGCATCTACATTATCATCCTGAGCATATTGAGCACTTGAGTTTTCATAGCATCCATTGAGCTTATCATCATTATCATTCATCCATCATGGCAGCTTTTATCTTCATAATTGTTCATTATTGAAGAAGAAATCCACATCATAAACAAGGAATCACACAATCTAGGTGATATTGTGCTTGAATTGCATGCTTTTGATTTCATTTGGATTAGATTCTTTGATGATGGTAGGGTTAGGTTTTCATGGCTATGCTTGATCTTATTAACCTAATTTTTTACCTATCAAATTTTGGCACGCCCAGTGGGACTCACCTCCTTGATTAACTTTTCTATTTGAAGTTGTTTTTGTGAAGATCAGATTTTATGAGTTCTTACAGCAAGTTCCAGTCATTTTTGAGTGAAAACCAGTCACTGTTTGAATATATGCATTGCTTCTGAGCTGAAACTTGCCGCTTTTAGAATTTTCTAGATCACTTATGAGCGAATAGTAGTTGCTTCTTGTCTGTTTTGCATCACTTATACGCTAACAGTGGTCGCTTATGCATTTATTTGAATCACTTTTAATCTAATAGTGATCACCTTTAGCTAATTGAATCGCTTATTGCAAAACTAGGGTTTTTGTTGCATTCTATTTTTCTTGTAGATATGAGTTGCTTATGATCCGTAACTGTTGATGATTACAATATACAGCCTTCCAGCCCTCCTTCTAGCACCAAAAAACTGTTGATGATTGTTTTGATGCAATCATAACAATAAGTTAAAATTCACATATAATGAACTAAAACTATACTTGAAAGATAAGAAGGAATCATTTGAGATTCAACTAATCCCAAGTCTACAATGGTTCGGTTGGTCAAGTTCAGTTGGTCAATGTGAAGCTGTAATGTTCAAGGGGCCTTACGTAGTTTAGGTTTGTTTTGTAGTTTACTGGCCTAAGAATATGCAAAAAGGTCATAGATTTCAACAAGTATTCTGTTCATTTGCATAAAGGTGATACTGTGCTGCAAGTTTCAGAGGGTTTTCTTGGATTTTTTGCAGCTTTCTCCTTTATCTATTTATGAAAACTGTCTACTTATAGCTCTGTTATGCATGCTTCTTCAAATTTGAGACAATTTCCTTTAGATTTCTACGTTTTCAGCTAAATATTTCAGATGGGTTGGGAAAAGTTAGAAAGATCTACTCTATACCTCATTTAATCTACCGAAGGATCTAATTGTTTCTGTTATGCACTATGTAAATACCACAGTAATTTGATCAAATCCACAGTAAAAACCCTAAATGTAAGTTCTGAGCATTTTCACAAACATACATTTAAAATTGCAAGCTCTCAAAGAAGATATTTCAAAACACAAAGAAGAGCAGGAGAACACTCAGAAGATAGATGCAGAACTCCAGATTCTATTGTATTAGAAACGAATAGTCATACATGATTTACAATGTAGGAATGACTCTTAGTTTCATTGATCATACTACAGAGAACTTACAAGCTTTACAGATACAGTAAGGCAGCCAGGCATTCCACACGCACCTTACTGCAGACAAACATGCGACGTCCTTCTTCTACTCTAAACTATGCCCAGAAAGACTCTACAATTCTGGCAAAACACTAAAACCCCTGTTGTAGCCCCTGTTGTAAAGTATTATAGTGTAGAGAGGCACAATATATAGACATTCTGATTGTCCTCACTACAGCAAAAAAATAACTGAACCCTTGGTTCAAACCCTTGGTTACAGCAATAAATGCAGGTGAACCAGCTCTCAAAAAATATCTCTGAGCAGTGTCAAATCTGGGCGAAATATTGCCCCTTCTGAGAAGTTCCGGCAGCTGGGCAATAACTTCTGTTTGTCTGTTGTAGTAATACCTCCAGCTGCAACTCTATCTTTCACTTGAATGGCCTTGACTTTTCGCACTTTATCCTTATCTTCCTGCTCCTGAGATCAGATCTCCTTCCTCCATGAGGTCACTGTGTTGACTTTCCAGCTGCTTCCTCAACTGCAAGCCTGCAAGACAAGACAAGCAATAAGTTTCACATTTATCACAAAAAAAATAGCATGAAATTAAAATAAGCATTTAAATCTAGGTGACCGCGCAAGATTGTGGAAATCAGATCAGAAATCCTCTCAAAACGCGTCAAAAATGCGTTCAGACTGCTCAAACTTCATCGGGTCAACCATCGCTGACTGAAAAATGCCAGAGGCGCCAAAAAACACTTTAAAACTCCACCGCTTCATTTCCCACCCATCGGCATGACTATCACTATCGGTGCGTCAAAAAAAATGTGTTGGTCGATATTCACTTCATCATCATGATATTCTGGAAATATGATGCTCTCCCTCCTGAAGGTCCAGATGATGTCATCATGATATTCCACTTTTGCATATCGGGGAAAAGAACAACATCATCATCATCATCATGTTGAAGAAGAATAGGAGGATATGAATATGATCATGCTGCCGAGGAAAGGAAAATGATGGTGATGTCATCATGATATTGCAAAAAAGGCGATCAGGAGGATATGAAGTTGTCATCATCATATTTCGAACTTTAGCAAATATCATGATGATGACCTTGCGATAGGATTATAACATGCGCATGCAAATATGCCGAAGGTGGATTTTCTAAGGGTGATCAGCATGATACAATAAGATTAGGTAATGTTGAAATATCATGATGATGCTCGCTATACAAAGACCGCTCGACGGGGAAACTTACCTTGACCTAAAGTTGATATCATCATGATATTTGAACCTCAGGATATTATCGGGGGGGTTCAAATATGATGATGATGTTGTTCTTCATGTAACCAAAACCGAGTTTATAACATATGACCCTCCTAAAAGAAATCATGATGCTGATAATGCGCGTAAGGCCATTTGACGGGTAAAGGGCACTACCACCTAAGATTGACGTCCGGATATTGCGACTGCATGATTTTTATCGGGTGATAGACCAAGATCATGATGATCTTGACAACATGACTTAGGATATAAAAATATGATGATCCTCCTGCGAATATCAAGTTTGACCAAAACTTTGACCGTGCATAACTTTCACATATGGAAGAATTTTCGAGTGAAGTAAAAGGCAAACCTGCATGGAATTTCAAGCTCTTTCTAAATATGAGGTCATAGAAACAAAATATGAACTTTGACAAACTAACCTCATGATGATGACCTACCTTATCCAATATTATGATGATGATGCACCTGACCTTCATTTTTACCAAACCGCCAGAAAGTAGAAAAAACACAAGCAGAAGCAAAAAGCAAACATCAGCAGGGGTCCCCATTTTGCTAAGGAGCATAATGGGGCGTGTTGTGAACATCACAACAACTAGCAACCAAAACAAAACAATTAAATTCAGAGTGTTCAAGGAAACTAGATGAAATGAACTCATAACTTCCTACTATCTTTTCCTGCAAATTACTATTCAGCTTGAGACTCAAAGTATTCAATAAAGATGCATGAATTTCCATTTTCAGTTTAGTTGTGTGCATGTGATTAATTATCCTCATCTTGAAGATCGGTTCAACAAACCAGTGACTGACATTAGCCTACGTAGGTGAGGATATTCCCTCATAGCCGACCGGATAGAGCCTTGCTGCCAGCGAGCGTCTATAGCCCCGGCAAGGTTATCGTTACAATTCTCCTAAGTAGAGCCCCACTGCCAGTGAGCGTCCATAGCCCCGGTAGAGTTACTTAGATGGCTTAATCTGGATTTTCAGTATAATCTGCTTTATTTATTTATTTATTTATTTATTATTATTATTATTATTATTATTTTTTTTTATTATTTTTTTTTTCTAATTTTGAAAGATTTCATAAGATATAGCAATTTGTAACTTCATGATGCAAGGAGTGGACACTTGCTGAAATTAAGCTGAGAATTGTAATGGTAGCAAGGGTGACCTCTGATTTTTCACCTAATATCTACACTGGTAGGTTCAACAAACCCAAGGATTTTAGGTGTGTCATCGTGAGAAACCTGCTTCGAATTCTCAATCACATTTATTGAATACAAAACTTCAGAAGATGAACAACTCTCTACATTCATAACAGTGACAGGTTATGTGTAAATTGCAAATGATTAACCTGAATATCCTAAATTATATACTATTTTGAATGGTTGCTAGTTTTGCTCCTTAATACTCTAAAGTAAAATAAAGATCCCTGCTGAGGAGATAATAACAAACCAGACAAACAGGCTGTACAAATAACACAATAAAAGAAAAAACTGTACAAACAGAAAGAAAACAGCAAAAACAAACAGAAGACAAGCTATACAGACAACTAACCGAAAAAGAAAACAGCAAAAGAAGAACACAAAAACAAAAACAACTACCCTACCAGACTATATACAAGCCTCTACAAGGTAAACTGAAACCCAGGAAAAGGACCCAAGAACACCCCTACTTGCGTATTTCTTTAGATGGTGTAGGAGTAATAGGGTACTGGTCATGGTTCTCATCCTAGCAGATTTATCTTTGAATTCTGAAAAAAAATCTGGTATTCTAGATTCATTGTGTTTATCAAAATAGCTCTTAACTAGTAACTGAGGCTGCTCATCAGGTTTATGATTAATCCATATGCATGTCCTATCTCTTGAATTTCCATAATTAAAATAGCATTTATCATTGTTTATTAAGGAAAGGAAAGAGACAACCTGATGTGCCTTTAGCTCTGTGGAACACACTTGTTTATTAATAGCTGGCTTTTCATTTAGCTCTGCATTTTCATTGCCCAGCTCTATGTCTAATCCTTTTTCAAGTTGAAAGATGAATGACTCTAGATGTATCATTTCTTCATCTTCATCTACCTTTATTCCTTCATTCTGGATGTTCAGTTTATCCTCAAGTTTAGCAAACCTCTCAATGTTCTCATTAGTTTCCTGCACATCAGCACTTAAGTAAGTATCCTGATCATCATAATCTGATATACAGAAATTAATTATTTCTAAATCACTTGAGAGTAAAGGTGGGACGACATCTTTTGATTGACAGGAGTACTCCCCTGTTTTATTTTCAACATAGCAAGGGGGGGATGTCTGATTATGCACAGCAGCTACATGATCCTCTGTATCCTCTTTTTTCAAGAATTGTTCATTAGATGACTCACAGTTATCATTCAGTGAAGAGTCTAATTTTATTGACCTACAACAATCTTGATTTTGATCATTTAATTCAAAGAAGTCAGTCGTAACACTAGGATTTACTTTCTTTTCTATGACTTCATTAGTTTCTACAGTAGGAACTTCATCAGTTTTAGTGTACTTTAATTGTGCCAATGCTTGTTTACATTTCTTTGCCAAATCATGTTCGTTAAGACTTTTCAGGTCAGACCCAGAGGTTTCTTCTTGACAAATATTCCTTAGTAATTCCATATATTTATCAAATGTATCAAGATGAACCTCACTTTCCTTTTCTATTTCATTAAATCCTTTTTGCTTATTATCTTGAAAAGAGACATGAGCTGTGATTTCTTCTCTGCATTTTTTAGGATATTTATACTTTTCAATAACTTTAATCACAGTCGGATCCTGCCGAAAAGATAGATTTTTTTTCTTACCATCACATGATTCCTGCCAAGAGATCTTACTATCCTTTATTCCTAGCATTGGTTCCATCGTTGTATACTCTGCACATTTTATGACTGTTGATGCTGCATCCTCCTGTCGCTCAATAATCTCCTCACTTCCCTGCCAACTTTCAGCCTTATACACATCTGAGAGAGAGATTAGTCCTTTCAAATATAAATCTAATCTTGTAAGAAAAGATAGACAATTAAGCTCACCATGCTCTGCGGACTTATGTATCCTACACCTTCCAAATAAACCATAGCTATATAGATTTTTAGGATAAAGCTGGCTATTCAAAGCTTTCTGAAATGAAGGGATGTCAACTTGAAAACTATCCCTATATGAGTCCATTAAAAATGGGACCCTCTTTCAACTCTCTTTTTTATGAGATCTAACATATCTCAGAATATAACATTTAAAACTCAAAATTTTAACCCTAAACCAAATCAGGCCCTCCTTCTAGCGCCAGAAAACTGTTGATGATTACAATATATAGCCTTCCAGCCCTCCTTCTAGCGCCAAAAAACTGTTGATGACTATTTTGATGCAATCATAACAATAAGTTAAAATTCACATATAATGAACTGAAACTATACTTGAAAGATAAGAAGGAATCATTTGAGATTCAACTAATCCCAAGTCTACAATGGTTCAGTTGGTCAAGTTCAGTTGGTCAATGTGAAGCTTTAATGTTCAAGGGGCCTTACGTAGTTTAGGTTTGTTTTGTAGTTTACTGGCCTAAGAATATGCAAAAAGGTCATAGATTTCAACAAGTATTCTGTTCATTTGCATAAAGGTGATACTGTGCTGCAAGTTTCAGAGGGTTTTCTTGGATTTTTTGCAGCTTTCTCCTTTATCTATTTATGAAAACTGTCTACTTATAGCTCTGTTATGCATGCTTCTTCAAATTTGAGACAATTTCCTTTAGATTTCTACATTTTCAGCTAAATATTTCAGATGGGTTGGGAAAAGTTAGAAAGATCTACTCTATACCTCATTTAATCTACCGAAGGATCTAATTGTTTCTGTTATGCACTATGTAAATACCACAGTAATTTGATCAAATCCACAGTAAAAACCCTAAATGTAAGTTCTGAGCATTTTCACAAACATACATTTAAAATTGCAAGCTCTCAAAGAAGATATTTCAAAACACAAAGAAGAGCAGGAGAACACTCAGAAGATAGATGCAAAACTCCAGATTCTATTGTATTAGAAACGAATAGTCATACATGATTTACAATGTAGGAATGACTCTTAGTTTCATTGATCATACTACAGAGAACTTACAAGCTTTACAGATACAGTAAGGCAGCCAGACATTCCACGCGCACCTTACTGCAGACAAACAGGCGACCTCCTTCTTCTACTCTAAACTATGCCTAGAAAGACTCTACAATTCTGGCAAAACACTAAAATCCCTGTTGTAGCCCCTGTTGTAAAGTATTACAGTGTAGAGAGGCACAATATATAGACATTCTGATTGTCCTCACTATAGCAAAAAAACTAACTGAACCCTTGGTTCAAACCCTTGGTTACAGCAATAAATGCAGGTGAACCAGCTCTCAAAAAATATCTCTGAGCAGTGTCAAATCTAGGCGAAATATTGCCCCTTCTGAGAAGTTCCGGCAGCTGGGCAATAACTTCTGTTTGTCTGTTGTAGTAATACCTCCAGCTGCAACTCTGTCTTTCACTTGAATGGCCTTGACTTTTCGCACTTTATCCTTATCTTCCTGCTCCTGAGATCAGATCTCCTTCCTCCATGAGGTCACTGTGTTGACTTTCCAGCTGCTTCCTCAACTGCAAGCCTGCAAGACAAGACAAGCAATAAGTTTCACATTTATCACAAAAAAATAGCATGAAATTAAAATAAGCATTTAAATCTAGGTGACCGCGGAAGATTGTGGAAATCGGATCAGAAATCCTCTCAAAATGCGTCAAAAATGCGTTCAGACTGCTCAAACTTCATCGGGTCAACCATCGTTGACCGAAAAATGCCAGAGGCGCCAAAAAAACACTTTAAAACTCCACCGCTTCATTTCCCACCCATCGGCATGACTATCGCTATCGGTGTGTCAAAAAAAACGTGTTGGTCGATATTCACTTCATCATCATGATATTCTGGAAATATGATGCTCTCCCTCCTGAAGGTCCAGATGATGTCATCATGATATTCCGCTTCTGCATATCGGGGAAAAGAACAACATCATCATCATCATCATGTTGAAGAAGAATAGGAGGATATGAATATGATCATGCTGCCGAGGAAAGGAAAATGATGGTGACGTCATCATGATATTGCAAAAAAGGCGATCAGGAGGATATGAAGTTGTCATCATCATATTTCGAACTTCAGCAAATATCATGATGATGACCTTGCGATAGGATTATAACATGCGCATGCAAATATGCCGAAGGTGGATTTTCTAAGGGTGATTAGCATGATACGATAAGATTAGGTAATGTTGAAATATCATGATGATGCTCGCTATACAAAGACCGCTCGACGAGGAAACTTACCTTGACCTAAAGTTGATATCATCATGATATTTGAACCTTAGGATATTATCGGGGGGGGGGGGGGGGGGTTCAAATATGATGATGATGTTGTTCTTCATGTAACCAAAACCAAGTTTATAACATATGACCCTCCTAAAAGAAATCATGATGCTGATAATGCGCGTAAGGCCATTTGACGGGTAAAGGGCACTACCACCTAAGATTGACATCCGGATATTGCGACTGCATGATTTTTATCGGGTGATAGACCAAGATCATGATGATCTTGACAACATGACTTAGGATATAAAAATATGATGATCCTCCTGTGAATATCAAGTTTGACCAAAACTTTGACCGTGCATAACTTTCACATATGGAAGAATTTTCGAGTGAAGTAAAAGGCAAACCTGCATGGAATTTCAAGTTCTTTCTAAATATGAGGTCATAGAAACAAAATATGAACTTTGACAAACTGACCTCATGATGATGACCTACCTTATCCAATATTATGATGATGATGCACCTGACCTTCATTTTTACCAAACCGCCAGAAAGCAGAAAAAACACAAGCAGAAGCAAAAAGCAAACATCAGCAGGGGTCCCCATTTTGCTAAGGAGCATAATGGGGCGTGTTGTGAACATCACAACAGTAACCAGTTGCTTCTTTCTTTTTCGCATCACTTGTGAGCTTTATCAATATGCATCTAATGTTATAGGAACCGCTTATGATCTGTAACATTTTGCTTGTGGCAAAATATAGTTCACTTTTGTTCAATAGTTGATCGCCTGTGGTAAATTGTGTCATTTTCAATCTTTATCATTTGCAGTTTTTTTTTCTTAGCTACTAATTAGGTATTTGTATAGCATCTTATTGATTGTCCAAGAAAAGGAGGTTATCAAACTACTAACATATCTGTTACAGCTTCGATCAGTCCAAGACTTGTGGTTTTTCACTAAATTAGGAACATTTGGGCTTGGTACTTAAAATGAATCATTGCTTGTCCCATACTTGATTTATCTTTTCTGATTGTTTGCATGTGCTTAATTGTAACCCAAATTTAATAACAAAAGTATCCTCTCCCCTTGTCTATCAAATGGATCTTGGGTGTATGAGAACTTGTTACTATCTTTAGAGGGCCTGCCTTCCCAGTGTGAGAAGGGATACAACCCAAGCGGTAATAGGCTAAAGCCAAGTCCTTCCAAACCGCTATATAAGAAACATGTTTGTGTAAAAAGCCACAAATAATGGGTGTTGTTGTGTTATACCGATAGCCAACCTCCCCCAAAACCCTCCAAGGCGTAACCCTTGAAGGCTGGGAGACTCCATAATGGAGAGTAGCGTTGTCACATGTATAGCCACTTGAATGGATGTTGTTATTACCAACTTTGTGTAGTAGCCAAAAACCATCTATTTGTTGATGCAAAAGGTGGGACCTTTGAACGACCATTGAAGCCACCCTGATTCATGTGGTTCTTAGAAGAGATAACAGGGACAATCCTAAAGTTTTGTGTGGGGACAAGCCTTGGAAAACCTGGATCTTGGTATGTGTGAGAAGTGTGTACCATGGAGAGGAGTTGGTGCTACCAAGATCCTGAAGCTATCTGCTTTGAATAAGCAAGACTAGGGGATTCAACAAATATAGTCCTTTCCTAGCATAGGTTATACAAGTTTGTGATTGTTGTGAGTGTGAGTGACTGCAATTACTATTTTCTTGTCAAAAAACAAAAAAAACACACAAATCAGACATTTTTCATGACAGATATAGTCACTTTTGAGCTTAAATTATCTACATACATACAACTAACTTGCCTTTAAACAACAATCAGCCACTTTTTGCCTAAATTGAATCACGTTTAAATAATAGTCAGTCACCTTTTGCCCAAATCAGATCACCTTTAAACAACAGTCAGTCACCTTTGGTCTAAACTACATCGCCTCTGATCAACAGTAAATCACTTTTGAGTCAATACTAATCGCCTGTGGAAATTTGGCTCGCCTCTGGTTAACACTGTAACTAGCTATTAGAACAAAAACTAACTCACATTTAAGCTATTACCAGTCACCTTCAGCCTTTTTTGAATTGCATATGAGCTATTACTTGCCACCTGTGGTCAAATACCAGAAAATCTTAGTGACTCAGTCGAATCAGCCACAAGTCTACCTTGTTCAGCCTCAACATTAGTTTTCAGACCTGTCTCTGATCATTCGCAGATATCTGGACTTTGTCTCCTACTTTGAGTTTACCACCCAATCAAATTTAATGAGCTTTTCATCTTCTTGAGATCCCAAACCAGCAAACCAAATTTCAAATCAATCAATCCAATCAATCAGCAAAACATCATCTTCTGGCTTTAGCTTCAGTAACATCAGCAACATAGCAACCTTAGAAAACAACTTTTCCACTTGAGTGTGTGAGCTATTCTCTAGGGAAGTCCAACCAACAACAAAGCAACCAAGAAACCCAACAACAAAGCAACCAAGAAACCCAACAACAAAGCAACCAAGCAATCCAACAACAAAGAAAACAACCAACCAAGCAACTCAACAACAAAGCGACCAGCAACCAAACAATCAACAAACTATCATATTTTTGGGTCTCAAAACCTTGACAAGCTAAAGTTCAGTTTTCAACATCATTCATCATGCCTCAAACTAGGAGTCAATATAGAGCTGAAATGGAAGCCAAACTACGAGCTGAAATGGAAGCTAAATTGCAAGCTAAGATGGAAGCTAAGATGCAACAATCTAGATCAACACCTCTTAGAGACACGACTCAATTTACGACTGGTATGCCTCCTCATATGTTTATGCCTCATGGGTATACCATTAGAGAGTCATCTTCACAACAAGTGCAACCTCAAACATTTTTGGAGACTTATGAGGAACAATCCAAAGAAGACTTATCAGAATTTCAGGATACACATGTGTGGGATCAAGTTGAGAGACTTGTCTTATCCAAGCCTAATTGTTACTTCTTGCAACTTGTCCACAGGGGTGCTAAATTATGAAGAGATTTTGACACATCTGCTATTAGAGAGCATGATCCAAACACTCCTATTGTTGTAAAGGGACCATCCACTATAGTCACACCATCCCCTATCATATCACAAACTCCATCTTCCAACACATCTCTTTCACTGCCTATTGTTATGTCATTTGATACACCATGCTCGGAGTACACTCTAGAACCTTTGATAACGCCAACCAATGTGCTCCCTTTCATTTCACAAAATTTGAACATTCCACCTTTCCATGTTCCTCAACATACTCCTTCTACCATGATCGTTTCCATGCCTCAAGTAACAAGCTGTCCATGTGGCCAAGTGCAAATGCCCCAAACATCACAAGCTATCCCCATATCCCATAGTGTGCAAGCTTCCCAAAATATCCAAACAACACCAATGATCCAAGCTTCACAACCATCGCAACCCGCTATATCCCATGTGGATACTACATCTCATATACCTACTGCTAATATGTATATCTACTATCTCCACTAATTCAGCCAATACATCATATAATCCCAATGTTAGTCTTATTGACATGAGTGACCCTCCTATTGTTTCTCAAGCCAATCCTAGCACTACGATCACCTATGTTGAGCAACTTACATCCATTCTGTCATCTTCTTACAATCCTTCACAAACCATCAATCCATCTTATGCTACCCAAGGTTTGCCTATTGTCACCCAACACATGACACATGAATCCTCATGTTGTCCAAAATACAAATCCAAGTGTCCATCCTTCTTTTGCATCCCCCAATCCTTCCATCAATTATCATGTCAGAAACCCAACTTCAAATTCACAACCATTAACTAGTGTCAATCCATCTTCCACTTCTCATGTGATGCAAAATCTTGGTGCCAATTTGTCACAATATACCCAACCACCACTTGTGTCTCAAGGACATCACTCTTGAGCCACATGTGTCACATACCAATCCTTTGACATACATTGTGAGTACGCAACCTCAACAAATGGTCACGACTTCATATATCCCACAACAACAACCTCAATATACATCATACCATGTTTCAGCCCCTTTGCAACAACATCAATTATCTCCAGCAGATTTTCAATAAATGATCAACCAAGCGGTAGGACAAGCCAAGAAGACATTTTCCTTAGAAAACATATGCACTTATCCGTTTGACAAGTCACTTCATATGACACCTTTTCCACCACACTTTAAAATTCCACAATTTGACAAGTACAAAGGAAAAGGAAATCCGGAAGACCATCTTAGAGCATTCTTTGTGGCATGTCTCGATGTTGCTCATGACGATTGGTGCAGGAGCACCAAGACATTTAGGATTTGGTTAAATCTTCAAGTTGTTTTTTTTAATAAGGTCTTTGAGACCATCTACATGTTGTAATAAGGCTTGCATGCCATACTTGTTGATAACTGAGAGGGGGGGTGAATCAGTTATCCTAATTATTTCCTTTTTGAACTTCCTTATTAATTAATGCAGCATTGAATCAAACACAAAAACATTACCATGAAATGAGAAACACATGACACAGTATTTTTGACGTGGAAACCCTGTTAAGGGAGAAAACCACAGGGTGATTAACCCAAAGATTATTCTCTGTTAGAAGAATAGGGAATTACAAAATGGCACTTGCCAATTAGGGCTCACTACCCGAGCACACTGCTCACAAAGAGGCACACTGCCTACAAGGAGACACACTGTCTACAAAAGAATGTTATACAATACTTGAACTGATTGGAAGCATCTACATATGCTAGAGTTTAGTTCCGGTTAGGCTCAGTACACTTATCTGCTGCACTTCATCTTTCCTCTGTTCTTTAATCTGCTTTCCTTTCACATACCGAATCTTTCTCACCACTTCTGCTCTGCTCTGCACTTATTCGCATACACCATCACACAACTACTCATCTCACAACAAAATTCATCCTCTATATATATCCACACTAGTGATTTCATTATCTTTCTAGTTGGCACCCGGAATAGTCTATCTTCTAACAAACTTTGATCTGTCGGCTGAATCCTTGCATATCAAGTAATGCGGATCAAGCATATACTTGTAGATATCATTAATCATGTCGGCCAAACATGATTCATGCCTTCACAACCTTTACCATCAACAGTAATAGATCCAGAAAATAGTCTGATGTTCTGTCAGTCAGTTCTTCCTCTGTTCTCACTGTCACTCAGGAATCCGGTACTCAACTATTCATAACTTTTTCTTTGTCCATCACCGGAGGCTAAATCCTTGGAATATACCACTCAAGGTAGTCATCTTGACTTCCCCAAATCTGTACTACACCAAGACAATTTCTCTGAGAGATTCGGACCAATCTGTCGGACCTTGCCACATGCTCTATTCTTGTTCACCAGACCACAACAGTCTTCATTCTGACTTCCGGTAGAGACACGCCATGACTTGCGGATATGTGGGATGCCCTTTGTTGCCATCAATGACAACAACCATGATTCTATATAGTGTCTCTTGCCAACAATCTCTCCCTTTGGCATTGATGGCAACACTTAGTGAAAAATGACTAAGTGTTTACACTATGCTCCCCCTTGGCTAATGCTCTATCTTTATATACAATTTTTGGAACTCCCCCTTGGTTGGATTCCTCATTTTTCACTGCTCCTCACTCCCCCTTTGACATCAATGGCAAAGGGTAGGGTCCGCATACCAAAAATTTCAAAAATTTACTATACTTAGCCGCATATTACATACTCACATAAACTGAAGAATGTCTACAAAGGATGTCTTCAATTGGATCAGTTCTGTAGCCCAACTTTGCTTCATTCTATCCAAAATTGAAATGTGACCACTCAACAAAAATGCAAATGCATCTGCCCTTTTTAGATCTTTCAGATCACTTGTCTGGGCTGTGATTTGAGCTTCTGCTATGGCCTTATGCATGGCCTCTAGCTTAGGGACAATTAACCCCCTGAGCTCACTCAACCTGCTTATTCTATTTTTCCTTTCCTTCTCCAATTTCTTGATTTCACTCAAGACTGCAATAGTCTGACATTCTTGATTTGTTATAGAGGAAGAAAGAGGATCAAAACTTTGAGACAAGCTTAGTAGTGTGTCCTCTTGCTCTTTTATTTTCTTCTCAATGTCCACTGTTACCTTGGACCAGGAGATACAAAATTTGTATATTTCACCGCCATCCTTAAGAGCATTTTCTAAGCTCTTTATCCCAATGTTCATGTTTCTCCTATCATTAATGATCAAACCCTGTACCTCAGAGAACCTTTTATCGAAAAACTCCTTCCGGACTTTTTCTTCAGCTAATTTTTCTAGAGATTCAAAATGTGTACTAACACTGCTGACTAAGGTTTTGAGATTACCGGAAGAGGAGGCTGTGGGATCCTTCTGAAAAGATGGCATGATCTTTTCCAGCACTCTGGATGCTACCTCCATAAGCTCACAGTCTTCCATGTGAGATTTCAGTAGTTTCTCTTTGACTTTCTCATTTGCAAATGAGGCTATTTCCATTGTTTGCACCGGTGACAAAGAGTCAAAATCTAATTGTCCTTTTAGCAGGTCTGGTTCATCAATTTCTATAGTGGCTTTTGTCAAGAATTCTTGAACAGTTTGTGCAGTGTCTCTTGCTAGAGACAGATGTTTCTTCTCTTCTACAGTTTTGTCCTTTGGAATCTTTTCTCCTTCCACACTCTTACCACTTTCAGTTGTGGTTTTCTCTGTTGGACTCTTCTCTTTCTCTGCATTCTTAGTTCTATCAACCTCTTTTTCTTTTACTGCTGCTTCTTTCTCCTGTAGTTTCTCTTCTTCTTGGGATCCAGAGACTGTAGGGGAAACCAGAGGAGAGATGTTAGTCTGTTCAAGGGCCACTTCTTCTGGAGTAGATGATTCCAAGTCCACAGCTGTTTCTGCACCTAAGTCCTCTACAACAGGAAGATTAAACCTTTTGAAGGTTTTCCAAAGAATCTCTTCAGTGTCCTTGGCTACCTTGTCAGTCTCACCAAGCATAAGCTGATTCATCCTTGCTTTGCTCCTGAATTCATCCTTACAGTCTTTGAATACCATGTTCATTGTTTTGTGATCAATCGAAGGATATAGCTGAATAGCTATCTGTTCTCTGATCTTAAGGTCTTTTGCCATGGCATTGTTATTTCTTATTTCTAGTTCCTTCTCTAGACTCTTAGGAATTTCGGAGATAATCTCAATAAAAGCTTTATTGTAAATGTTCATGTACCTGATTGTAGCTTCCTGCAGGATCTTTTGATCTGCCTCATTGTAGTCATCATAGAATTCAACTACTGGTTGAAGGTTCCCATCCATAGTGACTGATTTGACTACACTGTCTAGGGACAGAGTGGGCTTTTCAACAAATTCCTCTGCCATTTCTTCCTTGTCTTGGCCTGTGGAGGGTTTACCGGATCCTTTCTTCTTCTGCTTCTTTATTTCTTTTACTCCCTCATCTGACTCAGTTTCCTCTTCATCCTTTTGGCTTTCATAAGCCCTTGTGGCTTTTGTCTTAGATCTTTTACCGGATGCCTGGACTTCCAGTTTTGAACTTTTGGTTGTGGGAGGTGCAGATCTTTTTGATGATCTGGTCCGGGTGGAAGTTTCAATCGGAACACTTTCTTCACTTTTCTTTTCTGCCTCTTTCTTTTCTTCCTCAGCCTTTCTCCTCTTTTCACGGTTGGCATCAAGTGCCTCCTTTGGAATGCCTAGGCCTTGAGCAATATGCTCTACTTCTTTTCTCACCTTCCTTTTGATTTCCGGTTCTCAAGGTTCAACATGAATTTTGATACTTAATTCCTCAAATGTTCCGAACCTTTCTACCTTTGGATCTTTGGGCTGACTTAGCATGTGTTGAACATGCAGTTCCACTATTTGTTCATCCACTTCATACCCCATGGGCATGATCCACACAGTTCTTGGTTCTACTGCCTCCATTAGACACTGATCTGTTTCTACCATAAAGCATACTGTGTCTTTGTACTTTTCAACAAGGGATTGGGGTATTCTTTCTCTTGCATGCATCATGCTCTGGAAGTTCTTGAAATATCCCCATAGAGCTGTTTTTCTTGCTTTGGCATCCCCAAGTCCATGCAAATAATCTCTGATTTGAATGGCAACCGGTCTGTCATTCTGCCATATCCATCCATTGGATCCGGGAAGCTCATTCATGTAATAAAAGAAGAGACAAAGGATCAAATTGCCATACTTGAAGGAGTTTTTCTTGTCCTTCTTGATCTTCTGCAAATTTTCAAAAAGTTGGTTTACAAGAAGCTCACACAAGTCATAGTCTGCATTCTCCTTTAACATTTGATAAGCTGTGTAAATTGCAGTTCCCAGTACTGAATTTTCCCTACTGGAGTGATAGATCTTGTACCCAATTATCATAGATGCAAATTTGACATCCGGTTCAGTGATGTCTTCAATTGTCATAGCTCTCTTTTCAAACTTAGATCCGGTTGCATCACTAACTGTCTGATTTTTGACAGACTTGAGAACAGGTAATCCACTGGATGAGTGCAGACCGGTTACAGCCCTAATTGCATCTTTGGTGATCTTGAAGGGCTTGTTCAACCATAGGAAGCTGTCATGCACTCTACTTAGTACATACCGGACCCATTCATCTTCTTCAAAATAGGGGAAATGGATGTACTGTGCAAAGTGTTTATCCCGGATGGCTTTGTATTGAGGTTTAATCTCAAAGGAGTCATCTATCAACTATTTGTGATAGATATCCATCAGTTTTGATTCTCCAAAGTCTTCAAAACTCGTATGAATGTAAACCCTAATGTCCTCCGTATAGAATACACCATGCGAAACACTAGAGAAGGCTCCTAGTGGATCTACCTCCAAAGATTTGTATGGATGTTTCTTAAATGTGGGGCGAGGTCTATCAGAGATCTTAACTATATTCGGAGTAGCCATTTTTCAAAGATTTGCAGTGAGATATTGAAAATGGAAAAATACCTTATGCGCCTTTAGTTATACGGAGTGGTTGGATTGATTTCCGTATGTAATAACTTCTGCATGTGATCTTGATGAACTTGATGAAGTTTGTTGCAAAGCTCCGCTTTTCACTTCTTCTTGGGTGTGGAATGATCAAGTGATTATTGAGAAATCCCTTATATTGTTTCACAAACCCTAATATCTGTTTGCAATAAATGCTTGACCTACATTATTCCGGTTTGCCTTCTTTGGATAACTTGGAGAACCGGATCAGTCCTGGTCTATGAACATCATTTGAAACTTCCAACCATGAACAAATCAAGATAACACATCACAAGGATATCCCAAACACTCTGTCCAATCCGCAGAATAGGACAATGCACTTCCGGATCTCTCTGAACCTTTTTGTAATCCTCTGTCATTCTGGAGCATCTCCTGGAACAGGTCTTACTTGATCGATCACAACTTCTTGACATCTTCATGCGGACCTTTGAAATCTTATCTGGATCATCTCAAGACTTATATCTTCAAACCCTTTACTCTGCAGCTTGTACCACATCCGGCACCACTTGATTGGCTGGGGGAACAAGATTTTCTTTGAGTCTCCCCCTGAGCCAAAGCTCACCTTTTAATTTTTGGAAGGAATATCAGCACCAGAGACTGGTGCGGATCCAACCTCTACATTCTCTAAACTTTTCTTCACCCAAATCTTGTTCATCAGATTCCTAACTTCAGCCGCATTCATCTTTTGTTTTCCCTTGTCTTGATTCTGATTATACACCAGACCTCTTTTGTCCTGATTCTTGCTTCTGCAGACTTTTGCATTATGACCGGACCTATTACAGATTTGCCAAATAACATTTCCTTGCATATTTGACTGATAACCTCTTGATCTGCATTGATTAGCTATATGACCTATTCTATTGCACGCAAAGCATCTACCATTGAATAATTTGTTTATTTTCATATTTCTGCATTCATGAGACTTGTGTCCATACCTTTTGCAGTTAAAGCACTGTTCGGAGAAGGATGAATTAGTCTGATTCATTCTCTTCCTGCACTGATTAGCTTTGTGACCAAAGTGATTGCAGCTGTGGTAGTATCCATTGAAGGATGGATATCTTTGAGCATTGGGCTGTCTTACCAAAGATCTTTTAGGCCTATTCCTTGGATTTTCTGATCCAAAATTCTTTTGACTGTGTCATGCCCACATTTTCCATGTGGTCACAACACACATCGCACGTGTCATAGCCACATCTGTCATGTGGTTATGACACGAGATATGAAAAACTTTTCTCACACTGTCCTAAAAAACCCCTTCGCATGCGTACGCATGCTCGACGGTGTTCTCTCATGGCGAGACACTACAATTTTTCGGCGGGATATAAGTACAATTGCGTGCAACCAGACGCATATAGATCAACAAGAGGTTCCGTACGACGCTGCTAACATCATTGCAAGAGTGAGATTACCAAAGTTCCTACATCTAAACCTCAGTAATTTTCGGTAGCAGAATGCCTTACGGCGTTAGTGGGAATTACGCTGCACTCATTTACGCACGTGGTTCGCTGATAGATTAACAACTTCCCACGACGCCTTGTTCCGACTAAACCGGCTAGTGATCTCCCTATTTAGTCATTTTTCAGCCAGGCATGGTTGTCTGTCTCCTCTCTTGTTTCCTGAAACATTCTCCTCCTATGACTTAGCATTTTCAACAAGGTGGTTTGGTTGCTCTCTCTTCCCTTTTCACAAGTTCTTAATTTTGATTGTATCTTTATCGCCCTTACCTTAACTATTTCTCTGTTAATTTAGTGTGTTTATATTTCGGTCTCTCTCTCTCTTTCGTTTTCTATGCTTTCTTTATGTGCATCCTGTCCTTTCTTCATGATTTATGTCAATCAGGGTTATCACTGCAGCTATTGTTGATATTAAACCTAATTTCAGGATGATCTAGGTCACAAAGGCTGGTTTACTATTTCGCTGGACTCGGTCTCCTAATCTTCCCCGATCTAGGTTCCTCCTCTTCGTATATACTTAGTCAACTTGTTCCTAAGCAGATTTGGCAGAAGGGTCCGTCAAATTAGTTCTCTTATCCCATGTGAGAAATGTCGCGCATTTTCTCCTCTGTGTTTTCCAATATTAGTTTTTCTTCTTCGGACTCTCTTACAGGTTTACTTATGAGGTCATTTACTACAGTTGAGATTAAAATGGCCACATGGAATGTCTGTGGTGGCTTCTTAAGTTTATTTCCAGTGTTCTTTTAAGTAAGGTGATGTGTAATTTTCCTCTTCATTTTCTGGGTGATTGATATTACGTTGATAGTTGAAACTTCCGAGAAACTCTTTCCAGAGTATCACTGAATATTCCTTTACTCTCTTTTACATTATAATTTTATTTTCTCTTGTTTATAATTACTGTTGTTACTATTACTATTAATGACTATTAATACACTGATTGTGACACGTATAACGTTGTAAATAGATGTAGGAGGCTCTCCACTTTATAAAACCCTGATCCTGGAAATATCACTTCTTTGGTTGTTGTGTTCAACACTTAATAAAAAACTAACTGTGAAAATATAATTTGTTATTTTATTTTTAATTAATTTTGCACATCCCCTTGTTATAAATGATAGATAGGGCCTTCTAAAATAGCCCAAGACACCTTTTCTATGTATATATATACCATATATATATATATATATATATATATATATATGTAATATATATACATCTAGAACGATATAACTAAATATATAGTTTTTTATTTCCAATTCCCTTTCACAACATTATATATATATATATATATATATATATATATATATATATATATACAAATATATGTATATATATATAGATATATATATTTATAAATTTATTTTGAATATAAATCGATATCTATATATATATACAAATATATGTATATATATATATAGATATACATTCATTAATTATAGATATAAACATAACTGCAAATACCACTAGCAAGGTAGTGGATTTTTTTTTTAATATTTTCGTCCAACGTAAAGTAGGGTTTTAAACCCTAAACATTCATTATTTGTTAAGAGTGAAGTTTGTATTGATGCAGGTGTGGAAGGCATGGCGGCGGCGGAGCTGGCCGCAGCAGCGGCGGTCGCGGGGCTGAGGACGAAGGGGAGCACAGTATATTGGCCGCGGCGGTTGAAGCCGCGGCAGGGTTAGGGCGCGGTCCGCAGAGAGTGGCTTATGCCACAGAGGAGATGTCGCGGGGGCCGCGTTTGGGGTGGGGGCTCCGTGGGGAATAATGGAGGTAGGGGATGTGGGGAGGGGTGGAGCCCCACCCACATCCCACGATGTGGGGTGTGGGTGGGGCTCCGCCCCTCCCCACACCTCAAATCTAAAACAAACAAAGCTGCGGTGGGGTTTTAATCCCCACCGCCCAAAGTATCTTGCTTCGCTTCTACTGTGTTTTACACAGCAAACTCCATTATGCATTCATTTTTATTTATATATATATATAAATATTCTACTCAATATTTTTAGTACAATTTCAGTCTGTTGTAAAACAGAATATGAATTTTTCTTTAACCATAGATATTTCAATATATATATATTGATTTCACAAGTATGACAGAAATAAAATTTCTTCAAATACATTATAAAATAACCGTAATTTTGGTTCATTAACTTCTAAATATATACTCATATATATATATATATATATATATATATATATATATTGCAGATTCACATCTTCTTCCAATACTGAAATACAACTACAGATAACTAATTTTCTCAACTAGGATAAAGAGTAATATGATGTAAACTTTTTACAGTAACATTCAAGGTAATTACATCTTGCTAATTATTTATTTCTCATTGTAACAAATGAAAACTGTAAATTAGATTAGTTACGCAATTATTTTTCTATAATTATATTTCAAAGATCAACTTTAATACAAGTAACAAATGAACTTTTCTTTTCAATCAAGACCACTTTGAATACAATAAAAGTATCTATTTAGATTTATTTTCCAATGCAAGTTAACAATAAGACAAGTTTTACAACTTTATAAATACCGTAAAATAACTCTTCACTACATTATTCATTTTCTCAAATTCAACCTGTTATAATGATAATTTCATAACAATCAGATATATATATATATATATATATATATATATCCCAGTTTCACTTATTCGGTAGAAATGGTAAATATATATCCACTTTTTATATGTATATCTTTTCATTTTCATAAACATTTAAGAATTCTTAAATTTACAAACAGAATATATATACATGCTAGATTTCCTCTAATCCTTCTAAATTAACAGAATCCACTAAATATGGAGAATAACTCAAACATTTAAAACTGTCTTTTCCATTTTACCATTGAACTATAAAAAAAAACTAACATTTCAACTAGTTAAGCAATTCCAAACTTTCAAACGTAGACCAACTCAGTTTAGTAATGAACTTTTCCTTTCAGTAATACTTGAAACACAAATAAATTGCTATTGAACAAGGTTTACAAAATTCAACTTGAAAATTTAAGCACAATCATCTTACAGAATTTAAACCAGGGATACAACAACGAGCTTCCCAGATTTCCTTCTCCCAAACAACATACTACTGATAGCTTAATGACAACCAAATAAAGGTCCAATAATAACAAGATCAGGGAGGTGATTTTCTTCACTCCTAGAATAACATTAAATTACAACAATAATGAGAGAGGTGTTCTCTCTTCAACTCTATGAAATGAACTAGGCCTAATTCTCATGACAAAGAAGAGTAACTGCTTCTTCATAAATATCCAACCAAAAGCTCCAAGAGAAAACCTGCGTATCAAAGACAAACAAAGAAGAAAACACCACGCATCTAGCTCTCCTCCCTTCTGTAGACCTGCAAGTGGGTCACCCCCGAGCTAGGGAGACCATACTCACACCTGGGTACTCAAACACTCCACTTCACAACAGAAACAACAACAATCCCAAAGCACACATACACCTGTGGGTATTTTACACAATACGGAAACTCAACTACAGTGAGTTTCATAAGGGGCAGGAGAGTGGACACACTCGACTCCAGAGTGTCACCCTGACAGATAAACGAACCAATATAAATTTCTCTTGGTCTCAACCAAGTGTGATCATAATTTTTAAGTAATCTGTATATGACTCTCAAGTCAAAAATACAGTCACAGATACATGCCCTCAAGGCTTTCAACATCCCAAAAGATGGAAACAGGTATGCACCCGAGGAGGATCTCTCCTCCCCTACCCCAAACTTGATGAGCATTTCTCCCAAGTGGGAGACGCTCTGTCAAACAACCCAACAAGAACCCCACAGAAAACAAATCTAAACACAAATTTCACACACATTTCATACACATTTCAGTTCTACAAAAAACAAAGGTAAAATTCAGACCAACCTTGCAAGCCCTCCTGGAATGAAGCTGTTGCAGAGTCCACAGAGTTCACTTCCAACCTTAGCCACCAACTCCCTCTCCCTTCTCTATCTTGCAAACTAACTTCTCTATTTTTGGTAAGGCAAAAATGAAAGTTTTTCCCCAAAATTCAACTAACTCCCTCTCATCCCCAAAATTTGAAAATAAATAACCCAAATTCTCTTTCTTTTAATTTTGAGAAATGGGGAAGTGACACTTGTCACCTCCTCACCCTTCCCCAAAACCACTATTCTGTCCTGGTGTCTTATGTCACTCTCCATTCCCAAGGGTACTCCTTATTCCTCTCATGTGACTCCACTTTCTCATGGGAGAAATAAAAAAAAGAGTTAAATGGGAACAAGATAGGTGACCCATGCCTCTTTCTCCTTTCTTCACATGGGTGTCCCCATAGTACATGGGGGAATCTCACTAAAGAAGAGGTGACCTTCACTAATGGATGGCATCTCTTATCTAGGGGAATGTAGAGGGGATGGGTTGAGTGTTGGTACAACCCATCATGTCCCCTCCTACCTCCAATTTTCGCCACTTAACTTCAGGGGGAGGTTAAGTTGACTAGATGGAGGTTACTCAAGGGTTACCCATGCCAAATGGGCCCCTGGACCCGTGGGGTATAACCCAGGGTCAACTTTAACCCATACAAGACACCCCTGGTCAAGGTAAAGCACAAGAAAAGGGCCTCATAATTTAAATAAAATAAGGAATTTCAAATTCAATCTCTTTACAACACAAATTATAAAAATAATGTTACATGAGGGTAACCTAACCCACTCGACCATACGAAAGACCACATTACATCATGACATCAAACACAAAGAGATCTTGGTTCCTCGTGGAACCAGATCGGCTTAACAGGGAATAACAAATAACAAGGTGTGGAATGATCTTCGAAATCTGTGGTTCGATTAGTAATCCCTACACACTCAATTACAAGATCAGTAACCACATAAATTCATCATAGCTGAAGCAACTTAAATAAAACATGCATTCTCATGCCATAGTACAATTTAACATAATTAAAATCATATTACAATTTTCCATCATCACCTAATTCATTTTTCTGAAAAGTAAACTTATCCAAACATCACCCAATTAGTTTTTCTGAAAACATCATAAAGTTTAATAGTCTGACAAATTCCGGGAACTGCTATCCCACAAATATGAAAGTAACAATAACAGTACTGTAAATAGTCATAACAACAGTAGTAAAAAGGGCGGTCCTCACATCCTCTCCCCCTAAGACGGTACTTCCTCCTGGAAGTCATCAAAAAGGTGAGGATACAGGGTCTTCAGTCTCTCTGCATCTTCCCATGTTGCAGTGACTTCGTCGTATAAGTCCCATTGGACTCTAACCTGGTCCAGCTCTCGACCTCGAAGGGCCAGCGTCCGACGAGCCAATATGCGAATTGGCTGCAACGCCAGTTGTCCGTCTGCCTCTACCTGAAGAGCACTCCAATCCAACACATGAGATAAGTCAGAAATATATTGACGTAAAACTGATACATGAAATACATCGTGGATACGTGACAGGCTAGGTGGCAAGGCTAGACGATAGGCTACTGGTCCTATCCGCTCCAAGATTTCGAAAGGTCCTACAAATCGAGGTGCGAGATTAGAGCCTTTTCCGTAATGGATTGGACTCTTGTGCGGCCGCACTCTCAAAAATACTCTTTCCCCCACAGAGAAGCTTCGGTCTGTCCTCTTAGCATCGGCATACTTTTTCTGCCTGTCCTGTGCTTCCTGAAGCCTCTGTCTTATCTGTTTGACTTGCAGTTCCATAGTCTGAACTATCTCTGGGCCGATGACTGTTCTGTCCTCTATCCGATCCCAACTCAGAGGTGTTTTGCATGGTCTGCCATATAACACCTGGAAAGGAGGCATACCCAACGAGCTATGATGCCCATTATTGTAGGCGAACTCAACTAGATACAGGTACTCCTCCCATCTAGACTGATGGTCCATCACATACATGCGAAGCATGTCTTCTAACACTTGGTTAACTCTCTCTGTCTGTCCATCGGTTTCCGGATGATATGCTGAACTGAAGTTGAGCTATGTGCCCAACGCCTGATGTAAGGCTTTCCAGAACGATGAAGTGAATACGAAGTCTCTGTCAGATATAATGCGGCGAGGTACCCCATGAAGTCTAACAATCTGATCAAGAAACACCTTTGCCACTGATGGTGCATTGTATGTTGTGCATATTGGTGAAAAATGCGCCACTTTGGTCAGCTTGTCAACTGTCACCATAATAGCATCATGGCGACGTGATGTCATAGGTAGACCAACGATAAAATCCATAGAAATGGTGTCCCATTTCCATTCAGGTATCTCGTGGGGGTACAACAGTCCCGCTGGATGCTGATGTTTGGCCTTGACCCTCTGACATTCCAGGCAACGAGCAACAAATTCGGCAATGTCACGCCTCATCCCAGCCCAATGATAAAGCTGTCGTAAGTCAGCATGCATCTTCTTCACTCCTGGGTGTGCTGCGTAGGGTGCTCTATGAGCCTCTGATAGGATTACTGTACGAAGATTACTCGCATGGGGTACATAGATGCGTTGCCGATGTCGAAGCATACCATCAGACTCAAGGGTATATCCTGTAAATTTGCCCTCAAGGGCCTTCTAATTTAGTACTGCCTGCTGCACTTCAAGAAACCATTCGTCCTCCGGCAGATGCTGTAAGATGCGATCCTTCAAGTCCATCTTCAAGGTCAGGGTCTGGATCTCGTGGCGTCTTCGACTCAAAGCATCAGTGACCACGTTCTCCTTCCCTTTGATATAGTGGACATCGAAGTCATATTCGCATAGGAATTCCATCCAACGCCGTTGGCGGGCATTCAAATTAGGCTGTGTAAAAATATACTGCAAACTATGATGGTCTGAATGGAGTTCAAAGCGTCGACCTAAGAGAAAGTGTCTCCAGTGAACCAAGGCATGAACAACAGCTGCGAGCTCTAAGTCGTGCGTAGGATAGTTTAACTCATGTGTCTTTAGTTTCTGTGATTCGTATGCGATCGCTCGACCATCCTGCATAAGCACGGCTCCCAAACCTTCTAATGATGCATCCTTGCAAACTACAAACTCCTCTGAAGGATCTGGAATTGCTAAAATAGGAGCACTAGTAAGACGCTCCTTGAGGACTCCAAAAGCCTTTTCACACTGCTCGGTCCAAGTGAAACCCTTCCCTTTTTGCTGAAGGGAAGTAATGGGATGTGCTATCCTGGAGAAACCTTCGACAAATCGATGATAATACCCGGCTAACCCCATAAAGCTTCTGACCTCTGTCACGTTAGTGGGTGCCGGCCACTCCTGAATTGCTCTAATTTTAGATGGATCTACGGAGATGCCATCGCCTGATAAAATGTGTCCCAAATACTGCACCTCTGTCCTGAAGAAGGCACACTTCGCCAAGTTGCCATAAAGCTGCTGCCCTCGTAATTGCTGCAAAACTTGATGCAAGTGCTCTACATCCTCCTCCTCAGTCCGTGAATAAATCAGAATGTCATCTAGAAATATGATCACGAACCGATCTAGGTATGTACGGAACACCCCGTTCATGAGACTCATGAATACTGCAGGAGCGTTCGTCAACCCGAAAGGTACCACTGTGAATTCATAATGGCCATATCTGGTTCAAAAAGCAGTTTTATGAATATCTGACTCCGTGATGCGTAATTGGTGATACCCAGATTTTAGATCAATTTTTGAGAACACTTTGGCTCCCTGCATCTGATCAAAAAGGTCGTCAATCCTAGGTAGAGGATAAGGATTCTTCACCGTCACCTTGTTCAACTGCCTGTAGTCCATGCATAGACGAAGAGACCCATCCTTCTTCTTCACGAAGATAACTGGTGCGCCCCATGGCGAGACGCTAGGTCGGATGTGCCCCTTCTCTAGTAGTTCTTCTAACTGCAGCTTAAGTTCAGTGAGTTCATGGGTCGTCATCCTATAGGGTGCGCGGGATATCGGCTCTGCACCTGGCACTAAGTCGATGTGGAAGTCCACTTCTCTGCGTGGAGGCATACCAGGTAATTCTGGCAGAAATACATCGGCAAATTCTCTAAGGATAGGGTGATCATCTAAAGTAGCCTCAGGTTCATCCTCTGCTCTATCACTGACTGTGATGGCAAACATCTGACATCCCTTCTGCATACAGCGCTTAAGCTGTTGAGCGGATATCATACGAACAGCCGTGGGCTTTTGAATGCCCACTATCTCAACCGACGAACCATGATCGTCTAAACAGCTAATCGTTCTTTGGCGACAATCAAGCTTGGCTCTATGTGCCGCAAGCCAATCCATACCCAGAACTACTCCGTAAGACCCTAATGGCATAATCCTAAGGTCGCATGTTGTGGTGAATGATCCCAATGTGATCTCACAGTCTTTAACCAAGGTATCTACTGACATCCTGGCCCCTGAGGCCAACTCAACTTCCCACCTAATGTCTTGCCTAGAAGCCACCAGCCTGCAACGCTCCACTAACAAAGTAGACAAAAAAGAGTCAGTAGCTCCTGAGTCAAAAAGGATCGAGATGGGAAAGTCTCTAATTGTACCTGCTGCCTCGATGACAAAAGCCTGGAAATCAGCCTGGCGATTATCAACCGCTGCAAACATGTGGTGAGATCTGCTCACGTCACCTACGGTCTGCTCAGACCCTCCTGATCGGGGCTGACCCCCTGCAGTAAATCCCTGCGGGCACTCTCTAGCTAGATGCCCTGCCCCACCACATACATAACATGGTCCTCGAACCTATAACTGCCCTGACTGTGTTCTGCCCGATTGTTGTTGCCTAGTCCGTCCGGTGGATCCCTGTGAGCCTCTGTAAGACTGCTGGGACCTTGCGGGTCCTGCTGATGAACCCTGCTGTCTCTGATCTCTGCGTGGACCCTGCTGCTGCCATCCACGGTTCTGTCCTCCCTGTCCCCTCTGTTGAAATTTGGATTTTTGCTGCTGTTGCTGCTGCTGTGGAGGCCTAGGAGGTAATGATGAAGGATTATATCCTCCTCTCTGTGTTGTGTTTTGAGGCCTTCAAAAATTTTGCTGTTGTTGGGGATTACGTTCCTGGTACTGCGGGCGTGGATTCTGTCCTCGTCCCTAAATTTCCTCTGATATAAGGGCCTTTTCAACAGCCTCACTCATGGTATGGGGATTTGCCATACGAACCGGTCCTGCTATCCCGTGATTTAGCCCTCTGATGAATTTGTGTATTAAGATTTTCTCGTCATGGAGGTATTCCGCGTAACGAGAAAGCTCTATAAATCGGCCCTCATACTGAGTAACGGTGAGTCCCCTCTGCTGTAAATCATGGAACTCATCGATCCTGCGCTGTCTATAATGTTCAGACAAATATCGCGCATTGAAGCGCTCAATGAAGATGTCCCATGTGAGTGTATCCACGGAGAGTCAGCGCTTGCACTCCTCTGTACGCCACCAGGTAGCTGCTGCATCCCTAAGAAGATGGACTGCCACTCGTGCTTTCGTGTTGCTTCCATACGGTCGCAATGCGAAACACCTGTCTAAGCTAATTAGCCAAGCCTCGGCCACAGCTCCCTCTGTAGCTCCTGCGAAAGTGGGTGGGTTGAGCCTCAGTAGATCTCTGATGGGGTCCCCTCTGTCTCTAAATCTCACAAGTGGCTCTTCCACACCATCCTCATATGCTCCATGTTGAACCTGTTCTTGTCTCAAAAGTCTCGGAGGACTCCTGCTCCGTGCTCAGGAGGCTGACCCTACCTCCTCTACTGTTGTGTCAGGAATCTCGACGAAGGGCTCCACACGTGGCACCTCTAGTGGATCAACGCAGGGCTCCATACGTGGCTCAATACGTGACTCGGCATGTGGCTCCTCTTGCGGATCAACACGAGGCTCTATACGTGGCTCAGGAATCACTGGTGGTAGCCTGTCTAACATAGTCTATAGTGCTTGTAAAATCTGTGGCCCTATATCCAATACTGGTGTTGCCTGTGGTACTAGTGGTGCTTGTGGTAGAGGTGGTGCAGGTGGTACTGCTGTAACTACGGGTGTCACCTGTGGTACTAGTAGTGCTTGTGGTACAGGTGGTGCAGGTGGTGCTGCTGTAATTACAGGTGTCAGTCCCTCAGCTGAGGAGTCGCTGTGCACCTCGACTGACGCAGTGTGGCGTGATCGCACTCGTCGAACACGTCAGGGAGGCATCCTACAAAACAAGGTAGAAACTAATTAGCCAAAGTTACAGAATAATAACGTGCCCAAATACGCCCAGTGTTTAAAACTGTGCTCTGATACCAAATGTCATGCCCACATTTTCCATGTGGTCACAACACACATTGCACGTGTCATAGCCACATCTGTCATGTGGTTATGACACAAGATATGAAAAACTTTTCTCACACTGTCCTAAAAAACCCCTTCGCATGCGTACGCATGCTCGACGGTGTTCTCTCATGGCGAGACACTACAATTTTTTGGCGGGATATAAGTACAATTGCGTGCAACCAGACGCATATAGATCAACAAGAGGTTCTGTACGACGCCGCTAACGTCATTGCAAGAGTGAGATTACCAAAGCTCCTACATCTAAACCTCGGTAATTTTCGGTAGCAGAATGCCTTACGGCGTTAGTGGGAATTACGCTGTACTCATTTACGCACGTGGTTCGCTGATAGATTAACAACTTCCCACGACGCCTTGTTCCGACTAAACCGGCTAGTGATCTCCCTATTTAGTCATTTTTCAGCCAGGCACGGTTGTCTGTCTCCTCTCTTGTTTCCTGAAACATTCTCCTCCTATGACTTAGCATTTTCAACAAGGCGGTTTGGTTGCTCTCTCTTCCCTTTTCACAAGTTCTTAATTTTGATTGTATCTTTATCGCCCCTACCTTAACTATTTCTCTGTTAATTTAGTGTGTTTATATTTCGGTCTCTCTCTCTCTTTCATTTTCTATGCTTTCTTTATGTGCATCCTGTCCTTTCTTCATGATTTACGTCAATCAGGGTTATCACTGCAGCTATTGTTGATATTAAACCTAATTTCAGGATGATCTAGGTCACAAAGGCTGGTTTACTATTTCGCTGGACTCGGTCTCCTAATCTTCCCCGATCTAGGTTCCTCCTCTTCGTATATACTTAGTCAACTTGTTCCTAAGCAGATTTGGCAGAAGGGTCCGTCAAATTAGTTCTCTTATCCCATGTGAGAAATGTCACGCATTTTCTCCTCTGTGTTTTCCAATATTAGTTTTTCTTCTTCGGACTCTCTTACAGGTTTACTTATGAGGTCGTTTACTACAGTTGAGATTAAAATGGCCACATGGAATGTCTGTGGTGGCTTCTTAAGTTTATTTCCAGTGTTCTTTTAAGTAAGGTGATGTGTAATTTTCCTCTTCATTTTCCGGGTGATTGATATTACGTTGATAGTTGAAACTTCCGAGAAACTCTTTCCAGAGTATCACTGAATATTCCTTTACTCTCTTTGACATTATAATTTTATTTTCTCTTGTTTATAATTACTGTTGTTACTATTACTATTAATGACTATTAATACACTGATTGTGACACGTATAACGTTGTAAATAGATGTAGGAGGCTCTCCACTTTATAAAACCCTGATCCTGGAAATATCACTTCTTTGGTTGTTGTGTTCAACACTTAATAAAAAACTAACTGTGAAAATATAATTTGTTGTTTTATTTTTAATTAATTTTGCACATCCCCTTGTTATAAATGATAGAGAGGGCCTTCTAAAATAGCCCAAGACACCTTTTCTATGTATATATATACCATATTTATATATACCATATATATATATATATGTAATATATATACATCTAGAACGATATAACTAAATATATAGTTTTTTATTTCCAATTCCCTTTCACAACATTATATATCTATATATATATACATATATTTGTATATATATATATATATATATATATATATATATATATATATATATATATATATATATATATATATATATATATATATATATATATATATATATATATATATATATACAAATATATGTATATATATATAGATATATATATTTATAAATTTATTTTGAATATAAATCGATATCTATATATATATACAAATATATGTATATATATAGATATACATTCATTAATTATAGATATAAACATAACTGCAAATACCACTAGCAAGGTAGTGGATTTTTTTTTTAATATTTTCGTCCAACGTAAAGTAGGGTTTTAAACCCTAAACATTCATTATTTGTTATGAGTGAAGTTTGTATTGATGCAGGTGTGGAAGGCATGGCGGCGGCGGAGCTGGCCGCAGCGGCGGCGGTTGCGGGGCTGAGGACGAAGGGGAGCACAGTATATTGGCCACGGGGGTTGAAGCCACGGCAGGGTTAGGGCGCGGTCCGCAGAGAGTGGCTTATGCCACAGAGGAGATGTCGCGGGGGCCGCGTTTGGGGTGGGGGCTCCGTGGGGAATAACGGAGGTAGGGGATGTGGGGAGGGGTGGAGCCCCACCCACATCCCACGATGTGGGGTGTGGGTGGGGCTCCGCCCCTCCCCACACCTCAAATCTAAAACAAACAAAGCTGCGGTGGGGTTTTAATCCCCACCGCCCAAAGTATCTTGCTTCGCTTCTGCTGTGTTTTACACAGCAAACTCTATTATGCATTCATTTTTATTTATATATATATATATATATAAATGTTCTACTCAATATTTTTAGTACAATTTCAGTCTGTTATAAAACAGAATATGAATTTTTCTTTAACCATAGATATTTCAATATATATATATATTGATTTCACAAGTATGACAGAAATAAAATTTCTTCAAATACATTATAAAATAACCGTAATTTTGGTTCATTAACTTCTAAATATATACTCATATATATATATATATATATATATATATATATATATATATATATATATATATATATATATATATATATATATATATATATATATATATATATATATATATATATATTGCAGATTCACATCTTCTTCCAATACTGAAATACAACTACAGATAACTAATTTTCTCAACTAGGATAAAGAGTAATATGATGTAAACTTTTTACAGTAACATTCAAGGTAATTACATCTTGCTAATTATTTATTTCTCATTGTAACAAATGAAAACTATAAATTAGATTAGTTAAGCAATTATTTTTCTATAATTATATTTCAAAGATCAACTTTAATACAAGTAACAAATGAACTTTTCTTTTCAATCAAGACCACTTTGAATACAATAAAAGTATCTATTTAGATTTATTTTCCAATGCAAGTTAACAATAAGACAAGTTTTACAACTTTATAAATACCGTAAAATAACTCTTCACTACATTATTCATTTTCTCAAATTCAACCTGTTATAATGATAATTTCATAACAATCAGATATATATATATATATATATATATATATATATATATATATATATATATATATATATATATATATATATATATATATATATATATATATATATATATATATATTTATCCCAGTTTCACTTATTCGGTAGAAATGGTAAATATATATCCACTTTTTATATGTATATCTTTTCATTTTCATAAACATTTAAGAATTCTTAAATTTACAAACAGAATATATATACATGCTAGATTTCCTCTAATCCTTCTAAATTAACAGAATCCACTAAATATGGAGAATAACTCAAACATTTAAAACTGTCTTTTCCATTTTACCATTGAACTATAAAAAAAAACTAACATTTCAACTAGTTAAGCAATTCCAAACTTTCAAACGTAGACCAACTCAGTTTAGTAATGAACTTTTCCTTTCAGTAATACTTGAAACACAAATAAATTGCTATTGAACAAGGTTTACAAAATTCAACTTGAAAATTTAAGCACAATCATCTTACAGAATTTAAACCAAGGATACAACAACGAGCTTCCCAGATTTCCTTCTCCCAAACAACATACTACTGATAGCTTAATGACAACCAAATAAAGGTCCAATAATAACAAGATCAGGGAGGTGATTTTCTTCACTCCCAGAATAACATTAAATTACAACAATAACGAGAGAGGTGTTCTCTCTTCAACTCTATGAAATGAACCAGGCCTAATTCTCATGACAAAGAAGAGTAACTGCTTCTTCATAAATATCCAACCAGAAGCTCCAAGAGAAAACCTGCGTATCAAAGACAAACAAAGAAGAAAACACCACGCATCTAGCTCTCCTCCCTTCCGTAGACCCGCAAGTGGGTCACCCCCGAGCTAGGGAGACCATACTCACACCTGGGTACTCAAACACTCCACTTCACAACAGAAACAACAACAATCCCAAAGCACACATACACCCGTGGGTATTTTACACAATACGGAAACTCAACTACAGTGATTTTCATAAGGGGCAGGAGAGTGGACACACTCGACTCCAGAGTGTCACCCTGACAGATAAACGAACCAATATAAATTTCTCTTGGTCTCAACCAAGTGTGATCATAATTTTTAAGTAATCTATATATGACTCTCAAGTCAAAAATACAGTCATAGATACATGCCCTCAAGGCTTTCAACATCCCAAAAGATGGAAATAGGTATGCACCCGAGGAGGATCTCTCCTCCCCTACCCCAAACTTGATGAGCATTTCTCCCAAGTGGGAGACGCTCTGTCAAACAACCTGACAAGAACCCCACAAAAAACAAATCTAAACACAAATTTCACACACATTTCATACACATTTCAGTTCTACAAAAAACAAAGGTAAAATTCAGACCAACCTTGCAAGCCCTCCTGGAATGAAGCTGTTGCAGAGTCCACAGAGTTCACTTCCAACCTTAGCCACCAACTCCCTCTCCCTTCTCTATCTTGCAAACTAACTTCTCTATTTTTGGTAAGGCAAAAATGAAAGTTTTTCCCCAAAATTCAACTAACTCCCTCTCATCCCCAAAATTTGAAAATAAATAACCCAAATTCTCTTTCTTTTAATTTTGAGAAATGGGGAAGTGACACTTGTCACCTCCTCACCCTTCCCCAAAACTACTATTCTGTCCTGGTGGCTTATGTCACTCTCCATTCCCAAGGGTACTCCTTATTCCTCTCATGTGACTCCACTTTCTCATGGGAGAAATAAAAAAAGAGTTAAATGGGAACAAGACAGGTGACCCACGCCTCTTTCTCCTTTCTTCACATGGGTGTCCCCATAGTACATGGGGGAATCTCACTAAAGAAGAGGTGACCTTCACTAATGGATGGCATCTCTTATCTAGGGGAATGTAGAGGGGATGGGTTGAGTGTTGGTACAACCCATCATGTCCCCTCCTACCTCCAATTTTCGCCACTTAACTTCAGGGGGAGGTTAAGTTGACTAGATGGAGGTTACTCAAGGGTTACCCATGCCAAATTGGCCCCTGGACCCATGGGGTATAACCCAGGGTCAACTTTAACCCATACAAGACACCCCTGGTCAAGGTAAAGCACAAGAAAAGGGCCTCATAATTTAAATAAAATAAGGAATTTCAAATTCAATCTCTTTACAACACAAATTATAAAAATAATGTTACATGAGGGTAACCTAACCCACTCGACCATATGAAAGACCACATTACATCATGACATCAAACACAAAGAGATCTTGGTTCCTCGTGGAACCAGATCGGCTTAACAGGGAATAACAAATAACAAGGTGTGGAATGATCTCCGAAATCTGTGGTTCGATTAGTAATCCCTGCACACTCAATTACAAGATCAGTAACCACATAAATTCATCATAGCCGAAGCAACTTAAATAAAACATGCATTCTCATGCCATAGTACAATTTAACATAATTAAAATCATATTACAATTTTCCATCATCACCTAATTCATTTTTCTGAAAAGTAAACTTATCCAAACATCACCCAATTAGTTTTTCCGAAAACATCATAAAGTTTAATAGTCTGACAAATTCTGGGAACTGCTATCCCACAAATATGAAAGTAACAATAACAGTACTGTAAATAGTCATAACAACAGTAGTAAAAAGGGCGGTCCTCACAGACCGGATCTGGAGCTTTCTCCTTTCTCATATCCCAAACCATACTTGTCATCTGTCCTCTTTTGACTTCCAAGAAGAACTTCAAGTTGAGCAGAACTTATCTTGAATTTCTCTTTATATTCATTTGCTGTTTGAAGGTCTCTTTTGAGAGAGACAATTTGATCCTCAAGTTTTTCTTCATTATCTTTGGCATCTTCAAGATCAGATTCAAGATGTCTGATAATCCTATCCATCTGGTGGCATTCTTCTAATTTCTCTTTAAGGGATTGTCTTAGATTGTCTTCAACTTTTCTTTTCTCTTCAATCTCTTGAGTAAACTTTATAACTCCTGATTCCATTTCATGTCTTACCATAATGACTTCTTTTGATAACTTTTCACATAACTTGGTTTTCTCAGTCAATTCTTCATTTGTATTACTTTCTTCACTTGGTCTTGCCAATTGTTGGAGTAGCTCCTTTCTCTTTTTCATAGAGAGACTTAATTTGTCCTTTAGTTCTCTCATGAATTCATCAGCCTGTTTGAGTCTTTCCTTTAATTCATTGACTTCAGAATTTGACTGTTCAAGATCCTCAAGGGTAATCTTCAGTTGCTCCCTTAAACCATATGCATCCATTTAAACTCCCAGATCTTCCTCAAGCTATTAGGCTCTATTAGGAGGAACTTAGCTCTGATACCAATTGTTGATAACTGAGAGGGGCGTGAATCAGTTATCCTAATTATTTCCTTTTTGAACTTCCTTATTAATTAATGCAGCATTGAATCAAACACAAAAACATTACCATGAAATGAGAAACACATGACACAGTATTTTTGATGTGGAAACCCTGTTAAGGGAGAAAACCACGGGGTGATTAACCCAAAGATTATTCTTTGTTAGAAGAATAGGGAATTACAAAATGGCACTTGCCAATTAGGGCTCACTGCCCGAGCACACTGCTCACAAAGAGGCACACTACCTACAAGGAGACACACTATCTACAAAAGAATGTTATACAATACTTGAACTGATTGGAAGCATCTACATATGCTGGAGTCCAGTTCCGGTTAGGCTCAGTACACTAATCTGCTGCACTTCATCTTTCCTCTGTTCTTTAATTTGCTTTCCTTTCACATACCAGATCTTTCTCACCACTTCTGCTCTGCTCTGCACTTATTCGCATACACCATCACACAACTACTCATCTCACAACAAAATTCATCCTCTATATATATCCACACTAGTGATTTCATTATCTTTCTAGTCGGCACTCGGAATAGTCTATCTTCTAACAAACTTTGATCTGTCGACTGAATCCTTGCATATCAAGTAATGCGGATCAAGCATATACTTGTAGATATCATTAATCATGTCAGCCAAACATGATTCATGCCTTCACAACCTTTACCATCAACAGTAATACATCCAGAAAATAGTCTGATGTCCTATCAGTCAGTTCTTCCTCTGTTCTCACTGTCACTCAGGAATCTGGTACTCAACTATTCATAACTTTTTCTTTGTCCATCACTGGAGGCTAAACCCTTGGAATATACCACTCAAGGTAGTCCTCTTGACTTCCCCAAATCCACACTGCACCAAGACACTTCCTTGGAGAGATCCAGACCAATCTGTCGGACCTTGCCACATGCTCTGTTCTTGTTCACCGGACCACAACAGTCTTCATTCTGACTTCCGGTAGAGACACGCCATGACTTGCGGATATGTGGGATGACCTTTGTTGCCATCAATGACAACAACCATGATTCCATATAGTGTTGTTGATGATTGTTTTGATGCAATCATAACAATAAGTTAAAATTCACATGAAATGAACTGAAACTATACTTGAAAGATAAGAAGGAATCATTTGAGATTCAACTAATCCCAAGTCTACAATGGTTCGATTGGTCAAGTTCAGTTGGTCAATGTGAAGCTGTAATGTTCAAGGGGCCTTACGTAGTTTAGGTTTGTTTGGTGGTTTACTGGACTAAGAATATGCAAAAAGGTCATGAGATATGTCAATACTTTTCATTCCTTTGCATAAAAGTGATACTGTGCTGCAAGTTTTAGATGGTTTTCTTGAATTTTTGCAGCTTTCTCCTTTATCTATTTATGAAAACTGTCTACTTATAGCTCTGTTATGCATGCTTCTTCAAATTTGAGACAATTTCCTTTAGATTTCTACGTTTTCAGCTAAATATTCAGATGGGTTGGGAAAAGTTAGAAAGATCTAATCTATACCTCATTTAATCTACCAAAGGATCTAATTGTTTCTGTTATGCACTATGTAAATACCACAGTAATTTGACCAAATCCACAGTAAAAACCTTAAATGTAAGTTCTAAGCATTTTCACAAACATACATTTAAAATTGCAAGCTCTCAAAGAAAATATTTCAAAACACAAAGAAGAGCAAGAGAACACTCAGAAGATAGATGCAGAACTCCAGATTCTATTGTATTAGAAACGAATAGTCATACATGATTTACAATGTAGGAATGACTCTTAGTTTCATTGATCATACTACAGAGAACTTACAAGCTTTACAGATACAGTAAGGCAGCCAGACATTCCACGCGCACCTTACTGCAGACAAACAGGCGACCTCCTTCTTCTACTTCTAAACTATGCTAACTTGCTGCATGTTTCTAAAAGAAAATCCTGTTGTAGCCCCTGTTGTTTTCCTAAAATCCATGTTGTAAAGTATTACAGTGTAGAGAGGCACAATATGTAGACATTCTGATTGTCCTCACTACAGCAAAAACCTAACTGAACCCCTGGTTCAAACCCTTGGTTACAGCAATAAATACAGGTGAACCAGCTCTTCAAAATATCTCTGAGCAGTGTCAAATCTGGGTGAAATATTGCCCCTTCTGAGAAGTTCCGGCAGCTGGGTAATAACTTCTGTTTGTCTGTTGTAGTAATACGCTCAGCTGCAACTTTGTCCTTTATTTGAATGGCTTTGACTTCCTCACACTTCATCTTTATCTTCCTGCTCTTGAGATCGGATTTCCTTCCTCCATGAGGTCACTGTGTTGACTTTCCAGCTGCTTCCTCAACTACAAGCCTGCAAGACAAGACAAGCAATAAGTATTTCATTTATCACATAAACAGCAGGAAATTAAAATAATCGTTTAAATCCAGGTGACTGCGCAAAATTGTGGAAATCAGATCCAGAATACTCTCAAAACGCGTTCAAAACGCATTCAGACCGCTCAAAACCCATCGGGTCAACCATCGCTGACCGGGAAAATGCCACGGGCGCCAAAAAACGTTTTAAAACTCCACCGCTTCATTTCCTGCCCATCGGCGTGTCAAAAAAAATGGCTTGGTCGATATTCTCTATTTGGCCGATGTTCACTTCATCTGCATGATATTCTGGAAATATGATGCTCTCCCTTCCGAAGGTCCAGATGACGTCATCAGGATGTTTCGCTTCTGTATATCGGGGAAAAGAATAACATCATCATCATCTTCATGTTGAAGGAAAATAGGAGGATATGGAATATGATCCTGCTGCTGAGGAAAGGAAAATGATGGTGACGTCATCGTCATATTCGGGCTTCATTAAAATGCAAAAGATGACGTCATCATCATGTTCAGTTAAGACCAGGGGATAATTGTAATATCGGGTCACCTAAGGAGCATGATCAGGATGATGATTGTAATATGACCCCTTTGTGGCCAAGGTAACCCTCTCGAAAGATCAGGATGATGATGGTCATCAGGATATTTGGGGCTTTTGTTGAACTTAGAATAAGACGTCATCATCATATTCATGAACCAGATCGTGTTTTGGAAAATATCCTGCCGAAGGGAAATGTGATGATGATGATCATCAGGATATTTGCTTCTTCGTTTATCAGATCGGGATGACATCATCATTATATCCGGGGCCTTTGTTAAACTTAAAACATGACATCATCAGGATGTTTCGCCAACCGGATCATGTTTTGGAAAATATCCTGCCGAAGGGAAATGTGATGATGATGATCATCAGGATATTGTAAAAGGTCGTTCTTTCTCGGCAGGAGGACTTTACGAAATATTGGGTAGACAAACAAGATCATGATGATCTTGACAATATGACAGGATAAAAAAAATGATGATCCTCCTCATCGAATTATCATGATGACGTAACCATCATATTTCATCTTCGAAGCATGAGGATGAGTTGAGGTCATCATCAGGTTTGCGCTAGGGTGATATTTAAAATATGATCATGCAAAAGGGGATCAGGAGGATATGAAAACGTCATCATCATCTTAGCGAATTTCAGCAAATATCAGGATGATGACCCTCCGATAGGATTTTAACATGCGCATGCAAATATGCCGATGGTGGATTTTCTAAGTCAGGTTGATCTTATAATATCAGCATGATATTATAATATCAGGTAATGTTAAAATATCAGCATGATGCTCGTGATACAAAAGACCACTCGACGGGGAAAACTTACTATGACTTAAAGTTGACGTCTGGATATTTGAACCTCAGGATATTATCGGGGGGGCGCTTCAAATATGATGATGATGTTCTTCATCCAGCAAAACTGAGTTTATAAAATATGACCCTCCTAAAATCATGATGCTCACGATGCGCATAAGGTCATTTGACGGGTAAAGGGCACTATCACCTAAGATTGACGTCCGGATATTGCGACTGCATGATTTTTATCGGGTGATAGATCAAGATCATGATGACCCTGACAACATGACTGAAAATATGATGACCCTCCTGCGAATATCAGGTTTGACCAAAACTTTGACTGTGCATAACTTCCACATATGGATGAATTTTCAAGTGATGTAAAAGGCAAACCTGCATGGAATTTCAAGCTCTTTCTAAATATGAGGTCACAGAAACAAAATATGAACTTTGACAAACTGACCTCATGATGATGACCTACCTTATCCAATATCATGATGATGATGCACCTGACTCATTTTTACCAAACCGCCAGAAAGCAGACAAACATAAGCAGAAGCAAAAAGCAAAACATCAGCAGGGGTCCCCATTTTGCTAAGGAGCATAATGGGGCGTGTTGTGAACATCACAACAACTAGCAACCAAAACAAAATAATTAAATTCAGAGTGTTCAAGGAAACTAGATGAAATGAACTCATAACTTCCAACTATCTTTCCTGCAAATTACTATTCAGCTTGAGACTCAAAGTATTCAATAAAGATGCATGAATTTCCATTTTCAGTTTAGTTGTGTGCACGTGATTAATTATCCTCATCTTGAAGATCGGTTGAACAAACCAGTGACTGACATTAGCCTATGTAGGTGAGGATATTCCCTCATAGCCGACCGGATAGAGCCTTGCTGCCAGCGAGCGTCTATAGCCCCGGCAAGGTTATCGTTACAATTCTCCTAAGTAGAGCCCCACTGCCAGCGAGCGTCCATAGCCCCGGTGGAGTTACCTAGATGGCTTAATCTGGATTTTCAGTATAATCTGCTTTATTTATTTATTTATTTATTTTTTGTTTTCTAATTTTGAAAGATTTCATAAGGTATAGCAATTTGTAACTTCATGATGCAAGGAGTGGACACTTGCTGAAATTAAGCTGAGAATTGTAATGGTAGCAAGGGTGACCTCTGATTTTTCACCTAATATCTACACTGGTAAGTTCAACAAACCCAAGGATTTTAGGTATGTCATCATGAGAAACCTGCTTCAAATTCTCAATCACATTTATTGAATACAACACTTCAGAAGGTGAACAACTCTCTACATTCATGACAGTGACAAATTATGTGTAAATTGCAAATGATTAACTTGAATACCCTAAATTTTATACTGTTTTGAATGGTTGCTAGTTTTGCTCCTTAATACTCTAAAGTAAAATAAGGATCCCTGCTGAGGAGACAACAAACAAACCAAACAAATAGGCTGTACAAACAACACAACACAAGAAAAAACTGTACAAACAGAAAGAAACAAAAAGCAAAAACAAACAGAAGACAAGCTATACAAACAGCCAACCCAAAAGAAAACACACAAGAAGAACTGTACATTATCCACAGCATTCTACATTAAGAAAAAAGGACTGCCCCCCTTTTACCTCAAGCCTGGAAGTAGTGTTTCAAATGCTGGCCATTAACTAGTAATGGCATATCTTCTCCAGTCAAGGTCTTAAGTCTGAAGGTGTTATCTCCTATTATTTCTGAGACTTGTAATGGACCCAGCCATAATTTATCGAATTTTCCATGGCTTCCTTTCTTTTCATGTGCTTTGTCCCAGCACAACACTAAGTCTGATATCCTAAATGTTTTGACTCTTGCCCTTTTGTCAAACCACCTCTTAACAACCGCTTGGTGTTTGGCAAACTTTTCGAGGGCTTGACCTCTTTTCTCCTCTAGTTGTAACATTTGCACTATTCTGGCTTCCCTATGGTTATCAAAGCCTAGATATTCATTCGAAAACTTCCAGGTTGGTATTCTCAGATTAACCGGAAGTATGGGATCAGTCCCATAAACTAAGTGATAAGGTGTGCTACCTAAAGCAGTTTTAAACTTGGTCCTGTCTACCCATAATGCATATCTTAACAGGGTATTCCACTCTCTAGGACTTTTGGCAATTAACCTCTTGATTATGTCTAATAAAATTTTGTTTGTTGATTCAGCCAGTCCATTACCTTGAGGGTAATAATTCGAAGAAAACCTTAGAATAATCCCATATTCAAATGCCCATTTAGAAAATTTTAAAGAAGAGAAAGCAGGGCCGTTATCACATACCAATGAATAGGGCGTTCCAAACCTGGTGATAATGTTTTCTTCAAGGAACTTGATAACTACCTCAGTTGTGGAAAATTTGCAGCAGGTGGCCTCAGTCCACCTTGTACAATAGTCTGTTACCGTCAATATAAATTTGTGTCCTGCAGAAGATGGGGGATTGATGATTCCGATAAAATCCAAGCCCCATTGTGCAAACGGTCTGGATTCGATCACAAGTTGCAGTGGATTGGCCAGATTTCTCCCTTTGTCTGCTGCAGTCTGACAGGTGTGGCAACTTCTGATGTGACTCTTAGTGTCTTTGAACATAGTGGGCCAGTAATAGCCCGCCCTCAGTATTTTGTGTGTTGTAGCTAAATGGGAACCATGGCCGGTTCCGTACTTGTCATGTAGTTCTGTCAACACTCTATCAGCTTCAGTTCTGTTTATGCATCTTAGATAAATTCCATCATGGTTCTTCCTGAATAGAAGACCTCCCTGCACCATATAATGCTGTGCCTTAATCTTCAAAGCTCTCCTCTGAGAAGCCTTCATCTTGCTTGGGTACTTTCCAGCTATCAGGAAGGTGCTTAAATCATCGTACCAGCCTGATGCGTCTTGGGAATTTAATACATATTGTTGTTTTATCAGATTTGGATCCATGTTTGCTATTGTCTGCACCAACGCCTGCCCTCTGACCAGCTTTGCGGGAATGATCTCCATGTCGAATTCTTGCAGTGTGGTGACCCATTTGGCTCTTTTTTCTCCAGGCTCGTTTTGCATCAGCAACATTTTTACTGCTGCGTCTGGTACTATGGCTTTGATTTGGCTGCGCAGAATATAGTGTCTAAATTTTTTCACAGCCTTCACTAATGCGAATGCCTGTCTTTCGATATCTAGATATCTCAGCTGTGCATCCTTCAGAGGCGCACTCATAAATGCTATGGGCCTCTCTTCATTATTTTCACCTTTCTGTGTCAAGGCAGCCGCGACAGAATGAGAAGATGCAAAGGAGTAGATGTAAAACGGGCATGTGTAGTCTGGACTCACCAATACAGGGGCATCAGAAATTGCCTCCTTAATATCTTCAAATGCGGCTTTGGCCACTGGCGTCCATTCCATCTGTGCATCTTTCTTTAACATAGCATTCAACGGCTGCATGATCTCTACAAAACCAGTTATAAACTTCCGAACAAAGTTAATTTTACCAAAAAATGATTTCAATTCTTTCCTACTGTTTGGTATTTGCAAATTTTTTATGGATTCTATTCTATTCGGATCAATTGCAATTCCATTTTCAGAAATGACATGGCCTAATAATTTACCTTTAGTTACGCCAAATATACATTTCTTAGGATTAAGGGAAATCCCATACCTTTCACATTGCTGGAGTACTTTCCTGAGGTCTTCAGCGTGGTGGATGCATCCTTGGAATACACAGTTAAATCATCCATATACACAACAATGCATTTACCTGATAATCCACGGAATGCAACGTCCATGGCCCTCTGAAAAGTGGCACCTGCATTAATCAGACCAAAAGGCATTCTTCTATACGCATAATTTCCCCATTTGCAAGTGAAGGTGGTTTTTAGTCTATCTTCTCTATCAATTAAGACCTGGTTATAACCTGAAAAACCATCTAAAAAAGACATCATCTTTGTGCCATTTACTGCTTGCAGTACTTTGTCTATTGGGGGCAAAGGATAATTATCCTTTTCAGATGCCTTGTTTAAATTTCTAAAGTCTACGCACAATCTGATGTCTCCGTTTTTCTTCCTCACTGGTACTAAGTTAGCTACCCAGACAAAATGTCTGACTGGGAAAATTATTCCAGCAGACAGTAATTTTCTAACTTCCTCAAAGATTAAAGGCTCTAGAATGGCATTTACAGGCCTCTGTTTCTGCCTAAATGGTTTGACTTCTTTTCTTAAAGGTATTACGTGAGTTATGATGGACTCATCAAATGTTTTCAAGTCTTCGTAAGTCCATGCTATGACATGTTTATATTCTTTCAGAACGTCCAGAACCTCTTTTCTAATTTTCTTAGAGCAAGCCTTCCCAATTAGTACACTTTGTGGATTTAGCTCAGTCCCTAAGTTATGTAAATCACACCTACCCCCTTCTGTTTTGGGTAAGTCTTTCTGTCTTATTACTCCGTCGAAGTCAAAGATGTGTTCTAATTCAATCACTCCTTTTGGCAAGAAGTTGCTCTTTAAGTTGATCATATCTTCTTCGTCCCATGTTACTTCAGGCCTTTCTTGTTCATCAATGATTTGGGCCTCAAATGCCTCATTGCAAGTTAGAAAATTAATAATTTGCTGATCCTCCCCAAATACCTGAAAGTGTGTAACATTGTCTGGTATACTGGGCACGATAACTAGCTCAACAGCAAATTGTCTTAATCCTAACAGTGTCAATGGTTCTAATGTACTAGTAGCAACTGCTAACGCATCTGGCCTGTGGTTCAGCTCTCTAGGAATGTGCTCTATGTTAAAAGCATCAAACGAATCCATTAAACCCCATACTCTATGTCTGTAACTAATCATTTTCTTATAATTGCAGGCATATAGTTTCCTCACTTGTCTGACTACTAATTCAGAGTCTGAAAATACTCTGATGGTTTTTACCCCTTTCTTGATGGCCATGACAAGTCCTAAAATTAGGGCCTCATATTCAGCAATATTGTTAGTGCAGGAAAATTGTAATCTATATGCTGCCAAATGTGATTTACCTTGAGGATTTATGAGTTCAATACCCACACCTGCGCCCTGTTTTGATTTGGAACCATCACATTTTAACGTCCACATGCCATCTTTACTTTTCTGATCTTTTACCTTGGCATACTTTATCCCTTTTATTGCCTGTGGGGTGTTATCTTGTTTATTCATGGGTTTTTCCGTTTGGTTATCTTTCATATGTGTATTTTTAGTTTGCAACTCAGAAAGATAACTACCCTTGTCCTCTATTTCTTTTCCTAAATCTGGAATCAAGGCATCTATATTATCCTGAACATATCTCTGTGTCGGATCAGGATTCTCATTTTCCTCTTGTGACTCTACCCTCCCTATGCACCTTTTGTATTCATATTCAATGATGTCTTTGCATATTTCACAATTCTCCTCAGAATGTTGCCTATCATGAACTCTACACCTATTTTATATAACTTACATTGGACTGGGAGATTGTGTGTAACGCACTCTTCCACCTCTCGTCTAATGGCATGAACAAATTTGTCTATTGCATTATTTTCTTCATCTGAAGAATTTCCGTCAGACTCAATGAATAGTGCCGTTCTATTGCTGACACACTTCTTTCTAATGTTTAACATCATAATTTCTTCAATCTACATCCCATTGTTGGTAACTCTATAGACACCTGGCTCAACAGCAGCATATAATATTTCATTAGTTTGATTATACTCTGTTATCATATGTTTCATTCTGGGCTCTGCCTCTATTTTGATCTGGTTTGGGATGCCTCTCCACGGTAACCACATGTGTGAAAAGTCAGTAGCCATATATCCGTTTAATGTCTTGGACCAATCCCTACTTAGCAACATTCCATAATTTACGGGTATATCCACTACTTGAATGTCAATGATTTGGCTTACCCTAGGGTCTGAAGCTAATTGCACTTGAATGTTCATGAGTTCTCCTACCACGCTAACCTCGGTCTTATCTAACTGTGTGACAACCTTGGCAGATTTGGTGGGAGTCAGCCCGAGAGTTTTACATATTCCTAAGGGTATTACGTTGGCTGAAGCACCAGAATCTACCATGCAATTGTGTATATTCTTCCCACACAACCTAACAGTTAACAAGAAAGGTTGAGTATCCCTCTTATCCGCATGTATTACTACATTTGTATTGGAAGGCTGCTCAACTTTCTTACCCTTTTCCTTAGGTGGTGAATCACTATTAGGAACAGTTATATCAGCAGACACCTTGTTTGTTATGGATGTATCCAGGGATTTTAAAAAAAGCATTTATGATCCCTGGGGTCTTCAATAATTCATTTAGAGGTATACTGACCTTAATTTTCTTTATTTCCTCTGATAAGTAATTCATTAGTCTTGTTGTCTCCATTGCTTCTGTCTTACTTGCTTGATCCTTTTGCACTGTTGTTCCATTATTTGTGTGCTGACTAGCTTTAAGTATGGCAGGATTGTTGCTAGCATTCTGATCTGGAGGTGTATTGATGTTATTCGGAGGAGTGGAAGTGGTGAAAGGTCCTCCCGGCCTAGGGTTGTTCCTCAAATTGTGGGTGTGACTTTTATTTGTCTGTTGAAAGGCCTGCACCTCCTCTGTTTCATTTAATATCTCATTTTCAGACTCAAAAGGGAACTGAAAAGCATTTAACACGAAGGCTGATTTAGGATAAAGACTTTCACAACAGTATGGTTCATCCTCTAGCAATTCATCCTCTTTCTCTTCTGCAGTTGCAAAGGTAAATGTTTCTAAGACTAATGCTGTGTCATATTCTGAGGGTACTACCTCATTACCCTTAGGAATGAGAAATTCAGAGGTAGGAGGCTATACATCTACGTTGAAAATACTAGCTGCCAAGTGGAACTGTGGACAGTCGTGCTCAGCATGGGCATTGGTATTGTGAAATCTGCACCAATTTTTGGGTGCTGTACTGGCCATTTGTATGCTAGTCGTTGGTTTTGCACCATGATTATCTGTATTCTCAAAAGGAGAAGCCAGAGTACCATTGTTGGGCCCAGTGTTCCATGTCTTGGGTGGCCTAGGTTGATTCTGATTTTTGTTATTATTGCCCCAGGCCCTATTATCTATCACTGGCCCCCTATTTTGTATTGGTTGCCCCTGACTGGGGCCTTGATGCTGATTGTAGTTTTGGTTTTGATTGTACTGCTGATGTTGATTGAGACTATAATTCTGATTTTGGCCTTGGTTGTGATTTTGATGTGGATTGTAGTTTTGGTTGCTTCTTCCATAGAGGTTCTCATTTCTTAGCTGTGTCACTTCGGTTGTTAATCTTTTCAAATGTGCAGTAATTTCTTTAATTTCTTCTCTATCCTCTTGTGCTTTTGCCACAGTTACATCCCTAGGAAGTTGGAAGAAAGGCTGACCATTATTTTGACTGTTATTGGAAGTACTAGCCGTGTAAGGAGTTATAGCTTGGATTGGAGTAGGATTATACACAGGTGTGTAAGAAGGAACTGGATTTACTAGTGGAGCATGCTGCACAGGGACTCCATTCCATGGGTGTGCCTGATTCTGCACCCCAAAATTTCCTCCATTGACAAATGGACTGTAAGTTGTATGTCTCATTTCTTGGTTCACTGAGGCTGCCTCTTTATAGGCTTTGGATATTGAATCTATGTCAGGTTTTCTTTTGACAAACATGGCGGTTAAAGGATCCAAGGCAGTATAGTACATAGCCAACAAGGGAGCATCATCTATGGTATAAGGGGGTACTAGCCTAGAATAGGCCTTTTGAAATCTGTCATTGAAATTATCAATTAGCTCTCCCTCACCTCGTTTTATAGCAGCCAATTTATGATACAAAGCGCAAGGGTCAATGGGTCCTCTAAATCTTGACAGAAATGCTTCTTCCATAAGTGCCCAGGAAGAAATGTAACCATTGGGTAAGTTTACATACCAGCTAGAGGCCTGCTCATTGAAGGTGTAAGGAAACAATCTACACACAACATCCTCGTGCTCTAACATAGCCCTAAAACATGCTTCCTTAAATATTCTAATATGATCTTCTGTGTCTTGATGCAACTAGTATTTGGGACATATCTTTTCTGGATTTTTTGGCATCTCATGATAATCATTGAAGAGTATGGGAGAATTGACATCAAAATAAGCCATGGCAGGTTTTTGAGTTTGACTTGAACCTGCAGGAATACCTAGATTGATTGGTGGATTAGGATTTAGAGGAGGATTGAGACCTCCAGGAGTGCTTGAACCAAGATTTAAAGATCTGAACAGTGATCTGTCAGGACTCACAATACTACGGATGTTAAAAGGTGACCCAGGAGGTGTTCCAGATGAACTTCCTGCTTGCGATATCTTTGGATTCCAAATTAAAGGGTTTTTACTTCGCCTTGTATCAGGTAGTTGCACAAATATATCTCCTGAACTGGATCTAGACCTAGTCACTCTATTACTGTCATTAGCCAGTTTGAAATGAAACCTAACCCAGGAAGGCCCTCCTTCTAGCGCCAGAAAACTGTTGATGATTGTTTTGATGCAATCATAACAATAAGTTAAAATTCACATGAAATGAACTGAAACTATACTTGAAAGATAAGAAGGAATCATTTGAGATTCAACTAATCCCAAGTCTACAATGGTTCGGTTGGTCAAGTTCAGTTGGTCAATGTGAAGCTGTAATGTTCAAGGGGCCTTACGTAGTTTAGGTTTGTTTGGTGGTTTACTAGACTAAGAATATGTAAAAAGGTCATGAGATATGTCAATACTTTTCATTCCTTTGCATAAAAGTGATACTGTGCTGCAAGTTTTAGATGGTTTTCTTGAATTTTTGCAGCTTTCTTCTTTATCTATTTATGAAAACTGTCTACTTATAGCTCTGTTATGCATGCTTCTTCAAATTTGAGTCAATTTACTTTAGATTTCTACGTTTTCAGCTAAATATTTAGATGGGTTGGGAAAAGTTAGAAAGATCTAATCTATACCTCATTTAATCTACCAAAGGATCTAATTGTTTCTGTTATGCACTATGTAAATACCATAGTAATTTGATCAAATAAACAGTAAAAACCTTAAATGTAAGTTCTGAGCATTTTCACAAACATACATTTAAAATTGCAAGCTCTCAAAGAAAATATTTCAAAACACAAAGAAGAGCAGGAGAACACTCAGAAGATAGATGCAGAACTCCAGATTCTATTGTATTAGAAATGAATAGTCATACATGATTTACAATGTAGGAATGACTCTTAGTTTCATTGATCATACTACAGAGAACTTACAAGCTTTACAGATACAGTAAGGCAGCCAGACATTCCACGCGCACCTTACTGCAGACAAACAGGCGACCTCCTTCTTCTACTTCTAAACTATGCTAACTTGCTGCATGTTCCTAAAAGAAAATCCTGTTGTAGCCCCTGTTGTTTTCCTAAAATCCCTGTTGTAAAGTATTATAGTGTAGAGAGGCACAATATATAGACATTCTGACTGTCCTCACTACAACAAAAACCTAACTGAACCCCTGGTTCAAACCCTTGGTTACAGCAATAAATACAGGTGAACCAGCTCTTCAAAATATCTCTGAGCAGTGTCAAATCTGGGCGAAATATTGCCCCTTCTGAGAAGTTTCGGCAGCTAGGTAATAACTTCTGTTTGTCTGTTGTAGTAATACCCTCAGCTGCAACTTTGTCCTTTATTTGAATGGCTTTGACTTCCTCACACTTCATCTTTATCTTCCTGCTCCTGAGATCAGATTTCCTTCCTCCATGAGGTCATTGTGTTGACTTTCTAGTTGCTTCCTCAACTGCAAGCCTGCAAGACAAGACAAGCAATAAGTATTTCATTTATCACATAAACAGCAGGAAATTAAAATAATTGTTTAAATCCAGGTGAGTGCGCAAAATCGTGGAAATCAGATCCAGAATACTCTCAAAACGCATTCAAAATGCATTCAGACCGCTCAAAACCCATCGGGTCAACCATCGCTGACCGGGAAAATGCCACGGGCGCCAAAAAACATTTTAAAACTCCACCGCTTCATTTCCCGCCCATCGGCGTGTCAAAAAAAATGGCTTGGTCGATATTCTCTATTTGGCCGATGTTCACTTCATCTGCATGATATTCTAGAAATATGATGCTCTCCCTTCCGAAGGTCCAGATGACATCATTAGGATGTTTCGCTTCTGTATATCGGGGAAAAGAATAACATCATCATCATCTTCATGTTGAAGGAAAATAGGAGGATATGGAATATGATCCTGCTGCTAAGGAAAGGAAAATGATTGTGACGTCATCGTCATATTCGGGCTTCATTAAAATACAAAAGATGACGTCATCATCATGTTCAGTTAAGACCAGGGGATAATTGTAATATCGGGTCACCTAAGGAGCATGATCAGGATGATGATTTTAATATGACCCCTTTGCGGCCAAGGTAACCCTCTTGAAAGATCAGGATGATGATGATCATCAGGATATTTGGGGCTTTTGTCGAACTTAGAATAAGACGTCATCATCATATTCGCGAACCGGATCGTGTTTTGGAAAATATCCTGCCGAAGGGAAATGTGATGATGATGATCATCAGGATATTTGCTTCTTCGTTTATCAGATCGGGATGACGTCATCATGATATCCGGGGCCTTTGTTAAACTTAAAACATGACGTCATCAGGATGTTTCGCCAACCGGATCATGTTTTGGAAAATATCCTGCTGAAGGGAAATGTGATGATGATGATCATCAGGATATTGTAAAAGGTTGTTCTTTCTCGGTAGGAGGACTTTACGAAATATTGGGTAGACAAACAAGATCATGATGATCTTGACAATATGACAGGATAAAAAAAATGATGATCCTCCTCATCGAATTATCATGATGACGTAACCATCATATTTCGTCTTCGAAGCATGAGGATGAGTTGAGGTCATCATCAGGTTTGCGCTAGGGTGATATTTAAAATATGATCATGCAAAAGGGGATCAGGAGGATATGAAAATGTCATCATCATCTTAGCGAATTTCAGCAAATATCAGGATGATGATCCTCCGATAGGATTTTAACATGCGCATGCAAATATGCCGATGGTGGATTTTTTAAGTCAGGTTGATCTTATAATATCAGCATGATATTATAATATCAGGTAATGTTAAAATATCAGCATGATGCTCGCGATACAAAAGACCGCTCGACGGGGAAAACTTACTATGACTTAAAGTTGACGTCCGGATATTTGAACCTCAGGATATTATCGGGGGGGCGCTTCAAATATGATGATGATGTTCTTCATCCAGCAAAACTGAGTTTATAAAATATGACCCTCCTAAAATCATGATGCTCACGATGCGCATAAGGTCATTTGACGGGTAAAGGGCACTATCACCTAAGATTGACGTCCGGATATTGCGACTGCATGATTTTTATCGGGTGATAGATCAAGATCATGATGACCTTGACAACATGACTGAAAATATGATGACCCTCCTGCGAATATCAGGTTTGACCAAAACTTTGACTGTCCATAACTTCCACATATGGACGAATTTTCAAGTGATGTAAAAGGCAAACCTGCATGGAATTTCAAGCTCTTTCTAAATATGAGGTCACAGAAACAAAATATGAACTTTGACAAACTGACCTCATGATGATGACCTACCTTATCCAATATCATGATGATGATGCACCTGACTCATTTTTACCAAACCGCCAGAAAGCAGACAAACACAAGCAGAAGCAAAAAGCAAAACATCAGCAGGGGTCCCCATTTTGCTAAGGAGCATAATGGGGCATGTTGTGAACATCACAACAAGTGTCTCTTGCCAACAATACTTGTAAGGAATCTATCTTCATGTTGTAGTCCTAAGGAGGATAGTCTTATTATAGGGGGTAGTCATTTAAGTTTTCATGTTTGGTAGCCTATAGAGGCATGTCAAAGGTTTGGAGGTGTGTCAACACCTTGTCCAAGGTTAAAAAATAAATGTTAGAAAGCTCATTTAGACAAAAACAGTCACTACAGTCCTAAAGAGGACAATTACTAAAATAGTCTTTAGTGCTACAGTTAGAAATAAAGAAAAAAGCTCAATGGTTGGGAAGTTTCTTAAACCCCAACCACCCCAAATGACTTCTTTCAAATGTATGAGGCTTATTGGAAGCCAAGAGGGATTCATTGTAAAGAGACATTCGATGGAAGTGGAATAAGAAGAAAGAAATAACTGTTTTCTTGCATTTTCTGTGTTTTATTTACTATTTCCTGTCGTACTATACTCCTGTACAGAATTGTCTTAGCATTTGGGAATATTGGATGGATAGTAGACGAAGATATCTTTGATTTGAACATTGTTTGAGGTCTTGACAATAAACTAGGTGAAAGAAATTGTTGTTTTCCTCAAACTGCTCTTAAACCTACTGTCACAGTCAGAAAATCACTGTTCTCTAGCATGCTCTATACCTGTATGGCTGAGTGGTGACTGGGGCTCATGATGGAGAGTTAGGTTGGTGAGTTATCTATCATTTGTAAGTTTTTTGGGCTCTTGACACTCTTGTATATCCCTGTATTTCTCTTTTATTTGCAAGTAGGTTTGAAAACCTAGGTTAGGGTTTTTTCTGAGTAGCCCGATGAGTTTCTTCTCATTCCACTGATCTTCTCTATTTCTGATCAGTGGAATGGGTTGTAGGATAGCTAATCCTAGGGCTTGTGAGGAATGTGGAGGCAAGAGAATGGTGTAGAGTGAATTTGTCATGTTAATGGATCTACAGAACCATGTGTTTGAAGTTCATGAAGGACAACAACAACTAGATGAAGGCCACTGACTGTGGGAATTGAGATTTTGTGAAATGCACTCATTGTCAAAGGTGCAAGATGATTTGGATCTAGCCAAGATCCTATGAGAGAAGGTAAGACAAAGTCTTCCTAGAAACCTATTCCTTCTGCCTACATTAGACTCTATCAGTCCTCATTGGAAACAGTCACTAGCAAAGAAGGTATTAGTTTGGATTGTTGATTTGTCAAGGAAGACAGTAGATATGTGTAGCAAGGTATAGATTTGGTATGTTGGATGAGGTTGATGGCGTCTTGATAGAGACCACCATATGAAGGATATTGTGACTATCAAGTAATTTTATGACTATCTTTAGAAAACATAGTTGTGACTGCTGTCTTGTAGACCCTGCACAGTGGATTGTATGGAAACATTGAATGGAGTTAGACACCCTAAGATAATTGTCCTGAAGTCCCTCATGTTGTATGTCAAAAAACAAGTTGTTTATTGTGTTGAAGCCCTGCCTTATGTGAAGTTTGATCTCTATCAAAGAAAATAGTGAATCTTGTGAGCCATTGCATTGAAGTTTTGAACTATGCTTCTGCTGTCCTAGATGCTCTGCATCAATGATAAATATCTTTTGAGACTATTTCCTTGAAGCTTAGTAGGACAAGCTCTTGAATGGTTCTCTTATTTACCTCCAGGAATTAAGCCTTTTTCGGAGTTAGCAAATAAGTTTCGATCACACTTTGCTTTTAACATTGAACATAAAGTAAACATGAATGACCTTGTCAACAATGTGAGGCCTACCTTTTTCATTTCCATTCATTGACTATTAATTTATTGTTGCTGATACATTTAGACTTGTGGGACTATTGATCCTAAATTCTTGAACATTTAGACTTTATGATGTTATGGGAAAACTAATTGGGTGATGTTTGATAGATGCTTTTTATTATGGGAAAACTAATTGGGTGATGTTAGATAGATGCATTATATTATGAGAAAACAAATTGAGTGATGTTAGATAGATGTTTTATATTAAGAGAAAACAACTTGGGTGATCTTAGATAGATGCTTTATATTAAAGGAAAACTAATTGGGTGATGTTAGATAGAAATTGGTTTATATTATGATGTTAAAGGAAAACTAATTAGGTGATGTTAGATAGATACTCTATATTAAGAGAAAACAAATTGGGTGATGTTAGATAAATGCTTATTATTAAGGGAAAACTAATTGGGCAATGTTGGATACAAAATTGTTTTGAGATTCAATCTTGGGAATGGATGTTTGAAATGTAGAAATTAGAACCTAATTGTAATGTGTCTTTCTTTATGATTATGTGAACTTGTGATATTTTATGCGAGTGTATGTTTTAATTTGCTTCGGCTATTATATGTATATTTGAAAATTAACTTTGCAATTGAGTGTGCAGGTATTTCTAACCAGCCACAGATACTAGAGATCATCTCACACTCGATGTTGTAATTCCTTGTGAAACCGATCTAGTTCCACGAGGAACTAAGATCAACCCTGTGCATGATTAAAATTTTGTAATGTTGATTTGCATGTTGTTAATTGGGTTAAGTATACCCTCTTTTAATTTGAATTATAATTTGTGTTGTAAGAATTTTGTCTTTGAATTACATTTTTTAAATTTTAAATTTTTGGAGACCCTTTTCATGTGTTTTAACTTGACCCTGAGTGCTCTAAATAGGCTAAATTTGACCCTAGGTTATACCCCATGGGTCTAGGGACCTTTTTGACTTGGGAAACCCTTGGGAAACCTCCATATGGTCACCTTAACTTCACACTATAGTAAAGTGACGAAATTGGAGGCACGGGATGGAGAGGATGAGTGGTACTAACACTCAACCCCATCCCTTTTCACTTCCCAAGGTTGGAGATGACTCCAAGACCCATCAATTGTGGAGGACTTGACTCCAAGTCTCTCTCACAACTGGTGAGAGTACCCTTGGAGTTGTGTGGTCCCTCTTGAGAGGAAAGGAAGGGGACACATGTGTCACCCTTTCCCTCTTAAACTCCTCTTTTCTCTCCCACATATTGGAGAGAGGACAAGTGGTAAGGGGTGAGGGAGACTTAGGGATGGGTGAGTGACATGTGTCAACACCCATCCCTTGGGACATACTTGTAGTGGGGAGGAAGAGTGAGGAGGTGACAAGTGTCACCTCCCCATTCCTCTAAGCTCATCGGTTGAACTTATTTTAATCCCACTTGGGAGAAGGTGAGGGGTTGTTGAATTTTTGGGAATTTTAATTGTTTGAAATTGAATTTGGGAGAAAAGATAGAGGGAGTTTTGTGGCTTATGTTGGAGGAGAATTTGGAGAATCTCTACATCGACTTTCTTCCATAATAGAGCTTTTAAAGGTTGGTTTTCAAGGCTAAGGCCTTCCCTTTGTATTTTAATTTGCTTGCATGATGCATATGTGTGAGATCTATTTTCTTGAGTTGTATTTTGTTATTGTGGGGAAATTTTATAGGGTGTTACCCACTTGGGAGAAAATGTTCAATAAGTGTGGGGTAGGGGAGGAGTGATCATCCCCAGTGTCATTACCTTGTTTTCGTGGTGTTATAAGCCTTGAGGGCAATATATGTGATTTTGAGCAATATGAGGCATGGCTTGAGAGCCAAAATATGGAAAATTTGGAAATTTTGTTAAATGTGTTGGCTTGAAGCCATAAGAGAAATTGTGTTGGGATATTTTGTAGGAGTGGCACTCTTGAGTTGAGTGTGTCCACTCCCCTACCCCTTTGAACTCACCTTGGTTGAGTTCATGTGTTGTGATTATCTATGGGTGTAATATTGTGTTTTGGATGTTTGTGTGCCTTGTTATGAAGTGGAATGAGAACCTAGGTGTGTGGATGACCTGCCTAGCTCGGGGGTGACCCTCTTGCGGGTCTATGGTAGGGTGGAGAGAAAGATGTGTGGTTTTCTTTTTCCCCTTGTTGTGATATGCAGGTTTAATGGAGCTTAATGTGAAGTTGGAGAAACTCCTTGTGCTTGGAGTTCATATTTTATTTTCCTTTACTCTTTAAGCTCTTGAGAAGAGCTTGGCCTATTTAGCTGTTTCATCTTTGTTTGTTGACCAAGAGGAGAACATGGTTCTCTCTCTCTCTCTCTCTCTCTCTCTCTCTCTCTCTCTCTCTCTCTCTTGTTGTAAAAAAAATAAAAAAAACTTATATTTTTCATAGTTGTGTGTATGCTATTTATTTTGTAAATTAAAGTTATAATTTGTTGCTTAATTCTTATCCTTCAAAAGGATGAATTGAAGAAAATTGCTTTATAATCTATTTCATTGTATGACATATTGAAAATATCAATTTGTTAAGTTATGAAGTTGTTGTTGTGACAATATAGAAAGTTGTAATTTGTTACTATGAAAAGGAAGAAAATTGGTTGTAGTTATTTATTATAGGCATTTTAAATTACGTAATTATATTTGCTTCTCTCTTTAAAAATGTGTAAATTTTAATCATGTAATGAATATACTTGTTAGAAAAAAATGAGTTCTTGCCTTGTAGTAGAATTGATAAAAGAAAAATATATTTACATATCTTACAAATTTGTTTAAAACAGAAAACCTATGAGTGCTTAGAAAGAAAATTATAGTTGAAAATATATTTAATTTATATATATTTGAGCAATTCAGATGGATATAATTTGTTTATATATTTTTAAAAAGAATAAAGTGGATTTATAAATTGTCAAAGAAAATTTAAACTACACACACACACACACATATATACATATAAATATTTTAATTTAAAATAAACTGGGATTTTTGTGTAATAGAATTATTGTTGTGTATACATATAATTGTACATATATACAATATATTAAATAAATTTCATTTATGAATAAGGTTTACTCTGGAAAAAAATACATAGTGGAGTGACTGTGTTTTAGATAGAATAGATCACAAGTTTTTTTTTATATACAAAAATTTATGTGAAGTGGTGGGGGCGGTTCGAACCCCCCACCGTTGCCCCCATTTTGTTAAGGGTGTGGGGAGGGGGGCAGAGCCCCCACCCACACCCCACTATGTGGGATGTGGGTGGGGGATTTGTCCCCCTCCCCACACTCCCCACAACCCTCAAACACCCCGCGGGCCTCTTTCCCCCACACAATTTTCTCAATGCACCCCCATCTCCTCCGCCCCCACGGTCTCTGCAGACAGTCCCCTCTGTGGTCACCATTCCCCTCACCACTAACTCCGCAGCCAGTCCTCCAAACTACCACCAGTCACCCCGCCGATAGTCCCCTCTGCCCATCCTTTGCCACAAATTCCCCTCTTAGTATTGTCATCGCCATGGTTCTCCTCAATAGACCCTGCAAACCATCAAACAAAAATAATTTAGGGCTTCAATAATTTTATAATGAAATCCAAACAAAAAAGATTTAGGGTTTCAACTTTATCACAAATGAAAACAAGAAAATAAACATATACATGTATTTATAAAAAGGAAACCTAATTCATTAAAACAATAATATATATATATATATATATATATATATATATATATATTGTTAAATATTTATAATTAATGAAGCCATCTTATGCATTTCATAAGTGGCCATTATAACCTGCATGAAAATGAGAAAATGAGAAAATGAGAAAATGAGAAAAAAGAGAAAAAAAGATAAAAGTGAAAACAAATAGGAGAAAATCAGAAAATAGGGTTTTCACTCTTAAAGAAAAATAATATTTTATTGTTGGATTATTTTAGGGCTAAGAGTACTAATTAAAATTTAATACTGTTTTAATCATGTTGTGGCTTTTTAATTAACAAAATTAATTTGAATGTTGATTTAAACCTAGAACAAAAACCTAGTAAATTTTTTAAATGTAGTTAGCAAACCCTGTTACGAGATCTGATCTACCACAAAATTAGGAATAATGTAAATGATGCAGAGATAACTCTGATTGATAGAAAACGTGAAGGAGAACAAAAGATCAAACTTTGTTGAAAAATGTTTTAATTTTTAGAAAATGTGAAGGAGAACAAATTAATATTAAATTACATAAAACGTGAAGAAGAACAAATGATCAGACTTTGTTGAAAACTGTTCAATTAACTTAATCAACTATAGTACCAATGCAACTAGTGTGATGTAAGAAATTGATTAATCCTAATCAGTAAACCTCTTGATCAAATTAGTTTTAGTACTATAAACCCTACTCATGCCCGTGAGGCGTTATGCTGCCAGATTTTCCTAGAATTTAAGGTTTAGTTAGGTTAGTGAAGTTTAACCCTATTAGCAACATTAACCGTGTCATGATGACCCCATTGATGGCCTTATTGTGATTGGTATGCACATGTGTGCATATTACCCTACTTTCAACTATATTGTTTACACCTTAAGCATACGCCACTGAGCATGCTTACGCGTGCGAGGGGGTTTCTAGGGAAGCATGGAATTTTTTTTTATATTTCATGTCATGACCACATGACAAATGTGGACATGACATGTGTGATGCGTGTTGTGACTACATGGTAAATGTGGGCATGACAAACAATAAACAGTGCAATGGTGAAGCCTTTTCTTGATTTGCTCAATGATGGCATAATATGGCTAGCAAACTATCATGGGAAATACCTGAGAAGCAATAGCTTGATATCTTTGTTCAAAATCTTCATCCCAAGCTATCATTCCAACTACAATTGCAAAGTGCTAGCACCTTTGATGAACTTGTTTCCAAAGGAACCATCATTGAACAAGCTTTAATTGCTAAAGGTACTATCAAGATCTTTCGTAATAATAGAGACTATCCTAAAAAATCCAATGATAAATCTTGCTTTTGGAACAAAAATAAGAATGTTGTCAATGATGGTATTGTGGATGCAAAGAACATACAAACTATGAAAGCTCCCATCAACATTTAAGCTACTTCTACAACAACACAACCTTTTCAATGAATGTGACAATGACAAACTTCAAATCGACGCTGACAATTTACACCATTAGCGGAACCTATGGAAGTTCTCTTTCGAAAGCTTCTCCAAGCGGGTGACATTATGTTACCGGATGCACCACCCAATAGTGAACCGCTCTTCAAAGCTCCTTGGTACAAAGAAAATGAGTATTGTGATTTCCATAGAGTTAAAGGACACAAAACAAATGGTTGTATTTGCTTAAAACATGTTATAGAAGATTGCATCGATCAAGGTTTAATCAAAATTACACCTTCAACAACTCAACCTGCACAACAATCAACATCAAACTATGATCTAGATGCTTTCAAGAATCCACTTCCATCTCATGACAAATCAAGTAACCCTCATGCTGGGAATGCCATTCAGTACAACTAAGAATCATCTACTATTGGCCGCATTGACCATGCTTGCATTTCTACCATTACTATCCAAGGCAAAGCACCTAACTGTGCCGTAACCACTTAAAGAGGTCAAGTCACCATTAAAGGAGCACCTATCCATCCTCCTCGACCATTCTCTAGCTATTATATCTTGGATCACATTGGTAAAACACCTGCGCACATATCCATTCTTGAGTTGCTTCACATATCCCCTACTCACAAAGCTATCCTTAACAAAGCCTTACAAGAATCTTCGGTGCCCAACGATATTGATATCATACAATTCCAATCTATGGTCACTAGCATTGCAGCCCCTTGTCATTTAACCTTTCCTGACAAAGATCTTCAGCCTTCCATTGACCCTTCACACAACAAAGCCCTCCACATTGAAGTGTTTGTTAAACAATGCCATACCAAATGAATCTTGGTGATGGTGGAGCTGGTCTTAATATATGTTCCTTGAAATTAATAAAACAATTGGGATATTTTGAGAAATATGTTGACACCTCCAAGGTCATTACTATGAGAGCCTATGATGATGCTGAGAGAGATACTGAAGGGATTATTTACTTGCCTATCCAAGTTGGGTCGGTCACTACTAAAACCCATTGTCAGGTTCTTGATATTGACCTTCCTTATAACATCATCCTTGGTCATCCATGGATACATGCCCTCAAAGCAGTTTCTTCCACATACCATCAATGTCTTAAATTTCCACATAATGGTGTTGAGATTACTATCCATGCTGATCCCAATCCATTTGAATTTTGTCATGCCTTTCAAGCTAAATACCAGAGTTCAAACCATATTCCTATCAACACCGAGGCATATCCATCTTCATCCTATATAGACCCATCTGACCTACTTAAGCCATCATCTAGCAAAGCTGCTTCTAATCTCCATATCAAGTACACTGAAAGTGGTCCAGGTTAATACACATTGCAAGAACCTTCATCCATATCCATTTCTAATATAGAAGCTGGATCTTCTTTGGTAAGAGAGACTTCTAACTCCGATACCATCGACAACTCCTCCTTTCATCTCACCAACCTTTTTCCAGGATCCTCCATCTTCATGCTTTCTGCAACCCCTTCATCTCCATTTAATGAGGAACTCAAGTCTAGTTCTCCAAGCACTCCTAGTCCTAGTGTCAAACACTGACCTCCCCAAGCTAAAGATATTGCTAATTCCTCCATCCATATTAAGTCCACCATTTACTGTCAAAAAATCTATTCTAAACCCCACAAGCATATGACTGTACATCTTCTACCATCCAATTTACCTCCACTACTTCCAACCCCTAATATCCCTCCATTTTTGTCACCTCCATTACTACCAATGCCTAATTATCCACTTATCCATACATTCCCTTACATTCCTAATCATGACAAACAAATGCACATACCATCTAAGCATAAAGCTTCCACTCATTCTACCAACCTTGCTTCCATCAAATCCAAGGGATTAAAAATAATAAAAATTTGGATGCCTTTACTTCTAAAACCAAAAATCCTACCAAGAATCCTAAAGATTCTCATGCCTTAGGGCATCAAAGAAAAGAATCATAGCCTAGTGCATCTAAAAATCTAGCTGAGCCTATAACTCCACAAGAAGAGCCTACGACCAAAATGGTCTAGGTCCCTAAGCAAACAAGCAAGCAAGTTGATTGAGGCATCCTTATCCATCGTTCAAAAATCCCAACCATTTTCTCTCATTTCCATCCCATTCCGTTTAACAATCCCACAAGAAAAGCAAAAATCATAAAGATACTAAGTATATGTGGGTTCCTAAATCACTCCGTCACCCATCCCCTAAGTAAACATCCCCATTTCTTCATACACCACCTTCCCATCAAAAGCTTCAATGTTTAGTGGTGTGTGCAACCATTGGTCATGATTTCCTTCATTCTGTAACATTCCCACTTACCTCCATATCTCCATCCTTCATCCATTATCCTAGATATCTTTCAATCACCCTCCTATGGTCCATGCTTTTGCATAAACCTTTTATTCTCATTCTGACATAATCCATTAGCCTACCTTTCATCCATCCTTACACAAACCTTTCATCATCCACTATCCACTTCATCCATCTCTCATCCACACAATCCCTCATGAACATCTATGAGTATAATGACATGGTCCATGCAAAGACATCATCCATCTCTAAAGGGACACTACCAACATCTATTGAACTAGACACTTGAGTCCCTCCTATCTATTACCTTGGTGAAAACCTGGCAAATAGGTGCCATGTGTAATTAGCTATCCCCCCCCCAAAAAAAAACCATCCAATAGTGAAAACCACTTTGTGGCACTTTGGATAACAAAAAAATAATAATAATATAAGATAAATAATCCGGCCTCTGGTGAAAACCTGGTAAACAAGTACCTTGGATAAGTACCATAGTGAAAACCTGGCAAATAGGTGCTATGTGTACTGACCAGCCTCCATTATCTGCTTGGTTTGTTTGATCACCACTCTTCTTAGCATACTTCACCATCTTATTCCACATAATCCATATCATAATCCACATGTCATCGTAATACACAGCTTTTCCACCTTCACCTCTGTCAATGCTAGTTATCCTACTTGAGACATTGTTGCGATAACTATACCTTTTGGCACCTTAGCATCTTGACCACACACATTCTCCATTGTCGCTCCTTCATAATAAACCTCATCCTACACTGGGGGCATTTGTTGAGTCTTATTTGGAAGTGGATACTGCTATCTCTAGCACATAACACATCAAACACTTTAGCTCACAACACAACAAACTTTGAACTTCAACCATAGCATTCATCCAATGACAAACATGGCAAACCCTTGCAACAAGGATTCATATCTTTGCAATCAATTCATGCTCAACCAACATCCAAAAATAGAAAAACATCGCCAACACAAACATTCTAGCAATTAGTTAATTTTTTTTCAACATCACTCACTAGCATAATAAGCAAGAACTACATCCCAACTCTATCGTTAAATCCTTGATCTCGTGGATACAAGGTATGTAGGCAATCTGAGATGTGAAGGAAGCACTCTGATTCAGGCTAAGATGATAGCCCCTTCTCTTTCATCATCCATCTTTCATCTTTCTTCTAATCATCCTTCAATCTTTCATCTCATATTCTTCTTTTTTCATCACACACATCATCAATAAAACCTAGAACTACATATTCATCATGTCTCATCGTCATCGTAAACGTTCTTTGATCCCGTGGATATAGGGTATGTAGGCAATTCAGAATACGAAGGAAGTTTCTAGTACTCAAGCACAGATAATCCACACCATCTTCTTCATCTTCTCTTCATCGTCCATTTTCTTCTCTTTGATCAGCTCAAGCAGGAAGTAGACTATGTGTATACTGAAAGCTCTAGCACTTTAACCAATCAAGAATAAGCTAGAAGCTATTTGTCTGCATACCTTAAGCCAACATTTGCTATAGCGATTCATCAACATCTTTAGCCTTCAACAGGATGCAGCTTTCCTCTTAACAAGGCCCCAGCTTAAATCTATCTAAGTGCATCTAAATTTGGCAAGAGAACGTGATAACAGTATCTTTTTGTTTTATCTTTTGATTTATCTTTTGTCCCTTTCTTATGCCTAATTAAGACTACCTTGATCTCTCTATATCTTGGTATGTTGCAATGAAGTAAAGAATGGGGTATGGTCATATTGCTTTTGTATGCCATGTTTGTGGGATGATCTTACTCTCTTCCTAAGCATATTGGTATCTTGTACAAGTTGGGATTAGCATATTACATATCAATATCTCTGGCATCTGAGAAGCTAAACAATTTCTTATGCACTTGAGACTATTCTATGTCAAGACTAGCTCCATACATATAACCAGCAAGGTGTCACTATGCGTAGTGGAGATAAGCTCAAACCATTGCTTGTAGCATCAAAGTCCATCTCAAAACACTAGTTGGTATTCATATCTTGTGCATGTTGGCTCAACATCTTGACCTCATGTGTTCAGACAAGATTGTAGTATGCTAGTTTTGCATTGGATATCTTGACACCCTGGTCTTCTATACCCTGGTGCATAACATCCACATGCTATATCAAACATAAGGATTGCATTTCTTTTCATTTTGAGAAATTACTTAAAAAGCTGCCCATTGTACCATTTATTCATCCTATTATTCATCTATATAGTCCTCAACCAAGATCAATCATTTCCATCATCCTTCTTCCACATCTCTTATCTTACAAAACAAGTGTGTTAGACATACATAAGTCCATCACATATCATCTCATTACCATCTATCTATATGCATAAGTCCATATCATATCAATACCATTTACATATTTGCATTATCATACATTTCCATTCATTTCATTTGCATAAACATCCATACATAATCTATGAAAATACAAATACAACATGCATAACCATCATAATACCAACAGTGCATCCATTACATCATCATGTCGATAAGCAATATGCCATCATATATATATATACATATATATATATATACATATATATATATATACATATATATATATATATATATATATCTATATATACATACATATATATATATATATATATCTATATATATATACATATATATATATATATACATATATATATATATCTGTATATATATATATGTATATGTATATATATATATGTATGTATATGTATATATATGTATATATATATATGTATACATATATATGTATACATATATATATATATATATGTATACATATATATAGATATATATATATATATATGTATACATATATATAATGGCATATTGCTTATTGACATGATGATGTATGTACAAGCAGCTCTATGCCTCATCATGATACAACATAATATACATAAACAAGGTAGCCCTAATGACTACTGGTAGATCCCTTGCCCTAACCACCACCACTGGGTCCTGCACCTATCCCCTATCTCTCGGTGGCCCCATCACTGAGGCTACAGATCAAGATCCACCTGACCTCCATGACCCTGAAGCTCTTGATCTGCTCCTGAAGGTAGGTTGCCTCTGCTCTACTGGCACAACCCCATAGTATAAACCTCTATAATACTCTACCTCATCCAACATCCTCTGCCAATACACTAGTCCTCTACGCTACCAGTATGTCAAAGCTCCTCTATACATCCTAGCATAAGGCTCTCCTACTACTTTAGCCACCCATCTGTCTGGTCTCATCACCGGAATATGCTCATATGCCCACACATGCAAAACAGTAACTCCTGCAGACATACTCGCCCTGAACATATATGCACAATCATGCAAGAAATGATAGAGCTATCCAAGCACACACTTTGCCCATGCATATCTCATCCCATAGGAGAACATCCCCTCCATCACTGTCCCCAATCCTACTGGAAACCCTCTCGCTCATTTGTCTCCCACTAGCCATCTGATAATAGCTACTACCACTCATTGTAGTTTGTCACATAACTCCTCCATCCTCACCATAGGAATCTCTAAGTCCTCTGCTCTAATGTCTGGTGTCCTGAACAATCTCCTAAATGTAGTTGTACCCATATCGGGATCATAATCTACTCAGTCCTCATCTATAGGAATTCATAGAATTCAAAACACATCCTCTAGTGTGATCATAGCCTCTCTTGTCAGCAACAAGAATGAACTATGCTTGCTCCTCCATTGCTTCACCATTGCCATCATCAGTCCTCGATGTGCTTGCACTAGCTCCAATCTAGACACATGCTCTAACCTAAGGATCTCTAACACTAGCCGCTCCTCTGCATCCAACAATCTCATGAACCGCAAATCCCTAGGATGTGGCTCTCATGATAACAAAGGCGGTAGTATATCCTGCATCATTTCATTCATCATGTCAGTCTCTTGTGCTACATCCAACTGCTATTAAAATTGCATCATTTACTGCTATCCCAACTTCTATCTATTGTAAGCGACTCATTTTTCTATATGCGCTTATCTGTTGCTCACATGTAACCTACTTTTCTACACGCGCTTATTTCTCTCTTACATGTGACTTACTTTCCCTATGCTACCTCTTATTGACCAAGTGCAAGTTATATTTCTATATGTGTATACCGTTTGCTTATAAGCGACCTCTATCCTACAAGTGAGCATCTTTTCTGTACAAGTGAGCTAAACCTATGTATGTACCTATTTTTAGCCCATAAGCGACTTGCTTTTATTTATATGCGCATTTTACCTATGTTTGTCTAGCTGACTAAAAGCAACTTGTTATTTCCATATATGACCAAGCCGTGCCTATAAGCGACCTTAACTACCTTAAGCAACTTGATTCTCTTCCTAAGTGACTTGAACTGCCTATCCTAAGACCTAGTCACTTATGGTGACATGTGTACATTTATGACGCTTCTAGCCTAACAAAATCATGCTTTTAGCAAAAGTTTCGATACATACTAGTATGCCTACTCCCTTTGGTCATCCATGTGTCCTCACTCACTCGGCACGATGATCTCTATGTGGAATCACCATCCTGATAGCTCTCCACCTCTCGTTGCACACCAACTCTAAGGAGCTCTACATCTCTATAAGCTTTCTAAACACAACTGAGCACAAATGAGCCTATTTACCCTTGAAGAACCTACTTACAGCCCTATCTCAACCCTAATTATTCTATGCCAAAGCATATTTTCTTCGGCATCATCCCATTATTTCCCACCCAACCCCTTTTTCTTTGTGTCAGCCTTGTTTTCTAGCCTTTCATCTTATCGAGAGTCAACCTAGCCCTTCCTAGTTAGCCTAGCTCACCTCTCGAGAGGGCACCACCTACCAGTTGCACTGGGGCATATCCTTGTTTATCGAATGAATATCATATTTTCTTTGACACAACACTCTATCGAACATTGTATCAAAGAGGGGCAAAATGTAAACACCCAAAATTGACTCATTATCATTAGTATCAAACATTGCATTATCCGTCATCTGTATTTGTCTAACACACTTGAGCAATATCTCTAACATATCTATTTCTTCTATTAATTAAATAAATTTATATTTATTTAATTAATTCATTAGCTATTTCTTCTATTTTCTCTAAGCTATAATTAAACAATCTTTACTTATTTAATTATCTTCATTCTTCTATTTTTAATTAAATAAATTTTATTTATTTAATTAAAAATTCCTTTCATAAGCCCACTTTCCAATTAATTAAGTAAATTTTATTTATTTAATTAATTTCTCTTATCATTTATCTTATGAGTCGACATGTGTGCCTCTTTCATTAAAAAAAAAGATAAGTGGTACTACATACTTTATTTAATATCTTTCACATGTAGTACTTTTTATGTACACGGTTACACATAAGCCCTATCTTCTCTCCACTTGTCATCTACACATTCACCTATGTCCATCCTTTAATCTTAGCCATTCACATAGCCATTAAATCTCCACCGTTGGTTGATTTTGGTTGCGTTCTATATAAACACCCTCTCATTCCATACTACATGGATCCAACATTCATATAGCATCTACATTATCATCCTAAGCATATTGAGTACTTGAGTATTCATAGCATCCATTGAGCTTATCATCATTATCATTCATCCATCATGACAGCTTTTATCTTCATAATTGTTCACTGTTGAAGAAGAAATCCACATCATAAACAAGGAATCACACAATCTAGGCGATATTGTACTTGAATTGCATGCTTTTGATTTCATTTGGATTAAATTTTTTGATGATGGTAGGGTTAGGTTTTCATGGCTATGCTTGATCTTATTAACCTGATTTTTTACTTATAACATAATGAACTAATTGACATGGAAAAACAAATCCGTGATTAATCTGCAAACTTCAAGAAGAAGTAGATTACAGCAAAGGTTTAGATTAGAACCGAGATGGGAGATAGCCAGGATGAAGGAGCACCTTCAGGGCACTCTGGGTATAAGTTAGACCAAATCCTAACTTTGTTGAAAAAAACAAGAATGAGAGTAGAAACTCTCAAACATGAGGTCAAGGGCCGACAAGGACCCAGGCGAGATGCCTATGATGGGGGTGATGATGGGGAACATCATAATCACACCACCTAGAGTGAGCATGGAGAGAATAACTCTAAGACTAGGAAAGACAAGGATAGGTAGAGCCATATGAATTTGGAACTATTTTGAGACACAAAGAAGGTCATGCCTCCTAAATTTGATGGATCCATAAGCAAAGATGCCACAGAGGCATGGCTTACGAAGATAGAAAAATATTTTGAAATTAGAAACTATAATGAGGTCACTAAAGCTGTGTGGGGAGCATTCCAACTGGTAGGGGAAGCATCCACATGGTGGATGAACAAAAAATATGGAACTAGGCTTGAGGTCTACAAGCCTTACATGGAATAGGTTTGTAGAAATTTTTAGGCAAAGATTGTTGCCTCAACTATTCTATGATCAGAAACTTATAGGCTTTCATAATTTGAAATAGGCTTATATGTCTATGAATGAATATTGCAAAAATTCACTCGACTACTAAAGTATGTACTGCAATACCAATAGGATGAGAAATTACACATTTGGAAGTTCATAATGGGGTTGAATGCCTAGACTGGGGGTGAGGTTTATGTTCACGGTCCTACTGCAATGGACCAAGTCTATGAAAAGGCCATCAAATAGAAACAAAAACTGAAAGCTATGTTAGCTTATAGAGAAAGGAACAGAAAGAGATATAATTGGTCACAATCCTTGCAATACTCTAAGAAAAAGGGGAAGAAACATGATTATCATGAGAAAAATGATAAAGGGACCAACCATAAGCAAATTGAGTCCAAGGTAGAGAGAAAGGGGAATAACCACTCCAAGAAGAATGGAGATAATTCTGGAAAACCTTAGGAGAGGCAAGGACCAGCGAGAGGGTGCTACACTTGTGGTGGGGATCATTACACCAATCAATGTCTTAGCAAGGCATAGGGAGCACCACCAAGAGGAAACCCTCTACCCTCTCAACAAGAAGCATTCTAGCAACACATTCATATAGCCTTGGACAATAGGCAAGCTGAATACCAAATAACTCCCATTGAGACAAGTATTTTATGTGGTCTTCTTATTTCAGTTTTAATTGACACTGGTGCTACCGAATGTTTTGTTTCCCCTAAAGTTGTTAGTAAAATTCCTAGAAAGGTTGGATTCATGGCAAACACATGGTCTATAGAGTATGTAAATCACACCAAGGCTCAGGTAGAGCAATGCCTATTTGAGGCTAGGGTTGAACTTCTGATCTTTTCCACATAAGTAAATCTTTATGTAGCCCTTCTAGGCTCATATGATGTTATCCTAGGGATAAATTGGCTATGGATACTATTGTGCAAAATTTTGTACTCCATTTCAAAATTTCAACATGTTTCAAGTTTCAACGGGGTATCAGGTAGGGACACATCCAATTATGAGTCTCATCAAAAGGAAGATTCAAATGAAATTTTTGCATTAGAAAGGCACATCCAAGTAGAGTCTTCACACTATAGGATTCAAAGTATTCTATTTAAATATCATCCATTTCAATGTTGCAATAACCTTTGGCAATTTTCCCTGATACACTATACAGAGTATCAAATTGAGAATAAATGAATCATGTTGTCTGTAATTTGTTTACCTTGGGAATATTTATGAACACATCCATCTAATGGTTGATTGAAAAGGACAGTTTTGTAAGGAAAAGAAGATTTATCATGGGAAGATGGCATTGTATACAAACAATTCATTTGAATTATGATTAGAGGTTGTCCAAATACAAGGTGGTCTCATAAGGTTTCAATGCAACAAAACCTCCATGGCAGCCTTTGTACAAAGTATAGCGCAAATGAATAGAAGCACATATGATGTAAACACAGTAAGAGGAAGGAGCCACTTCCAAATCAAAAGCACGGCTATCAAAATAATATCGGCCATAAGTTTAGAGGGACATTGTATCTTTTGCAAAGGCCATATATGAAGACATCATAAAGAGTAAGTGCAACTTAAACAAGTTCGGCATAGTCATTACAAGGTGGCACTCCATAGATATAGAGGCACAAGTCATATCAGCCTTTATGCTAGAGACACGGTTTGAGGATAAAGATTCTTCAATTTGAAATCAGACCCTCTAGAATACAATGAAGGGCGCTCTAATTGCAAAGAAATATAGCTCTCTCCAAGAGGAAGAGATAAGCATTAAAGATGGCGCTGCCTTCACATCATGCTCTGCCATTGCAAGTTGAGGATCTATCTCTTAATGAAGGTACATTGCCACTACTAAAAAAAGGCAGATTGACAAAGAAGGCTCAAACTTTTCATAAGAAGTCATTGCCACTGTAAAGGTTAAGATGGTCCAGGATGGGAGCGGCCAGTTCCCAATCAAGTCTCGGTACTAAAGTTCAAAGGGCGGAAGCAAAAAGAAAGATGAAGGCATCTTATATATTAGGAAGTAACTGCCTGTACAACAAGAAAGGCACTACTATAAAGGAGGTTTGGCCTCATAGCTCCCAAAACACACGACCATTTAGCTAGTATCAAACCACTATGAATAAAGGATATCGCACTATTTTCAAGTAAAGTGAGGCACCTTTCCAAGTGCAGAGATGTAGAATTAATGGCTCAGCCATTAGAAAATATAGCAATGCGCCCCCCCCCCCCCCCCCCAAACCTTATGTTACCTTTTAAGGCATGACTTAGGAAATAAATGACACGACATCTAGTTTCAAACACAACCAATGTTAATAGTCATGGTGCATATATGAGTATAATGGTGTGATCATACCTTTGAGGCATGATTCATCAGTGGAAATGCATCATTTATGGCTTTCAAGATAATGCCTTTTTAAGTATAAAATACATCCAAAGCATGATAGCTTCTAAGATTGAAGGCACCATCGAAACAAAGAAGGCACATCATCATATGTGCAGTGACACTTGGAAATGAAGTGCAAATTCAAACTTTGCTATTATTTAGATGGCACTACCAGAATGAGGTGTAACTCCAAAGTTTGAAGTCACAACTACTATAGGCACAGTCTCAGCACTGATCTAAAGCAAGATGCTATACCAAGCATCGATTCACAATCAATACACAATCTTAAGGTTCACAACAAGAAATGAAGCCACAACGTTAGTAAGAAGGCATTCAGCAGGAATGTGAAGCCACAGTCACCGTAGATATACAAAAGAATCAACATATCACGAATAAGGGAAAATGAGGCTTTGGGAGGCAACCACGTGTTAGGAAAAGAGGCAAAAGAAGCAGCTCAAGAAAGCACCAGAGTGATCCACGTGGGAGCTGCGGGAGTTAGAAACCAAAGGATGCACTAGAGAGTACCACATGGAGACAGCTAAGCTTAGAAAAATTAAAAGTTTTATTTTTTATAAAACTCATCTAAGATGAATCACGTGAGTTTCTAAGTGTGGCTGAGTCCCAAGTAAAATAAATATGGTGGACCCCCTTTCATAAAGTTCATGCTTTATTTTTATAAATGTACAAAGGTCTTATTTGTAGATAAAAGCCATGGTGAGTAAGAATAAGATTTAAACATAAAAGTCTTTTATTAAATAAAATGTGATGCAGGTCCCTTCAGGAAGGATGTAGAAGCTTCATAAAATATGACTCTCTTTTCACTCTATTTCAGTTCATGTGAAATAAAGAAGATGCAGCCCTAATTTTTTTTCTGTAGCCTCTTATCTTTTCATGGAAAGTAAAATGATGAACGATGGGAGTGATTTTTTTCATTCTGCAGGTAGAGGTGGTGGGAATATTTTCTAGCCATGAAGATGGAAGTAATAGTTCAGTTATCAGTTCAATTGCCAGATGCCATTATTGCAAGATTTTGGGGGATTTTCAGTTGGAGTTTTCTGAGCAGATATTTTTGGAGATTCATTTTTTCTAGGTTATAAATACATATCCAAGCCACACAGTTCAATAATACAGTTCCACAAATCATAGATTGGGAGTAGCAACAAATATTTTCTTTTGCCTTAGTAGAAGCTTAAAATGAGAATGTAGCATGTTATTTTGTGCAGATCTTCAGCCTCTATAATTTGTTACCATTCAAATAATGAGAAATACTATTCTATGCATATCTGAGTCAATCTCTATTTCTCATTTCTTTAATTTTATGTTTCCTTTCCTTTGTTAGATCTATTTATCAAGAAGGGCATCAATCATGCACTTTGCTCTTTGATTTCTCAACTAATAATTTAAGGTTTGACATTGTGCAACTGAGTAATTATTTTACTCCGGCACTTCTCCATAGGGTTAGATTTTATTTCATTGTATCTATAATCTTGTTTCTTCTTCTACCCTTTTTTCCAAACCCCATTGAAAAATGGAAGAGTCAACTTCCCTAAAATCTGGAGGTTGTTTCTGGGGTCAATCCGACACCTCTAAAACATTCCATGTTGATTGTTGGATTAGACCCACAAATTTATACATCAACAGAGACATTGAGCAAAAGTGGATTGTTATGCCAAAACAATAGTGTCTGGATGATTTAGGAATCAAAGTCTTTTTGCAAGTGATACCTAGGGAAGTCAAACTAAGGGAAATTTCTACTCTGCAATTGAAAAGAGCTCAAAGAAAAGGGTACCGGCTTTTTTCTATCAAAATGGAAAAACTAAATGAGAATGGGAAAACTTATTTCTGAGATGACTTAATATTTTATTAATCTTAGAAACATAACGAAGTTGGGCAGAAGGAGTCCATAGGTAATGAAAGATCAGATATGGATAGGTATCCTTTCCTTAGAGACTTTGAGGACATTTTTCCAAATGAGCTACTGGGATTACCTCCTAAAAGGGCCTTTGATTTTTCCATTGATATAATTCCTAGATTGGAACCTGTTTCTAAATCCCCCTATAGAATGACCACTACCAAAATAATGGAGATAAAAGCTCAATTATAGGAGTTGTTAGATAAAGGGTTGATTAGACCCAGTGTGTCACCATGGGGAGCCCCAGTCATATTTGTGAAAAAGAAAGATGGCACTTTGTGGTTGTGCATAGATCACCGGAATTTGAATTAAGCAACCATTAAGAATAAGTACCCATTACTTCACATCATTGATCTTTTTGATCAAATGAGGGGTGCAACCGTGTTTTCTAAGACCAATCTTAAGTCTGGATATCACCAACTAAGGTTGAAGGATGAGGACATTTATAAGACAACCTTTAGAATAAGGTATGGACATTATGAATCCACTGTCCTACCTTTTGGATTGACGAATGCACTAGTGGCATTTATGAATCTTATGAATAGTGTGTTCAGGGACTGTCTGGATAAGTTTGTCTTAGTGTTTCTTGATGACATTCTAATCTATTCTAAAAGTGAGGAAGAGCATCTATAGCATTTAAGAATTGTTCTCCAAAGGTTGAGAGAACATAAACTATATGACAAGCTCTCCAAATGTACTTTCTTTCGAAAGGAAGTACAATACTTTGGCCACATAATTTCAGCTAAGGGGATAGTTGTGGACCTAGCTAAGATTAAGGCTATTTTGGAATGGTCAATACTAAGAAATGTTCATGAGGTCCAAATTTTTATAAGCCTTGTTGGTTATTATAGGAAGTTAGTGGAAAACTTCTCTAAAATTACATATCCTATAAGTTCCTTGAAGAGAAGAGAGAAGAGATTTGAGTGGTCAGATAAGTAGCAGGAGGCCTTTGACCTACTGGAGGAAAAATTAACTTCAACACCAATTTTGAAAGTACCTCACCTAGAGGGTCAATTTGTAGTCATTATCAATGCTTCAGGAGAAGGCTTAGGTGGTCTACTAGTCCAGGATGGACATGTCATTGCGCATGAATCACGTAAACTAAAAAACTATGAACAAAATTATGCCCCACATGATTTAAAACTTGTAGCAGTAATTCATGTAGTTCAAATGTGGAGACACCACTTAGTTGGGAAACCTTTTGACCTAAAAATAGATCATCAAGGACTCAAATATTTGTTCACTCAACGACATCTTAATGCTCAGCAAAGAAGATGGTTGAAATTATCTCAGATTATTATTTCAAGATTAAATATATTCAAGGAAAGAAAAATTAGGTGGTAGATGCTTTGAGTAGGAGAAGACACATCTCCTCCATGATTTCCATACATTCTAATTTTAGGAATCAGGTGTTACAAAAATCTAAGGGAGATGAGTTGTATGAGAAGGTAAAAGAAACCCTTGAAGAAAACCCCCAAAATCCAAGATATAAAGGATTCAACCTTGAACCTGATGAGTTATTAAGGTTTAAAGGAAGGATGAATGTACCTAACTTAGCAGAGTTAAGGAATATGGTATGGAAATAGGTTCATTCAGCACCATATTCTAGGCATCATGGAGTAACAAAGTTACTTGCTAGTGTGAAACCCCTATATTTCTCGAAAGGAATGAAGAGGGATGCTACAAATTTTGTAGCTATGTGTATGGAATTCTAGAGGGTGAAGGTAGAACACCATTACCTGGCAAGACTCTTGTATCCTCATGAAATTCCTGAGTGGAAATGGCAAATTATAGCATGGACTTTGTGCAAGGGCTTCCTATGTCAAGGAACAGGCATAATGCTATCTTGGTTGTGGTGGATAGACTCACTAAAGCTTATCATTTTATACCTAGGAACTTGACGGATAGGGCACCCATCATTGCTCAAAAAATTGTTCAAGAGATTTTCAGACTACATGGCATTCCTGAGAAAATCATCTCAAATAGGGATGCACAAATGACATCGAGGTTTTGGCAAACCTTATTCTCTTCACTTGGAACCTGGTTGAATATAATCTCTACTTATCATCCTAAAATGGATGCACAAACTGAGAGGGTGAACCAAGTGCTAGAGGATTTATTAAGAATGTATTGCATGGATCAACAATACAAGTGGGAGGATTATCTTCCTTTGGTGCAATTTGCCTACAATAATTCCTATCACTTAGCTATTAAGATGGATCCATTTGAGGCATTATATGGACGGAAGTGCAGCTAGGACAAGTTGGAAGATAGGGTTAGCCTTGGTCCAGAAATGTTGTCAGAGATGGAAGAGCAAGTCCATATGATTAAAAGAAGGCTAGCAGAAGCCAATGATAGGGAAAAGAGTTATGCAGATGCTAAGTGCATTGAAAGAGATTTCAAAGTGGGAGAGAAAGTTCTCCAAAGGGTAAAACCTCAAAAGAGTTCTATTAAATTTGGAAAGATGTCCAAATTGGCACCAAGATACATGGGTCCTTTCGAAGTTCTCAAAGAAGTTAACCCAAAAGCATACAGAATTGTTGTACTGCCAGTCCTTGCCATGATACATAATGTGTTTCATGTTTCATATTTAAAAGAGTTTAATATTGTGGATAATCAAATTGCTATGCTTGATTGGAATGCTATATGGGTGAAGGACCTAGGGGTGGTGGTGATCGAGCCCATCAGGGTGCTTGAAATGCATAAGCTACACTTACGTAATAAAGAGATAACACAATGCAAGGTCTAGTGGGACCAATATGTAGAGGAAAATGTCACCTAGGAAAACTATGATGAATTTCATGCTAGATTTTCTCATCATTTCTAAAAAACTTATTTATTATGCTCTTGAAAGATTTTCTTATTATGTTGATTAAATTTTAAGACAATTAATCATCAGGGATGATGATTCACATGGAGGGAGATATGTAACATCCCCAACTTATAATTAGACCTAATCTTAACCTTGCATGGTAATTAGGAGGATTAATCATAGTTAACTGATTTGATATTGTGGAAGTATTTGATTTAATCTTTGATTATGAAGTTAATGATTGATGATAGTTAGTTATGAAACTATTTGTTCATATGAATATTAAATTAATTTTAATTGTGAAATAGATGATGATGCACTGATCATTATTTTATGGTCCTGAGTGTGAATAGGAAAATGTAATGCCCTTCGAAGAAGGAAGGAGAGTATCATCCTGGAGGAAGAATTAGATGTCGGGAAATGGGGTTAATATCCATCTAAGCATTAGATATTATGTCCTTACAACTTGTGTAAGTTGGCGTAAGTTTCATTTATTTTTGGACAAGTGATTTTTCTTTTGAGTCGTCTTGTCGATTTAGTCATTTCAACAAAGTTGCATCGACTCAACCTAGTGACTTTCTTGGAATGTCAATACGATTAGAGAGATAGTCTTGCCATGCATCAGATCATTTTCTTATTACTTTGAATATACCCAAATTGGGATTGCACATCTATTATTCTTGGTCTGTTATGCTTTGGGTTCTTAGCAAAGAAGGGAGAGCGGTGCTCAATCCCTAAATCACATGATCGACCCTATATCCATGAAGGAGGTGATGTTAGAAAATGACATCTTGATGAATACAAATATTTATGTACATCTAGTAGCTGTGTGAAAATAATATTATGCTATGATCAATTAGTCTAATATCAAATTTTCTTGTTATGCTATTATGTTTATTAATTTGCTATAGTTGAAATCACCCATGATAGTGGAGTGATATTTTGGATATTTTAAACTAATGGGAGCTTGGAGCTCACCAAAAGGTTGGTTGATATCATGTATATGCTGACGAGTCCCTATGAACCTAGAGGTTGGTTGAGTGGGAAAGACCACCCATCCCGCTATGGTGAGGGTGGTAGTTTCCACAAAGATCAGCATGCCAAGAAGAGAAAAGATAACAAGTTTTGTTTATCATTTTTGGGGAGACTATCTTCAGGGGTTGGAGAGGTTCATGTGCTCTCTCTATGCAGGGAATGAGATATAGAGAGAGAAAGAACAGTGAACCAAATTGGAAAGATTGCATTGAAAGACTTCATTCAAGTAGAATGAAAGTTGTAAAAACATTGTCTTTTATTTGTTTGCATTCTGATTTTGTAAGTATTATATGTGTTGATTTATTCACAGTATGTTTATTGTATTGAGCTTCATTCATACTTTATTGCAGAGGCTCGAGGCCGATAAGGCCGAGCCTATATAACCATTGAAACACTCTATACACTATGGTTTAAGGTCGTTATGGCCGAGCTTTAACCCTTGAACTTTCTTTGACTTTAGCTCAAGGCCAGTAAGACCGAGGCTTATTTCATTGCAATCTTTATAATCGTTATTATGACTATAGCTCGAGGTCACCAAGACCAAGCTTTAATTCATTGTAATCTATGTTGTGCCTGGAGCTCGAGGCTGCTAAGGCCAAGCTTTACTTCCTCATATCTTTTTTGAAATTGTAGCTTAAGGCCGTTAAGTCTGAACACATATCCATGGTAACTTTTATATGATGGTTATTGACATGGCTTAAATAGTAATAGTGCCACAACTATATAATGTGTCAAGCAAGAAATGCTCATGGCACAAGAAATGCAAAACTATTGAGTTAAGTACATACTCAATGTTTCATCTTGCATGTGGCCAAAGTGGTCACCATGAACTCTAGTGATGGTCGATACGATCTTAGTTTTAAATTGTGCTTAAATAGCACTCAAAATAGAATCTTGTTTCACCTTACATAGAACCTGACTATGGTTTAAAAGTTTATTAAAATAACCTAGACTGTACTTGTCTACCCCTCGAGTAAGGAGGTGGTGTGTTATTCAAAAGATCATTGTATTATTATTATGGTAGCTTGCATGCTAACCAAATCATTAGCGAGGAATCCCTTCTTACTATTGGTAACATGGAAGAATGGGAAGCATGATTAACTAAGATTTATAGGGATATTATCACAAGTTTTAAACCCTTACCAAACTTATGATTGAAATCTATGGAAAGAACAATTATCATTAACAACTCATATGGGGAAATTAAGTTATCTTTTATTATGAAACCACTATAACTAGTTAAGGTTGTAAATGCCTATAGTACTATGATTGAAATCTTAACCTATTTGGTGACTCGCATTGAGTGTGTAAACCATGGGAGACCTAGATTGGTGAATCAGGTTGACTTTAATATAATTTGTAAATGGGACAAAGTGACGAGGAGTCACAAGTCCCTCTTTTTGAAAGTAATGCATTAAGTCATTATAATTCTTATGAAGGGAGCCAATAGTCATGGTATGGACTTTGAATCAAATTGATCCCACATGCATTAGACCTAGAGAGAGAGGTCAAATGAAACTTTTGTAGGACGAGACAACTTCCAAGTCAAATTAGGGTGGTGGACATATGACAATGTTCATTGCATAATGTACATGTATGTAAATCTTTGGCCAAAGTAATGCGTCCATCTCTACAAGCATTGTCGGTCCATAGAGTTCCAAATGGCACAGTGTCTCTAGCAGAGTCATACATAGTTATAGTGGATTTATAGTTGTATGACCGAGAGTCATTATGAAGGACATAACACCATACACTCATATGGCTAACCCAATGGTTCCTAATATCTATCCCTTCTACAAAGGGTAGGACCACTTCCAATTAGGAAGTTGAGTAGGAGACCACAGGTTTGTGGTTGGTGGAAAAGCATTGGGATGATGCTCTCCTTCCCAAGCATGAGATGAGTCAAGGCTTATGAAGACATATGCCTTATGTTCCAGATATAGTTTTTTTCATTTTATGACTTAATAGTCAATTGTAATGTATAATGTATATATGACACCTTAAGCATAATTTGTAGATACATAGTGAAATTTATTCACTTGGATATGTAAATGATTATAAAAAATGTAAGCTTTATTTTATTTTGTTTAGAATAACATTCTTAGTTGATGAAATGATAGTGAATCATTATTGTTTGTTTTGAAATGGATAATCATGTTGTTATCTATCTTAATTAATATGAATGTTTATGTTATTTTTTGGGCATTATAGATTGACATGTTACAAAATGCTAGCAATGTCAAATACATGGAGATCTTGTGCATGCACTTGCCCAAGAACTTCAACCACTTACATCACCATTACCTTTATCTCAATGGGAACTCAACCTCGTGGGAAAAATCCATCCCACCTCCACAAATGGCCATAAAATCATCATTACTACAAATGAATACTTCACCAAATGGATTAAGGCCATTCACATGACCTACATCATTGGCAAGTAGATAGCTAAGTTTATCCTCAATTAAATCATATGTCGGTATGGTGTCCCTCAGTCTATTATCCTAGATAATGGTTATCCTTTCAAGAACCAAGATGTCTGAGCTATGTGAGAAATTCCACATCCAACACCACATCGCCACTCCATACTATCCCCAAGGCAACGGTCAAGCTAAGGCGTCCAATAAGACCATCATCAAGATCATCAAAAAGACCGTCAATGACGTTGGCCATGAGTAGAATATCCAACTCAACCTAGCCTTGTGGGCTTACTGAATAAGTATCTGCATACCCACTAGAGGCACACCATATTCTCTTGTCTTCAGTTCTGAAGATATCCTACCCATTGAGTTCTACTTACCCTCATTGACAATATTTATGCAACAATTCATTGATGATGAAGAATATCAAGTATCCAGATTTCATGAGCTAGAGTTGCTAGATGATAGAAGATAGAATGTATTGGTTCACTTGCAAGCACATCAAAATCATCTTCATTGTAGCTACAAAAAGAAAATCAAGACTTGACATTTTAGCATTGGAGACTTGGTCTTAAAAGATAATCCTAAGAATCAGTTAAACCGAGAGAAGCTAGGAAAATTTTAGCCTAACTAGTTGGGTCCTTAAATTATCATTGCAGCATATGGATCTAGCACATATCAACTTGCCACTCTTGAAGGTGAACCACTACAAGAGCCGATCAATGGCATGCACCTTCGCAAGTACTATACCTAAAAAAGTCAAAAAAATAAAAAAATCAAAAAAATCAAGAAAATAAAAAAACCGTCCAATGGTGAAAACAACTTCAGTGGCACTTTGGATGACAAAGAAAATATAGTAAAGAGAAATAATCTGTCCAATAGTGAAAACCACTTAGGTGGCACTTTGGATAAGTACCATGGTGAAAACCTGGCAAACATGCACCATGTGTAGTCATTTTTTGCTCCATCTTCTAGCATAATTCTATCTGATCTTTCGCTTTACCCTTTGCGATCCATGTACACCCTCCATCCATAATAAAGAGCTAGTACCCTTCTATGCATAATCCACATCATAATCCACAATAAGACTTTGTTATCCTTCTCATGGCCTTAGAATAGTTGACATTTAGCGTCTATTACTTTTTGCATCCATCCATACTAATGTATTACATCCCATCCCTTCCTAATAACCTTGTCCTAAAACTGTCTGGGGGCAAATCCTTGACCTAGGTCATGTGGGATCCTAGGCTTGGTATTAGAGGACACCTTTCAAAACTTTCAAAAATCCAAAAAAGTCAAAACATTCAAAAATCCAAAAAAGTCAAAACATTCAAAAATCTAAAAATGTCAAAACATTAAAAAATCTAGAAAAATCAAATACCCTCAAAAACACAAAAAAATCAAATAGCCAATCAAAAATTGAAGCATTAAATAGTGTTAGTCAACCCTGTCGAACTATGTTGCCTTTGCAAATTCACACAAGCAAGTCCATCTTTGATGAGCCCCTGAGGCATCAATCGCTTAGGTCCTGGGTCACACAAAGAGTCCACATGGTCGAACTATGTTGTCTATGCACTTTACGTAGGCAAGGCCATCTTCAATGAGCCCCTAAGACACTAGGTTACATTTTTCACATCTCATTATAAGTTGTCCCTTGCTAAGGTTGACACTTTGATTATACACAAACAACTTACCTTCCACAAGAGAACTAAGCTTAACCAATCCTGAAACAATAGACAAACTATTCAGTCAAGTCTTCAAGCATAACAGATGAATTGCCTAATCATGACCATTAATCATTATCAGATACTTTTAAATTAGCCAGATCACTTGTCTTATACAAAATATGGAATTGTCAAAACCAGACTCGATGTCTTATACAAGATGCTTCATTTCTTGAAACTAGACACTATCATAAATCAATCAATCAATCAATCATCACACATCAATTATATCAATAGTCTTAGATAGATTGTTGCATTCTCAAAACCAAACCAGATGTCTTATACAAGGTGTCTCATATCTAAAATCAGACTCAACCCTATCATTTTCCTTATACAGGTGGTTGCATTGTTGAAATCAGACTCGATATTTTATACATGTTTCCTTCCCTAAAACTAGGCGCTATCATTTGATCATATCAACAAACACTCATTACTTGGCAAGAAGATCTAAATGGTTCTTGACTTTGTTGGTCTAGTATGCATTATCTTTTCATTTGATTGATCTTTGGTCATTTTACTATGTGCCTTGAGGAAGTCCACAAGTGATGAGAGGAGTGATGATGTATCATGACCTTTTTCTCTTTGATTTATGTTTGTGGTTTGTCTTGGCAATTTGACTGAGACAACTATGTTCCTTATGTGTGTTATTGGGATTCCATTTGGCATGATCAAAATATCCCGTGCAAGTGAAAGGTCATCTAATGCTTCTTTGTGCTAGGACTATCATGCTTCATGGTTATTTTCTCACATATTCTAACAAGTTTTTATGGTTACTAGTCTGAGTCATGGTATTCCTTGTCTGTCATGTGACTATTTTGCAAGGAATCACATCTTGCACCTTGGCTTATGTCATGCCATGGTGTTTGTAATCTATTGTCATAAGAAATCTCTATGATGATAATCATGCAATGAAATTAGAAGCTCAAAATCTATCAAGAAAAATCTTGTTCCATTTCCCTTGTCCAAATCATTCTCCCTTTCTACTATCACCATCTCTCTCACATCTTGATTTATTCTATCCATCCTTGTAGTCATCTTGATGGAATACTATGACAAACAAAAATAAATGCATTAGATTCAACATTCTGCATACATTAACATGTTAGAACATCATAAAGGTATCATCATATACATATTAGGTCATCCATATTGCATAAGAAAATACAAAAACATAGATAGCCTCACATCACATAGGATCACCATCTACATAAGCATCATATAAGCATATCATAAACATATAGCACCACCTAATAATATAATGAGCATCCATAACATATACTATCTGCATCCATAACATATACGATGTACATCATAACATATATAAGCATAAAATGCATATCATATAGAAAGCATTGCATAACCATAGAACCCATATAGAACATAGCATGAATCCATCACATCATATAGATCCATCACATAATATGCATAACACATCATGTAGTCATAAAAAATAATGCATCTCTTATATATATCAAAAACATTTCATAGTACAATATCAAAATGACTGTAAAAAATCAAGCTCACCTACTAAGTCAAAGAAACATAATGTCTACAAAAATAGGCTTAGCCCATGCTATCTTAGCATCCAAAAGGTGGGTGTCCTAAAGGAGGTGCTCTATACCCCAACCATGATCGCCTATCATAAGGAGCTGACCTCCTAGAATGAGACACCCCACCACTGCCATGTGACCTCCTCGAACGTGTCCTTCTATGGATCTGACTCTAGAAGATGGGTGTCCTCTAATCCCTAGGCACGTCACTCTCATATAAACCCTTGTAGTATCCACCATCCTAGACTACCTGATATAATGCATGAGCTAAGTTTGTCATGGGCCTGCCAATGGTAGCCATGAAGTCAATGATCTATTTCTCGGCACTCTATGCTCTAATAATAGAAAGGTCACACTTTGCTATGAGTTGTGCTATTTGCCCCTATGCACCCTAGAGTTGCCCCTCTAATCCCTACACCTGAGCCTATAATTCCTAGATCTGTGCCTAGGAATCATCCCCTTGTCCTTGGCATCCTCCTCCTCTCCCAAAATCACCTCCTTAATAGAGATGTCTTGTAAAGTCTCCTCTCAGGCTCTCTCCTCAGCATTCATCTCCTCATCTCCCCCTCTACCCTCACCTCCTCCATAGCCACATCATCCTCTGCATCCTCCACCCAAATCTCCTCCATCTCTACCTCCTCCACTCGAGTTAGCAATAGCCACAGACCCCTAGATCTGTCATCTCTCCCTCTCCCCCTATCACCTCTCTCTCTATCTCATCATCCTCCTTGGCCAGCATCTCCATCATCATCATCATCATCATCATCATCATCATCATCATCATCATCATTACCACCATCCCCACCATGACCTCCATACCTCTCATGGCCTCTACCTCACAATCTACCCCGTAGCCCTCTCCCCAACCTCTCCATAGGTGCTAGCTCATTTGGATGTAAAAATGGTGTGGGCCTATGCTAAGCCCACCATGCATCATACTTAGGCATGGTACCTGCATCCACAACATTAGTTTTTGCTCCCCACTGCATAGGCTATAATCCTGTTATCTCCTGCATGACCACTTGGATACTAATCATGGGTCCCCAATCATGTACCTCCTAGGACAACTAAGCAAACTTTGTGATCCTAATAGGCTCACCCTACCTCCAAACTACCTCAAAACCTACTCTTGTAAATGTTGCTCAATGATATGCTAGGTTTGTACTATATGACCAATCAAATATTGGGTCTGCCAACAATATGGAAGGTGATCTCTATCCTTGTCCCATGGCCTACAATGTCTATAGGGCATCCATATAAAAAAATCCATGTGATCAATCATGATGCCATAAGCCAATTTCATTTATCTATGCCTGAACAATAGCTCCTCCATATATATAAACATAGAGCAACTCCTTAGGTAGATCTCTATCCATGGGATGCCTGAACACTTGTATGTGCTCCAATGCCCAAACTGTTAGAAGAGTGATCCCACAACTGATTGACTGACCATCCCTATATGCCACATCATGTAACTGAAAGTAGAGCATCACTAGAAAGTAGGGACCCAAAGCATAGATTGTAGCTTGCTCTATCATCACCTCGAGCATCTCTCCCCATCCAATAGGGAAGCCATGGCCACGCCGATTTGGAATCACAATGCCCCCAATAATCATGCACAGTACCACAATCATCCTGTCGTACTGATCAACCAAGGTGTCACATCAGATCACATAATCCTTGAAACCTAGCTCCACAAGACTGTTGGTCTTGAAACATCACCTGATGGCTACCAATCCTTGATCTGGGTCATATATAACATGCTCCCCATGAATAAGAAATTGAAGAATATGCCAAACATTGTCAAGGGTCACAGTGGCCTCTCTAATTGACAAATGAAACAAACTCATCTCTAAGTGCCACCTCTCAACCAATGTTGTCAATAGTCCCCAGTTCATCCTCACTATGGGCATGAAGGCCACATGGTATAACCCTAGGGCATGCAGCGTGTCTTTCTCCTCCCAGCTCAGGTAGTCCCGTAATGTGTAATAGGCCGATCAGCTCTCTCATGTGTAAATCAATAGAAATCTAACTTGCACTCACAAAGCATCATGCCATGTTAGTTAAAGCACATAAACAAGCCTATCAGCCTCAGATTTTGTTAGAAATTTTATCAAACCCCAAGTTGAAATTGCCAAAGAGTTAGTTGTGTTGCACTATCATTCAACTGTGTCACACATTCACACTTGCATCGCACAACTCCTCATGTCAGCTCCTGTTTTCATGTGCAAATCACCCCACAGGCCTAAAGTTTCATCGATAATGTAGTTTCACCAACCAAAATAACTTTTCAGAAAATTTCCCAAATTTTTTAGAATTTTTCAAAAATTTGTCAAATTTCCTGAGGGGATATTATGTTATCCTGCCTTGTCTAGGGTACGCTGGCGCAAGTCTAGAGCATAATATTTTGAATTATTCTTTGACACAATGTCCAGATTGACAATGTATCAAAGAGGGACAAAATGTAGACACTTAAAAATATCCTAAGCCTGCAAACACCATTTTTATGCCAATTATCTATTTTTCCTCTACTTTCTTCTATAATTAAATAATTATTTTTAATTATTTAATTACTCATTATCTATTTCCTCCATCACTCAATTAATTTAAATAAATAAAATATTTATTTAAATTAGCTGTTACCTTTTAATTAAATAAATTACATTTATTTAATTAATTTTACTAGTCATTCATCCTTCAAATTAATTAAACAAATTACAAATTTATTTAATTAAGTCCCACCTCATCCTTTATCTAAATAAAATAATCCCAGTTTTGTCTCCTTGTGAAGTGGAAATCCTATTCAATTTCAACAGTCCATATTACTCAAGTCAACTTTCAATCCTCACCCTTCATTTGAATCAAAGTCTTGTATAAAAGAAATCCTCCAACTTCATTTCAACCTAACAATAGTCATTATCTTCAAGATTTTGTTGCATATCACATTGAGCTTCTCATGAATCTTGCATGTCTATAATTTGTAAATCTGAGAGCAAATTTTGAGCAAAGTCAAGGAGAGCCAAGCGTAGGACAGGGATTTATATATAGTTGTTGTTTTCTTATAATTTCTATGATGATTTTGTACTCCATTGTTGCAATAGGGCTTCTTAGCTTGAATTTGTATATTTTGTTACTTGCTATGAATGATTTAGGCTTGTTTCCTGATTTTTCCTGATCTACAGAATGAATGTTGAATGAATTGTTTTTTTTCCAATTCTTTCCTAAATCTACCAAGAGAGGGGAGGAATCACAAAAATGCATGCAAAAGATTTGTTATATGCCTCAGAGAATTTTATAGAACAACATGATCACCAAAGGTCAGTAGTAATACTTAGAAATGGCTGCATGTTAGCAAGCAGATGTGGGGCACTACTGCATTGTGCAGACATCTGCATAGAGCACTTAGGTCCAAGAAAAACCAACCCCTGGTCACATAGGACACCTTAGGATCAAGTGAGTAATCAAGCATCATAATGAATGTTAAGAAAAAAGAATGGAAGGAGCCTAAAATCACACAAACCTTAGCCTAAATGCAGAAAGAAGGTGTAAACTCTATGATAGTTGCAAAATATAGAGTGAAATTTCAAGAGTATATAATTTTCTACAGTACAATCACTATAGCAAGTTAGGAAATTTATTTTTTATCTATGAAGTAGCTTATCTAGGAGAAACTTAATAAATTAGTATGAGAAAGATCAATGTAATCAAATTTAAGTAAAAGTTGTTATGTTTGACATACATGCATTTGAAGGTTTTTTAGTAAGTAGCTATAGTTTATTACATTTCATTTCACAAAAGTAACATGCATGCTTCACATCCTCATGCTATTCTTCATTTAAATACCTACTATAATTGAAAATTGAATGTAAAGAGTAGGGTTAGGAATGCATTTCCTATGTCTTTTTCTTCTATTTGTATTCTTGATTAATCTCTTAGCTCGTAAGCTTTACAAAAATTAGAGATTTGAATGTATTTATTTTTAGTTTCTAATCAAAATAGACTTTAGTTTGACATGTGAAAATAAAAGTAAAACAAAATCTAAAAAATAAGAGTGCCCTTCATATTGATGTCTTTTTTTCAATTAAATAATAATAACTAATTTAAGGAGATACAAAAAGAGTTATGCATTACAAGAATATGTGTCTAAATAATACTTATTCTTGTTTAAAAAATTAATAACAAATAAAATATGAAACAAGGAATTATAAAAAAGTGTGTTCCCTAGATATTAGTGTTAATAATACATGTTTAGAAACTTAAGAAGAAATATTTATTCTACCTCAAGTTATTTATTATGGAAAAATAATACTAATTAAAAATAATATAAAGTTCAAATATTTAAAATATGAGATAAATTATTTTTGAATTTTTTTAAAACATAGAAGTAAAATATTCAAAAGAAATATCAAAATCATTAGTTTGTATTTTCTTTAAATTACAAATGGCTTGCTTTCTATAATTCAAAGAAAATGGAAAAAAAATTAAAATGTTGATTTCCACAATCCACTTAAGTCAAAAAGTGAGACATAACTTTATCTTGTTACCCTTACGTGACATCACATATATTTTATTTGCATGCTCACATATTACACAATTCTACATATCTTAATCTTACATGATGGCACTTGGCACATGACCATTAATTCCCTTTCATTAATTATCCTTAAATTAGCAGCAAAATTGGAATAATCCATTTGTCTCCAATTACATGATCTTTCATGATCACATCATTTGAATTAGATTAGCACCAACACAATGATATATATCTCCATTGTACTTTTTTCACCTCTACATAGATTGGATCTACATTGAATTGTATGGGGGCAAATTTTTTCTCTATCTCATTATAAGTTTGCATGGTTTCATGCTTCTATATGTCATGAGAAAACTTATTCACATCTTCATGATTTCCTTATACATCATGAATCCATTCTCTAAGCTACACATAGTTTTATGTTTGTGACCTGTTATTAAAAAAAAGTCAACATTATTGGAGGTGTAGGTGACCTGTTATTAAATGTGATTAGGTTGGCTGCTCTTAAATATCATCCACTTCAATAGTCAAAGGTTAATTTTGACCAAAAAAAATAGGACAAATATTTACCACTTTTGTTGTGAATGAGGTGTAAAATCAATATTGACTGTTTGACCATTGAAGTGGATAATATTTAAGTAGAGTGGTTTAGGTGAGATTCATCTCACATGCAATAATTCACTCTTTTTCTATAATGGAAATCACTTACAGCCTTTCATGCAATATAAAGTTTTATCCGATTTGTATTTACCTGTGACCAAAACATCTTAGTGAAAGCACAAGACCAAGACCTGCGAGCTCTTTGGCCCGGTGGGGATTTGAACCCTAGTGGCCGCCACTACAACTAAGTGACTTGACCAGCAAACCACACCCTTAACAACTTAATTTAAAATTTAAATTACTAAGTTATGATGTGAAGTAATATTTGGTACCAATGTTAAATTATTATAACCCATTAATATCCCATGGAATGGAATGCTTGGAGAAAATAGAGTTAATTTTGCCACTTGTTCAATGCCCTCATTTTGAAGCCCTCAGTGTGCTTGTGCTTTTTTAGTTACTACCCCATTCTCTTGTTTATCCTATTATATTTATTTTAATTGACTTGTGAGGGGCATAGATATTTGCAAGGAAATGGAGAATATATTATGGTATGTGTTGTTGTATTTCTCATTTCCAAAAATCAATGCCAATCTTAGGGCAACAATGTAATTTACTTACGATTTTTCTTTGGTTAATTTGTCTTGAAATGCTTTTGGGTTTGTTGGTGTTAATTAAAATTGCTAGGCGTGACAAACTTAATCACCAATTCTTTTTGTTTTCCAGCTTCTATACATTTTCAAGAAGGTTCTCAAAATGTGGTGACATAGATTTTAGTAGTGCTACATACTTTCTCTTGCCGTCCTATCTTATTTAACTCTAATTTTGTATATTTCCTTACTATAATTCTATGTACACTTTACATTGTCATTCATAACCATAAGCAATTCCCAAATTACAAGTTCAGTTTCATAAACTAGGTATGTGACTTTTGTCTGAACTTATGTATCAATTTTTTAAAATGTAAAAAAATGGTTGTCCTTGTTGTATGAAACTTGTAATATGGCAGAAAATAAAATTGAACTTTGCCTAGTATCTTATATTCAAAATGTATAATTATACTAAAGAGTATAATAAAAAAATGTGTGGGTTGTACTCAAGTGGCTAGGCCACTTGGTTATCATGATGGCAACTAAGGTTCAAATCCCTCCAAAGGCACATTCATAGTTGGTTCCCACCTATCACTCCTCTTTAAAAAACAAAAAAAATATTAAAAAAACCTTGAAAACATTAGAAATAATTGACCATAATATGCTAAAATTAAAGACGAAAATAAGAATGGTTGAATTACATTCCTTCTACTTTTCACTTTTAGTACAATTTTAGTGTCAATGTCTGCTTCTTTTTTTTTGTATAGATGGTTCAATTGTTAAAATTATGGAAAAAATTATTATGAGCAGCATAAATTTTCATTCAAAGCCGGTTCCCACCTATCACTCCTCTTTAAAAAATAAAATAAAAAAATAAAAAAAACCTTGAAAACATTAGAAATAATTGACCATAATATGCTAAAATTAAAGACTAAATAAGAATGGTTGAATTACATTCCTTTTGCTTTTCACTTTTAGTGCAATTTTAATGTCAATGTTTGCTTCCTTTTTTTGTATAGATGATCATGGATTGCCATTGAGACACATGTATTAGATGATAATGTATGTTTGAATTGTTTGGTTAATTTTATCAAATTATGAGGTTGAGTGCTGTTGAACTATAAATCTCATTGGTTATTCTATTCCTTGTTATATAAGAAAAGAGGGGATAAGAAATTAAGAGTTGCAGTGTGGTGAAAGTAGATTCAATCAAACCCTCCTTTCACATATAATATTCAAAGGGAAAAAATCAAGCCAAGTCACTATATTTGGAGAGGACTTTACAGGTTGATGTCACTTAGGAATGATAAGGAAAGATAGAATAGACTGATAGTTTTGTCAAACCCTAGTTTGATTAGTCATAAAACCCTAATTATATGATTCTGAATACACATGAACAAGATACGACAAATGATCACACAAGAAGGCACTAAATATAGATTGTAAACATATCAGGATTCAAATTTCTAGAGGTAGAAATTTTGGGGATATTGGGGTGGGTGCCCAAGTCCAACATGTCACTTTTTCTATAGATCTAGAATAGTGAGGTGATGTAGATTGCAACCTGCTTTAGGGTTTTTGGCAAGGACAGTTGGGAGGACACTGAGGTGGGCACCCAAGTCCAGTAGGTTAGATTTTCTACACTTTCTTCTCAGATCTAGAATCTATATCATGTGGTCAACTTCTTTGTAACTCCACTGTGCAAACTCCCACACCTATAACCTGCAATCACAAAGAGAGGGGTTTGGGGTTGTAGTGTTTAGGAGCTTGCCTCGATCAAGCCCTAAATGTAATTCAAGCCTTCCAACACCATTGTTAGATAGAGAGTGTGTATCCTTGGTGGACAGAGGTGAATTAAATGATAAAATAAATTGATTGAAACATAAATAGATATCACCTTGGAGTTGAAGCTCTCAAGGAGATGAAGATCTTTCATACCATGAGAAGATGGATTAATGAAGCCAAATTTGCAACAACAAACACAAGAACAACACAATTATGCTTTGCAACACAATGAATGCTTTGAAATCCCTTAGCTCTAAGTCACAAGTTCACATTATCCATCTCTAGTTACAAATGAAGTCTTAAACATGTTTATATATGCATTCCTGCTAAACTTTTGTAATTCAAATTGATTAGGCTAACAAAAGAAACCAATTTAACGGTCACATGCTGACATTTTAAATTTGGATCCCATCAAAATAGGTTTGGACTAGGGCACGGGCTCCCAAGTCTAGAGGGCTATTTCGGTCATGATAAGCATTTAGATTGGGCCCCTAAGCCCCATTTGACATGGGTTTCAAGGGAATTTGCTCTAGGATAAGTTTAAGACATGCATAGGGAAAATAAGGGGACCTAGGAGCTAAACTAGGAGGTAAAAGTCCTAGGGGGCATTTTACGACATAACATTTAGCCCCCACTTTAATGTATGTATGAACTTATGACCCATACATGCATTAAAGTACATTCAAAAATAGATCAGACATGCCAAGCACATGAAGCCAAGGCATACACAAAGATTGAGGAACTATTTCTATCCACCAGTCTTAGGTAAGTACTAGAAGACACATTGAATACATGCAAGACATAATGAAGATAGTTGGAAGCACACAAAACATGGCAAATACAGTGAAAGCATGAAATACATGGAGAAGACATGAATGCAATCACGCAGTGCATAAAGAAGACAGGAGTAGAAGAAATGATTCCGAAAATACATATCTATTAAATGCTAATTAAAGTAAAGAAACACATAGTGTGGGGAGGGACTCATCGCCACACAAATTTAGACCACACAAAACACATAGAGCGTAGGGAGGGACTCATCACCACACAACTTTAGACTATGCTGCAAACATGTAAAACACATAGAGCGTAGCGAGGGACTCATCACCACACAACTTTAGACTACACTGCAAACATGCAAAACACATAGAGAAGACACAAAAAATACACGAGTGCCGCATAGTATGTCATAGATAGACTGTATGTCTTATACACAACAAACACGAGTGATCGGAGGACCTTATTGCTAAGTCCCACCATCTAAAACATGTTGTAGACATGCCTGATAGTTCAGCTTATGCTACAACAACTACTAATGACATGCTTAAGGGAGGATAGCTCAAGATCCAACCCTATCTCCCAATGAGGACTTTGTATAAAAGGATGTACAATAGGTCAAGAGATACACCATCCTGCCTTCCGCAGAAGAGCTTTGTATAAAAGGATACACACTAGCTCAAGAGATATGTTATCATACCTTGCAAAGAGGGCTTTTTATTGCAATTTAGATATGGATGTGCACTAGCTCAAGAGATACACCATCCTGCCTCGTGATGAGGGCTTTCAATCATGCTTCATTAGTGCCAAAATAATCAAATATATACCACTATATATGCCCCCAACTTAAGGTGGTTGATACCACTTGGCGGTATCAAGAACATTAAGGTAGAGTGAAAACATGCAAGGGAACAAGAGCTTTCACAAAGCCCATACCTCCTAGAGCTGACATGTGCCATAATCACCAAATGTTCCCACAAACACATTGATAAGATATGTTAAGATAATCAATAGATAATGTTAGAACATCTCTTCTAAGATAATAACTAAATGATGCAAGATATGCCTAAATCATGTATTAGATCACATCAAAAAAACCAAGGCTACACTTACAGGTATGGATCTGAGTATAGCTGTTGAGCTTATACTACAAGTATCTAAGGACCGAGTGTAACAACTAGTTGAGATACAAAAACAATCCAAAGTACACAGAGAAGATGTATTGCAATGGTTTGTTAGAAGAGATAAGACAACATGATAGATCACACAGAATGATTCTACTAGTCAAGTGTTAGATATATATCAACCTCATCTTCATATATGGACTAGATCCATTTTTTCTTGCTTGCTAAAGGGACACACAATCCGTATCAGTTATTTGTTTGTTTCCATCATCCACCAACTAGGTAGAACCACTTGAAGAAGGTAAACAATAAAAGTGAGAGATGAGAACAATTGCCTTAGGAGTTCATCATGTAGGAGGATGCCCCCAAGACATCAACTACAATGCTATGCCCCTAAGGCATGACACGCAACAATAAAATAGAGGATAGAATGATAGAAGAATGATGAAACAAATAGAAGAATGGTCACAACAGAGGTGATCTCCTTGTATCTTTGACCTTACAAGAGTATCAAGGGTCATCCAAAGAGACCTAAACAACACATAACACATCATGGGGGAAGACAACACAAAAGAGGAGGCCACACAAATGAGAAAAATATGCTATGACAAAGGTGGCAACTAAGGGTTAGAAATACTAACCTATTGTCTCTAATCTTGATCTTTACATTTATTGTTAAGGCTTTGTGTCTTGTTTTTCCTTATCACTAAGTTGTGTTATCTAAATTGTCTTGAGTTTGTGAAGAAGGAGCCATAGGAGTTGGCAATGGAAAGCTCCTTTCTTGAAGGTTTTCTAGTGCAATATGCAAGGATGGTGGAGCAAGAACCTCATAGATGCCCATTTCAGTCAAGTGAGATGATAAATGGGCTAGGAAAATACCCATTTCAATTGACTTATGTGGTGTTGGAGTACCATGGTTATTAGGAGAAGTATGTTTATTAATGCTCTCTAATTTGTTAGTAGTTTTCAAGGTATTTAAATGTTTAGGTAAGAGTGGGTAATCTATTTCTTTGTTTAAGATGTAGTTAAGAAGTGTTGGAAGATCAGTTGATGAATTTTCAGTATCAATTGGTTGAAGGTGTTCACAAAGAGAGTCTATATCATCCAATGATTCATCCTAGCTAGGGAGAACATGAAGGGATGGCATAGTGGTGTTGAGGAATGTTTCAATGATTTCTTCTTCTTTTGCCAAAATATCATCACAAGGTGAGTTTATGTTAGGAGAAGGTTCTAAATCATTAGATGAGTCACACAAGGCTATGTCGGCCTCATATTTCATAGAGATGATGTCCATTATATCATCATGGAATGTAGAAAGAGAAGGAGGGATGTCTTCATCAGTATCTTCTATTGGATTTTGCATGAAATTAGTGAGATTGTCCAAGATCGAAGGGTAGATACCCATGAGAGAGGTGAAGCTTTCAAAATCAGATATATGACAAAGCATTTCATATATGGAGCTAATGGAAATGTCAATATATCATAAATTCATGCTATTTGTTGTAAGACTTGAGGCTACTTATCAGTGAATTTATACAAATTGGCAATATCTATGATGTAGGTAAATAAAGCTTGCAAAGATGAATAATAGGAGGCATCCATGATGAAAATATCACTTTTTGGTGATATTTTGAGAAAATCAAGTTTTTAAAGTGCAAGATACACTAATTTCATAGCAAACCAAGTAAATAAGGATGAAATAGTGCTACACAACAAGTCAAGATGAATGATTTGTAAGTTTGTTTAAAGAAGATTGAAGAAAGTGTTATGAGAGACCCTGTATGTGAGACTTATTTCACACCAAAGCACTTGTTTGAGGAAGTGAAGTTTTGAAAAGGAAAAACACACAAATTTCACAACAAATTAAGTGAGAAAGATGGAAAAAGTGCTACACAACAAGGCAAGATGAATGATTTGAAAGTTTGTTTGAAGAAAGTGTATACAACCTTTAGTGTTGAAATACACAATGTGTAATTAAAAGAAAAATATAAATTTTGAAGCAAGAGCATGAAATGATGCCAAATTTTCATATGAGTAATGCAAATATGTTTAAGATGAATGGAAAATATGATTTGAAAGATATTTACAACATATGTAAGGAAGTAATACAAAACTATGCTTGTTTATGAACATAAAATGCTTGATTTTTTTACTTTTTTCAACATAAAATGTCCTAAAGATGCAAATGTAAATGCAAAAACACACAATGTAGAAACACTACAATTGAAAATCAGATTTGAAATGGTGTTAAAATGAGTAGTAAAATCTAAAAATAAGACTTTAACTACAAACCCTAACTTTTGGAAAAGACTAGGTTATATGAAAAATGCAAAGTGTTGAAAGTAAACCCCTAGCAATTGAGATATTTGAATGCAAGGTAAAATATCATGAAATGATGAAATGTTGTAATTTATCTCAGATGTGATGTAAATATCAGAAAATTTTAAATGTTTTCAATGATGTGCGAGAAAAATAGTGCAAACTATGCCCTAATGCAAGCCTAGAATTTTTATTTTTTTTAATTTTCAAATGTATGCAAGATTTTTGAATGTATGATGATGAATATGATATAGATGAATGTAAAGACTGATTACAACACTTAAAAAGATGCAAGTTCAATAAAAACATAGGTTCACCAAAATATTATATAAGAAAAGAGGAGATAAGGAGTTGAGAGTTGTAGTGTGGTTAAAGTAGATTCAATCAAACCCTCCTTTCACATATAACATTCAAAGCACAACAATCAAGCCAAGTCACTATAGTTGGAGATGACTTTAGCTACAAGTTGATGTCACTTAGAAATGATAAGGAAAGATAGAATAGATTGATAGTTTTGTCAAACCCTAGTTTGATTAGGCCTAAAATACTAACTATATGATTCTAGATACACACGAACAAGATACGAAAAATTATCACATAGGAAGGCATTAAATACAGATTGGAAACATACCAAGATTTAGATTTTTGAAGGTAGAAACTTTGGGGACACTGGGGCAAGCACCCAAGTCCAATAGGTCACTATATAACATGTCAAACCTTCTCATATATTCCATTCTCTGGTTCATGCTTCTTCTTGCTAGTGTGAGCAATCAAACACTAATGCTAATATCCCTTACACAGTCTGGTTACACTATTTTTATATAGAACATTGAAAAACATAGTTGTGGTACTCCAGAACACTTGAAACCTGAACTAAGGATACATACTAACCATCTGAACTTATCTTTCCAACAACAAAGCCAAACATCAAAGTGCGGTGAAATGTGGTAGCTTTCTGTACTACCTATAATAACCTTATATAGCAACATGACTTGTTCTTACTCAGTTGACTCTGCAAAACACTGCAGTACTTTGTATTCTTTGAAACTTGAGTATATCATACTTCTTATTTGTATCTAGTTATCCTTCAAGATGTAAGGTCATATCTTCATGTGTGAAGAAATGCGAAGCATTCTTCTATACCTTTGAAATTGCAATAACACTGTATCACCATTGTATTCACTCTGCTACTCTAAAAAGATACGCAATAACTTTTATGCTCTGAAACTAGGATCATGCATACTTCATAGTTGTCTATATCTAGCCTCCAAACCACAAGGCCATATCTTCATCTATGGTAGAATGCGGTACAATCTGTTGAGCTCCTACAGTACAAATCTATGTGCCTTTGAAACCTTATACATTTTCTTTCATATCTCATGCAATGTTTTTCATCAAGAGGCAATGAATGCAACATTCACAATACCATAGACAACAATCATACCAAAAAATAAGAAGTTGCAACTTCTTCATGTCAATATGTCCTTCAACCTGACAACTTTCACCTGTCCATATAAACTTCAGAAGATAAGGTACAACTATTTACATATGATACTAATTCAACATCATACTCATGTCTTTCATCACCATATGTTTCACATCACAACACCTTTGATCATCACTCCTTTGACAACACATGCAACAATATGCCTTCCACATCACAACACCTCTTATCACTACTCCTTTCATATCCACTCTTTTGACATCAGTGACAACATATGCAACACATCAAAGGAGATTGACTTCAATCAAGGACGTTGACTATCTTCCCTTTGTCTTACATAAGGTCCCATTGCACTTTTAAGAAAAACCCTTTATTTAGAAGCAAGTGCCAAAAACATGGATAAAGCACAAAAGGCCATGTCAATGGAGGACAAATCCACAATAATAGGACTAAATCACACAACAAAAGAGCATACCTACATGAAACTGAGAGCACAAACCAATAGACTAATCTTGTATATAGTATAGTGTGATCTTTGACCAAAATTTATTATAGGCTTTATAGTACAATTCTAGTTCCAAACTTAGAATAATAAAATCTTCACACATCAACACATCAAAATTGCCAAAGAGCCAAGCACCTATTTCTTCTTTCTATATTTATCATTACATTTTTGTCTCAACTTTAATAATTTTAGTTTGATTTCTTTCTATTACTTAATTTTTAATTAAACGCTAAATTAATCCTAAATGTATTTTATTTCCTTATAATAAATTATTTTTAGCAGATAGGCTTCATTATGGGAGCTTTTTCTCTCTTTTCCCTCAGAAACTGCTGAAGTCTTCCCTGAATGAATTCAGTATGTTGGTAAACCACTCATACTTTCTGACTGGTATTTGTTTTGGTTTTAGTTTTCATTTTTACCTTGCTATTCTCATGCCCCTGCAAAGATGGCTGCTTGTAGCTCCACTTGATATGTACACAATTACAACAACTTTCCCTGGAGGAAGAAAAGAGTCTAGTTGAGAAAGAATTCAATGCTCACAATTCCTTAGTAGAGAAGAAGTAGCTCTAGCAGCAGAAACAATTCTATTGGGAAATGAGGTGTCTCAACCTTGCTGCATATTTCTTGTAATAATTATTTTTCATTTAATATTTTCCTACAGTTGTTACACATTGTCGGTGCTTTGAAAATTGTTTTATTAGGTGTCAAAAGATGCCCACATAGTGGTTTATTATGGAAGGCTTATTTTTAGGCATATTATGACAGATTCTATGACATCTGTAAGGAAAAAAAATAGGGGATTTCATTTTGGACGTGACAGCTTATTTTTAGACTGGAATCTTGCCTGAGAAGTTAAGCACATGGTTTTGTAAACCTCTGATGGTTTCTTGTATAGCCAAAAGTCTATAACTTGCAGGATTGAGGAGTAGTTTATGTGTGTGAGTTTACATGTACTATTATGATGTTGGAATGCTGTCAAAATTCTTCCAGAGTCAATTACTGGTGATATTCTTGTAATAAACTTGCTCTGCAAGTTTATGTAATCCTATTATTAGATTTGGAATACATTAAGTAGGCTTTTGGAGCGTGGGATTTTTCACCCAAAAGGGTTTTCCCCTCGTATATCTGTTGTTTCGTGTTTCATTGTTTATTTCATGCTTTGAATGTGCTTGTGGATTTTTTGTAATTGTTAGATTAGTTTTTAAAAGTTTTACATAATGTTTCTCCTCAAGATTGGTGTAGGAAGTTGTTTCTGCTACTTTAACTCTATCAGAGCCTGATCACCTTTGGTTTCAGTTGTGGGTTGTTGTGTTATTTGTGCTAATCAAGGTTTGAGTAGGAGCTTGTGTAGAGAATACTTTGTGATCTTATTGCAGATATTTTTTAGATTGTGAGCACATCTAGGAGGATTGAGGTGGAGACATTTTCTGGCATGAACTTTAAAATATGGAAGATGAAGATGGAAGATTTGTTGATTGATCAAGATCTATGGGATGTAGTGGATGAAAAGGTCCACAGGCCTACGAATCTAGATTTGGTTGCAAAATATGATATAATGGATAGAAAAAGATAAAGATCTCATAAGATTGTGCCTTGCAGATTTGATTCTGATAAATGTCCATGAAGAATCCACTTCAAAGAAGCTTTGGAAGAAGTTGGGTGAGATATATAAAACTAAATCTCTAGTAAACAAGATTTTTTTGAGGAAGAAGTTGTATTCCTTGAGAATGGAAGAAGGTGGACGAATTTCTAATCATTTGGAAATATTCAATATGTTGGTGACTCAGTTGACCTCAGTGGGGTTTAAGATGGACGAAGAAGAAAGGTGCCAAATTTTGCTGTGTTTGTTGCTAGACTCATGAAACAGCCTAGTCATGTCCATTGGGAGAACTTCAGTCATCTTGAAGATGGAAGATGTTGTTGGTTCTCTACTCTCTAAAGAGATGAGAAAGAAGGTCTCTCTAAATGCAAAAGAGGCTTTGAGTGTTAAAAAAAAACTAAAAAAATGAGGCAAAGATGAGAAGCAGTGTGGTTGTTCTAAGTCTAAGAATAAGGGGAGATCAAAATCTCCTAGTAAGTCTAAGGCAATATGCTGGAACTATGGAAAATCTAAACACTTCTAAAAGGAATGTAAAGAAGAGAAGAAAAACAAGAAGAAGAAGAAGCAAGATTTTGATTCTGAGTCTGAAAAGGAAGATGGAGATGCCTTTATTATAGACTTGGCCACATGTGCATGTGATAATGCATGGTTGATAAACTCAAGTGCATCTTTCCACATGACTCCTAATAGAAACTAGTTTAATAAGTATGAAAACTATGATGGTGTTAAGGTGTATTTGGGTGGTAATTCTTTCCTTGACATTGTTGGTCGTGGTAGTATTCATGTGAAATTTTTTGATGGTAGAGTTAGATGATTTGATGGTGTCTTGCATATCCCAGGACTAGCAAGAAATTTATTATCTATTAGCAAGCTAATAAATGCAGCTGTGCATGTACATTTTCTAAAGCAAGTGTGAAAATGGTGAGAGGTACTATGGTGATAGAAGGAGGAAGCAGATTGGGTACATTGTACCAGCTTGATGCATGCACGGTTGAGTGCAATAGCACTTCTGATAAAATTAAGCCAGAGCCTAGTTCGCTAAAAAAAGAGATGGTTTGCTCTTCTACAGATGGTCATGGCTTATGGGTACCCAAGGGTGCTCTGTCTACTAAATCAAAGTTGCGTGTAGACAAGACCATGTTATGGCACCAAAGACTTGGCCACATTGGAGAGAAGGGTTTGAAAGCCCTGAAAAATAAGAACCTTCTTGAGGGGCTGAATGATTGCAATCTAGAATTTGATTTCTATGAGCATTGTATTTATGGAAAACAAAATTGCGTTCAGTTTTACTCATCTTTTCACAAGTCTTCATGTATCTTGGATCTAATCAATTCAAATGCATTTGGTCCTGTTGACGTTTCTTCTATTGGTAAATCAGTTTATTATGTTACTTTCATTGATGATTTTAGTATGAGAACATGGGTATATTTTTTAAAGAGTAAATCTAAAGTTTTTCAGTCATTTTAAGGAGTTCAAAGCTATGGTAGAAACTTAGATTGAAAAGAAAATTAAATGTTTGAGGACTAACAATGGCAGTGAGTACTGTTCTGTAGATTTTGACAAATTCTGTATAGATTGCAGGATTAAAAGACAAAAGACAACTCTATATTCTCCTCAGGAGAATGGAGTTGTAGAAAGAATGAATAGAACATTAATGGAGAAGGCTAGGAGCATATTAAGTGGAGCTGGCTTAGAACAAAAATTTTAGGCTGAAGCTATTGCCAATACTTATTATTTGATCAGTAGATCTACATTAGCGCTTGTTGATAAAATGCCAATAGAGGCGTGGTCGGGGAAAAAGCCTTCACTTAGACATCTAAGAGTTTTTGGTTGTGAGGCATATGCACATGTGCCTAAGGAGAAGAGAACAAAGTTGCATTCTAAGGCTATCAAATGTATCTTCATCAGCTACAGCTATGGTGTGAAAGGATACAAGCTTTGGGACCCTGTTGCACACATAAGGTAATTTATTCTAGAAGTGTTATTTTTAGAGAGACTAAATCTTCTCCTATTACTTTTTAGCTAGAATATTCATAAAGAAATTGAACAGAAAAAGAATGTGATTCAATTTCCTTCTATGCCCGAGAAAGTTGAATCAAAACCCCAAGATAGACAAGAAGTTGAGGAGAGCTCATGTCAAGCTTTGAATCTTCAAAAGAGGAAGAAGAGGAGGAGGAAGTAGAAGAACCTCCACCTCAGCTTGTTCAAAGGTCTACAAGGCATAGGAAACCACCTAAAAGGTATGGATATTCACCCGATGATTGGACTTGTGTATATTTTCTTTGAGTACTAACATTGATGAACCGGGATTTGTGCAAGAGGCTTTGGGTATGAATGATGTAGAGTCCTGAAAAATAGCCATGGATGAAGAGATGACAACTCTTAAAATGAATGATACATGGGACCTGGTACCTTTGCCTGAAGGATGCAAACCTATTGGATGTAAATGGGTGTTTAAGAAAAAGATTGATTTAGATGGAAATATTGAAAAGTATAAGGCACGGTTGGTTGTGAAGGGATACTCTCAGGTTGAGGGTATTGATTACGGTGAGATCTTTTTTCTTGTTGCTAAAATGACATCCATTTAGTTTTTATTATATATTGCAGCAGATTATGACATAGAGGTTGAACAATGGATGCGAAAACTACTTTCTTTCATGGTGATTTGGAGGCAGAAATTTATATGACACAACCAGAGCACTACGTGGTGAAAGAAAAACACATACTTGGGATGGAGATCAAAAGAGATCATGAGAACATAAAGCTATGGCTTGGCTAGAGTAAGTATGTTTCTTCAGTTTTGCAAATGTTTAACATCTAGGATTGTTAACCACTTTGTGCTCCTGCTACATTGGGAATGAAGCTTTCTATTTCACAATGTCCTACATCCCCATCAAAGATGGAAGACATGAGCAGAGTGCCTTACTAGAGTGCAGTTGGAAGCTTAATGTATGCTATGGACTATATAAGACCAGACATTGCCCAAGCAGTGGGAGTTCTTTCTCATTATTTATCTAATACTAGAAGAGTGCATTGGGATGCAGTTAAGAGGGTCTTCAGATATTTGTGGGGTGCAAAAGAGTACTCTATTTGTTTTAATGGTACAAGAGATCATCATTCCTTGAACATTCATGGCTTTGTGGATTCAGACTAGGCTAGTTCAATGTCGATAGCAGAAGATCCACCAATGCATATGTGTTTACTCTTAATGGTGGTGTAATCAGTTGGATGAGAAAGTGGCAGGCAGTGGTCGCTTTGTTCACTACTAAGGCAGAGTACATGGTAGCTGCTCATGCTTGTAAAGAAGCCATTTGGCTGATGCATTTGTGTTCAGATATTAGATTGAAACAGGGTGCAGTTACAATTTATTGTGATAGTCAGAGTGCAAGCTGCCTTGTGAAGAACTCAACTTTTCATACTAGGACCAAACACATTGATGTTTAGTATCACTTCATGAGAGATATGGTTGAGGATGGTAGGGTGAAACTGGGAAAGGTAGAGATTGTGGTGAATGTTGCAGATGCATTAACTAAGCCCGTGAGCATAGCGAAATTTAGGTGGTGTTTCGAGTCTATGAGCCTTTTGGCCCTAGCAGTTGATATATGATGGTGTTATTCCTGTTGCTCTTGCAGGGTATTCGACAAGTGGGAGAATGTTGGGAAATGAGGTGTCTCAACCTTATTGCATATTTCCTGTAATAGTTATTTTTCATTTAATATTTTCCTACAGCTGTTACACATAGTCGGTGCTTTGAAAATTGGTTTATTAGGTGTCAAAAAATGCCCACATAGTGGTATATTATGAAAAGCCTATTTTTAGGCATATTATGACATATTCTATAACATCTATAATGGTCAAAAATAGGGGATTTCATTTTGGACGTGAGAGCTGATTGTTAGACTAGAATTTTGGCTACGAAGTTAAGCACATAGTTTTGTAAACCACTGATGGTTTCTTGTATAGCCAGAAGTCTATAAATTGGAGGCTTGAAGAGTAGTTTATGTATGCGAGTTTGCAGGTACTGTTATGCTGTTGGAATGCTGCCGGAATTCTTCTAGAGTTACTTGTGATACTCTTGTAATAAAGTTGCTCTACATGTGTATATAATATTGTTATTGGATTTGGAATACATTGAGAAGGCTTTTGGAGTGTGGGGTTTTTCACCTGAAAGGGTTTCCCCCACATATATCTGGTGTTTTGTGTTTCACTATTAATTTCATGTTTTGGATGTGCTTCTGCATTTTCTATAATTGTTAGATCAGTTTTTAAAAGTTTTACATAATGTTTCTCCTCAAGATTGGCATCGGAAGTTGTTTCGACTACTTTAACTTCCTTACAAATTCAAAAGCTCTACATTCTCAAACCTCTCCAATTTACGGCTACACATTTTGAGATCAGAGTTTTAGTATCCGTCAAACAATAAAGAGCTCTTTCTCAATCCATTTTCACGGCCATACAAAGGAAATGTAAATATATTTCATCCCAATTTCACTGAATAAACACTAGCAATTATGTATATGTTTTGTTACTGCACTACCTGGGCAAAAATTGTCGGACGTTTCCTTCTCCGGTTTGCAGAGCACACTATTTTTTTCCCTGCTGCATTGAGTTTCCTGGCAGGGGCGTTCATGTAATGGTCTCTTTGTGCTGTTTAAGGAGGTCATATTTATGGCCGGCAATTTTTTCCCATATGCATGTTTTATATGCTACATTTATTTAAATTCAACAAATAAAATACAGATCACTAGTCGAAGCAATTTAAAAATGAAAACAAAGTAAAATATGGCATAGTAGTTTAGGGGAGTAGAGTACATCACAAAGGAGTTGTTTTTTCTTTTAGTTTGTTTTTCATTGAAATGCGTCAAGTGGTGTGTGCTCCTCCTACTTACCAGCGCATTTATGCCCCAAACAAAAACAAACAAAAAAATAAAAATTCAATGAGTAATTTAAAGTGGATATATTTTTAAATGGAAGGTTTTAAGTATAAATTTTATGGGAATGGTAATAATGTTTTGTTATTACACTACTGAAATAATTTTTATTTGTGTTATTTATGTACATTTGTAAATTGCTATGTTTAATATTTTCTTTTAGTTCTACAATCCACAGTATATATATGTGTTTGAAATGCAAACACTTGTGCTTAATCCTTATTAATGAACATAATTCTAAAAAATGAGTTTGTTATACTCTACTCACCTTTTTTGGTTGTAAATACATTTCAAAAATAGTTTTGGCTTAACTAAATAGTAAATAGTCTTTGTAATATCTTTCTCTCACATAATCTCTCATCTTCATATACAACAACTAAAGATTTCAAAATTTATTCAGAGAATTAGCTATGTTAAGTGCAAGTGACTGTAATGAAACAACTTGCACAATATCTGAATATAATAGTAAATATGCTGCAAATACTTGATAATAATATGCCACTTCGAGGGGGCAACCTCCAAAACCACTTCGAGGGGGATACCTCCAATAGTCTTCAATGAGAACACAATGCTGAATATACGATGAAATAAGACTCACTACCTCCTATATATACCTATTTATGCCTAGGATATCACCTAGGCCGACTTAGATGGGCCTATATAAGCCTTAGGCCGACCTAAACAACTAAATAACAATAAACTAATGATAATATGACTTAATTAAGAGTTAAGATAGCCACAAGCCGACTATTCATAACCCTATACACACTATAGGATTAAGGGCGTAGCATGCCCCCCCTCTTCAAAGAAGCATTGTCCTCAATGCTAACCAAATGTGGATGCTTTTGAATGAATTCCTCATTCTCCCATGTAGCTTCCTCCACTGGAGAGTTTTTCCATTTAATTAGATATTCTATGATTTCCCTTGTCCTCAGCTTCTTGGTGCGTGTTTGAATAATTCTGTTTTGTGCCATTGCCAAGTTCTCTCGAAGACTAGCCAATACCTCTTGCTGATGATGGATGTGTTCTTCGACTGTGTGAACCTTTGGTTGTACCCGCAATGGAGAGATGATTGACGGTGGGTGGTAACCATATAGTGCTAAAAATGGAGACATCTTGGAAGAAGTATGGAAAGAAGTGTTGTACCACCATTCTGCTAGTGGTAGCCATTGTACCCATCTCTCTTGTTTATCTGAAGCAAAACAACGGAGATAGCCTTCCAAGCATTTGTTGACCACTTCTGTCTGTCCATCTGACTGGGGGTGATATGATGAACTACGAGCAAGCTGAGTGCCCAAACATGAAAACAAGTCAGTCCAAAAATTACTTGTAAATATAGGGTCACGATCACTGACTATAACTTTCGGAGTCCCATGCAGTTTCTGAATAGTATTCATAAAAGCTATTGCTACAGTGCTTGCTGCCAATGGTTGTGCCAAAGCACAAAAGTGACCATATTTGGTGAGACGATCCACAACAACCATGATGACATTTTTTCCTTCAGATCTAGGCAAACCTGTGATGAAATCCATAGATACCTCCTCCCACCTTTGACTTGGGATACATAAGGGTTGTAGAAGACCTGGAGTCTTAACTGTCTCCCCTTTATGTTGTTGACATACCATGCATTCAGCTACAAATTTTTGAACATCCCCTTTCAGCCCTTCCCAAAAGAAATCTTGCTTGATTCTATGATAAGTTTTGAGGAATCCTGAGTGCCCACCTATTGGAGAAGCATGTAGTTCTTCCAACACCTTAAGCTTAAGAGTTGAATTCTTGCAAAGGTATAACCTCTCCTTGTACCATAAAATATTTCCTTTCCATGAAAATTTGTCAGACACACTTGATTCCTGTTGGAGTTTCTCAATGAGCCTTAGAGTATCTATGTCCTTCTCCCACTCTTCTCTTGCCTCATTTACCCAGTCTGCTTGTAACATGGAAATGGCAAATAAAAATGACTCTGTGGGTTCATCACGCCTTGATAGAGCATCAGCCACAACATTCTCCTTGCCTTTCTTATATATGATCTCAAAGTCATATCCCAACATCTTTGTGACCCATTTTTGTTGTTCTTCAGATGATAACCTCTGTTGCAAGAAATATTTGAGACTATCATGATCTGTCTTGACCTTAAAGTGTCGTCCCATTAGATAAGGTCTCCATTGTTTGACTGCATGCAAGATAGCCAACATTTCTTTCTCATAAACTGGCTTCAACAAATTCTTACCTTTGAGTTGGCGACTTTCAAATGCTATGGGTTTTCCTTCTTGCATAAGTACTGCTCCTATTCCATGTCCTGAAGCATCACATTCAACAACAAATGTTTTAGAAAAATCTGGGGTAGCTAGGACTGGAGTTGTACACATGGCTTCCTTTAGTTTCTCAAATGCCCTTGTCGCCACTTCATTCCATTGGAAAGCATCCTTCTTTAACAAGGATGTGAGAGGAGATGCTATGCTACCATAATTCTTTACAAATCGGCGATAATACCCTGTAAGCCCTAAAAAACCTCGTAAGTTCTTAAGGGTCTTAGGAATTTTCCACTCTACAATTGCTTGGATCTTATGAGGGTCCACCTTAACTCCCTCATGTGACACAATGTGACCAAGGTACTCCACTTCTTTGACACCAAAGATACACTTGGATGGTTTAGCATACAACTGATTCTGCTTCAAAATGTCCAACACTTGATTTACATGTTGCAAGTGTTCCTCCCATGTTTTACTATATATTAAGATGTCATCAAAAAATACCAAAACAAATTTCCTCAAAAATGGCCTGAAGATAGAGTTCATTAAACTTTGAAATGTTGACGGTGCATTAGTGAGACCAAAAGGCATTACCAAAAATTCATAGTGGCCCTCATGGGTTCTAAAAGCTGTCTTATGTACATCCTCATCTCTAATTCTAATTTGATGATAACCAGAACGGAGATCAAGTTTTGTAAAATAAATAGCACCATTAAGCTCATCTAACAAATCATCAATTACTGGAATAGGAAACTTATCTTTTATGGTGAACTTGTTAAGCTCTCTGTAATCTGGACACATCCTCCATGTTTCATCCTTCTTACGCACCATTACCACAGGAGATGAGTAAGCACTTTGACTATGCCTGATAATGCCTGCTTCTAGCATCTCTTGAACTATCTTCTCAATCTCACTTTTTTGAGCATATGGATATCTGTAAGGCCTGATGTTGGGTGGTTGGCTCCCTGGTACTAGTTGAATGGCATGATCATGATCTCTCCTAGGAGGCAATCCTTTTGGCATCTCCCCAAAAACTATAGAATGCTTATCTATAATTGCTTGTAGATCCAATGGTGTAGAAGCCTTTGAGTGATATGCTTCTAATGAAAATAATTGGGCTACCATCCCATCTACCCCCTTCTTCAACATCTTTTGCATTTGGTAGGAACTTACTATCTGTGGTGACTTTGCACGCATCCCTCGTAATTCTATTGTTCTTCCCTCTGATTGAAAGCGCATGAATAGTTCTTGGAAGTTCAATTCAATTGTTCCCAAAGTGGTAAGCCACTGTACTCCCAAAACAATATCTGCCGCACCCATTGAGATAGCATACATTGGACAATTAAGATGATAATCTCCCATGGATAATTTAATGCTATGGCATTTTCCTGAACAACTAACAGTACCACCATCTGCAATCAAGACCTGAAATTCTGGAGCTGGATATATAAAACAATTTAAACGAGTGGCCAACTTTTTGTTGATGAAGTTATGAGTGCTACCTGAGTCTATCAACACTGTTACTTTTTCTTTCTTTAAGAAACCCACTACCTTGAGAGTTTGTGGGGTACTAAAACCTGAAAGTGCATGGCAAGAAATAATTGGTTGAGTATCTCTTGACTCCTCCTCAATCTCATTGTCACTCTCTACTATTGGTACCTCTTCTTCTTCCTCACTTGGCCCTTCAATATAGAACAATTTCTTTTCAGTGCATTTGTGTCCTCTACTATATTTGCTATCACAATTAAAACATAATCCTTTTGCTCTCTTCTCTTCGATTTGTTGTGGTGTTAGCCTAGTAGGTTGTGGAAGTGACTGTGTAGGAGTGCTTTTATCTCTTATGTTTATAAAACCTTGCCTTTTATTAACCATAAATTTTTCCTCTACTTGCCTTGCCATAATCATTGCCTCTGAGATGGAATTTGGACGGAACATGCGTACCTCATATTTAATGTGATCCTTTAAGCCACCAATGAATAGCTCCAACAAATTTTCTGTAGACACATTTTCCACTCTTAAAGATAAAGTACGAAATTGATGAATGTAATCCTTGACCATACCTGTTTGCCTTAATTTGGTAATTTGGCTGAAGTAGCTATCCATAAGATTTTCACCATAATGAGTAATGAGTTCTTCTTGGAAAACCGACCAAGTGACAATGCATCCTTTTGCTTTCTTTTCTTCACATAGCCAACGGTACCAAATGAATTGATCAGGTTCCAAGTATAAGGAAGCCATGGCCACCTTTTGTTGACATGGAACATGGTGGATATCAAAGAATTGCTCCATTTGACAAAGCAAATTGGTAGGATCTTGACCATCAAACTTTCGCATATCCAACTTTGGTGTGAAATTCCTTGCCATAAAATGAGGGGTGTGATGATCCATCTTGAGATTTGATTCAAACCCAAAAACACCCTTCCCTTTTGTAGAATCCTCTTCCTCCACATCGTGGTGTTGTGACTGCTTATGTTTGGAAAGTATCTCCAGAATTTTCTCAATATCACATGACTTTGCCAACCCTTTCATTTGTTCATCCATAATGGACAAGATTTCACCTTTCATCTTGCTATTTTCTTTATGAATAAGTTCAAGTATATTTTCATATTCTTTTTGATCAACATCCTCACTTTCCACCTCCTCCTTGCCTGGAGTTTTTCCCGGTGTGGTAACATTCTTTTTGCCCCTTGTTGAAGGACCCGTCATGATTGGAAAAAATAATTTTGAAATAAATCACACAAATGAAATTCAAATTCTCTGAAATTTTTACTGTAACTTACTAAGGCCAAGATACCACTTACCCAGAAAAAATTCCAAGAAATTCGCAAATTTACTGCCTTGAGAGCGAATTTGTTGCAAACCCTAATTTTGCAATAACTCGCTTATTTTTGCTCCAATTCCTCTGAAATCTGGACTGTATCTTCTTTAATATTGTCTTCAAAAACCCTTTAAATTTTTTTAAAAAATTCGCTAAAATCTGAAAGTTATGCTCTTCCCAAAATCGCCTCCAATGATGAGAAAAAAATTTTGCCTCTACGGTGCCAAGATCATGCTCTGATACCACTTGTAATGAAACAACTTGCACAATATCTGAATATAATAGTAAATATGCTGCAAATACTTGATAATAATATGCCACTTCGAGGGGGCAACCTCCAAAACCACTTCGAGGGGGATACCTCCAATAGTCTTCAATGAGAACACAATGCTGAATATATGATGAAATAAGACTCACTACCTCCTATATATACCTATTTATGCCTAGGATATCACCTAGGCCGACTTAGATGGGCCTATATAAGCCTTAGGCCGACCTAAACAACTAAATAACAATAAACTAATGATAATATGACTTAATTAAGAGTTAAGATAGCCACAAGCCGACTATTCATAACCCTATACACACTATAGGATTAAGGGCGTAGCAGTGACCTAAAAATGTTGAGTAGTGGCTTCTAGCCAAAATAAAAATGGGGATTTGCCCTCAGGTAGTTTTCCCTTGGCGTTGAGTTTGATATGGCCCACATACAAGATAAAATAAATTTGATTTTTAAAGAAACTCCACCAAGTAGGGATAATACAACTAAAGACATTTAAAAGGGAAAGGAGCCACTATGCCATGTGACACTCTTAATATAAATAAATTTAACTCCACCAAAGTAGGGATGAATACAACTGAACACATTTAAAAGGTAAAGGAGCCACTCTGTGATGTGGCCCTCTTAATATGAATAAATTTATTTTTGTGATACTTATTCCACATGCATGTTTTTTTCTTTTTTTTTGGGGTGTCACAAATCAATTGATTTTCAAGTTAAACAAGTTAATAAGTGTTATCTTATTAAAGAGTATTTAGGAATTATATAAATTGATGGTGTTAATTAAAAAGACTATTATCAAACAAATTTTAACCTTATATTTTTACAAAATAATATTATTCAAATAATCATGAAAACTTTACATTTATTACACTATTATATAAAATATATTAGTAAAGTCAAATGTAGAACCTAATTAGTTTTCTTGTCCTCTATTTTAATTGTTTTCCAATTGAAAATCTTAAAAACACATTATTATAATCCCTCTTAGCAAATATTAATTAAACGTTAATTGTACTCATCAACAATTATATTTTAGATTTTTTTTATTTAAAATAAATAATTTTCTCTTGTAAAATGAACATGCAAACATTTTAACTAAACATTTTCACAAAGTGATTCAGTGACAATATGATTGACTAGAGCTTTATCTCTTATTGGAGCTTTCACATTGTTCAAGGTATATGATAATTAAATTTCTAATTAAACAATTCCTTATCTTATTATTGTAAATATAATATACATCAAATTTTAATTCTCTATAATATGAAACATAATAATTTTACTTAGCAATAATAAATCATTATATAAATGTAATAAAAAAGTAAGTACTTCACATCCCTTTAAGAGTAGTATTTCCTTGAAAAAAGAGTTGATGCTTAACTTGTAAGAGAGAGGGATTAATAGATTTTATTTTATTTTTACTAGGATTTAATTTCATTATCAATTGTGACACGCAAAATTCTAAAAGATGATTATACAGTAACATTCAGAAGCACACTTACATGCCAAAAAAATTAATGCAAAGCTTTGAAAGTCTTTTATTCATATTTAATCAATATTGCAATTATTTTAAAACACTTTGAAAAAAAAATTAGTGTCAACATTATATTAAGATTATATTTCAGTATGTTAGGAAAAATGTATATTTATAATCTCTCTTTTTTGAGTAAAAAATATTTTGAGCATATATTTCAATGTTAGTAAATTTAACTAGTAAAAAATCTATGTTAATATAATTAAATATATAATTATAAAATAAAATTAGCACCCCTATCTTTAAAAAAATCTATCTAAAATATGTAGAGAGATATCCTTATCTCAAGAGTAGTACAATTAGTTTTTAATCAATTTTATTTCATGTACATTTCATCCTTTGAAGTTATTAGTGGTTGGTAGGTTAGAAGTAAGGGTAGTAGTTGAGAGGAGATAGTTTTAAACCAGTTTTACTTGAAGAGCAGTACAAAACTAGTTTTTAATCATTTTTGTTTCATGTACATTTCATCCTTTCAAATTATTAGCATTGGTAAGTTAGAAGTAAGGGTACTAGTTGAGAGGAGATAGTTTTAAACCACTTTTACCTGAAGAGTAGTACATAACTAGTTTTTAATCATTTTTGTTTCATGTACATTTCATCCTTTGAAGATATTGGGTAACTTCAAGGACATTAAGAAAAAATAAAAAATAACCATACTCTAAACCAAATCCTCTAACTGCAAGTGCTTATTCAATACCATGATTTTTGAGTTTAATGGTTCTAATTCTGTTGTTGTGTAAACATTATGATGGTCTAGTTTTATGCTACGATCTCACTTCTTAAAGGCTTATTGGTAGATCCGTTGCACACAAATATTGTGCAATTGCTAGTATATTTTATTTTTCCATATTAAAAAATAACTTACTATTTCTTAAATTAATATTTCTAATGAAACATAATTAAATGTATTTGTTAAAAAATAGTTAACAAACTCTGAACAAAATTTTTCAATGAAAAGCTCATTTACTGATAGGGAGGACTCTAGGCTGCCTGCTCTGCATCCTGTAGGTGTACAAGATTGTTTGACAACACTAGCCTCTCTACCAATTCAATGTGCTAACAGACATCTTGCAGAGATGGGAGACTCAACTAGTCTGCAATTTCAATACAGACCACCCTACTTGGTATGAGACGCACTATCTATCTCTAGTACTTCCAAATTTTATGCTATCAAGGCTACTTGCCTTTCAGAGTCCATTGTCAGCCCTCCTCTCTGGGTCAGGGTCTTGACTGCTTGGCACTCACTGTCTGCAATCTCTTGTTTTCCACCCCTGCAATGTCCTATTTTCCTACTTGTCTATCTAGCCGGACTCCTTATTGAGCTCACCTAGAACAAGCATGCATTTCCTCTAGTCGACAATCCAACCACCCCACAAAAGAAAAATAAACAAAAAAAAACATGACTCTGTTTGATGGCCTCCATACTGTACAAAGGAACTTGAGGAACATCAATACAGAGTCATGGTTTGCAAAAGCGAACAAAATTGCAGAAAAGGAAATGACTAATCTACTTCAGAATAACAAACTGAAAATTGTACAAAAATACACAAATTTGTCGAACTGATGAATTTGATTTTTATTCAAAAATTGTTTCTTACATCAAAATGCTTCTCAACCCCAAAATCTTTCTCCTCGCCCCCCTTACAGAAATAATGCTACATCATATAGATTAGCTCATGTCTGTTACAGGACGGTTTAGTTTCCAGATAGTTCAGATTCCAACTGTCGGTTCACTTTTTGTGTTGTCATTCCATTGTTGGAACTAAATCTGTAGTCTGGGCGATAGCCCGATACCAACTTGCTGACCGTGACAGTTTACCTTCACTCCTTGGTCTTTCCGCTTTGCAAACCGTCGAAGTTTGAGATTATTACCTTGTCGGCAATGTAATTTCCATACTGTGCTATAGACCGATAACTCCCATTGGAGTATCGTTGTGACATAAAAGTTACTTGGGCCGATAGGCCGATATTGCTAAAACTCCACAACACCATCGCTGGATCATTAAACATGTCATGCCGATTTCAACTTCACCATTCCATATTGATGAACCCGTTGAACCATTGAACCTTGACGCGAGGTTCAATGGCGAGGTTCAACCCTTCAACAAAGTGACCAAAGCATATCGGTTGAACCAATGCCAAACACCTTCAAACATACATTCTTTGACTTGTATTTCACTTGAGCCGATAGGCCGATCAGTGGTGAGGTTCAACAGTGAGGTTCAACCCTTCAACAAAGTGACCAAAGCATATCGGCTGAACCAATGCCAAACACCTTCAAACATACATTCTTTGACTTGTATTTCACTTGAGCCGATAGGCCGATCAAAGTAAAGGCTTCTCCCGCCAATGCATTTTAAGAAAACTAAAAAAAACTCCTAAAACAAAACCACAAGCTGCAACTCAAAATTGACAAATCAAAAATGCTATATATAGGCTGCATTGAGCCCTTTGGTGCTCCTGCACCATTTACATACTCTAGATGAAGCATCATAGCCTTTTATATTACTACCGGCGGCCACGAATCACTCAAGGAAACATGCACATGCTAAGAAATATTTTCTTCAATCTCTTTAATCTAGAGTGAGAGAAAGAGGAAAAGAGAAAACACACGGCCCTTCTATTCTATTAAAGAAAATATCTTTTTAGCAGATGAATATTTGAGCTCATTGATATAATCCTTGCCAATCAATCCTTTACTGAGAAACTGCTCCACAAATGTTTGGTAGGACCATGCGGCATACAACGGAGGATTCTGTTCGTTTATCAATTCTTTGAGAGGTGAGATGGTTACATCGCACGGCAACGAACAGAACATGGGCCATGACATCCTTGCACGGTTTTTCAGAACAAAACTCCTATGCTCAATGCTCTTGTATTTTCCATTGCTCAGTATCTGCTTTACAATTGGGATCCATGTCAAAAATAACAGCACAATCTTAGGGAGACATTAGACTAATAAAAGAAAAGTTGACGTAAAATTCCTAACCATTAAGATAGCCTGTAGAAATATCCAGAGGGAAGATGAGAGTTGACCTTGATTTGATCACCAATATTGACAACAAGAGCGCCCGGGATGCAGGGAACATCAATCCATGCATCGTCCTTGCGAACTTGCAGGCCTGGGGTTTGATCGTGAAGGAGAATTGTGAGGGAATCTCCATCAGAGTGAGGTGAGATGCCAAACACCTGTTCTGGCTGAGGGCAGGGCGGGTAGTACTTTATGTTGAGATAAATCTGCTTCCTCTCTCCGCCCAACGCCTCGTCAAGAACATTTTCATTAGCCAATCCGAGGCCGCCACAGAGCACCTCCATCAGCACTTCGCACAATTTGCAAATCTCTCTGCTGTATTCATCTATCGCTGACCTGCAAAACAACGCACAAGGCGGATCAGAACAATCCCCTACACAGACATGGATATAAATAACCATTCAAGTGACAACACACAGTACTCTACATGTAATCCGAAGGCTGTTTGGCCCACTTGCTCATCACTCTCTGCGAAAGAGGCCACACAAGATTATAATAGTTATCTTTCCAGTCTAATTTCGCTTCCGCAGAAGACCTTATTTTGGTGCCGTAGCCAGATAGATTCCCTACACCTTCACTTTTATACACTTCCTTTTCTTCCATTGGAAGCTCAAAGAAGGCCTTGCCCACAGCTTGTACACGAGCAATAAAAGACTTCGGAATTCCATGATTAACAATCTGGAAAAACCCCCACTTCTCTGCTGCGCTTGAAATTTCTGCTATGGTGTTTTTGTTGAGATGTTGGACGGTTAAGCCGTGCAAGTCAATGACTGGAATCTGGGGGTGATGTGTATGAGGATAAGCGTTGAAGAACTCCAGGCTTGGCCTAATATATTGTAGTGGAACCGTTTGGATTCCTCTCTCTGCTAAGCTCTGCACTCTGGTTATGGCAGACTGCTGCTCCATGGCTACAACAAATAGACCTCGGATTTTAGAAGGCTTTCAATGTTTGTACAACACACCCTAGTCCCTACTTAAACTAGATTCTTACTCGCAGAAAATAATATCTTTCTTCGATTTTGTGAACATAGACTGAGACGGTTGTTATTAAAAAAAATCAGACATTATTGGAGGTTTAGGTGGGCTGTTCTTTAATATTGTGCTGTTATTAAATATCTCTACTTCAACAGTGAAAGGTTAATTTTGACTAATACAAATAAGATAAATATTTAACACTTTTTGTTGTGAATGAGGTGTGAAATCACCATTTACTGTTTGACCATTGAAGTGGATGATATTTAAGTAGAGTGGTTTAGATGAGGGTCAGCTCACATGCAATAATTCACTATTTTTCTATAAAAGAGTAGGTAATTTAATGGATAATGGCGTGGTGATCCTGCATCACGTAAAAATATTTTAGTTTAATTTCAGTTTTGGTGTGTGTTTTTGTTTGCTTTGGTGTTTTAAAACATCTCTCAACATTAGGAAAGTTCAAGTCAACTCAGATTTGTAAAATTTTAATTTTCGCTGAATCCTTGTTTTAAGGTTGTGCAGGGCAGTTTTAGGGAAACAATTGTTTCCAGAAATCTATGAAGGTTTGGATGAAATCATTCTACATGAATATTGTTAGATGTATTTCACATAATGTGGTGAAGGTTTGGTGGCCAAATTCTTCACAGTTTAGAAGAATTTAAAATCAGAAAATTTTACCCAGTAGGTTATGGAAACAATTAATTTTAAAAAATTTTAAAAGTTGGAGAGAAATACTTTTATGGGAAGCTTCAAGAGGTTTTTATGCTCAAATTGGCTAGTTTTTATGCAAATATATGAGCCCAGTCAAAAGTTATTAAAAAAATACGTTTTGTGTTTTTTCGGCATCTAAAAGTAAGTAAAGCATCTCAAAAACGTGATTCTCTTCTTAAAAACATGGTATTGTTGTTCTAGATGCACTAAATTATTTTGACGAATATGAAAAGCCAAAAAATATAGATGAAGTGTTATTTAAAGAAATGTTTCAATAGATCAGAGGTAGATTTTAGAGAGGGAAATCACCACCATGGGAAGGGCATAGAGGTGAGAGTGAATACCTATATGCAGAGGAAGCCATGGGACCTATGCATGTGTAGGTTTAAAAGAGAGAGAAAAGCCATTGAATACCCTATTTGTAATGTTGTTGTAGAATTTGATTGATGTATCGATTTGGCATAATAAAGTGAAATATTGTTTTCTTGCAATCTTTGTTTGTGCAAGATTAGTTGTGTGTGTTGCAACAGTGAGTGGAAGTACCACTTGCACCACTTTCATGCAATATTTTCAATTTTGCACATGGGGAACCTCATCCCCTAGAATTACGCAGATTCAAACCCATGAGATCGTTGGCCCAAAAAAGGCCCATAGCCTATTAGTACAACACCCCAACGAAAGTGCAAGACCTACGAGCTCTTTGGCCCAATGGGAGTTTGAACCCTGGTGGCCGCCACTACAACCAAGCGACTTGACCACCGAACCACAACCTTAACATCTTAATTTAATTTTTAAATTACTAAGTTATGATGTTAAGAAATTTTTAGTACTAATGTTAAATTATTATAACCTGTTAATATCCCATGGAATGGAATGCTTGGAGAAAACACCGTCAATTTTGCCACTTGTTCTATTCCCTCATTTTGAAGCCCTCAGTGTGCTTGTGCTTTCAGTGTGCTTTTGCTTTCAGTTGCTACATCATTCTCTTGTTTATCCTATTATATTTATTTCAATTGACTTGTGAGGGGACATAGATATTTGAAGGGAAATAGAGAACTTATTATGGTATGTGTTGTTGCATTTCTCATTTTCAAAGATCAATGCCAATCTAATAGCACATTTCCTCACATTCAAGCTCTAATACCAAATTGATAGAAACACAAACTCTCACACAAGCTTTGATACCCCATTAGTGACAACACATACTGAGACACACGCTCTAATGTTCAAATACTTGGTCTCTTACAAAGGTTAGACAAACCTCTACAGACTTCATGTCATAATAGTGATAGAAACCAGGACAAAGAATAAATAATTTTGTAATAGATCTTTCTAGATAATAGAAAATTCTAGAGTATACTCAGTGAAAAGAACTCTAAATGAAGCTAATCTAGTGACAAGAATCTTCCAATGAAGCTAGTTACCAGACATAGATCTTCAAGGAATTGATTTATAGTGCTAGGAACCTTCTAGAGACTAGAATTCAAAATAAAAGAATACAGTTTGAGGAAACCAACTCAACATTCAAATGAGAGTAAATGGATTCAATAATTGTGATAACAAGAACTTTTTAGTGAAACTCAGCCAATTATAGAGATCTCTAAGATTTTATCATCCTCTTACAATATATAGCTTTCATGGGCTTTATACACCTTGCCTGATACTATTTCTCCACATAGTCAATCCCTCTAGATTATATCCTTTTCTGCATTAACATGTCTTAGTCATGCATCGATTCTTTAATCCTTCTCCCCTTTAGTCTGTGCTCCTCCCAACCTAGTTCCTTCTTTTTAAACTGTTCTCCTTCCTTCACCACTTAGGGCTTATTTTACTAACCGGCCTTTGTCCTCTGTTTGTGGTGACTTGCCCCTCTCTCCTTCCTTCTGTTTGTCATCCTCTCAAGCATTGATCTTCTCTTCTTTGATGGTAAGACGATTCTGTCACTTGGAGTTCGTTGGTCAGAATAACCAACGATTTCTAACTTATTCTCTAAATTGTGTTTTAAATCAATCCAAAACTGCCTTAAAGAGACCAAAACAAAACTAAACATCATTAACTAATGAAAAACAAAATTGAATGTCGATGCTCCTACATCAAACTCCCCAGGAGACAAAAGGAAGTCATGTGCTCTTACACATGAGGCCATTAATCAAACTCATTTGCCACTGTGCTCTTCTTCCTTTTCTTCCACAATCGTGCTGGAATCATTGTCATATTCCTCCAACATTGTTGTGTTACTTTCATTGCTCCATTCATATATTTACACTCTTTGTATACCACTCTTCTCCTAAATTTGATTTCCCATGTATTGACACAAACTATTATATGGAATTTAAAGATATCCATGTCTTCAAACTTATTTACCTTGTTTATATATCTTTCAAATTTAAACTCTTCCATAGCTTTATATAAATATGCACTTATAGTTTTATTTCCACATCCTACAACTTAAGCAGTTGTTTGTTCCAATAATGCTTCTCTGGTAGCTAACTTTTCTAACAGCAAATGATCTTCAATTTATCAAATGAATTCAAATTAATGACTTCATGAAATACCAACAAATATATCTCCCCGTACTATTGCATTAACTTCTTTATCAGCAGCTGCAATCTTCATTTCTACACCTTCAAGCTTATCTTTCCATGTTGGTGTTATCATAGAAAATTGTGTCAACAAAGCTTCCTCACTGTCATTATTGGATGTACCTCTTTCCAATTTCTTCTTTGTACTATCTTCATCATCTAATTCTTTACCTTCTATGTGTTCAGTCACTGCCTCCACTATCCGTATGCTGCCAAGCTTTTCTCTCCAGTCCTGGTCTATGGCTACAAATCATACCCACAAATCTTCCTCATTATATTCGACTTCTACTTTTTCTTCCATGTTCATCTCTGCAATGTCTTCTTCATACTCCTATTTGTCTTCACCCTTTTTTATCACTATTGCTCCCATATAAGCTACCTTACTTTCTACTATTCTCTTTTGCAGATCTGCACTTTTATGCTTCCCATCACATGCTTCTATTGTCTCCCTTTGTTATTCAACATGTTTATCTAATTTCTCCTCACACTTATATTTGTTCATTCTAGTATTTTCAATTTGTTTTTGTTTATTTGCTTGTTTCTTTTTATGCCTTCTCCTTCTCATATCTTTTTCATCTATAAGATTCCATTCCCATTCATACATGTCATCGTCATTATTCATTTCTTCATTCTTTTCAGTTTCTTCTTTCAAACTCTTATCTTCAACTACTTTATTTAAAAATTCAAAATCCTCACTATTTAGTTCACTTAAAGCAATTTGCTTACCTTTTATCTTGCATGTATCCTCCTCTAGCTTCTTCCAAGCTACTCCTGTAACAATTTCAATTTTCTTTTTCTCATGTATTCCACCAATCAATACTTTTTTTTCTTCATCATCTTGTCCCTTCCTTTCAGATTCTCTTGCATGCTCTACACCTTTATTTTCCTTTCCATCTTCATGGTGTGACAAAGTTCTTTCTCTTTTCTTGGACTTTTCTTCATAGCTTCCTACTTGTTGTCCTTGACCATCTTGTTGCACTGTTAACTCTTCATTTTTATCCTTATTCTCTTCTTCATGTCTTCTATTCTTTTGAGAGGTTTTCTTCTCACCGTATCCTGTATCATCACCTTCATCTACTATTGTTCTAGACTTAATTATCCACACATTGTTTCCCATAGCCTTGGGTTGTTGTTGCTTTATTTCTGCACCTGTTGCCCATAATCCATGGGCTGATTTCTGCCTTAAAACATCTTTTGTATGCTTCCTTTCTTGCCAATGTGCCCTATCTTCTTGTCTCCTCTTGAATTTTGTCATGTCCTTTATGATTCCTATTTGTTTTCTATCATAAACTCCATCATATCCATCTTCTTGTTTAAACCTTACATTCTGCCCCTTAATAACTAGTTTCTTAAGCCATCTTGGTACTATATATTTATGTTTATCCCTCTTTTTTCTATCAACTTGCATAACCACATTGTTATTTCCACATACATGACTAAAAGCAACATTCTTACCTCCATTCACTTGTGCAATAGCATGTTGTCCCGATTTACTTTCATTTTTTACTTCATGGCTTGTCAACTCTTCTGTTTTGTAGGCTCCTTTTCCATCATCGGCAACATCCTCTAATGTATCTTCAACATTTTCATGGTCATGCTGAAAGATTTCTACCCCATCAATATCTTCACCTCCTTCAGGGACTTGGCAATGCAAATCTTCTGTTGTAAATGGTTCATCTCTTTCTTTGGGTGCTCTACTTGCTCCATCTCTTGTCAACTTCCAAGTCTTATCTTTAACTTTCCTTATAAGGTTTCTCATACCTACATGCACACACTTAAACACAATGTTAGATAATAAACCTATAGACCAAATTGACTCTATGAGTGCCTCCTTCATGGACACTCTCCTCTCTTCTTTACTCTCCTTCTTAATTGCTACTTGTTGCACTCCTTTCTCTTCCCCTCTTTCTTTCTTATCTCTTCCTGTGTTCTCTTCAATGAGAACTTCCTTCACCTCCTCTGGTGTACATTGCTCATTGGACAAGTCTCTTCTCTTCTCAAAACATTCATCCTCTACTTTTTTCTTCTCTCTATAATCATCTTCATAGGCCACTTTACTTTCTTTTCCATGGGCCAACACCAAAAATATTCTTGGCTTTCTTCTTCATACCTTTGTTGTCTTGCAATCATGTACTATTCTAGATCTTTTCTCAATTCTGCCAGCTCTCTTTCAAAATCTGCATTTTGTCTTGCCTTATGGGCTTTCATTCAGTTCTTCTCTTCAGGACTTTCTTTCTTGTTTGTCTTTATGATTCCTTTCTATATTTTCTACTACATTTTCATGTCCTTTACCTTTTCACAATCTTCTTCATGACACCTTGCCTAGGGCTTTCTTTCCTCAGTCTTTTGGAACCTGGGCTCTTTAATAGCTCGTCAATCTACAACACACTTACTTTCCCTAATATCAATAAACTTAACTAATTTCCCCTGCCTAGATCTTTTGGGCTCTAATACCAATTTGATGTAAGTTGGGAGGTCTTCCTTTAATATAAAAAATCTAATCCCTGACTCACTCAACTTAACTCTCCAATTCTTATCTATCCTCAACATGCTCACATTCAAACAATGACAGGAACCAGGACAACAAATAAACAATTCTATAATAGCACATTTAAAGAGACATGAAACTTTCCAGGCTAGAATAAATGTAAGAAACCTTAATGGAAACTAATATTAGAGATAGAAATCCTCTAGAAACACAATTAACTAAATGACACAGTTTTAAAGAAACCAACTCAACATTCAAACAATAGTAAAAGGACCATTAGAGTTATGATAATAAGTTCCTTCATTTATACTCAGCCAGACATGGTTACAATAATTTCGTGTTGATAGCCTCTAAGACTTTATCATCCTATAGAGAGAGTATCTTTCTTTTATGGACTCGCAGTCCCAGACTGATTCTACCCTTAGATCCATACTATCTCCGTGCTTCGATTCTTCTTCACTCGACCTTCTTCTTGTGCCCTCTCTTTTCCTGTTCACATCGAAACTGATCTTGGAATTCTTCTCTACAACTAGTCATCATTCTCATTCGGCCTCTTTTCTTCTATTCAGCCTTCTTACTCTCGTCCTCTCAGCTTCTACTTGATTGGCCTTCCTCAATCGGCCTTCCAACTATTCATGACCAACCCGACCACCTCCATAATCTTTCGATGCATCCTAAACATTTTTTGTCTTTTTGTTTTCATTGACCTCAACCAAATTCTAACCGTCTTCAAATTGTTTTCCTTTGTATTCTCTCTAACTGCTTGACCATCGATTCTCATCTACCTCAACCATCGACCTTTAACTGTCAATCTCTAACTATCCACAAATGTTCACCTTTTCCCTGTCGAAGGCAACTAACCGATTTACCTCACTTTCGGTCAATGTTCAGTTCCCTGTGGTGACAGGAACTTCCAGCTATCCATATCTTGTCAACAAAACAAAAATTTAAAGAATAACTTGATGGTCCTGCATTGGACTCCCTAGAAGACTAAGAAGTCATGTACTCTTGTATATGATATCGTGAATCAACAATTATCTCTTCCTTTCTTTCACCTTTTCCAACATTGTTCTGGCACAGTTGTAATGTTTCTTTAATACCATGGTTCACTTCTCAGCTCTTCACTCATGAAAGCACAACCCTCATTTACCATCTTTCTTCTATCATCATCAAGGAAAATAAAAATTTCCTTCAAAATTACTCGTTCCATACATCTCTGTTACCATATCATCAATATTTACTATAGTTGCTCTTCCCATTTCATCTTCATACTCAACCTCCTCATTCAACATTTGTTCCAGCCACTCCTCCTCGATGGCCATCTGCTGCGACAACAAATCATTTTTGGCTTCATCTTCTGTTTCATGTTCCACTTTATTCATCAAAAAATCTGTAAATATTGTTGCGTCTTTTGCCTTAATCTCTGCAACAACTTCAATATCATTGATTACAATCTTTCTCAGGGTTTCCTTCACTGTCCTATACATCCCCATACCTTCAATCTTACCATTCCATTCTTCCCATATCTCTATAAACTATGCCCATAAATCATCCACACTGTTATAGTTTTTTGTTCTTTCTTCAAACTCTATCATAACAACTTCCCCTTGCTTTTGTTTACCTTCTCCCAATCGGATCACTACTATTCCATCCTTAACTTCTTTTTTTTTTTTCTCTCTTTTTCAGATCTGCACTTTTATGCTTCCCATCACATGCTTCTATTATCTCCCTTTGTTGTTCCACACTTTAATCTAATTTCTCCTCTACATTCATGCCATACTTATATTTATTCATTCTGGGCTTTCCAATCTTCCTTCATTTGTTGTCCTTCTTCTTTTTGTATCTTTCTCTTCTCATTTCCTTCTTGTCCACAAGCTTCCATAATTTCATCTCTTGTTCATACATGTTATTATCGATATACATTTCCTCATCATCTTCATCTTCTTCAACAATTCCATACAAAACTTCAAAAGCATCATTATCTAAACCATCTGATTAAACCATCATACCTTTCACATTACATATCTTCTCTTCAAACTTCCTCCAATCTACTCCAAGAAATATATCAATCTGCTTCTTCTTTGGTATTCCATTTGCTAACACTTTCATTTCTTCATCCTCATTTACATCTTCATTTTTTTTTTCTCAGATTCTTCTACATGCTCTCTGCCTTTATCTTCTTCATATCTCCAATTCTTGATCATTGTCTCCTTCTCATTATGCTTTGCAACATCACAATCTCTTTCTGCTACATGCTTCACAACCCACACTTTACTTCTCAGATTGTTAGACTGTTGTCCCTTCATTGTTGCACTTATTTTACTTAATCCATTCTCTGGTTTCAGCATTAAATCCTCTTCTCTAGGCCTCCTTGCTTGCCAACTTGTCCTAAATTCTGGTTTCCACTTATTACTCAACACATATTCTCCACTTTGTACCTTCTTGTTAGTACAAACATAATCAACAATACCTACTTTTTTATATTTTAACTACTTCCCCTCGACAATCTTTTTCCTTTGCCAACATGGAACTATATACCCATAATCCCTGACAACATTTAAACATTCCAATTTCTTCCTCTCTCTATCAACTTGTCTGAGGGAAGAAGGCCCTAGACAAGGTGTCAGAAAGAAGATTGTGAAAAAGGTCAAGGACATGAAAATGCAGTAGTAAATATAGAAAGGAAGCATAAAGATAAACAAGAAATAAAGTCCTGAAGAGAAGAACCGAATGAAAGCCCAGAAGGCAAGACCAAATGCAGATTTTGAAAAAGAAATGGTAGAATTGAGAAAAGATTTAGAACAATACATGATTGCAAGGCAGCAAAGGTTTGAAGAAGAAAGCCAGGAATATTTTTGGTGTTGGCCCATAGAAAAGAAAGTAAAGTGGCCTGTGAAGATGATTATGGAGTGAAGAAAAAGGTAGAGGATGAATGTTTTGACAAGAGAAGAGAGAAACCACAGAGAGTGGGACAACATAAAGTTGCCCAGTAAGCAATGTACACCAAAGGAGGTGAAGGAAGTTCTCATTGAAGAGAACATGGGAGGAGATAAGAAATAAAGAGAGAAAGAGGAAGAAGTTCAAAAAGGAGCACTTGAGAAGGAGAGTAATGAAGAGAGGAGGGTGTCCAGGAAGGAGGCACTCATAGAGACATTTTGGTCTCTTATTTTAATCACTAATGTTTTATGTGAGCATGTGTATGTAGCTATGATAAATATTTTGGAGAAGGTCAAGGACAAGGCATTGGAGTTGAAAAGAGAAGGGGAAAGAAGAATACCCATAGAGAGGGATGCTAATGAAAAAGAAAGGAAACAAGTTGCAGAAGTTTGCCAAGAAGGCATAGAGCAATAGTTGGTAGCAGACGTACATTGTAAAGTACCTAAGGATGAGGAAAAGTTTGATGCTGAAGACTTCTAGTATGATAATGAAAATGAGGAAGGAACCCCAAAGTTTTAGGATGCATTGGAGGATGTTGATGCCTATGACGAGGAAAAGTTTGAAAATAAAGAAACCCATGGTGGAAGACAATCAAGATAGTAGGCTCTTCCACATACAAATGGAAGTAAAAATGTTGATTTTGATCATGAATACATAGAGATACGAATATGTTCAGTCTTTTGGAACCTAGACTCTTCAACAGCCTGTCAATTTGCAACACACTTACTTTCCCTAATATCAATAAATATAACTAATTTCCCCTACCCAAATCTTTTGGGCTTTGATACCAATCTAATACAAGTCAGAAAGGTCTTTTTTTCTAATCTCTAAAGTCTAATCCAAGACACAAAATTCAGTCATTAACAATTCTTAGCCTATTAATTGTAAACAAACTGATAGAATATTCATACAAAACCCTTCTGTTTTTATACAATATGAACTACAAAAGTTCATAACTAATAGATTGTACAATCTTCATTGTCTTAACCATGAGGAATGAAACAAATAAATCAAGGAAATAACTTAGATGATTAGTTAAGGATGAGGAAGTGGTTATGACTTGAAGCCAAACAGTCAATAGGTAGTTACAAGAATCAGTTAAGGATGATCGAGTCGCTGAAGAGGAACAACCTTGGGATTCGAACGGTTGGAATTCGGTTGGAAAATAATAGTAGACAATTGGATAGAGGATGTTGTTTTAAAAAGGGGCATCACACAAAAGTGAGGAGGCACCGTCAGAAGGTAGATAGAGGGGCCGAAGAGTTGCAAGTTGATCTCAAAGAAAGGCTAAAAAGAATAAGTTGATAGGATGTGGAATGAACGACTAAGTGAAGGTGACCAAGAGGAGTGGATAAGGTTGAGTAAAAAAAGAGGAATCTAATTGGAAGAAGGGTAGAATGAACAAAGAAGGAGGCCGAGTGGTATAGAGGAGGCTGATGAATTGAAGATTGAAACATGGCAGGGTCAAAGAATCGAAGGAAGGAGCAAACACATGAAATAGGAACAGACATATAGGTGAAAAGAAGGACAATAGAGAAGAGTAGAGAAGACTATTCAAAGAGGAAAAACAAAGATCATGGAGAATGAGAAAGAGCACCAGAGACTATTAAACTGTGGTCGGTTTGGTGTAGGCCAAAAGAGGTTATTTTGTAAACATTTCATTCCTGCATAAATAAATAAATCAATTATGTTTTTTCTCTAATTCTATTGTTTAGTTCTTCATGGATTTATTAGTGAACAATGTAAAGTTTGGTAGTTATCAAATATCTTGAAGTTCCTATCACTTGAGGCAGAAGTGTTGTGTATGTGATTTCTGTCACTATCTTGATAGTAAGTAGACTGAGGATAGATAATGAATACTGAATCAAGTTGAGTGTGTTTGAAATATGATTTAGTTATGTGTGAGTACCTTCTTGACTTACATTAGATTGGTATTAGATCCTAAAAGGTCTAGGAATAGGAAGTTGAGAGTCTAAAGGTTTGGGTAAAGAAGTTGGTTATGTTCATAAATTTTTGGAAAGACATGAGGGTTGCAGATTGATGGGATAACAAGAAAGAACTTGGGTACCAAAAGATCTGGGCAAAGGAAATTAGTTATGTTTATTGATATTGAGGAAAGTAAGTGTGTTGCATATTTACAAGCTATTAAAGAACCCATGTTCCAAAAGAATGAGGGCAGAAGACCTTAGGCAAGGTGTCATGAAGAAGATTGTGAAAAAGGTAAAAGATATGAAAATGCAGCAGCAAATTTAGAAAGGAAGCATGAAGAAAAATAAGAAAGAAACTCTTGGAGAGAAGAACTGAAGGAAAGCCTAGAAGGCAAGACAAAATATAGATTTTGAAAGAGAGATGGCAGAATTGAGAAAATATTTAGAAAAGTACAAGATTGCAATGTAGCAATGGTCTAAAGAAGGAAACTAGGAATATTTTTGGTGTTGGCCAAAGTAAAAGAAAGTAAAGTGGCCCGTGAAAATGATTATGGAGAGAAGAAAAAGATAGAGGATGAATGTTTTGAGAAGAAAAGAGAGAAACCACAAAGGGTGGGACAACAGAGAGTTGCCCAGTGAGTAACATACACTAGAGGAGGTTAAAGAAGTTCTCATTGTGGAGAACATGAGGAAAGACAAGAAAGAATGGAGGAAAGAAAACTACAGAAAGAAGCACTTCGAAGAGGTGAAGAAGAGAGGAGGGTGTCCAGGAAGGAGGCACTCATAGAGACATTTTGGTCTCTTATTATAATTACTAATGTTGTATGTGACTATGTGTACATGCAGGTATGATAAATCTTGTGGAGAAGCTCAAGGACAAGGCCTTGGATTTGAAAAGAGAAGAGGCAAGAAGAATACCCGTAGAGAGGGATGCTGGTGAGAAAGAAAGGAAACAAGTTGCAGCAGTTTCCCATGCAAGCATAAAGCAATAGTTGGCAGCAGAGGTACATTGTAAAGTACTTGAGGATGAGGAAAAGGTTGATGTTGAAGATTTCTAGTATGATAATGAAAATGAGAAAGGAACCCCAAAGTTTTAGGATGTAGTGGAGGATGTTGATGCCTATGAAGAGGAAAAATTAGAAAACAAAGAAACCCATGGTGGAAGACAATCAAGACAGCAGGTTCTTGTACATACAAATGGAGGTAGAAATGTTGCTTTTGATCATGAATGTAGAGATACGAATATGTATAGACGAGTTAATAGGGAAAGGAAGAAATTGGAATGTTTAAATTTTGTTAGGGATTATGGGTATATAGTTCCATGTTGGCAAAGGAAAAAGATTGTTGAGGGGTAGAAGTTAAAATATAAAGAAGTAGGTACTGCTGATTATGTTTGTACTAACAAGAAGGTGCAAAGTGGGGAATATGTGTTGAGGAATAAGTGGAAACCAAAATTTAGGATGAGTTGGCAAGAAAGGAGGCCTAGAGAAGATGATTTAAGTTGAAACCAAAGCATGGATTAAGCAAAATAAGTGCAGCAATGAAGGGACATCAGTCCAACAATATGACAAGTAAAGTGTGGGTCGTGAAGTACGTAGCAACAAAAGATTGTGTTGTTTCAAGGCATAATGATAAGGAGACAATGTTCGAGAATAGAAGATGTGAAGAAGAGGTCAAGCCCAATGAGCAAAGGGCCAAGATGAAACCAGCAGAGTATAGAAAAGGAAAAGGTGATGCAATTGAAGAGGATGGAACAATTACAAGAGCAGATTGGCTGGAGGTTACAATAAATACAAGCACAAAGGAAGGTAAGCAAATTAATTCAGATGTCTATAAGGAAGATGCTTTTGGTATTGAGAATTTTAAAGAAGAAGATGAGAGGGATGTTGAACTCAATAGTGAATATGAAATGGGTGAATGTGAGGTTGAGTTTTGGAAGCTTGCAGATAGAAAATGTATGAGAAGAGGTAGATACAAGAATAAAATGGAAAAAAAAACAAAATAAAAACAAGAAAATCAGAATGCATAAGGAATGGGATGAAAATCTTGAACATTAAACAATAGTAGATAGAAAAAACATGGCATGATGACAGAGTCCAAGGAGGTGCAATAGACAATGAAAAGATAGATGTTGGAGCAGTAGTAGCTAAGAGTGAGGAAGGTAAAGAAATACTAGATGAAGAAGTTGAAGAAATGAAATGTGAAGAGAGTACAGCAAATTGTGACAGTGGAGAAGATCTATGGGATCAATATTTGGCAATAGAACAAGAATGGGTGGAGAAGATTGTGGATAAAGAAAAGAAGATAGATGGGACAACAAAGACTCCTACAATAAAGCTTTCAACAGTTGATGAAGAAGTTGATACAACCATATAGGAAAAGGTAAATTTGTTAACATTCCATGAAGAAATTGTTTTGAATTCAGTTGCTCTATTGTATGATGGGAAATTTGGGCAAGAGTATGGAGTAATGTAGAAATTTTTGAATAAATATGTGGAGTGTTATGATGATAAAATGATACAAGCACAATATGAGATAGTAAGTTTAGATTTGCATAAGGATATGAATGATGTTGTTGTTGTGGAAAGGGTGGAAGAGATTGAAGACATGGGAAATTTTAATTTCCAGATAGTCATTTGTCTTGATGATGGGATAAGCAATCGTTGTAGAAGGATGGAAAGTGCAGGTTGTATGTTAATGAGTGTGAAGAAAGATAGTGAGCAACAATGTTGGAGGAATAGGATGATCATTCCAGAATGATGTTGGAAGAAGAGAAAGAAAAGAAGAGTGAGAAAGAATGATTGGTCGATAATAGAGGCAAATGATTTTCAAATCCTCATGTGCAAGAGCACATGTTTTTTTTTGTTTCCTAGGGAGTCTGATGCTGGACCATCACCTCTCCATTTAGTTTTGGTTTAATTTGTCAATGAATTTTTTTTGTTAAGTTGATTCTATCATTAAACTGCCAATAGAAAACTACTAAGAGCAGTTAGCAAAAGGGAAGTTATTCAGTTATTATTACCCAAAAATAGGAAGGAGTTGCAAACTACCATGACGACGTTGGAATCTAACACAAAAACAATGAGGGAAGAAAAGAACAAAGATAGATTAGAGAAGGTTTTTGATATATAATGGAGGTTGACGCATCAGACAAGAGGGATGGAGAGTAGAGTCTGAGAGGACAAAGAGAGGACTCAATCATCTATTAGGGTCATGAGATATAGGAACATCGATTCCAAGATGATAAGGGAATGTATGGAGAATGAAACAGATTAGCTAATTGGATCGTTGGATTTTTGAATTAGAAACGTTGAGTTCATAAAAGACGAAGGAGAGGATGGTTTGATGGGAAATCTAGTGGAACCTGAGAAACATTGAATGAGAGAGAATTTAAGAATTTGCAGAAGTAGGGAAATGAGAATCAAAGCATAGAGAAGGTATATGAACAGGTAAGTCTCAGGCTGGGAGTGGGAATCCCTAGAAATTATATTATGTAAGGATGTTAGAGTCTTGGATTATGTTAACAGGAGATTTATGTATCCATAGCTGAATTTTCAAAGTATAAATAAAATATTCTTATTGTCATAATTCTTGTAGTCCCTTTACTATCGTTCAAATGTTAAAGTTGTTGGTCTCAGATTATGTTTCATTTATTTGCTTGAGTGTCATTGGAGGATTCCTATCACTGAATTATCTTCGTTTAGAGTTCGTGTCTCTAAGAATAGTTTTATTTGGGTTTTCTCTCATTAAGAATAACCTGGGAAGTTCCTGTCTCTTAAGATGTTATGTCATAGAATTGTTTACATAGCTATCTGAACTTAGGTATCAGTTTTTTAAAATGTAAAAAAAATGGTTGTCTTTGTTGTATGAAACTTGTAATATGGTAGAAAATAAATTTGAATTTTACCTTGTATCTTATATTCAAAATGTACAATTATACTAAAGAGTATAATAAAAAAGTGTGTGGGATATGCTCAAGTGGCTGGGCCACTTGGTTATCATGATGGATGCTAAGGTTCAAATCCCTTCAAAGGCATGTTACCATTGAATGGTGTGTTGCATGTATACTGTTGTTTAACTAAAAAAACTATTTGTAGAGTGCTGGAATGACACCAAAATTGAATCAAATGTAGAATGCAAGGGAAAAAATGTTGGTTGTCCATCATAATTACTTCCTTTCAAGTGTTGAGAAAATAATTGACACCCATACTTCCCTAGATACAATGTATTGATGATGAAATCAATGGGTCATTATTTTCATTTTGCAAAGAACAACCTTGTCAGAAATACAATGATTGAGCTAAAACATTATAAAAGATGAAAACTTGCAAATTGTTTGGTGTATAAGTTACAAAAACAACATCCTCTAATTTCACAATACAATTCAAAATGATAATTATTAGTTGAAATGAGCAGTTGGTTCAATTCTTAAAATTATGGGAAAAATTATTATAAGTGGCATAAATTTTTGAGTTTTTTAATGAAAAAGCTCATTCAAAGAAATTTAACTTATAGGTGGGAAGTAGTGGGAGCTAGTTTCCACCTATCACTCTTCTTTAAAAAACAAAAAGAACAAAAAAATAACCTTGAAAACATTAGAAATATTTGACCATAATATGCTAAAATTAACGACTAAATAAGAATGGTTGAATTACATTCCCTGTGCTTTTCACTTTTAGTGCAATTTGAATGTCAATGTTTGCTTTCTTTTTGTGTATAGCTAATCATGGAACGCCATTGAGACACATGTATTAGATGATAATATATGTTCATTGTTTGGTCAATTTTCTCAAATTATGAGGTTGAGTTCTCTTGAACTATAAATATCATTGGTTATTTAATTCCCCTAACTATTTGCCTCTATATGTTATAAAATAAAATTTAGGCTTAAATTAGGAAGTTTGGATCCTATCGATGCATGTGACTTTGGTTAAAAAGGTAACTGAAGTGACCACAAACATCCTAGGTTGAAAAGGATAGAGTTGATAGCCTTATTCCAAAAAGGTACCTGATTTTTTCTGAGTATTGACATAATTTTTGTGTAAAACTCAATGCCTTTATTAGATTGATTATGTATTTCTTTACATTTAGAATCAAAAAATAAAAGAACCTTGAATCTATCTTAAAATTTACTTAGACATTTTCTAGATCTAATTTCTTTTTGTTAGGTAAAGTTCAATGTTTTTCCTATCAGAGTGGTAGGCTTAACTCCACCCTTTAATTGAGGACCTTAAAAGCCTTACTCTATTAGATCTATTGCAAGTAGTTGCCTAAATTATTAGTAATATTATTAGGCTTGGTTAGATGGATATGTAGATAGTGTATATGTATCAAGTAGCTTTAATGATAGTATTGAAATAGATAATTAATTTTTATCAAGGTTTATTTATGGAAATGAATTGAAAAAATGTATGTTATTTGTTAGCTATGGAGCTCTAAATTTTGTTAAGTGCTCTTTTATAATAAAGAAAAATGCATTACATCCTTAACATATTGATAACATTATTGTCTCTTGTTATAATGGATTTGATACTTAATATATTTTCTAGAAAATTTGAAATTGAAAAGGGATTTTAATGTCCAATATCATTTATAGAACTTTTGATGAATGGTTTTGATACTGATAGTAATATTTCTAGAGCCCTTCTCATGAAATTTTTTATATGCAACTGAATTAACTATCTTAAATTGCAATGTAATAGGTATTGACCAACCTTCCAATGTAACATGCAATGAATTAAATTTTAATAGGTATTGAACAACCTTGTAATGATATTTGATGTCCTTTTTTTCTCTAAGGTATTATTTTATTTTTTATAGGAAAAATAATTGTAATGCAATAATATTAATAAGTTGGTCTTCATATTATTTTAAAATTATTAAGGATAACTGATTTATTATTATTTTAAGTATATAGAGGGCCACTTAAAAGGTAAAACTATACTCATTTGAAACTCTTGGGAGTATTTTTATTATTTCTCTAGGAGTGGGAGTTACACTCTTAATCAGGAGAGAACCATTCAAGATAAATATATTATGGATATTAAATGTTGGTAGTGAATGAGAAAAAAAAATAAAGAAACAAATTATTTATTAAAGAGCGGAAAACAATGAAGAAGTGATCCAAATATGATTTTATCAATGTCTTTCAATTTTAGAGCACTTGTATTCGTAATTGAATTCAAGGAAGAAACCCCCTTGTGGTTGTGGATCTAAGGATGAAAACCCTTGCGGTCTTGGGATTTAGGAATGGAGACTCTCAAATTCTTAGAGGTGATTCTAGCCTAGGAATTGCACATAGCTTCATCGATATTTTGATAATTTTAGTTTCAATGATTTTGAAATTTTTCTAGTTTGCATAGTTGTGTGTGGTTTGCAGATTTGCCAATATATATTTTTTGTGTACATTCATCTTGGATTGGAATTTAGCTTGTTTTACTTTTGTGTTTGTGTGAGTTTATCACAATTGTGGGATTTTATGTGAGATTTTGATTTAGAAAATATCTAGAGTAATTGATGAATAAATTTTTTTATCTGTAAAATCTAATTATACTTAAGAATTTAAATATTCTTTCTTGTGAAAATCAAGTTGTTGATATTTTCTAATTATAATACTGTGATATTAATCCAATTGTACCTCTTGATGGAAAAAGGTATTTTATAACATCTCTATTTCTATTTGGGAGGTTTATAATTGCAAGTTGGCCAAATCATCTCTTGTGTGGTATATTTGAATCGATTCTCTTTAATGGAGGAATCTTGGAATAGAGGTTAATTTGGTATTTGTTAACTGCTAGGTAGTGGTTTCAATATTATTTCGGGTTAATGAAGGAGCTAAGGTCAAGAATGAACATCTTTGAATATCCATAGTAATTGGATTGTAGCCTCCAAAATTAAAGAGTGTAATTCTAGAAACTACATCATCTAAAGAAAAGCATTTGGGTTAAGGGAGCTACCACAAAACTAAAAATTTTTCCACAATTGTAATTTTTAGAGGAATCATTGACATTTGATTTAATTTCAAATTGTGAAGTGACTGAGAACTGGTAGACAAGCTACTAGTTATAGTGTATCATGTCAATCTACCACCCCAAGTCCAATTAGGGACATTAAAATTGGTGCAATCTATATTGGGTTTGAATTTCCTAGAAGGATTGTTACATCTAAGAATAACCTTACTTCTTTCTATATTTTGATCACTACGACCAATAACTTCTAGGTAGCATAAAAATCTAATAATTATTATTAGATAGGGTTGATAAGCTAATAGGTTGTCATTGCACAAATTAGAGGAACATCTCCCATTTGCCAAGTCACAGTTTGATTACTATCCCAATTAGAGTTTACGCATTTGAATTCCATTCAAGTTTAAACCCATTCATAGGGGTAGGAAATTTAATGCTAATATTTTGGTATGTAACCATCTATAATCAATTTGGAGATTCTCAATAGTTAAAAACATATTTTCATGTAGTCATTTTGTGTGGATTTTGCCAAAAGTCTATTCTAATAGTAACAATGACATTTTAACAAATAATTTTTATGCATTAAGTTGAAAATTTTTAAAATATTTGGATAGAGACATTATAGTGGCATCAAAGCTGGTGTTTTTACCAACTTGTGTAGGGAACTCACCATTTGAGCATATTGCTTCATCCAGACCAACAATAAGGAGTTTAGATACCATCAAAGAGAAGAAAAGAAAGTTATGAAGAAAATAAAAAAGGATTTGAACATTAAAGTATGGACAGTATGATAGGTTTGAACTAGATAAAATAGTTGAATATGGTAGAGAGAGAAAGGAGAACTAATGTGGATGATGATCCTATAGATAGGAGAGAAAGAAATTTTGATTTGATGTTGGAAATGTTGACACAGTTGCTTCAAAAGATGGGAAACAACATGAACATGTCCATGGTGAACCAAACTCTTCGAGGGTCAACAATAACAACAACAATGACTAGAGAACCATTATTGGTTCTACTACTAGGCCCTTCCAACCTACCTTCCTAGGTATGGAGAAAGAAGTCTTAGTGGTGAAATCTCATATTTATAGGGAGGATCATCTCACTACTAGATATGCTAAGTACAAATCTCTTCTAAGAGAGATTCAAGAGACAATGTCTCTTATAAACTTTATTAATTTGAAGAGAACAAAAAATGAACCTAGATCTAATCCTAGACCTCAAGCAAGGTAGAAAGATCATTAGTATGTTTTGGGGGAAGATGACACTTCCTAGTTTTAATGGAATCAACAAGTGCACAGCGTGTGCCTAGATAGAGAAGTTGGATACATTTTTATCACTCAAACTTATGGGTGAAGATGAAGCTATCAATTTTGTGAATCTTTAATTTGAGGGCATAGATCATAAATGATGGTACCAAGGGTTAGTCATCCAGGGTCATTGTTTCATCAACACTTATGATGAATTCAATAGGAGGTTGATTGAGTGAGAGGTTTGATAGAAAAGATCCTGAGATCTATTTCAGAGAGTTGGCTTAGCTTAGGTAGGATGGAAATGTGGAGAAATATGTAGTTGAATTTCAAAATTTGCTAGTGATGGTTCTAGATATTTCTAAGAGAAAGCTCATTATTTTTTATGGAATGTTTATTTGAACCTCTCAAAGGTTTGGTGAAGGATTTCAATCCTTTATCCTTACAAGAGGCCATCAAGAAAGATTTATATTTGAATACTTCAATCCCCAAGTATAAAATGTATCCTAAGACTCCATCATGTGACCAATCAAAGTAAGTTTTAGAGATGGGAGAAACTCACACATAAGAACATGCCACCAAAGACAAGGAAAAAAGATAAGACCAAGAATGAACTTAGGAAGAAGAATCTATGTTTCACTTGTAGAGAACCTTGGGACCCTAGTCATAGATGTATGGGAAAGGGAAAAATTCATTGTATTGAGGTAGTTTCAAATGATAAGGAACTTGAACTTAAGCCTCATTCACATTCTAAAGAAGAAGACACTAATGGATAAACACTTGCTTCTCTCTCCAAAGTGCCAATGCATTATCCTTTCAAACTTTAAGTAACTTTAGGTGTATGTAGAACTTTTGTGCTCCTTGATAGAGGAGCCACTTGTAATTTCATTAACAAAGGCTTGGTGGCTAAGAGAAGACTTCAAATTGAAGAATTTCAATGTTTTGATGTCACGGTAGTTGATAGGTTCATAATTCCTTGCAAAAAGAGAATTAGATACCTCAACATTCTTATAGGAGATATAAGGAATCTAGTTATTTTTATGTAGTTGGTTTGGAAGATATTGACATAGTTTTGGGTATTTAGTGGTTATGCTCTCTTGGGAAAATTACTCAAAACTTTCAGACTTTAGAGTTTTCAATTATTTCTAAAGGAAGAGAGATGACTCTTATGGGACTTCCAAATAGGAAAATTTATTTGATCATGATAAAGATAATTGAAGCATCCACTTTCAAATGTTCACTCATATCCATATAGATTCTTTGCATGAATTTTTTAACTCACATCAGAGTGGCACAACTGAAAAAAGGATGAAGACAAGTAGATATTTTGGGGAGCTTATAGAAGTTTTGTAGAAGAATGTTGCACATCCAATGAGGCAATTTAAGGAGGTAAAAATCTAAAGATGTTTTATTAGCCATGTAGATCGAGAAAATGGACACACAAACATCCAATATTGATTTGGGATCATGGTATTGTAGAGGTATGTAGACATGTTGGAGTATTGAGTTTACATTTCTTGAGGACAAGCAATCTTGGGAAGGGAGGATTGTGATGTCCCTTTTTTCCTCTAAGGTATTATTTTATTTTTTTGAAGGAAAAATAGCTGTAATAAAACAATATTAATAAGTTGGTCCTCATATTATTTTAAAGTTGTTAAGGATAATTTATTTATTATTATTTTAAATAGATAGTGGGCCACTTTAAAGGGGCAATTATGGCCATTTGAAACTCTTGGGGATATTTTAATTATATCACTAGGAGTGGGAGTTACACTCTTAATTAGGAGAGAATCATTCATGCTAAATAAATTTTAGATATTAAATGTTAGTAGTGTATGAGAAAAGAAAGAAAGAAACAAATCTATTAAAGAGGGGAAAAAGATGAATAAGTGATCCATATGTGATTTTATCAATTTCTCTCAATTTTAGAGAACTTGTGTTCAAAATTCAATCCAAGGATGAAACCCCTAAGGTTGTAGATCCAAGAATGAAAACCCTTGTGGTCTTGGGATTTAGGAATCTTTATTCCCTACATACATGCCCCATCTTTCTTTTAGAAAATAGGGACCCCCCATTTTGATTTTCTTTTATTTCTTGGATTTCTTTTGATTTTGAGTGATTTTGAATTTTTGACCCCTTTTGGGTCATTTGATTTTGCCTTTTCTTTAGTTTAAGCCCTTTTTTACTTTTGTTTTAGGGACTTTTTTAAGTTCCAAGGTTTCCCAAAATCCTAAGATCTTAAGTCCTGAGTAATTTCTCAACCTGCTTCTAGTCCTAGAAGTTCAGACTTATGGAATTTTTTTCGAACCTTAGAACTTTGTTCCATGTTCCTATCAGGTTCCAATTTCCATGTGGACCCTTCTTTATACTTCATTAATTTTTCATCGGACTTTCAAAGTTCTAGGGAACTTGAAATTCCTAGACTTGGTTTTGAAGTCCATGTTCCTTCCAATTTTTTGCTTCATGCCTTGTTTTTAGCATTAATGGTGCACAAATTGGTTTAATATGTTCATATAAAACAAAATTTCACATTTTCCTTTGCATCTTGTTTTCAAAATCTTGCATTTTTTAGCTCAATGCATGCCCTAGAGCTTATTACAACCCTGTATATATTGGATTTTCCATCAAATTATGTTATTTGTGAATGGATTTTTGTGCTCAAGATTTTGAAGCACCACAGGACCAATTCTTCTGCATCTATTTCTTCCACTTCACACTTTCCAAGTAGATTTTGATAATTTATTTTTATTTTCTTGACTCATTTGTTGTTTGGTTGTTAATTTTCATTTATTTTCTTGAATTTAATTTCCTTTGTATGTTTGTGATTGTTCCGCATTGTTTGGGTTTTGTGTTAAATCAAGAACTTAGGGTTTTCTTTTCGTTTTAGGTTTAGTGGTTAAATTAGGGATTTTTAGGTTAGATATGAATTTAAATTTTAAATTTCTCTTAGGTCTAGGTGGTCCATCCTTAAATTTTTCCTTTAGAACCTTTTTTTAAGTCTTGAGTTTGCCTCAAAACCATTAAAATTAATCCCATGTTCTTCATTTCATCTAGATCATAGATCCTTGTTTTGCAGTGTTTTTGCTGAGATGTTGGACAGTCAAGTCGTGCAAGTCAATGACTAGAATCTAGGTATGATGTGTATGAGGAAAACTATTGAAGAGTTGTAGGCTTGGCCTAACATAGTGTAGTTGAGCTATTTGGATTTCTCTGTTTACTAAGCTCTACATTCAGTTATGATATACTATTGCTCCATGGCTACAACAAATAGACCTCAATTTTTTTGATGCTTTCAATGTTTGTACAACATACCATAGTCCATACTTAAACTTCAACAATATTCTCATTCGCATAAAATAATATCTTTCCTAGATTTTGTGAACATAGACTAAAACATCTGTTATTAAAAAAACTACATTATTCTAAGTTTATGTGTTGGCCAGCTCACATGCAATACTTTAAATTTTTAGGGGTGAATCTCACATGCAATACTCTTTTTCTATATGAGTGGGTAAATTGATGGATTATAATGGCAATCTCTTTCATCCAATTTTTTAAATTTTCTGGGGTCAAGGTAGAGACCTCCAAACAATAAAACTTTAAATCCTATTTGTATTAAATATTATATTAAACAAGTAGTTGTGTGTATTATTAGCAATTGGACCCATAGGTTGAATGGGCATGTTGATAATTTTTAGAAGAAATTATAGAGTTCATTGGATGTTTCTTATAGAATTTTAATATGTTTGAATTATTTTTTTGTTGTCTATGGTGACCTTCATTTGATCTCTTTTTTGCTTATTGCCTATTGCTAACTAAGGTTCAATTCATTATCGACCTCCATAAAGAACAAACATTGACATGTTTTGACATCATCTACTAACCCAAAACTAACAATTAATTCCATGATGCAACTCACTTGGAAAATCATCTCATATGGATTTGTCATTACATTCCTGAACATTGACAATACTCTATAGTGCAGATTGGAAGCCAAGAATAAATGCTTTTTGCACAACAATTGTGATATGATCTGAATGATGTTTGTTCCTATGGATGTGTTGTTAGAGGATGGTTACTTTCATGTTATAAATTGTTAGGATTTATAGATAAGGGGTTGTGTCATCTTGTTATTCTCAACTTGATTGAGAAGATCAATAATGACGAAGAATTAAAATTCACTTGCGTAATAGTAGATTTTTGGATGTGCTCTAGGTTAGAGGTGATTGTAAACTTCCATGACATGTCTCTGATTATTTTCTATATGGTGCTTCTTTCCATCTACCTTATGTTCTGAGCATTTTGGAGGCTCTCTTTTAGAGTGGCCTTTGTGAGTTCACTCTAGCTCTATTTCACCTATAGAGAAATTTTTCTTGATGAAAAAAGAAGTCCACAATTTTTGCGACTAACAAAATCTATTGAGATGATAGAAAAACCAGTGAAATCATTGCAAATTTGATGGATAATATCTTTTTGATTGTAGTCCTTTCAATCTCTACCATCCATCTATATAATTCATCTATTGCTCCTCACTAAGTGTTCTAATAAATTAACTATTGAATATATATTTATTATGTGTATATACTAATGGATTGACTTAGACTAGATAGATCTCTTATTTCCATCTAAAAAATAATTTTAAAATAGAAATAAATGTAAGATCAAGATGTTATTTGGTCTCATCCAAGGCATAACTATATCAAAACATAATATGCCTTCAGTTTATTTTATTTTGTTGAAATATTGTGGAAATAGCTTTAATAAACACAATATTTATGGCCTAATAGATCATCTATTTGTGCTAATAAAATATTTATTTTAACAAACAATTGTATACACTATTCGTGAAATACTAGAACTATGTGATTGGAATTAGAGATTAAGTACTCTGAATTGTAAAGTACGAGTTCTTATTAAGACGACAAGATTGAAAATTTCTATTGAGTTATTACTTGGCCATGGGTTGTGATAATTGAATCATTGACATTTAGGGAAGGGTAATAATTTGTTGGTAAAACACACCATTATTTATTTGAGTAGTAGGAATAATAGAATAACAAAATATCATTTCTTGTATAGATCATGAAGGGGCAAAAACTTTTTTCTTTGTCATGAACTTTCATCAGAGGTTATGTCCAACTTGCAATGATTCTAAATCCTAGTAAACATGTTAGTTTACACTGAGTAGCTATGTGAAGATCTATTACTTTTATAGGAGTTTATATTTCATGAGTTGGAAACATTGTGGGAGCTAGAAAATCAAATCAAATATGCCAACTAATTTGATCAAATACTTTGTTTTATCCTATTTTATGATTGGATCATTGAAATAACAATCAACATCAAATGGGCATAAGTAATATTTACCATAAAATTAAAAGGAACACTTGATTGAGAGGGAACAATGTATTTTTTTAACAAAGGTAGTAAAATGTTTTTTTTTATTAAAGCCAGTAAAAAAAATTATTTTATTTTTATCAAAGATAGTAAAAAAAAATTATTTTAATTTTTTTTATCAAAGAACTAGTAAATTTTATTAGTAAGATAATTTTTTTGATTATAGTAAAATTTTGTTAGAGATATAATTTCTCCATAATCAAATGCTTAAAATTACATGAGAAATGATATAAAATGTATACAATTTGTTAAATACATTATGAGTTTGGAGTGTTTATTGTTTAAGGGTCTTGAGTGTGCACACCGGTTCTCCATAAAATCAATGGATAGGTTTATTTATCTAGTCTTCCCCCTTTTACAATACAAATTCATCTAACTTATAACACTCTTGAAGATTGTTACAGTTTTCAGAAAATGACTCCTTGATTTCCAATTTTGTGATCCTTTATCATACCAAATGATAATTAGTTCTTGCCTATCATTACAAAATGCCCTTTTGTGTTTTGGGTAACCTTTCATTTAAAGAACAACTCAAAAGTCACTTATCCTCTACAGTTACATTTTAACACTGCCAAGCTTAATAATTTTATTTACATTGCCAAGGTTTTAAGTTAATGTTACTAGGTTTAATAACAATTTATAAACAACCAAATTATCCCTTACAATAATATGCAATTTATATATCAAAGGTCATTCAATTCCCTAAAATGTATAATTAAATATATTGGGTATTGTACATGTTTATCAAGAGTGTCTTCTCAACAATAATTTTGATTATTACAGGATCATTTCACCAAATCGGAAGAGATGTTTCAACATTAAGTAGTTAAATCAACATAGAAGGTTATCAACATAAAATCTTCTAGCATGATTACATCACTAAATTATGGTTTCATCAAAGATAAGAAGATCAATAGTAAATGAAAGTAGATCAATATGCTAAACCACTAATAGTCAACTTTGATTTCAAAACTAAGTCACAGATAAACTTATCATCTTAAAAGGTGATTACAACTCTAAATCAATGAAGAACCATCAATAAGGATAACTTGTTCTATATAATTCCATTACTAAATCTCCAAAAATAAATAATTTAACTAAATCAAAGGACCTCAAAGAGTTTAAAGATCATCATGATCTCTTTATTGAAAATAAAATCATTAACATTGAAAAGGTGATCATATTGTGACTTTCATAGATGAGAAAAAAGTAACAAAGATCAACATGATCTCAACACCGAATCATAGAAGATTGAGTCAATATTATATAAGGTTATCAACTTTAAAGGAAAAGATGGTCAACACTAAACTATAAAAAAAGTTTCTACACATGGTTAAGTTTAGATTTAAATGCATAATGGCACAAAACTATATAGCTTCAAACACTCAAGGTGCTCTACTAGTTATAGCATAATGAAAATAATGCTTCAATAAACAATTTAATACTTTCAAGTCATAGAGTGTCAAAATCTCAAAATGTAGTTGCATACACTTCAATTGATAGGAAAGGCCAAAGAAAATTTCCAAGATGAAAGAATGACCCAAATAATTCCTACTCATCTTAAACACATGAGAAATTATTTATTAAAATGCATAATTGACATAAGGTAAATACACATAATGCATCACTTGTACATAGTAAAAGTACTATAATAACATAAAGAACATCATTTATACAAGGTATAAGTACAGCCTCAAAGTGCATTACTCGAAGTAAAGCATTAATTTACATAAAGTATGAATACAATCACTTCACAAGTGCATCACTCACACAAAATATGAAAAGTGCATCATTCACACAAAATACAATTACAATCATTACACAAGTTTATCACTTGGACAAATATGAAAAGTACATCATTCACACAAAATATTAAATGTGCATCACTTGCACAAAGGCAATAATTTGCCTAAAATGTGAATATAATCATTTATGCATGTGTATAACTCGCACAAAACATGAAAAGTGCATCACTCGCACAAAGGCAATAATATAAACACTTATACAAGTGCATAAAGGAAATGTTTATGAATAGAATTCAGGACTCAGGTGCTCTATTCAAACACAAACATTAAGATTTTTCTACCTAGTCCACTAGACAAAAGGAGATGACTCAACCAATCAAATCCTTATCCTAGGTCATCAATGAAGACCCTTGAGATAACTTAATTTATCTTCCATAAGGTTTCAAAGTTCAAGTTCATGTCTTGGATTGAAAAATGAATTGGTATCACATCAAAATTAGATTTCTTGAACTTGCTTTTCTTTAATCTCTTTAATGTTGATATTTGGGTACATACCTATTTCACCAACCATCCATCTTTATGTCATTTTGATCTACCCAAGTTTTTAACATCATCATTTTATCCTTATTCCTTTTTATTTTTCTTCCCAACTATAATCCATTTTTCTTTTATGTCATTAGAGATGTAACATCCACATTCTAAAAACATAGTAAATCAGATAATTTACCATAAGTAATTTAATAAGGTAAAAATGAGATAGAGAATTTTTTTTTCTTTTATTCAACATATAATCAAGTAACTACAATTACAAGATTTCTCATTACAAAATACAATAAAACACATTGTCTTTTTCAAGTATAATGTTTACAAAAGAAAATCAATTACAAATATTTGCATTAGATAATGTTTTACATAGTCTCAATAAACACAAGTCTCAGAGATATAATGCATCTAGAAATCTGACATCTTTATCACAAGCCTTGGCATGTCTTCTGGTATCTTTCTAGCGATTTACCTCCATCCACAGACCACTGGTCTCCCACACATCTTCCACATAGGAAGTGGCCCTACCCTTCATGAGGAATATAGACCAAAGGTGACAAGTGGTAATTTGCCTTTCCGAGTACATAGTGTTGTATCCTACACAACTCTATCAATCATATAACCCTAGATACCTTCTAGCTAAGTATGATTTCTGATAGGTTGTGTAATCTAGATACAGTGAACCAATAATGCATGCAGAGACATATGCATTACTATGGCCATAGTTTTAATATAAATTGGCATTCACAATGAATGTTATTGTATGTTCAGCCAACCCAACTCGACTTGGTTACTATCATATTCCTACAGTTGACTTGGTCAATTATGTATAACTATATAGTCTCGACAATATCAATGTTCTAGTCTTCACAACTTTGACTTGTTTTTAATCACCATCATATTCCATAGTTCTCATGGATTTACTTTTATACAAGAATATCCCTTTGCATCCTTGCATTACCTAGGTTCTTTGACTTATCGACACTTATTTAAACTTAAGTCAATTTGTAAACAATCTAATAGGTTATCAAACTAAGGATAAACTTTATCAATAAGGACACATCATCCTTTCAACAAGTACATAAAATGAACATTATTATTTATGGTACTTGACTTTATTTGTCGACCCATATATAAACAACTAAGCTAAGTTGTAACCCAAAAGGTATATTTAATAACTTAACCCTACTAGGTTAATCTAGGGTTTGTTTTTCCCTTCTCATGCCAATGGAAAATCAAACAATGAATTATATTGAGAATAGAGTTAAAGTAAATAATTCTCCTTTAGTCTTAAAGGTCACTTCAAACTTCCAAAAACATCTAACCATAATACTAAACAATGCAACTTCCAGTTTAAACTTCTCCCAAGTTCAGTTGGACCCTAATTGGTTGACAGTCCAACCCATTTGATATCCATTAGAATTCTTGTTTCAAGTTCTTCTCCTTTTTCGTACAGAACTGTATAGAGTCAAATATAAAGGAGTGTTTTCTTTTAAATAGATGAAGGGACTCCCACTCTCTTTGAACATCCCTAGAGCAAAGGATTCTCCTAAAATATTAATATCCATTTGAAAAATAAAGTTTTCTAAGAGAAAAAGAATACTATTTTTGAGACATCTTTATGTCTTTAAATTCTTCTCCAGTCAAGTAAGAATACACATTCGTAGTAAGAGTACTTGCCTCTTCATTATCACTCTATTTGGAGATCATGAAGGCTTAGTATAAAATTTCCCTATAGGGTCAAGTTTAGGTTTTTGGTCTAACCTATTCCATCATAATGGAATAACAACCTATATTCTCATAACATAATCACAAAAGATTAATCCTAGGTATTAATCCATCTTATGGGGTCAATTTTAGTTTCCACAACTCTAGGACTGGGAAATAAATTATTTTCCAAATTTTATTAATACAAAGATATCTTACAATCATTTAAGACAAGGATATATCTCTTAAGAATATTTACTACAATCTTCTAGTTTCATAGAGTCTAGACTGTTGACTTTATTTTGATGTCAATGATACAAGGACAAGTTTGTAGTAATAATAATATCATCATATCTTAATGAACAAAGATATTTCTCACATTAGGAAAATATATACCAATCCCAAAGTAAACTCAATAATATGAGTGAGTATTTTTGCTTGACTCCAACTATAGTTTGCTTCTACAGGTCAACAATTCCCACAGTAAGATATCACTGAGCACACGAAGTGCCTTGATCATAAAATAGTATGTGATAACTAATTCATAGGAATTGATATAAATAGTAAACCTATACTCTCATATATCAAAATTATTTTTACTATACCAAAGGAAGTTGGTAATATGATAGAGAGGAAAGATAATTGTTATTAAAATGATTGACTAGAGTCTTGAAAAATACTAGATACAGATCATGCTTGTATTGTCTTAGAAGTGTTACAAATCAACTTCTAAAGAAATCTTATAAATGTACAAATGTCTACACCTTTTCCCATATTATACACACAATAAAGACTTATCCATCTATCTAAAGACTAAAATTGCAATATTTTTGAAGGAAAAAAAAGTCTTGCGATGCAGTAAGAGTCATTATCTTACTACAGCAACATGTTAAACTCTAAGATTTGATCTTGTTAACCTTTATGGGCATCAACCTTACAAAACTAATGTAGCACTTTCTATGTTCTAAAAGATAACAAAACGTTGAATCAGCATAGTAAAATGATAAAGAAGTTATACGAGAGGAATGGAACCTGCACTGACAAGTTATGGAAGACCCTACGTTGGACAAAGTTCGAGTGTTTTGAGCTATTCTTACTAGTAGTTGAATCCTTCTGCCCAAAGTTAAACACTTTCAAATGTCCTCATTCTTTCTAAGATTTCACTCCCAAGCTTTTCTCCTAATCATGTATTCTTTGATTTTTCTTTTACCTCCTATCTCTATTATTCTTTTTCCCATCCACCACTATACTGAGGTAACTTTGTGATATAAAAATATATCCTTTCGACTTAGCCATGTCTGAAAGATAATAAAGAACCATTAAGAAAAGTTAAAATGACTTCCCTAAATTTTGTGGAAAACCCCCACTAAAAATTCCATATAGGAATCAATCTAGTTGATATGTAAAAATCATGGTATGTCATACCACTCACTCATAATAAATCCACTAACAATGATAATGGAGAAGTAAGCATACAATAATATCATCTTCCTCAAAACTACGACTCCTCTAACATCAATTCATTCATAAGCTCCTACAAAATAGTCACCACGACTCTATTTGTGAGTCATCCTTTCCCACGTCTATTTGTTATTAAATCTCCACTAAAAATTGGTTAAAACAAATTCCTTTTCATTCAATGTAACTCCACTAAAGAGGACTTAGGTGGCTTGAGCATGCCGACACCAAGAGAACACATCTCAGGGTTTTCGTTAAACCATAACTAAGTGTTAGTTAAAACAACTTCTTTTAGAATGTGAGGGATCCATAATACTGTTTAGTTATCTCTTGAGTAGTTAAAAATACTACTCAAAGTTGTTAAAAACCCCTCTAACAAAATAATAAACATAATAATAAAAATAATAATCCTTGACCATATTTAAGCTTTGATCAAAACATGTTAATAATAATAAGTTGAAAGGCTTACAAGTAATGTGATAGGGTCGAGCTTGTCTCCCCTTCACAGACTCATTAAATCACATCGACTTGACATGAAAAGATCATCATTTGACTTAAATGTCAACAATTAAAACATTATATGACTTAAGGATACTAACACAACCATTTTATGACAATGACAACGTAGTACTTATGTTAGACGTAAATATTCACTAATCAAACTCAAATTACATCGTTAATGTTATTAACGACTAAGATGACTTAATATGACTTAGAAGATTTGTAAATATTATCGACTACCTGTCGATTAGGTTCAGAAGCAAACTGACAAGACAAGACTTACCTCTTACGACACATTGGTTCACATTTTTGTTAAACACTTATACTCATTTGGCAAATAAACTACTCGTAACCCAAAGTTTGTATCTCTCTCCTCGAAAGATACTCTCTCTTTTCTTCGAGAGTCATCTGAGAACCTATAATCTTGTATCAAACTTGTTACCAAGTAAATTATGATCAGTGCATCATTATTCAAATAATAAATCAAATCTCATATTTCAAACATTAAATTGACAATAACATAATCATTTCCATGATTTCAAAAATGACATTCAATATAATCCATGTCTTCCCTTGATATTAATCTTAAACATCAGTATAGATTTACTTATGCCCAAGTAAAAGTAAAAAGTAATAACTAGACAAAATTAGGGATGTAACATATCCTTCCCCTAAAGATTCATCATCCTCGATGATATAAAGTATCAAAATGTAAGAAGAAAGAAAATTCATTGTTTAACAGCTATAAGCATAAAATAAATGAGGAAATTTCTACTAGAATTCATGATAATCCCCCCCATGTAAAACTATTATATGCATACTGGTCCCACTAGACCTTACACTACATAACCTCTACATTACACAAGCATTGCTTGTGAACTTCAAGCATTTAAGAAGCTTGATCATAACCTTTCCTAGGTTCTATACTGGTAAAACTTTCATAGAATATAATATTCTTATATTACATAAATATATATTTTCATATATAAATCACAAAAATCATTATGCCTCCTAGAAATAACTGGTAATAGATTGATTCTTGAAATCAATAGAATTTATAACCTTGAATATTTAGAAGAGTCCTTTATACTTAGGAACTAGTTTGGAATACATTTCATACTTTATGAAACTTTTTCAAGGGTTTAACCCTCAAAAGAATTTTTCTTCTCTAACTGAGAATTGTCTTGGTGTACGCTTAACATCAACATAACTTTTCTATTCATTATCAATTTCCACTGATCTTTTCTGATTAGCTAAATATTTTAATCCATTTTTTATATCATTTCTAGACTAATGCTAATCCTATCTTCTAGCTTATGTAGCTTATAGGAGTTCAACATCTTTTCTGTCCAATGTTTCAATTTAAGCCATCTTAATAACAAAAAGTTTAAAAATTTCACAAGTGATAAGTAGTCTCCCTACTTATATTGTTGATCCATGCAATATGTTTGAAACAAATCTTCCAAAACCTAGTTAACTCTCTTAGTTTAACCATTTGTTCTCAAGATGATAAATTGTACTCTTATTAATTTTTAGTCCTTAGCATAGAGAACAAGTTTGCCAAAACCTTGACATTACACATGCATTTCTATCCGAGATAACCTTCTTAGGAAAGCCATGCAATCTAAACACATCTTGCACAAAATTGTGAGCTAACATAGGTGCTCCATCAATCAAATTCCTTGGTATAAAATGTGCTACCTTTGTGAGTTTATCAACCACAACTAAAAGGCATCATGTCTATTCCTAGACATAGGAAGATATTGAACAAAATCCATACTAATAACTTTCCATTTCCACTCTGGCATATCATGTGGGTACAACAATCCTACAGGTGTTGATGTTCTACTTTTTTACTCTTTGGCATTCCAAACAACTTGCTACAAATCTCATAGCAGCGTTCTTCATTCTTTTCTTGAAATAAGAGGTTTAACATCCACTAGAAGTTTGGTTACTCTAGGATGTCCGGAGTATGGTGCGGTAGGAACTTCTTATCCATACTAGATTCCTTAATTCATCAGAATTGGAAACACATATTCTTCCTATGAAACTCCATAGTCTGTCAGTCTTAAAATGAAATCTATCATACCTTGAATCTTTAAGATTTTCCATAAGAGCTTACTTAACTTGCTCATCATGTATAGGTACACCCCTTAATCCTTCTCCTGAGGCATCGGTTTTTCCCTCAAACTGTCTTTCAGGCAGGAATTCACAGAATTACTGATGTTGTAATTTCTCTTAACCGTTGTAGAATCACTTACACATAATGATAATGTTCTCCTTCATTCTTAAAATAAATAAGTATATCATCAGAAAGATTAGAACAAACTTATCTATACAATCTCTAAGCATACTATTCATGGGATTCATGAATATGACAGAGGTAATTTGTAAGTCCAAAAGGTAACACTGCAAACTCATAGTGCCCATTTCTTGTCCAAAAAGTTGTTTTATGGGTAACCTCATCCTTCAATCTTGACTAAAGATATATTGATCACTAATCAATCTTTGAAAACATTGCAGCCCCATCACCTAATCAAAGAGGTCATCAATGCGTGGTGAAATATATTTATTCTTTATCATTGCTTTAATGAGCATACAACTCTAAAAACACAATTACAGAGTTATGTCCTTCTTGACAAAGATAACTAGTGCACCCCATGGTAAAATAACGAATCTAATCAAACCTTTAGCCAATAATTCCTGTAATGGGGCTTTGATTCCATTAATTCTATAATTGTCATATGGTATGGTACTTTTCTAGGTAACTTATCCAAAACTCTAGGAGGAATAAGATTTTTAGTTGTTCCAATCACTTGTTCCATCAAGCTTTGGTGGAATAAATTTCTTCCTATCTACAAAAATTTCTAAGGCAAGCCTATCCGTTGCTTCCTTTTAGGGTCTATGGTTACGAAATTTCATTACTCATAGTATATTCTTGGTGATTTTCCTTTCTCATCCCCTAAGAAATCTCATTTTCCCCCTTCAAGGTTTCCTTTATCTCTTAATTCTTTTCCAGTATACCAGGTTTCTCCTTGGTTTCTACAAACATGGTTAGGATTGCTCTAATTTTTCCAAGAGATTAACTGATGGTTTATTCCCTTCTAGACTCTCACCCTTGTTTGGTTCTTCTATGATACATGTCATTTTTCTCATGCCAGATAAATAAGTTATCTAATAGTTTTCTAAATCTAAAGTGACTCAAAACATTAAACATATTTAACTCATAACAATCAATAGATTGATACAAAACATTCTCATCTTTATTATATTTTATTTAGGAGTAACCACATCCTTATTTATATAGTTGCTATGACAAGACTACATGTCACTGTCGATTTAATGATCTTCCAATTTAAATAGACTTAGAGGATGGATGTACACACAAGTACTCCTCCAATACCTCTTTCCTAAAATAGGTATATCACATCAACCTTCAAGTGACATGTCATGATTGGCTACTATTTACTAGGTTTTTACTACACAAGTAGAAATAGCAAAATTCTTGGCCAATTCAAAACATTTTCTTTCTAGTCGAATACGCTTAAGCGCATCAGAAAAAGTCTCTAAATCCTCTAGCCATGCACCTTTAAAGTAAATAATATGCTTTTTAAGTTCAACCTCCTCGATAGGTTTCTTCTTAACCACTAATTCAGGCAAAAGATGGGGAATAGACTTCCTAGCAATTTTCTTGGTTCTTCTCCATGCCATTCTGGCACAACAAAATTCAAACATTAGCTAACCACATAATGTTGACCACATGTTAGCATAGTGGACTCATAAGCCCTAGTGTCGAGCCTGGTATCTTTGATACCATATACAACATCCACGTTCTAAAAACATAGTAAATCAAAAAATTTACCATAAGTAATTTAACAAGGTAAAAATGAGATTGAGATTTTTTTTTTCTTTTATTCAACATATAATCAAGTAACTACAATTACAAGATTTCTCATTACAAAATAAAATAAACCATATTATCTTTCTCAAGTACAATATTTACAAAAGAAAATCAATTACAAATATCTACATTAGATAATGTTTTACATAGTCTCAATAAACACAAGTCTTAGAGATATACTGCATCTAGAAATCTGACATCTTTATCACAAGCCTTGGCATGTCTTCTGCTAGAGAGAGAGAGAGTATCTTTCTAGTGATTTACCTCTATCCATAGACCAGCTGTCTCCCACACATCTTCCACATAGGAGGTGGCCCTACCTTTCATGAGGAATATAGACCAAAGGTGACCAGTGGTAATTTTCCTTTCTGAGTACATAGTGTTGTATTCTACACAACTCTATCAATCATACAACCCTAGATACCCTCTAGCTAAGTATAATTTCTGATAGGTTGTGCAATCTAGATATAGTGAACCAATAATGCATGCAAAGACATATGCATTACTATGGCCATAGTTTCAATATAAATTAATATTTGCAATGAAAGTTGTCATATGTTCATCCACCCCAACATGACTTGGATACTATCATATTCCTACAGTTGACTTGGTTGATTATGTATAAATATATAGTCCTGACAACATCAATGTTCTGGTTTTCATGACTTTGACTAGTTTCTAATCACTATCATATTCCATAGTTCTAATAGATTTACTTTTATACAAGAATATCCCTTTGCATCCTTGCATTACCTAGGTTCTTTGACTTATCAATTATTTAAACTTAAGTCGATTTGTAAACAATCTAATAGGTTATCAAACTATAGGTAAACTTTATTGATAAGGACACATCATCCTTTCAACAAGTACATGAAATGAACATTATTATTTAGGGTACCTAACTTTCTTTGTCGACCAATATATAAACAACTAAAACAAGTTGTAACCCAAAAGGTATATTTAATAACTTAATCCTACTAGGTCAATCTAGGGTTTGTTTTTCCTTTCTCATGCCAATGGAAAATCAAACAATCAATTCTATTAAGAATAGAGTTAAAGTAAATAATTCTCCTTTAGTCTTAAAGGTCACTTCAGACTTCCAAACATGTCTAACCATAATCCTAAATGATTCAACTTCTAGTTTAAGCTTATCCTAAGTTCATTTGGACCCTAATTGGTTGACAGTCTAATCCCATTTGATATCCATTAGAGTTCTTGTTTAAAGTTCTTCTCCTTTTTCATACAGAACTATATAGAGTCAAATATAAAGGAGTGTTTTCTTTTAAATAGATGAAGGGACTCCCACTCTCTTTGAACATCCCTAGAGAAAAGGATTCTCCTAAAATATTAATATCCATTTGAAAACTAAAGTTTTCTAAGAGCAAAAGAATACTATTTTCGAGACATCTTTAAGTCTTGCAATTCTTCTCCAGTCAAGTAAGAATAAACATTCATAGTAAGAGTACTTGCCTCTTCATTATCAATCTATTTGGAGATCATGAAGGCTTAGTATAAAATTTCCCTATAGGGTCAAGTTTAGGTTTTTGTTCTAACCTATTCCATCATAATGGAATAACAACCTATATTCTCATAATATAATCACAAAAGATTAATCCTAGGTATTAATCCATCTTACAGGGTCAATTTTAGTTTCCACAACTCTAGGACTAGGAAATAAATTATTTTCCAAAGTTTATTAATACAAAGAGATCTTACAATCCTTTAAGACAAGGATATATTCTTAAGAATATTTACTACAACCTTCTAGTTTCATAGAGTCTAGATTGTTGACTTTATTTTGATATCAATGATACAAGGACAAGTATGTAGTAATAATACTATCATCATATCTTAACGGACAAAGATGTTTCTCACATCAGGAAAATATATACCAATCCCAAAGTAAACTCAATAATACGAGTGAGTATTTTTTCTCGACTCTAACTATAGTTTGCTTCTACAGGTTGAGAATCCGCACAGTAAGATATCATTGAGCACATGAAGTTCCTTGATCATAAAATAGTATGTGATAACTAATTCATAGGAATTCTTATAAATAGTAAACCTATACTCTCATATATCAAAATGATTTTTACTATACCAAAGGAAGTCAATAATATGATAGAGAGGAAAGATAATCGTTATTAAAATGATTGACTAGAGTCTTTGAAAAATACTACATACAGATGAATTATCATGCTTGTATTGTCTTAGAAGTGTTACAAATCAACTTCTAAAGAAATCTTATAAATGTACAAATGTCTACACCTTTTCCCATATTACAGATACAATAAAGACTTATCCATCTATCTAAAGACCAAAATTGTAATATTTTCCAAGAAAAACAAAGGCTTGAGACATAGTAAGAGTCATTATCTAACTACAGCAACATGTTAAACTCTAAGATTTGATCTTGTTATTCTTTATGGGCATCAGCCTTACAAAACTAATGTAGCACTTTCTATGTTCTAAAAGATAACAAAACATTGAACCGTCATAGTAAAATGATAAAGAAACTATATGAGAGGAAAGGAACCTGAACTGACAAGTTATGGAAGACCCTACATTGGACCAAGTTTGAGTGTTCTAAACTATTCTTGCCAGTAGTCGAATCCTTCTACCCAAAGTTAAATGCTTTCAAATGTCCTTATTCTTTCTAAGATTTCGCTCCCAAGCTTTTCTCCTAATTGTGTATTCTCTATTTTTTTTTTGATCTCCTATCTCTCCTATTCTTTTTCCCATCCACCTCTATACTAAGGTAACTTCATGATATAAAAATATATCCTCTCGACTCAGCCATGTTTGAAAGATAATAAAAAACCATTAAGCAAAGTTGTAATAACTTCCCTAAATTTTGTGGAAAACCCCCACTAAATATTTTGTATAGGAATCAATCTAGATGATAACAAAAAATTGTGGTATGTCATACCACTCACTCATAATAAATCCACTAACAATGATAATGGAGCAATAATGATACAATAATATCATATTCCTCAAAACTACGACACATCTGACATAAAATCATTCATAAGCTCGTACAAAATAGTCTCCATGACTCTATTTGTGAGTCATCCTTGCTCACATCTATTTGTTATTAAATCTCCACTAAAAATTGGTAAAAACAAATTCCTTTTCATTCAATGTAACTCCACTAAAGAGAACTTAGGTGGCTTGAGCATGCTGACACCAAGAGAACACATCTCGGGGTTTTCTTTAAACCATACCTAAGTGTTAGTTAAAGCAACTTCATTTAGAATGTGAGTGCTCCATAATACCATTTAGTTATCTCTTGAGTAATTAAAACTACTACTCAAAGTTGTTAAAAACCCCTCTAACAAAATAATAATAATAATAATAATAATAATAATAATAATAATAATAATAATAATCCTTGACCATATTTAAGCTTTGATCAAAACATGTTAATAATAATAAGTTGAAAGTTTTACGAGTAATGTGATAGGGTCAAGCTTGTCACCCCTTCACAAACTCTCATTAAATCATGTCGACTTGACTTGAAAAGATCATCATTTGACTTAAATGTCGACAATTACAACTTTATATGACTCAAGAATACTAACGTAACAATTTTATGACAATGACAATGTAGTACATATGTTAAATGTAAATAGTCACTAATCAAACTCAAGTGACATCATTAACATTATTAACAACTAAGACAACTTAATACGACTTATAAGATTTGTAAATATTATCGATTACCTGTCGATTAGGTTCAGAAGCATACTGACAAGACAAGACTTACCTCTTACGACACATTGGTTCACATTTTTGTTAAACACTTATACTCATTTGGCAAATAAACCACTCGTAACCTGAGGTCTATATCTCTCTCCTTGAAAAATACTCTCTCTCTCTCTCTCTCTCTCTCTCTCTCTCTCTCTCTCTCTCTCTCTCTCTCTCTCTCTCTTCTTTGAGAGTCATTTGAGAACCTGTAATCCTATATCAAACTTGTTACCAAAGAAATTATGATCAGTGCATCATTATTCAAATAATAAATCAAATCTCATAATTCAAATATTAAATTGAAAATAACATAATCATTTCCATGATTTTATAAATGATATTCAATATAATCCATGTCTTCCCTTGATATTAATCTTAAACATCAGTATAGATTTACTTATGTCCAAGTAAAAGTAAAAAGTAATAACTAGACAAAATTAGGGATGTAACAAGAGAGATTTCTCAACTTAAAACATTTCTCTATTGAAGCTTCCAGATCATCCCCTATGGTTTTTCATCAAACCTAGAAAGTGGAAATCCATAATTTGGCTACAGATTTATTTCTCCTCATGATTTTACTCTCTGGGACCCTCTTATCTTCCATCTTTTCTCAATTATGAAAAGAGAACACAACTAAAGTGAAGAAAAAATAAAGCCCTAAAACACTCTAATCAATCAAACGTCTCTACTTCTACTTGGTTCCAAACTGAACCATCTAAGAAACAACAAGATTCCAACTTATCTAGGGAATCTTTGACCCAAAACTAGGGTCTTCAAAACACTCGATGCACCTATACTATCAGGCCATTAGAAAGGTTTACATAATTATAATTCAACCTTAAGCATAAAATAATAATATTCTAATAAATTAATGTAAAAAAAGGGAATGAATTAAAAACTTTCCCATGAAAAATACAACTCAAGAAATAAATAGATTTCATCAATCTATAAAATTAAAGAACAATACAATAGCTAATCAAATAGCTTACAAATAGGACCAAGTTCTTTACAACATCTAGCCATATAGGCTCATAACAAAAGGATGTTACACCATATAATGTCTTCGATACCATTCCATATCTTTGACATTGAACCTAGTGGAGAGAGAAAATCATCAAGGAGATTTACCACCCAGTCACAAGGCTCACACCACCCCAATCTTACTACTAAATGGATAAGTCCGACCCTTCACGAGGGGTCTAGTAAATTGAAGCTGACATGCATGAAGGAATCTAGTGTAGCATGATATACCTCATTTCTAGCATGTATAAAATACATATGTACTTATGTCATGATATGACAAAGAGAGAAACATAAATCAATAGTAACTAATACAAAACTAATTAACAAGATTTGGCCAAGGCATATTTTTAAGTCGTATTCAATAGATAGGTTACGAATAGGAACCTACCCTTCTCTGTATCTTGATATTCATCACCCTTCCATGCTCTTTCTTTAACTCAACTTACAAAAGTAAAAGATGCATCATACAATAGCGTACATAACCTTACAAAATCAAATGATGAATATTCACATATAGAATGAAGACAAATCTCTAGCAGTCAACTACAGAGTGATAAATCTAATGATCTTTCATCTAAGATGTTATTCACATAATTTAGTCACCTTCCCATTCATAGAATTTAGGTTCACAATTTCACTTCTTAGTATGAGGATTCAAAAGTTAAAGGTCTAACTACCTCAACATTCGCAAGAATTCAATGAACATAAATAGGAGGAATCAAGTTCAACAAGCTTACAAGTTACCACATTTAATATAAATATTCATTTTACTTTCACATGTATTACATAAATCAATCACTAATGATCTATATCACTTAAATGTATTCTCATCCCCCTAATCGTTATCCATGTACATGTACTAGTGAGAAGGAATAAACACATCTATGCTGAATTTAACTATGACCATATGACATACCTATTCCTGAATAAACCAAAATTTCCCATCTTCATCTTATCATGTTTTCAAATGAAAAGGTATTAAAATAAATTAAGTTACCATATTGAAATTGAAGTAATGGCCCTAAAACAATAATTCAATAAGGTTAGGTCTACTAGCTTAACGCTAGGTTCCTAATATTATTGTAACATAGATAGGTAATGCATACCTAGTCAAGGTATAGATATGATACTTTTGAACGTGTCCTAAAAGCTAGTCAAATAACTTAGAGTTATGATCCTAATCAGTATGTATCATAAGTAAATAAGAAAGAAATAAAATCATTAAATCAACTTCTAATAACATGAGGAATAATTCATTTCAATTGAAAAAGAACCCATATAAGGTACTAACAAGATGTTATTTAAGTAACTTAAACTATCATCTAGATCAATCAATCTAACCACTTTCTTAAATTACTATACAATCACCAATATGGATAAGACTATCACCTATCAAGGTTACAAAAACTCAAGCTCAAGAATTATATGCATTAATACCATGCTTTCTCTTCCACTCAATGTAAAGAACTCATGAATCCATTCTATAAATGCATCCGATAATAAAATATAAATTAGAGTAGATAAGCATCAATTCACTCACTCAATGATCTTTTTGATCAAATGAGGGGTACAACCATGTTTTCTAAGATCAATCTTAAGTCTGGATATCACCAGTTGAGGTTGAAGGATGAGGACATTTATAAGACAACCTTTAGTATAAGGTATGGATATTATGAATCCACTGTCCTACCTTTTGGATTGACAAATGCACTAGTGGCATTTATGAATCTTATGAATAGTGTGTTCAAGGACTATCTAGATAAGTGTGTCTTAGTGTTTCTTGATGACATTCTAATCTATTCTAAAAGTGAGGAAGAGCATCTATAGATATTAAGAATTGTTCTCCAAAGGTTGAGAGAACATAAACTGTATGACAAGCTCTCCAAATGTACTTTCTTTCGAAAGGAAGTACAATACTTTGGACACATAATTTCAGCTAATGGGATAGTTGTGGACCCAACTAAGATTAAGGCTATTTTGGAATGGCCAATACTGAGAAATGTTCATGAGGTCCAAAGTTTTATAAGCCTTGCTGGTTATTATAGAAAGTTCATGGGAAACTTCTCTAAAATTACATATCCTATAAGTTCCTTGCAGAGAAAGAAGAAGAGATTTGAGTGGTCAGATAAGTGGCAGGAGGCATTTCATCTACTGAAGGAAAACTTGACTTCAACACCAATTTTCAAAGTACCTAACCTAAAGGTTAATTTGTAGTCATTATCAATGCCTCAAGAGAAGGCTTAGGTGGTGTACTAGTCTAGGATGGACATGTCATTGTGTATGAATCACGTAAACTGAAAAACTATGAACAAAATTATGCCCCACATGATTTAAAACTTGTAGCAGTAATTCATGTAGTTCAAATGTGGGGACACCATTTAGTTGGGAAACCTTTTGACCTAAAAACAGATCATCAAGGACTCAAATATGTGTTCACTCAACCACATCTTAATGCTCGGCAAAGAAGATGGTTGAAATTATCTTGGATTATGATTTGAAGATTAAATATACTCAAGGAAAGAAAAATAAGGTGGCAGATGCTTTGAGTAGGAGAAGACACATCTCCTCCATGATTTCCATACATTCTGATTTTAGGAATCAGGTGTTACAAAAATCTAAGGGAGATGAGTTTTATGAGAAGGTAAAACAAACCCTTGAAGAAAACCCCAAAAATCCAAGATATAAAGGATTCAACCTTGAACCTAATGAGTTATTTAGGTTTAAAGGAAGGATGAATGTACGTAACTCAGAAGAGTTAATGAATATGGTATGGAAATAGGTTCATTCAACACCATATTCTAGGCATCCTGGAGTAACAAAGTTACTTGTTGGTGTGAAACCCCTATTTCTTGAAATGAATGAAGAGGGATGCTACAAATTTTGTAGCTATGTGTATGGAATTCTAGAGAGTGAAGGCAGAAAACCATCACCTGGCAAGACTCTTGTATCCTCATGAAATTCCTGAGTGGAAATGGCAAATTATAAGCATGGACTTTGTGCAAGGGCTTCCTATGTCAAGGAATAGGCATAATGCTATCTTGGTTGTGGTGGATAGACTCACCAAAGATTCTCATTTTGTACCTAGGAACTTGACGGATGGGGCACCCATCATGGCTCAAAAATTTGTTCAAGAGATTTTCAAACTACATGGCATTCCTGAGAAAATCATCTCAAATAGGGATGCACAAATGACATCGAGGTTTTGGCAAACCTTAATCTCTTCACTTGGAACCCAGTTGAATATAAGCTCTACTTATCATCCTAAAATGGATGGACAAACTGAGAGGGTGAACCAAGTGCTAGAGGATTTATTAAGAATGTATTGCATGGATCAACAATACAAGTGGGAGGATTATCTTCCTCTAGTGCAATTTGACTACAATAATTTCTATCACTCAGCTATTAAGATGGATCCATTTGAGACATTATATGGATAGAAGTGCAGCTGGGACAAGCTGGAAGATAGGGTTAGCCTTGGTCCAGAAATGTTGTCAGAGATGGAAGAGCAAGTCCATATGATTAAAAGAAGGCTAGTGGAAGCCAATGATAGGCAAAAGAGTTATGCAGATGCTAAGTGCATTGAAAGGCATTTCACAGTGGAAGAGAAAGTTCTCCTAAGGGTGAAACCTCAGAAGAGTTCTATTAAATTTGGAAAGATGTCCAAATTGGCACCAAGATACATGGGTCCTTTCGAAGTTCTCAAAGAAGTCAACCAAGTAGCATATAGAATTGCTGTACTACCAATCCTTGCCATGATGCATAATGTGTTTCATGTTTCATATTTAAAAAAGTTTAATATTGTTGATAATCAAATTCCCATGCTTGATTAGAATGCTATATGGGTGAAGGACCCAGGGATGGTGGCGATTGAGCCCATCAAGGTGCTTGAAATGCGTAGGCTACACTTACATAATGAAGAGATAACATAGTGCAAGGTCCAGTGGAACCAATATGCAGAGGAAAATGTCACCTAGGAAAACTATGATGAATTTCATGCTAGATTTTCTCATCATTTCTAAAAAACTTATTTATTATGCTCTTGAAAGATTTTCTTATTATGTTGATTAAATTTTAAGACAATTAATCATCAGGGATGATGATTCACATGGAGGGAGATATGTAACATCCCCAACTTATAATTAGACCTAATCTTAACCTTTCATGGTAATTAGGAGGATTAATCATAGTTAACTAATTTGATATTGTGGCAGTATTTGATTTAATCTTTGATTATGAAGTTAATGATTGATGATAGTTAGTTATGAAACTATTTGTTCATATGAATATTAAATTAATTTGAATTGTGAAATAGATGATGATGCATTGATCATTATTTTATGGTCCTGAGTGTGAATAGGAAAATGTAATGCCCTTCGAAGAAGGAAGGAGAGTATCATCCTAGATGAAGAATTAGATGTCGGTAAATGGGGTTAATATCCAGCTAATCATTAGACATTATGTCCTTACAACTTGTCTAAGTTGGCGTAAGTTTCATTTCTTTTTGGACAATTGATTTTTCTTTTGAGTCGTCTTGTCGATTTAGTCATTTCAACAAAGTTGCATCGACTCAACCTAGTGACTTTCTTATTGCTTTGAATATTCCCAAATTGAGGTTACACATCTATTATTCTTGGTCTCTTATGCTTTGGGTTCTTAGAGAAGAAGGGAAAGCGGTGCTCAACCCCTAAATCGCATGATCAACCCTGTATCCATGAAGGAGCTGATGTTAGAAAATGACATCTTGATGAATACAAATATTTATGTACATCTAGTAGCTGTGTGAAAATAATATTATGCTATGATCATTTAATCTAATATCAAATTTTCTTGTTATGCTATTATGTTTATTAATTTGCTATAGTTGATATCACCCATGATAGTGGAGTGATATTTTGGATATTTTAAACTAATGGGAGCTTGGAGCTCACCAAAAGGTTGGTTGATATCATGTATCTACTGACGAGTCCCTATGAACCTAGAGGTTGGCTAAGTGGGAAAGACCACCCACCGTGCTATGGTGAGGGTGGTAGTTTCCACCAAGATTGACATGCCAAGAAGAGAAAAGATAAAATGCTTTGTTTATCATTTTTGGTGAGACTATCTTCAGGGGTTGGAGACGTTCATGTGTTCTATCTATGTGGGGAATGAGATATAGAGAAAGAAAGAACAGTGAACCAAACTGGAAAGATTGCATTGAAAGACTTCATTTAGGTAGAATGAAAGTTGTAAAAACGTTATCTTTTATTTGTTTGCATTCTGGTTTTGTAAGTATTATATGTGTTGAGTTGTTCACAGTATGTTTATTGTATTGAACTTCATTCATATTTTATTGCAGAGGCTCGAGGCCGATAAGGCTGAGCCTATATAACCATTGAGACACTCTATACATTGTGGCTCAACGTAGTTATGGCCAAGCTTTAACCCTTGAACTTGCTTTGACTTTAGCTCAAGGCCACTAAGGCCAAGCTTTATTTCATTGTAATCTTTATAATCTTTATTATGATTGTAGCTCGAGGTCACCAAGACTGAGCTTTAATTCATTGTAATATATGTTGTGCCTGGAGTTCAAGGTTGTTAAGGACAAGCTTTAATTCCTCATATCTTTTTTGAAATTGTAGCTCGAGGCCATTAAGTCCGAACACATATCCATGGTAACTTTTATATGATGGTTATCGACGTGGCTTAAATAGCAATAGTGCCACAACTATATAATGTGTCAAGAAAGAAATGCTCATGGCATGAGAAGTGCAGAACTATTGAATTAAGTAAATACTCAATGTTTCAGCTTGCATGTGGCCAAAGTGGCCACCATGAACTGTGGTGATGGTCGATACAATCTTAGTTTTAAATTGTGCTTAAATAGCACTCAAAATAGAATCTTGTTTCACCTTACATAGAACCTGACTGTGGTTGAAATTTTTATTAAAGTAACCTAGACTGTACTTGTCTACTCCTTGAGTAAGGAGGTGGTGTGTTATTCAAAAGATCATTGTATTATTATTATGGTAGCTTGCATGCTAACCAAATCATTAGCGAGGAATCCCTTCTTACTATTGGTAACATGGAAGAATGAGAAGCATGATTAACTAATATTTATAGGGATATTATCACGAGTTTTAAACCCTTACCAAACTTATGATTGAACTCTATGGAAAGAGCGATTATCATTAACAACTCATATGGGGAAATTAAGTTATCTTTTATTATGAAACCATTATAACTAGTTAAGGTTGTAAATGCCTACAGTACTATGATTGAAATCTTAACCTATTTGGTGACTCGCATTGAGTGTCTAAACCATGGGAGACCTAGATTGGTGAATCAGGTTGGCTTTAATATAATTTGTAAATGGGACAAAGTGACGAGGAGTCACAAGTCCCTTTTTTTGAAAGTAATGCATTAAGTCATTATAATTCTTATGAAGGGAGCCGATAGTCCTGGTATGAACTTTGAATCGAATTGATCCCACATGCATTGGACCTAGAGAGAGAGGTCAAATGAAACTTTTGTAGGACGAGACAACTTCCAAGTCGAATTAGGGTGGTGGACATATGACAATGTTCATTGCATAATGTATTTATGTAAATCTTTGGACAAAGTAATGCATCTATCTCTACATGCATTATCGGTCCACAGAGTTCCAAATGGCATAGTGTCTCTAGCAGAGTCATACATAGTTATAGTGGATCTATAGTTGTATGACCGAGAGTCACTATGAAGGACATAACACCAGACACTCAGATGGCTAACCCAATGGTTCCTAAAATCTATCCCTTCTACGAAGGGTAGGACCACTTCCAGTTAGGAAGTTGAGTAGGGGACCACAGGTCCGTGGTTGGTAGAAAAGCACTGGGATGATGCTCTCCTTCCCAAGCATGAGATGAGTCAAGGATTATGAAGACATATGTCTTATGTTCTAGATACAGTGTTTTTCATTTTATGACTTAATAGTCAATTGTAATGTATAATGTATATATGATGCCTTGAGCATAATTTGTAGATACATAGTGAAAGTTATTCACTTGGATATGTAAATGATTATAAAAATGTAAGCTTTGTTTTATTCTGTTTAGAATAACATGCTTAGTTAAACTTAGAATAACTTGGTCTTAAAGTAGAATCCTAAGAATCAGTTAAACTGAGAGAAGCTAGGAAAATTTTAGCCTAACTAGTTGGGTCCTTAAATTATCACTACAACATATGGATCTAGAACATATCAACTTGCCACTCTTGAAGGTGAAGCACTACAAGAGCCGATCAATGGCATGCACCTTCGCAAGTACTATACCTAAAAAAGTAAAAAAAATAAAAAAATCAAAGAAATAAAAAAATCAAGAAAATCAAAAAACTGTCTAATGGTGAAAACTACTTCAGTGACGCTTTGGATGACAAAGAAAATAAAGTAAAGAGAAATAATCCATCCAATAGTGAAAACCACTTAGGTGGCACTTTGGATAAGTACTATGGTGAAAACCTGGCAAACATGCACCATGTGTAGTCAGTTTTTGCTCCATCTTCTAGCATAATTCTATCTAATCTCTCACTTTACCCTTCATGATCCATGTACACCCTCCATCCATAATAAAGAGCTAGTACCCTTCTATGCATAATCCACATCATAATCTACAATAAGACCTTGTTATCCTTCTCATGGCCTAAGAATAGTTGACATTTAGCATCTATTACTTTCTGCATCCATCCATCCTAATGTATTACATCCCATCCCTTCCTAATAACCTTGTCCTAAAACTGTCTAGGGGCAAATCCTTGACCTAGGTCATGTGGGATCCTAGGCTTGGTATTGGAGGACACCTTTAAAAACATTCAAAAATCCAAAAAAGTCAAAACTTTAAAAAATCCAAAAAAGTCAAAACATTAAAAAATCCAAAAAAGTCAAAACATTCAAAAATCTAGAAAAATCAAATACCCTCAAAAACACAAAAAAAATCAAATAGCCAATCAAAAATCAAATCATTAAATAGTGTTAGTCAACCCTGTCAAACTATGTTGCCTTTGCGACTTCACACAAGCAAGTCCATCTTTGATGAGCCCCTGAGGCATCAATCCCCTAGGTCCTGGGTCACACAAAGAGTCCACATGGTCGAACTATGTTGTCTATGCACTTTACATAGGCAAGGCTATCTTCAATGAGCCCCCAAGACATTAGGTTACATTTTTCACATCTCATTATAAGTTGTCCCTTGCTAAGGTTGACACTTTGATTAGACACAAACAACTTACCTTCCACAAGAGAACTAAGCTTAACCAATCTCGAAACAACAGACAAACTATTCAATCAAGTCTTCAAGCATAACGGATCAATTGCCTAATCATGATCATTAATCACTATCACATACTTTTAAATCAGCTAGATCACTTGTCTTATATAGAATATGGAATCATCAAAACCAGACTTGATGTCTTATACAAGATGCTTCATTTCTTGAAACTAGACACTATCATCAATTGATCAATAAATCAATCATCACACATCAATTATATCAATAGTCTTAGACAGATTGTTGCATTCTCAAAACCAAACCAGATGTCTTATAAGAGGTGTCTCATATCTAAAATTAGACTCAACCCTATCTTTTACCTTATATAGGTGGTTGCATTATCGAAATTAGACTCGATATTTAATATGACATGTTTCCTTCCCTGAAACTAGGCGCTATCATTCGATCATATAAACAAACACTCATTACTTGGCAAGAAGATCTAAATGGTTCTTGACTTTGTTGGTCTAGTATGTATTATCTTTCCATTTGATTGATCTTTGGTCATTTTACTATGTGCCTTGAGGAAGTCCACAAGTGATGAGAGCAGCGATGATGGATCATGACCTTTTTCTCTTTGATTTCTGTTTGTGGTTTGTCTTGGCAATTTGACTGAGGCAACTATGTTTCTTATGTGTGTTATTGGGATTCCATTTAGCATGATCAAAATATCCTATACAAGTGAAAGGTCATCTAATGCTTCTTTGTGCTAAGACTAGAATGCTTCATGGTTATTTTCTCGCATATTCTGACAAGGTTTTATGGTTGCTAGTCTGAGTCATGGTATTCCTTGTCTGTCATGTGATTGTTTTGCAAGGGATCACATCTTGCACCTTGGCTTATGTCATGCCATGGTGTTTGTAATCTATTGTCATAAGAAATCTCGATGATGATAATCATGCAATGAAATTAGAAGCTCAAAATCTATCAAGCAAAATCTTGTTCCATTTCCCTTGTCCAAATCATTCTCCCTTTCTACTATCACCATCTCTCTCACATTTTGATTTCTTCTATCCATCCTTGCAGTCATCTTGATGGAATACTACGACAAACAAAAATAAATACATTAGATTCAACATTCTGCATACATTAACATGTTAGAACATCATAAAGGTATCATCATATACATATTAGGTCATCCATATTGCATAAGAAAATACAAAATCATAGATAGCATCACATCACATAGGATCATCATCTACATAAGCATCATATAAGCATGTCATAAACATATAGCACCACCTAATAATATAATGAGCATCCATAGCATATACTATCTGCATTCATAACATATATGATGTACATCATAAGATATATAAGCATAAAATGCATATCATATAGAAAGCATTGCATAACCATAGAACCCATATAGAACATAGCATGAATCCATAATGCATAGCATAAATCCATCACATCATATAGATCCATCACATAATATGCATAACACATCATGTAGTCATCAAAAAATAATGCATCTCTTATATATATCAAACAAGTGTCATAGTACAATATCAAAATGACTGTAAAAAATCAAGCTCACATGCTAAGTCAAAAAAACATAATGTCTACAAAAATAGGCCTAGCCAATGCTATCTCAGCCTCCAAAAGGTGGTTGTCCTAAAGGAGGTGCTCTATGCTCTAAACCTAATGCTCTATGCCCCAACCATGATCACCTATCATAAGGAGTTGACCTCCTAGAATGAGACACCCCACCACTGCCATGTGACCTCCTCAAATGTGTCCTTCTATGGATTTGACTCTAGAAGATGGGTGTCCTCTAATCCCTAGGCACACCACTCTCATATAAACCCTTGTAGTATCCACCATCCTAGCCTACCTGATACAGTGCATGAGCTAAGTTTGTCATGGGCCTGCCAGTGGTAGCCATGAAGTCAATGATCTATTTCTCGGCCCTCTATACTCTAATAATAGAAAGTTCACACTATGCTATGAGTTTTGCTATTTGCCCCTATGTACCCTACAGTTGCCCCTATAATCCCTACACCTAAGCCTATAATTCCTAGATATGTGCCTAGGAATCATCTCCTTGTCCTTGGCATCCTCCTCCTCTCCCAAAATCACCTCCTTAATATAGATGTCTTGTAAAGCCTCCTATTAGGCACTCTCCTTAGCATTCATCTCCTCATCTCCCCCTCTATCCTCACCTCCTCCATAGCCACATCATCCTCTGCATCCTCAACCCAAATCTCCTCCATGTCTACCTCCATCTATTCAAATGTTGCATACTCCTCTCAAGTCAGCGATAGCCACAGACCCCTACATCTATCTTCTCTCCCTCTCCCCTATCACCTCTCCCTCTATCTCTTCATCCTCCTTGGCCACCATCTCCATCATCATCATCATCATCATCATCATCATTACCACCATCCCCACCATGACCTCCATACCTCTTGTGGCCTCTACTTCACAATCTACCCCGTAGCCCTCTCCCCAACCTCTCCATAGGTGCTGGCTCATCTGGATGTAAAAATGGCATGGGCCTATGCTAAGCCCACCATGAATCATACTTGGACATGGTACCTGCATCCACAACATTAGTTGTTTCTCCCCACTGCACAGGCTATAATCCTGCTATCTCCTGCATGACCACTTGGATACTGATCATGGGTTCCCAATCATGTACCTCCTAGGATGACTAAGCAAACTCTGTAATCCTGATAGGCTCACCCTACCTCCAAGCTGCCTCAAAATCTACTCTTGTAAATGTCGCTCAATGATATCCTAGGTTTGTACTGTATGACCAATCAAATATTAGGTCTACCGACAATATGGTAGGTGATCTCTATCCTTGTCCCATGGCCTATAATGTCTATAGGGCCTCCATACTAAAAAATCCATGTGATCAATCCCATGATGCCATAAGCCAATTTCATTTATGTATGCCTGAAAAATAGCTCCTTCATATATATAAACATATAGCAACTCCTTAGCTAGATCTCTGTCCATTAGATGCCTGAACACTTGTATGTGCTCCAATACCCAAACTATTAGAAAAGTGATCCCACAACTAATTTACTAACCATCCCTATATGCCACATCATGTAACTGAAAGTAGAGCATCTCTAGAAAGTAGGGACCCCAAGCATAGATTGTAGCTTGCTCCATCATCACCTTGAGCATCTCTCCCCATCCAATAGGGAAGCCATGGCCACGCCAATTTGGAATCACAATGCCGCCAATAATCATGCACAGTACCACAATCAGCCTATCATACCGATCAACCAAGGTGTCGCATCAAATCTCATAATCCTTGAAACCTATCTCCACAAGACTATTGGTCTTGAAACATCACTTGATGGTTGTCAATCCTTGATCTGGGTCATATATAACATGCTCCTCATGAATAAGAAGCCGAAGAATACACCAAACATCTTCAAGGGTCACAGTGACCTCTCTAACCGACAAATGAAACAAACTCATCTCTAAGTGCCACCTCTTAGCCAATGTTGTCAATAGTCTCCAGTTCGTCCTCACTATGGGCATGAAGGCCACATGGTATAACCCAAGGGCATGCAGTGTGTCTTTCTCCTCCCAGCTCAGGTAGTCCCACAATGTGTAATAGGTCGGTCAGCTCTCTCATGTGTAAGTCAATCGAAATCTAACCTGCACTCACAAAGCATCATCCCATGTTAGTTAAAGCACATAAACAAGCCTATCAGCCTCATATTTTGTTAGAAATTTTATCAAACCCTAAGCTAAAACTGCCAAAGAGTCAATTGTGTTGTACTATCATTCAACTGCGTCACACATTCACACTTGCATCGTATAACTCAAATGCATTGCATTTTCATAAATGCATTGCAAGATCCTTCAATTACATCACAAAAGATAGATGCATCGTAGTTTCACTCACATGTGTCGCCCTTTGCAATTGTGAGTAGGCGAAAATGCTTGCATCGCAAAAACCCTCAGATGCATCGCAAGAAATCAATTACATTCTAGGATTTCAATTGCGTTGTAGGATTTCACACCTATGTCGCTCACAATGTTAGTTGCGGTGTAGAATTCTATATCGCATCTATTTCTCTTCTTTGAGCCCTAAAATCTACCAAAGATTGACAAAATCACAAGGAACGTTTTGGGTACTCACCACCGTGCTTGAGCCTGTTGGCTATCCGTATGTCTTAACTTTGTATCCTCGGTGGTGGGTTGGATTTGGTGACATCTCTACAAACTCCTCTGCAATAGACTCCTAGCTTAGAGCTCTAAGATCTCCAAAATCTCTAAAGGCAATGTGCACAAATGACCTATTTTCACTCCCTAGGGCTTATTTATAAACATTTTTGACAAAAGTGGGCCCCTTCTCTTCAAATTCTATTATGTCAGATCCTATTTTCATGTGTAAATCACCCCACAGGCCTAAAGTTTCATCAATAATGTAGTTTCACCAACCAAAATAACTATTCAGAAAATTTCCCAAATTTTTCAGAATTTTCAAAAATTAGTCAAATTTCCTGAGGGGGCATTATGTTATCCTACTTTGTCTAGGGCACGCTGGCGCAAGTCCAGAGCATAATTTTTTGAATTTCTCTTTGACACAATGTCCAGATTGACAATGTATCAAAGAGGGACAAAATTTAGACACTTAAAATATCCTAAGCCTGCAAACACCATTTTTATGCCAATTACTCCCTAATGTTGCATTCCTCTATTAATTAAATAATCTTTAATTATTTAATTAATTCAATTCACCTATTTTCTAATCTATAATTAAATAAATTTTATTTATTTAATTATCTATTTTTCCTCTACTTTCTTCTATAATTAAATAATTATTTTTAATAATTTTAATTACTCATTATCTATTTCCTCCATCACTCAATTAATTTAAATAAATAAAATATTTATTTAAATTAACCCTTACCTTTAAATTTATTTAATTAATTTTACCAGTCATTCATCCTTCAAATTAATTAAATAAATTACAAATTTATTTAATTAAGTCCCACCACATCCTTTATCTAAATAAAATAATCCTAGTTTTGTCTCTTGTGAAGTAGAAATCCTACTCAATTTCAATAGTCCATATTACTCAAGTCAACTTTCAATCCTCACCCTTCATTTGAATCAAAGTCTTGTATAAAAGAAATCCTCCAACTTCATTTCAACCTAACAATAGTCATTATCTTCAAGATTTTGTTGCTTATCACATTGAGATTCTCATGAATCTTGCATGTATGTAAATCTGAGAGCAAATTTTGAGCAAAGTCAAGGAGAGCCAAGCTTAGGATAGGGATTTATATATAGTTGTTGTTTTCTTATAATTTCTAAGTTGATTTTGTACTCCATTGTTGGAATAGGGCTTCTTAGCTTGAATTTGTATATTTTGTTAGTTGCTATGAATGATTCAGGCTTGTTTCCTGATTTTCCCTGATCTACAGAATGAATGTTGAATGAATTGATTTTTTCCAATTCTTTCCTAAATCTACCAAGAGAGGGAAGGAATCACAAAAATGCATGCAAAAGATTTGTTCTATGCCTCAGAGAATTTTTATAGAACAAAATGATCACCAAAGGTCAGTAGCAACACTTAGAAATGGCTTCCTGTTAGCAAGCAGATGTGGGATTCTACTGCATCATACGGACATCTGCATAGAGCACTTAGGTCCAAGAAAAACTAACCCCTGGTCACATAGGACACCTTAGGATCAAGTGAGTAATCAAGCATCATAATGAATGTTAAGAAAAAAGAATTGAAGGAGCCTAAAATCACACAAACCTTAGCCTAAATACAGAAAGAAGGTGCAAACTCTACGATGGTTGCAAAATATAGCATGAAATTTCAAGAGTATGTAATTTTCTACAGTACAATCACTCTAGCAAGTTAGGAAATTTATTTTCTATCTATGAAGTAGCTTGTCTAGGAGAAACTTAATAAATTGGTATGAGAAAGCTCAATGTAATCAAATTTAAGTAAAAGTTGTTATGTTTGACATACATGCATTTGAAGGTTTTTTAGAAAGTAGCTATAGTTTATTACATTTCATTTCACAAAAGTAACATGCATGCTTCACATCCTCATCCTATTCTTCATTTAAATACCTACAATAATTGAAAATTGAATGTAAAGAGTAGGGTTAGGAATGCATTTCCTATGTCTTTTTGTTCTATTTGTATTCTTTATTAATCTCTTAGCTCATAAGCTTTACCAAAATTAGAGATTTGAATATATTTATTGTTAGTTTCTAATCAAAATAGACTTTAGTTTGACATGTGAAAATAAAAGTAAAACAAAATCTAAAAAATAAGAGTGCCCTTCATATTGATGTCTTTCTTTCAATTAAATAATAATAATTAATTTAAGGAGATACAAAAAGAGTTATGCATTACAAGAATATATGTCTAAATAATACTTGTTCTTGTTTAAAAAATTAATAACAAATAAAATATGAAACAAGGAATTATAAAAAAGTGTGTTCCCTAGATATCAGTGTTAATAATACATGTTTGGAAACTTAAGAAGAAATATTTATTCTACCTCAAGTTATATATTATGGAAAAATATTACTCATTAAAAATAATATAAAGTTCAAATATTTAAAAATTTGTTCAAGAGATTTTTAGACTACATGGCATTCCTGAGAAAATCATCTCAAATAGGGATGCATCAATGACATCTAGGTTTTGGCAAACCTTATTCTCTTCACTTGGAACCCGGTTGAATATAAGCTCTACTTATCATCCTAAAATGGATGGACAAACTGAGAGGGTGAACCAAGTGCTAGAGGATTTATTAAGAATGTATTGCATGGATCAACAATACAAGTGGGAGGATTATCTTCCTCCAGTGCAATTTTCCTACAATAATTCCTATCACTCAGCTATTAAGATGGCTCCATTTGAGGCATTATATGGATAGAAGTGGAGCTGGGACAAGTTGGAAGATAGGGTTAGCCTTGGTCTAGAAATGTTGTCAGAGATAGAAGAGCAAGTCCATATGATTAAAAGAAGGCTAGTGGAAGCCAATGAGAGGCAAAAGAGTTATGTAGATACTAAGCACATTGAAAGGCATTTCACAGTGGGAGAAAAAGTTCTCCTAAGGGTAAAACCTCATAAGAGTTCTATTAAATTTGGAAAGATGTCCAAACTAGCACCAAGATACATGGGTCCTTTTGAAGTTCTCATAGAAGTCAACCCAGTAGCATACAAAATTGTTGTACTGCTAGTCCTTGTCGTGATGCATAATATGTTTCATGTTTCATATTTGAAAAAGTTTAATATTGTTGATAATCAAATTCCTATGCTTGATTGGAATGCTATACAGGTGAAGGACCCAGGGGTGGTGGTGATTGAGCCCATCAAGGTGCTTGAAATGCATAATCTACACTTACGTAACAAAGAGATAACATAATGTAAGGTCTAGTGGGACCAATATGCAGAGGAAAATGTCACCTAGGAAAACTATGATGAATTTCATGCTAGATTTTTTCATCATTTCTAAAAAACTTATTTATTATGTTCTTGAAAGATTTTCTTATTATGTTGATTAAATTTTAAGACAATTAATGATTGGGGATGATGATTCACATGGGGGGAGATATGTAACATCCCCAACTTATAATTAGACCAAATCTTAACCTTACATGGTAATTAGGAAGATTAATCATAGTTAATTTATTTGCTATTGTGGAAGTATTTGATTTAATCTTTGATTATGAAGTTAATGATTGATGATAGTTAGTTAGGAAACTATTTGTTCATATGAATATTAAATTAATTTGAACTGTGAAATAGATGATGATGCACTAATCATTATTTTATGGTCCTGAGTGTGAATAGGAAAATGCAACGCCCTTCGAAGAAGGAAGGAGAGTATCATCCTGGACAATTTATTTTTCTTTTGAGTCATCTTGTCGATTTAGTCATTTCAACAAAGTTGCATTGACTCAACCTAGTGACTTTCTTGGAATGTCAATACGATTAGAGAGATAGTCTTGCCATGCATCAGAGTATTTTCTTATTTCTTTGAATATTCCCAAATTAGGATTGCACATCTATTATTCTTGGTGTGTTATGCTTTGGGTTCTTAGAGAAGAAGGGAGAGTGGTGCTCAATCCCTAAATCGCATGATTGACCCTGTATCCATGAAGGAGATGATGTCAAAAAATGACATCTTGATTAAAACAATTATTTACATACATCTAGTAGCTGTGTGAAAATAATATTATGCTATGATTATTTAGTCTAACATCAAATTTTCTTGTTATAGTATTATGTTTATTAATTTGCTATAGTTGATATCACCCATGATAGTGGAGTGATATTTTGGATATTTGAAACTCATGGGAGCTTGGAGCTCACAAAAAGGTTGGTTGATATCATGTATCTACTGACGAGTCCCTTTGAAACTGGAGGTTGGCTAAGTGGGAAAGACCACCCACTTCGCTATGGTGAGGGTGGTAGTTTCCACCAAGATCGACATGCCAAGAAGAGAAAAGATAACAAGTTTTGTTTATCATTTTTGGGGAGACTATTTTTAGGGGTTGGAGAGGTTCATGTGCTCTCTCTACGCAGGGAATGAGATATAGAGAAAGAGTGAATAGTGAACCAAATTGGAAAGATTACATTGAAAGACTTCATTCAGGTAGAATGTAAGTTGTAAAAACACTATCTTTTATTTGTTTGCATTCTAGTTTTGTAAGTATTATATGTGTTGAGTCCTTCACAGTATGTTTATTGTATTGAGCTTCATTCATACTTTATTGCAGAGGCTTGAGGCTGATAAGGTCGAGCCTGTATAACCATTGAAACACTCTATACACTGTGACTCAAGGTCATTATGGCTAAGATTTAAACCTTGAACTTTCTTTGACTTTAGCTCAAGGCCACTAAGGCCAAGCTTTATTTCATTGTAATCTTTATAATCTTTATTATGACTATAGCTCAAGGTCACCAAGACTGAGCTTTAATTCATTGTAATCTATTTTGTGCCTGGAGCTTGAGGCTACTAAGGCCAAGATTTAATTCCTCATATCTTTTTTGAAACTGTAGCTCAAGGCCATTAAGGCCGAGCACATATCCATGGTAACTTTTATATGATGGTTATTAACGTGGCTTAAATAGTAATAGTGCCACAACTATATACTATGTCGAAAAAGAAATGCTCATGGCACGAGAAGTGTAGAACTATTGAGTTAAGTACATACTCAATGTTTCATCCTTCATGTGGCCAAAGTGGCCACCATGAACTGTGGTGATGGTCGATATGATCTTAGTTTTAAACTGTGCTTAAATAGCACTCAAAACATAATCTTGTTTCACCTTACATAGAACCTTACTATGGTTTAAAAGTTTATTAAAATAACCTAGACTGTACTTGTCTACCCCTTGAGTAAGGAGGTGGTGTGTTATTCAAAAGATCATTGTATTATTTGTATGGTAGCTTGCATGCTAACCAAATCATTAGCGAGGAATCCCTTCTTACTATTGGTAACATGGAAGAATGGGAAGCATGATTAACTAAGATTTATATGGATATTATCACAAGTTTTAAACCCTTACCAAACTTATGATTGAACTCTATGGAAAGAGAAATTATCATTAACAGCTCATATGGGGAAATTAAGTTATCTTTTATTATGAAACCATTATAACTAGTTAAGGTTGTAAAGGCCTACAATACTATGATTGAAATCTTAACCTATTTGGTAACTCGCATTGAGTATGTAAACAATGGGAGACCTAGATTGGTGAATCAGGTTGACATTAATATAATTTTTAAATGGGACAAAGTGACGAGGAGTCACAAGTTCCTCTTTTTGAAAGTAATGCATTAAGTCATTAAAATTCTTATGAAGGGAGCTGATAGTCCTAGTATGGACTTTGAATCAAATTGATCCCACATGCATTAGACCTAGAGAGAGAGGTCAAATGAAACTTCTATAGGACAAGACAATTTCCAAGTTGAATTAGGGTGGTGGACATACGACAACATTCATTGCATAATGTACATGTATGTAAATCTTTGGCAAAAGTAATGCATCTGTCTCTACATGCATTGTCGGTCCACAGAGTTCCAGATGGCATAGTGTCTCCAGCACAGTCATACATAGTTAGAGTGGATTGATAGTTGTATAACTGAGAGTCATTATGAAGGACATAACACCAGACACTCAGATGGCTAACCCAATGGTTCCTAATATCTATCCCTTCTGTGAAGGGTAGGACCACTTCCAGTTAGGAAGTTGAGAAGGGGACCATAGGTCTATGGTTGGTAGAAAAGCACTAGGATGATGCTCTCCTTCCCAAGCATGAGATACGTCAAGGCTTATGAAGACATATGTCTTATGTTCCAGATACAGTGCTTTTCATTTTATGACTTAATAGTCAATTGTAATGTATAATTTGATATATGATGCCTTAATCATAATTTGTAGATACATAGTAAAAGTTATTCACTTGGATATGTAAATGATTATAAAAAATGTAAGCTTTGTTTTATTTTGTTTAGAATAACATGCTTAGTTGATGAAAGGATAGTGAATCATTATTGTTTATTTTGAAATGGATAATCATGTTGTTATCTAATATCTTAATTAATATGAATGTTTATGTTAATTTTTGGGCATTATGAATTGACATGTTACAAAATGCTAGAAATGTCAAATACATGGAGATCTTGTGCATGCACTTGCCCAAGAACTTCAACCACTTACATCACGATTACCTTTATCTCATTGGGAACTCAACCTCGTGGGAAAAATCCATCCCACCTCCACCAATAGCCATAAATTCATCATTACTACAAACAACTACTTCACCAAATGGATTAAGGCCATTCCCATGACCTACATCACTGGCAAGTAGATAGCTAAGTTTATCCTCAATTAAATCATATGTTAGTATGGTGTCCCTCAGTCTATTATCCCAGATAATTGTTATCCTTTCAAGAACTAAGATATCTATGAGCTATGTGGGAAATTCCACATCCAACACCACATCACCACTCCATACTATCCCCAAGTCAATGGTCAAGCTAAGGTGTCCAATAAGACCATCATCAAGATCATCAAAAAGACTGTCAATGATGCTGACCATGACTGGAATATCCAACTCAACCCAGCCTTGTGGGCTTACTAAATAAGTATCTGCATACCCACTAGAGGCACACCATATTCTCTTGTCTTTGGTTCTGAAGATATCCTATCCATTGAGTTTGACTTATCTTCATTGACAATATCTATGCAACAATTCATTGATGATGAAGAATATCAAGTATCCAGATTGCATGAGCTAGAGTTGCTAGATGATAGAAGATATAATGCATTGGTTCACTTACAAACACATTAAAATCATCTTCATTGTAGCTAGAACAAGAAAATCAAGACTTGACATTTCAACATTGGAGACTTGGTCTTAAAGGAGAATCCTAAGAATCAGTTAGACCAAGAGAAGCTAGGTAAAGTTTAGCCTAACTAGTTGGGTCCTTAAATTATCACTACAGCATATGGATCTAGCACATATCAACTTGCCACTCTTGAAGGTGAACCACTACAAGAGCTGATCAATGGCATGCACCTTCGCAAGTACTATACCTAAAAAAGTCAAAAAAATCAAAAAATTAAAAAAATCAAGAAAATCAAAAAACTGTCCAATGGTGAAAACTACTTCAGTGGTGCTTTGGATGAAAAAGAAAATATAGTAAAGAGAAATAATCCATCCAATAGTGAAAACAACTTAGGTGGCACTTTGGATAAGTACTATGGTGAAAACCTAGCAAACATGCACCATGTGTAGTTAGTTTTTAGTCCATCTTCTAGCATAATTCTATGTAATCTTTCACTTTACCCTTCATGATCCATGTACACCCTCCATCCATAATAAATATCCAATACCCTTCTATGCATAATCCACAATAAGACTTTGTTGTCCTTCTCATGGCTTGATAATAGTTGACATTTAGCATCTATTACTTTCTGCATCCATCTGTCCTAATGTATTACATCCCATCCCTTCCTAATAACCTTGTCCTAAAACTGATTGGGGCAAATCCTTAACCTAGGTCATGTGGGATCCTAGGCTTGGTATTGGAGGACACCTTTCAAAACATTCAAAAATCTAAAAAAGTAAAAACATTCAAAACTCCAAAAAAATCAAATACCCTCAAAAACACAAAATAATTAAATAGCTAATCAAAAATCAAAGCATTAAATAGTGTCAGCCGACCCTATTGAACTATGTTGCCTTTGCGACTTCACGCAAGCAAGGCCATCTTTAATGAGCCCCTGAGGTAGCAATCCCCTAGGTCCTGGGTCACAGAAAGAGTCCAAATGGTCGAACTATGTTGTCTATACACTTTACGTAGGCAAGGCCATCTTCGATGAGCCCTCGAGACATTAGGTCAGTCTCTTAGGGCTTGTTGAGTCAAGTCTTCATTTTTCACATCTCATTATAAGTTGTCCGTTACTGAGGTTGACACTTTGATCAGACACAAACAAATTACCTTCCACAAGAGAACTAAGCTTAACCAATCTTAAAACAATAGATAATCTATTAAATCAAGTCTTCAAACATAACATATCAATTACCTAATCATGACCATTAATCACTATCACATACTTTTAAATCAGCCACATCACTTGTCATATATAGAATATGGAATTGTCAAACCCAGACTCCATGTCTTATACAACATGCTTCATTTCTTAAAACTAGACACTATCATCAATCGATGAATCAATCAATCATCACACATCAATCATATCAATAGTCTTAGACAGATTGTTACATTCTCGAGACCAAACTAGATGTCTTATATGAGGTATCTCATATCTAAAATCAGACTCAACCCTATCATTTGCCTTATACAGGTGGTTGCATTGTCGAAATCAGACTCGATGTTTTATATGACATGTTTCCTTCGTTGAAACTAGGTGCTATCATTCAATCATATCAAGAAACAATCATTACTTGGCAAGAAGATCTAAATGGTTCTTGACTCTGTTGGTCTAGTATGTATTATATTTTCATTTGATTGATCTTTGGTCATTTTACTATGCGCCTAGAGGAAGTCCACAAGTGATGAGAGGAGCGATGATGGATCATGACCTTTTTCTCTTTGATTTCTATTTGTGGTTTGTCTTGGCAATTTGATTGAGGCAACTATGTTCCCTATGTGTGTTATTGGGATTCCATTTGGCATGATCAAAATATCTTGTGCAAGTGAAAGGTCATCTAATGCTTCTTTGTGCTAGGACTAGCATGCTTCATGGTTATTTTCTCACATATTCCGACAAGGTTTTATGGTTACTAGTCTAATTCATGGTATTCCTTGTCTGTCATGTGACCGTTTTGCAAGGGATCACATCTTGCACCTTGGCTTATGTCATGCCATGGTGTTTTTAATCTATTGTCATAATAAGTCTCTATGATGATAATCATTCAATGAAATTAGAAGCTCAAAATCTATCAAGAAAAATCTTGTTCCATTTCCCTTGTCCAAATTATTCTCCCTTTCTACTATCACCATCTCTCTCACATCTTGATTTCTTCTATCCATCCCTGCAGTCATCTTGATGGCGTACTATGACAAACAAAAATAAATGCATTAGATTCAACATTTTGCATACAAAAACATGTTAGAACACCATAATGATATCATCATATATGTATTAGGTCATCCATATTGCATAAGAAAATATAAAAACATAGATAACATCACATCACATCACATAGGATCATCATCTGCATAAGCATCATATAAGCATGCCATAAACATATAGCACCACCTAATAATATAATGAGCATCCATAACATATACTATGTGCATCCATAACATATATGATGTACATCAAAACATCTATAAGCATAAAATGCATATCATATAGAAAGCATTGCATAACCATAGAACCCATATAGAACATAACATGAATCCATAATGCATAACATAAATCCATCACATCATATAGATCCATCACATAATATGGATAACACATCATGTAGTCATAAAAAAATTATGCATCTCTTATATATATCAAAAAAGTGTCATAGTACAATATCAAAATGACTGTAAAAAATTGAGCTCACATGAAAAAAACATAATGTCTACAAAAATAAGCCTAGCCCATGTTATCTCAGTCTCCAAAAGGTGCCTATCCTAAAGGAGGTGCTCTATGCTCTAAACCTAATGCTCTATGCCCCAACCATGATTGCCTATCATAAGGAGCTAACCTCCTAGAATGAGACACCCCACCACTGCCATGTGACCTCCTCAAATGTGTCCTTCTATGGATCTGACTCTGGAAGATGGGTGTCCTCTAATTCCTAGGCAGACCACTCTCATATACACCCTTGTAGTATCCACCATCCTAGCCTGCCTGATACAATGCATGAGCTAAGTCTATTGTGGGCCTGCCAATGGTAGCCATGAAGTCAATGATCTATTTCTTAGCCCTCTGTGCTCTAATAATAGCAAGGTCACACTCTGCTATGAGTTGTACTATTTCCCCCTATGCACCCTGTAGTTGCCCCTATAATCCCTACACCTGAGCCTATAATTCCTAGATCTGTGCCTAGGAATCATCCCCTTGTCCTTGGCATCCTCCTCCTCTCCCAAAATCACTTCCCTAATAGAGATGTCTTGTAAAGCCTCCTCTCAGGCTCTCTCCTCAGCATTCATCTCCTCATCTCCCCCTCTACCCTAACCTCCTCCATAGCCACATCCTCCTCTGCATCCTCCACCCAAATCTCCTCCATCTCTACCTCCATCTATTCAACTGATGTATCCTCCTCCTCTCGTGTCAGCAATAGCCACATACCCCTACATTTGTCATCTCTCCCTCTCCTCCTATCACCTCTCCCTCTATCTCCTTGTCCTCCTTGGCCACCATCTCCATCATCATCATAATTACCACCATCCCCACCATGACCTCCATACCTCTCATGGCCTCTACCTCACAATCTACCCCATAGCCCTCTCCCCAACTTCTCCATAGGTACTATCTCATCTGGATGTAAAAATGGTGTGGGCCAATGCTAAGCCCACCATGCATCATACTTGAGCATGGTGCCTACATCCACAACATTAGTTGTTTCTCCCCACTGTACAGGTTGTAATCCTACTATCTCTTGCATGACCACTTGGATACTGATCATGGGTCCCCAGTCATGTACCTCCTAGGACAACTAAGCAAATTTTGTAATCCTGATAGGCTCACCCTACCTCCAAACTACCTCAAAACTTGTTCTTGTAAATGTCACTCAATGATATGCTAGGTTTGTATTGTATGACCAATCAAATATCAAGCTTTTCAATAATATGGTAGGTGATCTCTATCCTTGTCCCATGGCCTACAATGTTTATAGGGCCTCCATATAAAAAATCCATGTGATCAATCCCATGATGTCATAAGCTAATTTTGTTGATCTATGTCTAAACAATAGCTCCTCCATATATATAAACATATAGCAACTCCTCAACTAGATCTCTGTCCATGGGATGCCTGAACACTTGTATGTGCTCTAATGCCCAAATTGTTCGAAGAGTGATCCCACAACTGATTGACTGACCATCCCTATATGCCACATCATATAACTAAAAGTAGAGCATCGCTAGAAAGTAGGGACCCCAAGCATAGATTGTAGCCTGCTCCATCATCCCCTCAAGCATCTCTACCCATCCAATATGGAAGCCATGGCCATGCCACTTAGGAATCACAATGCCGCCAATAATCATGCACAGTACCACAATTAGCCTGTCATACCAATCAACCAAGGTGTCGCATCATATCTCATAATCCTTGAAACCTAGCTCCACAAGACTGTTGGTCTTGAAACATCACCTAATGGCCGCCAATCCTTGATTTGGGTCATATATAACATGCTCCCCATGAATAAGAATCTATAGAATATGCCAGACATCCTCAAGGGTCATAATGGCCTCTCCAATTGACAAATGAAACAAACTCATCTCTGAGTGCCACCTCTTAGCCAATGTTGTCAATAGTCCCTGGTTCGCCATCATTATGGGCATGAAGGCCACATGGTATAACCCTAGGGCATGCAACGTGTCTTTCTCCTCCTAGCTCATGTAGTCCTGCAATGTGTAATAGGCCGGTTGGCTCTCTCACGTGTAAATCAATAGAAATCTAACCTGCACTCACAAAGCATCATGCCATGTTAGTCAAAGCACATAAAAAAGCCTATTAGCCTCAGATTTTGTTAGAAATTTTATCAAACCTAAGCTAAAACTGCCAAAGAGTCAGTAATGTCGCACTATCATTCAAGTGCGTCACACATTCACACTTGCATCACACAACTCCTCAAATGCATTGCATTTTCATAAATGCATTGCAATATCATTCAATTATGTCACAAAAAGATAGATGCATTGTAGTTTCACTCACATGTGTCGCCCTTTGCAATTGTGAGTAGGCTAAAATGCTTGCATCACAAAAACCCTCAGATGCATCGCAAGAAATCAATTACATTGCAGGATTTCAATTGCATTATAGGATTTCACACCTGTGTCACTCACGTTGTTAGTTGTGGTGTAGAATTCTACATCACATCTATTTCTCTTCTTTGAGCCCTAAAATCTACCAAAGATTGACAAAATCACAAGGAAAGTTTTGGGTACTCACCACCATGCTTGAGCCTACTGGTTGTCCATATGTCCTAACTCAGTATCCTTGGTGGTGGTGGGTTTGAATTGGTGACATCTCTGCAAACTCCTCTGCAATAGACTCCTAGCTTAAAGCTCTAAGATCTCCAAAATCTCTAAAGCCAATGTGCACAAATGACCTATTTTCACTCCCTAAGGCTTATTTATAAACCTTTTTGAACTAAGTGGGCCCCTTCTCTTCAAATTCAGTCATGGTAGATCCTATTTTCATGTACAAATCACCCCACAGGCCTAAAGTTTCATCGACAATGTAGTTTCATGGACCAAAAGAACTTTTCAGAAAATTTCCCAAATTTTTTAGAATTTTTCAAAAATTTGTCAAATTTCCTTAGGGGGTATCATGTTATCCCGCCTTGTGTAGGGCACACTGGTGCAAGTCTAGAGCATAATTTTTTGAATTATTCTTTGACACAACGTCCAGATTGACATTGTATCAAAGAGGGACAAAATGTAGACACTTAAAAATATCCTAAGCCTGCAAACACCATTTTCATGCCAGTTACTCCCTAATGTCGCATTCGTCTATTAATTAAATAATATTTGATTAATTCATTTCACCTATTTTCTAATCTATAATTAAATAAATTTTATTTATTTAATTATCTATTTTTCCTCTACTTTCTTCAATAATTAAATAATTATTTTTAATTATTTAATTACTCTTTATCTATTTCCTCCATCACTTAATTAATTTAAATAAATAAAATATTTATTTAAATTAGCCCTTACCTTTTATTTATATAAATTACATTTATTTAATTAAGTTTACCAATCATTCCTCCTTCAAATTAATTAAACAAATTACAAATTTATTTAATTAAGTCCCACCTCATCCTTTATCTAAATAAAATAATCCTAGTTTTGTCTCCTTGTGAAGTGGAAATCCTATTCAATCTCAATAGTCCACATTGCTCAAGTCAACTTTCAATCCTCACCCTTCATTTGAATCAAAGTCTTGTATAAAAGATAACCTCCAACTTCATTTCAACCTAACAGAAGTCATTATCTTCAAGATTTTGTTGCGTATCACATTGAGCTTCTCATGAATCTTGCATGTCTATAAATCTAAGAGGAAATTTTGAGCAAAGCCAAGGAGAGCCAAGCTTAGGATAGGGATTTAGATATAGTTGTTGTTTTCTTATAATTTCTATGTTTATTTTGTACTACATTGTTGGAATAGGGCTTTTTAGCTTGAATTTATATATATTTTAGTTGCTATGAATGATTCAGGCTCATTTCCTAATTTTCCCTGATCTACAGAATAAATGTTGAATGAATTGTTTTTTTTCCAATTCTTTCCTAAATCTACGAAGAGAGGGAAGGAATCACAAAAATACATGTAAAAGATTTGTTCTATGCCTTAGAGAATTTTTATAGAACAAAATGATCACCAAAGGTCAGTAAACACTTAGAAATGGCTACCTGTTAGCAGGCAGATGTGGGACGCTACTGCATCATGCAGACATCTGCGTAGAGCACTTAGGTCCAAGCAAAACCAACCCCTACTCACATAGGACACCTTAGGATCAAGTGAGTAATCAAGCATCATAATGAATGTTAAGAAAAAAGTATGGAAGGAGCCTAAAATCACACTAACCTTAGCCTAAATGCAGAAAGAAGGTGCAAACTCTACGGTGGTTGCAAAATATAGCATGAAATTTCAAGAGTATATAATTTTCTACAATACAATCACTATAGCAAGTTAGGAAATGTATTTTCTATCTATGAAGTAGCTTGTCTAGGAGAAACTTAATAAATTGGTATGAGAAAGCTCAATGTAATCAAATTTAAGTAAACGTTGTTATGTTTGACATACATGCATTTGAAGGTTTTTTAGTAAGTAGCTATAGTTTATTACATTTGATTTCACAAAAGGAACATGCATGCTTCACATCCTCATGCTATTCTTTATTTAAATACCTACTATAATTGAAAATTGAATGTAAATAGTAGGGTTAGGAATGCATTTCCTATGTCTTTTTGTTCTATTTGTATTCTTTATTAATCTCTTAGCTCATAAGCTTTACCAAAATTAGAGATTTGAATATATTTATTGTTAGTTTCTAATCAAAATAGACTTTAGTTTGACATGTGAAAATAAAAGTAAAACAAAATCTAAAAAATAAGAGTGCCCTTGATATTGATGTCTTTCTTTCAATTAAATAATAATAACTAATTTAAGGAGATACAAAAAGAGTTATGCATTACAAGAATATGTGTCTAAATAATACTTGTTCTGGTTTAAAAAATTAATAACAAATAAAATATGAAACAAGGAATTATAAAAAAGTGTGTTCCCCAAATATTAGTGTTAATAATACATGTTTAGAAACTTAAGAAGAAATATTTATTCTACCTCAAGTTATATATTATGGAAAATATTACTCATTAAAAATAATATAAAGTTCAAATATTTAAAATAGGAGATAAATTGTTTTTGAATTTTTTTAAAACATAGAAGTAAAATATTCAAAAGAAATATCAAAATCATTAGTTTTTATTATTTTTAAATTATAAATGGCTTGCTTTCTATAATTCAAAGAAAATGGAAAAAAAATTAAAATGTTGATTTCCACAACCCACTTAACTCAAAAAGTGAGATATAACTTTATCTTGTTACCCTTACATGACATCACATATATTTTATTGGCATGCTCACATATTACACACTTCTACATATCTTAACCTTACATGATGGCACTTGGCACATGACCTTTAATTTCCTTTCATTAATTATCCTTAAATTAGTAGCAAAATTGGAATAATCCATTTGTCTCCAATTACATGATCTTTCATGATCACATATTTGAATTAGATTAGCACCAACATAATGATATATATCTCCATTGTACCTTTTTCACATCTACATAGATTGAATCTACATTGAATTGTATGGGGGCAAAATTTTTCTCTATCTCATTCATAAGTTTGCATGGTTTCATGCTTCTATATGTCATGAGAAAACTTATTCACATCTTCATGATTTCCTTATACATCATGAATCCATTCTCTAAGCTACACATAGTTTTATGTTTGTATGTGTCATGGGGGCTAACCCAATCACAACCCTATGATTCTATTCAAACTTATTTATTTAGGCAACTTCATTCTTGTATCCATCATGGGACCAACTTAGTTACACCTTCATGATTGCCTGAGAAATCAAGATTCCATTTACACCACTCTTTTCAACCTTGGTATAATTTTTTTACAGATTTATGGCATATCGATGGTGATTTTGTTTATGTGAACTAATTTTGTTTGTAGGTACAACTAATGACCTTGTGTGTATAAGTATGGATATTGTCATTCAAGTACATAAATAATTATGAAGCATCATTCATAAATTATATCTTGGACTTGTTTCCTAATTCATTTTCTACATATTTTACTTGGAATTGCTAATAGCAAACCACTCAATAATTTTCAATTATTTAATAATAGATGACCAAAAAATACTTAATAATATTTATTATTCATTATATCATGAATAATACATTTTTATGAATCTTATTTTGACAAGATTAGAATATTGGAAAGAAGGAAAAACTAAAAAGCTCTTATTTACATACTGTAGATGAAGCATCATAGCGTTTTATATTGCTACCAGCAGCCACGATCGAGCCAGACAAGAAAAACATGCACATGCTAAGAAATATTTTCTTCAATCTCTTTATTTTAGAGTGGGAGAAAGAGGGAAAGAGTAAACACACGTCACTTCTATTAAGGAAGATTTTAAGTGATCCCTAGGCAGATGAATATTTGAGCTCATTGACATAATCCTTGCCAATCAATCCTTTACTGAGAAACTGCTCCACATATGTTTGGTAGGATGATGCCGCATACAACGGAGGATTCTGTTCGTTTATCAATTCTTTGAAGGGTGAGATGGTTACATCGCGAGGCGGCGAACAGAACATGGGCCATGACATCCTTGCACGGTTTTTCTGAACAAAACTCTTATGCTCAATGCTCTTGTATTTTCCATTGCTCAGTATCTGCTTTACAATTGGGATCCATGTCAAAAACAACAGCACAATATTAAAGAGACGTTAACCTAATAAGAGAAAAGTTAACCTAATCATTAAGATAGTCTGTAGAAATATCAAGAGGGAAGACGAGAGTTGACCTCGATTTGATCACCAATATTGACAACAAGAGCGCCCGGGATGCAGGGAACATCAACCCATGCATCGTCCTTGCGAACTTGCAGGCCTGGGGTTTGATCGTGAAGGAGAATTGTGAGGGCATCTCCATCAGAGTGAGGTGAGATGCCACACACCTGTTCTGGCTGAGGGCAGGGTGGGTAGTAGTTTATGTTGAGATAAATCTCCTTCCTCTCTCCGCCCAACGCCTCGTCAAGAGCATTTTCATTAGCCAATCCGAGGCCGCTACAGAGCGACTGCATCAGCACTTCGCACAATTTGCAAATCTCTCTGCTGTATTCATCTATCGCTGCCCTGCAACACAAGGCGGATCAGAACAATCCTGTACACAGACATGGATATAAACAACGATTCAAGTGACAACACACAGTAAAGTACGTGTAATCCGAAGGCTGTTTAGCCCACTTGCTCATGACTCTCTGCGAAACAGGCCACACAAGATTATAATAGTAATCTTTCCAGTCTAATTTCCCATCCGCAGAAGACCCAATTTTGCTGCCATAGCCAGATTGATTTTCTCCACCTTCACTTTTATACACTTCCTTTTCTTCCATAGGAAGCTCAAAGAAGGCCTTGCCCACAGCTTGTACACGAGCAATAAGAGACTCCGGAATTCCATGATTAACAATCTGGAAAAATCCCCACTTCTCTGCTGCGCTTGAAATTTCTGCTACGGTGTTTTTGTTGAGATCTTGGACGGTCAAGCCGTGCAAGTCAATGACTGGAATCTGCGCGTGATGTGTATGAGGAGAACTGTTGAAGAGCTCCAGGCTTGGCCTAACATATTGTAGTGGAACTGTTTGGATTCCTCTCTCTGCTAAGCTCTGCACTCTGGTTATGGCAGACTGCTGCTCCATGGCTACAACAAATAGACCTCGGATTTTCAGAGGATTTCAATGTTTGTACAACACGCCCCAGTCCCTACTTAAACAAGATTCTCATTCGCATAAAATAATATCTTTGTTAAATTTTCTGAACATAGATGAGACACATGTTATTAAAAAATATCTACATTGAAGTTTAAGTGTTGACCAGGTCACATGCAATACTAAATTCACTCCTTTTCATAAAAGAGTGGGTAAATTGATGGATTATAATGGCAATCTCTTTTTTTGAATGAATATTCCTAACAAAGTACAATATACATAAAAAAAATTGGGTGGATAACAAATCACACCCCAAAGTCTAAATGGACCCTAGTCTAGAGCCTAAGTTTGAGAGTCGACCTTGCTTGTCGACTAATTTTTTTATGATAGTTATCTATTCAATGGTGCCTTTAAAATACTATGACATACCTTAGTATAAGTAAACTAGCATACCTATATTTAAAAAATATATCTAAAGCACACCTAGATCTATATCCTTCTCTGGGGCCTAATGTTAGGATTAGTGATTAAAAATAGGTGCCTCCCACTCTCAGCATACTTTAGATATATTTTTTAAATATAGGTATGCTAGTAGCATCCCAAATCGCAAGCCTAATTCTAACTATATTATATAATTATAAGAATTATTATAATTATATAATATAATATTATAATATAGATTAGATATATTATTATATTATATTATATAATAATTTATAATTATAATTATAATATATATAATAATTAAAATTCTATATTATATTAGATAATAATAATTATTATTATTATATTTTTTTAAAGCTTTGAATAAAGGTTAGATTTAGAATTATGGTTTTGTTTAGGGATTGGGTTAGGATTAGGCATATAAATTAGGGTTAGAATTAGGGTTAGGGTGAGAATTAGGTTATGCTTAAAATTAGGGTTAGAACTAGGGTTACAATTACATTTAGGATTAGAGTTAGGGGTTAAATTTAGGGTTAGGGTTAGTGTTCAAGTTAGAAATAGGGTTACGATTAGTATTAGAGTTAGGGCCAAAATTAGGGTTAGAGTTATGATTAGAAATAGGGTTAGGGTTACAATCAGGGTTAGGGTTAGGATTACGGTTAGGAATAGAATTAGGGTTATTGTTAGGGTTAGAGTTATGGTTAGATTTGGAATTAGGGTTAGCATTAGTGTTAGGATTAAGGTTAAGGTTAGGGTTACAAATATAACTAGCATTCAAATTAGGGTTGGGATTATGGTTAGCATTAGGATTAGTGTTAGTATTAGAGTTACTGCGAGAATTATGGTTAGAATTATGTTAAGTAGGGTTAAATTTAGAATTACAGATAGACTGAGGGTTTTGATTACAATTAGGGTTTGGATCATGGTTAGTATTAGGCTTAGGGTTAGAATTAGGGTTATGCTTAAAATTACGGTTAGAATAAAGTTTTAATCTAGTTAGGTGTTAGTGTAGGAATATTAACACTATTACTCATTTTAATTAAGTAATTATGTGTATATTCCCCACATGGCTTTAAGCCACCTTAGGTGGTTAGGTGTCTACTTGGAGAGTCCAATACAACTCTCCAAGCCACTTGTTGACACTCTTGCCACTACTCTTTGAGTGTTTGAGTCGACTCTTGAAGTGACTCAAACTCTCAACACTATATGTACACCTCTTGTTCATTATTTATCTATTGCAATTTCCAATTGCTTTCACTCCATGTTGTAATCAGGTAATACTTAGTTGTTTCTAGCTTCTACTATGGTATCAGAGTGGAAGACTTACTTTAATCTTCCAATCATGATAATTGAAAGGAGTAAGGGGTTGTATAGGGACAATAGACTCCATGATGCTTAGACTTAGATAGTTATGTTGTAGAAATACAGAAAGAAAGAGCTAAAGAAATACAAGTGAAGATGTGAAAGGAAACACAACCCACACAAAAAGCACTTCTCTAGGAAGTGTGAAATATGAACACACAAGACCCCCCCTTAATTATGTGTTCTCCCCCTCCCCCCCAAATTTGGCACTTTATAGAAGGAGTGCTTTAGGTCACCCAAAAAGAGCATAAAAAGGCACTTTATAATTTCAGTGTGATTTTATGCTAGTTGGATCTGTGATGAAAAACATGCACTTTTCAAAAAAGAAGCACTTGATTCCGAGTTGATTTGAAAATGTTATTGAAGTTGCAAGATTGGTGCAATTACTAAAAAAAAAACCTTCTTTGAGAATTTTTTTTTTCAGATTTGAGACAATAAAGTTTGCATGCAAAGTTTTTGAGTGAAAAAAAATGGAGGAAAAACAAGCCCCCTTAGGCTATGTGCGACCAAGTGTTAAAACCCCATGTTACTAGGGGCTAAACTTTTCAAATGGTCTCCCCTCCCCGTAGTTGACATCAAACCCCACCACCCCCCACCCCCCCGAGTGTCTTATGTCAGCTAAATAGTGCTTCAATTCATGCTATATACATTGACGGTCGTCGCTCTTCTTTGCTATTGCAAACGGGCTGAAACAGGGGTGTGTAGGGGCCAATGGGCTGACTAGCAGAGAGTAGATGCCTTTTGAGGCATTGCTACCAGAGAGAAGATTCCTTTAGAGGTGTCACTAGAAGAGAGAGAGAGAGAGCATCGTTGAAGGCGTCACTGGTAGACTGAGCACCGTTGAAGGCGTCATAAAAGGGCACTGTGAAGGCCCTTCTCTAGCTATTACAATCCTGCAAACAATGATATGTAGAAGTCTTCACAGCCCTTGTGAGGGCTTTCAAACTCTTCAACCCGAGAAAAACAAATAACACAATTAATAACTAGAAAACCAAACAACGAAATCAAAAAATCACCTCATAGAATGAAACATGATTCCTGTCGAATGGGGGCGACTTGCACATCAGAGAAACCATGGCTCGAAACTAATCCACAATGCTCTGATACCATGTAGAAAACCAAGATCATGGAATAAAATAACAAGCACACGAATTGCAATGGAATCGACCAGTTTGTATTATCAAATGAGGTGACTATAAATAGAGAGAAGTGTAGGTACCCGAATCTCTGTGAAAAGAAGATAGGAGTCCTCTACATGGAGTTTTGGTGAGTAACCTCCCACAAACATAGCGTGAGGTGATGATGCAAGTCAATACCTCTCAGAACGTCTCATCTACTTTGACTAGTTCAAAAGAACATGTGTCAATACGCCTAAGTATGATTAATTACAAATGTGTATGCCTATAGATTAAAGGTATACACCAACATCAGGGTTATGGTTATGTTTATAAATCTAGTTACATTTAATGTTTTATTCATGTACCAAAATATGGTTATGGTTAGGTTTAGGTTTTGGTTTAGAGTTAGGATTTGAATGAAGATAAGGTTTAGAATTAGGGTTTTGTTTACGGATTGAGTTAGGATTAGGCATATAAATACGGTTAGATATAGTGTTAGTCTTATAAAACAATGCTAAGTGTAATCTTATAGTTATGGTTAGAATTAGGGTTAGATTTAAAATTAGGGTTTGGGTTAGGGTCAGAACCAAGGTTAGATTAGAATTAGGGTTAGATTAAGGGTTATGACTAAAATTTGGATTTTGGTCAGAATTACAGTTATGCTTAAAATTAGGGTTAGAATTAGGGTTATTATTGCAATTAGAGTTTTGATCATGGTTAGAATTAGGGTTAGGGTTAGAATTAGGGTAATGCTTAAAATTACGGGTAGATTAAGGTTTTAATCTATTTAGAGTTATGGTTATGTTTATAAATCTCATTACTTTTAATGTTTTATTCATGTACCAAATTATTGTTAGGGTTAGGGTTCCACATGTACAATTAGGGTTATTTACATTTATTGGTCTATATTGAGTACTCATTATTCCATGTTCAAATTTAATTGCTTATTTCAATTTTAAGGGTTCAACATTGAGATTTAGTGGTCTATATTGAGTAATCATCATTTGATGATCATATTTATCTTTTTATTCATGTTTTAAATTATGGTTATGGTAAGGAATAGAATTAGGGTTAGGGTTATGATTACGATTAGAGTTACAAGGGTAGGATATTTATGTTTAGTGAAATCTATACTAAGTGTAAATTTAGGATCATGGTTGAATTAGGGTTAGGGTTAGAATTAGGGTTATGCTTAAAATTATGGTTAGAATAAGGTTTTAATCTAATTAGGGTTATGGTTATGTTTATAAATCTTATTATGTTTAATGTTTTATTCATGTACAAAATTATGGTTAGGGTTAGCATTCCATGTACGATTAGGGTTATAGTTATGATTTAAAATAGTGTTAAGGTTAGCATATTTATCTTTAAAGAAAGATATGATGTGTAATATTAGCACAACTTGTGAGAATTAGGTTTCAAGTTAGGGTTTGAATGAAGCTTAAATTTAGAATTAGGGTTTTCTTAAGGGATTGGGTTAGGATTAAGCTTATAAATAGGGTTAGATATAGGGTTAGGCTTATAAATCAATGCTAAGTGTAATCTTATGGTTATGATTAGAATTAGGGTTAGATTTAGGGTTATGATTACAATTAGGGTGTGGGTTAGGGTCAGAAACAAGGTTATATTAGAATTAGGGTTTTTAGGGATACCGTTGCAATGAGGTTTATAAATAGGGTTAGATTTAGAATTATGTTTAGCTTGAGGGTAATGATTACAATAATGATTACAATTAGGGTTTTAGTCAAAATTAAGGTTATGCTTAAAATTAGGGTTAGGGTTAGCATATGTATCTTTAGAGAAATCAATGGTAATTGTCATTTTGTGGTTACTTATCTAGTTAATGGGCTCCAAATTGTCACATGAAACTCATATTGTAACTTGTAACTCATTATAATTGTAAATTATCTCTATACAAATTTTAAAAAAATTAATTGTAATATTTTTTGTTATACATTTTCCTAATTTTAACCCTAATTCAAATTATAGCCCTAATTCAAATTTTAGACTTAATCCTAACCCTAGTTCTATCCCTAACACTAATTCTAACCCCAACCTTTTAGTTATATATTTGCCCTAATTATAACCCTAATTTAAACCATAACACTAACCCTAATCCTAAATGTAACCATAATTGTAATCCTAACTCAAATTAAAACAATAATGACAAATCATAAAGGATTCATTTTTTAAATTATAAAATTGGTATATGTAATTGTAGAATCAAGAGTTATTTTAATCATTCTAATAAATAAAATAATCATTTGGTATGTTGACCTTGCAGAGCATCCATGTCCATGTCTGAATTTTAGTGACTAAAAAACAAAACTTAAATGGACAAGAGTGTATTCTTTATCACTTTTAAATTTATTGGTTCTGAAAAATATCATTTTCTTATTTATATTTTTTCCAACTTCATTAAATATAGAACATTGTAGTGCTTGGATTCGTATTAATTATTGTAATAATTATGTGTTGTGGAATTAATGTAAATACATTTTATTATTTTAGAATTAAGATATTTTTATTTTACTTTTTAATTATTTCGTTAGTGAAGCAAAATTTCTTTTTTTTATTATTAGTTTAATGAAGTTAATTTCTTAGAATATGGTTAAATCAACACATAACAAGTAAAATTAACAGGCCATAGTAACACAAAAGAGAGAACCAACTATATATTCATATTTACAAATAGGATTACAAATATACAAGATACATCACTTTTCTTTTGAAATGTTTAATACACCTGATAGAATTTAAAAATAATGCATTCCATACTCTACTTTACTTTATATGCTCTGTTCTATTCTATTTTATTCTATATGCTCAACTTTTTTTAATGCTCTATTTTTCTCTCAATGCTATGCTCTGTATGCTCTGGTTTACTTTGTATACTCTACTTTGTATGTTTTGGTCTTCTATCTAAGCTCTACTTTGTATACCTTTGGTTGCTCTTTATGCCCAGCTCTGTATGCTCTGGTATGATCTCTATGCTCTACTTATGTATGCCATGGTCTGCTCTGTATGCCTCGGTCTGCTCTTTATGTCCTTCTCTGTATTCTCTAGTATGCTCTCTATTCTCTACTCTATATGCCCTGGTCTGCTCTGTATGCCTTGGTCTGCTCCATATGACCTGGTCTACTCTTTATGCTTTGGTCTACTTTGTATGCTTTGGTATGCTCTCTATGCTTTACCCTATATGCCCTTGTTTGTTCTGTGTTCCCTACTCTACACTTTATGCCCTACTCTATATGATTTGGTATGCTCTGAATTCTGTGGTCTACTTTGTATGGCCTAGTCTATATCATTTATCTTCTAATAAATTTAATCTTTGTTCTTCAACTTTTCTCTTGCCAAGTTTTTTCTATTTTTCATCTTTTCATAATGTTCATATGTAAATGGAGGAATTATTTTGAGTCCTTCTAATGACTATACATGAGATATAGCCACAAATGTCAATCTTGTTCTTTCTTTTTGCCCTATGTCAATTACAGCTTTTGAAAGAGTCAAAACTTGTGATTTGTGTATTATCAATGCCCAAGACAATCTTAAGTGTATTTAGATAGTGCAGCCCCTTTCTATTGGTGTTGTTGGTGCTTGCATAAGCATTCAGGTTTCAGGTATTTAAACATGCATGCACCCTCCCAAAAAATCCAAAAAAGTTCTAAGTCTTTGGGCCTCCTCATCATATTTCACATATAACTTGATATTCTGGAGGAGAGGGTCATCATCATATTTCCATGTATCGGCCTGATTTCTTATGTGGGGGTCATATTTTATACCAACCTGATCTTTTTCCCGTGGGGTGATATTTTGAATATTAGTCATCTTATAGATGATCACCTTGCTGCTGTGAAGTTTCAATATGACCCGATATCCCAGGGGGGTCATGTTTTAAATATCGGGTCATGTTACGAGGATCACCCCCGTGTTGTTTTATCACCCTGATGTTGCGGAGGTTAGATATTTGTGGGGGGTGATATGTGCATGTCTACCGGCTTCATCATATTCTCAAGGAGGGGGTGATATTCTGAACATTAGTCATATTCAAAGATCAGCCCCGATGTTACAACAAAGCTACAGTGCACCCTGATATTTCTATGGAGGAGTGATATTCTGAATATTAGGTCAGCTAACGAATATCACCCATGCCCCAATATGATGGTGACGTCATCAAGGTTTGAGGGGGTCATATTTCCAACATCGGTCATCTTACGAGGATCCCCCTGATATTACAATATGACAATGACGTCATCTGGATATGAAGAAGTGTACGGTATGAGCAAGATGAGGAGGATCTTCCTTCGATGCATTAGGTTGTGCAGGTGAGCATCAGGATGATTTTGAGTATCAGGTGATTTTCTTATCGGGGTGATATTTCTGATAAGGGTGATATTTCGCATCAGGGCGATGCGAAATATCAGGGTGATATTTTGCAAGAGGATTATCATGTAGGAGGCAATATTGTTGTGGATGAGGAGATATCATGAAGAGGTCTAAACTAGAGAGAAGATGTAAGCACTACTATCTATACTCTTAATCGAGTACAAATCAAAGGCAATACTAGTAAGACCCCTTATGAACTCTGCTTTGGCATCACTCCCACTGTGAAGTATTTCAGAGTCTTTGGTAGAAAATGTTATATTAAAAGAGATGAAGACCTTGGCAAATTTGATGCTAGAAGTGATGATGGAATATTCTTGGGTTATTCTACTCAAAGAAAAGCATACCAATGTTATAACAAGAGATTGAGATAGATTATAGAAAGTACAAATGTGAAGGTTGATGAAGGTATTGAAAAACCATCAAGGTTTTATGAATATGATGAAGATGATCAGAATGATGTTTTGGTCTAAGAAGTCCAAGCCCCTTCTAAAATTTAGATCCAGACTGATCCAGAGAATTAGGAAGAAGAAACAAGTTTGAATGAACCTGTGCAAGAAAGTCCCAAAATTCCAAGGTATGTAAGACTGAAATCACTCTAAAGATTAGATCATAGGTGATAAAAGAAAAGGTGTTCAAACAAGAAGAAAGATTGCTCAAGACTCAGAAAAGTATTGTCTGATTTCAAAGATTGAACCAAAGTCAGTGAGTGAAGCATGTAATGATGAAAGATGGACTAAAGAAATAGAGGAAGAGCTGATGCAAATTGACAAAAATCACACTTGAGATCTTGTTCCTAGACCTAGAAACAAGAATGTGATTGGAACCAAATGGGTCTTTTGGAATAAACTGAATGAAGATGGTGAAGTAGTTAGAAACAAAGCCAGATTGGTCTGCAAGGGTTATTCTCAAGTAGAAGGAGTTGATTTTGAAGAAACTTTTGGTCCAGTGGCAAGAATTGAAGCAATCAGATTATTTCTTACCTCTTCTACCTTCAAGGACTTCAAAGTATATCAGATGGATGTAAAGTTTGCCTTCCTGAATGGTGACTTGGAAGAAGTTTACATTGAGCAACTGGATGGATTTCAATTGTCTGATCATGGTGATATGGTCAACAAGTTTAAGAAAGCACTGTATGGACTTAAACAAGCCCCAAGAGCCTGGTATGAAAGACTGGATAAGCATCTTTTGAAGATTGGTTTCAATAAAGGTGCTACTGACAATAACTTGTACTTCAAAATTGATCATGAAAATATCTTAATTGTTGAAGTGTTTGTTGATGATATCATTTTTGGAGGAATAGATAGTATGTGCAAAACTTTTGCAAATCAAATGAAAAATGAATTTTAGATGTCCATGTTTGGGGAAATGAATTTCTTCTTGGGTCTCCAAATCATTCAAATGAAGAAAGGAATGTTCATTTCACAGACCAAACATGTGAAAGAATTGTTGAAAAAATTTGGGATGGAAGACTCAAAACTAATGAGTACTCCCATGGCAACCAGATGTAAATTGAGCAAAGATGATGAATCTCCTAAGGCTAATTAAAAAAAGTACAGGTCAATGATTAGAGGACTACTGTATCTTACTCAAACTAGACCTGACATTATGAATGTTGTTGGTCTTGTTGCTAGATTCCAAGCTGATCCTAGAGAATCTCATGTCATGGCAATCAAGAAGATTTTTAGATATCTAAAAGGGATAGTTGAGTATGGCTTGTGGTATCCTAGAGATCATGATTTCTCTCTTCATGCATATACAAATGCAGATTGGGCAAGAGATGTGGATGACCGGAAGAGTACCAGTGGTGGAGCATTCTTTTTAGGGAAAAGATTGGTTTCTTGGCTGAGCAAGAAACAAGAGGCAATATCTCTGGCCACTGCAGAAGTAGAATATATTGTAGCAACAAGAAGTTGCACTCAAGTATTGTGGATGAAGCAAATGCTAATAGACATCAGAGTGGAGTATGAAGAACCTATCACAATCTTTTGTGATAATTCAAGTGCAATAAATATATCAAAAATATGGTGTTGCATTCAAAGACAAAACATATATCCATCAAGTTTCATTTTATGAGAAAGCAGGTGAACAAGAATGAAGTTAGATTGGAGTTTGTGCCCTCTAAGGATCAGATTGCAGATATTTTTACTAAACCTCTACCTAAGGACTCTTTTGAATTTCTCAGGGAGAAGGTAGGGGTTATTACTCCTCCAGTTTTGAATTAAGGTGCACTGATGTGCATCAGTCTGGTGGATCTCATAGTCATATCTTGTGGTCTAGATTGATGATGGGAAGTTGCTACTCAGGGGGAGCAGTTGGTATGATTCTGAGTGATGCAAGTATGTGCCCTTTGCCATTGATTTCAAAGGGGGAGAGAAGACATGTGGAAAACAAAAAGTGGTTGCTAATCAAAGGGGGAGTAGTAAAGGAAGAGAAGACATGTGAATGGTTATTCTTGATAGGGGGAGTTATGTCAGTGAGGAGAAGTTCTTGTCTTCATGGTTAAAACAATTTTTCACATCATATGTTGCCATCAATGACAAAGGGGGAGATTGTTGCAAGTATGGGCCTAACCAGTGTTGTCATTGATGTCAACATATTCCTGTTGCATTGATGATAAGGATTGGATGAGTTGTATGCTAAGGATATTGAGAAAATTAGTCCTATTAGGAACAGAGAAGAACAGTGAAAATAGTAAGGTAAAGATCCCAGCTAAGATGAAGATCAAAGGTTGCGCATCAAAGGGTTTGTAGATTTGTGTCTTAAGATGATCCAATAAAGATTTGAGAGATCCGCATGAAGATCTGAAGAAGTTATGGCCACTTGAGTAAAACCAGTTCTGGCAGATGTTCAAAGGTGACAGAGTGACACAGATAGGTCCGGTGAGATCCGAAAATGCAACATCTTGTTCTGCGGATTTGGTGGAGTGTTTAGGAAGTCAATGTGAATTGACAACTCAATTGGTTCGTGGTCTGGAGGTCCGCAAGCATCTATTCCAATATGACAATGATGACAGACTGTGTTCTTGGGGTTCCAGATGAAGGAGAGGATGATTTTAGTAAGCAAAAGTAGTGTGGATGTTCTTGGTGATTTAGGCAAGCTTGTAGAGGTCTTTGGATTGTGTCCAGTTTGTGTTGGTGGTCCTCATTGAAGATTAAACTTGTAATTGAATAATTACTTCCGGATGATGATGTTCTTCCTAAGTCTGGCTGACTAGATGAGTTACACATCCTGCAGATGATCTTGAAGATGTTCTATGAAGCATGGTGTGTTCCTAAAATAAGATTGAAGTCCTAGATTTGTGTGGATGGTAGTGTGATGATCCACATGAAGTCTTTTGTAATTACTCAAGTTGTATTTTCACTATAAAGTGTGCCGATTTGGATGATTATCCCTAAGTTGATGTCTTGTATAAATAAGAAGTTGTGAAGTCATTTCAAATGTATCATGTCAGAGATGAGAGTGTGGTAGAGAGTAGAGAAGAAAAAGGTAGAGTAGAAGTATTGGGCTTAAATGGAACTAACTCAAGCATGGTGAAGATGCTATTCTTTAGTTCAAGTTTGTAATATTTATCATTCTGTAGGTAGTGTGTCTCCTGTAGGCAGTGGGCCTCTTGTGAGCAGTGTGCTCGGGTAGTGAGCCCTAATTGGCATGTGCCATTTGTTCTTCTTATTCTATTAACATGGAATACAATCTTGGGTTAGTCACCCTGTGGTTTTTCCCTTAACTAGGTTTTCCACATAAAAATCTTGGTGTCATATGTGTTGATGTGTTTTTTCTCTTGAATTGTTGCATTATGTTTCCATGATTGATTTATTATTATGCTGCTGAATTACAAAGAGGATTTAAGTGATTAATAGGAAGAAAGTTTTGGGACAACTAATTCACCCCCCCTCTCAGTTGTCTGTCTTGAATCTAACAGGAAGGCCCAATGGATGACCCCTGATGGGTGATAATTTTTCTGAGGCATTTCGCCATTTCGCAAAACCTTTTGGGTGGGCCTGCGGAAGGCTTGTGGAACTATAGAAAGCTACCACGTGGCATAAGGCAAAATGGTGAAGGCCTGAAGGCTAAATCTAAAAGGGCCAATATTATGCTAAAATCTTGTGGGCATTGGCAGACGAGCATTTCTCTTTCCTTCTTCCTTTTTGAAGGTAGAAGGACAAAGCCCCTAAGTTTGAAAGTCTAATTTGTTAGAGCCCAACTTCCTGGCCTTCCTTGCTCTTTCAAATGTGCCAGCTACTTCTAGGAATTCCATAAATGCATAGTTATAGATATCAGGGTAGTGGCTGGAACAACATTTGCAATCAATGCGTAGGTACCCACATTTAATGGGAGGATGCAGTGTTTCAATATCCATATTTTTTTGCAGGTCATCTCAAGGACACAAAATTAATTTATAGGGTATGGGCACCAAGAATTTATGCTAATTCTTCTGAAAGAGGCCATGCATCACATTCAATGAGGCATGGGCTTGCTTGTTGACTGGTTTTCTAATGCCCAGAAACTGATTGCTTTATATACATGAAATGAAGACATTCTCAGGGTTGGTCACTTGGCCAATTGTCTGGTTTGGGACTGTCCAAGGATTTTCTTTTGCATCAACAGATAATTAGTCTAATCTGTTAGTGAAGGGATATGTTTAGTATAGAGTAGGAAGGTTATGTAAAGAAGATTTGAATGCAATGGTATGTCTCCATGGGAGTTTGTAATGATTTTGGTAAATATGTAATTGTATTTATGTATTTTCCTTTGTCACATTTGCTGGAATGATTGTAACAGATGTTTGGAAATGTGTGACAACATCCAAGTTAATACAAGGCTTTGTATTTATCATTCTTGTGTCGTATGTGAATCATTACAATTCTATTTTGGATTGTTAAGTATGTCCATTACAAGAAGATCTATTTGAAGTTATATATTTGAAAATATGTCTAGTTCTATTGATCCTTTACTATGTATTTCCTTTCCTCCTTGCATTCTATGACTCTGTTGCCCAATAGAACAGGTACCAGTCCATACTAGAGAGGGACCAATCACTTTTTAAAATCAAACAAATCATTCACTTGTGGTTTGAGGTAAGAAACTATCTTTCCTATGCATGTACATTCACACAGTTGAATCAGCTATATAAGGGTTTTGTGACAACTAATCGTTCTTGACTTAATGACAACTTTTAGAGTCAAGAAGATGAGTTGGGTTAGGCTATTCATTTATTCTTAGTTGTTCATCTTGTTTGAACTTAATACCTATTCAAGTATACCCCTTTGGAATATCCCTCCATAGTCTAAGCTAAGCTCGAAGTGTAGAGGAGTCTACCACTCCTGTTAGTTTGCTAAAATCCCCCTTAACTTGTTGATAAACCTCTTCCTATCACCCTGATGATAATCCTTGGCCTAGGTGATTTAAGAATGTTTTAGAGTTTTAGGTTACAGTCATTTTGGGTCCCAACAGATTGGTGTCATTGCTGGGGATAAAGTTACTTTAGTCGTTGTTAGGTTTTAGGCAGCTTGTGCATTTTTCAGACCTTGTAACAATCATTGCCAACATGTTTTCTGTTGTTGTGGGTAAGTTGGCTACTTTTTCAACTTACACCAATAGATTGGCACCGATGTAGTGTTGGGTTATGAAGATTTGAAGACTCTATTGGTGTGAGCAACCCAAAAGCAATTCCAAGCCTTGAAGATTGTCACACTTTAAGGGATTTCCTCACTCAGTGAGGTGGCAACTCTACTGTCAAAAGAAAACAAAGTGTTGTTATTGTACGCATGGCTCAAAGAGATTACAGTTGGTTAAGGTACAAGTTTTTCTTTCTACCTTGACCATGGCTTCTTTCTCAATAAAGGAGTGTGTTATTTGCTCTCTTTTATCCTAGACATGTGGTTTGTAGTTGGTCATGACCGACTGGTATGAACATGGATACCTAAGGGAGGATTCTTCTTGTGCATCTTCTTATGTTGTAGACCCTAGGAACTATATGGCTTTTGACCATTCGGATAATGCATTTTTTTATAGCCCTACCAGCTCTACAGCCCCTGAATTTTTTAAACCCTTCCATAACAGAAATGAGTCAACCAGGCTATAGTATGAAATTGAGAAAGGAAAATAGTTGCTTGAGTCTTTGATGCAGCAGGAAAAAAAATTATAGATCCAAATCAGGCTGCATCAATCCAGGCCACAGTCGAATCCTCCTCATGTTGTTCCTAGTTACTCTTTTCCTAGGTCTCCTCCTATTGCAAATGAAAATACATATAGACACCTGGACCTCTCATGGGTCAGTTATGAGCAGCAAACCATGCCCATGAAGATTTATAATTAGATGCCTTTATTTGATGGGTGTGAAGTTTATAATGGGAAGGCACACATTGAGGCATTTTCAGATTTTATGGACAAGTTCCAGTTTGAAGATGAGGATATGTGGATGAGATTCTTTCTTAGATCTCTATGTGGAGTAGCATGGAAGTGGCTTGCTAGTTTCCCTAACCAACATTTTACTTCCTAGAATAAACTGGTGGATGCATTTGAAGACTTTACAAAGAGTTTAGACCTTGTTCTTCTTGTCCAAGAACTAGAAGATATTAGAAGACAAGAAGGAGAGTCTAGCATGGAGATCAGCCACAAATTTATTGTGGCCTTGTCCCATATCCCAATAAATTTCTGACCTGGTCCTCCTATTTGCATTGATATGTATCTGTGAGCTTATGATGTTTCTTTAAGATCTGGTCTTATATAGGAGGAATTCAGTCTAGTGGGTTTGCAATAGGCATACTTGTTCATTGATTATGTTGACAAAGTTAAGCAGGGTATGATTGCAAAATATCTATCCCCAAATACAAAGGTAGATGATAATGAACAACTTGTTGTAGACAGCAAGGATGTGGATTTTTCATGTGATCTAGACACAATATCAAGTGATGATTCTGTGTACAAAAGGGTTGAAGAAGGTGATGGTGCAATATATGACAATAGTTCAGATGAAAATAGTAGTGATTGCACCTACATTTAATTGGATCAGTCATTAGTGGATGATGAAAATGAGAAAATCAATGATGATCTCTAATTTAGTGAAGACACATATGACCCTACTGCTTGTTGTAGTATTGTAGACCGCCTAAAAGGTATATATGCAAGTGAAACACCAAATCATTTAGTTCATGTAGTTGATTATGTAGAGCATACATATATTGATGAAGAAAGTAATGATGAAGAGATGAGCATAAGGGATAATACCCCATATGAAGAGAATGCAAGTTCATCAAATGGCATAACTCATGATTCTCATTGGTGCATGGATAATCCTCTATTTGAGGATGACTTAGGGTTCAGTGGGCTTGATGAGCTGTTATCCTTGAAATTGGAAAATCAAATGCCATATTGTCAATATGATTTTGTTCCTTGTGGACACCAAGTGGACAAAGAAGTCTGTATAGACAATGATGAAGAGCTCATGCTCAATCAGTTCTTAAGCTAATTATGTTGAGTGTGTGTAAATGATGTTCAGAGTGAGCTAGAGGTTGGTCTCCTTTTTTGTGTATCACCCTCTTTTATCCCTAATGATGACATTGAAACAGTTGGTTCTTATTTACATGAGACAGATGTAGAAGTGGGTGCACTTGGTGAAAACTGATTAGAGATAGATGGTTGCGCAGCTATGGAGTTTAAGTATGATGAGCTTGCCCTAGATTTTGAAGAGGGTGATCATGTGGACGCATATGAGAACCTATATTTGTGGTGTGAGGTATGTTCTCTTCCTCATGCAGATTGTCATTCACATCATCCACAAGGAAATAATGAAGAGGTGAATATGGAAGAAGGAGTGTGTCAGCATTTTGTTTGCAATAGCAAGTATGGCACAACAAAGTGTGTCAAGGAGTGCAAAATAGAGAGGCAACTTGAAGATTGTGAGTCTTCACTTGAAGTGCCTCAAATTTTAGATATATATGCTAATGGTGCAGATTTAAAATTGACTCATGCCTTTGCTTCAGTCATGGAGGAATACATTAGTATCTGTAGTGTAGCTGGGTCACAAAAAATAGAATAGTCATGTGGCATAGCCCAGCATGAAACCACAACTAGGCTGGATACATTTTAGCTTGATATTTTTCCTCATGCTGATATTTATGTAGACCCATAAATGCATCACGCTAACATGGAATTTGAAGGTTGAGTACTCCTATAAGAGTCATCATGATGATGAGTCATATTATCTATGCTTACCTTTCCTAGGTGAAATATTTTTCCATCTTCAACATGGTGATATGAATGTCTATATTTTGTATGTACATGCATGCAAAATATTTTTATTTCTGATGTTGGGTGATCAATGTAGCAAAGGATTGAGGGAAATCATCTCCTTCAATAGGCTTGTCTTTGATAGAGGCAAGTAGCTTCACCAATTTTTCTGTAGGGGTGGCCTACAGTGTCCTAAAATTTTGGTACAATCTTTTTTACTCTGTGTTGTTGTAAATAAATTTGGTGTGTGTCCCTTCATGTGCTTTGTGTGTTGGTTTGCCTAGATATATTCTAGATCCTTGTTGTGACATTGCTTGTCATACGTCCCCAACCAGAGCTAGTGTTGGAGCCTAAAATTACTAGTTCCAAAATGCCCCATTTTACCCCAAAATCCATTTTTATTTCATTTGAATCCCACTTTACACCTCCATTGTTAAACCTATAGTTTATAACCAATCAGAGATATATTCCATAGGTTTTCCTTTATTTTCCTTTTGAAAATGCATGGTAGAAAACCAAAAAAATGACTAAGTCCAAGAAAACTCTTAAGTGTTTCCTTGCATTTTCACCTCTGTCAGAGTTTCAGAGGTCAAAGTTTTGACCTTTTGTCTTCTTTAGTGTTGCAGTTGGAAGGTGGAGGACCTCAAGGCCGAAGGCTGATGAGCTCTTTTTCTTCTAAGTGTTTTGGAGGTTAGACCTCAGACCTTTAGCCTTTGGTCTTCTTCATGGCAAGTGTCAGGGAAAAGCCCGAGGTCTGAAGTCCGACAGGTCTTCTTGTTCAAAAACTTTCCAAGTATGAGGTGGATGGTGGAGTTTAGAGGTTGGCTCTTCTTCCTTCCTTTGAGGAGGGTAGAAGGCGGAAGGCCTGATAGGCAATCCCTGATGGGTGATAATTTTTCTAAGGCATTCCACCATTCCGTGGAACCTTTTGGGTGGGCCCGCGGTAGGCTTGTAGAACTGTGGAAAGCTGCCATGTCGCGTAAGGAAAATGGTCAAGGCCTAATGGCTAAAGTCTAATAGGGCTAGTATTATGCTAAAATGTTGCAAGCATCGGTAGGTAGGCATGTCTCTTTCCTTCCTTCTTCCTTTTGGAAGGTAGAAGGAAAAAGCCCTAAAGTTTGAAGTTTGAAAGTTTGATTTGTCATAGCCCAACTTCCTAGCCTTCCTTCTTCTTTCAAACATGCCAGCTACTTCTAGGAATGCCATAAATGCATATTTGTGGATGTCAAGGTAGTGGCTAGAATAGTGTTTGCAATCAATGCATAGGTACCCAAAATTAATGGGAGGATGCAATGTTTCAATATCCATATTTTTTGTAGGTCCTCTCATGGACATAAAATCAATTTATAGTGTATGGGTACCCAAATTTTTTGTTGATTCTTTTGACAAAGGCCATGCATCACATTTAATGAGGCATGGGTTTGCTTGTTGACTATTTTTCCAATGCCCAGGAATTGATTGCTATATATACGTGAAATGAAGACATTCTCAGGATTGGTCGCTGAGCCAATTGTTTGGTCTTAGAGCGCCCAAGGATTTTCTTTGGCATCAACACATGATTTTTATAGTCTATTAGAGAAGGGGTATGTTCAATATAGAGTATGAAGGTTATGTAAATTAGATTTGAATGTAATGGTATGTCTTCACGGAAGTTTGTAATGATTTTGGTAAAAATATAATTGTAGTTATGTATTTTCGTTGCCACATTTGCTGGTATATGATTGTAATAGATGTTTGGAAATGTGTGACAACATCAAAGTTAATACAAGGCTTTGTATTTGCCATTCTTCTATTGCATGTGAATCATTAAAGTTCTCTTTTGGATTGTTAAGTATGTCCTTTATAGGAAGATCTATTTGAAGTCATATATGTGAATATATGTCTAGTTCTGTTGATCCTTTAATGTGTATTTCCTTTCCTCCTTGCATTCTATGACTCTGTTACCCAATGGAATAGGCACTGGTCCATATTGGAGAGGGACCAATTGCTCTTTAAAATTAAGAAAATCATTCACCAGTGGTTTAGGGTAAAAAAACATCTTTCCTGTGCATGTACAATATTGTATAGTTGAGTGAGCTATATAGGGGTTTTGTGACAGTTAGTTGTCCTTGACTTAGTGACAACTTTTGGAATCAAGAAGATGAGTTGGGTTTGGCTGTTCATTTATTTTTAGTTGTTCATCTGGTTTGAACTTAATACCTATTTAGGTATACCCCTTTGGAATATCCCTCCAGAGTCTAAGCTGAGCTCAAAGTGCAGAGAAGTTTACCCACTCTTGTTAGTTGGCCAAAATCCCCATAACTTGTTGATAAGCCTCTTCCTATCACCCTAAGGACAATCCCTTGCCTAGGTGATTTAGGAATGTTTAAGAGTTTTAGGTTGTAGTCAGTTTGGGTCCCAAAAGTGCTTATGAATTTTATTGCTTGATTTGTGTAATGTTCACCTTGATATTCATTAGACCATGGTGCCTATCTATCAATATCTCTTTTTCCCAACATATCTATTTCAAAAAATTCCATAATATGAGTATGATGTAGCCTCAATATGATTTCTCATTCATGTTTTTTTGTGTTTCCCTGAAGAGCTTGATTATCTTCAATTTTAGAATCGCTACTATTTTCAACATCTTCTATAGTAGTTCTTCTTTCTACATGGCAGGGTTTATAATTGAATGACTCCCAATTTGATATTATTGCATCATTATGAAGACCAATATCTCTTTATATATGACGAAATGCATTATAAAATAACAAGTCAAACTAACAAAATAAACCCATTTATTTGATTGATGAGTTGTATGCTGAGGATATTGAGAAAATTAGTCCTATCAGGAACAAAGAAGAACAGTGAAAATAGTAAGGTAAAGATCCCAGCTAAGATGAAGATCAAAGGTTGCACATCAAAAGGTTTCTAGATATGTGTCTTAAGATGATCTAGTAAAGATTTGAGAGATCCGCATGAAGATCTGAAGAAGTTATGGTCACTTGAGTAAAACCAGTTCTGGCATATGTTCAAAGGTGACAGAGTGACACAGATAGGTCCGGTGAGATCCAAAAATGCAATATCTTGTTCTACAGATTTGGTGAAGTGTTTAGGAAGTCAATGTGAATTGACAACTCAATTGGTTCATGGTCTGGAGGTCTGCAAGCATCTATTCCAATATGACAGTGATGACAGTATGTTCTTGAGGTTCTGGATGAAGGATAGGATGATTTCAATAAGCAGAAGTAGTGTGGATGTTCTTGGTGATTCAGGCAAGCTTGTAGAGGTCTTTGGATTGTGTCCAGTTTGTGCTGGTGGTCCTCATTAAAGATTAATCTTGTAATTGAATAATTACTTCCGGATGATGATGTTCTTCCTAAGTCTGGCCAACTGGATGAGTTACACATCCTGCAGATGATCTTGAAGATGTTCTGTGAAGCATGGTGTGTTCCTAAAAGAATATTGAAGTCCCAGATCTATGTGGACGACAGTGTGATGATCCACATGAAGTATTTTGTAATTACTCAAGTTGTATTTTGTCTGTAAAGTGTGTCAACTTGGATGATTATCCCTAAGTCAATGTCTTGTATAAATAAGAAGTTGTGAAGTCATTTCAAATGTATCTTGTCAGAGATGAGAGTTTGGTAGAGAGCAGAGAAGCAAAAGGCAGAGTAGAAGTATTGGGCTTAAATGGAACTGACTCAAGCATGGTGAAGATGCTATTCTTTAGTTCAAGTATGTAATATTTATCATTCTGTAGACAATGTGTCTCCTGTAGGCAGTGGGCCTCTTGTGAGTAGTGTGCTTGGGCAGTGAGCCCTAATTGGCATGTGCCATTTGTTCTTCTTATTCTTTTAACAAGGAATACAATCTTGGGTTAGTCACCCCATGGTTTTTCCCTTAACTGGGTTTTCCACGTTAAAATCTTGGTGTCATATGTGTTAATGTGTTTCTGCTCTTGAATTGTTGCATTATGTTTCCATGATTGATTTATTATTATGCTACTGAATTACAAAGAGGATTTAAGTGATTAATAGGAAGAAAGTTTTGGGACAACTGATTCACCCCCCTTTCAGTTGTCTATTTTGAATCTAACAGGAAGGCCCAATGGCTGACCCCTGACGGGTGATAATTTTTCTGAGGCATTTCATCATTCTGCAAAACCTTTTGGGTGGGCCTGCGGAAGGCTTGCAGAACTATAGAAAGTTGTCACGTGGTGTAAGGCAAACTGGTGAAGGTCTGAAGGCTAAAATCTGACGGGGCCAGTATTATGCTAAAATCTTGTGGGCATTGGCAGACGAGCATTTCTCTTTCCTTCCTTCTTCCTTTTGGAAGGTAGAAGGACAAAGCCCCTAAGTCTGAAAGTCTGATTTGTTGGAGCCCAACTTCCTGGCCTTTCTTGCTCTTTCAAATGTGCCAGCTACTTCTAGGAATGCCATAAATGCATAGTTACAGATGTCAGGGTAGTGGCTAGAACAACATTTGCAATCAATGTGCAGGTACCCAAATTTAATGGGAGGATGCAGTGTTTCAATATCCATATTTTTTTGTAGGTCATCTCAAGGACACAAAATAAATGTACAGGTTATGGGCGCCAAGAATTTCTACCGATTCTTCTGAAAGAGGCCATGCATCACATTCAATGAGGCATGGGTTTGCTTGTTGAATGGTTTTCTAATGTCCAGGAACTGATTGCTTTATATACATGAAATGAAGACATTCTCAGGGTTGGTCGCTAAGCCAATTGTCTAGTTTGGGACTGTCGAAGGATTTTCTTTGGCATCAACACATAATTAGTCTTATATGTTAGTGAAGGGATATGTTCAGTATAGAGTAGGAAGGTTATGTAAAGAAGATTTGAATGTAATGGTATGTCTCCATGGGAGTTTGTAATGATTTTGGTAAATATGTAATTGTATTTATGTATTTTCCTTTGCCACATTTGCTGGCATGATTGTAACAGATGTTTGGAAATGTGTGACAACATCCAAGTTAATACAAGGCTTTGTATTTATCATTCTTGTTTCGTATGTGAATCATTACAATTTTATTTTGGATTGTTAAGTATGTCCATTACAAGAAGATCTATTTGAAGTTATATATTTGAATAAATGTCTAGTTCTGTTGATCCTTTACTATGTATTTCCTTTCCTCATTGCATTCTATGACTCTGTTGCCCAATAGAATAGGTACCAGTCCATACAAGAGAGGGACCAATCACTTTTTAAAATCAAACAAATCATTCACCTGTGGTTTAAGGTAAAAAACTATCTTTCCTGTTCATGTACATTCACACAGTTGAATCGGCTATATAGGCGTTTTGTGACAACTAGTCGTTCTTGACTTAATGATAGCTTTTGGAGTCAAGAAGATGAGTTGGGTTAGGCTATTCATTTATTTTTAGTTGTTCATCTAGTTTGAACTTAATACCTATTCAAGTATACCCCTTTGGAATATCCCTCCATAGTCTAAGCTAAGCTCGAAGTGCAGAGGAGTCTACCACTCCTGTTAGCTTGCTAAAATCCCCCTTAACTTGTTGAGAAAACTCTTCCTATCACCCTAACAATAATCCCTAGCCTAGGTGATTTAAGAATGTTTTAGAGTTTTAGGTTACAGTCATTTTGGGTCCCAACAGATTGGCGTCATTGTTGGGGATAAAGTTACTTTAGCCATTGTTAGGTTTTAGGTAGCTTGTGCATTTTTGAGACCCTATAACAATCATTGCCAACATGTTTTCTGTTGTTGTGGGTAAGTTGGCTACTTTTTCAACTTACACCAATAGATTGGCACCGATGTAGTGTTGGGTTATGAAGATTTGAAGACTTTGTTGGTGTGAGCAACCCAAAATCAATTCCAAGCCTTGAAGATTGTCACACTTCAAGGGATTTCCTCACTCAGTGAGGTGGCGACTCTACTGTCAAAAGAAAACAAAGTGTTGTTGTTGCACACATGCTTCAAGGATATTACAGTTGGTTAAGGTACAAGTTTTTCTTTCTACCTTGACCATGGCTTCTTTCTCAATAAAGGAGTGTGTTATTTTCTCTATTTTTTCCTACACAGGTGGTTTGTAGTTGATCATTACCGACTGGTATGACATGGATACCTGAGGGAGGATTCTTCCTGTGCATCTTCTTATGTTGCAGACCCTAGGAACTATATGGCTTTGGACCATCCAGATAATGCATTTTTTATTATAGCCCTACTAGCTCAACAGACCCAGACTTTTTTAAACCCTTTCATAATAGAAATGAGTCTACTAGGCTACAGTATGAAATTGAGAAAGGAAAATAGTTGCTTGAGTCTTTGATGCAACAAGAAAAAGAATTACAGATCCAAATCAGGCTGCATCAATCTAGGCTGCAGTTGAATCCTCCTCCTATTGTTCCCAGTTGCTCTTTTCCTAGGTCTCCTCCTATTGCAAATGAAAATACATATAGACAACTGGACCTCTCGTGGGTCAGTTATGAGCAGCAATCCATGCCCATGAAGATTTAAAATCAGATGTCTTTATTTGATGGGTGTGAAGTTTATAATGGGAAGGCACACATTGAGGCATTTTTAGATTTTATGGACAAGTTCCAGTTTGAAGATGAGGATATGTGGATGAGATTCTTTCTTAGATCTCTATGTGGAGTAGCACGAAAGTGGCTTGCTAGTTTCCCTAACCAACATTTTGCTTCCTAGGATAAACTGGTGGATGCATTTGAAGAATTACAAAGAGTTTAGACCTCGTTCTTCTTGTCCAAGAACTAGAAGATATTAGAATACAAGAAGGAGAGTCTAGCATGGAGCTCGGCCACAAATTTACTATGGCCTTGTCCCATATCCCAATAAATTTCAGACCCGGTCCTCCTATTTGCATTGATATGTATCTATGAGCTTATGATGTTTCCTTAAGATCTAGTCTTATATAGGAGGAATTCAATCTAGTGGGTTTGCAATAGGCATACTTGTTCATTGATTATGTTGACAAAGTTAAGAAGGATATGATTGCAAAATATCTATCCCCAAATACAAAGGTAGATGATAATGAACAACTTGTAGATAGCAAGGATGTGGATGTTTCATGTGATCTAGACATAATATCAAGTGATGATTCTGTATGCATAAGGGTTGAAGAAGGTGATGGTGCAATATATGACAATAGTTCATATGAAAATAGTGGTGATTGCACCTACATTTAATTGGATCAGTCATTAGTGGATGATGAAAATGAGAAAATCAATGATGATCTCTAATTTAGTGAAGACACATATGACCCTACTGCTTGTTGTAGTATTGTAGACCGCCTGAAAGGTATATATGCAAGTGAAACACCAAATCATTCAGTTCATGTAGTTGATTATGTAGAGCATACATATATTGATGAAGAGATGTGCATAAGGGATAATACCCCATATGAAGAGAATGCAAGTCCGTCAGATGGCATAACTCATGATTATCATTGGTTCATGGATAATCCTCTATTTGAGGATGACTTAGGGTTCAGTGGGCTTGATGAGCTATCATCCTTGAAATTGGAAAATCAAATGCCATATTGTCAATATGATTTTGTTCCTTATGGACACCAAGTGGACAAAGAAGTCTATGTACACAATGATGAAGAGCTCATGCTCAGTCAGTTCTTAAGCTAATTATGTTGAATGTGTGCATGTAAATGATGTTGAGAGTGAGCTAGAGGTTGGTCTCCTTTTTTGTGTATCACCCTCTTTTATCCCTAATGATGACATTGAAATAGTTGGTTCTTATTTGCATGAGATAGATGTAGAAGTGGGTGCACTTGGTGAAAACTGATTAGAGATAGATGGTTGTGCTACTATGGAGTTTAAGTATGACGAGCTTACCTTAGATTTTGAAGAGGGTGATCATGTGGATGCATATGAGAACCTATATTTGTGGTGTGAGGTATGTTCTCTTCCTCATGAAAATTGTCATTCACATCATCCACAAGCAAATACTAAAGAGATGAATATGGAAGAAGGAGTGTGTCAGCATTTTGTTTGCAATAGCAAGTATGGCACAACAAAGTGTGTCAAGGAGTACAAAATAGAGAGGCAACTTGAAGATTGTGAGTCTTCACTTGAAGTGCCTCAAATTTTAGATATATATGCTAATGGTGCAAATTTAAAATTGACTCATGTCTTTTCTTCAGTCATGGAGGAATACATTAGTATCTGTAGTGTAGCTGGGTCACAAAAATTAGAATAGTCATGTGGCATAGCGCAGCATGAAACCACAACTAGGCTGGATACATTTTAGCTTGATATTTTTCCTCATGCTGATATTTATGCAGACCCAGAAATGCATCATGCTAACATGGAATTTGAAGGTGAGTACTCCTATAGGAGTCATCATGATGATGAGTCATATTATCTATGGTTACCTTTCCTAGGTGAAATTTTTTTCCATCTTCAACATGGTGATATGAATGTCTATATTTTGTATGTACATGCATGCAAAATATTTTTATTTCTGATGTTGGGTGATCAGTGTAGCAAAGGATTGAGGGAGATCATCTCCTTCAATAGGCTTGTGTTTGATAGAGGCAAGTAACTTCACCAATTTTTCTGAAGGGGTGGCTTGCAGTGTCCTAAAATTTTGGTACAATCTTTTTTACTCTGTGTTGTTTTAAATAAATTTGGGGTGTGTCCCTTCATGTGTTTTGTGTGTTTGTTTACCTAGATATATTCTAGATCCTTGCTGTGACATTGCTTGTCATACATCCCCAACCAGAGCTAGTGTTGGAGCCTAAAATTACTAGTTCCAAAATGCCCCATTTTACCCCAAAATCCATTTGTATTTCATATGAATCCCACTTTATACCGACATTGTTGAACCTATAGTTTATAACCAATCAGAGATATATTCCATAGGTTTTCCTATATTTTCCTTTTGAAATGCATGGTAGGAAACCCAAAAAATGACTAAGTCCAAGAAAACTCTAAGTGTTTCCTTGTATTTTCACCTCTGTTAGAGTTTCAGAGGTCGAAGTTTCAACCTTTTGTCTTCTTTAGTGTTGTAGTTGGAAGGTGGAGGACCTCAAGGCCGAAGTTCGATGAGATCTTTTTCTTCTAAGTGTTTTGGAGGTTAGACCTCAGACCTTTGGCCTTTGGTCTTCTTCATGGCAAATGTCAGGAAAAAGCCCGGGGTCTAAAGTCTGACAAGGCTTCTTGTTCAAAAACTTTCCAAGTATGAGGGGGATGGTGGAGTTTAGAGGTTGGCTCTTCTTCGTTCCTTTGATGAGGGTACAAGGCAAAAGGCATGATAGCCAACCCCTGATGGGTGATAATTTTTCTAATGCATTCCACCATTCCGTTGAACCTTTTGGGTGGGCCCGCGGCAGGCTTATAGAATTGTGGAAAGCTACCACGTCACGTAAGGAAAATGGTCAAGGCCTAATGGCTGAAGTCTGATGAGGCTAGTATTATGCTAAAATGTTGTGAGAATCGGTAGGTAGGCATGTCTCTTTCCTTCCTTCTTCCTTTTGGAAGGTAGAAGGACAAAGCCCTGAAGTCTGAAGTTTGAAAGTTTGATTTGTCAGAGCCCAACTTCCTGGCCTTCCTTCCTCTTTCAAACGTGCCAGCTACTTCTAGGAATGCCATAAATGCATATTTGTGGATGTTAGGGTAGTGGCTAGAATAGTGTTTGCAATCAATGCACAGGTACCCAAAATTAATGGGAGGATGCAATGTTTCAATATCCATATTTTTTGTAGGTCCTCTCATGGACATAAAATCAATTTATAGGGTATGCGCACCCAAAATTTTTGTTGATTCTTTTGACAGAGGCCATGCATCACATTTAATGAGGTGTGGGTTTTCTTGTTGACTAGTTTTCCAATGCCCAGGAATTGATTGCTATATATACATGAAATGAAGACATTCTCAGGATTGGTCGCTGAGCCAATTGTCTAGTATTAGAGCACCCAATGATTTTCTTTGGCATCAACACATGATTTTTCTAGTCTGCTAGTGAAGGGGTATGTTCAATATAGAGTATGAAGGTTATGTAAATCAGATTTGAATGTAATGGTATGTCTTCACGGATGTTTGTAATGATTTTGGTAAAAATATAATTGTAGTTATGTATTTTCTTTGCCACATTTGCTGGTATATGATTGTAATAGATGTTTAGAAATGTGTAACAACATCAAAGTTAATACAAGGCTTTGTATTTGCCATTCTTCTATTGCATGTGAATCATTAAAGTTCTCTTTTGGATTGTTAAGTATGTCCATTACAGGAAGATCTATTTGAAGTCATATATGTGAATATATGTCTAGCTCTATTGATCCTTTAATGTGTATTTCCTTTCCTCCTTGCATTCTATGACTCTGTTACCCAATGGAATAGGCACCAATCCATATTGGAGAGGGACCAATTGCTCTTTAAAATTAAGAAAATCATTCACCTGTGGTTTAGAGTAAAGAAACATCTTTCCTATGCATGTACAATATCGTACAGTTAAGTCAGCTATATAGGGGTTTTGTGACAGCTAGTTGTCCTTGAATTAGTGACAACTTTTGGAGTCAAGAAGATGAGTTGGGTTTGGCTGTTCATTTATTTTTAGTTGTTCATCTGGTTTGAACTCAATACCTATTTAGGTATACCCCTATGGAATATCCCTATAGAGTCTAAGCTGAGCTCAAAGTGCAGAGAAATTTACCCACTCTTGTTACTTGGCCAAAATCACCCATAACTTGTTGATAAGCCTCTTCCTATCACCCTAAGGACAATCCCTTGCCTAGGTGATTTAGGAATGTTTAAGAGTTTTAGGTTGTAGTCAGTTTGGGTCCCAAAAGTGCTTATGAATTTTATTGCTTGATTTGTGTAATGTTCACCTTGATATTCATCAGACCATGGTGCCTATCTATCAATATCTCTTCTTCCCAACATATCTATTTCAAAAAATTCCATAATATGAGTATGATGTAGCCTTGATATGATTTCTCATTCATGTTTTTTTGTGTTTCCGAGAAGAGCTTGATTATCTTCAATTTTAGAATCGCTATTATTTTCAACATCTTCTACAGTAGTTCTTCTTTCTACATGCCAGGGTTTATAATTGAATGACTCCCAATTTAATAGTATTGCATCATTATGAAGACCAATATCTCTTTATATATGACGAAATGCCTTATAAAATAACAACTCAAAATAACAAAAATCAACCCATTTATTTGATTGACGTCAAGGGATGGATACAAACCTTGGAATCACTCTCACAATAGATGTCATTCCCCTTGCCTCCCATTTGTTGTCTCTTCTCTACTTTGGATTTTATATATATATATATATATATATATATATATATATATATATATATGATCTAGCTGCTTCAATAAGAGAAACAACTTCAATGCAAAAGGCCTATTCTTATATCCATCAATGAAAGATTGTGTATGTTCTTCATAGTCATATATATATATATATATATATATGATCTAGCTGCTTCAATAAGAGAAACAACTTCAATGCAAAAGGCCTATTCTTATATCCATCAATGAAAGATTGTGTATGTTCTTCATAGTCATCTTCATCAGTTGTAGCTATAGGTTTGAATACCTCACGCGAGACATTTAAATTGACAAATTTTCTACTGATCTCTATTACTGGAAGTTCTAATAGCATGTGACATATTTCTTGTGCCCAAATGTCTCTTTCTATAATTGTTTCAGTAAGAACCCTTCTGTATTCTTTTGATGCTAAATCATCATGGTTTTCAATGTTTGCATGCCGCATCAATATTTGATGATAAGTTTCTGAACTCTTTTCTACTTTAGCTGCATACTTGGCAATGTACTTTATTACAACATGTTTGGAAAGAACATGTTCCAAATCTATATTTGGTCTCCATAATTGTAATATGTAGAAATTCTGTGTATTTACTCTGTCATCATTACTTGTAGGTTCAAATTTTTTTCACTTGTCTCTAAGTCTTCATATAACTTTGATCTATCAAGGTTTAATGGCCATGGAGCATTATATCTATAATTAATGATAACATTTTTTATTTCTCTGTACTCATATTATATTGAATTTGTAAATAATAATTCATCCTCTTTTCTTGTGTAGACATGCACCCTCTCTACACATTGTATGTTGTTCTACACAATTTAAAATCTCTTCATAGTCATGTTCCAAATGTACTTGTGTATGTTGCCTTGCATTTCAAAGACATGAATCTTGGACAAAATTTTGAAATACCTATGATTTAAAAATGTATGAATTTATTAGTTACAATGAAACATGATTATTTTATATAATATAAAAAAATTTGTTTACAAAGGATTGGTAACATACCTCTATGTTTCGTTGATGTGGATATTCTCTAGGATTCCATGCATGAATAATAGAATGAAAATATTTTTCTGCTTTTTTTCATTTCTACTCATTTTTCCAATCAAAACTATCTATATTTGGTGCTCCATCTATCCATATGAATCCATGCACATGCGGTGGACCTCTACATTGCCATCCATATCTAGACTAGTAATCTTTTACTTTCATTCCTTTTTCTAGAATTTGTTTTCTAAAAAGTTATATGTTGCAGGTGCATGTAGTGTGCCACTATATGAGCATAGTCAATAACAATCTAGTTTCTCCATTTTTAGGCTTCTGGTGCATCTATTGGTGGTGTTCTAGGAATTAGTGCATGCAAATTAGGTTAGTACATATCTGTTGCACTCAAAGTGAAGAATCTTTTTGGAAAACCAATTTGATGAAGCATGTCAATTAACTCTACATGACATTTTGCACAATATGACCTTATACCCCTTAATGTTCTTCCAAACCTCATCAAATGATCAACTAGATAGGAGTGGGGCACATTTTCCATATATTCACGTAGCTTGTTGATGGTGATTGGAATATCTTGAAGATTTCTTTCGACAAACATTGAAGATGAATTTTGTGCATGTTGTCTCGTGATCCTATTCATCACATAATATCTAAATCATGGGTGTCAACCAAAATGGTGATCCCTATATCAAAATAGATGTTTAACAAATTCATGTAGATGTACTCATCTCATTTGTGGTTCTAGCCAATCATAGCTACCATCAGGAAATAATGTTGGAAATGTCGTATCATGTAAGCTTAATGTCATATACTCATTGATAGGAGAGGAACCAATTGTTCACCAATCGATCAATGTTCATCGATTTGCATTATAGTTATTCACCCATGCATGGATTAATTCCATCTCTCTTTAGATGTTAGGTGTTCTAGAAGCCATTGATGTTGTGTGATCAATGATATTTCCTTCATCCATCTCCATTAATGGACCTACCAATATAACTTCATCAACCTTTAAGTGAATTTTATTATTAGACATCATGTGTCTAAATTTTTTGAGGCTCCTTACAATATCAAAAACATGTTTTTCCACAATAGAGTACTTTACCTCATACTCGTGCAACACTTGGCTGAAAATTGTAATTGGCTACTCTAATCCTTCATCGTTTTGCTGACATAACATTGCAGAAATAGTGTCAGCTCCTCCAAAAGCATATAAAATGAAATCCTTCTCATAATTAGGATTGATAAGGGTAGGGGCAGCATCGAGGGCTTCCTTTATCTACTCAAAGCTTCCTTTGCTCTCCTTAGTCCAGCTAAATGGCACATTCTTTTTCAACATGGTAGTAAGAGGTTGTAACAAAGATGCAATATTTGGAATAAACCTCCTAACAAATATAATTTTTCCAAGAAAGCTCTACAAGCCTTTCTTATGTGCAGGCATCAGTAAATCTAGAATAGCTAAAACTCTCTCAGGGTCAATAGTAATACCTTCTTTCAAAATAATATGACCGAGGAGTCTTCCTTCATGAACTGAGAATATACACTTTTTGGCGTTCAATGAAACTCTAAACTCGCTGCACCTCTGAAAAATTTGCATCAAGTGGTCAAAATGATCATTAGAATCTTTAGAAAAAATAGTTATATCATCTAGATAGACTAGGACTATTTTGTTCATAAGACCATGGAAGGCCATATCCATTGCCCTTTGAAAGGTTGCCCCTGCACTAGACAAACCAAATGGCATCTTCCGATAGGACATGGTACCCCACTTAGTTGTGAATGTAGTTTTGTATTGGTCCTCTTCTTTGACTAGAATTTGATTATATCTAGAGTATCCATCTAACAAAGAGTACCTATCAGAACCTAAAACAACTTACAGTATTTGTTCCATAGAAGGAAGAGGGTAATGGTCTTTCAATGAGGCCTGATTTAAATTACATAAATTGACACAAAGTCAGATTTCACCTTTCTTTTTCCTAACTTGGACTAAGTTGGAAACCTAGGAGGTATACTTTATAGGGAAAATGATACTACTTTCAAACAGTTTATTTAGCTTAGCCTTCATTAAGTGTTCAAGTTTGGGATAGAGGGGTCTTTGCTTTTACCTAACATGCTTGGCATTAGGCTCTAACTCAATGGTGTGCTAGGCCAAAACTTGATCAAAACCTCTCAAGTCCTTATACTCAAATGATAAAACATCAGCAAAATCTTAACATATATGAATAAAAGACTATTGTTCTTCTTTAGTACATACCTTTCCAAGTTTCAACAGTTTGTCCTTGAAAACTTCTATGGTTTGATAATGTTCTTGCTTCACTGTCATGCTGCACTTGTCTTTTCTAAACTGATCATCAGTGTTAAACATTGATTCTAAGGTGACTAATCCCTTGGAAAACTTGTTGGTCCTCAATTGAACAATCTGATCTTCAAATTACAATTGATATTTATGTTGATTATCTGCTACAAATTTAGCCTCTGCACTTAAAAAACTCAAGATTTGTTTGTCACTATTAAACACTTGTCATGAAACATTATTGTCAGGTACAAGAGGCCTGACAACTATCTTAACATATGGCTGTACCTCAACATTCTAATATGATCAGGAATCTCAAATTGGGATCCCAAGGCTGCTAACCTATCTCCATACTTATTTTGATCCCTAGGAATTGAAATTAGATTAAAGGCATAAAAAAATTCAATTGAATCCAACACTCTATGCTTGTATTTTTTGAGCAGATCATTTTTAGCAACATTCAGATTCCTAACCTAGTTAGGGATCAACTTAGAATCCCCATAAACTTGAACAGATTTGATACCTTTTTTTTGAGCCCATTCTAAGCCATAGATCAAGGCCTCATACCCAACCACATTATTTGTACAACTAAAGGTAAACCTTAAGGAAACATAGTATTTGTCTCCTTGAGGTGAAATTAACAGATTACCTCCACCGACACCCATCATGGTTCTTGATCCATCAAAGTACAGCTTTCAAAGTTGATCTTCTTGTTGTTCTAACTGATTTTGATCCTTAATCAAATTAGGAACCACTACATCTAGTTCTTGTATCATATAGATGCCTAGTCCTACCTCATCCATGTGACAGAAAGGGTCACTTTCATAATCTTTAGCTGTCCAATCATCTAAATTTATGTCTTCCATAGGTGCATTAGGATCTAGACTCATGGGTTCATCTTGCTGCCCACAAGTGATGTAGAGATTACTATTTATTAGGCTGGTAACATAGGGGTCAATATGGTCTTTTGTAAGTTGTTCAGACTATATTATTACTTTTGTACCATATCTCGTTCTAAAGAACAAGTGAATCTAGTCAAATGAAAGAAACCCACCCAATTTAGCTTTGAACTCCCTAGAAAAGTAGATTGCAAAACTAGGTGGAAGGTCAATGATGTAAATGTCTTGATGAATGGTAAAATTAGGACAAGCATGCAATGTGACTAGTAGATTTTTTATTATCCCCACAATACTAAGTGCTGATCCATCTAATTGAACTACTCCTTTTGCAAGGGACTCATAAACCAATCCTAATAAGTCAAGTACACTTTTGGGCATAACTAAACTACTTGCCTCTGAATCTACCATATAGTTATGAGCCAATTTATCACCAATAATGAGACTTAGATAGAAAGGGGGTGGTTTTACCTCATCTGCTTGCTGTCCACTCTTAACTTCTAAACTATTAGCAAGTACAACCTTGGCCTTCTCATGTTTTGAATGCTTAGAAAGTGATAGTTTAGCCAATTCCTCTTACAACAAATTCTTTTGGCTTGGGATGCATAAAGCATCCATAACTGACATGCTCACTGTCGCTTTCTTAAGATGATCAACTATCTTAAAAGAAATAGGGGTTATGTTATGTTGTCCTCTTGCTGCAACTACATCAATTTGTCCTTGTGATGACTGCTGTGATATTTTCAGCTATTCTTTCACCAGTACTGTTTGGTCCCTTTGCATAATTTACACTTTCTGCTGTGCTACAGGGATAGTTTGTGATGGATAGACTTGGGTTTTATCTCTTACAACCTATTGTTGTACTACAATAGCTTACTGCTTTACATCTGCAGCCCTCAATTTTGACCTTGTGTTGGTTGAAACAGGTGTACATTGCTGATTCTAACCTTAGAAATATTTTATACCATAAAAATTAGACTCTTCCTAATTCATTAAGACTACATCAGCCTTATTCTGCTGAGTTGAAACTTTGCCACTAACCCACTCTGAGCTTGCATAGTTGTTCTGAACCAGGAGTGCCTAATTTCTCACTCTATTCGTGTAGGTAGCTTGATTATGTGGTTGGTGACATGGATAACACTAGTCATTGTCCTGGACTAGATTATTCCATGTGGGAACAAGATCTTTTGAAGTACTAGCAGTATTTGGATTGTAATCTTGAAAAGGTTGAGGGTTATAGTTCTTTCTTTACCATTGAGGATCAACCTGAAAGGGTTGCCTATATTGCTGATTGGGTATTTTGTTGATTAGGTTGATATTGATTTTGGTAGGGAAAACGTTTTTCCATATTTACTAGCTTATTTGCAATTGTCCTTAAAGTATTTTTTCAATTATGGGGTACTTTGGGTTTGAACTGGGACAACATTCTATTGGGCTGTTTGGTATCCTATTGCTGGAATAGGTGGGACAACAACTAGAGGAGGCACTACCATAGGCATAGATGACTAGATTTTAGAGAAAATGGGTAAAGGGGGCCTAGGGACTATCTTCCCTACCTGAATAAGGTAGTTTTCTACTTTAACAACAGTCTCAAAAGAATCTGGAAGGGTGGTCCCTCCCATAGACTGTATCATTATGAAAATTTCACTATTCAAAGCTTTGAAATAAAATAGAAAAGCATGCCTTGGAAAAGGTTTTACCATTGTGGGAATCCTATCCCAGGTTCTCTAAAATCAGTAGTTGAAATCAGCCATGTGTTTGTGGGGTGCCCTTTTGATGGTGCTCATTTGCTTCAGCAGTGAGAGATGATCAGACTTGTCCTCGAAGTGTTTGTGTATTCCATCTCCCAGTGAAATAAGGCAAACATTTAAGGGCTGCCATTGGAATTTCATCTCTTTGGGCAAGCTATAATGGGTTGCCTCCATTGAAAGAAACAAATGCATACTGCATAGCCATTATAGGTATCTAAACTATCAGCATTGGACTTCTACTTCTTTTGACCGAGCTTGTAGATTTGAATCGAGAAGGTGTTGACTTTGATCTTCTTGATGACTTAGTTATTCTGCTTGCTGATCTACCTCTCCTTTTAGGTGTAGATAGCTATAAGTAGTCAAATGGGTCTGGATTAGACCCAGTTTTCATAAGCTGCAAGCACTAATCTGCATACCAAACCAGAGGGAATGAGTCACCAGGTATATTGAAATCCTTCAAAGGCTAGTAAAATTGCTACATATACTAGAACAACAGCTATGAGGGTACAAATCTCTTTGAATTTGCTTCCAAGGTCCCACTGGGCATGCCAAAAACTATTGTCAATTCAAGTATGCACCCTTATTAAGCTTTGCCAAAACATAACTACTTATTGAAACATGGAATCATTCTTAGATGTGGGTCTCCTTTCATGAGAACGAATCTCTAGAGTGAGCCGGTTCTCTTATAATTCCTAGACTACTGACTTGAAGGGAAAAAAGATAGAAGGATGTAATTAAAATGCAAACTAATTCTGGAATTAAATTGAATAAAACTATCACTCACAAACAGATCCTCTAACCTGAATCCTCACAATTTCACTGATAATTTATTCCTTAAGTAATTTGCAACAAGGTTTGGATCAAACACAAACTGTAACCAAGAAAAAACTAAGTTTTAATAGCATTGGGACATAATAAAGGATAGAAAAAGTCACAATATAACATCAAATCAAGACTACAAAAATATGTGAAAAATAAAGATTTGCTATTAAAATTGGAAGGAGTACAATGCATAAAAAAATAAATTTGTGAGCCAACTGTATGTATACAACACTGCCTATGAACAAGAGAGAAGAAACTGATGCTAACTAACTGAGAAAAAACTAAGTTTTTCTCCTCTAAATGTCTCCAAATGATCTTCCCTGAAGAAAGCTGAAAAAGCTCCTAAAAATAGACCCTAAGTCCATTTTTGAGCTACTCATGAAAGCTAAAAATAAAACATTGAATCTGTCACCAATCTATGAAATAAAGCTACAAAATTGCCCTCTCATGTGGTCCCGCCATAAAATTGCTTTTCTCTACTCATGAAAGCTCCAAAATTTGTCCTATATGACTCTAAATAAAATAAATCAAAATGGAATATTTGATCTGTTTTATTAGCCTATAAATTGCCTAAAAATAGTTAAACTTTAAAAGTAATTCATAATTCCATTGCATTAAAGTTAACTTTACAATGATATGTCAATTCTAATCAATATCATATTTGATATGATTTTTTGCAAAAATAAAATGATATCTGGTTTATAATTTCACCAAGATATTTACAGGATATCACAAAATGATTTTCTATAAAAATCATAAGAAGATGAAATATTAAACATGTTTGTAAAAAATAAATTAAAGCCTTAAAGGCTTGACACCATGGGCTCCATGTGTCAATATTCTACCATCTCATCTCTATCCATATACCTCGAAAAATGCCAAATCACTGTCCATATAGTGCCACCATGTCGTATTTGACCCCTTTGATCATGTCATCGCTTTGTATACTCTTCACATCTCCAAAGGTTATTGTTTGGTTTTATGCATAAACTGAAATATGTGAAGGAAAAAGAATTAATTCATAAGTGGGAGGTCAAAGACAGTCAACCACATGCATTGTCAAATGATACTTAGACTCCAATGTGAGTTGACCACATATGAGACCAAGACCTTGCAAAGATTCTAAAGGCACAAGCCTTGTTTACTCATGATAATTTCCACCTTTGAATTCATAAAATAAGCCATATTCTTCAGCTGTCGACCACTTCTCCTTATGATTACTAGGCACCATTGAACACAAGGTGTTGACCCTGATCTCATTTGGATAAAATGATTATATTGTTTGCATGGTCAAAATATGAAAAGGACATCGAAACAAAAACAAATGCAACCCTAAAACTTTGGTCTTTTTCATTTTGTTGTTGTTGAGTTTAGCTCTATAACTATGGCCACTCACTTTGGGTTTCATTCTCTGTGTATTTTGCTCCATCTCTATTCTTCAGTGGTTGCAAACATTACACCTCTTTAGCCAAAACAAAAGGCTACACTTGGTAAGTCCAGATTTAAATTTTAAAATGCATTTGATTGTGTTTTAATGGCTTCTTCTTTATTAGAATGGCTATGGCCATGCTGCTCTTTCTTTAGTTTTCTCTACTTTGATATATATTTGTTTGGCTTTTCTATGTTGAACTTTGTGAAAATGGCAAAAAATGACAAAAAATCAAGCTAGGCCGTGGCCATAGTCTTTTCCTTTGCTACACCATACAGTGAGTCCTCAATATCACTGCTTCCACTATGGCTTCTTTCATTTCTATCTATGCATACTGTGATGAGGGTTTTTTTTTTTTGTTTGTTGGGTGTCTTAAATACCTTCATATATGCCATGGTCGTGGCATGTAACACATTCTATAGATGGCTCTTTGTCTTTTGATGCCAAAAATTTGAAGTTTCCTTGTGTTTGAAGTGAGGGTTTCATTTTATATTACATAGAACTTCCTTTACTTTGGCGGCCATGTTTACAACACTTCACTCCCACCTTGCTCGACTGTGTATTGCAAAAAGAAAGAAGACTTTCTTAAACTTGACAAGGGTTTCATGTTTTTACTGTGTAAATAGTCATTTCACCTATGGCCTTGTTTGGACAGCTTTACATTACCATTCTTTCTCTCCAACACTGCAAAATATGTTGGGGTTCTAGAACTCGAGATGGGTATTTCAAAAAATGAATGTAAATAGCATTATATGCAATGACTTGGTTATGAATGCATCTCTACACTTTTATCTCATTGTATGAACCCAGATTTTTAAACTGAAACAATGATTTTTATCTTTTGAGCACAAAGTTGCTTCCTGTAGCATACACTGGCATATGATATTTTTTCTTTCTCATGCTGTTACTATTGAGTGATAATCACTGTCATTGTTTTAAGAAAAGTGAGGATTGCATACAATATTTTCTACTCTTGTAGCTCTATTTGCTCTTTCATGGACTTTGCATATGAAGTGTATACTGTTAGCTTTGAACTTAGAACTTTTCTTCTTTTGTAGCATACATGTCTTCATTTCTATAGCTTCACTTGTCCATTCAACGGATTGTAGCAATTAAATACTTCAAACATGATTGATGACCATGGCTGTGTCATGACATGGTGGCATTGTAACAAATCAAGAAAACACTTACTTGCTCTATATATACTGTAGTACATGATAACTTTTGTTGTCCCTCTTTACTGTAACTTCATCATATCAAATGCATTATGTAAGATGTCCTCTACCACATGATAATGATACTCTATTACAACATATCTAATGAAGTGCTCTTTTTGATTCTTTTGAAGTTTGTCAAAGATAAAATGAGCCACTTGACCTGGCTGTCTTGTATTATTCTGCTATAGATCTGCAATATTGTCATGTGTCTATCATAGATATGCATTGAATGTAAGATGTGATACACGCAGTTCTGATACTCAACTTATCAGTAGCAAAATGTGAAGCATAATTGGATAAATTTCATCATTTAAAAGGTAGCTTATGTAATTTAAATCTGAGTTTGATTTTGCCACTCCACTTAAATGAGAAAGTATATTGTTTGGTACTTACCTGTCCTTGCAATTTGCTTACTAGTTTATAATGGATACTCCAATTGGATTATTGATCACGGATGAGTAAGCAATATTCAAATAGTCAATACTTGTGAACACTTATTCTTTTATTAGTCTGATGACTACAAATGCATTGTGTACTCCTGATTATTATCATGGTTGAGAATGCCATTTTCATAACAGTTGGAGTAGTACATAAGCTGTTATGTGCATTGAATTTTGTCCTCTATCAGTTCAGGTCATGTTCTTGCTTGCATTTCATAATTTGAAGTGAAATCATGGCCATGTCTTGAAATGGGACTGATGCATATGATTGTCTTTCTATTCCTTCAGCTTGTCATGTGAATGTCATCAATGGTTTTCTTCTTCCTATTCATCACTTCTGAGATCAAGGGGCAACAACATGTTGGGCTCAACCCTTGTGGGAGCCCTTTTAATACCACATGTTGAAAGTCTTCAATTAGCTTCATGATGTTTCCTATAACTACACATGAAACAAATAGATTAGAATAAAACAATGATGCTCTTATGTTTGCTTCTCTTCAGTTCCTTCTACATATGGATATAAAACAATAGATTAATGCATTATAACTAAAGTATTATGCCTCTCCTAATTGATGAAGGATTTTCATAACCAGAGCTTCTAACAGGACCTTTCCCACAATTTTTTCAGGTACATGCTAAGGTCGGTAGTAGGACTAGAGGCTACTATGAATATCAACCAAAACAAGGCAATGATGGCTGTCTTTCCCTCTTCTTCATTAGATGCATAGTATTTTATTTGTATTTGCATGAGTTTAGCTATAACCCATGGCTTGTTTGGGACATCTGATATGTCTTAGTTTCCTTCAATTCAATGTTTATTCCTTTATGTATTCAAACTTGTAAATGAATAACCATTGTGGTGAATGAATACTTATCAAGCATTTTACCGCTCTGCAATGCAATGAATGATTTGAAACTTTTCTTTCTGCATCTAAACAACTGAACTGCATTTGTCATAATAACTATGCAACTAGGACATAATAGAAATAAATCAAATCTCAAATCAAAAATGATAAATGATAAATCTACTCAGCCAATTTTTGAGCTGTGGTCAAAAAATGGTAACAATAACCATGGCTCTTTTCTATTACCATTTCCCTTCTACAACTTTGTCCATCTAAAATCTTCTTTACTATTTCCTGAGCTTTAGATTCCAAAAGAGGTGGTACAATTGGTGTTGTTGTGCTACTATCTAGTCAGACCTGCTTAACTTCTTTATTTTGTGTAGATGAGGATGATTTTTCAGTGCACATATTGAATTTCCACTGTGTTTGGAAAAGTAAAAATGAAAATTCCAGCAAATAGGAGGATGACGAGAATCTAGAAAAATTGAATGTTGAAAACCAAACTAAAAAAATATTTTAAAAAAACTATTTATTTATTTTTAATACATTTTTCCACATTGTCTTTAGAGAGACAATATGTCTTTAATCCTAACTATTGTCTCTAAAGAGACAAAAGTGAAATTGTCTATAAAGAGACAAAAATACTTTTGTTTCATATTGTCTTTACAAAGACAAATACGCCTTCTGGTCTGCGAGATTTTAAAACTTCAATTTTTCGGCTGGTAATTTAAGGAAATGATTAAATCATGGTTTCTATAAGGTGTGGAGAAGAATCATTTGGTAGGGGATCTCGTGGTGTTATTATGAATGATGTGGAAAGATTTTGGGAGAAAATATTATCTCTATCAAAAGTTACACTAGTTTTACTTCTCCATTGCATGTGCCGACTTGACGAGCAAATGATATAAATTTTCATGAGGTTATAATTTTCAATAACTTAGAAGTTTTAACAAGTTGTGTGAAAGTTAGTCCAAATCAAAAGTCTTCAACAAGTTCTAAAAAAGTGAAAGTGAGATGTGACTTGTAGATTTGGCTAACCTCAAAAAGAAACTTGCAAAGAGAGAAGTTAGTTATTCTAACTTGTAGACTCAAGGTAAAGTGCACGTTAACTTGTGAATTTGGCTAAGTGGAGACTTTGCTTTAAAAAGCAAGTTATTATCGGTCTACTTAGGAAAAAGTGAAAGTAGTTCACTACTTTAAATTTTGGAAGATTTGATTACACATAAAAGCTACTTAGAGAAAAGTGAAAGTGGGAGGATACTTTCAGTTTTGGCGAACTTGTTACAAATAAAGTCTTCCCCTATTTAGGAAAAAGGTAAAGTCTTTAGCAGCTTCAAAAAAGTAAAAAGGTCACTTTTAAGTTGGGCAAGCCTAAACCCCACTACCTCCACGTCCACCAAAATCTCCTACATGCGAGGAAGCACTTCAAGTTTAATTATTCTCTTTAAAAATCCTGAAATGTATTGGCATATACATGAAAACTTTTAAAAGTTAAAAATTAATTGGTTTTGTATTGTCTTGTCAAGTACGATGTTGGCATTCATAATTATTCATATGGCAACTCAAGTTGGAAGATGCAAGTTGTGCTCGAAGGTGGATACTATAACCATTTTTCTCCTCCATGAGCCAACAGCTTGTGGCCGAAGCATGCACAAGGCACAGTACCAGTTTGATAAATGCATTCAAAGAAAATTAGTCTCATGGCATGTAAGTTTTGCAGGTCTTCTTCAGCATTCACCATTGTCCTCTTAGCCTACATAGAGTCAAGCCCCATGACCTTTGCAAGCATCCTTCATGACCTGTAATGAAATGGCAACTTTTGAAATAGGTTATGGATCTCCATCAAAAGATAATGGAAGTGGGATTTTGTTAGATATTATAGTTCAAAGTGCCCTAGTAATCATCGATGCAAAATGTGGAAGCAAAGCCAATGCACATGAAAAGTTTGATAGCATGCGTCAGAGAAATGCAGTTTTGTGGACTCCAATGGTGCAGAAAATACACACAAAATGGAATTGTTGAAAAGGCTTTAAAACTTTCAACCAAATGCAATTAGTGGGTGTAAAGCCAAATTCCACAACCACATCCAACATACTCCATCCTACACTAAAATGGACATTTTGAGATTGGGATTTCAGTGTCCATTAGAAAGAAAGAGTGGGGTTTTTATCAGATATTTTAGTTGCATGAGCTCTGGTAAAAAAAATGTATGAATCAAATAATATAAAGATAAAAAGGACTTGTAACCATTTGGACAAAATTGCTTAGAGAAATGCACTCTCATGGATTGCAATGATTGTGGCATATGCACAAAATGTATTTGTTGGAAAGGCTCCAGAAGCTTCCATATAAATACATCCTTCTTGCCTGCACCATTAATGCATAGTGAAATGGGGAATTTGTCAGGTAGATACAAAGCTAAGCCACCTCAACTATTGCCATCATCCTCTTTGCCTATGGATGGATGAGAGTCATAGAAGAAGGTATAGACATCCATCAAAGTATGATTGAAAGTGGATTTTTGTCAAATATTGAAGTCATAGCCATACTAGTAAATAGTTAAGAAAAACACAAAAGTCAGACAAGGCACAAATTGAGTAAAGTGCCTCAAAGAAGACATCTCATAGCTTGCAACGATGGCTGGATATGTAGGATGGGGATGTAATGAAGATATTTTAGAAACTTTCAACCAAAAATTAGATGCCATAACCTTTTCTAGTGTCTTACGCCAAAATAGGATACTTTAAAACAAGGTATGAGCATTCATAAATGCATAATAGGATGATATTTCTAACAAATATCATAATCTAAAATGCTTGGCCAGGCATGTTTGTAAAATAGGGAGACACACTAAAAAATGTGGATGATTTGATAAAATGCCTCAAATTGTCTTATGGATTTCAATGACTACAACATTGTACAAAGAATGGATTTGTTGAAAATACTTATGCACTTGGAAGATGTAAAAACTCCTAAAACTTTTGCCAACGTCTTCCCAGCTTGTGTTGGTTACCCTAAATAAACCCTAAAATTCATCATTAAAATGCCAGTTAATCTGTGGAGAATGTGTTTTCTTGATGACTGTGGATCACATATGAATATAGGTTAAGGGGTAGTTACTACATGCTACTTTTTAATATGGATTCTAAAAATGCTGCAATAAGAGTATACTCTTCTTTCAAAAGTCTATGTAAAATTGAATAGGCAGATGTGGTGAAAATATTGATAGAAAGTCAATGAATGTAATTGTATTGAAGATTATAAAATGACACATGCTTTTTGTATGGGAGATAGATCATATCCATAAATAATGGAAATTTAGAAATAGGTAGTCTCAATCATGAGAGGTCATATAATTTCTAATGGCTCTCCATTTCTAGATTACATTGTTCATAGTTTAAATGCTCCTAGTGATTGAAAATGTACACATTCATTTTAGATATGAGAGTGGCTTTCAAAACATCAATGGATGGCGATGTTATTTTATGATTGTAATCGAGGTGCATACTTGATCTTTGGAAGGAGGGAGATGGTCTTCCTTAGAAGGTTGCAGGAAAAAGAAAATTGAGTAATCATGGAGAGAGCCATCATGGAGGTGATCAACCAATGAGGAGTAGGGCAGCATCTAGATTGTCTAAGACATATTTTGTCTCATTTGCAATTGTGTCTAGAATGGAGTCAAAATGAACACATCTTGTTGCTATTGGTTTCTAGAGGGTCATCAGATGTATCTCTTCACATCTTCAAATATTGGGAGTAGTGGTCCTGTTGAGGAAGCTATGGGCATTCCAGTGGATACAAAGCTATCGTGTAATTAGTCGAGGGTTATAATGAATACTACCATTGTGCCATAGGATTAGTCGGCTTGGAATTGTCTCAATACTTTTATGTTACTAATTGCCTTAAGTACATGTATTTAGAAGAATTATCAAGATCCAACAAGCTTTGACTTTCAAAATGAAGTGAAAGGAGATGGAGAGTAACTTAGGCAAATCCACAACTTGAAAGTTGCAAGTCCTAGTTACCTTAAATTTGTGAAAGTGACATAAGTCACTCTTTGTAATGTAAAGTTAGAAAATGAACTTTATTTCCAGAAAAGTGATGTAAAATATAACCAAAAAAAAAGTTCATTTTATTATTGTATTTCAAAAGGGTAGTTATAAAGTAGTTAGGAGGTGGTTAGAAGGTAGTTACTAGGGAGAATCCTATAAATACAAGGCTATTTCATATGTAAAAGAGGGTACTTTTCAGGAGAATTTTAGAAAGGAGAACTTTCTAGAGACTTTTGAGCTCATGCTTTGTACAAAGGAGTGTTTGAAGTATAATTTCAAAATGATAATGAAGAAAATATTTGGATCGTGCATTTCAAATGTCCTTCTGAGTTATTAATACTAATTATTCATATGTCGAGTTGGTGATCTCTTTTGTCTTCATGGAAATCATTAGTCTTCTTTTGAAGAAAATATAAACCATGCAATTGATGTAATGAAACACAATCATATCTTGGTATCTTGATTTGAATATTCTAGAGAAACTTGTCTCTTCATACATTGAGATTTGTCATGTTCTTTTCATCATCATTGCATATTAAAACATATTGTTGTACAATTCATTATATAGTTTTAGGAATATAGTTTCTAACTTATGTGGTGAAATCCCCTCGTAATTTTTTTGGAGTTCATGAAATCTAAACCAATATTCATATGTCTACTATTAGGGTTTTAGTAAATCATCTTTATTGTTAGTTTTCTATTTACTCCATTTTATACTTTCATGTTAAAAGCACACAAAAACTACAAATACCCCCATCATACGAGGGAGCTACCCCTCTCAAATGTAGAGGAAAGTTGTTAATCCAATGAAAACTTCTCCAACTGTTGGGACATTTGTTACTACATGTTGGGTGAGTCACTTTGCAATTTGCAGTGAAAAATCTGTTTACCAACACACTTGTCCCTAAAAAGAAGTTCCACTTATCCACTCCTAGATCCTCACAACACACCTTTCTTTTTGACTCAACACTTGCTCAATTTTTGTCACTTTATTTAGGATAAAAATAAAGGTTTTTCTTATCAATCAAGTATGCACCCTGCTAAGTTCACAAAAACTTAGCTACCTATTGAAACATGAAAACCCTCCTAGATTGTGGGTGATATATTTTAAGAGGGAATCTCCAGACCGAGCTGGGTCTCCTTGTAATTTTCCTAATCCAAAGACTTGCAGGGAAAAGGGATAGAAGGATATAGTGAAAGAAATGAATTCTAATTTAATCTTAAAAATTGAATCTCCTAACTGATCTTACTCACAAATAGATTATTGAACTCTAAACCTCACAACACTCAGATCATTTAACTCATAAATATTTCACATGGAGGTCTAGTAGACACAACATGCAACCTGAATTAAACAAAGATTTTGCAAAAATACCACAAGCTAAGACAAAGAAAAGGACAAACATTCATCACAATGCAACATCAGATTAACTTGCAAATAATTAGACAAAATGTAAAGGAAAGCTGCTACTCAATAACTGGAGGAATAATGAGTATAATGAAAATGAGTACAACACTCAATGTGAGAGGAAGACTCTAGTATCTCTACACTCTGATCTCTAAAACTCTAACTAAATTCTAAACTGAAAATTGGAACCCTGAAAAGAAAGGAAAAACTGAGATATATGATGTGAAAGATCTCCTCCTGAAAGCTAGAATAAAGCTCCTAAAAATAGACTCCAAGTCCATTTTTGAGCTACTCAGAAAAGCATAAATGAATGTTCTAAAAAATAGTCCAAACTGCCAAATCATGATGCCAAAGGATCTCCCGATGTGTCCCCACCACAAAGTTGCTTTCTTCTGCTCATGAAATCCCCAAATTTTGTCCTATATGACTCAAAATAAAACAAATCAAAAAGAATATCTAATTTGTTTTATTAGCCTCTAAACTACCTAAAAATATTTAAGTTTTAAAAGCAATGTATTAATGATTGCTTTAAAACTAACTTTACAATGTTATGTCAATTTGATCTATATCCCTTTTTGATTTGATTTTTTGCAAAAAATAAATAATATCTAGCTCATAATTTTGCCAAATATTTTACAAGGCATTACAATTGATTTTCTATAAAAATCACAAAAATATGAGCATATCACTATACACTCCACAAAATAAATCAAACCCTTGAAGGCTTAATACCATGGCTCTAAACCCATAAATGCATTGTCCATGTGTCAATACCCTGCCACCTCATCTTTATCTCCATGCCTTGTAAAATGCCACCTCACTGCTTCTACAAGCACCATCATGTCAAAATCTACCCTTCTCATAATGCCATCACCTTGCATGCATATCTTGTCTTCCTATGTTCTTTACATTTTGACTCTTGACCTTAAGGAAAGGCATAAGGTATAAAAGATCCCTTTTCCCTTTGTAGATCACCATGCATAATGAAGAAGAATCTTTTCGATGCTTTCACCTATTTGCATGTGATGACAAGGCATATACTCGACCATACATTTGACTAGAAGGTGTCTAGACTACCATAAGTTGACCACATAGGAAATAAGGTTTTGAAAAAGTTTTAAAAGGCATAAGCCTTATCTGCTCATTATATTGACCACTTTTTGTCTTAGAAAAACAAACGAAACATGTGATATGTTGTCGGCCTTTCCATTTCATTATCACTAGAAACCATCAGTTTTCAAGTGTCGACCACGATGCATTTGGATAAGGCAATGATGTTTTGTATTTGCAAAGTCAAAAAATAAAAATGAAGAATGACTCCATTGAACAAAACAAAGAAGTAAACCCTAAAAGCTATCACATTTCATTTTGCATTCTTTGTTGTTCTGCTCTACAACTTCATGATGACCAACTTGGGGTTTGAGTTTTCTAGTTTTCTCCTCCATTTACTTGGCTTCAGTAGTCGAAACCTAGCATCTTATGTGTTGAAACCAAGCCTGGAACAAGGTAAACATGGCATACAATTTTTTTGACTAGAATTTTACTATCTCTACAGCTGATGTTTCCTTTAATGGCTATGGCCATGATGACTCTTTTCTTCTCTGCAAACTTTGACATCTCCCTTTGGATCTATCTGTGTCTTTGTATTCTTGCAACTATGACAAAATCTTAGAGAAACCTCATATGAGGCTGTGGCTCAGCTGCTTCTCCTACTGCAAATACTTAAGGTGGGTCTCTCTTTTGTTTTTATTTCTATGGCATTTCTGTGTATGACTTCCTTCACACTGAAATAGAAAAAGAAAGAGTTCTCTAAAAAAAATGAAATGGGTATTTCATTTTCTTTAAAAAAATGTTAACTATACTGTTATGGCCGTGACTGTATATATCTATTCACTTGTAAATACACATCTTTGAGGGTTTAAAAAACAAAAACAACTAGGGTTTTATCATTTTGTGTATTGAAAGCTCTAATGACTTCGGCCATGCTACACTCTACTCTCATAGTGTTTGTTTACCAATCTGGCATAAAATGAAACAAGGGTCTGAAAATTGAGAAGAATATCTCATTTTACATTTATTGAACTCTTCCTTGACATGGATATGGCATTGCATCTACTTTGTAACTCTTCTCGTGATTGTATGTAAAAAATGAAATGAGGGTTTCAAATTTTAAAACAAAGCTTTCATTTTGTTGGAATAAAATGAAACATCTCCTTCATGGCTATCCTTTACCTCTTTTGTAGACACAAAAAATGAAACAAGCTTATAGGTTTCCGTGTATGAGACAAGGGTTTCATTATATGCAGTTGGGTATTACATTTTAAGCATAAAAATGCTTTCTCTATTACAACCATACATATTTCTCTCTATCCTAAACATTACTTACTATGGCTCTCTCAAGATGTCATCTTGTCATGATTCTAATACATTGTGCTCCATTTCTTTATCACTGTCATAATCAGAAAATGCATTCTATCTTCCTATAACTCTACATTTTGTTCTCTATATGGCTGCCACTTGTGTATTTGTTCTTCATCCTAATGCATTTGAGATCTCTCATTTTGTATGGCAATCACTTCCTCCTCTAGCATTTATTCATCTCATCTCTATATCATTATTGGTTGTCCATGAACTCTGTATTTGTATGGTTCTACAGTCATGGCAAATTTAGTTAGCATTTATTTCACATGTCATTATGAATGACAATGGCTTCTTCCTTCTATATAATGACAAATGATACATTAAATAGTTTGGATGTCATTACTTTGTAACAAGATGTTTATTTGATCTACAACATATGATATCTTGTTGATATTTATAAACACTTGCACACTCTTGTCACTGTAGTGGCTCATACTTATGATGTCTTAAACAAAACATGATAACATTAGTGAATGATAACATCATGGCATTATTCCCTCATCATGCAAATATGCAACTTGATTATTGTTCATGACTTGATGTGATAAGATATCAATTGATCTACAATGCTCTCTTGACTAGTTGTTCCAACTCACTATTTCAAATGACCTATTTTTGATGGAGGAATGAATAGATGTCTCTCTCATTTGTGAACAAACTTTATTGACAAAGTACCTATGTATTAGAATTGAATGTTGCACTTCTACAGATTCAACATGCACAACTATACTTGGTTATTCTTGTCATTATTATAGTCACTTGGAATCATTAGGACTATCTCATGAATGAGATACTATCCAATGTAGACTATGTAGTTTTTCTTGTCCCATTGCCTTTCTTTTGTAGCACTATTTGCTAGAACTTGTTTGTTTCTCCATGATGCAACTATTCTCATACACTAAAAGAAATAGCTCCTTTTATCAATCATGAAAAGAAATAAGAGCCGATGCTATTTCAATTTTCTTGTTTACCTGATTTAGTCAATGTAATGCAATTTACATTCTATCCCACCATTGCGGCATGGCAACAGGTTGATCCATATATGCACTTATGATACTATTTATTCAAATCATGCATACAAATACCTATGAATGTCATTTTTCCAATGTCAATTGAAATAATGATGACATATGCCATGTGCATTAAATGCAGTCCTTTTTTATGGTTCAGTTCATTTTCATGGTTGCATTTCATTCCTTGAACTGTAATCATGACTATCTCCTGAAACAGAACTGATGCATATGATTGTTTTTATTATTCCTTCAATTTGTCAAGTGTGAATGTGAATAATGATTCTTTCTTTTCTATTCATCCCTTCTGAGATTAAGGGGAAGCAACATGCTGGGCTCAACCCTTGTGGGAACCCACTTGACACCACATGTTGAATGTCTTCAATCAGCTACATGACTTATCCTATACCTATACATGAAACAAATATATTAGAATAAAACAATGATGCTCCATGGTTGTTTCCTTTTCAATTCCTTCTGTGTATGGATGATATTCATTTGATCAATGCACTATGCTCAAAGTATTATGCCTCTTCAGATGGATAAAGGATTTTCATAACCAGAGCTTCTAATGGGACCCTTCCCACATTTTTGCAGGTACATGTAAAGATCAGGAGCAGGACAAGAGACTACTTCAAAGATCAACAAAACAAGGCAATGATGGCTATGTCATTTCTTTTTCATTCATTAGATGCATAGTATTTTATTTATATCTCCATATGTTCAGCTACAACCCATAGCTTGTGTGGGACATCTGATATGTTATCATTTCATTCAATGCAATGCTTATTCCTTTATGTATTTCAACTTGTAAATGAATAATCATTGTGTTGAATAAAATACTTATCTCTCTTGATTTTATACAATGCAATGAATGATTTGAAATCTTTCCTCCTTTCTTGAACAACTAAATTGCATTTAACACTAAAACATAATAACTATGGAACTAACACATAACAAAACTCAGCCAATTTTGAGCTGTGGTAAAAAATGGTAACAGTTTTGGTGACTTCTGCTATATGCTTGCCTACTAAGCATTCGACCAGTTGCCTTGAACATCCATTGGGCATTGAGTCATACTTTGTCCTTCTCAAACTTAGAAAACATTGCAATTTATCTTGCCAACAGTAACAACAATAGAAAAACTAAAAAACAAACTAAACTGAAAGCAAACTAACAGGCCCTGGTGGCCAAAAAACTATGCAGCAACACTTAGGGAAACAAAACTAACTGGAAGGAATGTGCACCACACTTATTAACTGAAGAACACTATCTAACCCTACTCTAACAAGTCAAAGTGACTGATCAAACAAAACCGTTCACTGATTGGGTGAAATAACTACCTTTTCTATGTAATCTGTAATACTCCATAAAATTGTGAATCATCCCAAAGAGGTGGAAAATAAAAAAATAGCCAACAAATTGCTACAACACCTCTCTAATCAAGATCATGCAATTACTCACCCATCTAACTTGTTTATTAAACTAATCAAATGAACAAGTGAACTGATAGTGTTCAACTAGGCACCTTACTTGACGATCCAGATCAGTACCACTAAGAGGCTGTTCTTCTTTGTTGGCTACCAAACTAGCCAGATACCTAATAGGACATCCTCTAAAAGGTTTGGGACTAGAAACAATAGCATTAACTGCACTTTGCATAATAGCCTGCCATGTGGCTTCTTCCTCTTCAGTCAATGGATCACCCTCCTTAGTCAAAATAGTTAATAGCTCATCTAAACCATCAAAACTTGGAAGATCCTTGGAAAGAGCTATATTAGGTTCAAAAAATTCATTATAACATGAGGATATACAATCTGAGACAAAATCCTCTTTAGTTAATGAAGGCAATAATGAACTAACCTCTTTATCAATTTGTACTTGTAATTCATCTATGCCATAGAAAGGTAGTCCTTCCCAGTCAAGAGTATGTTGTTTATTGGTTTGATCCATAACAAGTGGCTCATCTAGGAGTACAATCACATCCTCTTTTTTCAAGGTAACCATCTTCAACCAATGTTGTCATGACATCTAAATGTGAGCAAACAATCTCAATTTCTGCCTAAAATAAATCATCTTCAAGCTCTTGATTAGCTAAATCAGGACTGTGTTCACAAGTCTGTCCTTGGGTCAGCAAGTTATCTTTGACTAATAGACTTGATTGCTCACCAAGGTAGGCTACTCTAGTCTTGTTCATGACAACTTCTTCATTATAGTATAATGGGAGCTCTGAGAACAAACAAGATGCTTCATCATTCAAAAGGATCTGATTTGATTCAACCTTGTGTTCAGCCTGGTAGATAGGGTCTTCATGTGATATAAGCATGCTAGATTTGGAGACAGAGCTTCCCTTTTCCTTTCCAAACTAAAGTAAGGTCTCAATCACATTATTGTCCTTTCGAAACAACAATGCATGACTTCCTGCAATTTCTTCTGACTGTCCCAAATCATCTAATAAGTGAGATCCCTGCTTGCTATCCTTATCATCTCCAACATAAGTGAGTAGCTAATCAAACAAGAAAACTAAATCACATCCTTCTTCTAATCTATTCTGCACTTCTACAGATTGGACATGCACAACTATACTTGATTATTGTTGTCATTATGATAGTCACTTGGAATCATTAGGACTATCTCATGAATGAGATACTATCCAATGTGAACTGTGTAGTTTCTGTTGTCCCATTGCCTTTCTTTTGTAGCACTGTTTACTAGAACTTGTTTGTTTCTCCATGATGCAACTATTCTCATACTTTAAAAGCAATAGCTCCTTGTATCAATCATGAAAAGAAATAAGAGCCTATGTTGTTCCAATTTTGTTGTTTACTTGATTTAGTCAATGTAATGTAATTTGCATTCTATTCCACCATTGTGGCATGGTAATAGGTTGATCCATATATGCACTTATGATACTATTTATTCAAATCATGCATACAAATGATACCTATTTTATGATTTTATACTATCATCAAACAATCATATCTAGTTGTCTCATATTATTCACTGGCAACTTTTGACATTCAACTGATGCTATGTACCTTGAAGTTCTCATTTTTCTTTGATGTATAAAGATACTATGAAAGATATACAAATGAAATACCTGTGAATGTCATTTTTCCAATGTCAACTGAAGTAATGATGATAGCTGCCATGTGCATTAAATGCAGTCCCTTTTTATAGTTCAGTTCATTTTCATGGTTGTATTTCATTCCTTGAACTGTAATCATGACTATGTCCTTGAACAAAATGGATGCATATGATTTCTTTTATTATTCCTTCAGTTTGTCATGTGAATGTGAATAATGATTCTTTCTTTTCTATTCATCCCTTCTGAGATTAAGGGGAAGCAGCATGCTGGGCTCAACTCTTGTGGGAGCCCACTTGACACCACACGATGATTGTCTTCAATCAACTACATGACTTACCCTATACCTGCACATGAAACAAACAGATTAGAATAATACAATGATGTTCCATGGTTGTTTCCTTTTTATATCCTTCTGCATATGGATGGTATTCATTTGATCAATGCACTATAATCAAAGTATTATGCCTCTTCTGATGGATAAAGGATTTTCATAACCGGAGCTTCTAATAGGACCCTTCCCACATTTTTGTAGGTACATGTCGAGATCATGTGCAGGATAGGAGGCTACTTCGAAGATTGAAAAAATAAGGCAATGATGGCTATGTCTTTCCTTTTTCATTCATTACATGCATAGTATTTTATTTATATCTGCATATGTTCAGGTATAACGCATGGCTTGTGTGGGACATCTGATATGTCATCATATATTTCAATGCAATGCTTATTCCTTTATGTATTTCAACTTGTAAATGAATAATCATTGTGATGAATAAAATACTTATATCTCTTGACTATATGTAATGTAATGAATGATCTGAAATGTTTCCTCATTTCTTGAACAATTGAACTGCATTTAACATTGAAACATAATAACTATGCAACTAACACATAATAGAAGTTAGCCAATTTTGAGCTGTGGTAAAAAATGGTAATAGCTTTCAAAAAAAAAATTGTCAGTTTCTCCCTCCAACATGTGCCTAGACCAGTCTTAGGTCCCAATGGTTTATTTTTAAGACATAGGTACTTTTTAAAATTGTTTTACACCCTTATAAGAGACCGAAGGGAAATTTAATTAATTTAGGTTACCCAATACATAACAATGCATGATACAACACAAAGAACATCAATGACATATGATGACACATAATATAGCACAAGGGAAAAACACAACACAAAAAACAATACAAAGGACCTATGTCTCTCCACATAGACTTGGTTGGCTCTACTAGTTTCACAAAATAGGGTCCCCTTGTATTTTCCCCATTTCCATTGGCTAGTAAGTACTTGCACACTCATTCCAATGTCAATGGTTATCACAAGTATCATAGCCGAAGCATTAATAAATAACATCAATATATGCATCAATATTAGCTCCCATATAACTAAGTGTATCCATAACAAGTCTACATTACAAAAGTAACAATAATATATTTAATAGTCAAGAAGTATTTCATAAGGTAAAATTAAAATTCTCACATAATACTGAAATCATAGAATCCCATCATGAAATAACTCACTACACAAGATATCAAATATGAAATACCAACTAACATATGGTCAAAACATGTCCATAACCGTATCAATAGCTTAACATGTCACAAGACTGTAAATTCCATACATGTATAGATAACCATCATGCATCAAAATGTATATACCAAAGCCAAGATCTAGACAAGTGCTAGTAAGGAGAATACAATATCTAAACATGATAATAAAATAGACAAGAGTAGTAGCATATCTCACCTTCCGATGAACAAAATGGTCTGACAATGATAGACCTCAAATTACTTATGTGATTTGACATAGTGAATTTATCTTCCATTTTGAACCTAAATAGTTGAAATTTTAGGGAAAACTTTGTATTAACTGCTTTTGCTCCAAACATTTTATTTGGATTATCCCAAATTTATGTTGATGATTTGTCTAAATCTATATGATGTAATTTAGAGTTAGAAAGAGAAAGTCCAATAATAGCCTTGGCTTTATCATCTCTGTTATTCCAATCCAATAACTTATTTGCATATGTAGGTGGTTTTTCCTTCCCATTTACTGGTCCCCATAAGTTTTTATTCATTAGTTGCATTTGAATTTGAATTTTCCAAGTATGAAAATTAAATCTAGAATATTTGTGTAAAGGAAGGGTTAAAGCAAGAAGTTGAGTATACATTTCATGGAAGTTTTCCACAAATGAAAAATGCCTTTTGAAATGGGTACTCGTTTAAAAAAAATGGGTACCCATTAAGGATCGGGCTCCCGAAGCAAAACGGCTACCCGTTTTCAAAAAAATAAAAAAGATTAGCCATAGGCATGTAAACAAAAAAAATATTTTGAAAATGGTTACCCATTTTTAAAAATCTTTTTTTTACATGTCTATGGTTAATTTTTATATTTTTTAGAAATGGGTACCCATTATTTTTAAAACGGGTACCTGCTATTTTTAAAATGGGCAGCCGTTTATAATGGGCACCCATTATGAATGAGCACCCATTTATAATGGGTACCTGTTTCAAAAATTTTAAAATTTTAAACCCACCAATTTGCATTGGTTTTAGGATTGGAAACCTGAGCCTTAGCTTTGGACCTGCAACTAGGAGACCATGAAAATAGCAAGAGAAAAAACTAGTTTCACCACTATGGCTGATGAACTTTTCTTTCAGAATATATTAATGAAATTAAAACCAATTATAGATCTCAAAGTCTAGTTTTTAAATATGTAATGTTTTTTACTATTGAACATAATTTATTATTTATTATTTATTTCCAAATAAACAAACTCATAAACTCTAAATAGCATAGGTTACTTTTTTTTTTTAATAACTTTTGATTTTGAAAGTTTCTTGAAAAAATGATTATATCTAACCAAACTAAACATCATTCTCTACATGATGAAAAAATGGGTACCCATTATTTTTAAAACGGGTACCTGCTATTTTTAAAATGGGCAGCTTTTTATAGTGGGCACCTGTTATGAATGAGCACCCATTTATAATGGGTACCTGTTTCAAAAATTTTAAAATTTCAAACCCACCAATTTGCATTGGTTTTAGGATTGGAAACCCGAGCCTTAGCTTTGGACCTGCAACCAGGAGAACATGAAAATAGAAAGAGAAAAAACTAGTTTCACCACTATGGCTGACGAACTTTTCTTTTAGAATATATTAATGAAATTAAAATCCATTATAGATCTCAAAGTCTAATTTTCAAATATGTAATTTTTTTTACTATTGAACATAATTTGTTATTTATTATTTATTTCCAAACAAACAAACTCATAAACTTTAAATAACATAGGTTACTTTTTTTTTAATAACTTTTGATTTTGAAAGTTTCTTGAAAAAAGGATTATGTCTAACCAAACTAGACATCATTCTCTACATGATGAAAAAAAAATTAGTGAATTGATTGGTTTAGCTCAAATATGTTGGTCATACATGAGGGGTTTTAAAAACACTAATTAGGGCCATTAGAAATTTATAAAAAAAAATATCTATCAAAAAATTACAAAAAAATATCCTGACTAAAATTCAACATCCTAAGGGGGATGTCAATTTTTTGCTCTACATGTCGAGCTAGGGCATTTGTGCCCTAGCTTGATCCTCTGGTTTTTTCTTGGCCATGTGAAGTTTGGGGAGTGCATGCATTTTGGGGAGGTCTGGGGTTGTGATTTTTTTCAGTGCAAAGTTTTTTCATCTACATCTGTGTCTTTTTCTCCCTGAGTGTGTGAGGGTTTTGTGCCTAGTTGGTTTGGGTCTGCAGTTCAAAGGTAATGCTGGGTGGTGGGTCGGTTAAACCCTAGCGGTGGTTCTTTTTTCTCGGGGGCCTCCATGCCCGCCTTGGGTCTTGTTTAGTTTTAATGCCAATCAAGGAGTCTTCAGGGGCTAGTCCCAAGATGAATTTTTGCTCAGCAGTAGTTGGTACGAATTCTCCTTCGCATGCTTTGAAGGTTTTTAATAATAACTTGTTCACACTAGATCTGGGGTTGGTTGGTTTAGGTTTGTCTAGTGGTACATAGATTATGAAGATCAATGGATGTTTTGAACGTTGTGAGGAGAGGCCAAAATTGGTTATCCCGTTGGAGATGATTGCGGAAGATATTGACTATTATTTGAAACATGCATTGCTATACAAGTTTATGGGAATGCGTCTTTCATTACAATTTCTTGAATCATGGGCCCAACGGACTTGGATGCCAAAAGGAGAAATAGAGGTTATACTTTTAGCAAATAACTATTCCATGGTTTCATTCAATTGCTTGGCGAATCGCAACAAGGCCTTTTAAGGAGGCCCCTATTTTCATAATCAGATTGGGTTATTTATTAAACCTTGGCATGCGGGCTTCAATCTTGCTAAAGAACTTCTGAACTGGGTTCTAGAATGGGTTCAGCTTCTGAGGTTTCCTATGGAATGTTGACGGGATGATGTTTTGCACTTGCTGGCTTCGATGCTAGGAAAACCAGTTGGTGCTTCATAGCAGACTCAAGTTAAAAAGGTGAAGAATTTTGCTCATATCTATGTTGAGATTGATTTAAGTAAACCTTTGCCAGATTTGATAGATATGTGTGTGGGTCCTTGCTGTTGGGTGCAGTAGTTGGACTATGAGACTCTTCCTTTTCAATGTCATCTCTGTCATGAATATGGACATTTGCAGAGGAGATGCCCAAAGGCTAGGCCTATGAATTCCCAGCCTTCTCAACCTCCCTGCAATCCCCCTAGGGTTGAAAAGGGGAAGGAACCCATTCCTAGTGATGTGGATGGGGCTGATGGTTTTATTCCTGTCAAGGCTCGAAACAGGAATCGTGGTCAAAAGAGGACTTTGAAGGAAAGGTAGGATGAAGATTCTTTCAATAGATTTGATGTTTTAGATGATCTCGTCTAGCAAGAAGTGAATCCGGGCTTGGTGAATCTTGATCAGGGTGCTTTGGGTATAAGACAGGAGGGCCTTCTTTCTAAAGCTACTCAGGTTTTACAGGACAATAGGGCTTTGCAAATGGACACAGATGTTCAAATGGAAGTCCAGGTGGAATCAGTTCCTATTATAGTAGGGAAGAAGGGTGGTGAGGATGGATCTCCTCTTGTTTCAAATGTAGGTACTGAGGGGGTGAAGAATAATAAGTCTTCTTCTTCTCATTTGGGTCTTCATCAAAAGGATCCAAAAAAAGGGGCTGGGGAGAAGTCTTCCAAGCTTGGTAGAAAAAAGGATTTAGAAAAGATTAAATTAATAGGGGAAACTTTGGTAGAGTCAAGGTCTGTTAAGACTCTAGATTCTCATTTTTCAAGCCCCTTGAACTAATTGTTCTATCTTGGAATGTAAGGGGCTTGAACAATGGGCCTTCACAAAAAGTTGTTCGTGATTTGGTTAGAAGTCAATCTCCTGATGTTCTTTTCCTACAGGAGACTAAGTTATCAGTGGAGTGTATGTTTGGTTTAGTGCCCAAGTTGTGGGGGAGTGGAGAGTGCCAGTGTATTGGTGCTCAAGGGTCTATTGGGGGAGTGGCTTGTTTATGGAATCCTCAGAAGATCTACCCTCTTTGGTGGCTATCCTTTCAGTCTTCTATCTCTATGATTGCGTCTTGTTTTAAGACGAGGGAGTCTGTTCTCTTCTCCAATATCTATGTGCCTACTAGGGTAAGCAACTTTTGCAGTCCCATATCTGGTTTGTCTGAAGCATGGTTCCTTTCCATCTTTGGATTATGGCTGGAAACTTCAATGCTATTTTTGAGTTAGCTGAGAAGCAGGGTGGTATTACGAGGCTTGAGCTTTCTACATTTCTACTTCAGGATAACATCTTAGCTTTAAATCTTGTGGATATCAAGCCCATTAATGGCTAGTTTACATGGAACAATCAAAGGATTGGGAATAACTGCATTGCGGAATGACTTTACTTCTTTTTGGTTTCTTTCTACTAGGTTAGTGGGTTGTGGTCTTCTAGCTCTAAAATTTTGGATTGGAGGGGCTCAGATCATTGGCTTATCATGCTGGATATTTCTTAATCTCATGTGCCTTAGTCTCCTTCTTTCAAGTTCTAGCTTATGTGGTTGCATGACTCCTCTCTCCATAACCATGTTGCTAAATGGTGGAGGTATGGTAGACCTGCTTATGGTACAACAATGTATACTTTTTCTAAGTTACTTTAATTTACCCAGTATTAGCTTAAACGTTGGAATTGGCAATGCTTTGGAAACATTTTCCATGCTAAGACTGCTGTCCAAGCTGAGTTGGATGGTATTATGAGGTTGATCAGGGAGGATGGAGTGACTGAGGACCTACTGCAGGAGGAGACTAGGGCTCTGAAAGCACTGGAAGAGTGTGAACTTCAAGAGGAATTTTTTTGGAAACAAAAGGTTTAGATTGAGTGGCTTTAGGAAGGGGATAAAAATACTATTTTTTTCTTCAACTCGGTGAAAGCTAGGAGACATGGCAATTCTATTTCTGCTCTAGTGAATGACAGGGGTGAAATTCTTTCTTCTTTTCATGAAATCACATGTGAAGCTTTGCAATATTTTGCTTCATTATTCAGGGAGGACTTGCAGGGGGGTTCTGATGAGGAAGCTCAGGTCCTTTCTTGTATCCCTTCTTTGGTATCTAGGGAGATGAATGAGCATCTTATGAGTGATATTTTGATTGAGGAGCTAGAGGGGATTGAGTTTCAAATGAAGAGGGGGAAAGCTCCTGGCCCTGATGGTTTCTCAATTGAGTTCTTTAAAGAATTCTAGGAGATTATCAAGTTGGACTTGTTGGCAGTTGTTCAGGAGTCTCATAAGAATAAACAAATGTTACAAGCTTTGAATTCTTCCTTCCTTATTCAAATCCCAAAGTGTGATGGGGTGGATAGGTTAAGTCAATTTCGTCCTATCTCTCTTTGCAATGTGATTTATAAAATTATCTCTAAATTGATTGCTGATAGGTTGAAAAAATGGTTTAAAGTGCTAATCTCTAAGGAATAGAGTGGTTTTGTGGCGGGATGGCAAATTCTAGATAGGGTTGTTATCATAACTGAAACCATTCACTCTATGGCCAGTTCCAAAGACAAGGCAATGTTCATCAAGCTTGATATGGCTAAGGCTTATGACAGGGTTAGATGGTCCTTCCTTCGAAAGGTTCTTAGTGCTTTTGGTTTGGGGATGAGTGGATTTATTGTGTTATGAGATGTGTTAATTCAGTCTCCTTCTCTGTGTTAATAAATGGTGAGCACTCTAAGCTTTTTGGTGCCTCTCAGGGTTTGCGGTAGTGTGACCCCCTCTCTCCTTACTTGTTTCTTCTTCTTGTTGAAGGTCTGGGATGTTTGCTAAGAAGGAATGTGGAGTTAGGTTTCACTAATGGGTGGGGGTGGGGAGGTGGTTTACCTCCTTAGTCTCACTTGCAGTTTGTTGATGACACTGCTTCGATGGGTATGGATACAATTAGGGAAGCTTCAAATTTGCACAAGGTGTTGGATGTTTATCTTGTTGCTTTGGGCCATTAATTAATGAAGATAAGTCTTCCATATTTTTCTTCAATACTCCAGGTTCTATTCAGAAGAGAATTGCTCATATCTTGAGATTTCAGACTAGGGTTCTCCCTTTGACATATCTTGGTATTCCCATCTCTGTTGGAAGACTACCCAGGGATTCTTGGCACAATATTCTAGATAATTTTTTTGTGAAAGTCAATCATTGGACCCATCATTGGTTTCCTTTGCGGGTCGTGTTCAGTTGCTCAAGTCTGTGGTGTAGGCCCTCCCCATTTATAGATGTATGATTCAGGTGGCCCCTTTGAGTTTTGTTAGGGAATTGGATTCCTTACCAAGACATTTTTTATGGGCTAGTAGCTTATTGTCCTCTAAATGGAGCCTTGTCATATGGGACATTGTTTGTAGCCCAAAGTAGTTTGGTGGCCTTGGGTTAAGGTAGTCATCATTGTTAGGGATGACGTTGGCTACTAAATTGTATTCGTGGTGGTGTGTGGAACAAGATAGGATCTCGGCCAAGATATTAACACATAAATACTTCCTGGGGATTCCTCAAATTGATATTCCTCGTTATCCCCTTGTGGGGAAAGGCTCGGTGATTTGGAGTATGCTCAAGAAAGGGGTTGCTTTGGTCAAGGATGGCTTATTTTGGATTTGTAAAAGAGGGACAAAAGCTCATTTTTGGTCTAATTCTTGGGATGGTTTTCCTCCTATTGTTTCTCAGTTTTCTAATTTGGTGACTCTATGCCAAAGGTTCTGTGAGGTAGGTTGGTCAAGGATGAGTGACTTCAAGTCCTTTTCTTCTCATGGGCAGTTGGTGGTGGTGAGATGGAAGAATCCTGATGAGTGGCCTGTTGTTGGTATGGAGGAGGAGTGTGCTGAGCTTCATAGCATCCTTTCTCATAGATGTTGTAGCTCCCTCTAGGAAAGCGATGTTCTTTCTTGGTTTCCTAATCCTAAGGGTGTCTATACTGTTGCTTCTAGATATCAAGTGTTGTTATCTCACCGGCTGGATGGGGTGGAGGTTCACTGGTGGAAGAAAGTGTGGAATAAGCTTTCTTGGCCAAAGTGTAACTGCTTTATTTGGACTTTGGCTTGGAATAGATGCTTGACATGGGATAATATTCAGAAGTGGGGTTTTCAGGGTCCTTCTATGTGTGTTTTGTGTGGATGTGGAGAGAAGGACTCCTCTCACTTGTTCTTCCATTGTCCCTTGACTTTGCATCTTTGGCATTTTTGGTGGGAAGTTTGGAAAAGCCCCTGTGTTCATGCTTCCTCCCTGATGGATTTTTGGAGTAGTCTGGGTAGACCTCCTTCTATGGCCTCTTTCTTGCAAGATGTGTGGTATGTTGGGCCTTCCTTCATACTTTGGTAGATTTGGTTGGAATGAAATCAAAGAATATTTTGAGGTGAGAAGCTATTGATTCAACAAGTTTGGCACAGAATTATTGGTATAATTCAGAAGACGGTGGAAGCTAAGTGTGATGTGGTGTTCCCTTTGGAGAAAGGGGATGCTGAGCTGGTGGATAGATTGGGTATTCAGGGGTTGTCTTTAGCTTCTGCTTGTGTTAGGAGAGGAAGGCGGGTGAATAAGAAAGTGCAAAGGGTGGGGAGTTGGCTACCCCTTTGGCTAGCATTCTGAAGCTCAATACTGATGGTTCTTCAAGGGGCAATCCTGGGGCTGCTCAGATTGGTGGGGCTGGCAAGGATTTTTTAGGATCGATGGTTTTTTGCTTTTCTGTCATGAAGGAGTGCAGACTATCAACCTTATGGAAGGTTTGGCAATCCTCTACGCTTTCGAGAGGGCTTATTCTTTGGGATGGTACAAGGTTATCTGTGAGTCTGATTCACAGGTTTTGATTAATTTGATGAATAAACAGAAGGTATCTTATGTTAGTTAGTAGTTGGCTATGATGGTGCAGTAGATTCTGCAGATAAGTTCTTTGATGGAGATGGTGTCTTTTGTCCATATTCCAAGGGAGTGGAATAGGGTAGCAGATTGTTTGGTTAAGTGAGCCTCTGAGTATTTAGATGGCTAGAAGATTGATGAGTGGGAGCAGGTTCCTCATGAGCTCTGACATGACTTGGAGAGGATTCTTACCGAAGATGGGAATGGTATTGGTGAAGAATGATGTTGTTTCATGCTTTGTATGGCTATTTCTTATGGATTCCCAAGGCCTTGCCCCTTTGATGTTTTGTAATGTTCTTTTCTGAATTTCAATAAGGTTTTTACCCATTTAAAAAAAAATTCAACATCCTTAGAATCTTTCCATAAAAGGAATTAGAAAAATACATTAATTTAGGTCAAATTATGTTGGTCATAAACATACATGCTTTTGCAAAAAAATAGGGGACTTTTAAAAATCCACTTTTTGTACATCCATTAGAAAACCAACTTGCATCATCTGGGTATTAGAAAAAAATACATATTTGAAAACTAGATACAAAATCCTACATTTCTTATTTTTACGTCATCTTAATATTTTATGTACAAGTGCTTCAAATTGTCACTCCAAGTATGACAAAATTTTAAAAATAGGAACAACACTTCCACTTTTTGGCCAAAAAGTGAACTCATCTTCTTGCACTTACCTAGAATCTCCATCTCAAAAAAAATACTCAGAAAAGAAACAATATGACCAAATTCAAAAAAAACTTCATAAAATTTCACTGACCATTTCTCCTATCCAAAGCATCATAAATATATGAACCTACTTGATCTTCATATTTCTCACACAAACAATGTATACACCTTTTTGATGCCATATGATGATTACAAATCACATATGTAATATTTCCTTTGCAAGTTCCATTCCACTCCCACATTTCTTGGTACACTCCTATATTGGGTGCACTCTTTTTGCTCAGGCTTCCTTTCAAATGTTAACAATAATACACCTAATAATGTGTACTCTGGATGCATTCCTCACACCTCTACAAATACAAGGTTTTAAGGTTGTGACTTATATGCTAGAGGATATTGTTGAAAATCTTCTAGCAGATCAAGTGTCTCCAAGACCATGGCATGCTCTAATTCCCTTAGAATATTCTCTACACTACTCTCCCATTAAATGAATGCAACAGATTGAAACACCTTCCTCACATTACACAAGATTAGATAACTACTCTGATACCAAATGATAACATAAATGCTTGATTGTTTATTTGATGAAGTTTTACGAGACTATTTATACAAAGGAGAAATGTAGGTGGAGGAGAAATGTAGTTGTGATAACAATAATTGCATAACTAGTAACTAAAACTGCATGACTAGCTAACTGCATAACCGGATAATTTATTAGACAATGTAATATTAAATGAAATGCTATGCTAACACCCTTCTCTCTCTATATATCTCTCTTCCATTACCTCTCTCTCTCTCTTAATCTCTCTCCCTCTCTTTCCATCTCTATTTTCCCTTCTTTGATCCTGTATCTTTCTGTACATTGATGGATAAAGTAGATGCTATAAAAAGGAAGAGAGAAATGCCAATCTTCACAAAACATTGCAAGGCATTGTGGAAAGTCGATTTTCCCAAAGCATATTTAATCCTAAGATATGTTGCACTATACATTTGAGCTTGATATTGAGATGATTTTGTGATGTTAGCTCAATGAAGTCTCTTTTTTTGATAAAATGAAGTGGTCATATTCTTCAGTAAGCTAAATTCTAGTCTATTGATGTCTTGACATATATGTATTGGAAAAAAACATTATCTATTTAGAACAAGGTATGGACATCAATCAAAACATTTGAATAGTCTTGAATTTATTTTAATGGTATTAAAATAGAATAGAAATAGGGCATGTGGACTATTTGAAAAAATGTCACCTAGTATAATTTTTAAACCAAACATTCTCACCAATAAATTGACTACCACTTAATTATTTTGAATTTTCCTCTTTGATTTCTTTATTTTTTATTACTATTTATTTTATCTTTCCTTGCTAGGAGACATGAGAAGGAACTTTCTAATTATTGTAAATGTCACATTTTGTTTTACTTTGTTGTCTCATTATTAAAATTTGTGCATCATATCTTACACATCTCTCTCTTTCTCTCTCCCACCCACTTCTTCCCTCTCTCTTACTCTATCTTCCTCTTTCTCTGTTTATCTTTCTCTTCCTCTTTCACTCATTCTCTTCCTTTCTCTCTATCCCTATTTCTATCTCTTCTATCTCTTTTACACTTATTCTATTTACACATCACTATAATTCCTTTATAAATATTCCCAAATTTATGATTCTAAAAACATTAATATCGAAGAGTAGTGGAAGTTCAATTGCCATGTCTTTAAGTGAATGATGATTCTCTTGTATCCCTATGGCCTATGTCATTATCTAAAATTGAAAGAGATTTATGGTATTTAATATATCCCATGAACCAGAACTTGAGATTGTCCACAATCACCACTTGAATATACTTTTTTGTTGGATTATCTCTATTGGTCAAGGGATCCACAACCTTCACCATAGGTATTGCCACCTACATACAACAAAAGCAACTATTCCACCTCATCTTTCATAAATTGTGGGATACTGCTACTCAATCCTAGCATTTCATTTGATACATGTAAATAGTGAATGCTTTCAAACATGCAAGTGGTATTCATCCATAGGCATTAATAGCTATAAAATGTTGATACAAAATTTCTTTCGTTTCACATGTATAGACAAAGGTAAGGCGTATAAGGAATGAGCATGATAATTTGAATCATCTTGCATCACTCTAAACAATTATCAGTTGTTGATCTCTCAAAATAGGTCATGTCATCTTTGGATCATTGGCATGAAATGAGCGATTGAAATTCACTCTCTTTTCTTGATCATTGGATCACTGGCATGAAAAGTACCATTTCATGAGACTCTAATGGAGCTATCCAAAGCAAAACTCCAATTTGGAATTCTCATTACATGTATCATCTTTTGATTGTTGGCATAAAATGACTGATCAAAATGTAGTCTCTCTCTCTCTCTCTCTCTCTCTCTCTCTCTCTCTCTCTCTCTCTCTCCATCTATATTTCTTTCCCTCTCCCTCTTTACCTTTCTATATCTCTATCTCTCTTTCTGTCGTGCTTTATAGCTCTATCTCTCTCCATCTCTTTGTCTTCCTCTCTATCTATCCACATCTCTCCCTTTCTTTCTTCCTCTATTTCTCCTCTCTCATTATCTCTTCTGATCTATCTTCTTTCTTCTTTATTATCATCTCTCTTTATCTCTCTTTCTCTCTCTCTCTCTCTCTCTCACTCTCCCTCTTTATCTCTCTTGCTCTACCATTCTATCTCTCTCTATCTCTGTCACTCTCCATCTATATCTTCCCTTCTTTCTTCCTCTATTTCTCCTCTCTCTCTCTCTTGATTTCTCTATTTATCTCTCTCTATCTCTCTCTCTCCCCTTTTCTTTCTCTATGTCCTAGATGTAAAATAATGAGTGTCAATGCTTTGGCATAATGGCCATGTAGGTTTTTGAGTAGTATTCCTATCTATGATAAGGGTACCCAATAACATTCACCAATGTCAATGAGTTGTGAAATGTCATATACTTCCAATTCCACGAACACTCTTATGAAATTTAGTGCATGGTGTAGGTTACTCTTTATTATGTATTTAAATCATTTAATCCCCACTGATTTTCTAATTTAAGTTGTTTAAACTTTCTCTTGGCTCAATCTAGGAGTTCCTTTTCAAACCTTGGCAAGTAGTGGGAGGCCACTCTTTCTTTATTCTATACCTCTATGATAAGTGCCCAACATACCCAAAAATACAATTTTGTCATGGCAAAGAAATCAATTCAAATAATCATAACACATGGTCCAATCATGTACAACCTATTGGCACCTAAAAAACAATTTTCAAAATGCCCTTTCTATACCAAAATATCTAAAATTCATGTGTAAAATTCCATAGCAAATGTCACCTTTGGATAGAGAATTCCATTCTGAGCAACTTTGCCTTTTGAACCATCTCAAAATTCCTTAATATGAAAAAGTTATCCTTTGTTAATGTTTGGTCCAAAAATGGTTATGTCTTGTTCCCTTTTGTCCCTTAGAAATTTTTTCATATTTTGCCTTATTTTTAGCAAATCGGCAAAATCCTTAATCTACAAACTTGCTCACAAGTTCCTTTTTTCTGTTAGCTTGAACTGACAATGAGGTTTGTTGATAACTATATAGTGTAGGCTAGTAGCAAAGAGACAAAAGTGAGAAGAAGTCTTTTATCAGCGAAGTACAAAAGTTCTAGAATCTGAAGGTTCACTTATGGCAAAGTTTGCCGATAGTGAAGAAGTTGAGGAAGCTGCCATGATGTAATTTCAAAACATTAGTAGAATTTGGCAAATAAATGACTACGTGATTAAAACTTTTAGTCACGACAACTAAAAATGACTAAATTCTATTATTTTTTTGCAATGCAACTATAAATGACTAAATAAATGACTAATTAATTTGATCATTAGGTAAAAAACACAACTAAATAATTAGTCACACAAATAAAAATGACTAAGTAATTAGTCACACAAATAAAAATGACTAAATAATTAGTCACAAAAATAAAAATTAGACAATATGATATTAAAGTGGGCAATTCAAAAAAATATTTCCAATTAGAAAGACATGGAAATTTAGAGAGGGAAATTTTTTTGGTGAAAAATAATTCAAACAAACGATACCCCTATATCATCATGTGATAGAGAAGAGTTTTCGAAATATGGTGAGGTAGAGTTATGCTTTAAAAAGGGTTTTGCAGTTGGAATCAAAGGTCAAGGGTTGCAATGGAGGCAACGATGGATCTGATGCAAAGATTGCCACCTACGCAATCACAAAACATGCTTAATAACTTGTTGGCTCTCCTTCCTGAGCACTCCGCTAAGTTCATCTCATGCGTCGATCAGTCCCTCCAGATAACCCCCATTGTCTGCTTTTATTTGCCCTCTCATTTTACCCCATCTACCCAGTACAGTTTTGGCTAAATTTAATGATTTATTGTGTATTTGTTTATTGCAAATTTGTTATGATCTGGCATGAATTTTTTTATTTTTCTGAGAAGTTCTTTTGAAAATAAATAATGTTCATGTCTATAGATTGCCAACGGTATGGACTTCAACATTTATTAATATATATAGTGTCTCAAGGATATGGTTTGTGTATCCATGTTGAATCGTAGTAAATTACAGTCACATAATTTGATACACTATGAGAATACCACTTATATCCATAGAATGTTGTAAAGAATTATAAAAGCCCTCAAACCATAAAAAAATTAAATAAAGTAAATAAAGTAAATAATCCATTTAAATACAACATCACAAGAAATGAAAGTAAAAAGATGTAATTAATCCACTTAATTACAATATAAAAGATAAAAATGTGTAACTAATCTGCTTATTTACAATATCACAAGTAAAAAGATAATCTCATCAATAAAAGTCATTAAATAGATTACAAAAGTCACGTGCTCAATCTAGGTGAAAGCACTATAAATAATATACAAACTCCTTTTGTAATCATGCCATAATATGTATTCAATTACAAGTTGCAATAATCATGTACAAAAAGAATAAATAAATCAACACACTCATCAATCACCATGAACCAAGTGGTTCTCCTATGAGCCAAGAGATGGGAACATGGCCTAGGTACTTTTCCACCCAACCATAAAGTAATTACACTTCCCTGGATCCCTTCATGAAACAAAGGAAACCCAACCCTACACAAAATGTCTAGCTACCTAGAACAACTAGCAAGTGGGAACTCCCGATAAAACCTGATGTCTTAATGTGCAATTCTAAATAATGAAAATGAAGATTGTCTCACAACAAGATGTGGGAGAGATATATATAAATAAGTTTGCTAGACAAAATAATTATCTTTTTCAATGATAGCTCAATTAAATCTAATCCTTTAAAATAGTAACCTAGTTCAATTCCTTAAAAGAGGAAAAGCCATCTCTAATAATCCACATTCAACATCCTTGCCCAGAAAGTAACCCAATAACATCCCTAGACAAAAATCTAATTTTCCCCAAGAAACAAGTAAATAAATAAATAGAATAAAACAATCAATGTTCAACTACAATTAAATTCAAAGATCCCTTTTCCAAAAAATGTCAATCAAGGAAACACACACTTTCCAAGCAAAAATGCATCATTTGTTCATACAATTGCATCTAAAGGTTGTCAAACTAGTTTTATTTCCTAATTCATTTCTAATTCATATTCCATAATATATAAAGTTTTCTAATAATTCAAATTAAGTATACCGATTCTTTTCAAGAAGTATTAATAAGACAATGATATTTACATCTCATTTACTCCGTCATAATAACATATAAGGAAAATATAATTTTTAATTATAATCTATTCATTCAATTAATCAGATAGACTTATAAATATATTATCTATAATATTATTCAATTATCTAATCTTATTGTTAAAATAATTTATAGAAAACTAAGATTATCTACTTCCTATCCATTGCTAAGAATGGTTTCCACCTCAAATAATCATGGTTTTCACCACAAATAATTATAGGTAATAACCAAAATATCAAACAGTCTCTGTTCCGAAATTAGCTTAACTATTTTAAAGAGTTTATAAGAATCTATATGAACTTTAAAATGCAGGCTACAAGAACTACAAAACAGGTTGCTACAGGAATAGCAGAACAGTTTGCTATAGGAACAACAATAAAATAAGTAAAAGAAAGCTACAGGTAAAGAATTCAGGTTTACAAAGACATGATAAAGAATGGATTAACACTGACTAAAAACATAAATATAGATCTGCATCAAGGAGTTATTTTCTACCATCTAAGTTTGTAAGAATTGTTCTCCATAACAAGGCTGATTCATTTCTAATAGTAAAGTATAGAGAAAGACATGAGTCTACTGAGTATAAAATATAGTTTAGACTAGTGGCCAAAGGATAATGGCATGTTTTTAATTTTGTTTATAAGTCTAATCGTTTGGCAAGTCATGGTAAAAGAAGGCTGGCGACAGGGACAACAAAACCACAAAGATGGTCAATAATGAACAGACCATCCAAGGAAAAGAAGAAAAGATAGGTTTGTTGCAAGTATGAGGTGAGCCATTGTTGTCATTGATGTCAACATACTCATACTGCATTGACAAGAAGGATTTGATGAGCTTTGTGCTGAGGATATTGAGAAAATTAGCCTCAGTCAGGAACAGTGAAGAACAGTGATGAGAAGAAGGTAAATATACTGTATAGGATGAGAACCGGAGGATGCGGATTAAAGGGTTAGTAGATATGAGTCTTGAGATGCTACAGTTAAGATTTCAGAGGTCCGCATGAAGATCTGAAGGAGTTATGGCTGCCGGTATAGAACCGGGTCCGGCAAGTATCCGGAGGTGACAGAGGATCACAAAAAGGTCCGGTGAGGTCCGGAATTGTATTATCATAATCTGCGGATTGGAAGGAGTATTTTAGATGTCCTTGTGATGTGTCATCCTGATTTGTGTGTGATTTGGAGGTCCGGAAGTACCTCTTGCATTATGACAGTGGCGACAGACTGTGTTCTTGAAGTTTCGGATGAGGAAGACAAGAGATCCCAGTAAGTAGAGGAAGTGCGGATGTATCCGGACATTCAGACAGACTTGTAAAGGTTCTTGAATCATGTTTAGGTTGTGTTGTTGGTCTGCATTGATGGTAGAGCCCGGAATTGAAGTTATTCTTCCGGATGAAGTTATTGCTCTGTTTAGCCGACCGGATGAGTTGTTCATCCTGCGAATGTTCTTGTGATAGCCGACCGGATGTGTTATTCATCTTGCGGATACTCCTATGGTTGTTTGCCGACTTAGATGCTTGTTCCTAAGTCGATGTCTTGTATAAATAGTGATTTGTGAATTCATTTCAGGGTGTGGCATGTGGATGAGCAGGATATAGCGAAGAAAGGTGCAAAAGGCAGAGCAGAGATTGTTGGGCTTAATTGGAACTGATCCGGACATAGTAGAGATGTCGTTCTCCAGTTCAAGACTGTGATTTTCATCACTTTGTAGACAGTGTGTCTCCTTGTAGGCAGTGGGCCTCTTTGTGAGCAATGTGCTCGGGCAGTGAGCCCTTATTGGCATGTGCCATTCATTTTTCCTTATTCTTCTAACAGAGAATAATTCTTGGGTTAATCACCCCGTGGTTTTTCCCTTAACCGGGTTTTCCACGTCAAAATCTTGGTGTTCAATATGTTGATGCTTATCTGCTCTTGTGTTTATGTATTGTGCTTCCATGAATGATTATTTGATATGCTGCTAACTAACAACAGAGAATTAAGTGTTTGAAATAGAACAAGTTCTATACAACTGATTCACCCCCCCCCCCCTCTCAGTTGTATGCCCTAGATCCAACAATTGGTATCAGAGCTGAGTTCCTCTGATAGGAGCTTAACCGCTTGAGGTGATCCAGGATGTCGTCATACAAGAAGGATAGTCCGAAGTTCGATGGAATCAACTTCACTCTCTGGAAAGGTCGCATGAAGTGTCATTTGGAATGTATGGGAAAAGCATACTTGGCTATGATTTCAAAACCATATATACCCCCACAAGGTGGTCCGACAACTCCTGATGAAACCACAGAAGCTGAAAACAATCTGCGGACCAAGGAAGCTCTTCTAAGCGCATTGAATGACTCAGATCTCTCGAATGTCATTGACCTACCAACTACATATGAGATCCTAACTAAACTGGAACTTCTGTATGAAGGAGATGAGTTTGTCAAAAGTGCAAGGTTGCAAAGTCTGAAAGGGAAATTTGAAAGATTGAAAATGAGAGATGATGAAAACATTACTACCTTTATGCCAAGAGTAAATGAGCTGGTATGTGGAATCAGAAATGCTGGTGGAACTCTAGATGAAAATGAGATTGTCTGCAAAATCCTAAGATCCCTTCCTGCTGCCTACAAAATCAAAGTTGCTGCCATTGATGAATTCAGAGCCCACACAACTGTCACAAGAGAACAATTGGCTGGCAAACTAGCTGCATTTGAAATGACCGAGTTTGGAGATGATCCACCCAAGACTGAGTCTGCTTTTAAAGCCAGTACCTATGTGAAAGGCAAACAGAGATTTGATCCGGGTGAAAACTCATCAAGGAAAATGTCTTGGTATGATCAAGCAAGAAGAGACATGGAAGAAGAAGAAGCAGAAACAGCTCAACTTGAAGCCCTCATTGCAAAGAGACTGCCAAGAGGATCCGGTAAGTATGAAGGAAAACTACCCTTTAAGTGTTTTAACTGCAATAAGATTGGTCATTTTGCCTCAAGATGTCCGGAGAGATCTGCAAGATCTAATACTCACAGACAAAGGTTTCAAAAGAATTGCTATTATGTTCATGAAGAAGATGACAATGAAGGAGTAACAGATGATGAATCAGATCCAGGAAGCAAATCCGGAAATGAGTGGGTGTTTATAGCCATCAAGGAAGAAGATTCCTTGCTCTCTGAATCTGTCAATCACAAAGTTGTTGAAAAAGCCTTGGCTGCTCAAGTGGAAGAAAAGGATGATTGGGTTATTGACAGTGGATGCTCTCACCATATGACTGGTGACAAGAATAAGTTCTTAGACTTGGAAAGATATGAAGGAGGAATGGTAAAGTTTGGTGACAATTCTGCTGGCAGAATCAGAGGTAGGGGAACTATTTCCTTTGATGGTAAGAGCAAAACAGGTAATGTACTATATGTTGAAGGATTGAAGCACAATCTTCTCAGTGTTGGTCAGTTAGTGGACAAAGGCTATGATCTCCGGTTCAAGAATGGAAAATGCAGAATCTTTACAAGCTCCGGAACTGAAATTGCATCCGGTACTCAGACAAGAGGTAACATCTTTCATCTGGTTGGTTCAAATAAAAGTTGTTTGTTTGTTCAAATTGATCAGAGTTGGTTATGGCATAGAAGAATGTGTCATGTAAATTTTGATAACATCATCAAAATAAGCAATACTCAGGCTGTGAGAGATCTTCCAAAGTTGATAAAACCTACAAACAGTGTGTGTAAAGAATGTCAGTTAGGCAAACAAAGCAGAGTCTCTTTTAAAAGCAAAGATCAGTCCTCTACCGGATTGTTGGAATTAGTACATACTGATCTATGTGGTCCGACAAGAATCAAGAGTCTGCAAGGTGATAGATATTTCATGTTGTTAATTGATGATCATTCCCGGATGATGTGGGTTACCTTTCTAAAAGAAAAATCAGAAGCTTTTGAGAAGTTCAAAATCTTCAAAGCTATGGTGGAGAATCAAACCGGATTGAAACTAAAGTGTCTAAGGTCTGATAGAGGTGGTGAATTTACATCTGGTGAATTCATTGACTTTTGTGAGAAACAGGGTATAAGGAGACAGTTGTCTGCTCCTAAGACTCCACAGAAGAATGGAGTAGTTGAGAGAAAGAACCGGACCATCCAGGAAGCTGCTAGGACAATGATGTTGGAAGCAAATGTTCCTCAAATGTTTTGGAAAGAAGCTATCAGCACTGCAGTCTACACTCTCAATCGAGTTCAAATCAGAAACAACACCGGTAAGACCCCCTATGAACTTTGGTTTGGCATCACTCCTACTGTGAAATATTTCAGGGTATTTGGTAGCAAGTGTTATATTAAAAGAGATGAAGATCTAGGAAAGTTTGATGCTAGAAGTGATGAAGGAATTTTCTTGGGCTACTCCACTCAAAGCAAAGCATATCGGTGTTACAATAAGAGATTGAGGAAGATGATAGAAAGTACCAATGTAAAGGTTGATGAAGGAATTGAGAAACCTTCAAGATTTTATGAATTTGATGAAGATGACCAAGATAGTGTTCAAGGAACTCAATCCTCTCCGGTGAAACAGAGTCAGCCTGATCCGGTAAATCAGGAAGAAGAGTTAGGTTTAAATGAGCCTGATCAAGAAACAGTAGTACTGGATACTCCCAAAATTCCAAGGTATGTAAAACTGAATCACTCTGAAGATCAGATCATAGGTGACAGAAGCAAAGGTGTACAAACTAGAAGGAATATTGCTCAAGATCAGAATGAATGTTGTCTGATTTCAAGGATTGAACCTAAAACAATAAATGAAGCCTGCAATGATGAAAATTGGACCAAAGCAATGGAAGATGAACTGATGCAAATTGAGAAAAATCATACTTGGGATCTTGTTCCCAGACCTAGAGATAGGAATGTAATTGGAACCAAGTGGGTCTTCCGGAACAAACTAAATGAAGCTGGTGAAGTAATCAGAAACAAAGCTAGATTGGTCTGCAAAGGCTACTCTCAAATAGAAGGAATTGACTTTGAAGAGACTTTTGCTCCGGTAGCAAGAATTGAAGCAGTCAGATTACTTCTTGCATTTGCTGCCTTCAAAGATTTCAAGGTATATCAGATGGATGTCAAGTCTGCCTTCCTAAATGGTGATCTGGAAGAAGAAGTCTACATTGAACAACCGGATGGATTTCAATTGTCTGATAATAATGATATGGTCTGCAAGTTGAAGAAAGCTTTGTATGGATTGAAGCAAGCCCCAAGAGCATGGTATGAAAGGTTGGATAAGCATCTTGTGCAGATTGGATTCAACAAAGGTACTGCTGACAGCAACTTATATTTCAAAATTGATCATGAAAACATTCTGATTGTTGAAGTGTTTGTGGATGATATCATTTTTGGAGGAAGAGATAGTATGTGTAAAACTTTTGCAAATCAGATGAAAAGTGAGTTTGAAATGTCTATGCTTGGTGAAATGAATTTCTTCTTGGGTCTGCAAATTACTCAAACAAAAGAAGGGATCTTCATCTCTCAGACCAAATATGTGAAAGAATTGTTAAAAAAATTTGGTATGGAAGACTCAAAGCCTATGAACACTCCTATGGCAACCGGATGTAAGTTAAGCAAAGATGATGATTCTCCAAAGGCAGATCAGACAAAGTATAGATCAATGATTGGTGGATTGTTGTATCTCACTCAAACTAGACCAGATATAATGCAAGCTGTTGGTCTTGTGGCAAGATTCCAGGCTGATCCTAGAGAATCTCATGTTATGGCCATCAAAAGAATTTTTAGATACTTGAAAGGGACAGTTGAGTATGGTCTATGGTATCCTAGAGATCCGGATTTCTCTCTTCATGCTTACACAAATGCAGATTGGGCAGGAGATGTGGATGACCGGAAGAGCACTAGTGGTGGAACATTCTTTTTGGGGAAGAGATTGGTTTCTTGGCTAAGCAAGAAACAAGATGCAATATCTCTGTCTACAACTGAAGCAGAATACATTGCAGCAGCAGGTAGTTGCACTCAAATCTTGTGGATGAAGCAGATGCTAAGAGACATCAAAGTTGAATATAAGGAGCCTATTACAATTTTCTGTGATAATTCAAGTGCAATTAATATTTCCAAGAATCCGGTATTGCATTCTAAGACTAAGCACATATCTATCAAATTTCACTTTTTGAGAGAACAAGTAAACAAGGAAGAAGTCAGATTGGAGTATGTTCCCTCCAAGGATCAGATTGCAGATATCTTTACAAAACCTCTTCCCAAGGACTCTTTTGAATATCTCCGGGAGAAGTTAGGGGTCATGGCCCCTCTGGTGATGAACTAAGATGCACTGATGTGCATCAGTCCGGTGGCAATCACAGTCATATCTTGTGATCCGGACTAATGGGGAGCTGCAACTAAGGGGGAGCAGCTGGTATTATTCTGATGCATCAGAGTTGCAAGTATGAGCCCTTTGCCATTGATGTCAAAGGGGGAGAGAAGACATGTGAAAAACAAGTGGTTGATGATCAAAGGGGGAGCAGTAAAGGAAGACATGTGAAGAGTTGTTGTTGATAGGGGGAGCTGTGACAGAAAAGAGAAGTTCTTGTCTTGATGGTTTTTCACATCATATGTTGCCATCAATGACAAAGGGGGAGATTGTTGCAAGTATGAGGTGAGCCATTGTTGTCATTGATGTCAACATACTCATACTGCATTGACAAGAAGGATTTGATGAGCTTTGTGCTGAGGATATTGAGAAAATTAGCCTCAGTCAGGAACAGTGAAGAACAGTGATGAGAAGAAGGTAAATATACTGTATAGGATGAGAACCGGAGGATGCGGATTAAAGGGTTAGTAGATATGAGTCTTGAGATGCTACAGTTAAGATTTCAGAGGTCCGCATGAAGATCTGAAGGAGTTATGGCTGCCGGTATAGAACCGGGTCCGGCAAGTATCCGGAGGTGACAGAGGATCACAAAAAGGTCCGGTGAGGTCCGGAATTGTATTATCATAATCTGCGGATTGGAAGGAGTATTTTAGATGTCCTTGTGATGTGTCATCCTGATTTGTGTGTGATTTGGAGGTCCGGAAGTACCTCTTGCATTATGACAGTGGCGACAGACTGTGTTCTTGAAGTTCCGGATGAGGAAGACAAGAGATCCCAGTAAGTAGAGGAAGTGCGGATGTATCCGGACATTCAGACAGACTTGTAAAGGTTCTTGAATCATGTTTAGGTTGTGTTGTTGGTCCGCATTGATGGTAGAGCCCGGAATTGAAGTTATTCTTCCGGATGAAGTTATTGCTCTGTTTAGCCGACCGGATGAGTTGTTCATCCTGCGAATGTTCTTGTGATAGCCGACCGGATGTGTTATTCATCTTGCGGATACTCCTATGGTTGTTTGCCGACTTAGATGCTTGTTCCTAAGTCGATGTCTTGTATAAATAGTGATTTGTGAATTCATTTCAGGGTGTGGCATGTGGATGAGCAGGATATAGCGAAGAAAGGTGCAAAAGGCAGAGCAGAGATTGTTGGGCTTAATTGGAACTGATCCGGACATAGTAGAGATGTCGTTCTCCAGTTCAAGACTGTGATTTTCATCACTTTGTAGACAGTGTGTCTCCTTGTAGGCAGTGGGCCTCTTTGTGAGCAGTGTGCTCGGGCAGTGAGCCCTTATTGGCATGTGCCATTCATTTTTCCTTATTCTTCTAACAGAGAATAATTCTTGGGTTAATCACCCCGTGGTTTTTCCCTTAACCGGGTTTTCCACGTCAAAATCTTGGTGTTCAATATGTTGATGCTTATCTGCTCTTGTGTTTATGTATTGTGCTTCCATGAATGATTATTTGATATGCTGCTAACTAACAACAGAGAATTAAGTGTTTGAAATAGAACAAGTTCTATACAACTGATTCACCCCCCCCCCTCTCAGTTGTATGCCCTAGATCCAACAAGGTTTATATGCACAATACAGAGATAAATATGATGTCGACAGAGGTAAATATAACACAAGTCATTCTTTATGCAGACCAATGCCTTAAAAAACAAGGCAGATTCCAAATTGACATGAGGAAAGAAAAAATGCAAACCATAAAAGAATAGTATATAGGCTAGATTGCTATGTATGTATTAGCCATAATCAATCATATTTTATTGCAATTAAATAAGGAAAAATACCTAGGTTTTGTTTGCTAAAGAAGAGATCGATTCTGCTTGATGTCACTAGTTTTTGTTCTTCCTGTTGCTAGTTTTTGTTCTTCCTGTCACTGGTTTCTGTACTTCTTGTCACTACTAAAAAAAAATAATAGTAACATTTCTTTTCTTCTACTGCCAAAAACGTGCTATTTTCTCCTCCTTTTCTCTACCTAGCCTTTTTCTTTTTATCTCCAATTTGTCCTCTTATTTTTGGTGTTTTATTTAGGTTTTCTTTTGCTTTTTAATAACTGAAGTCTTCTTCCAAGTTTGCAAGAAATTTGGCCTTTGAAAAGCCTCCAAATTTAAAATAAAATAAACTTATTTATTTCTTGTGGTTGCATGACAAAAATATTATTCTTTTAATTCTTTTATTAGAATTCTAAATATAATATTCATAATAATAAAGCAATTTATCTAATTTAAAATAAGTAATAACCATTTCTTTTAATTCCTATATTTAAATTTCTAAATATAATAGTTATTATTAATATAATTTATTTATCTTCATAATAGCCTAATCACATAAATCAAACAAGAAGTATTTAAAATAATATAAAATAATATGTATATAGATATATCTATTGCAATTTAAATTTAATTGTTTTAAGTTTATTCTAGATTTTGTTTTCCAAACTGTTGCAAGTATGGGCCTAACCAGTGTTGTCATTGATGTCAACATACTCCTGTTGCATTAATTATAAGGATTGGATGAGCTGTGTGCTGAGGATATTGAGAAAATTAGTCTCAATCAAGAACAGTGAAGATCAGTGATGACAGTAAGGTAAAAGTCCAAGATAGGATGAGTATCAAAGGATACAGTTCAAAGGATTTGTAGATATATGTCTTAAGGTGGTCCAATAGAGATTTCAGAGGTTCACATGAAGATCTGATGAAATTGTGGCCACTCAAGTAAAACCAGTTCCGGTAGATGTTCAGTGATGACAGAGTGATACAGACAGGTCCGATGAGATCCAGAATTGTATTTTCCTATTCTACAGATTTGAGGGAGTGTTGAGGAATTCTTTGTGGAGTGTCAACTAGATTGGTGCATGGTTTGAAGGTCTGCAAGTATCTATTCCTTTGTGACAATAATGATAGACTATGTTCTTGAGGTTTCAGATGAAGGAAAGAAGGATCTTAGTAAGCAAATGAAGTGTGGATGTTCTTGGTGATTCAGGCAAGCTTGTGGTGATCCTGGGATCGTGTCTAGTTCATGTTGGTGGTCTGCATTGAAGTTGGAGTTCACATTTGAAGAACAACTTCTAGATGATGGTGTTCTTCTTGAGACAGGCCAACTAGATCAGTTACACATCTTGCGGATGTTCTTATTGATGTTTGCCGACTTAGATGATCATTCCTAAGTTGATGTCTTGTATAAATAAGGGATTGCAAAGTCATTTCAAAGTTGTCCTTGTGGAGATGAGTATGTGGTAGCGAGGAGGAGAGCGAAAGGTAGAGCAGAAGTATTGGGCTTAAATGGAATTGATTCAAGCATGGTGAAGATGCTATTCTCCAGTTCATGTATGTGACACTTATTTCTTTGTAGACAGTGTGTCTCTTATAGGCTGTGAGCCTCTTGTGAGTAGTGTGCTCGAGAAGTGAGCCCTAATTGGCATGTGCCATTTGTTCTTTCTATTCTTCTAACAGAGGATACTTTCTTGGGTTAATCATCCCGTGGTTTTTTCCTTAACCGGGTTTTCCACGTCAAAATCTTGTTGTCTCATGTGTGGATGTGTTTCTGCTCTTGATTTTTTGCATTGTGTTTCTATGATTAATTTATTATTATACTACTGAGTTGCTAAGTGGAATTAAGTGTGTAATTGAAGGAAGTTTTGTACAACTAATTCACCACCCCTCTCAGTTGTGTGCCCTAAGTCTAACACAAACATCCATATTTAAATAATTAGGAAACTATTTATTATTAAATAATATAAATACATAAATTAAATATATATATATTCACCATTTAAATATAATTACATCATAAAATACACCATTTAAAATATAATTTGAAAAGACATTAATTTTTATAATCAAATCACGTATTCAAAAGAATTTTCTTAACAATTAAAAGAACAATAATTTTCTAAATATCAAACCATCAATCACAATTATTATCGACATAATAATGCATACAAAACCATTCAAAAATGCAATCTGAGACTACATGAATGTGTGAGTGCATCAGGGTTAACCATCGCAAACAGTTCTTGCCAAGTGGCTAGAACACCTCTACCCCAACCATGTTCTCATCTTCGACAAGTACCTGTATTCATTCACACTCAACTCAATGTCAATAAGTTAGTACCTCAAAACATAGCTAAAGAACAACATTATAATCATATCGATAATATTTAATATTTAAATCAACTTTCAAATTTACACAAATATAACTTCATGATAATTACCTTCACACACGTGGAAGTTACTTAAAGTAAAATAATCATTGTAAATGTTCATTAATCTAGAATAATTTTATAGTCCATAAAAATGAGACGTGACAAGAATCTTATTTGTAGTAAGCATTGACTCTGGTGCTACTCAAATTCATTGTGGACTTGATCCCAACCTCGCCTGTTGGGGTATGCCTTAATCAATTTTAGTACTTTATTATGTTGGATTTGAACCAAGGCCTCCCTTGCGAAATCATCATTACCACTTGAACTCATTCCATTTAACAAAATTTAGAATGTATTTATGTGCATATTTATTTAT